>OY756949.1:34332200-35747200 GCA_963580275.1 Crataegus laevigata | reverse complement strand
TTAGACTACTTGGCCTCATCTCATAGTGCGTGCTTCTCCGCCAAAGTATACGAAGCTGCCAGGGTCAGTTCTTCTCCTATGATCAATTTTCTAAGTAAAAGGTGTTTGGTAGGAATCCCATTTATGAATGCTGTTATTGCTATGTCTTCGTTATAGCCAACAATCTTGGCCTTTTCCGCTTTGAACCTCTTGACATAGTCACGAATTATCTCCCAAGGGCCTTTTACTATGGTGAAGAGATGGTCAGATGTCCTTTTGATTAAGCGGTTAGACAAATACTCCTTAGTGAAAACTAAGGAAAGTTCATTGAAACTCCGAATCGATTGCGGTGGTAAGGTGTGAAACCAGTCTTACACTTTGCCTTGTAAAGTTGTGAGAAAAAAAATTTCACATAAGCACGTCGTTGTTCCCGTAAAGGATCATGGTACTGCGGTAGTGCTTGAAATGTCAGTCCGGATATTCGTCTCCCTTGTACTGAGTGAAGTGAGGCATAGTGAACCCGTGAAGTGGATCTGTCTGCTCGATCTTATTCGTGAATGGTGACCCCCTTATGTTGGTCATGTCTCGTCGAAACGCATCATCAATAATCTCGTTGCGCTGGAAATTGCACCATCGTTTAGTCAGGAGCCTCTCAACTTCTTCTTGAATTTTCCTTTGCTAGGGCAGTGAAACTAATGGCTGCCCCCTGTCGTGACTTATTGGTCTAAACCACTCTTCCCTATGATCGACTCGCCTATGTCGTGGCCGCGGTGCATATGGCACGCTATAGCAAGCGAGCAGGATGTTCACAGGCTGCCAGTTGAACTTGAGCCGGATTGAGTGATTACTTCTCTACATCTGCCATATTGCCTACTTCGATGTGAGGTGAATAATGTTTCTTGCAAGCCTAGTTGTGAATAAACATTTTGCCTAGAAGGTTGTCCATGTTGATAATCAAAGTGTGGCCTTAACCGTGAACATATGCTCGTCTATAGGCTTGATCGACAGTGCACACTCCTTCACGCGCTAAAATGAGAGTGTACGCTATCCCCAGGACCTAGGCGGGAGCGTAAACTACTAAAACGCTAGGATCGTGGCTAGTTGAAGGACATCTTACAGGACGCTGCTAGAGAGGTTCTTCGTCTACCCTTATCCTACTTTGAAACACCTTGTCTGGGGCATGTTGCATCTCGGTACGCTGCAGAAGCTGATTCACCGAGGTAGTTTGCTGATTTAGGGCGTTTGTCAACTCTATAACTTGTCGAGACAATTGTTGTTCGCCATTTAGGATGGAAGAGCTTGGACGATATACTTCTCCTTGAGTAATGGAAGTGTAATGGACTACAGGCGCCAGATTTGAGTTAGGATATGTCAAATCTACAGAGGAATGGGGTGAAAATTAGGATATGTCAAATCTACAGAGGAATGGGGTGAAAATACCCCCGGTTTAATCATCACTCTATAAACCCGAAGCCTGGATGGTTGAACCGGTCTTGGACCAGTTTAGGATGCTAGGTGGGCCACGGAAGCGAGTTAGGCTACGTGCGTGGGCGCTGGGCTTGGGCTTGGCTTTGGAGCGCATTGGGCTTATGCTGGCCTTGGGCTCGCGAGTGTTAGGTTGCTCCATTTACTGTAGCTACTTGGACTTGGATGGCTTGGGTCGTGCGCTGAGTGGAGGTGTGCATGGTTTAGGTGTGCGTTGTTAGAGCAGAGGCTTGGGCTGGCTCGTGACAGGCCTGGCTTGGCTGCCTTGCAGCCTGGGCTGATTGGGTTGCCTCCAGGGCTGCTAACGCAATTGCTCCCTAATCACCATGGACTGGCTACCGTCGAGTTGGCCAACTCCCCACTGCCACGGTAGTCCCCATGGCTGCCATGGTGATGGTGCTCTGTGGTGGCAAAGTTGCTTCTCTTGCCATCACATTAAGCCTCGTGGATTGTGGTTTTCGAATCCTTAAATGTAAGAAGTTCTGTTCATTGTGGTTTTCGAATTTCTAGTCATTGTACTTTTCTTTTACATTTGTTCAAAGAACTTTATAAAAAAAATTCTAGGAATAAGAACGTACGAAAAATCTACAAATGAACGAGAAATGAGAAACGTTGAATGCGAGAGTTTTCTTCAAGCGTGTGAATCAAACTCTCAATGAAAGCACCAATTTGTGAATGCAAATTTCCGCCTTCTTCTTCTTGGATGAAAATGCACCTACAAAACAATTAACACCTAAGGTCAAGGCCAAAAGCCTCACGCGCCCACAATGAATAGGGGGAGGGCTTTGGCCAAAGAACCTCTGATGCCAAAGTTAGAATTTGAGGGAAAAGTTTTAGAGAAATTTGGAAAATTTTAGAAGAGAATTGGACTTAGGTTTTTTGGGAAATGATGGTGTTTATATAAGGGTGTGGCCAATCCTCTTTAGAGAAAAGGGGTCCGACCACTTACGATGGTTTTTTGCTCTAATTGCAAGATATTATGTCAAAATAATATCTTGCAATCAATTAGGAAATTAATTAGAAAATTAATCCTAATTTGAATGAATAATTGAGGGTTACCTTGTGGGGATGATTTGATAAGGATAGACGAAATAGGTTTTGAATAAATACATATTTTGATCACTTTTGACCTTGATTGAGTCGTAATTGTCCGCTGCTTGCGTGTGAGAGTTCTGGTGTGTCTCGAGGATAATGTTGTTTGATCTCGACATTCATTATTAGCTTATGGAGAGCCCTAAACAAAACAAAAAACAGAGATATTTTCAGAGAATCTACAAAATTTTGTGGCTCGATTATTTTTGGCTCCACGTTATGCACGCCAATGAACTCAAAACAATTGTGGCACAAACCACCGGTCTGAGTCTCACCACTGGTTCATCAACTAAACATAAAAAATTGGGTTATCTACACAACCCCAATATACTTCTTGTCAAATACCACCAAGTGCACACACGATAACTCCAATCTGACTCAATAAAAACTTACCTGGAATCTTTTGGAGTTGCAACAGTACCAGTAATCACTCAACATTAGCTGAAACTTCCTAATTCGCAGAACTTACCCAGAACTTCTTCAAAATTGACAAAATTATCTTATTCCGCCTGATATAAACATGTTCCAACCCTGATATGCTTAAATCGAGCATAATCTAACCCAGTTTAAGACTAGACAAGCTTTTACAAAAACAAACAAAAAAGCACTGTTTTGTTTTGGCCTTTCGTTCCGAACTGATTTTTTAGCAACTACAGTGTTTGAAAATTTGTTCTTATCATATCAAGAACTAAAAACAATGTTTTGCAAAGAAAGATCTTCTAGATCTCTAGCAATACTATACTTAATCTAAGGATTTACATGAACACATATTTAATTAAATATTGACTGCATTAAAGAGGATGAAATATTTATTTGTACGTGGAAGTAAATTTCGACAATGAAATATGTTGTTTGTACACATAGTTAAGTATATGATTACATGCAAATTAAATGAACAAAAGAGGTAATTAAAAAAAATCGTGAACAAAGTTGAGAGGATGAAACTGGCCAAGTTGTAGTTGTTCCGTTGGCAGCTGTTTCTTGTTGTACAATGTCAATTTGAGATAACTCTGTATTCATCATGTTCTACGTCTGTGTTCTCTGTGACAGAAATCGGTCGCTGTCAGTTTTATCTTGCTTGCCTTTTGCATCTCCCATCCACGAACCGATAGAATGTTGTACATCTTGTTCAAATATTCCTTCCTTGTAATTGCTACCCATCTGAATCATCCAAACGGAAGAGATTATTTACTGTACAAATGAAATGAAAAAGACAAGGAAAAACAAAACAAGCAGTGAGAGAGAGACCGAGAGAGAGCTTACCTGGCTGACAATTGCATACAAAGGTAGTGTGCTGTAACTGCAAAGCACTTGAACAATCACACGGCATACGGTGATGGAACCATGAGATGAGAGTAATTAAGTACGCAAGTTGCTATATTTTGTCGAATTGTTTCCTAATAGAATTCCATTACCCCATAATAAGTCTCGGCACGATGTACCCCAACTTTTCCATGATGCATGAATGAAATCCATACGTGGTCTGCAAACAAGTGAATCTTTGACTGTCAGTCATACGCAGATCCAAATCTGGAAGAATTGTAAGATATATGCATTGCATAGTGCACACATACCCAGATCCAGAAGAAGAATGCAATCTCAAATGAATTCTGGAACAATATGAAGTGGATCAAATTCAGAACAATGCGAGGGTTGTTAAACCAGAAGTGTTTGTCTGAAGGCTTCACTCTTGCAGCTGCTTCATGATCATCCTGTGCTGGCTTCCCTTGCGTAACCTCCTGAGCCAAACGGATAATTATGTGTTCCAGCTTAGCGCCCACAAGAAGCAGAAGCTGTCATCCCATATCAAACATCAATCATTTTACATGCGATCATCTCCTCAAAGTCACTCAACAAGATTAATAGGAAATTATTGATTTCCAGTTCCACTTAAATTAAGGGACCTTAAAGCAATACTCACAATCAGCGGCAAAAACGCTAACCAAAAATACGTATGCCATCCTGCACATTCGAAGATATAGATTGTCAAGTACTTCACTCAGATATTTAATTCAGCTCAAATTGAGATTTTATTACAAGAGCTTACCTTCCACATTCAGCAACAAAAATAGCACAACAAAGAGCCATAGGTACCAGCTACATACATACACACATACGTACGATTGAGTGAACACGTAGTACTATATTAGTCGACAATCAAATTCCATCTAATCTTAATACACAGCTCCGGCCACAAAAGGATCTTCATACATATACGCAGCTGAGCTGCTTAACAAGAACAACAGCAAAACCTCAACAGCCAGGCATTACCTTATCCCAACAATTTTTCTGAAATCAATTTCAAGTGTCCGCATCATGTATTTGTGAAAATCAAATAGAGGATTCCGAGGGAAGTGCTCCTGAAAAGAAACCTAGTCAGTCCCATACATTTTTGGTAATGACATGCCCATGGGAGAAACTTTAACCTTGATATGTGAACCACATAGAAACACGACGGAGATATTAACCTTGATAAACCCTTGTCGCAATGCAATGTAGTCCGACTTAGTGACAGAACCATAAAACTGTTATATCTAGGAAAGTACATTAAACTGAGTGTTATCAGATATCTTAATCCTTCATATTATATAGGAAATAATATAAATCAACAAGGAATTTTAAGAACCATGCATATAGAGTCCACAATCTCCAACCACAAAACTATAACAAACTCACCATCCAACCTATGATAGCTGCTCTTCTCCAATATCCTACTCCTCGTTTACTGAAGAATTCACGATGTTGGTGTTGAGAAACATGCACATTTTCACCACTAGTTGGATCTGCATAGGGTAGCGTTTATTCAGTCATACAAAGCGGATACAAGCACTTGGATTGGCTAAAATATACTTGCAAATCCAATTTCATATTTACCCTTCCCATATTTTTTAATATCCTGCCTAACGGAATCCTCCCAGCGCTTCCATTGACGTACCTACATATGGTAAACCATATGTGTTACAACGTAGAGATACAAACCATATCCATTGCAGCACTATATAAACTGAAAGGTCCCAAACCATAAAGAGCTGGAATAGGACACCATGTTGTATCAAACATATTTAGATAATCATCCAAATAATAAAAAAATTCTGAAAGAAGCATTACCCTTGCCCCTCCAAGAACCATAGTTGAGACACAAAATATCACATGCACAACTGCCAATACAAAGATGAAGATGTGTAGATGATGTAGTGCTTCCAATGATAACAACGGAGCCTTCCCCTAAGGAAATAGAAAAAAGCAAACATTGTCCTATAACTTGTTCTGTCAAAAAAAGGGAATGCGCACGAGAGCGTGCGTGCGCACACACACACAAAACTCATATTACAAGCATTGTAAGTGGTGGTAAAATGTATAAGGTACTAACAATACAGTACCTTTTGCAGACAATGGTCTGAATTTGTATCTGCAGACAAAAGCCGCCGCCGGTTGTTTATAGATTGATCGAGAGAGTAATGTGCATCATTGTTTCCCTCAGAAGTTTCCCTCTTGCACGGAAGCATTTGATTTGCTAGATTAGAGGGGATGCATATGCGGATTATGGAACGCTGAGATACAGTTAGTAGAAGGGAAATGAACCCTAAAAGCATCAACTCTGTTTCAACGATAGGAAACACAATGATTAGTGTTAGTCAAGTATATAGGCATTCTTACTTTATGATCCATCCATCTAATTGGTCAAGATACAAGAATGAAATGATCTGTTGAGAGAGAGAAAGAGAGACCTTCTTTTAGTTTCTGTAGGGCTTTAAACAGCGCATCTTATCCCTCATTCTTTAAGTACTGAATTTCCAGACAAAAAAACATTAAACCAAATAGAAAACTAGTTGAAATTTTTTTTATGTGCCCAAATAAACCCTTGAAGAATTGTCCTATAGATAAGTTCAACTTTCCAAGAACATAGCTAAGAGTACTCTGTGACTCGATTCGTCAATAATTTGAAAGTAGAAAAAATCATCAGTTTTCAAGATTTTGGACATGTCCTGCAGCTTATCAATGCTACGTGCATCTTTTGTGACTGAGACATCTAAATTTCTGATAAGCTCCAAAACTTATTTCCTACAATTTTCATTCAAATTTGTGATTTCAAGATTCGTTTCCCTCCCTTGGAACTATTTGAATCTCAACAGTATCAATTTTTGACATATATTTATTGATTAAATAAGTTCCCGCCCTCCGTATATGCATTGCATTTATCACCTGTCAATACATTCCTGCTTATTCACCAGCTGCTAAGAATTCTATAGATTGAATAAGGAGCAGTATGGTGATGACTGAAGACGATGAACTAGCCAACTGTTATTACTTATTATTGTGGAACTGATGACAAAGGGTTATTTTTTCTCCAAGTACCGATGAGGGACCAATGAAAGAAAAACTCCATCCACCGCTACTGCTAGGGATCACTTAAGTTAATTCTAATTTATCATCGATCTATTACTTCTTTTGACCCATTACCTATGTTCCTTACCCAGGGGTCTGATTCAAGCTGTCAACACTCGTAGAATTCTAGCAATGTTGAGTTTTTACGTAGGTGGTGTTAGCACTACATCTTCTGAATCATCATCATCATCATGAACCTTGTGATCAAACTGCTCCCTCTACTAAAGGATCTAGGCTAATTCAGTTTTCAGATTTGTTAATGATTGTATTTGCTAATATTGTTTCAGGAACTGTTGGTGATGTTAGATTTGTTGTGGCATGCCGGGGGAATGAGGATGGGGTGGCGCACGGTGGAAGGGATTTTCCAGCATGGAAGGGAGAAAAAGCAAAAGATTACAAGTGTTATAATAATTGCAAATATGATAAGAGAGGGGGAAAACAATGTTTGGATACCTTTCCGAGTTTATGAAGAGCGCGCTCAGCACAAAGAGAGAGCAGAACAATGACAAAGCAAACAAGTGCAACCACCCATGTCGGTGTATACTCTAAAGAGCTGTTGAGTTCTTCTGCCATAGCTTGGTCACACCAAAATGAACAATCTACCAACAAAGATTGCCACGGTGGGCATTTTAGGTTGGGATGGAAATGAATGTTGTTTTAATTGATTGCGATATGTAAGTATAGGGAAACTTTGATCTGGGGACAAAGAATACCCTTTTCCAAGGCAAAGGAAAAAGAAGAGAATAAAGGGAGAAGAAGCAAATAAATTAGGGGTATTGATAGGAGCATATTTATGCGACTTAGTTAGCTTGTTTTCTTGCATTTACGTAGTTAGTTATCGTTTATTATAGTGATTTAAGCTATTTTCGTGTGTTTGTAGGTTCAAATGGCAAGTGAAGCAAGAAAGTGCGTTTTGGTGCATTTTAGAGCAAAATTGAGCTTAAATGGAGTACATGCATATGGAGCACCATGGATGGACAAATTTGGAGGTCAAAGGAGCTAGGAATCTGTTTTAATGATGAAGAAACAAGTTTGAGACAAAGAAGATAAGGAAAGAGCAAGAAAGGTGGAACATTATCCAAAACATTATCCATAACCTTATCTTATCCAACATTATCCAAACATGTTCCTAAAAACATGCTACATGTTTTATGTCATGTTTCATGTCTTGTCTCTTCTAGAAGGTCTTATCCATTCCTTAAGACATGCCTTATGTTTCATGTCTTGTTCTTTCCTAGAAACATGATACAATGTTCTTTCTAGAAGCCTAAGACATATCCCTACAAAGGTGGCGCCTAGAACCCTTCTAGAAGGCCTTTGCCTGCCTTGCAAATCAGCCACTTTCCCTCCAATTCTTGCCGCACCCTATTCCTTGTTTCCCTTGGTTTTTTGACTTCTAGAAGGCTTATCTTAGCCCTATGTTGATGCCGCACCTTCTATCCCTTTTTCCCTTTGGATTTCTGATTTAATAGGCCCTTTTCCTTGTGGAGTTGGGTTGTGCAAAGCCTTTTCAGAAATTACTTGGGCCATAACCCTTTTCCCTTGTGGATTAACAAAACCTGCCGCACCTAGGGGCCCTAATCCTTCACTTATGCTAAGTCCAAGCCCTAATCTGATTGACCTAGGGTTTGTGGTGCCTATATATACATATTTTACATTGTGCCGCAGGTTTTTATGCTTCATTCTCTCTAAAAACCATTCAACCGCACTCTCACATTCATTCATTCGCCTAGAAATTCAATTCAGCCGCAACCACCACTCCACAACCATTGATTCACCGTCCACACACCCTTGCCGCACCATCTTCCCACCACCACAGAGAGACCACCTTGTGCTGCCACCTTTGGAGAAGAGAATGAGTTGTGCCATGCAGCCCAAAGGAAGGAGAAGGCCTTGCGCATGCCATCTGCCACCATTGGATTGTTTAGAGTTCTTTCTTCTCTTGTTTCTGTTTTCATGTTTAATTTAATTTGCTTTTCAATTATGTTAAACATGTGGAACTAATTTCTGTTTAGTTAGAGGCGAATTTGAAGTCATGGACATATGCTTATTATGATTTGATTTACTCCAGTTATGATTTCATGAATTGTGGATGTGGTTTACTTTTCTGTTTTGATTAAGAGCTTGTTTATGTATGTGGGTTGAGGGTCGACACTTAATTTGCATGCATAGATTCGATGCTAGGATATAAGGGAATTGCACCTAATCGTTATGAACTTATATTCATGAGTAGTAAAGATCGCTAGTCACGATTGTGTTTAGTAAACTCTAGGTTGGATTAACATGCGTATTCCATAGTTATGAATCCCTAGTAGATGTTCATGATTTCCATTGCGCTTAATGATCTTTGTTGAATGTCTCTATCATGCGTATTCCATAGTTAGGGAGTTTGATGAAGAATAATTTGGTTGTGATGCGTTTTCCATTCAATTCAATGAATCTAGGGAAATCTGGGAATTGATTAGTTCAATACAATTAATTCGGAGCATTGTCATTCATAGTTTGTTGAAAGCATAACTGGGAATCAAGTTGTATACATATGTTCATGTGTGGACAAGGACCCCTCTAACTAGGTTCTCACCATTTAGTTTCATCACAATTCGTTTTCTTTGAAATTTGATTACAAGTTTCTGTTTTAATTTCAATTTCGTCAAAACAAACCCCCTTGTTCTTAAGTTGTGTTTTTAGAGTCTAAATCTATTTTCTTTTAGTCTTTTGAGTCAAGTAAGTTGATTTTCGTCCAATTCACTTGTTAGGTCTAGAATTGAGTCTTTTTTATTATTTCTTGTTGTTTTGAGTGTTTAAAGTCAGTTTTGAGTCTATAGAGTCTAGTTTAGTGTTTTTGAGTCTTATTCACATTGATTAGCAACCCTAGTTAATCCCCGGTCTAGAACGATCCATACTTGCGTATATACTACAATTGTCATCAATAGGGTTTAATTTGAGTGTCAAGTTAATTTTCACATCAGGTACTCATATTCGAGGTGGCCTTGCATTTCAAGTAATGTGCAGAACTTTACCGAGTAAAAGAGGAAAGGAAGGTTCCCACTACAAGATCTACATCAGCTAAAGTAGAAAGAGTTGCTTACTCAACTCACCAAAACTCTGCGCTGCAGCTACCAGCAAAACAAATGAAAACGTAAAGCAGATCGATGTAAAGTAAGAAGCTGAGTCGGGTCGATTCGGAGTAAACAACTAAATGCTCATAACAGCAATAGCACGACACATTCTTGTCAAAACACAAATTCCGGAGAGGTAAAGGTGCGACAAAAATTAGAAAACTGTAAGAAATAAAAGAGTAAATATCACAATATCACTTACATGTAAAATTCAAATTTAAAATCTGTTAACCAAATTCAAACTGTTCACTTTCCATGTTTCAAAGAATACAGGATTTGTTCCATACATATATACTGTATATATCACAAAATTCAATCAAAGACATTTTCATCAATTCTTCGACGCTCTTCGGCCCCAGCCCAGCCCAACAATCTCTCAACGTCTGTCCATTACTTCCTTGCGCCCATCCCCTCGATCTTCATGTTACTGAGTTACTGTTTATATCAACGAGATATAAGCTTCAAAGTCATTACTGCAGCGAAATCATCTACCCATAAGCCACATACACATTAAAACAACAGTGACCGCTTTAGCATCTCATGGTTTCCAGGGCGCCGGAGGTGGTGGTGGAGTGGGGAACATTGGAGGAACCGCAGAGAAAATAGTATTTTTGTCAATTCCAACAGATTTTTCTCCAGACAAAGCAACAAGTGCTCCTACCAAACCTGCATTTCCTGCAAGAGTCGGCTCTGTGTAGTTGTAATTAGAACGAACATCACGGAAACCATCATGTTTGTCAGGGCCAGCAACCATGGCCCCATCAATCGTGTTTGGATTTGCCTTTGAAGTGTCCCTCCATTTCCATCCCCCTTTACAACTGTATTTGATTTTGTTCTTTGGAATAGATGCGCCTCTGTGGTGGACATGTTTTGGGTAATGATTCCCAAAGCCCACGACATAACTCATTTTTCGAGGATTTTTGCCGAGGATGTAATCAATCTGCCAAAGCAGAGGGGGAAGAAAAAAGTATTGGCCATCAAGTCTCAACATGAGTCTCTTCACATGTTTGGGGAGTTCAAGCCCCAAAAGCAACATTACTAAAAAAACTTTAAAGGAAAGGAAGAAAATGAATACTATATACCTGAGTTTTGGCAAATTCTCGCAACACATCAGTAGAGTAGAAGTTGGGTCCACAATACCACCCAGGTGTATCAGCAGCATCAAGATAATCACTATACAATGTAGCTAAGAAGGCTGCATTGACTACATATTGAAGAGGTTGTGGCCTTCCATGATTCAACTGGATCAAGCCTCCTGCAGCAGGTCAGTTAGATGTTAGATCCCATACTTGTGAACCCCATTGAGGTCAATTAAGTCCACAACAAAAACAATTATGCATTAGGAAACCTCGTACCTTTGGTTCTGTTAAAGGTTGTAAAAACAGGCAAGTATGAGCACATGATTATGCTAGTCTGGTTGTGAAATGTCCTCAAAATTTCTTCATACGGATACCCAGGGCTCAAGAATAACCTCAAACGGCTCAGAAGCACCTAGTCAAAAGAATTTCAAGATCGTGTTGGCAATGAAAAATATGAAGTGCTAAAATTTGAAGGCCGTAACCCGAATTTGATCTGATATTAGATAAAGACCTGATTAATGAACACAGAACTAACTGAAGATAAGACATGCACAAATGGCTTTTAGAAAATTTCATGCATCATTTCAAAACATGAATTCTTCCGTTATCTTACCTGAGCTCCAGCAAGCTTGTTGTCCCAGCTAAATACTCCATAATCAGGTCCTCCCCAGAAAGCACCGGCATGTTTAGCAAGACCCGGAGTTGTTGCAAGCTGAAGATAAGAGGAATTTCCAGTAGCATAATACATCCAAGCACCACCCCATATGAACTCATCCCAATAACTGGTGGAATTGTAGAAGGTTGCCGCATCTGTACTACCACCAGCACTATATCTGCCTCTCTGCTCCCTTGAAAACCTGAAGAGTGTTTTTGCACCATGGACAAGTTTCTGAGAGTATGCCTTGTTATCTTTGAAAACTATGGACGAAGCAGCTAAAGCCGCGGCCATTTCCGCAGCTAGATCAGAGCAACTGTGACACTCAGACACAGGACGCTTGTAATCAATATCCTCAGGACGCATCCAGCAATAATGATCATTAGGAGTAGTACTTCCTCCGGCAGTAGATCCTACCCCAACCTGTCAGATTAGTAAAGTAGCAGATTAGGAAATTAGCGCACTGAAAAGTAAACATAAAAAAAAATTAAAAGAAAAGGGCTAAGTATACCTGGGCAACAAGTTTGTCAATGGAATCGGCAGAATGGTTGAAGGTCTTCAAAAAATAATCGGATCCCCATTTAATGATTTCTTTAACATGGGAGAGTTCCCCGGCAGCTTCATACTTAGCACTGTATTCGATGACGCTCCAGCTGAGCATGGTCATGGCGAAGGAGGCGGGAAAGTTGAACTTGATAGCATCTCCGGCGTCATAAAAGCCACCAGCAAGATCTTTGAAAGTGGTGGAGGCATCATTGCCATCCTTTAAGCACGAATTACCCCTCCACGACACATTGTTATGCTTTGGGAGTTTTCCGGCTGCCATATAAAATAGGAAATTAACATGAATGAAATTATTATTGAATGACTGACAGACAAATTAGTGATGACAGGATCTGAGGAAGCCAAATTAACCAAAAACAAACAACAAACATGATCCAGATTTGACAGTTACACTTTATGTTTTTGAGGAGTATTGAGTGAGTCTTGAGAATAATTTCTGTATGAAAAAAAAAAATGCACCAACCAAAAATAGAAGGAAGGAAAAAAGAAACATACATCGCTGGGCGTTGAAGAACATTAGGGACTTGCGAAGCGCCAAAGTGTAGTTGTCGGGGGGAGGGTGGGCGTGGCGGTGACGCGGCACAGTCTTGACGATGAGCGTGATGAAGCCCGCCAAGAAGGCCGAGACCAGCAGCGTCCCGACCGTCCACACAAAGATCTTACGGCTGACGATGATGCATCCCAGATCCACATACTTCTTCTTCTTCTGCTCGCCGGAGGGCCCCAGCAGCCAGCTCTGCTGAGTCTCGTCCAGCGGCCTCGACGACAGCGCCGCCCTGTCCAGATCCTGCAGGTTCCGGCTGCGGTCGTCGTCGGTGGCAGAGTCAGCCGTGTTTATCTCCAGCGGCCCCCCCCAGGGGTCCCTGCCATACATGCTCATAGCTCTGATAGAATGCCTGCCGACCGACAGATGTTATTGAGTTTCCCACGGACACCGACACCAAAAGCAAAGCACTACCAGATCAGATCTGACGAGTAATGAATGAACTGAATTCACAAGCTAGTTGCTTTTGCTCGCTGTTGCTGGTAATAAAAAGGAAATGTGGACTGAATTTGGATTTCTGGTGTATTATCTATTAATTTATTCAATAATTGAGAGGGGTTGGGTCTCTCTCTTGGGTTGGTTGAACATGGATGGGTGACGGTGGGAGAGGTTTTATTTTTCAACCGAATAGCAGATCACAGTTGTATAATTGAATATACCTCACTTATTATTCATATCACGTGGCTTTCAGACTTACAGTTGTTTTGATGAGATGGAATCTGATTTCTTTTTCGAAATAGATCACATGTATATAGTGTTAGAAATTATTTTAAATTTAAAATTAAATATAAATAATATTTATTAATAGCACGATATTAGATAAATAAACACAATTGATTCATTTTAAAATTCTCACAAAAAAAATCTTGATCCTAATGCTTTTTTTTCTTCCTTCCCCTAATTATTTTTCTTTTTAATTTTGTTTTTTTTTCTCCTTCTTTTTAATTTTGTTGAGTAATATAATCAATTTAACATTTATTTGGTTGATGACGTTGACCACTCCGCTACTACGACAACGACATCCTGTCTAATTTTTTCTAAGCCCACGCACCTAATCAGTAAGATACCAAACTGCTTTGCTTTGTTTACACTTCACCACTGCTACTATTCCAATTTCCATCAATCCACCCGCAAGTTACAAACCCAAGCCAACCCACGTTAGATCGAAATTCAATTTTTCCACGCGTCCACATTGGTTAAGAATGTCCCTCTTCCCCTAAACAACCATTTGGCCATTCTTTACAACTCTCTCCTTTCCAATTCAAACTTTCGTACAATTTAAAATAGTAGTATTGCTCGTAGTAAAATATAAAATAAAATCTGTTGATTATTTCCCTACCTAGTCGTGATCTAAGCTGTAGGTGGGAGATATGTAAAATAATGTTATAAAAAGACTAAAGTTAGAGAAATAACATTTGTTAAGAATTGGGGCGAAACGGGTTTAAAATATAGAAAACTTCATTTTAGTCTTTGGCAAAGATTACTTTTTGATTAAAACCATGAGTAAGATTAAAATCTAATTTTAGTCCATTGATACATTAATAACCTCATTTATTAATTATATTTTGATTTTTTAATTATTTATCTTTTTCTTTTCTAATTTTTAATGTATTAATTTTATTTCATTATAATTTTTATTTTCATTTCATTCATTGTAATATATTTTTGTTGTGAACATTTAGATAAACTAATTTTTGTTATACAATATATTTTGATGTACTGTAACTTCTTCATTTAGGTATATTAAATTCATTATAATACATTTCGGTGCATACATTTAGGTATACACATTTTGGTACTAACATTTCGGTGCATACATTTCGGTACACACATTTCGGTGCATACATTTAGGTACATACATTTCGGTACTAACATTTCGGTGCATACATTTAGGTAAATTAATTTAATATTAATACATTTCAGTGCATATATTTAGGTACATACATTTCGGTGCATATATTTAGATACATACATTTCGGTGCATATATTTAGGTATATACATTTCGGTGCATATATTTAGGTACACATATTTCGGTGCATACATTTCGGTATACACATTTAGGTACATTAATTTAATATTAATGCATTTCGGTACTAACATTTAAATATATTAGTTTAATATAATATATTTCGGTACACACATTTCGGTACTAACATTTAGGTACATTAATTGAGTCTTTCAAGTTTGAAGAATGTTAAATAAAATTAATAAATTAAAAAACTCTTTTTTGGTCAAAAAATAAATTAAAATTTGTGTATTAATAAATTTAAATATTTAATGGGAGATATTAAATAAAATACACATTAATTATTTTGAATTAAGGACACATTAGGGACTAAAAATCAATATTCAATCTAACACCAAGTTTTTTTTAAATTTTAATTTTCTTGAAGGATTAAAGTTCAAAAACCCCTTTAAAATATCACACTGTTTAGTTTTGTACTACCTTCACAAAAGTATTGCATGTATAAGAAAACGAGAGATACTGATATTATTATATTTCTTCTTTTCTCTTTCTGTGTCCGTGCGTTTTGAACACTTTCTATTTATAGAGCAACTTCATTAAAAGCTTACAAAAACTTCACTATTTAGCATATGATAGAGATATTATTTACATATGGGTAAACAGTCTCTGTACAACACTCCTTCTTGGATGCCCACATATTAACATCAGTTGCCTTGTTAAAACCTTGCTTGGAAAAACCCAATGGGAAAAAACTATAGCGAAGGAAAAATCGTATAGCTTTCCCCGAATTGTTGATATGGTGTTAAGCATACTTATGTTGCCTCGTTAAAACCTTGATAGGAAAAACCTAGCGGGAAAAATCCTAATCAAAGGAAAAAAAAGTACAACATGCATGTACCATGGATGCTCATCCTGAATTGTATCTCCTCCTGATTCTGCATTCTTCAAATTTAGTTGATTGGTAAGTCGACGTAATCTGATTCCCTACACTAACTTCTGAAATGTGCACTTTGATAGAGATTTGGTGAACAAGTCTACCAAATTTTCATTGGAATGGATTTGTCTGACTTCAATCACTTTAGCCTTCTGAAGCTCATTTGCACTGAAAAACTTTGGAGATATGTGTTTAGTCTTCTCACCCTTGATGAATCTTTCCTTCATCTGAGCAACACAGGTTGCATTATCTTCATGTATGACAATTGGAGTGTCTGTCTTTGATGGTAGACCACATGAATTCTGGATGTGATGGATCATTGATCTTAACAAAGAACATTCACGGCTTGCTTCATGTAAAACAAGTATTTCTGAGTGATTGGAAGATATAGCAACCAATGTTTGCTTTGTTGAGCGCCATGAAATTGCTATATATCTATTAATGAACACATATCCAGTTTGTGATCTGATCATCTGTGTATCTAACAAGGATCTGGTCATTTGTAGACTTGTCTGAGCTAAAGAAACTCATGTCTGTTGTCCCATGAAGGTATCGTAGAACATCTTTGACTCCCTTCCAATGACGAATTGTTGTAGCAGAGCTATACCTTGCTAACAAGTTTACTAAAAAAGTTATATATGGTCTAGTACATTGTGCTAAATATAATAAAGCACCTATTGCACTCAAATATGGTACTTCTGGACCAAAGACCATTTCATCATCCTCTTCTGGACGGAATTGATCTTTCTTAATGTCCAAAGAACGAATGACCATTAAGAAGCTAAGTGGATAAGCCTTGTTCATGCCAAATCACTTCAATATTTTTTCAATGTAAGTTGATTGATGGACCAAAATTCCATTATCACAATGCTCGATCTGCAAACAATATTTTGTTTTCCCAAGGTCTTTCATTTCAAATTCACTTTTTAGATACTTAGCAATTTTATTAAGCTCTTCAGGGGTTCCAACTAGGTTCATATCATAAACATATACTGCCACTATAGCGAAACCAGTAGTTGATTTCTTAATGAATACACAAAGGCAGATGGCATTGTTGGCGTACCCTTCTTTGATCAAATACTCATTGAGACGATTATACCACATTCATCCAGATTGTTTCAGCCCATAATAATCGCCTTAATTTGATTGAGAACATACCTCGTGGTTTGTTAGTTGTTTCATGCAACTTCAGTCCTTCTGGGACTTTCATATATATGTTAGTATCTAATTCTCCATATAGATACGCAGTGATGACATCCATAAGTCGCATGTCAAGTTTTTCTGAAACCACCAAACTTATTAAGTAATGGAACGTCGTTGCATCCATTACATGAGAGTATGTCTCTTCATAATCAATTCCAAGTCTTTGTGAAATAACTTGTGCAACAAGTGTTGCTTTATATCTTGCAATCTCGTTTTTCTCGTTCTGTTTCCTTGTGAATACCCATTTGTAACCCACGGGGTTTAAACCACGTGGGGTTTGGACTACCGGTCCAAAAACACTTCGCATTTCCAAGGAATTTAATTCTGCATGGATTGCATCTTTCCACTTAGGCTAATCATGTCTCTGTTTGCATTCATCAACAGAGCGGGGCTCAATGTCATCGCTTAATATGATTTTGGTGGCTACTGTAAAAGCGAACATATCGTCAAAGATTATTTCATTTCAATCCCAAAATTCATTAGTACATGCATAATTTATGGAGATTTTTTTGCTTTCATATACTTATGTTTCTTCAGGGACGTGTGTCTTATCAAGGACATTTTCTTTTTCAGAAAATTCAGAATCATGAATTGTGGATTTGTCATTCGCTTTCTTTTTCTGAATGATTTCATTTGGATTCAGCTGTGCCCTCATCGTTCTCTTTCGAAGGGCTAAATCTTTTGAACTTGTGGATCTACCACGCTTCAGGTGTGCACCAAATGAATCATTTGCTACCACTTTATTTTGTCAAACGGGGAGATCAATTCTTATAGGTGCATTTGTAGCTGGTGTAGCAATACTTTGAAGATTAACGATTCTTTTCACTTCATCTTCACATTGAGTGCTTCATGGATCAAAATGAGATATGGTGGGAACGACCCATGTCAACTCTTACCATTCTTCTAGAACAGTCTTTTTTCCTCTTAATGGCGAGAAAAGTGTCTCATCAAAGTGACAATCAGCAAAACGAGCTGTAAACATATCACCTGTCAAGGATTCCAAATATCTAATGATAGATGGTGAATCAAAACCCACATAAATTCCTAGTCTGCGATGAGGTCCCATTTTAGTGCGTTGTGGCGGTGCAATAGGCACATAACAGCACAATCAAAAACTCATAAATGTGAAATGTTTGGCTGATGCCCAAACACGAGTTGTATTGATGAGTATTGGTGGTTGGATATAGGTCTCAACCGAACTAATGATGCAGCATGTACGATGGCATGTCCTCATGCCAAATCTGGCAATTTTGTTTTCATGAGCAGAGTGCGAGCTATTAATTGAAGTCACTTGATAAATGCCTCTGCTAAGCCCGTTTAAATATAGATATGAGGAACAGGGTGTTGAACATCAATGCCAGTGTCATGCAGTAATCAACAAAGGTTTGAGACTTAAATTCACTAACGTTATCAAGTTGGATTGACTTAATGGGATAATCTAGAAATTGTGCTTGCAACTTAATTATCTAACCAAGAAGTCTTGCAAACGCTACATTTTAAGTAGACAATAGGCAAACATATGACCATCGGGTAGATGCATCAACCAAAACCATAAAATATTTAAATGGTCCACAAGGTGGTTGAAATGTCCACAAATATCCCCTTGAATTCTTTGCAAAAATGATGGGAATTTAGCATCAACCTTTAGTTGTGATGGTCTAATTACCAACTTCTTTTGAGAACAAGCCTTGCAAGGGTTATCATTGGAGACATTAATGTGTCTACTTAAAAATGGATATCCATTAAAGTTGGTAATGATTTTACGCATCATGGTAGATCTTGGATGACCCAGACGGTCATGCTAAAGCATATGAACTTTTGAATCAATGAACTTCTGGTTCATGACAGTATGTGCTTCAATTGTTTTTATGTATGTATAATACAATCCACTCGATAAACCATGCAATTTCTTCAATATACGTTTTTGGGTATCATTGGAGATAATGCATAGATATTCCACATTTTCTGTTACGCCCCGATCCCGACGTACATCCAAGATTGACACGTGAGGGTTTAGGGCTTAGGGTTTAGGATGGTCTAATTACCAACTTGTTTTGGGAACAAGCCTTGCAAGGGTTATCATTGGAGACATTAATGTGTCTACTTAATAATGGATGTCCATTAAAGTTGGTAATGATTCTACGCATCATGGTAGATCTTGGATGACCTAGACGGTCATGCTAAAGCATATGAACTTTTAAATCAATGAACTTCTGGTTCATGACAGTATGTGCTTCAATTGTCTTTATATATGTATAATACAATTCACTCGATAAACCATGCAACTTCTTCAATATACACTTCTGGGTATCATTAGAGGTAATGCATAGATATTCCACATTTTCTGTTACGCCCCGATCCCGACATACGTCCAAGATCGACACATGACGCCACCAATACCCGTATAACTAACATACCACGCCTCCGGGATATGTACAAAGCATAGATCAAGATTCGAATTTCATAGCATTTTTCATACATTTTATGGCTACATCTAACTTCCTCGTTAGACTGCCTACGTACCCTAAATAGGGATCAAGTCATTCGTAGTTCGTCATTTCATTACACTCGAACAACCATCCCATAAGTCAATTTATTTTCAACATGAAATCTCTATCCACAGCATTTAACATATTAAATAACCAGCGAAGCACAATATTATTCTCAAGCTACATTGATCAATTAAAATAATCATAATAATAACAATCATATCCAACTTCATTCCACAATCCCGTCAATTAATCCATTCATGACTCAAAGATACATAATCTTAGCATTTAACTACGTTAATCAATCAATACGAAAAACATATCATGTCACGAATTTAATTTAGGAACTCTTCATAATTCCCTACTTGAATTATAAGTAATTAAACATGGTGGTTCTAATTAATATTCACGAGGTCCTTTAGGGGTAATTCTTATTTACTCGAATCTAGGTTTCGAGATTAACCTTATGGAAATGAACAAGAGTAAGGATTCTGAACCACTCAACGAAATCCAAAATATCTAGCGATTTCTCGTAATCTATCCAAATCTATCACATGTATAATTAGTGCCTACAACCTGGGAATAATGCACTAGCCATCCAGAACTTGGATAAATGCGAAGCTCGAGTGAGTGACAATAATACAAATATGTGATATTCAATAGAAAGAAAGACCATTGATCACCGTTTATAAATCTCGAATATAAAATTATATTTTTATGAAAATCATAGTTAAGTCACTAAAAACTCCGAACGAGTCACCCAGACATCCAACGGCTTTTCTAATTCAATCCATAAGATTCTCAAAACCATCATTCATAAATACACTAAAAACTAGGGTTAGAGAGATGCCAGTTCGACTGAAGCCTACATAAGTAACCAAACAAGAAGTGGTCCCCTATCGTGAATTAACTAAGCAGAACCACCTCTGTAATAACCAAGTAGGCAGTGACCCTTTATAGTAGATTAACCAAGCAGAGTCACTTATATGCATCTGTTAGGCAGTGATCACCTATCACGGATTAACCAAGCATGATCACACCTAAGTGTGTGTGTGTGTGTGTATGGCCATACCAAAGATATAAGGATCGCATATCGCGGATTAACCAAGCAGAACCATGGTCCCCTATCGCGAATTAACCAAGTAGGTAGTGACCCCCTATCGCGGATTAACCAAGCAGAGTCACACCTACAGAACTGTTAGGCAGTGATCACCTATTGCGGATTAACCAAGCATGATTCCTCCTAAGTATGTATTGCCATAAGGATCGCCTATCGCGGATTAACCAAGCACGATCCATAAATGATATGGTCCTCTATCGCGGATTAACCAAGCAGGACCATTAGTGACCCTGTCACATCCCGGCCCGGGCCTCCACCACATCCCAAGCTTAACTCCACCATAACACGATATTGTCCGATTTGGGCCCCAACCACACCCTCACGGTTTTGTTTCTGGGAACTTACACAAGAACTTCCCAGTGGGTCACCCATCTTGGGATTGCTTTCGCTTGAACTCGCTTAACATCAAAGTTATGACGAACTCTGAAGCCAATGAGCTCCCAAAAGGTCTCGTGCTAATTGAAGGTAGGAATGTACATATAAAGTTTACAGGATCCTCACCCCTGAGCAATGTGGGATCTTACAATTCACCCCCTTAGAGGCCCGATGTCCTCGTCGGCACACTTCCGGCCAGGGAGTGGCTCTGATACCAAACTGTCACATCACGGCCTAAGCCCCCACCACATCCCAAACTCGACTCCATCATAGCACGATATTGTCCGCTTTGGGCCCCGACCACACCTTCACGGTTTTTTTTATAGGAACTCACACGAGAACTTCCCAGTGGGTCACCCATCATGGGACTGCTCTCATGCGAACTTGCTTAACTTCAGAGTTCTGACGAACTCCGAAGCCAATGAGCTCCCAAAAGGCCTCGTGCTAATTGGAGGTAGGGAATGTACATATAAGGCTTACAGGATCCTCACCTCTAGGCGATGTGGTATCTTGTAGACCCCCTATCGCGGATTAACCAAGCAGGGTCATGGTCTCCTACTAGCCGTCAATTTAACAAACATTTCAATATGTAATTCGAATCACTTTTCCTCTAATATTATCAATCCATGAATCAATTCACATTTAATAAAAATAAATCGATGACCAATTATAAAAAAAAAATTACATTTTTATAGAAAAACACATTTATAAAACCAAGTCACATCCATAAAGGATATTAAGATAAAGGATCGGGTAATCACCATATCACATATGTTAAAGCCACTCACCGATATAAGCCTGCCTATCCCCACTATACTTCTAATAATACTATTTTTGGTTTTATAAATGATTTGAGATATGTTGACCAAAGTCAACTCTTGATCAACGGTGATGCCACAACCCTACGTAATTTGATCCAAAAGATCCGCACATCAGATTTCAGATCTGTAACTTCCAAAGACCCACATTATGCTTCTAAAACAACATATTAAATTTTTATTATGATCAAACGGTCGGATCTCCGCCAATTTCTAAATTCAAGTGGTGGTCAACGTTTTATTTTACGAACTTACAATTCCAATTCGGGAAGATCCGTACGTCGAATTCCCGATTCGTAAATTTCTATGATCCTCAAATATTATTTTCTATCATTCCTTAAGGTTTGGTGACAATCCAACAGTCAGATCGTCGATTCATATTTTGACCAAGTAAGGTATCGTAATGAAACTAAGTCCAAACAATCAAATTACGTCATACGGATATCAATTATGAATTCAAGGCATCTAATTGGACTTAGAAAGACGTCGTCGACTCGCTGGCCACGCGCCGCCACGGGTTGGTAGTCAGCCACCCCGACTCGCCGAAAATTTCAACTTTTCCCAAAAATTACCAAATTTTACAAAAATGTAGATCTTAATGAGTAGAGAAAGTTTCATACCTGTGACAAAGGACAATTTTGCAAGGAAAGGCCCCAATTTCAATCAAACCCATCGGAACCCTAGAATTTGGGTGTCCTCAACTCGACTCATTGACAACTCCGCCGCCCTCAAACTTGTTTGGGCTTTGTTACAGGCCTCAAGAGGATGCTATGGGTGGTGGTGATCAAAGGAATTTGTTTCAAAATTTGGCGGATTGCCACCAAGAACACCATGGAGCCGTCTATGCCATCCCCACGAATTCAAGACCAAAAACCATCGGTTTTGGGTGGGGTGGAACATGAAGGATGGTCGTGGAGTCGTGTTCTAGTGATGGTGAGCCTTGGATAGCCGGAAAAATAGCAGAAAAATCGTTGGAATCATCGCCAAGGATCGGTTCGGGTCACGGGTTGAAACGGGTCAAGGGGAATCTGGCCGATTCCCTCATTCTCTCCTCCCTCATTTCCCTCCTTGTTTCCCCTACTGATTGGTTCATCCTTCTCTCATTTTCTCTCCCACATCTCACCATTTCCCTATCTCTTGCTGCCATATGGCAGCATCCAATCCAATTCTTTTTTTTCTTTTTTTCTCCTTCCGCCACCTCCATTTTTTCTTTTTCTTCCTTTCTTCTTTAGCTGCCATTTGGCAACCCTAACCTCTCTCTTTCATTTTTTTTCCTAGTCACTAACGTGGGTTCATTTTTCAACAATATCCGATCGAGGTGCTTCCTAAAAAAAAAACATACGTCGTACATATAAACGCGTTGAAATTAATAATACAAAAATACATAACTTTAAATAGTGAAATTTCGGGACGGGATTTCACATTTTCTGCACTTTTCGTTTCAATGTGGTATCCATTTAGACGTATGTCTTTAAAACTCAACAAATTTTGAGTGGATCGAGTAGCATACAACGCATTTTGTATGAACAATATTATTCCATTTGGTTACATGATCTGGGCTTTTCATGAGCCTTTAATTACATCTAATTGCCCTGATATTGTTGTTACCGTTACTCTTGCAAGTATCAAGTTTGAGAAATACTTTCGATCTTGAAGTTTTGTATGTGTGGTTGCGCTGCCTGTAAGACAAAAATCTCCACCATTGCTCTTGTTTTGAGTATAACCATAATTTTTATTCATGCTCTCTGAGTAATGAGAATTACAGTTAAAAACAGTTTATTCATACTGAAGTACTGATTCAATCGAACCCAAACACTTCATTTCATCTTTCAATAATGAAGTCCGAAACATTCAGGTGAGTTGTGTTCAATTGTCTTGATAAATCGAACACTGGATCAGGTATATCCATCGGTTTAGCCTGGTCGAGAAAATTGGTCTCGATACCCTTCTCCTTGAGGAAGGCTTGATACAGATCCACCAGACGTTTTGGAGTACGATAGGTAACGCTCAGTGCCCATTACCACCACACATATGGCAAACTCCTTCAGGATTTCTAAGAGTGTTCATATGAGCTTTGCCTTTCTGACGATTTGCATTCTTGAAACTCAGACCTGGATTATGCCTTGGAACCTGGTTGTGAAACTGGACACCATGATTATTGCCTTTTCGACCTCGCTTGTGGCCACGTCCTCGCTTGTAATTATTGCCATGAGAAGATGTGGTATTCCCTTCAAGGGAAGCAACATTCACTTCTGGGAATGGTGCCGATCCAGTAGGCCGGGACTAATGATTCTTTATCAGAAGCTCATTGTTTTGCTCAGCTACAAAGAGCACAGATATCAACTGGTTTTACTAAGTAAAGCCTCGCTCTCTATACTGCTGCTGCAGGAGCACGTTGGAGGCATAAAAAGTGCTAAAAGTCTTTTCCAGCATATCTTCCTCAATAATGGTTTCTCCACAAAGCTTTAACTGGGAGGTAATTATGAACATAATAGAATTGTACTTAGCCACCGTCTTAAAATCCTGGATCTTTAGGTGTGCCCACTCATAACGAGCCCTTGGAAGAATCACTGTTTTATAGTGATTATATCTATTTTTCAGTGCCTTCCAGAGGGTTAATGGATCCTCAACCGTGAAGTACTCGCTCTTCAGTCCCTCATTAAGGTGGCGACATATAAATATCATGGCCTTCGCCCGATCTTGAATGGGTGCACTGTTATCCTCCTTAATAGTTTCTCCAAGATTCGCTGCCTCACATCCATTACCCAGGTAAGGTAATTTTTCCTAGTAATATCCAAGGCCACAAAATTAAGTTTTGCCAAGTTCGTCGTTTTCCTTCTGAAGGAAAAATGAGGTGTGTAAGAACATGCAATAATGTGTATTCTGGAGGAATATATTGTTAGAACTTTTGGTTCTTACAAATTTTTCATTTTGATCTTCAGGCCAAAATGATAAGCACTCGAAACTTCAGGCTCGAGATTTACATGATGAATGAGGAGGGCAATTGTACCGCACTTTTCTAATTGAACATCATATGATGGGCGATTATTCTGCACCACTCAAGCAGTAAAAATTTAAATATACAAAGTAGGGTGGATGATTATACCACACCACCTAAAATTGCAATAAAATTAAATAGCAGGAAAATTTAAATATGCAGGATAAGGTGGACGATTATACCGCACAACCTGCAGTAAAATTAAATCTGTAGTTCAAGATAGGCGATAATACCGCACCATCTTGGATTGCAGTAAGATTAGCATAAATACTGAGTTAATAATCAGAAACTACACCAAACAAGAAATCAAAGATATAAGTAACTATTATGTTGAAAACTAAAAGCAAGCATGATGCGAACAATTCTTCACTAGGGTATATCTAGCAGGTGAGACAAAGAAAGAAGAAGAACAATAAAATCCTTGGATGAAACATTTTTTTTTTTCGGTGAAGGAAAATGAGAAATGGTTAGAGAATCGTGATGATAACGTATTATAAATAGGGAACTTTAACGAAAAAGTTAGATAAATATCATTTGCTAAGAGTGAGGGCGAAGCAGGTGCAAAATATCACATGTGGGCAAACAGTCCCACTCTTTACAACAAATAAAATATGTTTGATTATTTTTCCTACTTAGTCGTATATGTTGGTCGGAGATATCCTCGGCGTCATCTTTCTCTCGTCCACTTCATATTTCTCTCATCTCTTGCTCAACAATAGCGGTAGACGACCTTTCCGCCGTTCATATCTAGAACCAAATCAAAATTTTGATTTTGATTTCATTTAGTACGTTAGCTAAAGATTGTTATTTGCAAACCAATTTCTATTTTTTTTTTTTGGACTTTTCTTTATAAAGAAAACTAATAAAAAATACTTGAAAATTTTGAGTTTTAACGAAAATGACAAAAATGTTGTAAGTGAATAGTATCAAAATTGATTTTTTAGAGTAAAAATATGGTTTTTCGTTAAAATGAACAGTATCGGAAGTATTTTATTAAAATTTCCTTCTTTATATTGGGTTTTGAGAAAAGAGAGAAGGAGGATGTGACCCCGGATTGTAACTGGTTTCGAGGGAGGAAAGAGATGGAATTAGTGAGTTGGGTTTCATTATTATGGCATTGATTCGTTATGGTATCGTCGTTTTTTTTATCGATATGTCCATTAAAAGTGTGACTTAAAGTTAATTATAAAATAATATTTTATGGACATTTCATTATACATTAAATTAAAGGGAATTGAATAAACACAACCAAAATGTATTTAAAGTCAATCATATAACTTTGTGTACTAGATATTAAACGGATCTTTTTGAAGTAATTAACAAATTTGAGATTAAGTAAGATTGCATCAGGAAGAGATTATGAGTTTTGCAGCTCATCAGGAAAAGTATGCAAGTAAAAGCTTTAAGTTTTGTATGACACATTATATTTTTTTATGGTAGTTGGTAGATTTTTTTTTTTTTCTATCTGAGATTTCTTATTGTTGTATTTATGTTAAGATTTCTTTTGCTAATTGATATTTTTCTATTTATACATTCTCTTTTTTGTTGAACTTTGTTTTGGTGAACACTATTTGTATATTCATTACATGCAATTTAATCTGACAATCCGTCCCGATATTTTTATAAATTAATAGTGAAATGACAGAATTACCCCTTCGGGGATTATGTGCGTGTGCATGTGTTGTGTGAGGACCAATAAATGGTGGCCCTCAATAATTGGATGTATGAGATATTATTGTGTGGGATGTTTTTGGACCACACAATCCTCACACACCTTCACCCTCACTCTCCCGTCACTCTCTCACTCTCTCTCTCTGTCCATTATTGACTCACACTCAGACTCTCTCTCTCTCTCTCTCACTCACGACTCACTCTCTCTCTCTCGCCATTTGTACGAACACCTCACAAACCCTTGCAAACTCAACGGATCGTGCAAACCATCACCACCATTCGACTCCTGGAAGTCATACAAGCATGGTGGTACCATTTTCAGGTGAGTTTTACATCGTTTTCACGTCGGAATCACGAGCTTCGAGTTGAGCACTATTCATCAACTTTTTAATGGTGGTGTTTTAGGATAATCCAAGCTCACAGCGAGCTTTGTGAGGTTCCAAGGAGGCTCGGAGTGGTTCGTTGGAAGTGTTTGGACGTCGGGATCACGTGGTCGGAGTTTGGCCGGTTTTGGAGTTTGTCCCCGACGAGATTTAAGGCCTTTTTCAAGGTTTTTGAAGGTATATTTATGTTCTACTCTTAATTTGGAGCACATAGGAAGAAAAATGGGTCAAAAAGGATGAAAAATGAGCAAGATATGAAGATTAGAAAATTTCCCAGAAATTCCGGCAAAACCAGTCGCCGGCGAGTCGCCAGAGAAAATGACGGAATATTCCGTCAAAACTGACGGAATATTCTAACGGCGTTAACTGACGCCGTTAAAGATAACGGAATATTCTAGAAATATACCTGACGCCGTCAGTGTGCACGGCGCGTGGGGCCGAGAAAAATTATTTTAAAAATATGGGGATGTTCATGACGACGATTAGGTCACGTTGGTATATCCAAATGTCAAAATTGAGCTATGTATGAGAAGTTATTTCCGTAGTTACGTATATGTACTTAAATAACGTATTTTTAGTAATTTCTCATATAGGTGAGACGTATTCCGAGGACGAGCGTAGCCAGGCTAGACGTGGGGGCTACGACCCTGCGACTTATCAGTGAGTGGGCAGCTATTTTTCCATATAACCTATATATATATATATATATAATGATTTTCCCAGAATCATATCTTAAATGAAAAGTATGTTTTTAACGATATGCATATAACTTGATTTTGATGCATGAGTATTCATATATACATTTTATGCATATGTTGGTGCCAAGGACGCCAGGTAAGTACCAGGTAGGTACATGCATAGTTGAGAAAGAACAGTCGAAATACGATGAGATATGATGAGATATAATGTGATATGTTAGCTCATAAACCTGCACATATTGTTAGTGCTCACGCCCAGAGATAGGGGCACAGTCTTTCACGTGTCGTTCACCTCCGCACCGCATGCTCGCCTTGGATCCAAGTTAGGTGCACAGTCTTGTCGTATAGACCACTTTTGAGTGGGTACGACATGTAGGTGACCTGCGTTCATTCGCACAGTCTTCACGTGATTGTAGCACTAGAGCATTTATTATTGATACAGAGATGTGATGATGATATTGATGTATGTGCAGTGTGTATATATGATGATGAGATAGAGATGTTATGAGCTATATTTATAGGCGAGGGCTGAGTTGATTTCTAGTAGCGATATGATTATCGAAATGCATAGCATGACATTACTTATGAGATTCAGACTGGCATTGAAATGCATTGCACGACATATATTTGAGATATATTGAAAACGTTTTATGCTGAGAAGGTTGTGATATATATATGTACGTATTATTTTCTGGGAAACTATACGGGGGCGTTTGTTTGCCCTCACTAAAGGGTACTGGACTGGACTGGACTAAGGGTTAGTCCAGTCCCATGTTTGTTCCTGACAGGGACTAGGTTTAATGAGACTAAGTCTCACTAGCTTAGACTAAATCAGGGACTAGCTGGTCTTAGTGAGACCCCTCAAAAACCATGGGACTAGCTAAGACTGTCCCCTTTCTCCTCCTCGCCTTGCTCCTCGACCACTCACATTCGAAAGCCATTGGACTAAATGCTTTTCATAACCAATTTTCATATAAAATACCAAATTGAAGAATAGATTGGAACAGACAAGGGAGAAAAATATGGAGAAAAAGAGGGAGAGAATTGGGGGGTAAGGAAGGATTAGAGGGATAAAAAAAATAGGATAAAAATAAAATATTAATAATTATGGATTAAATAATATAATATTAGAGTTTGTTAATTATCCTGCTTGTTAGTCCGACACTGCACCAAACGCTTCACTAAGCTAGTCCAGCTTAGTCTAGTCTAAGCTAGTACAGCTTAGTCCCTGAAGCTAGTCCAGTCCGAGACAGTCCGATGCAACAAACGCAACAGGTTTTACGGAGATGGGCTAGACTTTTGAGAAAAGAATGATTTTGAAAAGATTTGTTTTGCTGACCCACTCAATTTTATTTTTCGCCCCTCCAGGTTCTAGATAGCTTGAGTACCCGAGTTGGCTAGCGAGAACCTGCCGACATTTCTGACAGACCTGCTATATGTAGGGTGCTGTTGATGTATTTAAACTTATTTATTCATGCTTGACTGCACTCGACCTAGTACGCTTTGGATATGTATAAGTATCGTATTATCACTCTAGCACAATATCATATCTAGGTTGCTAGTGGTTCGATTTTAATTAGTTCGTACTTCGTTAACGATCCTTGCTTCCGCACTGTGCACTTGGCTACGCCACGTTCACGTGACGGTCAGCACGCCCTACTTTCGGGTACGGGTGTGTCATAGTGTTTGGAGAAGGTAAAGCAGGTAAATTTCAAAAACTCATGTTTGTACAAGCTATTATATTTTGAACAACTTTGTAGGTGTATATAGAGTTGTCAATAACTACTACATATTTTATGTGAATACTTTTTATATTCTACGATTGTGCTTACAGCTCATTTAATCTCTTATTCTAACACTTTTATACAACTTATAATTCATTAGATATTTCCGCGGCAACGCGCAGATACCAAAGCTCTAGTCTATATCTATATACATATTTGTGTACAATCTTATAAATAAACATGTTGTGGAGTGGGAGGCTACAGATCAAAACTATGGCTGTTGAAATGAAAGATAGGATGGTCGAACTGTCTCCTCAAGTTGTGCGACCTGATCTCTTTCGCAACACTTGACTGAAGAGTTGGAGGACCACACACAACGACACCCACATCAACATGGCCCCAATTCTTCGATACGCTTTCAAATATTTCTGCACTAACAAGAAAGCATGTATTAACTGAAACTGTAAGCAATGGAAATTATTACGTACCCAAAGGACCAAATTTTCATCTATAATAATTGGTCAAAGGATCAATCTCTTCATTATTGTGTGGCAATGAAATCAAATGGAGCTTTGCAGAACAAGAATCCACCACCATCACAAGCTAATAAGATATTTTTCTCTAGATTGTTACCGGGCAAACAAAAGAGGACAACAGAAAGTAGAAGCCGATACAAAATGTTATGCCGCCACCTCAAAAATATGAAGCTACCAAGAAGAAATATAGTTGTTTCATTTCAAACTTCTTCAAAATATCAATGGTTATTCAAATAAAAGAACAAGTTTTACTTGTATATGTGACATGCCATTATCTTCAGTTATCAACTAGCTTTATAACTATCTACATTCTCATTAACTTCATGTATTATGTATTAGAACAGAAATAGACATGTAGGGAGGCATACCTTTGAAGTTTGGTCTTGCACCATAACGAATGCGGGTTAGCGTCGCAAGAACTTTCTGGTGCGAATCCCTGTGAGCTACAGTTTCTCCATGCCCTGCCTTATCTGCATTTAGCTTAGCATCCTCAAATTGTTCTTTTTCTGAAATTCTTCTTTCCCAAAGATGCCATAAACCAACCACAAGACCCCCAAAGATAAAGACACTAAACACCATACAGGCTATGAAAAGAAGCCCTTTGTACCACCATGAAGATATGCGAAACGGATTTATGTAGAAGATATCCAATAAACCCATTAAGATAACAAAGCCAACCGTAGATGAGATTATATACAGTCCAGACCATACATTATGTCCAGTACCAACCAATACAGACATGCCGCACCTATTTGATGTAGGACAAAGAGAAAAATCCAGTGTGTTCTGAACTTTACCTTCTTCCTGCAAATAAAAAGCACTCAAGCTCCTAAAACTGGAAATGATAACAGTAGAAAAAACAAAAAAATATGCAGAAGTTCGGAAAATGTGTCAAAATACAACCAAACATACCAATGGAGGTTCAGATTCTCGAGTGACATAAATACGAATCTCAATATTTAGTTTATTAGAGAAAGATGGACAAATTGACTCCATGTCAATTGTTGAAAGAAGTGGAAGCTCATCTGATCTTTTGACAGCCCAAACAATTAAAATATTTCTTGGTATACAAGGTCTCCCTTCCCTAACGCAATGGAGAATGTCACTCAAGACGGCCAGGAAAGGTGAAATCCCAATGCCACCCGCTACTAAGATAAGATTTCCATACCTGAGATAAATTATATAAACTCATATAGTTAGATACAGAAAGAAAAATTCATTATTGAGCTAGATGTCTGGTAAATTCTCCTCTATTGATCCCAAAATAAGAAACATTAAACAATAGCCTGTATCAGATACAATTCCTTGCCAAAATGTTATGATAGTTAATATTTATTATTCTTTTTTCTTTTTTTGGGAGATTTGGAGGGGGGTTGTGGAGAGTGGACAAAATAGCTTATCTTTCTTTCTAGAGGAATAAGGAATAGAGTACGTACATCAAGTGGTACGGTATCTCATGCCCATAAGGCCCCTCAACAGAAGCTGTTATCTTAGCACGAGGAGTCCAAGGTAGCTCTTTTTGGTGTTCTGCCTCTGAGTTTTCCAAGATATTTCCTCTCAGTTTTTCGGTCCATTTCCCTAGAACCTTTATGAGGACGGCAATATGATATTTACCATCCAAAGGACTGGATGAAACACTGAAAGGATGCCACTGCAACCATGATAATTCCCGAACTTGAAGAAAAATAAAACTGAGGGCATTGTACCGCAGACCTAAACGAGTCATGAGCTGGCAGTCACTCATTTGGTAACAGAAAATGATAAATGAAATAAAAATGTGTGAAGAAGTTTTTTTTTACATTTTGGTTTTGCGAGGACCAATTCTACAGTTCCACATGGAAGGCATTTCGCTGAAATGATATCCACAACCCTTCGTGATTGGCAGAATCTCAGAAAACGATCAAGAATAAAAATGAATATTCCTCCAGCAGCCATTGTGAAAATGAAATCACCAACGTGCAAAGCCAAGAAGACAACGAAGATGACATATAGTTGATGAGTGTAGAAGAACAACTCAAAATTCAGCTTTCTTACTGGAGGAAGTGATGTGACCCACATCAACAGACCTGCGATAAGGCTGATCAATCCTGGAAGATTGGCAACACCAATATCCTTCCAATCCAACATCTGCATCGAACGATTAAATATAAGTAATAAGTAGTTCGGCATCGTTATCTGAGTCCACACCTCCCCGAAGCAAGGCTCTTACAAGTTATACTACTAGAGATGAGAGATACATGTACATATTTAATACAATTATAAGCAGTAAGTATTTCAGAATATTGAGGTATCCTGACGGAGTGGAATGCATGGTCCGTTGAGAAAAAAATGTCATAATGGTAAAATGGAGGAAGTAGCTGTATTCTCAAAATTATCCCCTAATTTTAGCTAACAGCTAAGAGCTATGAACAACAAATAGGATTACTTAGAAGCAAATATGTAAATCCAGCTTGAGTACTCACTTCATGGAGGAGACGGCCCTCAACTGTCCATGCCACTACATAACACAGTCCATGGATGGTAAAGAGCATCATTGTGAGATGTCCCAGCCATACATGATATCTTGTAGCATGCTCAAAAGGTATATTTATAAGTCGAAGAAGAACTGATCCCCTTGCAACCGGTAGGAACAAAAGTGCCAGGCAAAACATTCCGATTGAGCCTAAACGAAGTCCCAACAATTCCAGGAACAAACAACTGACAAGTTCAAGTACAAGGTAACTCAGGTAATGAAACCAATCTTAAACTGAAGATAGGGTTGCCAGTTGCCACCTTAGAAGATTAGATTCTCAGCCATTTAAATTAATTAACTTTACTGAGAGGCGTTTCGGCTTAAAAATCCTGAATACCTAGATGAATGAATGTGCATCAATTTGGAACTTTAACGAAAACAGTAAAACCCAAACAAATCTTATGATTGCTTAAATATTGTTTTTTTTTTATTGATTAAACAAAGCTTTCAATTAAACAATAAAGACCGTCCATCGACAGTAACAATAACAAAGTGTAAAAGTTCTTAAATTGGATAACTTTCTAGGGATAAACAATATACCCTTTCACTTTAAAAGCTAACTGATCAGACATGGAGCTGAGAATACTCGTGATATAACTGTAGACAGCCCAGATAACATACACAACGAAGAGTAATATCCCGATAAGCTCGGCAGCAGAAACAACCCCAAATGGTCCATCCACAAGAACTGGGAACGTCCATAAGCGGAAACTCGGACATTTTGAAGTCTTGTTCCTACACTCACAAATTCATTACATACAAAGATCTTATGATCAAAACATGAATGAAAAGACGCATATTCAATCTATAGGATAGGTAAAGAAATATGAATATTTTCCAACTTAAAAATAGACATACTCGTGGAGCTGCTCTTCACCAGAGATAATAAGAAATGCTATAGAAAGCAGTGCAATAGTGAGAATTGGGCTACTGAAAACCAGGAATAGGCTTCCTGCATATATAACAAGAGACCTCTAAGTCAGAGAGAGAGAGAGAGAGAGAGAGAGAGAGAGAGAGAAGAATTATGCGAAAAAGAAGTTGAAACGCTGCCCACCTGTGATCCCAAAAACAGTTCCCTCAGTGGCTTGGATCGATTTGTGAAATAATTTCTGCATGAAATCTGATGGGAACAGAAACATTAGAGCAACCCATGAAATGAAAAGTATCCACATGGCAATCTTGAGGATCCATTTTGCAAAGGTTACAGAAAGAGATGTCTTCCTGAGATTGACATAATAATTAACATGTCCTCCAAATCCTTGACTCAGAAGAAGGGGTTGCTTATTGTCCATGGCCCAAATTAATTTATCTCTTTCTCAAACTTGCTTAATGATCCTGAGACTAAAGCTTTCCAGCAACCTCAGTCTGTCCACTGAGCGAACCCAGAAGGGCATAGCCTGCCAATATATATATGGGATTCACAACATTGAACACATTGCACACAGAGAGAGAGAGAGAGAGGAGAAGTGGGGGAGGGAGAGAGAGGTGGGAAGCATCCAAAGTTGTGGACCGCGTTGTCATATGAACCAGGTAATTTTTTTTTAAGGATATTTTCAACAAATGAGAAAATGATGCAACTACAGAATTTTGTGGACCACTAATGCTTCTACTTCGTCTGATATTATATACTGTTAATGCTGAGAGATAAAATTTAGAGACAAAATTTGTAAATTAAAAAATATGTCATTAATAGAAATTTAGTATGTTTATTAACTCTTAAATAATAATTTAATTGTCAACTTTTATATTATTTAGTTTATATTATTTTATCTATAAATTTAGTTTTCTTGACAATATCTTTATTTACTCGGTAGGAAGGAAGCGTATGTTTCCCACAAATATGAAACTGAGAAAAAATAGAGAAATGATGAAAATAATGGCATGTAAGTTGCAACTGGTCGCGTAGTTGTATGTACTGGACTTGGATCCTCTCCAGATTCCCTCCATGGGGATCCTAGATATCAAGCCACATGGGCCGTTCATAAAAAATTGTGCGGCTAGAATTAAATAATTTTTATATTTTTAAAAATAAAACAATTTTGTTTTGCGTAAAAATCATTTAATTCTAGCCGCACGATTTTTGATGAACGGCCCATGTGGCTTGATCCCTAGGATCTCCATGGAGGGAATCCGGAGAGGATCCAAATCCGTATGTACTCACGTAGGCCTGCAGACTGACAACTGATGCTGCAAGTGTTAATATTTATTATTTACCAGTACCACTTAGAAGGATTTTTTTTTTCTTATATTTTCATTCCCTTCTCTCACTCTTTTCACAAATTATTTTTTATTTTATTATCTTTAAAATATATATATATATATATATATATATATAATATTAACATGATTTAACCGTAACCATTCAAATAAGATGTTGATGTGACTTAATCGTGACCGTTCAAATAAGAAGAGATAGAAGAGAAGAGAAATTAAGAGAGAAGAGAATCTTCCTCTTATAACACACTTCAAACTCCTCGGTAATAATCAAGAATAATAATGTGAAAAAAAAAAAGAAGAGAAAACAGCAGGTGAGTTGAGGATTATTATTAATATCCTCCCACTCCATAGTCCACACACTAGAGTCTACTACACTAAAGTGAGTCCGTCTAGCATGGAAACCCTGGAGCAGAGCACCACCAAATTTTCGCTAGTCACCATCAATTTTAGGACACTAGCAAGGATGAATGGCTGATGTTCGCAACTCAAAGACACCCACATAAAAAGAAAGAAAGAAAGAAACAGATATTTCCTTAAATTCTCATTTTCTTTATACTAAGAGGGGTGTATTCAATTGAGATTTTGAGGGATTTTAATTCTTTTAATGAATCTAGGGGTATTCAATCAGGAATTTAAGTGATTCTCTGAAATTCAATGTGTATTCAATCAGTATTTTGAGATAGTTTATTAAAATCCTCAGAAATCTAATGTATTCAATTAGGATTTTAAAGAAGTTTATAACATTCCAGGTGTATTCAATTAGAATTTGATTTTAAAGAATTTGAAAAAGTTGGGAATTAGAGGGAATTGGAGAGATTTTGTAGTGTATTTTAAGCATCCACAAATCTCTTCTCTTCCCAAGAGATTTTGAGGGAATTGAATCAAAATTTTACATGGAATCTCTACAAATCAATTAGACTCCATAAAAATCCATGAATTTATAAATCTATCAAAATCTCTCAAATTCTCAATTGAATACACCCCCTAAATAGTTGTTGTAAGGAATATAATTAAGAAAGGAAGCATATGATTATAAAACCAACAACCACTCAAATATGAAATATTCTGGGTACCTTACTTTTGTTGTGGATCAGGATAGTAAAACTTGAGATCGAGGTGAGAGCGGAGATCCTGTGGTTGGCGGCTGGCCTCGTATTTCCTTTGTCTCCTTCCAAGCTACCTGATTTTTTGGCACTGCAGTCTGCAGTCCTCAATCCCCATCAACTTGTTAACTCCCAACGGACCCAATTAATCCTACAGCCTATATGTGTCCAATCCAAATATTAATTGTCAAAGAAGAGCCCACGAAGAAACCAGCTTGCCGCGAGGACCACCACCATTCCCACCCTTGAGTCATGAGCCCTCGAGTATCAACAGTTTCTCAGGGCTAGCTCAACGGAAGAGAGAAACGAGAGAGGGATAGAGGACATGGTGGGAAGGAGGCCGTTGGATTTTTTTACGCCTTTGGAGCCTGGGGGTTGGGACTGCTTTTCATTTTGTATTAGCTTTTTACCACATGGTCTTTGAAATTTACCACCCACTCAATTTTAGTCACTATGTGTCTCACTGAAACTCAACGTGCTCTCAATTTTATTTTTTATTTAGCTTTTTAACTGTTAAGTTATATTAAATTTCAATTAATGTGCTGCCATGGTATTTATGTGAGGTCCTTCCAACTAAAGACATACTATCACGTGAATAAACACAAGCTAAAACAAAAACAAAAATAAATAAATATATATATATATATCAGCAGCAAATACAGACGCCCAACCAATGCATCCTTCCTCCCATCCAACCCCTTTACTCTTTCTCATACTAAGGAGAAAATTTTCATACTTGTCTTTTGTTTTTATTAATTTCATACTTGTTTGTTTACAAAATTCTTTTTTTTAATAGTTTTATAAATTGCCTCATTATATCTATCGGGTGCTATCTTTTTTGATGTGTAGGTCACCAGCATGTCATGTCAACACACTAATGAAAATTTTAACATGACAGTATGGGCAAAGTGAGACACATACACTTAGGGGGTTAAGTGAGAAATTTTGAATTTCTTGGGACAGTGAGAGGAAAGTTGAGTTTTAGGGGGCGTTGGAGTAAATAAGTCATTTCGATTTCAAACATTGTCGTCCTTGAATATGAGTATCTAACATCAATATTGTTATTGCCATTTAATAAATGGTCTAGTGATAATTCTTTTTTTACTTGTAAATGAGAAGTCTTAAGTCCGATTATCACCAAATACAACTTCAAACCAAATTATTATGGTAGCACATTGTCAGACTTGATCCATTATAACATCAAGGGTAAATTACACTTAACTACCTCAATTATGGATTACACCACAATTTCATACCTCATATATTCAATATTGCAATGTCTCACCTCAACTTATGAATTCGTTGCAATGTCAAACCTTCGTTAATCGATCCGCCAAATTGGTCATTAATGATGACGTGGCAAATGCAAGGTCCATATTTTTTTAACGTAGAAGACCACATAGATAATAAAATAAAATTATAAAATAAAATCAATTTTAAAAAATAATATTTTTTGTCAAAAATTAAATAAAATGAGTGGGGCCCACCCCAACCAAACCATCCATCCTTACTCTTCTTCCCCCTTCATATACCCCTCATTCCTTCCTTCACCACTAAAACCACAGCTTCGCGCCTCCTCCGACACCTCTCATCTTCCTGCATTTCCAATTCAACTAAAACCCACAATTCCGATTCAAAATTTTTGCTTCAATTTCAAATTTCATTAAAAAAAATGCACAAACGAAACTGACCAGGTGGTGCTTGTTAAAGTTCCACATCAGTTGGTTCAAAGAAACCCAATGGGTTTAAATAGGATTATCCTAATCTAACTAATACTGAGACTTTTGTGGTAAAACCTCACACCTAACGAATTAGGCAGGTAGTAAAGTTGGGAATAGTATCAGTATCGTTAGAGTGGGGCGAGCCCGATGATCCAAAAATCCAACATGGTATCAGAGCCCAAGGTTCGGGCCCGTGCAAGCCAACGAGCTTGTCACCCATAAGGAAACAAGTCTAAACTCTTAATATAGAGACGACCGCTGAGTTCCATTAAAAACAAGTAGGCCCACCTCTGAGTTTCAATTACCGATGTGGATCTCCACGTGTGAACCACTAAATGAGATTACATGTGAGAGGGAGTATTAAAGTCCCACATCGGTGGGTTCAAAGAAACCCAATGGGTTTAAATAGGATTATCGTACTTTAATAAATACCGAGGCCTTTTGTGGTAAAACCTCACACCTAACGGATTGGACGTGTGGTAAAGTTGGAACAATATCAATGTAGTTAGAGTGGGACAGGCCGATGATCTAAAAACCCAACAGGGTTTGACCCTCCCAATCAGAGTTTTGCAGTAGCGTACGAAGACAACTTCTCTCGCCGACAACGATCTCTTCTCGTCCAGACCTCCACGCTCACCTCCCAAAGCATGTTCATCTTCTTCTTGAGCACCATCGTCGTCAACCTTTCGAGATCGTAGCTGCCGAGATGGTGACTATGTTGGTGGCTCTTGCTTCAATTGTGGGACCTCCACGCTCACCTCCCAAAGCATGTTCATCTTCTTCTTGAGCACCATCGTCGTCAACCTTTCGAGATCGTAGCTGCCGAGATGGTGACTATGTTGGTGGCTCTTGCTTCAATTGTGGCGAGATTCATCGGGGGTGGGATGGTGGTTCTGGGTGCTGGAATGGCGAGAGAAAAAAAGAAGTGTAAGGAAAGAAAGGGGATGGTAGGGTGCGGCATGGACTCGAGAATGGAGGGGGAAAAAGGGTTGATCGCAAAACCCTCGTCGAGAGGACCAAGCACCATCTAAGTAAACTTTGTTTATGCTTTTTATATATATATATATATATATATATATATATATATATATATATATATATATATATATGTGAAGATGGATGGTGGGTCCCACTCCTCTTTATTTAATTTTTTGGGCATAAAAGTATTTTTTTTAAAATTGATTTATTTTATAATTTTATTTTATGTCTACATGATCTTCCACGTCAGAAAAATATAGACCTTACATTTATCACGTCATTACTTAACAGTTAATTTGATAGATGAATTAATAGTGGTCTGACATTACAATGAATTCATAAAATGATGTATGACATTGCAATGTTTAAAACATGAAGTATAAAATTGTACTGCGACCCATAAGTAAAGTAGTTTTATATTATTTACCCTAACATCAGTGTCATCCCATGTTAGGATTTTGTCCAAGCTTCTTTTTTTTTTTTTTGGGTGATATGAATCACGAGTAGACCCAACAATTCAATTACTTTGTGCCAGTGGATTATATAGGGAAAAAACAACTTTTTATAATGAGTTTTTTTTTTATTAGCATCCTCACATATTGTTAAATAAATTTCATTTACTAAAAACACCACACACCTACTTTTTAAATTAAAAGTAATCTAAATACACCCCACTTGCTTATCAAAACAACCCTCATACATCACATTCTCCACACACCTTACACGCCAAACCAATCTCAAGTTTTCCTGTGGTCTGAAAAAACATCCAAACCCTTGTCTTTACCACAACCACACCGTGCATAATTCTACATGCCACTTCATATGTTGTCTGGTTGTGTAGAAATTTTCAAAAACTTTAACACTATATTTGAACGAGGGAAATAAATTTGGAATTTTGACATAAGTTAGAATTTATAAATTGATATGAATCAATTCCCTTATTTAGATTCATCGGGGGTGGGATGGTGGTTCTGGGTGCTGGAATGGCGAGAGAAAAAAAGAAGTGTAAGGAAAGAAAGGGGATGGTAGGGTGCGGCATGGACTCGAGAATGGAGGGGGAAAAAGGGTTGATCGCAAAACCCTCGTCGAGAGGACCAAGCACCATCTAAGTAAACTTTGTTTATGCTTTTTATATATATATATATATATATATATATATATATATATATATATATATATGTGAAGATGGATGGTGGGTCCCACTCCTCTTTATTTAATTTTTTGGGCATAAAAGTATTTTTTTTAAAATTGATTTATTTTATAATTTTATTTTATGTCTACATGATCTTCCACGTCAGAAAAATATAGACCTTACATTTATCACGTCATTACTTAACAGTTAATTTGATAGATGAATTAATAGTGGTCTGACATTACAATGAATTCATAAAATGATGTATGACATTGCAATGTTTAAAACATGAAGTATAAAATTGTACTGCGACCCATAAGTAAAGTAGTTTTATATTATTTACCCTAACATCAGTGTCATCCCATGTTAGGATTTTGTCCAAGCTTCTTTTTTTTTTTTTTGGGTGATATGAATCACGAGTAGACCCAACAATTCAATTACTTTGTGCCAGTGGATTATATAGGGAAAAAACAACTTTTTATAATGAGTTTTTTTTTTATTAGCATCCTCACATATTGTTAAATAAATTTCATTTACTAAAAACACCACACACCTACTTTTTAAATTAAAAGTAATCTAAATACACCCCACTTGCTTATCAAAACAACCCTCATACATCACATTCTCCACACACCTTACACGCCAAACCAATCTCAAGTTTTCCTGTGGTCTGAAAAAACATCCAAACCCTTGTCTTTACCACAACCACACCGTGCATAATTCTACATGCCACTTCATATGTTGTCTGGTTGTGTAGAAATTTTCAAAAACTTTAACACTATATTTGAACGAGGGAAATAAATTTGGAATTTTGACATAAGTTAGAATTTATAAATTGATATGAATCAATTCCCTTATTTAGATTCATAAACATAAAAATTTAGACGTGGAAAAAATACTTGAAATTTGGGACCTCCAACTCCAAGTTTAAATTCCATGTAAATAGGTGTCATTTCTCAATTTCTATGGGCAAGAGTTTAAAAATAACAAATTCCGTATCAAATTTCATTGTTCTCTTAGATTAACAGAACAAGAAACTTAACAAATTTTACAAAATAAATTTCTATCATTTCAATTTCTCTCATTTTATAATTCCTTAATAAACTTAAATTTCTTCATTCAAACAAAATAGAAGTGGTTAAGTTTGAAATTGTGTTTGCTTCAAGGTTGAAAATGTGTCCCACATCAAGATTCATTTTATGTTTTTTTGGAGTTCTTGTGGAATTTTTGTATCAGCTCTTCAAAATGAACCCTAAAAAATTAGTTATCCTCATTTTGTCATTCGATTTCTTTGTCTGAGTAAAGGTTACCCGGGAAATAATCATAATTCATGACAGGGCAACAATTTAGCAATTACAAAGCAGAGGAGTCTGCTGGTTGAATGTGCCCTTCCAGCTTCTCATTTCTGCAATCATATATGCTTGAATGAAATTGCACCCCAGTCCTCATCATAAGAAACAAAATAGAAAACGTTCTAAATAATTTTTCACAAAACAAAAGAAAACACTACTACTACTACTACTACACCATCTAAAAAACATTTGATTATTTAGATTACCTTTGGTATGCTGCATAATATTTCACATTTCACGAAAAATATAATGATCGGGAAAATGTGATAAAATGGTTTTTATCATAATTGGTCTTTGAAATTTATCCTCCTCATTCCTGATATTGAAAATTGATTCATATAATCCATTTGCAAAATCAATGTGTTCCTTCCGTTATAATTTATAAAAAATTCCGTTATATGCTGATGTGACACGTAATTGGGTTCTATAAATAAGAATAAAAATATTTAAATAAAAAAATGTTAATTACACAAAACTACCTCAACTATGAGTTCAATCTCATATCTCATATTTAAAAATTACAATAGCCTTGTCTTACGAATTGAATTTGTTGAATGTTAGACCTTTGTTAAAAAATCTGTTAATTTATTTGTTAACTGCTGACGTGGCAGGCAGATAACCACTCTCTTGCCCAACTGATTGGTAAGTGCAACAATGGGTAGACCCCGACGACGTCTTAGGCCATCTCCAATTGAATGGTCCAGAGGGCTAGAGGGTAGAAAATTGCTCGAAAATCGTCTGCAACCGAGGGCTAGGTCAGAGGGCTCGTGGGTCCCACATAATCTAAAAGGGCCAACCGACTGGCCTAATCCAGCCAGCTAGCCAGCCCCGGGTTGGGCCAAATTTTTTATTAACCCTGTCGGATTTAACCGACAGTAATAGTGACACACCTCGACTGGAATTGAGGCATGTTGGCCGTCACGTGAGGGTGACGCAGCTATGTGCGCAGTGCAGAAGTGATAGTGATATGAAAATGTGAGTAATTAAAAACCGAACTAACTAATTTACACTAGGTAAATATATAAGTGTGTGAAAGTGTTTAAAGTAGTGATACAAATACTCAGAGCGTAGGCATCCTAGGTGCAGTCCAGCAAACTAAGTATTAATTATACAGGACATAAAAAAAAGTTTCTACGTTTATTTAGGAAGCTGTTAGAATCGTCGTAGAGTCTTCGGGGCTTGATCCAAGGGCCGTCAGGGCTTGATCTTGGATTAAGAATCGGCACGTGACCAAGGTGCTTGTTGATTCTTCAAAGGTTTTGGCGAAGTTCCTTCAAGGGCCGTTGGGCTTGATCTCAAAGGTGGATGAACGTTTCTTCAAGGGCCGTTGGGGCTTGATCTCGAAGAACGAAGAACGAAGAACGAAGAACGAAGAACGAACTTCCAAAGAATTTTCTTCCAATTTGGGAGTAGAGAAATGTATTTGTGAATTGGTCCATGAAAATGAATGGAATGGCTTCCTATTTATAGATTTCCAAAACTTGATTTTTTGGATTTAAATAATCAGATGAAATCAGTCGTCTCTGCCAGGCGTTGACACGTGTCCTGTTTGACGGCTTTTCTAACTCTTTTCGAATTTTCGTCGAATCACACATTATGTGTACAATTTATGTAATACATGAGTGTTAAAATTTTGACCATCGGTCAACATTTTATTTACCGAAATTTCACTGTCTACAACAATGCAATCACTATTATCACAATGTGCTCACCTATAGCTTACATGGGCCTCCGCAGCATCATGCAATATTATGCATAACTATACTAATGCAAATACTAAAAATGTAGTGCATCCGTGACATGGCATTTAAAACGTAATTTCATTTAAAAACAATTTCTGGGAATCGTAAAGCATATATACGTATATATAGAAAACAAAAGCCCACTCACTGGTATGTAGCAGGGTCGTAGCCCCCAAGTCTCGTCTGGCCACGCTCGCCCTCAAGGTGCGTTTCACCTATATGCGAAACATCTGATTAAATGTTAATTACTAATCACATACACAAAATCGTGTAATAACCTCTCATACATTGCTCAATTGGGGTGTTTGAATATACCATCATGGCCTACTCAACACCACGAACATCCCATGTGCCCTCACACGCCATCCACGCCTCTAGCACACAGACGGAAACCCTAACGGAGTTAGGGAATATTCTATTAAAGTCCTAGAATATTATGTTAAAGTTACCTAATGCCGTTAGAATATTTCGTTGAAGTTAACGGAACATTCTATGTCTTATCCGGTGAACCTCGCAGGAATCCGCCATCTGAACTTGCCGGAAACAATTTTCAAAACTCAATATCTCATTCTTTTTTTCAACCAAATTTCACGAATTTTATATGTTTTTGAAGCTCTCAAAGAGTAGAACAAATCCTTACCTATTTGGAGTTCTAAAACCGACGGGAAATGGTCGGAAAATTCTTCAATATTCTGACTAAGTCTACAACTTCATGTTCTCACCTATTCAAACGTTCAAACTGTTCCAAAATGTTAGAGAAGTCACATGAAGACCATCATGAGGCTTAAAAACTTAGATAAACCCCAAGATCATGCCAGAGCAGTTTAACTTCTCGCCGGAGCTTACAGGTTTTCGACGGTTATTCCTCGAACAATTTACACCACCAAGCTTGGGAAGTCGAGAGGAGTACGATGATGTTATTTTTAAGCTCAATCTATGGTGTTTAGATGATGCTTGTGAGTTTGAAGTTGTGGTTGTATGGACGGGAAAGAATGATCGAAAAAAGAGGAGGGAGAAGAGTTTGCACGTGTGTATGTGTGTGTACTTGGTCACGAGTTGGCCAAAGAAAAAGAAATCTCAGGCCCTTATTGGGCTACCGTGAGGGAAATGGAGAAAGAGGGAGAGTTTTTGGGTCCAAAAGAAAATAAAACCAACCCAAAAATCTGATTGGGCTCCAAATTGTAGGAATTAAATTGATTGGTGACTAAGAAATAGTTAACCCAAAATATCATTCCTCCCATTTACCAAATCGTTTGCTCGCAACTTTTTTGTTATAAACCCGATTCGGTCCTAACTTGCGTCAACGCGCTCGTGACGTCGAGTACTATTTAATTATGCTAGCAAGAAAAATAATTTAAATCTGAATATGTACTTCCATGCCACTAAACCTCAAGGGCATTATCGTTCTTTTACATACTCAGGGATAAAATATATACAATAATTCGAGATGGGCTGTCACAAATAGTACTTATTCTTGTCAGATATAACCAACAGGAATGATTGCCAAAATTTGAAATTCAACGGCTAGTTACCGTTAGATTCAATTTTTTTTTGGCCAAATTTTTTTTTATAAAATTTAAAAATTCCCCCTTTTTTCTCCTATAAATACCTAAGTCATTCATACATCATTTCTCACATAATTTTCACCATTCCATACTATCTCACTTCATTCTATTTCAATTCTTCTAATTATATTTTCTTACCTCTTCCAATAATCTTTCCTTCAATTTTTTCAATAACATTAAATAACATTAAACAACATAAAAAAAACTTTTAACAACATTTTTTTAAACATTTACCAACGGCTAGCTGACTTCATGCTGACGTCACTTAGCTGTTGGATTTGAATTTAAGTTGTAGTTTTTAAATAGGGCAAAAGACAGTTTACTACCCTCATGTTTGGTGGTTTTCAACATTTAGTACATCAATTTTTTTCATCCCAGAGTCATACCTAAAGTGTAAATTTTGGGACAGTCTCATACATCCGTTAGTCAAACTATTAGTTCTCCCGTTAAGTGATGACATGGCACCCATGTGAACAATGACTGGCCGCCACGTGTCATAAAAAAATTAAAATAATTATTTAAATAAAAATAATATTAAAATAATAATAATAAAAAAAAACCCGAACCCAAAAAAGAAGAGGAGGAAGAAGGAGAAGAATGAGGAGGAGAAGAAAAAGAAGGAGGAGGAAGAAGAAGAAAGAAGAAGAACAAAGAGGAGGAAGAAGAAAAAAAAAATCTGGGTTCTGGGTTGGGGGCGCGTAGGAGGGGGGAAGAAGAAGGAGAGTGAGGAAGAAGAAGAAGGAAGAAGGAAGGAGGAAGAAGAAAAAAAAAATTTGGGTTGGGGGCGTGCAGAGAGGGGAAGAAGAAGGAAAAAGAAGGAAGGAGAAGGAGAAAGAAGAGGAAGAAGAAAAAAAATTTGGGTTTTTGGTTGGGGGCGCGCAAGAGGGAGGAAGAAGAAGGAGAATGAGGAGGAAAAAGAAAAAAAAATTTGGGTTCTGGGTTGGGGGCGCGCAGGAGGGGGAAGAAGAAAGAGAAAGAGGAGGAAGAAGAAAAAAATAATCTGGGTTCTAGGTTGGGGGCGTGCAGGGGGGTGGGGTGGGGGGGGAGAAGGTTTTTTTTTTTTTTAAATATTATTTTTATTTTAATATTTTTAATGACACGTGGTGCCCGTCATTGTCCACATGGGTGCCACGTCATCACTTAACGGGAGAACTAACAGTTTGACTAACTGATGTATGAGACTGTCCCAAAATTTACACTTTAGGTATGACTCTGAGATGAAAAAAAATTGATGTACTAAATGTTGAAACCCACCAAACATTAGGGTAGTAAACATAGATATACCCTTTTAAATAATAACTTATGTTTGGTTCTATGCCCTTTGGTCTTCGGTTGGAGACGATTTTTTGTGACAGGGATAAAACGAGTCCTATGGCCCTGTGGCCCTCGGTTGAAGATGGAGGCAAATATGGTCATGTGATGTTTATTAAAATATTAATATCTTGGAGGGCCAAAGGGCTAAAACGAGCCATTTGGCCTACCCTGAGTTAGAGATGACCTTATTTGCCTCCATCTCCAACTGAGGGGCAAGAGGGCCATAGGCCAAACATAACCCTGTGACAAAAAAACATCTCTAACCGAGGGCCAAAGGGCCATTGGGCTTTATTATTTGAATTTAAAAACTACAACAACTTAAATTTAAAAAGAATGAAAATTATGTATGAATGACTTAGGTATTTATAGAAAGAAAAAAAATGAGGGGAATTTTTTTTTTAAAATATGGGCCCAAAAAAAGACAATACAGTCAGATATATCCGAGAGAAAAAAATATTAATAATAAAAAATCTAGCTTAGTCTGGGGCTGGCTGGGTTGGGCCAGCCAATTGGCCTTTTAGTCTTTTTTTGTTTCGTGAGGCCCACGAGCCCTTTGACCTAGCCCTTTGATAGGAGATGGCCTTAGTCTTCGATGCGGGGAAGCCACGCAACTCGTAGTAGGAGTAGCCCTTCTGGACAGAGAGCAACCGCTCTCTTTTCTTGGGAGTTAGACTTGAAAGAACCCGATGTTGCTGCCATTTTTGTACGAATAGGGAAAGTGGAAAACAGAAGGAATGAAAAATCTTTGGAAGAAGACAGAAAAGTTATATAAAATAAGAAAAGTTAATTTAGGTATTTTGCAGAATTTGAGTAATGGCCTTCGCATCGGCTTTTTTTCGTCTGGAATATCTAAAAGTGGAGATTTTTGCCATTGTTGTCGAGGCAGTCGAGCTGAAAAGTTCCCAGTTCATCATTATATATATATATATATATAGTCTTTAATTATATAAAAATAAAAGATTTTTTATTATTTATAAGTTAGAGTTGTGGGATCCAATTATGTCATGAAGGAAAAATTTTGTCCTAACTAAGAACATGTGAGAACATTTGAACACATATGCAAACTAATAACACTTTAAAGTAGGCATGCATTCAAAAACAATTCTAAAACCCATGACTTTCAAAGCCTAGAGAATGGTGAACCATAAGACTCTTTAACATCATTAAAGAGAAGGAAGGATTTGAGATTCATTACCCTTGAAGCTCATCCTTGTTTACACAAAGGATTCACCCAAGTGGAGGGCCTTCAAGTCACCTCCTAGCTCCTTGGATCTTCCTTGTGATTTTCTTCTTTGTTGATGCTTCTTTGCTCCTTGAGGATATGAGGAAAGGATCTCCAAGAACACCAAAGATTTGGTGTCTCTAAGTCTCCACACCAAGGATGTAGTGTGAAGAAAAGATGGATGACTTAGAGAGTTTTTGATGCTAGTAAAAACCCCCTAAGTGGCCGGCCTCTATGGAGAAAAAGAGAGAAAATGTTTCTCCTCTTTGTCTCAAGAAAACCTAGTGAGAGAATGGCTATAAAGTTGCTTTTATACCACCTCACATGTGAGTGGCAAACTTGCAATTAACCCAAGTTTGCTACGCCTTCACCCTAGGCCGGTTTTGGCTTTGTTTTTGGGTTAATTTCCATTTAGTTTTAGTTGTCACACAACCTAAACTCAATGGGCCTTGTGGACCAAAAACCCTTTTGGGCCCCGAAACCCAAAACCAACTTAAAAGCCCAATACGAACCTTTCGTATAATTAATTAACTAATTAATTAATCTTGACCATTCTCAATTAAACCATTTAATTGCTTATCCATCTCTTTTATATCTTCACATTCATCTTTACTCGGTGTACGATCCATTAGGTTCTATTTAGCGAGGCAGTGGGCGATTGTTACTCTTAACAATCGATTGTGAATTGAAACTACATTTCAATTCTCCCTTTGATGAAGATTAGTGTTTGCTAATCCTCAGGACTTCCACAAACCATGACTGACACCTAGCAGTATGATTCAATTGAATATGATTTGGAACAAACTTCCTGATAAACTCATATTTATATATATTTTACATCAAATTCACTTGTCTTTTCTTAGTTAGTTCCTTGTATTTTTGAGTTATTTACTTTGTTTTTGTGTTTTATAGGATTTGTCAAGCAAAGAAAATAAAAATAGAACAAGTAATAAATTCGTCAAAACTGCCTGTGCAAATCAGCTGACTTTGGAAGCAATTTTCGAACTGCTCAAAATGAACTAGAGAATGAGCCTTATATGCTTGGAAAGTTACGGATGTCTACTTTCTAGAATATTTTACGGATTGTTAATATCAATTTTCTAGAAAACGTTATAGGCATATTAGCAAGGGAAGGTCACTGCAGTTTTTAAAATAAAAACTGTGTATGCCCTTTGGCTAAACGAAAGGATGGCATGGCTTAAAGTAGGGAAATGATACAATGCACATGGGGCAGAAAATCAAGAGGGATACAGCAGCACAGCAAGGCACATGGGCATAGAAAGTACACGGACAGGTTGGCAAAAGGAGAGGAAAAGTCAAAAAATGAAATGCAGCTTGGTGAGCTGCACAGCAGCAAAAGAAATACATGGACAGAAAAAGATAGAGAAAAGTCAAAAGGCAGCCAAAAAGAATAAAAATTAAAGATAGCTGCCTTTGTTTTTTGAGAGATGATCGGACCATATTTATATACATTTTTATATCAAATTCACTAGTCTTTTCTTAGTTAGTTCGTTATATTTTAAGCTATTTACGTTATTTTTATGTTTTATAAGTTTTTCAAGAAAAGAAAATAAAAATAGAATAAATGAAGTGTTAAGTAATTAATTCGTTTAAACTTTCTTGTTTGTTGATTAGATTTTATCATTTGAAAAATAATATATATATATATATATATTTATATATATATATATATATTTATATATTTATATTTTTATTTATTTATATATTTATATAATTATATTTATTTATATAATTAATGTTGTGTGTGTGTGATCATGATGGCATGCACTAAGTGAGTGCATTCGGTGGAGTCATGATGAAAGGCACGGACAGATTTGAATGGAGGGCTGTGAGGAGGGCCTTTCAGAATATAGAAAAGAAGATGCCTTTTGTTTAAGGCAAACAAGCTGGAAAACAGAATTGAGGAAAGGGCAAGTCGCAGGGGCCAATGAAGCTTTCGGTGGAGTCAAAGTTGGAAGGCTTGAAGAAAACAAAAAAAAAAATAATTCGGAGGAGAAGGCTTCGAGGGGAGCCAAGTAAAAAGAAAATAAAAGGTGAGGAAGCTCCTGGGGTAAGGGGGAGGTAGCACCAGAAAGGAAATATAAGGTTTTAAGGGGGAGCTTGCGGGGGAGATCTCACGGAGCTGCCTTTGGCAGCTGAGAGCGAGGGTGAGCTTGAGAGATGCTGCCTCGGAGAAACGAAAATCAGGAACCAAGGTCGGTGAGAATCTGCCTTGAGTGGCAGCGGACAGAGAGAGTTTACGGACGGTGGGAGAAAAGCTGTGGAGACAGCTGCCAATAAGGCAGCTACCAACGTGCAGAAATCAGAAAGCACAACAGCTCACGGTGCAAATCCTCACACTGCACAGAACCTTTGCAACTTCCCGTTTCGGTTTAATCCCTCCAAACTTATTATTTTACTTTTATTTTTAATATCTGTTTTTAATTTATGAATAATGTGTAATTAATTTATATTGGCTAGAGGTTAATTTGAAACCATGATTACATTTGTAATTTTAATTTGATTTACTCCAGTTATGAATGTATAAATGTTTGGATGTGGTTTACTTTTCTGTGTTGATTAAGAACTTGTTTATGTATGTGGGTTAAGGGTCGACACTTAATTTGCATGTTTAGACTTGATGCTAGGATATAAGGGAATTTCACCTAATCGTTATGAACTTATATTCATGAGTAGTAAAAATCTCTAGTCACGGTTGTGTTTAGTAAACCCTAGGTTGGATTAACATGCGTATTCCATAGTTATGAATGCCTAGTCGATGTTTATGATTTCCATTGAACTTAATGATCTTTGATATGTCTCTCTATCATGCGTATTCCATAGTTAGAGAACTTGATAAGAATAATTTGGTTGTGATGCGTTTTCCGTCCAATTCAATGAATCTAGGGAAATCTGAAAGTTAATTTAAGCGGACCTAATTAACTTGGAGCGTTGTCATTCATGCGTTTGCTAAATTCATAACTGGGAATCAATTTAGGTTACATTTGTGTCACGTGTGGAGAAAAACCCTCTAGCCAATCCGTTATCTATCCGTTCACTTTTATTTTATGTTTTTGTCAATTTTGTAATTTATTTAAGTTTAGTTTCCGTTTCGTCAAAAATCAATCCCCCCATTATTATAATATTATTATTTAGTTACTTTTTATTATTTGTAATCTTTTAATTTTAATTTCCTTTCATTTCCATTCCTAGTTTTTTATTTTAAATTGTTTTTATTATTTTGAGTCATTTTAAGTGTGTTTCGAATTTTTAGCCTAGTTTTGTATTTTTGAGTCTTTTGATTTATTTTAGTTTATTTGTTAGTTCTATTTTAAGTTTTTCTAGTTAAGTGTTTTTATTTTAGTTTAGTATTTTAAATTTTGTTTTTACGTTTTTATATTAATTTTAGAGTGATTAGCAATCCCTCCTAATCCCCGGCCTAGAACGATACCCTACTTACATCTATACTACAACTGTCAAAAAGAGGGTTAAATTTGTGCGGGTTTAAAATCCCGTCAAGAGAGAGCAGCGAGGCATTTTAAAAAGAGGAGAACATAGCAGAAAAAAATTAGAGGGAGTACACGGTGCAAAAAGGGCAACAAAACTGCACGGAGGCAGTGCAGACTAGGGGCACAGAGCAGTGATACCGAGGAGAATAAAAGGGGGAGGCTGCCCTTTGTTTTGGAAGGCAACAAATATAGAACAAGGCAGTGCGGTAGAAAAACTGCACAGAGGGCAGAGAAAAACAGAAGAGCTCGAGAGCTCGGCAAAGGGAAGGAAACCAAGAAGAAAACAATCTTTGCATTATTCTATTTCGGTTTTATCTTCTCAAACTCATGTTCTACTTTTGTTTTAATTTGAAAATAATGTGTAACTAAATTTGTTTTGGCTAGAGGTTAATTCAAAGACATGACATATTTGTAATATGAATTGATTACCTTCAGTTGTGATTTCATGAGTTGTGAATTTAATTTGCTTAACTGCTTGATTGATAACTTATTCTTGTATGTCGATTAAGGATGCATACTTAGTTTGCATGCATGAATTTGATGCTAGAATATAAGGGAATTTCACCTAATCGTTATGAACTTATATTCATGAGTAGTGAAGGTTGCTATCCACAATCGAGTTAAGTAAATTCTTGGCAAGAGTATCATGCTTTTCATAGTTACGAATGCCTCGTCAATACTTATAGTTCTCATGAATCTTAATGATCTTTGATTGTATCTCTATTGTGCTATTCACGTAGGGGACTTTTAGAGAATGTGTTGAATTGTTGTATGCGCTTTCCCATCCAATTCAATAACTTAAGGAGAACTTGAAGATTAAAAAAATGTTGTTCACGGTTAATCTGAAGTGTTGAGATTTATGGTTTATTGAAAGAACAACTGAAAATTGATTTACGTTGCATATGTGTCATGTGTGGAGAAGAACCCTCTAGCTAGTCAATCCCCATCCAATCTATCTTAATTTCATGTTTTTGTCAAATCTGCAACTTATTTAGGTTTAGTTTACTTCTCGTCAAAAGTCAATTCCCCCATTGTTAAGTTGTATTATTTAGTTAGAATCTGCCAATTTTGGTTTCTTTTCATTGTTTTGAATCTTTGTAGTTCCAAATTCGTCCAAATCAGTCCCCTAGTGTCTAGTTTGAGTCAATTTGATTGTTTTGAGCTGTTTTGAGTCATTCTAGTGTGTTTTGAGTTATTTGAGCCTAGTTAAGTGTCTTTAGCATAGTTTTATTTTTTTAAAGTTTTGTTTAGTGTTTTTAAGTCAGCTTAGATTAGATTAGCAATCCCTCTTAATCCCCGACCTAGAACGATACCCTACTTACATCTTTACTACAATTGTCAAAAAGAGGGTTTAATTTGTGTGTTGTTTACATCGCATCACTTCCTAAGTCATATTCACATGCTTTGGCCAAAGACTCTCGAATCATATCTCAGAGTATTCTCCTTCCACCATGGAAGGTTAGAGATCCCTTGTTGTGCATTCATATGCCTACATGACTAGATAGCTTGACCCCAATAATGTCGTGGACACTCTCGATGGAATGCCTTTTACATGATCAAAGATCAAGGACCTAACCATTAGACATCTATGATGCCTCAGGTCAAAGGACTACTTTGCATATTGCAACTTATGAGTTCTCACATGACATGTATGTTCGAACTCTCTTTTGATCGTAGTTCAGTGTACTCAATCACCTTTTGAGCACTTATGTGTTTGTCTCAGTGTCCAACACTAAATGACTTGAGACCAGTCATACTCATGCTTGAGTTAACATAACATATACTAACCTTAGCGGATTGTCAATGCCCAATTGGCAATCCTATGACTAGGAACGTTTCAGGAATGAATATAAGAGAAATGTCTCGTTAATCCAACTCACTTAGATCACTTCTCTCTTAGATTAAATACATTCCTTGGATTCCCTTATTGCTTAAACACATAATACAATAAATAGTGATTAACAATAAGTTTTGCCCTCTATTAAACATATTATAGTTTAACACAATAAGTATTCCAAAAGCTATTACATCAAATGAGTGGCTTTGTGGGCATACTTCCAACATGTCACATTAGCACATGACACAAATATTTACAGAATTCTTACGAAAGTACTAAATTGATTTGCGGGACACATTTTTAGGGACTACATTGATCAATTTTTAATTTTATTGAACCATCTTGATCGGGTAGGTCAATTTCAAGAACTTTGTGATAAGGTAAAAGCTAAAATTTTAAAATCAAACTTGCAAACTAAATAATATGATTGTAGATGATTGGATTATTAATTAAGTATCGATTAATATGCTTATTTTTTTATAGTGGCACATAATTTGGTTTATAAATTTAGTTTAAAAGTCTACCTAGCAATATCCATTGAACAATATGTGGAGTGTTAGTACAACAATCATTTTTAATTGGGTAAATTACATAATACCCCATTAGGTTTGAGGTCTATCACAACCTCATACATCTTTAAAACATTTCACTTTCATACCTCACATACTATTTTATTTCAAAATAATATATCTGTTACATTTTTCATCCATTGGTGTGTTAAATACTAACGTGACTGCCACATTTGTGCTGATGCGGCTGCCACGTGGCAAATTTTTTTTTTTTTTTAAAACTTAAATCTTCTAAATAAATTATAAAAACAAAAAAAATAAAAACCCAACTAAAGGCCGCAACTCCCAAGCCCAGAAACCCCCACCTCCCCTTACCCACACCTCCTTAGCAACCTTATTCAATCAAATGGAACACATAAACAAAAACGAAAAAGATAAAAAATTGGATCAAGAAATTACCTCAGGAGGATGATTGTTGTCGTCAAGTGGGAAAGGAAGAGAAGAAGAAGATGTCGAGACGTTCCCCCCGACACTGCAGACCCATACCACCGTCCCCACATAACCCACCCTCTTCTCTCCTCTACACACCCCACTCCTTAAATCCACACCCATTCCTCCTCACGAACCCGACGATGGCGGCATAGACGAAATCTGGGTTTTTTTCTTTCTAGGTTGCAGGTACAAGGGTCGAGGGAAGAAGATGAAGATGGGAGAGAAGGAAGACAGAATCTTCTTTTTTTTTCTTTTTTCTTTTTGGGTTGCAAGTTGGGGGTCGAGGGAAGAAGATGAAGATGGGGGAGAAGAGAGGAGGAGGAGGGGAGGAAGGTGCTTGTTTTCTAGTTTTATTTTTTTTTAAATTTTTTTTTATTAAGAAGATTAGGGTTTTCTTTTAAAAAAAATTAAATTTTTTTTTTGCTATGTGGCACAAATGTGGCAGCAACGTCAGCACTTACGGATCAATGTATGGAAAATGTAATGGAGGTATTATTTTGAAATAAAATAGTACATGAGGTATGAAAGTGAAATGTTTTAAAGATATTGTATAAGATTGTAAATAGATCTCAAACTTGAAAAGTATTATATAATTTATCCTTTTTAATTGCATAGAATCTTCAAACTTGAAACACTGTCGTGACTCGCATTGTTATAAATAGGAGCTTGGTATCTACACATTCAAAGAGTAAGAAAGAAGTAAAAATGAGTATATGAGTAGAACACCCATAAATAAACAGAAAAAAAAAATGTAAGTCAAACAATGTAGAATTATCTGTCAAAACTCAAAACTCAGTAATCGAATAATCTGTCCGTCAAACATCAAAAGTTGAAAACTGAGGGCTGGCCGAGGCTGATGCTGCTCTGCTGCGTATAAGTAATTAAATGGTGACTGAATTTCTTTTCTGTGTTCGATTAATATTCGGTTGATTGATTTGATAGATAACGATAACAAATGATACAAATGATAAGATGGAAGCACAGGAGGTGGAGGCGCAGGCGGCGACTGAAAATGGCCAACAACAACTCAAGCTTTATTCCTACTGGATGAGCTCTTGCTCCTTCCGCGTCCGAATTGCTCTCAACTTGAAAGGTCAATTTTCCTTTTTTTTTTCTTTCTAAAAAAATAAATATTCATTCATTTGTTGGTTCATTCATGTAATAATTTAATATGTATTCAATTAATAATTATTAGGGCTGAAATACGAGTACAAAGCTGCAAACCTGGTGAAGGGTGAGCAATTCAGTCCCGGTTAGTTTAGTCTAGCCCCTCCCTCCATTGACAATTGACAAACAACTAATTCATTTATTGTAATTTGGATGTTGGGGTGTATGCAAATTGCAAAAAAAAAATGTTGCAATGGAAGCAGAGTTTAGAAAGCTGAATCCGATGGGGTATGTGCCTGTTCTTGTGGATGGGGACACCGTTGTTGCTGACTCATTTGCCATCCTAATGGTAATTGGTACCCTCTTCTTTCTACTTTCTCCTCTATCTTCTTATTACACTTGTGGATTGCTTCTCCTCTCGTCCTTCCAAATACCTAATATTCCATTGCATTAATCTTCTTCTTTATGTCTAGTATTTAGAAGAAAAGTACCCGCAGCATCCATTGTTACCACCAGATCTTCAGAAAAAGGCTATCAATTACCAGGTCAGGTCTAACTGCTTCTTTCTCTCTTCTCTTTTTAATTATTCATTCCTTTTCTCAACTATTAGTATTACCGATGCTACAGAGAAAGAAACCAAAGTTACCAAACAAAAAAAGATGTATGCATATAGTCCTTGAAAACTCCCCTCCCGTTATACTGTGTATTTCCATTTAGAACTAATTGAGCGGATCATGCACTCAATTCCTTCAAAATTGGCGGAGTGACTCAATTTCTTGGTGCAATACAAGTAATTGTGCTGCAAAACATGTGCAACTTACCCAGAACTGCATTGCTGAGTATGATGTGGATCAGTTGCTTTATTGTGAATATGAGGAATGGAAAATTAGTTTCACCTGTATTGGTGCTTACTATATTGTGTTTAAAACGCTGAGTGATGCTAATTCAACCAAGGAAGAAAGTATGATATAGTATTAGTAGTTTAGAGCCTGTTTGGTACTGTACTTGAATCCGACTTTTTAAACTCAAAAACAGTTTTCAAGTTTTAGGTCTTCAAAATTTGTTTGGTATGACTATTTTTAAAAACTAAACTCAAGACTAACTCAAAAATATAGTTCATTCCTTAAAAACATAAAAAGTGAGTTTTTAGAGTTTTTAAACTTAAACTCACTCATTTCTTTTCTCTCCCTCCTCCCCTCTCACTTATATATCTCTCTTTTCTTCTTTCTTTCTCCTTTTTTTTTTTACTTTTTTCGTCTCTACTCCAATCCAATCAAATTTAAGTCGTAAGATTTGAAATTTTTCAATCACAAACCAATCAAGTTTTTGAGTCTTAAAGAAAATAGTTTTCAAGAAATGTTTTGAGAAATGATAAAAAATTTCAAATAAGATACCAAACATGTTAGCGTTCTGTCAATAGCACAGTGCAATACCAGAGAGAAGAACAGAAGAAAATAAAAGAGAGGAAATGGTATATTGTATTTCTGAAAGGTCACATGCTCTAAGGCATGAATACAAACTGTTAGCCTTAGCTACATACACTCAACCAACACTACAATCTCAGCCCTACACTTGTCATAATATAAGACTAAGTGAATACACAATTAAAACCAAGGCTTATTTACTTAGCTCACAGCTTATACACTAATACTCCCCTTTAAGCTTTGAGCTGATACAACTCCAAGCTTGTCTCTGAGATAGTTGAATCTTTCTTTTGGTAAGGCCTTGGTAAAAATATCTGCCACTTGTTCTTTGGTTGGACAGTATACCAAATCAACAATTCCTTGCTGCAAGGCATCTTTTATGAAGTGATATCTCCTGTCTATGTGTTTAGTCCTTTGGTGAAACACTGGATTTTTAGTTATTGAGATTGCAGATGTATTATCACACTGCAGAGGAGTTGCTTCAGCTTGTAACTCTCCAAAATCTTCAAGAACAAACCGGATCCATATAGCTTGGGATGTTGCTTCAGCAGCACTTATATATTCTGCCTCTGCTGTGGATAATGCAATGCAATTTTGTTTCACCGAAGCCCATGAGAACACTCCACTGCCAAAGGAAAATGCATAGCCTGAAGTACTCTTACTGTCATCCATTGATCCTCCCCAATCACTATCACAGAAGCCAACTAAAACTGCCTTCTTGCCTTTCACATAATGCAAACCAAAGTCCAGTGTTCCTTTGATATATCTGAGCACTCTTTTAGCTACCCCATAGTGCTTATTAGAAGGACCATGCATATATCTAGCTAACAAACTAGCAGCATACATCACATCTGGTCTTGTAGCAGTAAGGTATAATAAGCTGCCTACAAGTTTTCTGTATTTCTCTTCATCTGCTGCACCACTTCCATCTTCTTTACTTAGTTTTTCAGTAGCCACAAGAGGAATAGAAACAGGTTTACATTCTCTCAATCCGAACTTATCCAACAGAGAAGAGGCATACTTCTCTTGATGAATGAATATGCTAGATTCTGTTTGAATTACACCCATTCCCAGAAAATGGTGAAGAAGACCCAAATCTGACATCTCATACTTCTCCTTCATGTCTTCTTTGAATTCATCCAGCATATCTTGATTGTTTCCAGTATACACAATATCATCCACATATATAGAAACAATTAGTATATCCTTCTCTCCCCTTGTCTTAGTGTAGAGAGTTGCTTCACTCAAGCTTTTCTCAAACCCACACTTAGCAAAGTAGCTGTCAATCTCTCCATACCAGGCCCTAGGCGCCTGTTTCAAACCATAAAGAGCCTTGTGCAGCTTGTAAACCTTATCTTCCTTACCACTGATCACAAACCCCTCAGGTTGTTCAACATAAACTTCTTCCTGCAATATTCCATTTAAGAAGGCAGATTTAACATCTAATTGAAATAGCTTCCAGCTTCTGTGTGCAGCAAGTGCAATCAGTGTTCTGATGGTGTCCAATCTGGCAACAGGAGCAAAGGTCTCATTATAATCGAGTCCTGGTTTCTGCACATAGCCTTTAGCAACCAGTCTTGCTTTGTTCTTTTGCACTGAACCATCCAAATTTAGTTTGGTTTTGAACACCCATTTCACACCAATAACTTGCTTGTCACTTGGTCTGTCTACTAGCTTCCAAGTCTCATTTCTTTCAATCATGGACAGTTCTTCTTTCATAGCTTTTACCCAAGCTTTATCTTGTGCAGCTTCTTCATACTTCTCTGGCTCCACAATGCAGAGATTGCATTGTGCAAGAATGTCACTGATATTCCTCCATTTAACTGGTGTATGATCATAAGGACTAGTGATCTCAACAGTTTCAGAGGCATCTCTCTCTTGTTCTTCCATTTGATTACTGTCTTCTATTTCTGGCACTTCTTGTAGACTGAAATCACTCACAGTTCTATACTGATCTTGAATATTAGTTACTGCACTAGACTTTTCTGAATTCTCCTTCCAATTCCAAGCCATAGTTTCATCAAAGACCACATCTCTTGATAGAATTAATTTCTTTGAACATGGATCAAATACTCTGTACCCTTTCTCACAGGTTGAATAACCCACAAACACACCTTTGACAGACTTTGCATCAAGCTTTTGCCTTCTTTCTGCTGGTACATGTACATAACAGAGTGATCCAAACACCTTTAAGTGACCAATTCCTGGCTTTCTCCCACTATAGGCTTCAAAAGGAGTGATGTTATCAAGAGCTTTGGTAGGTGTTCTATTTAGAATATAAACAGCTGTGTGTACAGCTTCTGCCCACAGAAAGTATGGCATGCTTTTATCATGAAGCATTGCCTTTGCCATCTCTACAACTGTTCTATTCTTTCTTTCCACTACCCCATTCTGCTGTGGAGTGTAAGCAATGGATAACTGTCTTTGTATGCCTTCAGATTCCAACAGATTGTTGAATTCGGTTGAGAGAAATTCTCCCCCTCTGTCACTCCTTAGGCACTTTACTTTGAATCCACATTGTAACTCCACCATTGCTTTGAATTTTCTGAAACAGATTAGTGCCTCAGATTTATGTCTTAGGAAATAAACCCAAGTCATTCTTGTGTGATCATCAATAAGCAACATGAAGTATTTATTCCCAGCAATTGATTCATTATTCATGGGACCACACAAATCTGTGTGTATCAATTCCAGAGGATTCTTGGCTCTCCAAGCTTGTCCTTTTGGAAACCAATCTCTGTGTTGTTTTCCCATTTGACATCCGGCACACACACCATTAACATCTTCAAGGTGTGGAAGACCATGCACCATTTCTTTTTCTCTAAGCTGCTTGAGACTCCTAAGATTTAGGTGTCCCAGTCTCTTGTGCCAAGTCCAGGTGCATTCAGTTACATTTGCTCTCAATGCAACTTGGTCAGTTTGCATTAAAGACAGAGGATAACACCTATTATTCTTCATCATAACTTTGATAACCAGACAATCAAGTGAAGGACCATCAAAGATACAACACTGACTGCCACCAAATAACAGATAATACCCATGTTCATCCATCTGTCCCACACTCAACAGATTTTCCTTCAAACCAGGTAGAAACATGACTTCCTTGATGCATTTTCTACCAGAACTTGTATCAATCATAAGTGACCCAATTCCAGCAACATCTACCAGATTTCCAGTGGGCATTTGTACCTTTCCAGTGACATTTGTCCTGACATCAATGAGTAGCTCAGCATTTCCAGTCATGTGGTTACTACAACCACTATCAATGTACCAGTTTTCATTCACTTTGACCTCAGTAATTGCACTGTTAGCATAGAATAGATTGCCAGTCACTTCTGCTTGATTAGCACAGTTTGCCTTCTGAACAACCTTGCCTGCTGTGCATTCTCTAGCCCAATGCCCAAACTTATCACAGTTGTGACACCTAGATTGCCCCTTGTATCGACATTCTCCAAAGTGAAACTTAGAGCATACTTTACACTGAGGTTTAACCATATCCTGTTTCATGAATCCTGAGGAGGATGAATTCTGTGCAGAGTTATTAAATGATCTCTGTTGGAACTTAGGCTTAGACTCCCATTTCTTGCCTTTAGAATTCCAGTTTTTCTGAGATTTGGATGAACCAGAGTATGCACTACTCTTGTTTTGTTCCTTCGAATTCACAGAAACTGAAGAAAATGCTTTCTCAGTTGCATCAACAGAATGCAAATCAAACCTTTGTTCTTGGCTTTTCAGAATTGCAATGACTTCCTGTAATTCCACAGACTCCAAGCATTTCGTATTTTCAATGACTAGACAAATAGGATCATATGGTTTACTAAGACTAATCAGAACTTTCTGTACAAGCCGTTCATTAGACAGAATCTCACCAAATGTTTTCATCTGATTAATCAATTCGTTAAGTCTAGTAAGATATCCAGATAGAGTTTCATCATCACGCATCCTAGCATACTCAAATTCACGTCTCAGATTTTGTAGTTTCACAGACCGTACCTGATCACCACCATGATACTCGCCATATAACAGATCCCAAGCCATCTTCGCTGAATCGGCATTAGCAATCCGTGGGAATATCTGATCTGAGACTGCGTTCTGGATGATGCCCAGAGCCTTCGCATCTTGCATATATGCTGCGACCATTTTCTCATCATCTTCTTCTTCCTCTGAGCTTTCTTCAGCCGTTTTCTTCTTCTTTGCTTCTGGGATCATAATCCCCTTTTCAACCAACTTCCATAGCCCGTGAGATTTGAAGATTGTCACCATCTTGATTCTCCAGAACTCGTAGTTCTCACCGGAGAAGATCGAAGTTCTCACCTCAGAACTTCCAGATCCAGCCATCTTCTAGCTTAGACGAGACGAACACAAATCGAAATCGGATTCTGTGGAATTTTGGCGACTTCGCCTGAATCAAAACGAGCTCGAGTGTAACTCGATTGATTCACAGGTTGCTCCCAGACTTCAAATGATCGAACTAGGCTCTGAGGCCATGTTAGCGTTCTGTCAATAGCACAGTGCAATACCAGAGAGAAGAACAGAAGAAAATAAAAGAGAGGAAATGGTATATTGTATTTCTGAAAGGTCACATGCTCTAAGGCATGAATACAAACTGTTAGCCTTAGCTACATACACTCAACCAACACTACAATCTCAGCCCTACACTTGTCATAATATAAGACTAAGTGAATACACAATTAAAACCAAGGCTTATTTACTTAGCTCACAGCTTATACACTAATAAAACAGGCCCTTAAGTTTCCAAGTGTAACTGTGGAACATGTTCTGATTCGTTCTGACCAAAAACAAAAAAGAAAAGTATTCGTAAATTTATCTAAAATATGTAAGATTTTAAATGTATGTTCAAAATTCTTATGCTATTAGCTTGTCCCTCCTCATCTGATATGCAGGCTGCAAATATTGTTTCCTCAAGCATACAACCTCTACAGAATCTGGCTGTACTGGTAATTAGCTGGATATAATATTGACTTTACTTCTCATGATACTATTATATAACCTAAATGATATGGATCTTGTTTTGCTGCTTTTCCAATTTACAGAAGTACATTGAAGAAAAAGTTAGGCCCGTTGAGAAACTTGAATGGGTTCAATTTCATATTGGAAAAGGCTTTTTAGGTAAGATTTACAAAGCTAATGATCCATCCCTCCCCCTGAAAAAGAGAATCTCAAGAAAGCATTAAAAGTTAAATAAGGATTTTTCGCAGATGATGCCACACTTTTAAAAATAACGACACCTTTTTCATTTTAAAGTTTTTATACTTTACAACAACAAAGTTATATCACACTAAGTGAAGTCGGTTGCGTGAATCCTAGAACGTTACTGCGTTCAGTTTTGCGCCAAGTCTTTCATTAGCTCTTATTACTCCGTGTCTTTTCTTAGAGTTTCTTTCCAAGTCCTCCTAATCTTTCTCTATCCCTTTTGCCTTGACCACGTCTCATAATCGCATCTTCTAACTGGATCATCTGTAGGTCTTGGGTTCATACATTTAAACCACCTTAACTAATTTTCTCTCATCTTATCTTCAATTGCAAGTTGCAACCCCTCTTACTTTACCTCAGATATCCTGATTCTTAATCATGTCCTTTCTTGTGTTGCCACACATCCAACAAAGCATTCTTATCTTCTTTACACTCATTTTTGGCACGCTTGCTTGACCACCCTGCTCTTATTGCCGTCCTATAAAACTTTTCCATAAGCTTTAGTGGCATAAGATGGTCGCACTATTTCACTTCATCCATCCAACTTGTATTCAATGGTTGAGATATCCATCCAATTCTTCGTTCTTTTGCAAGATAGATCCAAGATAATGATAGCTTTTACTCTTTAGTAATTCCTGATCTTCAATCCTCACTCCTATCTCATTTGGAGCCCCATTCCCACTGAACTTGCACTTTACATGCTCTGTCTTTTGACCTACTTAGTCGAAGACCTTTAGATTCCAACACTTCCTACAAACATTAAGCTTTGCATTTACTCCCTCTTGCATTTCATCTATCAACATTATATTTTTTTTGTAAAAAAAAAACATACACCAATAGATATCATCTTAAATATGTCTCGTTAACTCATCCCAATGCAAATAGGTAAGGATTTAAAGCTGAGCCTTGGTGTAATCCTATGGTTATGGGAAAGATTTCAATTTTTCTTTCATGAGTTCTTACTGGAGTCTTTGCTCCTTCACACATATCCTTAATTGCTGGGATATATGTTACTCATACTCTTTTCTTCACTAGAATCCTCCAAATAATTTCTCTTGGGACCCTATCAGACACTTTCCATATCTATAAAGACCATGTATAAGTCCTTTTTCATTTCTCTATGTCGTTCAAACGATCTTTGTAAGAGATAAATTGCCTCCATAATCGAACGCCCTGACATAAACCCGAATTTATTGTTTAAGACTTGTGTGTCTTGCCTCAATCTATGCTCTTACTCTCGCCCAAAGTTTCTATACCCTAGAAAAGATATAATGATATTTCCACCTCAAACTTGCGTCTGTATCCCTCAACTCATCCCAAATGTGTGATTTGTCAAACCACAATTTTATTTTCTGTGGAATATCCTACAATATAGAAACTCCTGACTACAGTTGTTCTTTTCTATGGATGGTTGTAGGCTTACTTATCTGCTATTTTCATGTCTTTCAGCACTTGAAGAACTGCTGAACAACCATGCAGGAAAATATGCAACTGGAGATGAAGTTTACATGGTCTGTTCGCTCATTTTGTCCTCTTTTTTTAATTCTCCCTTTTCAAAAAAAAAAAAAAAAAAAAAAGAAGGAAAAAAGACTCACAATCCTTTTTAGAAACTTTTTGAAATAATATGACCCAAAAACTAGAGTCAACAACCAGAAAAGAAACCATTTATGAGGCAGGTTTAAGATTATTGATTATGGTGTGTTGTAGATTGACGGAAATTTGGGGATATAGAAAGTTTTAAGGGAAATGAATTTTTTGTGGTTTCTATAATTTTAGAGAAATAAAGAATAATAGGAGGTTAGGTTCGAATCTCGTGGATGGCAAATTTGATACCAAATTAGACTGTTCATTGTGTGGCTTAGCCGAACTCCCCCACCCCTTAGTGTAAAAATATTGATATACTAAAAAAAAGAATAATAGGAGTGAAGAGAGAAGAAAGGACATACCGAGGCACCAAAAGATATACATATTTATAGGCTTCTAATAGGATTAGAGGTGGCAAATTAACCTATTGGGTTGCTAATGGGGTATCTGTCAAGACCCATTTAATTTGACTCCAGTGTAGGAGCCCTCCCCCCAGGCAATACACTATTCAATCCACCTAATGAACAGTAATTGCCTTAATGAACAGTGTATCCCCATGGCAATAGCCTTTTTGCATCTCCACCCCTGCACTTGAATAGCCCTGGCAATTGGCAATAAAATATTAGTATTTTTTTATTTATAAAATAATACATAATAATTTTATTTGTAATTTTAGATAATATTTTTAATCGTTCTCATTGCGCAACGTGTCATTATTCGAAAAGCCAATAGCAATAAAATATTTGAATTTTTTTATTTATAAAAAAAAATTCAAAATAATTTTATTTGTAATTTTGGATTTCCGATCAGATTTGTAACCAATCACGTCGTGCCACGTGTCACAATCCGATTACAATGATAGAGTCATTCAACGATATACTGCAATGCAAAGGCCATATATGCACAATGCTCGCCAAATTGACTTGATAGAACACCAGTGGAAAATTAGGGGTGTTGAAGATACTTAAGTTCATTAGTGTGCTTTTTATTTAGTTCATTTAGTGTACTTTCATGTCGTGTGTTTATTTAGTTCATTTTACTGATTTTTTTACAATTTTTTACGTTTTTTTCAATTTTTTACCGATTTTTTAACACTTTTTTACCGATTTTTTTACAATTTTTTCTGCAAAGTTTCTGAAAAGTGCTGTTTTTTCTGAAATTTGGTCGGGCGACGCGCCCCCACGCGCGCGTGGGGTGCACGCGCCTGACAGAAAAAAAATTTGAATCTTTCTGACGTGGGCTGAGGTCACTTGGGCCCAAATCCACCCAGTGGCTCGGTGGGTGGATTTTCCACCGGCCTGTCCACCGGGCTCCCTCTTCACTCGGGCCTCCAGCAACGCTGGAGCAAATCCACTGGCCCTCGGGCCGTTTTTTCCTGCCTGTCCCTCGAGCGGTATGCACCACTGGACCTGCTCTAATATAAGGATGAGATTGGTAGTGATGATGATGAAATAAGGTAAAATCAAACTAAATGAGTCTTAATGGGTACCCATTAACAATCCAATGGGTTGATTTGCCAACTCTAAATAGGACTGCCAAACACTCCTAGAAGTATTAAGGGTCTCATTAAGTATGAGATTATATGGAAATTGATGGATTTTACAAAAAAGTTGGTGGAGTTAAGAAGTTTAGGTGTATATATGATGTAGACTATTGAAGAGAGTAGTTTTGTGGTATTCAATTATAATTTCTAGAATTTTTAGAGATTCCATACAAGTCTTGTGGTATTCAATCAAGATTTTTGAAAAATCTATGGAAGTTTTGTGATTTAGGTTTTCAAAAAGTCCTTACATGAACCCTAAAATTTGAGTAGCATGTTTGCACGGCATTGTCACTTCTAATGTTCCACAGAACAAGTGTTAGTGTGAAATTTCTTTATCTCTAACATATTGACAAATATTTGCAGGCAGATTTGTTTCTGGCGCCGCAGCTTTATGCAGCCATTACAAGGTTCCAGCTAGACATGGTACTTATCATTCGATTCTTGTGCAAGTTACAACTCTAGCAAATGAACATTTATTCACTTGATTGTGTAATGTTAAATTTATCTGATCTGCATCATAACAATTTTCTTCTTTTTTTTTTTTTCCTTTTCGCATGATGATGGACACTAATCCAATTTTGTGGTGTTGTAATGTTTCCATCACATGATCAAGTTGTTGTCCTCTTTAGGTCAGAAATCAAGTTCCTATCTGATTCAACTTTCTGGAGCAACCTGTCTCTTTTATTCTAGCTATATTTTTTATCATAAGAATCAGTCACTGCTCATTTTTGATCTGCACATCTGTTCTTATGACACGAATGGTAGCTTTTCACATTCATGTGGAAATTATAGTGGTCATTAATTAGGGGTTTATATCATGGTAGGTTTACCATAAATAAGGTACTTACAGGGACTCGGTTAAGAAAAGATATATGCAGAGATTGCACCAAACGTCTCTTTCCTTCGTAATAAAACTTTCTTTTTCCCTCGAAGTGTAAACTTAGAATAACCACATCTCTTCCTGATATGGGACTTTGTATCATTTGCTAGTTATTTTGGAGGTGGGGTGGTGCGGAGAACTCAATTGTGCTAGTTCAAGGCCTAGGTTGACATTTGAAGTCTATTCAATGTGTTCAGTGTAGTGAACCTCTGTTCATCTCTTACTGAGCTTGTTAGAGCTAAGGGTTTTCAGTTTTTTAAGAATTTATGGTCTAACTTTCAGGTGGCTTTCTCCATCTGTATCTTCTGATTAATCTCTTTTCACTCAATGTTTGTGCAGACTCAGTTTCCCCTTTTAGCCAGGTTGCATGAGGCATACAATAAGATACCAGCATTCCTAGATGCTTTACCAGAAAAGCAGCCGGACGCTCCTTCTTCATAGTTAAACAATTGGGTTGAAGAGGTTTGAATTAACGTTTCATAAGTTACTCTCTTGGTTAAAGTAAAAGCATATATCTGATGCTCTGGTTAAATCTGGCATTTGACAAATATGTGAGGCACCATATGAACAAAATGCCTATTGTTGCTTTTGTGTTGATTGGTGCTTCAGGGACCCTATTTGAATTCGTCGGTTCCATTCTTCTGAAACTCGCTTTTTTTAATTCAGATGAACCGTATCCATCCCAAAGTGCAAAATAAAGGATCGACAATTATGGTCTGAGTTGAAGCATTTGAAATGTTGTAAAGCACTCAGGTGTTGGTCCGTCCAAATAAGGGTTATCCCATGATGGAATAATTGTGGTTGAATTGTTGAGTGATGTAATGGTTTGGAATGTCTGTCAAAATAGTCTTTTGCAGTACACATCCTGTGTACTTGGAGGATACTGCTTCCTGTATTCTCGATACAATGACTTATCAGTTGTCTAGCAATCGGGTTTTTACACACACACACACACGTTGGCTAAATGATTTTGTGTGTGTATTCTTAACAAGAGAAGAACTCCCAACTACAAGAATCCAACCCAAGATGAAATGGAGTTTTTCCAATTTGTCCTTCACTCAGGGTGTTCTGGATTGTGGTGAGAACTCATTGGTACTTGAATCATATTTCAGTTTGTGTCGTAGTGTCCGATGGGGGGATACTGTTGCCAATGCCGTTGTTCAGTATTGTGTGGTGATAGAGCTCTGGACAACGATTGAATGGTGTTCTCTTACCTCTAACAAGATGAAAATTAAGTTTAATAGAGGAGAAAAATGAGTGATGGAAATATCTTCAGAAAGTAGGCAGGCAGCACGTTAGATCAATCTTCATAAAAGTTTAGCTGAGCTAAAATTCAAATTATTAGTTAATGGAGGCAATGTGGAACACGCGTAACTGAAGCTTTAGTGAGTAGGAACGTTGATGATGGGGGAGAAGGGAATGAATGAATGAGGTGGGCAGACGGAAGCCATGGCACAGTGGAGAGGGTCGAAGTGGTGATGGAAGACTAGGTTACCAAAACACAAAAGACAGTGATCAGTGGATTTCTTTGAACGGCCAGGATTAAAAGTCTGGTATAGATTGGTACATAAGAAATCTGGTGGATGGGGAGGGGTTGCGGTGCTGCAACTATCACTTCCGGCAAGAGAAGAGAGGATGGGTTGGGTAGGACTAGAGAGAGTATGCAAGGCATCGGTGTGATACAAGCCGAGAAACCTTGGACGCCTAAACATTAATCCTCTCTTAAGAGTTAAGAAACAAGAGAGAAAAAGAAGAGAGGTCGACTGTTTTCTCTCTTTCCCTTTCCCCCCTTCAAATGAAACTTTAGTTGAGAGAGAGAGAGGAGAGAGAGAGTGGATCAGAGAATTGGCATCGTCATAATTATTATCTAGGATAATTAGGATATGCCAAAAAATAAAGGATAACTAGGGGAGATTAAGTTTCTCCTCCACTGTGTAGTTTGTACAATGTAAGTAGTAGTGATCTCAGGATGTTTGGGCATCAGTAGGAGGAGAGGCTTGTGCCAGTTTCTTTAGATTTTCAATGATCCTAACGAGTCTGTTGTTAAGTCGATTGACAAAGCACCTCGGCATCCATCCGGCAGGATCTAACTGCATTTTCATTCAACAATGAAAAGAAAACCTGTTACAGTTATATGGCTAACAATTGATCAAGGTTTTCATAACATTCATTCATACTCTGCAAACTGCAAATTCAAAAGGAAAATAAATAAGGAGGCGACCTGAACAACATAGGTGACCATGCAGGAGTGACCTTGAAGCTTATCGACAACCCATCCTGATTGCAGCAGCAGCCCCCTGATGGCGTTATTTTGCTTTGGTTCCAATCCGGCAGCTATCTCCTTTGGAAGTGAAGCAACTGCTACCACCAGTGTGCCATCTTCCATGGTTTCACGTCGCTCGTAGACTACGAATTCTCTGTTTCGAAAGAGGGGCTTTGAATGATCTCCAAACCTGAGACGGATGATGCTGAGGTTATCTCCAAGATCTTTTATGTACCTTGCTTCTACAAGATGAGGATCCCATTGCTTGGCAGCATCGATGGCGTTTGCAACGGTAATGAATTGCTGGGGTGACAGAGAAGTGAGGAGGCAGCGGCTGCGGAAGGTGTGAAAGGATCCAGACCTGCGTTTGGAGATCTCAACTCCGTTGCCAAGAGTAAGGAGGGGTTTCCAGCCGTCGTTGGGTCTGTTGGAGTCGGAAGCAGACAGTAATTCTTGAATGCAGCTTTCGCTTGCAAACTGCACATACCTTTTAAGCGAGTCCTCGCTTATGGACCTTTCAATTCAAAAATGGAAATGGATCAAGTGAGTCAGGTATCATGTGAGTAAGTAGGAACTAGCTAGAAAAAGAGTCATGGATATTATAAAACAGTAAGTAATAATGTAGTCGCCACACCAGGAACGGGTGGTGGTGGTGGTGCTGCTGCTGCTGCTGCTGCAAGGTGCTGTACTAGTAGTGGTCATCGATCTCGTGTCTTTGGTGGTTGAGGACGGAGGCTTCTTTTCTCACATTAATTCAAGCTTAAGCAGCTTAAATAAAAGGAGAAACATGGAATGGAATGAAATGCAGTGGAAGAAAGTTGGCAAGTGGGCCTTTTGGTTAGGGGCACATGCAAATGCCAGAGGAGAGGAACCAACCGAGACCTCCACCACCATGACATGATTGAAATGCACCCGCACCTGCACGTCTCACTCTCTCCCCAAAAAAAAAAAAATTCAGAAAAAGAAATAGAAAAATACAAGAATATATAGCAGATGGATTGATTCCTTTGTTATGAAAAAAGGAGTCACTGTCAGAACAAGGATAGAGGGGGTAGTGGGTGAAGGGTAAGGGTAAGGGGTAGGGAAGATGATGCACATGGGAGTGTTGGGTGGTCACTTTTATTAAACAATAATAATACATAAAAATGCATAATTCATTGCAAGAGGAGACGGGTAGGCTTAACACTAAACTAAAAGCCAGAGCGCCAGGCAATCCAAATCAAATACAAATATACAACACAATACAATCTGCTTTGCCTGGTTACAGGCGACAAAGACTGATACCCACCTAAACAACCTCTCTCATTATTCATTCGTACGACATTAGAACGGATCCCTATCATCCACGCGACGTGCCTAGCTCATTAGCCAAAGTTCTTTAACATCGTCCTTCGACTTGGGACTCGACGGACGTTAGCTGTGGTACTCTGCCATTTATTCATTCTCATTCATCTGCAATTGTATTGTATTTGTATGTTGTATGTGGCCATTGGCCAATGCCATGCTCTCTACATCATCACTCATCAGTGTTGTTTTAGCAATCAAATTGCCAATGGGCAATGGCTACTCATCTCATTCACTAAACTAAAACAAACAATAATCATATTTACAACCAACACAACTGACCTGACCCTCATCAATACTTTTAAATATATTATAAATCACAATTATCAAACAAAACATAAACCAATCATAAAAAGTTTTTATTATTTTCGCTGCCAGCTCTATTTTGAGTTTGACGGTGATATTTCCGGCTTCAAAAAGCCTTTCGCTTTGAGGCTCTCCACTGTGTCCTGCACAGCATCTTCAACTGGTTTGAACACCAACCCCAGCTCAATTAATCGCTTTGCGGCATCCTTGCATTCCTTTAGGCCTGGCTGGGTTTCCCCGCTAAACCTGTACGGATTTCGTTCAAGTCAAACATTACCATCTACTTCTACTTCTCTAAGGAACAAGCCAACCAGACAGATAAATTCAACCGACACGAATAAACATTATCTTAATTAGTACATGTCTATATTGTTCACAAATTCAAACTGTACTCAGGCAAGTCCAAATTGACTGATGATCTCAATGATAACTTCAGTTCTGTTTATATTTGATTTCATGGATCTCTGGGCGTTCACTTAAAATTTGATTTGTAAAAAGGAGAGAAAAGAATAACCAAGCAATCATAAAGTACATGTACATGAGGCAACTAGATAAAATTACAGGTATCGAAAGTGTTTGATTATCTTCTATGAGTTGTGCCACATTGAATGAGATCATTGCCTTCGCATGCATAAGGTAATCATAGTTCAAAGTGCTAGCAAAATAATACTTCCCTAAAGTATATCACAATCACATTTATGATTATGAGTCCCATTTCCTTCCACAAAAATTCTTTTGTGTTCCTTTTGGCATCCAAAAACAAAGTCTACGCACAACAAGAGATAAAATGTAGCAAACAGAAAAACTAGAAGCAGCAAACCTACCTGTGAATGGGAAAGTGAGGGAAGAGTTTGGAGACAGTGACGGCAAAGTTAGCGAATTGGAAGATGCCATTGGTGCAAAGGTACCTGCCGGAAGCAGCACGAGATTCAAAGAGCAAAACTTGTGCCTTGGCGACGTCTTGGACATGGACAGCCCCCAACCAGTGATGCTCTTGGGTATCGTTGGATCCGTGGAGCAAGTTGAGCAAAACAGCAGAGCTTGCATTGAGGCTAGGCTGCAGGAGGGGCCCAAGACATGTGGCCGGATGGATGGCTACCACATCCAGTCCATGCTTCTCTGCAAACTCCCAAGCTGCTTTCTCTGCCTCTGTTTTCGACACCGGATACCATTTCTGTCCAAGATTAATAGATTATTACTGTTAATTATCATTATGGATAAAATGTGGATGTTCATTGTTCGTCTTATCTTCTTACGAATAAGTAATTATATATGACGATGATAATGAATGATATCGTCATCAAGTACGGTAACTTAATTAGGGTTAGGGATGATGATGATGATGATGATGATAATGAATGATATCGTCATCAAGTAAAGTAACTTAATTAGGGTTAGGGATGATGAATAAATTAGGGGCACAGTTACTACAGTAACAGTAGCACCTGGCGGGCTTTGCAGTAGTCGAGGTCGGTCCAAGAGGACTCGTCGAAGGGCTTGTGAGGAGGCCAAGAGGGGTTGGGGACCATGGCAGAGATTGAGGAGGTGAGGACGACGCGCCTCACTCCGAACTTCGAGGCGGCTTGGAGCACATTGAGGGTGCCCTGCACGGCGGGCAACACCAGCTCAGCCTGGGGGTCGGTGGGGTCGTCGAGGGTGCAGGGGGAAGCCACGTGGAAGACACCCTGGCAGTGCTGGACGGCCCTGGCGACGGCGTCGGCGTCGAGGAGGTCGGCCTCAAAGACCGTGATAGTGTGGCGGTCGGCACCGGGGAGGGAGAAGAGGTGGGAGGGATCGGAGGCAGGGAAGATGGAGGCGTGGATGCGGGTGTAGCCCTCTTCCAGTAATGTCTTGACCAACCACGACCCTATGAAGCCATTGGCTCCAGTCACGCACAGCGCCTCCTTTTTCTTTTCATCCATTAATTGTTTCTTGTACCAGACTCTGAAGCTTCCTTCCACCAGCAACTCAGAACGCTCACTCCGATTTATTATTAATGGATGAACTGGAACCCATTCGATTCGAGGGTTCGGATTATCCGCAACAGCAACAACCTCTTTACGTGATCTACAGAGTATAAATACTCTTCTGAATCTGAACAACCAAAATTTGTTGCGGCCTATTTTATGTGGGGTGGAATGAAGACTCGGAAATTGTTTGGATCATTTGCCCTTGTACCTTTAAATGAATTTCAGTTCTCTCGTATCGATGAAATAATAATAAGCTCAGGTTAAGAAAACAAAAGGCATGTCTTACCACTTAATAAGAATTTCAATAAACGCGATATTATTATTTTAATTTAATTACTTTAAATTTACCTTTCTTAGCATTTATTAAGATTTTCAATACAAGCGGTATTATTATTTAAATTTAATTGCTTTGCATTTACCTTTACCGCCTTGCACTTGCAGTTCAGTCAAGTAGTCATTGCTCAAGAGCAAGGTTGTGAAAGGCAAGGCGCTGGTTGTCCAGTGAAGCAACTCGTAAAACTTTCGTGACATGAATGAATTATTTTTTTTGTGATATATGATGAATCTGCAGACTTTTGTAGAATTGGGTGACACAAGTGTGATGCGTACAAAACATACGTGACATGTTTCATTGTATCTTACCAGCCAGTTAAAGAGAATTTCGAATATAAAAGATGACAAAAATGTCTTCAACACTAAATAATTGACAAGAATTTGCAAACAAAGAGAAGTTGATGAAAGAATTGCCTGTACTTCTCAGGTCGATGAATCAATCAATATATACTTAACCTAAAACAAAATCCACTTACAATGATAACCTATAGAGTAAAATAATCAATGGAGTTACAGGTGAAACAAAATGGTATGAACTTTGGCCGCATACACTAGAATTCATTCATGCAAAAAATAATCACATTAACCAGAGGCAATGACAATTACACATTAATATCGGAGCGCTTTGATCTAGCTGCACTGCTGATTTCTGAGTAACTAGTATGGGAAAACCTAGGAAGTCTGTAGTTTTCAGAAACCGAAACTGGTTGCTGAGGATAAAGTGTGGGAGGTGGTGTCAGATTGCGTTGCGCTGGAAGAGGAGGGAGCATGTCGTACTTGTAAGGATCAGCACGCAAGCTGCCAACAAAGAAAAAGAAACATCACTCATCCAGACATAGTAAAACAACCTATTGTGAGGAGAGAGATGATGGTGAATAAACAGTCACGGGTTAGTATTCAAAACATCATGACTTGGGTAGATTAGCATTCGAAACAGTTATAGATGAAATGATGAATAAACAGTTATAGATTAAGACCTGCAACACTTACGCATCTGAACACCAGAATGCAATGAATCACCATTTTGCATTTTATCACATGAAGACCATCTCACTTGTGAGCCAGCATACCCGCCATAAATTATTTATTGACGGTGATAAATATAACAAGTTAAGGAGAATGTAACTAGCTGAACCTACCTGGCATTCCTGTAGGAATGATCCTCATCACTCCAATTTTCATCTACAGTCTGTGCAGGTCTTTGTACTGGAGAACTAGACCATGGATTCTGTGCAGGTAAATCATCAGGAAAATATCTTCTTCTGATCAACTGAAACAACCGAGACAAATGTTGGATATCTTTCATAAGGCAAAAAGAAAAAGCTAACAAGAAGAGCATGAATACAGACCGTACGGAAAAATTTCATCACAGCCTCCTTGTCATATCTTGCTTCTTTGGCAGCCTGTCAATGTTTAATAGACCAACATATATTAGAATGTAGAATAACTACAGCTGTAATAAATTGATCAACAACCGTATGTAATTCCACATTATCAATGATTCCTCAACATGACAATCATATTCTCAGACAAAGAAATTAAATCATTTCTTTTTTGTACACAGAAAAAACGACTTTATTGATCAAAGTGAAAAGTTTGAAAAACTTTTGCCTGGCCATGACAGCAGATCCACAATCAAGTCAAACTAAATTTAGCCTATTACATCCAGGAATTGAACTTCTCTCTAACCACAGAGCACCAAACTTAAGACCAATTTATTAGATACGAATATAATGCAAAGATTTTCTGTGGGATTATGGCACCAATTTCAAATAACATAAGCAACCTCATTCCCGATTAAATGATATGTAAATGGGACAGAAAACAATAAGAACCTATTCTGACCTTGCAACCCAAGCATCTAAACAAAGAGTTACAGTTGTGAACTTGTGAAAATACTTATTCAAGTACCAGTACCTACCCGCTTCCATATTTAATACCCTCTTCTCTTATTTATTAAATAAAATAGTAATCATTAACATCTACCAAATGTCATGGATACAACTGTAAATACAAAAATCCTTTGCATGTCTACAACAACTAACAATAAAAAATGATTTCTTAGTGATCGCATGTGCAGAAAATGAATTCTTAGTGATCATAAACATCTACCAAATGCATGGCTGAACCTACAGTGTTCTCTCGCCAGACTTATGTGGTGAATTTTGATGCACAAAAGTATTGATTTGAGCAATGACCCAGATTCACAATCTAAAAAGATAATCAGCCAGCTTAGAAAGATAACACTTTCCCCGTATATATACGAATAAAAGAAATAAACAAACCAAGTAGCACGCAGAAACCTTAAAGCTTAAAAAATAAGGGCATCCCAGTAACAAGTAGAATATAAGAGCCTTTACACTTTTTTGTTGCAATGAATGCAATTCACAATGTACTCTATGTCATATTAATGATCCTCGATTATCCCTATGTAACATGATCATGTTTAGGATTTAAGTATGGTAAAATATGTCTTTTACATGTATTTTCAGTGATTCGTATACACATGGTGCCATAAAAAAATAAAAAATGGCTACTTCAAGCCCTTAACGTTAATATGAAAGGAATCACAGTTATTGTAATTTCCAGTTCATTTGTGAAGCATGAGTTGACTTGGCTTGTGTGCAAGACACTTTCTTGTGACGCCGAAGGCTGGTGCGCCAAATCAGTCTAGCTTTTGTGGAGTTTTTTCAAGAAAACCTCTGTGATACCAAAGTCCGGAGTGAATCTCTCCTCCTTTATTTTACTTTTGTGTCATAGAACTTAATTAAAATTCTGTCTACGTAGAGCATCTCCAATCATGCTTTCTATTTTATAGCAAAGTTTTAGCTAAAACTATCAAAAAGTTATTTTAGGAGCCTCCGTACTCCCTACTTTTTTTTTCTTTTTCTTTTTTTTTTTTTTGAAACTAGTGTCTCCGGATCTTTGACCCGACTAATCACTAGGCCCCCCGCCTGACCCCACAACATTTGGGAGGCAAGAAACTCTAGCAATTGCTAGGTGGGTACCTTGAGAGGTGTCCAACCCCAGACCTCTTGGTTTTGCTACCAAGGGCCTGACCATTAGACTAAACACTCTTAGGTCTCCGTACTCCCTACTTTAGAGAGTCATAATGACTATGCGTCAATAATTAGCCCATAGGAGTTAATTATGTATTTGAAATAATATTAAAACACTTAGCATTAATTATAGAGAGCCAATAGGAGCTCCTTTCTCCCTCCCTATATTTAGGATCTCCTAGATGAATTCCGATCTTAGGAGAAGGTGGATAAGTGGATAGGGAGCATTATTGGAGTTGATTTTTTGAAATCCTCCCTAAATTCTAGTTAGGAGCTCATATAGAGAGCCCATTGGAGGAGCTCATATAGAAAGCCCATTAGAATCCAACAGCATTTTGATATACATGTGAAGTTTCCTCCCTTTGTGACTTTCTACAGCAAGTACAAAGTTCCATGGCAGCTCAAAAAATTGCAAACTATCCAAGTCAACAAAAAAGAGACCATAGTAGCAGCTATTAAAAGAAATCCTTCCCAAATGTGGTTTTCTAAGGTGAGGCATTTACCCAATGAGACAGCAAAACGAGGTCAGTTGCCTACAAACATGCCTCATGCAACCACAACCAGATTCATTGAATGCTAAGTTACCATATACTAATTTCATTTTCATTGATATAATGTCTACAGTGTCAATAGAGAAGGGAAAAAGGGTAGCAAGAAAAACAAGAATAAAAAACCTGCTGCTTACCGCAATAAGGCCTCCAGCACCAGGGAAACTCTCAGTCAGAGGAAGTTCCTCATTGGATGGAAGCAAACCTTGTTTCTCAACCCACTGTCGAGCTACGTCAACAAGATTGCCACTGCTTCCCCTTGTACCCTCTTTTGCAGCAATATCAGCTTTGTTACCTATAACAATATACGGGACAGGAAGGCCACCAGGACCTCTAGATCCTAGAGGAGCCGAAAATGTCCCAGTTGCAGCAATCTCAGCTGCCCACTTCTGTAAGCCAGTTTTTGTCCTCCTCTGGGAGAGATCATGAACAAAGATTACACCTGCATATGAATGTCAAAGTGTATCATGAGCTGAAAAATCTAAATCTGGCTGCAACATGCTGGTTCCATAGTTTTTATAGGAAATAAATTGTGTACAATCATATTGATCATAACTAAATACCACCGTGACCTACCACTAAAATTTTGTCAACACTTATCGTGCTTTTTTTCCATCATTATTATAGACCACGGATGCAACAAGAGATGCAAAAATGGTTAAATTTAAGCACTTACAAGCCCAAGAAGGCTGTTGGTTTCTAAATTAACGGTAAATACTCAATTAAATTGTCCCTCGGACTTTCTTTACTTCACGGCCTTTGTCTCTACCTTGTATTAACATGCTTACTATTTACCAGTAGAATAAAATGTTTATAGAGGAAGAAAGGTCAAACTTGCCATTAATTTGGGAATAAAAAAGAGACCGGCATTCTTTATATCTATCATGTCCAGACACATCCCAGAGTTCAATAAAGAAATCTCTCTCAGCGTCACCTTTAATACTGCTTGACGAGCTACCCGAGTTTCCATAAGTAGTATGCTGGATAGAAAAACGGTAAACAATTATTGAGACTTGAAGTTCAGAAATAGTTCTCAATATCCCATCAGAATCAAAGTACCGGTAATTCTCACCTTTACACCTACTGTACACCCTACTGTCTGAGGAGGACGTGTGATGGAAGAACCTTTGACAATCAGATGAACAAGAGCAGTTTTTCCAACACCTACGAATACATCACAATATAACGATGAAGTTTGATAATAAAACTGAAGTTATGAGATGTAATGTACAACAAAAGAGATTTGATATGTAAAATACTCCCTAATGCATTAAAAAATTGTTTTTCACACATGTGCGGATGTCAAATTACAGGTTTAGAGGATTCCAATTCTGCCTACCAAAAATTAATTTGAGCAATGCATTATCATAAACATTAAAGCCATTACACTTCTAGCAGGCTTAGATAATATATTTTAACAATCAAGCACGTCAGAAATTGAACTTGACACAACTACTTGAAATTAACGTGTATAGAACCACTCCATGATTGAGTAAGCATCACAACATTACCTACTGGTTCAAGATCAAAACATGTAAAGGTTTCATTAAACCTGGCCAACCTATTTCCAAAATATAAAGATGCACAGGCCTTTCTCAAGCCGGAATGCACAAATGAAATGTGTAGATATCTACTAATCAAGTGCCGAAAATTCCATGATAAAGTCACTCTCACGTGTCACTTAAGCCTCCGAGTTCAAATTGCTTTGGTACACCGCTATAAGAAACTTTTAATCGAATAATTCTGTAACGAACTAATTGAAGAGCAGCAACCACTGTGGTCAGAACTGTCCTGTCCCCAAACTCATATCTACAACAATTTGGTACCAAAGTTGTAACGAAACTTTATTGTCACTATCCATATTTCTCCTAATTACAAACATCATGACACTGATAGGATACGAGCACATACAGCACGATCAAGGAGAAAACAATCAATCAAAATTTAGGAAAACCAAAACACAAAAGAAATTAAAAGAAAATCAAAAGTTAAAAAAAGAAAAAGATACCAGAGTCGCCAACAACCAGCACCCGAACCTGGCCACAAGGCGGACCGCCGCCACCGTTTTGGTCTTTGTTGTCCCTCTCACGGTCACGGTCCCTCCAGAACATGTTGTCCTCCGACTCGGAGCCTTTGGAACCAAAATAATCACCTCACCACACCTCACCTCAGAATCAAATCTCAAGTCCCATCAAAATCAAACACGCACAAAATCCAACAACTTCTCCAAATCTCTACTTCAAATCTAAATTCCATCTTTCTTGCATCACCACTAACACAAGAAGCCCAGCTCTAAACATGTCCCGAAGCCAAAACCTAGTTTCAAGTTTCACCCACAGATCCAATTCTCTATGAAATGGAAGTAGCAACTGGATTTGGCGTAGGGTTGAAGCAGTGAATGGATACAGCAAGATCTGAATTTCTGAAATCTATGCTTTTGTTTTCTTTTGCTTGTATCGTGTTTTCTCTCTCTTTTGGGATTTGATTGAAAATAGGCTAATTTGGTATTCTGTGCTTTTTGAAAAAATTGTTTTTGATGTGCAATAAACAGCTTTCAACAATAAAATTATTGAATGTTTGGTTTCTTGTAAAAGAATTTTTAATAAAATAAAAAATAAAAGTGTCTAAATATTTGGTAAATTTTATATAAATTATTATGAATATGTTAAATAACAAAAAAATATATGATATTTAATATGATATAATAATTATTAAAAATAATACGTGGGAGAAAAAATTATGAACTCGTTTGGATATGCTTTTTAAATAGCTGAAAGCGCTTTTAGTAAAAATATTTTTGAAATCAATTTTTAATAAAAATACAAGTAAATTCATGAAAAGCACTTAAAGTGCTTCCTAAAAAAAACACATTGTTGCAGTCCTATTTAGTATAGGAATGTGATTGTGTAAATCCTAATAGATTAGGAATGTATCTTATATTCCTATTAGGAGTAGATTACTCATTAAGTATTGTAATCCTTATGGGAAAGGGTTTGTCCTTTCTACCACTATAAATAGAGGCACAATGGGGTGAATTAAAACACACCTCACAATCAAATCAATCTCTCTTCTCTCCTAAGCTTGCCGCACCACCCCTCTCTCTCTCTTCCTAGATCGCTCACTCAATTAGGCCTACAACACGTTATCAGCACGCTCTTGCCAGAAGCTAAGGAATTGACGCATCGTTGGAGGAGGCTTTCATCCACCAAATATTCAAAGGCTTATTCGTTTTCTGCTAATCAGGTACGCTTAAAATAAATGAAGATATTTGAAACGTCCACGAAGCATGAAAACATTCCCTATTATGCATGAACCCCTCTATGTTTATATTTTCCTTTCGATATATATATTGTATATGTTCATATATTTGGCAATATATATATTTGTTTCATGCATTGCAAAATTAAAATTGCTATGTGGAATTTGTGAGTCAAATTATAAAAATAAATTAGAAGCAAGTTAGGGTTTTTTCCTAAAACCCTAAGGGAATTGAAAAAAAAAAGATGGGAAAATCGAAATGGGTGCACTGCACCATTCCTGCGATGCGCAAGCAACAGCAGGCTTCGGCCTGCTTTGTTTCCGTTACTGGGCCTGCAACCCTCGGCCACACTGACCCGCAAACCCAGCCTTCGCTGGGCCTTCCCTGTGTCACGGCCTGCACATGGGCTTCGCCCTGCGGCCCGCATAACGCCAGCCTGGTGGCTGGGCTTTTCCCGCGCAACCCACAAGGCCAGCCTTCGCTGGGCCTTCCCCCGTACGCCCTATCAGCCCAAACCCAGCTCGGCTGGGGGCCTACCTTCTACCCGTGGCCTGCAGCCACCATCCAATTATTTTGGGCCTTGTCTTCTGATTAAGACACCCAAACCGTGCCCCATTCCCACGGCACTAAGCCCAAATTATTTTGGGGCTATACTTTCGACCCAATAATATTATTTTAATATTATTTTGCTTCTACAATCGCCCCGTATGGCCCGATTTATTAAATTAATTAAAATTGACCTGCAGTTCATTAATCTGATTATGAATCCAAAATTATTGACCTGAAGCTCATTTTTTGGACATTAACGATTCAATAATTTATTTTTATACTTTGAACCGTCACATACTTTCGTAGTAACGAAGCTCTCACACTTGAGTTCCCGAAGAACCTCAAATCCACTATATGTATATTTGTATATTGTATTCTGTGTTTCTTGCAGGAACCTCTCATTATGAACTAATTGTTCATAAAACTAAATTGAACCTGTAGTTTCAATTTTAGTGCCTTTGAAACCTGAAGTTTTCATTCAAAACATACCACATGAAACCTGTAGTTTTCATGCATGATTTAAACCACTACATGTCTAATAGAACCTGTATGTTCTACGATATATGTCTATGGCTTACCATATGACTACTCACGTTTTTTCTCCCTCTATTTTAGGGACATGTCGAACTTGAACAAGCTCGATTTCTCCGCTCTAGAAGTCTCTGGAAGAAACTATCTAAAGTGGGTTCAAGACGTGAAGCTCCATCTAACTGCAAAGGGTATTAGAGCCACCATCGAGGCACCCGTCACTGACAAACCTGTTGACGAAGCTCAGAAGGCTACTGCAATGATCTTCATTCGAAGACACATCCATGATGCACTGCAGACCGAGTACCTCGCTGAGGAGGACCCACGCACCCTCTGGCTTGCTCTGGCTGACCGTTTCGATTACCAGAAAGACATCTACTTGCCTGAAGCAAGACACGATTGGCAGCATCTTCGCTTCCAGGACTTTAAGTCCGTGAATGAATACAACTCTGAAGTTTGTAGAATCCGTTCTTTGTTGAAATTCTGCAAAGTGGAACTCACCGAATCAGATCTCCTGGAGAAGACCTATTCGACCTTCCATGCCACCAATATTGTCCTGCAGCAACAATATAGGGCACAGAAATTCACCAAGTTTTCGGATCTAATCTCTGTTTTACTTCTCGCTGAAAAGCAGAACCAGCTTTTGATGAGAAATCATCAAGCTCGACCGACTGGCTCGAATGCTGTGCCTGAAGCACATGCCATATATTCTAGCAGCCATAAACGACGTACGAATCATCGTGGTCGTGGTAATAGGCAACAAGCTCCACCACGAGCCCAAGGTCAACAGAGAGCCGCACCTAAGGGAAGGATTGTGACCCAGCAGCGTCCACCACTCGCCCCTAAGGTCCCAAACTTCAAGAACAAGGGCAAAGCTCCCGGCCAGTCTGCTTCTACTGAACTGGACATGTGCTATCGCTGTGGATCAAAGGATCATTGGTCACGCGTATGCCGAGCTTCCCCTGAGGCTATTGCCAAGTATCATACACATCGTGAGTCTAACTTTGCAGTTGTGGATCGTCCGGAAGGTGCAACCACATCCATGGAGATATCGGATTTTCAGGAGGCGTCAGCCCCTATGGACGAATAAATTTAGACATGTTTTTAGGGTGTTTACCCCTAGTGGCCGAACCCACTAGGAGTGGCCGGCCCTATCTCCTATTTATCTAGGTTTATGGTTTAAATTTTTGAACAATTTTTCTAAGTATTTGGAATAATTTGTTTGGTTTTGATTTGTTTTGAATTATGGATTATTATTTGAATGGATATTATTTTCTCGAATTGCTTAATTGAATGAATGGACTTATATTTATGCATGTGACCAATTCAATCAATTTATTTCTAGGTATGTCTAGTGGGGAAGTTAGTTGTCTGGCAGATAGTGCAACCACGCACACCATCTTGTGTGAAAATCACTATTTTACTAACTTAATACCCCAGAAATCTCCTTTGACAACCCTCGCAGGTTCATCTGACTTGGTTGAAGGATACGGAAAGGCACGTATCATGTTGTCTAATGGTACTATCTTGACCATTAAGGAGGCACTCTATTCTCCACGTTCCGGAAGAACGTTGCTGAGTTTTAGAGATATTCGAGATAATAAATATCATATTGAAACCACTGAAGATCATGGTTCTGAATTTCTTTGTATCACTTCATACGAATATGGCCAGAAGCGTATTCACGAGAAGTTGGAACGTATGCCGAATGGGTTATACATCACAACCATTCGGGGCATAGAAGCCCACAGTGTGGCCGGCCCTATGCTTGAGTTCCAGGACACTTTGTTGCTTTGGCATGACCGTTTGGGACATCCTGGACGTGACATGATGCGCCGTATCCTCAAATCATCACACGGGCACAAGTTACATCCTCATGTTGGACTCCCACCATGCAAAGCGTGTTCTTTGGGGAAGTTGAATACTCAACCCTCATATACAAAGATTATTCACAACCCCCCTAAATTTCTTCAGAGGATTCAAGGGGACATTTGTGGACCAATCCAACCAACTTGCGGACCATTTAAATATTTTATGGTGTTGGTTGATGCATCGACACGATGGTCACATGTTTGCTTGTTGTCCACACGCAACGCCGCGTTTGCTAAACTCCTAGCTCAAATCATTAAGCTAAGGGCTCACCACCCTGATTATCCGATTAAGTCGATTCGATTGGATAACGCTGGAGAGTTTACGTCACAGACCTTTGACGATTATTGCATGTCCGTAGGGATTGATGTGGAACATCCTGTACCCCATGTTCACACCCAAAACGGCCTGGCAGAAGCTTTCATAAAGCGCCTTCAAATGATAGCTCGGACTTTGGTTATGAGAACCAAACTGCCGGTATCTGCCTGGGGCTATGCAATATTACACGCAGCCATGTTGGTTCGTCTGAGGCCCACCGCTACCCAACCACATTCACCGTTACAGTTGGTCACTGGATACGAGCCTGACGTCTCGCATTTACGAGTGTTTGGGTGCGCCATTTATGTGCCAATAGCGCCGCCGCTACGTACCAAAATGGGTCCTCAGAGAAAAATGGGAATCTATGTCGGTTATGATTCGCCATCAATTGTTCGATACATAGAACCCTTGACAGAAGATCTTTTCACCGCACGTTTTGCGGATTGTCACTTTGATGAGACAGTCTTCCCAGCGTTAGGGGGAGATAAGCATGCTAACGTTCCCGTAGAACGCCGCGAATTGTCATGGTATGCTCCCACTATGTCTCATTTAGATCCCCGCACTGCTCAGTCTGAAATTGAAGTGCGTCGAATTATAGATCTTCAGAGCATTGCTCAAAGCATGCCAGATGCTTTTAATGATCTAGCTAAAGTGACAAAATCACATATACCTGCTACAAACACACCTACAAGGATAGATGTACCCCGTGTACGTCAACAACCCGCCTGGGAAGGCCAGACCGTCCCCGAAGGAGGGGAGGCCGCAACTTCCACGCGGCACGGTACATTGGCGGCTAGCCAATCATCAGCTCTGACCCTGAAGCGTGGCAGACCACCTGGTTCAAAGGATTCACAACCCCGGAAGAGGAAAATGGCACCAACTAGTGACCCTAGTTTGAATCCGACCATCGCTCACTCATCCGTTCCAACGCATGAGGTTATTCTAGATTACGGTGATGCTTCAGATGAAACATGTCGGCCTCCCGAGAATCGCGAGATTTCGGTCCATTACACAGTATTGGATGAGGTTTGGAATAGGAATGAGATGATCGTTGACAACGCATTCTCGTATTCAGTAGCTACTGACATCATGCTTAGCGATGACATTGAACCACGTTCCGTTGATGAATGCCGACGTAGAACCGATTGGTCAAACTAGAAACAAGCAATCCAGGTCGAACTCGATTTGCTCGCGAAACGTAAAGTGTTTGGACCAGTCGCTCCTACACCACCACGTGTGAAGCCCGTTGGCTACAAGTGGGTTTTCGTGAGGAAGCGTAATGAGAAGAATGAAATAGTGCGATACAAAGCACGCCTCGTAGCACAAGGCTTCTCTCAACGCCCTGGAATTGATTACGAGGAGACGTATTCTCCCGTAATGGACGTCATAACGTTCCGCTACCTAATCAGTTTGGTAGTTTCCGAAAAACTGAATATGCAGCTTATGGACGTGGTAACCGCGTATCTCTATGGGGATCTAGATACGGAAATATATATGAAAGTTCCAGAAGGACTTCCATTGACTGGCTCAAATAGTTCTAGACCACGGAACACTCTCTCAATTAGGTTGAGGAGGTCACTCTACGGATTGAAACAATCGGGGCGGATGTGGTATAACCGTCTGAGTGAATATTTGACAAGTCAGGGTTATGTGAACAACGAACTATGCCCATGCGTGTTCATAAAGAAGTCACATTCCGGATTTGCAATCGTTGCAGTTTATGTCGACGACATGAACCTCATTGGGACTCCTGCAGAGCTTGAGGGAATTGCTGCACACTTGAAATCGGAATTTGAGATGAAGGATCTTGGAAAAACTCGATACTGTCTCGACCTGGAGATCGAGCATTGTTCGGATGGAATCCTAGTACATCAATCGAACTACACCCAAAAGGTGTTGCGTCGTTTTAATGAGGATAAAGCGAAGCCTTCGAGTACACCAATGGTCGTTCGGACTCTAGATGCTAAACGAGATCCCTTCCGTCCAAAGGAGGATGAGGAAGAGATTTTGGAACCCGAAGTTCCTTACCTGAGTGCAATTGGGGCTTTATTGTACTTGGCTCAGTGCACTAGACCCGACATCTCCTTCGCTGTTAATCTTTTGGCAAGATACAGCAATGCGCCCACACGCAGGCACTGGAATGGTGTTAAAGACGTTTTCCGCTACCTCAAGGGTACAACGGATTTGGGCTTGTTCTATACCCACGAATCACCGAGTGTTACCGCCCCTTACGGTCCTCGGGATGGTTCTCGCCTTGTTGGTTATGCAGATGCTGGATATCTGTCTGACCCACATAGAGCACGTTCTCAAACGGGTCATGTCTTTACCGTTGGAGACACCGCTATATCTTGGAGGTCTACCAAGCAAACACTAGTGGCTACTTCGTCGAACCATGCTGAGAGAAGTTATGGAACATATCCGAAGTACTAGTGGTCTTACATCAGTCGTTGACTTTCCTACAACAATCTTTGAAGACAATGCCGCATGTATCGAGCAGTTAAAGAAGGGATACATCAAGGGAGACAACACCAAGCACATAGCGCCAAAGTTCTTTTACTCACACCAGCAGCAGCAGCATCAGAACATTGAAGTCAAGCAAATCCGTTCCCAAGACAACTTGGCCGATCTCTTCACCAAGTCATTGCCCAAGTCTACTTTCCAGAAGCTTGTCCAAGGAATCGGTATGCGTAAATTATCTGAGTTAAATCGCTTGTAGTTCTCTTATTTAGAAGTTATGTCTAACTCAGGGGGAGTATCTAGAAGTATACTCACATGATCTTAATGTACTCTTTTTCCCTACGATTAGGAGCATTTTTCCCACTGGGTTTTTGCTACCTAACTAGGTTTTAACGAGGCACCCATCCTGGGATGATCATACTCCGTTGAGTTCACTACCTTCGTCCAGTTCGACGAATGTTTAGACATTATGCATACTTTCTTACTTTTCTCCTTAGTCTATGGGTTTTGCCTATTATGGGTTTTACCATAGCGAGGTTTTTGTGAGTTTTTACAAATGCATACTTCAACATAAATTTGAGACTCGCGAATACCCGTTGTGCCGACGACTTCATCAACTATTCAACCTTATCTGCTGAAGATCTGATGCGATGGTGCTTTGAGTATTTACACACTCAAGGGGGAGTGTTGCAGTCCTATTTAGTATAGGAATGTGATTGTGTAAATCCTAATAGATTAGGAATGTATCTTATATTCCTATTAGGAGTAGATTACTCGTTAAGTATTGTAATCCTTATGGGAAAGGGTTTGTCCTTTCTACCACTATAAATAGAGGCACAATGGGGTGAATTAAAACACACCTCACAATCAAATCAATCTCTCTTCTCTCCTAAGCTTGCCGCACCACCCCTCTCTCTCTCTTCCTAGATCGCTCACTCAATTAGGCCTACAACACACATAATTAACGTTTCTTGCAAAAAATACTTCAAGTTCTTTTGGAACCCAAAAATATTTTCTCTTAAAGCACTTTCAGTCATTTTAAAAGCGCATCCAAACGAACCCTATAATTTTATAAAATAAAAGAGTTATCCTTGCCATTTTGAAAATTTTAGTAAATGATTTATAAGCATGGTAAACTATAATTCTGGTTTTCTATTATCATTCTTGTGAACATTTGTTGTATAATTATTTTTCTGTGATGGTTCAATTTGTAGCCATTATACTTGAGATGTGTCGATCCGACAGCCACAGAACACAAGAATAACTAAGGATAAATTACATCAAACCCCCTCAGGTTTGAGGTCTATTACAACCATATACAACATGTTTAAAACATTTCACTTTCATACCTCAAATACTATTTTATTTCAATTTCATACCTCCGTTACATTTTCCATCCATTGAACCGTTAAGTGCTGACGTGGCTGCCAAATGTGTGCCACGTGGCAAAAAAATTTAATTTTTTTTTAAATCTGAATTTTTACAAAAAAAAAAGATGAAGAAGGAAGCCCCGGCGACCAGAAGAATAATGGAAGAAGAAGAAGAAGAAGAAGAGGAAGAAAAAATTCCCCCCTCCAGCGAAGAATAAAGAAAAAAAAAGCCCAGCGACCAAAAGAAGAAGGGAAGAAGAAGAAGAAGGAGGAGGAGGAAGAAAAAAGCCCAGCAAAGGGAAGAAGAAGAAGAAAGAAAGAAAGAAAAAAGAAAAAGAGAAAGAAAGAAGCCGACCAGAAGAAGAAGGAGGAAGAAAAGAAAGAAAAAAAAACCAACCCACTCCCCCGCCCACAACCTTCATCTCGTCCCCCCCTTGGAGACCCAGCTCCCGAGTTTTTTTTTTTTTTTTTTTTTTTTTGTAAAAATTCATGTTTTAAAAAAAAAAAAATATATATATATATATATATATATTGCCATGTGGCACACATTTGGCAGCCACGTCAGCACTTAACGGTTCAATGGATGGAAAATGTAACGGATGTCTGAAATTGAAATAAAATAGTACTTGAGGTATGAAAGTGAAATGTTTTAAACATGTTGTATGAGGTTGTAATAGACCTCAAACCTGAGGAGGTATGGTGTAATTTACCTAATAACTAAACAAAGGAATTCTAGAATTGTAGTTGTTTGTACATGGAGCACATTCTTTGGAATTTGAGTTGCTTTGTTTTGAAAGATAACAACATAATTCTGTAAACTTGTTAATCCAATAGTTAAATCACAATGAGCAATATTCATTAACTTAGGGGTTGCATTCAATCGTGATTTTGAAGGTTTGTGAAGTTAGATGGAGTTTTAGTGGAGTTTTGACACACCTTGACCGGAATCGAGGAATGCTGGTTGTCACGTGAAGGTGACGTAGCCATGTGTGAAAAACGAAAGTAATAATAGTATGAAAACGTGGGTAAATAAAAACTAAACTAACTAATTTACACTAGAGATAAATATATAAGTGTGTGGAAGTGTTTAAGGTAGAGATACAAATATTCAAAGCATAGGCAACCTAGGTGCAGTTCAGCAAACTAAGTATTGATTATACAAAACATGAAAGAAACTCCTACATTTATTTAGATGAATGTCAGAACCGCCGTAGAGTCCTCGTGAGCCACTAACACAAACGACTAGCTAGAACTTGGAAGGGCGCAAAACAGAAAACGTGAGTGGGCAAAAACAAAGCTTTGGAAAACATAGTTATCTTTCTAAACATACTAACCCCTCACTGTAAAACCCATATAATTTCCCAGAAAATAATAATACATGCGTATATAAAATCATGCTTCAACGCAGTGAAAACCAAGGTATGCCATTTCAAGGTATCTCAGCCATAACTATGTAAGCCGAGTAAAATAAATCAATGTAAAATAATATGCCAGCCGGAGTCACATAACGTGACCTATACTGCTGAACCTATAGCTCATCAATCTATTCCTGCACACGAGTCGAAACCACCTATTGTGGTATGTACGACAAGCTAGGTGTAAATAGGTACGCGTAAGTACTACGACCACGTGAGGTCTGTGCGATGAATAACGGGTCACTTACGAGTCGGAACCACCTATTGTGTGTGTACGATAGGCTGGCACCAAACTTGGATCCAAGGTTAGTATGCGGTGTAAGAGGTGAACAATCACGTGAAGGCTGTGCCCTAGCCTCAGCCAGGAGCACTAACACCGGGGTGTATGATAATGAGCTATAAATGTATCTACGCATAACCATACACAATGCAACCAATACCATCATAGTGTACTCACTTGAAGCTTACCTGGGCCTCTGCAGCATCATTCAATATTATGCATAACTATACTAATGCAAAAACTAAAATGTAATACATCCATAACATGGCATTTAAGACGTAAATTCATTTAAAAGCAGTTTCTGGGAATCGTAAAGCATAAATACGTATATAAAGAAAACAAAAGCCCACTCACTGGTAAGTAGTAGGGTCGTAACCCCCAAGTCTCGCCTGGCCACGCTCGTCCTCAGGCTACATTTCACTTATATGCGAAACAACTAATTTAATGTTAATTACTAAGCACATAAACAAAACCTAAGATTAACTTCTTATACGTTACTCAAATGGCGTATTTGAATATACCAACATAACCTACTCAATACCACGAACACCTCGGGCTCGACTCTGCCATAGCACGATATTGTCTGCTTTGGGCCCCTACCACACCCTCACGGTTTTGTTTATGGGAACTCACACGAGAACTTCCCAGTAGGTCTCCCATCCTGGGATTGCTCTCGTTCAAACTTGCTTAACTTCGGAGTTCCAATGGAACCCGAAGCTGTGAGCTCCCAAAAGGCCTCATGCTAATTGGAGGTGGGAATGTACATATAAGGCTTACAGGATCCTCACCCCTGGGCGATGTGGCATCTTACAATCCACCCCCTTAGGGGCCCGACGTCCTTGTCGGCACACTTCCAAAAAAGAAGTGGCTTTAATACCAAACTGACATACCCCGACCTGGAATGTCCACTTAGACTCTGAATCAAGTTGTGTTGGCTGACACTTGGAAGGTAACGAAGTCATCGATGAACTATGAAGCCAGTGAGCTCCCAAAAGGCCTCATGCTATATGGAGGTGGGCATGTACATATAAGGCACATCACCCCTTCTCTGTTGGTCGATGTGGGATGTTACATGGCCACACGCAGGCACGTGCCAGGCACACTGACGGAATACTTAATGGCGTTAGGGAATATTCTGTTAAATGGTAAAATATTCCGTTTAAAAACTAACGGAGTTACCTGACGCCGTTAGGAATATTTCGTCAACTTTGATAGAATATTCTCCTCCTTCTCCAGTGGACCTCGCCGGACTTTACCGTCCGTCGCCTTCTAAACTCGCCGGAAACTGGAGAATTTTCAAAGTTTAATATCTTTTTCATTTCTCAACCAAATTTCATGAATTTTATATGGATTTGAAGATCTTCAAGAATAGAACACAACCATACCTATTAGAGGGCCTAAAACCAAGGAAAGTGATTGGAATACAGCTTGGAAAAACCAGCCAACTCTGTAATTCCACTATCGAGTTTATTCTGATGTCCAATCTTCTCAAAAACTAGTCTAGAATGCTAGGGGAGTTGTGTGGGTACCTTTTTGAGTCTCAAAACCAAGTAAATCTTTCACAATCACGTCAAAGGAAATTGGACCCATCGCCGAAGCTCGGGTTTCTCGAGTTCTCGACGTCTATCCTTCGAACAACTTGCACCACCAAGCTTGTGAGTTCACTAGAAACACAAAGATGTCAATCATATGCTTGATCTGCGAGGTTTTGACAGATTTAGTGTGGTGATCGTACGGTGTACGAACGAGGAAAGGTCGAGAAAGAATGAGAGGGTGAGGGTATAGGTGTACGCGCGTGTGTGTGGTCATTGATTGGCCAAAAAGAAATAACAACAAGCCTTGATTGAGTTGCCGTGAGAGAAAAGGAGAAAAAGAGAGAGTTTTAAGGTCCAAAAGAAATAATAACCCAATAACTAATTGGGTCCAAAAAGATAGGAACCAACGTGATTGGTGACTAAATGATAGGCAACCCAACAGTATATTTCTACCCAATCTCGTTCTTAAATTGTCGCAATATTTTCATTAGGAATCCAATTCAACCCTAACTCGCATCGATGCACTCGTGGCATTGAGTATGATTTAATTACGCTAGCGAGAAAAATAATCTAAAAAATGCATGTGTACATCCACGTCACTAAACCACAAGAGCATAATTGTCACTTAACACTCTTGGGGAGAAAATATATATAATAATTCGGGACGGGTCGTTATAGTCTACTCCCCTTAAGAAAATTTTGTCCCCGAAATTTCTATACACTACTACAACATATCAATAACCATAAGAAACCTTTGTGCAATTTGTCAACAAGTCAAGGCAGAGAGGAAGAAACCTTTTTTGGGTTATTACAGCCACTTCATGTCCCTCAGTGGAAATGAGAGGATATTACTATAGATTTCGTGTACAAGCTTCCTCGTATGAGAAATGGTTACAATGGCATTTGTGATAGTGGATCGACTTACCAAGTCAACGCACTTTCTGCCAATTCGAGAGAATTATTCTTTAAGCCGATTAGCTGAGCTGTTCATCTCATAGATTATCAAGTACCATGGTGTTTCAGTTAGTATCATTTCTGATCGAGATCCTATGTTCACTTCCAAGTTTTGGGTGGCTTTCCAGGAAGCTTTTGGTTCGAGATTGCTTTACAGCATAACTTATCATCCACAAACAGAATGCTATCAAAGCCCCTATGTCGTTCGATGTGACTGTGCCGACGAGGACGTCGAGCCCTAAAGGGGTGGATTGTGAGATCCACATCAACCAACAGAGAGGAGGTGATGTGTTTTATATGTACATGCTCCCCTCTCTATAGCACGATGCCTTTTGGGGACTCACTGGCTTCAGAGTTTATTGGAACTCCGAAGTTAAGCGAGTTTGGGCAAGAGCGGATGGGTGACCCACTGGAAAGTTCTCATGTCGAGTTCCCAAAAATAAAATCGTGAGGGAATGGTAAGCCCAAAGCAGACAATATCATGCTACAGCGGAGCCGGTCCGGGATGTGACAAATTTTATTTTAACATTTTAGTATGAAAATGAGTTTATTAATAAATTTTTGATTAAGTGGTAATGTCATATTATACTTGCTGTAAATTATAAGTTAAGATAAAAATAATAATTTATATTTAAAATTTAAATTGAATGTAAAAAGAAGGTCTACATGGCTCAAATAGAATTTTTCATTCTGAAAATCTTATAGTTTTTATAAATAAATAAATAAACAAAAGGAAAATGGCACAAGTTGGTGTAATCAGCAAACATGAAAACCCTTAAGGGAAGAGATCTTCATTTTTCAAAAAAAAAAATAAGAACAATCTGTTGACCGTTAGCTTGAATGAAATTACGTGAGATTTAATGGCCTGTAGCAAATCACTGCATCCATAATGTCTCTCGGGATCTCTTAAGGACGGCCGAGACTGCCACCGAAACTTATATGCTTCCACCCTAAATCACTGCATCCATAATTTGCTTTGAATTTACACTTTTATTCTAATTTATTCGGATTTATTTTAATTTTTTGGGCAAAATTTATTATGATTTGATTCCCCAATCACCAGTGTTAGGGTTTTGGTGATCGAAATCAGAGGTATAATTTTAGGGTTGGGAAGGTGATGGATGATTATCAGGAGATAGAGAGGTTTGGAATGGAGAAGGATTACGAAGACGGCCAGTGGTGACACGCCCCGATCTCGATGTCCTGGGGACATCGGGATGGTCACATGTTGGCCGACACCCGAGGAGTGACGCAAGCCATTTAGAATGCATGATAACGAGAAATAAGTAAGACTTAAGAAATTATGGTAATTAATATGCATTTAAGGAATGTGTTCAGAGCATACAACTAATTAGAATACTAGAAAAGAAATGATATAAAAACTGAATGAACAAATGATGGGGTCCTACACCGAGAGGACTTGAAGATGCCGATGTGGAAGTGCCTTGACGCCGGGATTGTATGCCTCGATTCTATGCCCTAAAAGGAGCGCAAAACAAGCATGAGTGGACTAATTTGATAAACATATAATAAAATAGTTATCAACATACTAACCCCCAGGTTTTATGAAAACACATATATATCATGATAAACATAAGTTTTCTGAAACCTAGCATGTCGTGCAATGTCTCAAATCATAACTCGTATATAATAATCACTAGTGACAAATGTCCACGTATCCTTGCAGGCCCTATGCCATCTCCCTGTCCCTGTGCTAATAGCCAGAAGAAAACCACTTCAGGCCATATGCCAACACCATAACTGTCGCCTAGGATGGACTATCCCTTCATCCCGTAGCGGAAATTGGGACCACTAGGTATACAAAACCATCGAATATATATATTGAAAATCAACTTCATAGTATAAAGTCATCTATCATCTATACTATAAAGAGGTGTTCGAAACATATTCTAAATATTATATCGTCCAGCAGATATTATATAAAGAATACGGGTTATAGGAAAAATAGTAATTCAAAATAGCCTCAATAAGCATGTTATCTCACAAAACGTTTCATAAAACATAATCATCAAATCCTGCTTCTCATGTATGCATTTCTACTAACAAAACATGCATTTTTAGAAGGGGTCCACTCACAATACTTCGCCATCAAAAGCTGCGCTGTTAGCAAAAATAAGAACGCCACAATAGTTGCCCCTAAGCACATAAAGAGTACACTTGGTCAAACTCTACTCAAACGATCTAATTTGGGAAAACGGACTTCAAAACAGGTCTAGAACGTCGAAATTAGCCTAGGAGAGGTCTCGAACGAAACCCGAAAAAGTCAACCAGAAAGTCAATGTTGACCGTTGACCTGTCAAAGTCAAAGTCAACGCTGACCGTTGATCGGGTCAGTCAATGGGTCAGGGTTCGGGTCAAACCAGGTCAAACGGGTCAAGGGTTTGGGCTTGGGTTATTGGGTTAGGGTTAGGTAATTGGGTTGGGTCCTTAAAGGTTTTGGGTTTTAAGGAGGAAATGGCTTAGGGCCCTAGTTCAAAAGGGCCCAAAGGCTTTTAGCCTAAGGGTTTCTGGGTTGCATTAAATGGACTGAAGGCCCTGATCCATAATGGCCCAAAGGCCTTTCTACTAAAACAATTAAAACAAAACAAATATAAATAAAAAGAAATGGGTTTTGGGTTTTGGGTCCCGGGCCTAAGGCCCTCACAACAATGGCCCAAAGGTCTTTAACAAATAATTAAAAAGGGGCTTGGGATTAAAACAACGGGCCTAAAGCCCTGGGTTTGGCACGGCCTAAAGGACCTGGTGGTTGCTGCTCGCTGGAGCTAAACGGAAGGGAAGGCCGGATTTTGGGCGAAAAGCTATATGAATTTTGAACGTTCATAACTTTGTCAATACTCGACGAAATCAAGTGATTCAAAATCAAAAGTTGTAGTTCTCAAAAAGACGAAGAGAATGGTACCTCACACAACGTCTAACTCACCATGGTTTGGCCGAAAATTGGCTTGAAACTGTCCGACTCGCCGAAAACTGGGTAAGATTCAAATGAGTATAACTTCTTCAATACTCAACGAAATTGAGTGAAACAAAAAAGAAAGTTGTAGTAATCGATGAAAGGAAGATATTGATACCTTGAATGCCAGCCAACGTGCCATGGTTTGGCCTGAAATTGGCTCGAAAGCCGTCTGACTCGCCGGAGCCTGGGTTTTGGGTGTCCCGGGTGTCTCGAAGCTTGTAGAGACAAGGAGATTTGAGAGAGAGAGAGAGAGAGACGAGGGTGGTGGCGACAGTGCGTGGGTGTAAGTGTGTTGGTGTGTGTGTTGTTCAAGGTTAGAGAGGGAGAATATGAGAAATGGGGAAGAGAGATCACACAGAGAGTTAAGAGAAGAAAGAGAGGGAGAAAGAAGAGAAAGCACGGGAAATGGGGGGATAAAAACAGGGGGTGGGCCCATTGGGCTCACCAAATAAGAACCAAAAAATTATTTTTTTAAATAAAAGGAAGGGTGGGGTGTAACAAGTGGATCGGCGGGGAGTTCTATTACCGCAAGTGCAAGGACAAACTCGTCCAAACCAAAGACGACTTCCTCTACGACATATTCACTGCCGATTCTGATGACGACGATGATAACGACGGCTTCAGAGGAGGTCGACAACAATTCAAAGCAGTAAAACAATGATTGAGCGGCAACAACGAATCCAAATTTAGAATTTTAAAACCTAAATCGGAACCGGTAATGGCACCAAAGCCGAGGCCAGGCCGGTTATCATCGTTTTGCTGCTTTGAATTATCGTCGACCTCCTGGTTGAGCATGACGATTCCGGTGAAGATGAAACTGGCGGGCTTGGTGAGGTCGACCTTTTGGTCTTTCCTACGTTTGATTCTGGACTTAGTTGAGCTTGATATACATAAGATTGACAGGAACCTGAGGATTAAGCGGGACACGGCCATCAACTTGAACCAGGAGAAAGAGAGGTTGGAGACGGAGGTGGCCAGGCAGAAGCAACACCTGGATAGCTTATAGGATATTAGGACCGTCTTGGATCGACTGGGAGAAGAGAATAGCATGGGAACATTGACGCTGGACTCCCTGACAAAGGACTTTGTTGACCTGCAGAAAAGATACGATGATGACTATAAGTTATGTAACTTGTCTTGCATTGCCTGCTCCTTTGCTCTACCTCTGTTTATTATGATGTTTCGGGGCTAGAATCCTCTTAGGAACCCCTCGCATGGATTAGACTTAGTATCATCTTGGAATGCCTTACTTCATGGAGAGAGGGAGAGAGCAGTACTTGGATATTTGGGATAACTCAATGCCCTCTTACACCCAATTGCTTTCCGAGGTTGTAGTACATGCCATTAGGATTGCTAGCGTGAATACATGGCAGCCCAAGGACCCTGAACCCATGCTTAGCTTTTTGGAGTCCTGGGAGAAGTTGCTGCCTTCTTCTGTCCTTCATTCCATATTGGATATGGTAATCTTTCCTAAATTGAAGGACGCAGTTGAATTGTGGGAACCTCACCGGGACACTGTTCCCATCCACGTGTAGGTGCATCCGTGGCTACCATTCTTGGGACACAAGTTGGAAGACTTGTATCACACAATACGATTCAAGTTTAGTAATGTTCTGGGTGCTTGGCACCCAAATGATGGATTTGCCTATACTATACTCTCGCAGTGGAAAAAGGTGTTTGATGCCCCGAGTTCGGAACAACTTATGTATAGATTTATAGTACCCAAGTTGCAGCTTGTCTTGCAAGAATTCCAAGTGAACCCTGCAGATCAAACTCTTGATCAATATAATTGGGTGATGAGTTGGGTTTTTACTATTCCAATTCATCTAATGGTAGATATGATGGATAAATTTTTCTTCACCAAGTGGTTACAGGTTTTGTATCACTGGTTATGTTCGAACCCGAACTTTGAAAAGGTTTTAAATTGGTATAAAGGTTGGAATGAACTTGTTCCAGATGAGCTTCATGCTAATGAAAGTAACCAGTATTAGCTTAATTGTGGTCTTGACATGATGAATCGGGCTGTTGAGGGTATGGAGGTGGTCCAGCCTGGTTTGAATGAGAATATTAGCTACTTTAGGGTGCTTGAGCAAAGGCAATTTGAGGCACATCAGAAATCAGCAGCAGCACCACAAGCAAATTTGGGTGGTACTGCTCAAATGGATGGCATTAGTCACGAAATGAGATTGAAAGATGTTATTGAAGCCCATGTGCAGCAGCATGGCCTGATATTTAGGCCTAAACCTGGGAGGATGCATAATGGTCATCAGATGTATGGCTTTGGTAATGTAAGCATAATAGTTGACTTTCTAAATCAAAAGGTATATGCCCAAACAAAGGAAACTTGGTCCCTTGTATCCCTTGAAAGGTTGCTGGACATGCAGAAAAATTCACTTACAATGAGACGCTGAGTTTTGTAAAGGCCTTTGAAGAGTTGAAGGTTTGTGGTGGCTCTGGGCTGAGAATGGAGTTGATGCATTAGGTTGTAATGCAGCTTGCCTAACCTTGGATTGAGAACTAAAAATTAATTTGTCACACTTTTTTCAGCTTGTTTTTGGAAACCGGAATATCTGCTGTAGGAAATGGTATTACAAACTCTAACTTTTTCATTCGTCATCTTAGTTTTGCAGTTGGATTCACTCCAGTTACTAGGTTGTATAAGTACATCTTGCTATTATAGTACCAATGATTTTGAATATTGCCCAGTTTTCATTGAAATGCCCTGTTTTTGTGCTTATAATGCAACCTAACATGCATGCATGATTATCAATGTTTTGAGTGTGCTGTAATTTTTTGGATGTCTTCATAATAAAAGAGCTTATGCAGTTTTTAAATGTAGCAAAAGGTTGAAACTACGATGCATGGATTCATTAGTGATGTTTATACTACCTCATCACTAGAAATGACCAGAAATGAAGTTTTAGCAGATACTACTAGTCTTACTCATACAAGTTAAATATGTTTTGTTTTTATGTCAAAATTATATTATGAAAAATGAAATTTAAAGGGTTAAAGTAAGATAAGGTGCCAAGTGAGTAAAGATTTGTGGGGGTATCGTGGGATTTTCGGCTTCTTTAGTCAGTTTATGTCTCAGACTCTCAATCTAAGCTTCTATTAGCTGATCAGTGCTCTAGTTTTCTGTTAATTGTTACGTTGAGTAGTCTTTTTGTGGTGCTTTGTTTGGTGTTGTGGTTTAGGGTTTGTACTTTCTTATTTTATTTTTATAATACACGTTCTATGAGACACCTCTAGTTTAACTTTTTTGAGCTTTTAGCAGCTGCAGAGTAGTATGGGTACTTTAATTTAAAGTTGAACCTTAGCATGTAATCTGTTGGCATATACTGCGCTTCTATACTAATTGCACACACCTCAGATGTTAGATCCCACATCGCCCAGAAGAGTGATCCTTATATGTATATTCTCATCTCTACCTAGCACAAGGCTTTTTGGGAGCTCACTGGCTTCGGGTTCCATCAGAACTCTGAAGTTAAGCGAGTAGCGCACGAGAGCACTCTCATGATGGGTGACCTACTAGGAAGTTCTCGTGTGAGTTCCCAGAAACAAAATCGTGAGGGCGTGGTCGGGGCCCAAAGCAGACAATATTGTGCTACGGCGGAGGTCAGGCCCCGAATATGGTGGACCCCGGGTCGGGATGTGACAATTTGGTATCAGAGCCAAACCCTGGTCGTGGTGTGCCGACGAGGACGTCGAGCCCCTGATGAGGGTGGATTGTTAGATCCCACATCGCCTAAAGGAGTGATCCTTATATGTATATTCCCATCTCTACCTAGCACGAGGCCTTTTGGGAGCTCACTGGCTTCGGGTTGCATCAGAACTCCGAAGTTAAGCGAGTAGCGCACGAGAGCACTCTCATGATGGGTGACCCACTGGGAAGTTCTCGTGTGAGTTCTTAGAAACAAAATCGTGAGGGCGTGGTCGGGACCCAAAGCGGACAATATCGTGCTACGACGGAGGTCAGGCCCAGAATATGGTGGACCCCGGGTCAGGATGTGACAATTTGGCATAAGAGCCAAACCCTGACCGTGGTGTGTCGACGAGGACGTCGAGCCCCTAAGGGGGGGTGGATTGTTAGATCCCACATCGCCTAGGGGAGTGATCCTTATATGTATATTCCCATCTCTACCTAGCACGAGGCCTTTTGGGAGCTCACTGGCTTCGGGTTCAATCGGAACTCCGAAGTTAAGCGAGTAGCGCACGAGAGCACTCCTATGATGGGTGACCCACTGAGAAATTCTCGTGTGAGTTCCTAAAAACAAAATCGTGAGGGCGTGGTCGGGGAGTGATCCTTATATGTATATTCCCATCTCTACCTAGCACTATGCCTTTTGGGAGCTCACTGGCTTCGGGTTCCATCGGAACTCTGAAGTTAAGCGAGTAGCGCATTAGAGCACTCCTATGATGGGTGACCCACTAGGAAATTCTCGTGTGAGTTCCCAGAAACAAAACAGTGAGGGCGTGGTCGGGGCCCAAAGTGGACAATATCGTGCTACGGTGGAGTCGAGCCCGGAATGTGGTGGCGGCCCCAGGCCGGGATGTGACATCAGATGTTCCTAAATTGTATAAATATTCTTAATTGGATTGCAGTTACCGGATTATAGTTCAAAAAGGATCTAATTACAGTGCATCTGATTATTAATGAGTTTCATTAACCAAGGCTCTCATGCATGTATTGGAATCTACCAAGAGTCTCATGCGTATTGGAACCATCAAAAATACTTAATTAAGTAGTCATTTAAGAACATTTTAAATATTTTTGGGGTACAGCAAAAGTCCAATTCGAACTAGAGTTTCTTTTTGTATGTATTCCTTAAGGGGACTTGAATGAATGAAAAAATATATATATTTGCTTAGTGCAATCGAAGTGAGTTGTTTTTGTTGGAAATATTATCTTAATGTTTGGTATTTTGGGCTTAGCCCGTTAGTATTAGGGTTTCGTTTTCTTGTTTTAGTCTAGGGGTTGCTTTAGTTTTTCTCTATATAAAGAACTCTTTATATTTGATATTCTCATCAAGTGAGTCACAATGTAGCCTTTTAGGGTTTTGTAGCCGTCATGACAATCTTTTGTTCACTCAATAAAATTATATTAGTTTATAGTTAGTTAGTTTGTTTGTAATCTTGTTTGTCGCGCACTCTGATATTCAACTTGGTATCAGAGCAGGTTCGATTCTTCGGAATTTAATCTGTTCTAGATGGGTATCAATTTGTTCATCCGTTTGTCTGCTGCATATCAATTTGTGATGAAGTTGGTTCGGAAGTTTGCACTGGCATTGAAATTTTGCATTGGCATTGGTATTGGCATTGGCATCGGCATCAGCATCGGTATCGATATTGGTATTGGCATCGGCATTGGCATCGGTATTGGCATCAGCATAGCACTGGAATTTGAAATTTTGCATCCACATCTACTTTGGCAAACTCATGTTGTGTATCACCAAGAGTTTGATGGGGGGTGTTGGAAATATGACGGGATTTTAAAACCGCACAAATTTAACCCTCTTTTTGACAATTGTAGTATAGGTGTAAGTAGGGTATCGTTCTAAGCCGGAGATTAGGAGGGATTGCTAATCTACTCTAAATTAATTTAAAAAATATTAAACAAGACTCAAGGATACAAAATTAAGCTAAAAACTCTAATAATTCAAAACACACAAAAATGACTCAAAACAAAGAAAACAAATTAAATAAACACTAGGAACTAAAATGGACGGAAATCGAATTAAAAGATTAAAAATAATAAAAACTAACTAAATAATATAATTTAATAATGGGGGGGGGTTTGGTTTTAACGAAATATAAATTAACTTAAATAAATTATAAAATTGACAAAAACATAAAATAAAAGTGAATGGATGGGCGACGGATTGGCTAGAGGGTTATTCTCCACACATGACACATATGCAACCTAAATTGATTTTCAGTTGTTCCTTCAATAAGTTATAAATCTCAATACTCCAGATTAACCGTGAACATCACTTTTTTAATCTTCAAGTTTTCCTTAGGTTATTGAATTGGATGAACAGCATACAACAATTCAACACATTCTCTAAAAGTCCCCTACGTGAAAAGCACAATAGAGATACAATCAAAGATCATTAAACTTTGTGAAAACTATAAATACTGACGAGGCATTCGTAACTATGAAAAGCATGATACTCCTGCCAAGAATTTACTTAACGCGATTGTGGATAACAACCTTCACTACTCATGAATATAAGTTCATAACGATTAGGTGAAATTCACTTATATTCTAGCATCAAATTCATGCATGTAAATTAAGTATGCATTCTTAATCGACATACACAAATAAGTTATCAATCAAGCAGTTAAGCAAATTGAATCACAACTCATGAAATCACAACTGAAGATATCAATTCAAATTACAAATATAATCATGGCTTTGAATTATCCCCTAGCCAACACAAATTAATTACACATTATTTATAAATTAAAACAGAAATTAAACATAAGTTTGGAGGATTAAACCGAAAGGGTGTAGAGGTTTCTGTGCTTGCTGCCAAATGCTCCTTTCTTTCTGTTTTTGCTCTCTGACCTCCGTGACTTGCCTTCCCCGAGGCCTTGACTTACTGAAACCGTGCGCTGCCTCCTTTCAATTGGCTGCGCACCCTGATTTTTTTTCTTTATTTTCTGCACGTTGCCCAGCTCGAGGCTCGCGCCTCTTCCAAGTCTGCGCACCTCCTCTGCGCAAGGATTCAAGTGACTCCCCTGCTGCCAAAGGCTTCCTGTCCAGCTGGCCCTTGTGACTGGTGCTCCTGCTGGCAGCTAATGCTGCGCCTTCTTCCTGTCCTTCCCGCTGCCCTCCAATCTCTCAGCGTCAGTTGCCAAATGGCAGCTGCTGTTTCTTTTCGCAGCCTTCAATCCCCAAGAGTCACCTCTGATCTCTCCCCCCTCTGTTGCCAAATGGCAGCTTATTTCTCCCTCTTTTGGCGGCTCGCACAGCTGCCTTATTTTATATTTTTTTTTATTTTCTTTTTCAGCTGCCAAAGGCAGCTCCCCGTGCCTTATTGTTTTTCTCTCCTCAGCTGCCAAAGGCAGCTGTTCTTTCCCCAATGTCTCCCCCCTGATTTCCGTCTTCTTCTTATTCTTTTATATCCCTTGCCGCTCGCTGCCTTCACATGGCAGCCATACTTTATTTCATGAGCTGTCTCCTCTGTTTTTATTTTTTTTTTATTTTTCTTATCCTTAGCTGCCTTGAAAGGCAGCCACTCCTTTTTTAAATTTCCCCCGAGGCCTTGCACCTCTCATTCCTCTCGGTGCTCTTTCTTTATGCTTCTTTTATTTGTTTTGTTTCCTGGCCAGCTGCAAGGCAGCTTGTTTCCATCATTTCTCATCAAATGGGCGCTGCCCACTTCTTTTAAGCTGCCATGATTATTTCCACCGAAAGCATTTCTCTCTACCTTTGTATTTCTGTTTTAATTTTATTTTTCAAATAAAATAAACCAACCAATTACAATCACACCAAACCGAATCGAAAACATAAACAAAGAAAATAAGTGAGTAAGGTAGTTTTGACGAATTTGACGCTTAAAATTTCACTCATTCAATTTTTATTTTCTTTGCTTGATAAATTCTATAAAACACAAAAACAACGTAAATAGCTCAAAAATATAAGGAACTAACGAAGAAAAGACGGGTAAATTTGATGTAAAAATGTATATAAATATGATCCGATCAAAATATTATCTTAATGTTTGGTATTTTGGGCTTAACCCGTTAGTATTAGGGTTTCGTTTTCTTGTTTTAGTCTAGGGTTTGCTTTAGTTTTTCTCTATATAAAGAACTCTTTGTATTTGATATTCTCATCAAGTGAGTCACAATGTAGCCTCTTAGGGTTTTGTAGCCGTCATGGCAATCTTTTGTTCAGTCAAAAAAATTATATTAGTTTATAGTTAGTTTGTTCGTTTGTAATCTTGTTCGTCGCGCACTATGATATTCAACTGTTTTCTCCTTCCCCAATCAAGCATTTGGCTTGGTTGTGTGAGCGAATCCACGATTAGCGATGTCGAGCAAGCTCCGTTGCCCCTAGTTGAGCGAATCCTAGATTATCTCCCCCGGTCATTTGGTTTCTCCTGCATCAGATATATTATCGGATACTGGCTTTAAGAACAAGGGATGAAAAGAACAACGAGTCATGTGGTGATTTGTGTTTGTAGTATTGATATGTTTTCTGTATGTATGTGATAGCAATGGTCCTCCTGATACATACATGCAACACACATATGTAATCCTAGTTTATGTATTAAAAATGTTTGTTTCTTTGTAGTTTCTAATGGTTTATATATATATATATGTATGTATGTACATATATTAGATTCAACAAGATTTGCTTTAAAATATGTTTAGAAAAGTTCTGAGATGACATTTGTGAAAGAATCAAAGCTTGACTACGTTGGACGATTTGGAATGTAATGGTTTCTTGTTGTTTTCTTTTCATTTTTTGTTTTTTTCTTTCTGTAATTGCTGGTCCTCCTCCTGCTGCTGTCTGAAATGCCACCTCTGCTCCAATACATAAAGCAGCTCCAGCTTGAAGATATTGTAGCAGCTCTGTCCCATTCATCACTCTTTTTGTTAAAAAGAAAATAGCTGCTCCTCTCCGATCTAAGTCCTCTCTCTAGTCAGAAATTGCATAATTTAATCAGGATGGGTCGACAGGTTTTCCAAACCTCCAGGTATCTTCCTGGGATGTCATTACCTCTTTCTTTATTCCTGAGACATTTACAGAGGTGAAAGTGGTAGTAGACTAGTGGTATATGAGTGAGTTTAAGTTTAAAAACTCTAAAAACTCACTTTTTATGTTTTTAAGGAATAAACTATATTTTTGAGTTAGTCTTGAGTTCAGTTTTTAAAAATAGTCATACCAAACAAGTTTTTAAGACCTAAAACTTGAAAACTGTTTTTGAGTTTAAAAAGTTGGATTCAAGTACACTACCAAACAGGCCCTTAACATCTACCGACCTTTTGCATGTTTATGTTTGTCGGTAAAATTCCTCTTGTTGATTCCTTCATCATCTTTCTCTTTTTGACAGCGGTACAGTATGTGCAATAGCTTTGAATTGGGATGTAAACTTGTAGAGACGTCACTTGAATGCTCTGCCAAGACTGTCGTTAAGTTTGATCGAAACCACACAAATCTAGTGGCATTGGTAAAAATTTGAGAAAGGCTCTGTGAATTGATTTTAGACTTTGGGGAATAATGCTGTCGAGCGTTTATCCAATGTGTGCTTTGTTTGATGACGAGGGTCGAGGAATGTTTGGCTTACTTGTCTTAAACAATTTGACTCATTGGAAGGTTTATTCAAAGCTAGCGATGTTGCGGTCTCAGTTCAAAGCATTTGGCTGGAAAGCAACCATATCTAGAATCTTCAAGATCTCCGGTTTGTCTGAAAAACAAGGTTATAAAAGACGCTAGGCGCTAGTCGGGCGGTAGGCTAAGGCCTAGCGTCTAGACGGATTTAAGTAAATCTATTGTATTTTGTGTAAATAAGTGTCTGTTTATACTTAAAATGTATATAATTTCATCATAAACTAGAAAATAAAGTATGACATATATATTATAAAGTATTGAAACATAATGAAAACATGGAGAACAAACATATAATGTGTGTTTATTTAAGTGTTTAATAAGTCTTTTCCAATTTATTAGAAACAATAAAATGCAAAAGAAAAATTATCTATTTTATATTTAAGTGAGTTGCAACCTAGGTAGGTGTCTAGCCGGGTCTGGATGGGTGTCTAGGCGGGCGCCTCAGCAAATCTAGGTGCCATTTCTTAATTTTCAAATGCCTAGGCATTAATCGGAACAGTAGCCAGCCGTCTAGCGCCTAGGCAGGGCTTAGGTGGCGCTAGGGCGCTAGGCAAGAATTTTTAGAACAGTGCTGAAAAATATCGTCTCAAGCATTCGTTATTGGTCATGCTTTCTATACATTCTCGGAAAAAAACTTGGAAATTGTTGTACAAGTAGGAAGATGGTTGTTGATTAGGCACCAGGTAAACTTAATTTAATGACTAGTTTTGGAAGTTGCATTCTTCTCTTGCTCCGAAGATAGATGAATTGAATCTTTGTGGGGTTTTCCAGGAGAGATGAAGGATGAAGTTTGTTTTCTTTTCATTTACGGGAATTAAGACATGATTGGTATCGTTCCAACTTCGGAACCTAATGAACACCTCCCTTTTTTCTTTTGGGTCGGACAAAACTTCATTTAAGGCCCAACGTCGACAGGAATGAACAAAAACAAGAACAAAACGGTGTGAATCTTAGGCGGACCGGACAAAGGGGCCGAAACAGCTAACGTAAAAGGATCCTTCAGGATTTTGGTGAAGGGAAAATTCAATCGGTATCCTCCCGTTGGCTCATCCCTCTCTAATATTCTGTTCTTTTACCGAATGGGTAAAACTTGCATCCCCCGATTGGGTAATAAAAAAAAAAAGTTGACTTAAATATGAAACCCCAAAAATATATCTCATAAACAGAATCAAATCTAGATCTTGCTAAAGATCATCTTTTGCCTCAAAATTTCTCGAGCAATCCAAAATTCCCAAAAATGCATCATTTTTCCATTTTTTACACCATGCTTGATGCTAGAGATTGCATCATTTCATATCAAAATTAAATCACTCTATTTTCTTTGTTTTTCGGGAGTTGTTATTGTCACCAAACTCCTTCCTAGTCTGAAAAGTAATAATGAACAAAAAAGACGTGCAAATGACTATTTTGAAGTTCTAGTAACAATTGCTTATTTCTATTTGTAAGATTTGTTCATGTCTTCTCTACAATATATTAGTTAGTAAATTGAAGCGGAGGGGCATATAGTATCACATAAGTACACTTGTTCAAGAACAATTGACGAGTCAATATTTTATTATATATTTTACCCTAATCTTAGTATTAATTTATTAGTTATTTTGTGTGAATTTTGATATTTTGAATTATATTTCCAATGTTGGACATTCAATTTCCTCTTGAGCATAAAGTATTCAAACGAATGAATTTTGGAGTGATTCCAATTGGAGGATATTCATTAGTCTTTCAACGTGTTCGTCTCAAAGTTTTAGACTTTTATATCAAACGGTTTAATTATGGCGATGAAATAAATGAGCAGCGCGCAGTGCTATCAAAGTAACCTTTTGGGCTTATTTGGACTTTTTGGCCTTCTGCAAATTATGTTCGGTACATCTCAAGCTTTAATTGTAGCCATTTTGGGCCTGTTTTGGAGCCCTGAAGATCCAGAAACGTGGGATTCTTTGTGGCTAGGCAGATTTTCCAAAGCTAGTATATGAATGTATTTCCTAGTTATCTTATTATATTGTGTTTCCTAGTTTTTAGAAGATCTTTTAGGGTTTTATTTTGTAGTAGTATAAATAAAGATATTTAGCCATTAGGGTTTTAAAGAAGGAGATGAGGATAACGCACGCACTATTTTGGATATTGACGATTGAAGTTTATTTTCAATGTGTTTTCTTTCCATGTTCTTAATAATATTTTGTTTTATGATTGTTCGTAACTAGTTTCTTTCGCTAGGGCGAAGCCTTGAGCATTAGCAAGAATATGTAGTTTCTTTTTAATTTACTTATGATATTATGCATGCATGTTTTAAATTATTAATCACCGTTTTAAACTATCTAAGTGTCTTAGTGATTTGCAACCATTAGGATATTTAGAAAAGTAATTTGATGCAATTTTGGTCGGAAGGTTCCCTGAAATTGACACTAGCTTCTTGTGGTTAATAATTGTAATTTCACTTAGGATGAACATCATGTCTTAAGGGTTGCATGGTTTTCATAAAACTTAATGAGTCTTTCATGTTGATATTTGATCCGAACGTCCGGACAGGTTGCATGTTAGATATATGTTCTATGTTGGAGGTTCCAAGTAGGACATATATTAGGAAATCTGACCTTCAAATATGCTTGGATAATTCATAAGTAAATTATTAAGGTGACGGCAGAACCCTAGTATGTCTTTAAATTGGTTTCTAGTTGATTTATTTAATTGAATTGAATTTAAATTCGTTTTTATTATTTTAAATCTAAAAGTTAATATTTTCCAAACTTTGTTTTAAATAGTTAATTAAGAGTTGGTTTTAAACACAAATTATTCATTCAATCCCAGTGGAAAACGACATTGCTTGAGCCGTTTATACTACAACTACCTTGTACTCTTGCAAGTATTTTTAAGTGTTTTTATCCCTATTTTTGTAGGTGGTAGAAATCCTATCAACAACCAAAACGGCAATCCGACCAATTTCACTTTTTTTGGTTGATCAGGACATATACTCCGCGTGTGTAAGTAACTATGTCATTAGCACTAAAATGATCATCCTCCATTTATAAGTGAGAATTCTTATGTTCGACTCTCTCGTATAACTTTAGCATATATCTCCACTTTCTTGTACAGATTATTATATAAGAAAAAAACTATTGCCTTCAACTTTTAAATGGTTGTCAAGTATTATTGTCTCGACCACCAATAATTAATGAACTTTATATAGAAAAGTAAAAACACACTGCTAGTCCCTCACATCGCATGTTAGGCCCATTAATTTAAGAGGTGAAACTACCACCACCGCTGCTAGGAGAATACATGACTGCTTCTGTTTGGCTGTCAAACCAGGTATGCTTTGTATTCAATTTGCAATTGTGAGGTTTTTCTATACTACCGCTGATGATTCAATCATTTATGAATCATCAGCATCATCAGGATCGATGCTTACCAACAATATCTAAGGATGAAACGGCATTGCATTAATCAGCACCATCCTCTTTCTCTACTCACTGCATGAAGATTAAGCTGCTGACTTAAGAGACTACGTATATATACGTACATTTAAAAATGATCAAAGTTACATAAACTTTTAAGGGCACTAACCAGTAAACCAATTAGTTGAAAGATTTCTCAACTCAACCACGATGGCTCTCAACTATTTCTTTCTTTTTTATATTGCATGTCAATACTCCTGTTCAAATTAAATTTTTATTTTGATTGTAATAAGAAAACATTTCATTATTGAGTGTGTTCTGGTGGTGATGGCATGATATATATACATATCAACACAATCATCTTTTTTACTCGATCTTCTACAAAAAGCAGTAGTTACGTTCCTACAAAAGTTATTAATTGCTTTGTATACATATAATCAACACAAACCTAGCTAAACAAACTGCCTAGAGGGTAAGTCAGTTCATCATCAGCTCCAGATACTTGGATTTAAATATGAAATTTTCTGTCAAGTTGACATTGCCAGTACAAATTAATCACACTTTGCATCATGAGAAAAGACATGATACCGATGGAGTATAATTGGTAAAAATGGAGGAAGCCAAGCAATGCAGCGGTATAGCAGTGTCAAGTGTTAAAAAATTGATTACAAACTATAAATTATTCTTCTATTGACAAAATGATAGAAGAATATTATGTATCTGCTAAGACCAATAGTGGAAACCAACTTTCACTGGTATAAGAGGAGAGGCCACGAGTACTGAAGCAGATCTAGTTAACAAAATTATTTATAGGGTTTTGTTAGCTTTTAATCTTCGTGTTGGTTGACCATTAAATGCAAGAGGGGACGTCTCTCCGTAAATTACGCCCAACAAAGGTTACACCTTTACTATATTAGCGTGTTTTTCACGTCACACCTGATGGTGTCCCTCATGATCGTGTGACGGTCACACTGAAAAATCTCTTCTTAATCAAGAAACTCATGGCTTCTCAATGTGACAAGACTTTGTCTTTTTTTTCTTGGTTTAAGGGGTACCAAATAGTAATCTACGCTTGTACAAAATTTGTTCCCATGATATATTACAAAAAGACTGCATTTTGTCAGTACTTTTTACTTCAGAGTTACAAAAAGTATTTTTATAAAGACCTGATTCTAAAAATAAAAAAATAGAAGAAAAAAGGATAAGCAAGCCTAAACTCAATTAGAAAATGGGAATGAAAACCCTAATCCATAAAATATATTAAAAAAATCCCAACATAAAGTTGTAAATAAAACTCACGGGAATCCTACCTGCATATATTATTAAGAAAAAATATGTAAAAGGACAAAACAAACAACCGAAAGAGGCCATCGATCGCTCCATCCGGTAATTTTTTAATACTTACTATGGTTCCGAAAAAGCAAGAAGATTGATATCGATCCTCGGCCTGCTTAGTTAGGTTGCTTGCACGTTTTTTTACCCCAAACAACAACTTTAAATGGTATGTCAGAAAGTCAACACGAGATCAGGGTCTGGCTCTGGTCAGATGGTCAAACAAGCACTGGACTGTTTAATTAATTATATACCCAATAAATGAATGGATGAATGGATGGTTGGATGGATAGATAGACAAATCAAACGGTGCCTGTGGACCCTCCCATGCTTTCTTGATCGCGATCATAACCTGTCAAGTCACCTTCCCGGTCTTTTGTTTTTTGTCCTCACATCTTTCTGTTCGATCGGGTTGTGTATCAGTGTATGTATGTATGAATAAAATGGCAACAACAGGGACAGGGCATCTAATCGCAACCCCCACTCCACTGGTCACCGCACAAAATCAATGCAGTCCATTTGCAGAGGTGCACTAGTTATTAGTCGGCAGATATATCATAAAGTTATTATTATTATAATTTTGTACAGCTACGCCCCTGCGTACGTACAATGATATATCTCAAAGAGAAGAGATAACTACTACTGTACTACAGAATGCTTCCTCTTTTTCCTCTACTTCATGCGTGTGTCAGTGTGTGTATACATGTATATATGACGAGGAAGTTGTGCGTACAAATATCTATGGTAGTGATTTTGTAACTGACAAGTCCTTTTGTTTTCCAATAATTCTGCAGTTTTGTTGGGCATATGTGCATCGATTGCGCACACATATATTTCAACAGTCAGGTCTGGTCTTCCTGGTGGGGTTCTCGTCACCGCGTTTAGATTGTGATTGGCTCCAAGCTGTGGTCCTAGACGACTGGGATTAGAAGAGAACTACCAAACTTTGATATATTAAGTGCCATTATGATACTACCAAACTTCACCGATCCTTCACCGATCCCTTCCCCTAGCAAAGCTTCTACAATCTTTAATATCTAAAATACTGCGAGGACAACCATACTTCCACCTCTTACTTTAACTGCATTGATGTAATGATGCTGGCTATTACTACAGTCTACAGGGATGTGCATCCCCACATTGACTTGTTTCAAATTTAAATTTAATGACTAAAATAATTAAAATAAATTTTTTTATAGTGTCGGTTTAGTGTTTTTTAATATTTATCGGAATCTAAATATTTTTAGGTTAAAATGTTCATAAAATTAAATTAGGATAGTCTACATCATTTTTTATTTTTTTTAAGTTACTTTAAGAAAGAAAAAAATTATCCTAAATTCTTTAATAATCTTGGACTAAAAATTTGACACATAAAGGTTGGAGCAGAAAAATTGTTTTTAGGTTAAAAATTTTAGATTTTAACCCAAGAGTTGGAGATGGTCTTATAACATAAAATAAAGAACAAAATAATTTCTTCCGCACTTTTTTTGCTCATTTTCTTTGTAGGCTCTGTATTTGTTTAAGAAAAAAAATTACTTACATAGAGGACTCTCTATAAATCATATTGTCAAAATGTAACCTAGGAAGTAAAAACAATTTGTGATGAAAATTATCAAACCAAATACAAATTTGGCTATAATTGTGTGTCAAATTAATTACCAAAATTATGCATATGTGGTCATGTTAGCTTCTCTTAAAATATGATTAACCACAATGCATATGTTGAAGAATAAAATAAACCTCGCATAATAAATAAATAAATACATATATATAATGAATAATTTCACTTTTGATACCATTGTAATGAAATTCTACACATGTACTGTTGTGCATGTGGTAATATGTGAGTTGGGGGACTATGTCGATGTTCTTCGTCTCTATAGAATCTTCATATATGCTTCTTACCTGGTGAATTACAATAGGAAGTTTATATGAGACAACCACAAAGTTTTGTCAATGCTATCAACATCCAAATCACCAGTGTAAGTTAGTCAAATCACTTTATGGACTTAAACAAGCACCAATGCTTGGAATTCCTAGTTTACTAGTCATTTACCCTCTCTTGGTTTTCAAGCCAATCAGATTCTAGTCTATTTGTCAAATATGATGGTGATAATCTGGTAGTGCTATTAATATATGTTGATGTTATTATACTGGCAAGTTCCAATTCTTCCAAAGTGCAGATAGTTATCCAAAATCTCAATGAGGTGTTTAAGCTTAAGGATATACGTGAAAGTTGAAATTCAATACATTAAACACTTGGATTGTGATTAAAATTTTATCTGGGAAAGAGTACAAAAAGGTGAAATTTAGTGGTTCAATATTTGCCTACTTTAGAATATATTGCAGATGTTCTTACCAAAGGACTTCACAGCGCCATGTTTTTAACATATTTACAAGTGTCTGTTTGTCATTGGTTATTTGTAAAATGATGGGATTGCCACAATGGTAGTTATCCTGTTATACATGAGGTGTTCATGAGAGATTGGTTGCTTAAATTGTACACAGCCTTAGGCGCGTGCTTAGGTTGGCTTTGCATAGCTTTAGTATATAAGGAAATCTCTCTTCTTTTTTTGAACAACCTATATTATCTACACTAAAAGGGTGGGGGAATGAACTAAGCCTCACAAAATGAGCTAGCAGTAATTTGGTTCAAATTCAGCTTTGGCAAGAATCTAACCTAAGACCTCTCACTTACAAGTTACAAGTGAAACGGAATATCAATAAACCGTAGTACTAAGTGATAAGAAAATCTTTCTTTTATTTGTGCAAGATTGTTGTTTTCAATTAATCGAGAAATGTATAAATTTGTAAGCTAAATGATGTGTCACTAATAAAAAATAAGCATTAATTAACACTTAAGTAATAACTTGATCATCAACTTTCATATCATTTGGTTTATTAAATTTAGTCTCCCTAATATTACTCCTTAATCACAATATAAGGAGAAGTTAAAAATTTCATCTCATATCATATTCTCTATTATGCTCCTAGGATAGGAAAACATTTATTTTTGGTCGAAGGATGAGAAAACATTTAGGAGCTCCTAAATTTAAAGAGTGAGAAATAAGCTTTTAGCATTTGTTATGAATGTTTCAATAATATTTTAAATAAAAACTTAATTTCTATCAGATCACTACTATGACTACGTAGTTTACAAAGTATGGTTGGAGTAGAAATTTTTTAGAGAGCTCATTTTAAACTAAATTTTGACTTAAAATAGAAAGCATGATTAAAGATGCTTTGAAATTTCTATCTTTACTGGAAAAGTTAAGGGCATGTTTACTTATTTTCTAATGTATGGGAATGATACCTATAGTTTCTCAGGTATGGGATATACCCCTCTTGATAATGATACAGGATTAAAATTTGATACGGCATGACTAATTTTAACATGAGACTTATTTACTTTTACAATTTTTGGGTCCTAGTGAATGCAAGATGTCAATAAAATGATACCATACTTCTCGCACTCATTCCTCATAAATGAAAAAAATTTTCAATGCAACCAGAAGACGGGATAGTACATCATGTGTCTCTATACAAATGTTGAGATTTTTGTGTTAAAATATTAGTAATCTAAAAAATAAAATTCTCACTACTTATATAATAACACGTGGTGTACCATTTGTGTTACGAGCACACGAAAAAATTTCTCTAAATAAATGGATATGCCATAAAACGAGAGAGAATGAGTGGTGGGAAAAGGGAAAAGTTTTCTCTTTTCAAACGAAACATTATTGTTTATTATTTGATTCTCGTTCTATTTATTGTCTTCTTTTATCTTGATCGATGTAGCTACATATACATTTGTAACTATGAAAAAAAGAAGTGTTTGAAAAGCGGATTTTCTTAATAGAAATAAGATGAATCTATAAATATATGCACGACCACAAGGTATAGGATATAAACGAAATTAAAAAAAAAACAAAAAAAACAAAAAAAGAGGAACGGTCTAGCACGCAAAACAAACAAAAAAAGTAGGAAAGATCTTCATATACATAACAATTAAGTTGTGGTCATATACTAATTATGTGTATGTTGTAGTGCACAAATACAAACTAGTTAGTAAGTTACAATACGTACAGATCACTTCATTTTTATCAACTTCACAATCTTCTTTTTGGACAATGAACCACTCCATAATTCATTTTCTATATGTCCTCCTCAGTCAAGATAATCCTTGCAAAAAACAAAACTTACCATTTTATTATAGTCAAGGACGGAGCCAATGAAGGCTCACTGGGGGCATATGCCCCCACTCAAGTTATTCGTTTGTTAAGTTGTCAACTACAATTATACAATACACACGCATTATTTTTTAAGAAAATATAGGTATCTAATGTCCAAAATACCTTTATACTGCATATACTTCATATCAATTATTATATGAGCAAAAGTGCTCTTGTTCTATCATTCAAACTGAAAAACTTCTCTCCCGCGTAATCATATATTACTATTTTTCTTATCACTTTGCCACTTTCCACTACTACACTGAAATTTTTGTAACATTAGAATTGTGATACATCATCATTTGAAATCATCTCTATTATCATATTGGGTATAAGCTATACTGTAATAAGGTTTTCCTAATTAATTTTCGAGTTGCCCCCACTAGAAGAAATTTCTAACTCCGTCCCTGATTATAGTGTCACTAGTTCATTCTATATATTGGAATTGTTTCTACACTTATTTGGTTACAAATACATACGTACATGACTACATATATTATTTCAATTTTGGTGAATCTATGCAGCAATAATCTTTCAGCAAGGACCTAAGAAACATAAATAGTTTGGATCTTAAAAGTATATCGTGAAGGGAGCCAAAATTGATTAGCATTTAATCACTACATTGTGCGTATATTTTACCTAAAATTGTTGAGGTCTCTCACGGTGAAGCTTAGTATTAACTCATGCTGTAACCCTAAACCCTAAAAGGTGCATGACATGCATATATTATCATGTTGTCAAACGCGCGTCTTAGCCCTCTCGTTGGGAGCTTTTTGACATCCGTTATCATGTAGTTGTTAAACTTTAAACGCAGTGGTAGATATATATAACTTAGGGTAGATTCGCACTTAACCACAATTAACTGAAGTCAGAAAACTCTCTCCGCGATAGCAAAAAAACCCTAAGCTCCCCTCTCGCCGCCGACTCCTGCTCTTGGGTGGGGGTCGGCGGCAGCCCCCCTTTTTAATGACAATCCCAGCTACCTCTTCGGCTTTTCCTCTTCTCCTTTGCCTTCTGCATTTCTATTCCCTTTAACCCTCAATTTCTAGTGTTCTTTGAGCCTTTGTCTCGACTTCCTGAACTTGTCTCAAATTTGGGCTTTCATGCCCCTTTCTTCCTCAGATGTGTCTTCCCGTCGTCAGTCCTTCACCACCGACTTCTACTACTTGGCTCATTGTATGTCTTCTCTTGGTAGAGTTCTTTGGTATTGAGTGGTTATTAAAGTGCTATTCACACTATTTGGTAGGACTATGAGCATTGTTTGTGCGGGTGGCTCGTTAACCCCCATTTTTTCGTTCATCCAGTTTGTTTGTGGGCCCCTCCTCTTGATGATGGTGTCACATCTGTGATGGCGACACATCTGCCGTGGTGGTGGCGGTTGTCTTCCGGATTTAGGGCTTTTATTGTCAGGCTGGCTTTGGGCTTTTTGTTGTATTTTCTTTTAGGTCATACTTGTATTTAGTTTGACTTTGGACTTTCTATCTCGTGTACTCACTTTTTTAACGAAAGTTATCTAGTTTGAAAAAAAGGGTAGATTGACACTTAAACTCCTGTGATCTTGATTTGAAGAGAAAGAGGAATACAGTACTGTAGTGGTTTTGCTTTTGTTTGTTTTATCGTGTGGCTGGCAGGATCAGGAGCATCCTTTACAAAAGCAGATTGGACAGACGGTTTAAAGCCAAAACCCTAGAAAAGACATGCAGCCCCATGCATGCGTTTTCATTTTCATATGTATATGGTCGGTGATTGATGCGTTTAACTTTCTTTATTCATTTATTTTTATGACATAATTAGAATTAGTTATATGTACATATATACAGATATATACATCAAGATCAAGTTGTGGTTTGTATAGTTTGTACATATATGAAATATGCATGGCTCTTAGAATCTCGGTCAGTCTCAGTCACATTGGTGACATGCCCATCCAAAGAAGCGGGTTGACAACCGCCAAACTGGTCCAAGCCACGAGATGCCTGTGGTGTTGAAAATTATTAATAATGTATCCTCAGTCGTCAATAGTAAGTCCCAAGAATTAACCCAAATGGGTCCATACTTCATATATATATCTTGCTAGAAGGGCGGCCCCATAAATAAGCATCAGCTAGTTGCAAGAGCGCGCAGGCGCATCTCTGGCTAAACCTAAACCTAATTAAACTAGGAGTATGTATATCATATGTCTGAAAGATGAGAGAAATCTAGCTACTTAATTGTAATCTATATGTCATCCTTGATCCCTCTTCACTTTTAAGTCTTATCTTTTTCATACGAAAAATGATACATTTCTGTACTAAATTTGTTTGCAACATGATGTGGTTAGTAATGTGTATCATTTGCTAGCCACATCATGTCGTATACAAATTTAGTACAAAAATGTAGTATCTCATTTAGTTTTACAATAATATTTATACTTTTACATAACGAGCTCATGACTTGCAATTACCTATCTAAATTTAAATTAAAGGCCACATGCAGTTCAACTCTATATCAAGTACTAGAAGATTTCACCAAACATATTTTGAATTGTATTTATATATGCATATGCATATTAATCAAGAAGGTGTAAATTCATAAAATGACAAATTGAAAATAATGTTAAATCCCAAAGTAATGTTAAATCATGATGATAAACCTTCTGATTTGGTGTTTCCGTCCATCATGCATGTAGATGAAGTCAATATCCTTTATGCATGTGTATGTGAAATATCTAAAACGTTAAAAGGAAAAGAGAGAATCATCAAAATAAAGTTAAACATATATAAACAAAATGGTGAGAAAATGCGAGGTCAATGGCCTGGATCTGGAAGAAATTAAACAAGTGGGCAGCTAGCGCTACAACTTTCCAGTGAGGACTAAACAGGACAAGATTATACATATAACAGAATGTAAGATTTATCTGTATCTGAGTAGTGGGGCCAAATGGTCGCTCCACCCTGAAAATGACTCGAGCGCATATATATATATATATATATAGGGAGCTTGATGGGAGAGATTTCTATTTTTTCAAAAAAATAGGAACACGCTCTCCACCTTTAAATTTAATTTTAATAAAATTGTGTGGTTGAGATTAAAACACAGGCCACACAATCTCAACCACACAATTTCATTAAAGTTAAATCAAACGGTGAGGAGCGTGTTCCTATTTTTTTGAAAAAATAGGGATCCCTCCCCTTAAGCAATTCCTATATATATATATATTATATATATATATAGACTATGGTATTAGGTTAAGTATATATAATAATTCGTGGCATTAAGATAAAGTCAATGTTGATCGGCTTGGTGATGCATATGACACTGGAAGTGGGTGAAAATTATAAGCCTATCTTTCTTCATTTTTGTTAAATTAAGCTCATCACCTACCTGCAATTTGATAGCCCAATTATATCACCAAATTGGTAACCAAATCTCTATACCTATGGATTCTAGTTAGAAAAATATATAGGCATCTTACCACTGATTTCTTGCTGATTCGTTAGCTAGGTTTCAGCTTCTTCCAGTACAGTATACAATAGTAATAATCAATATTTATAGTTTCATCTTCTTACTAATTATGTACACTGCAAGGCTCTACTTCTTTTTGTTTTGGTGGAAAACATTCAATTTTTATTAAATTAGTAAAGATACAATATTTGTGATAGAAGAGCGAAGCAAGGTTTGAGTGAACTTGATTTTTTCGAGCCCAGTTCAATAAAATTGGCCAGTCTTGCTCTTCATATAAATGCTATTCGGTATGGCCGGCTTCTATTTGTTTATTATTTCTTTTTATTATTTAATAAAAAATTACATAGATAGAGGATAGGAGGACAGTTCTATTGGAGAGTCAGCCATTTCTAATTGCTCTAAGCGGGAAGGAAGTAGTCTATTTTATAGTTGATGGCTAAACCTTGAGGTCTTGGTTCTCTCGCTTGTGTAGAATTGGAGAATAAGGCTACTATGGTTGTGAAATCCAATCCTCAGATTTCACTATTCAATTTTTCCTGTTTCATATTTTCGGGGAATTATTATTATTTTTCAATAATTTTTGTTTTGTTTTTTTCATTAGTTAGTTGAATTCTATTTTTCTTGGTTATCCATTATAAACTTGCAGACCTTTCAAGGTCAATCTTAGTATTTCCGATAGAGCTCAATCTCACATGCGCGTATGCTAAAATTGTTCGTGAAACGAAGTTATAATGAAAGAGAAATAAGCAAGCAAATGCATGTGCAATTTCATCGTTGGACCACCATAAATAGAAGGACCCAACAAAGTTGCAAAGCTAGAGCAGCCTTTCTATTTCTGGAAAAGCAACCTCGATACCTGTACTTGACCCGCAAACGTGACTCGTTCCTAGAGTTTGTTCAATGCCGATTTCGGTGATTTTCGATGATGATGAACCTACCCACCATCCTAGATCGACTTAGCATCATTCCAGCTTTCTTTTCCACCCAACCTCATCCCCATTTGGACATTTTTCCGACGAGTCAAGCTCGAAGGGTGTCCGAGCTCCTCGAAGGCAAACTCCTTGTCTCTGTCCACCCTAATGTCAACAACCACCATCAGTCGACAGCCTAGTAACCCATTAGGAGATCCTTGGGTTCCGATCACTTATCGGTGCAACAATGATGGTGAGGTGAGGCCACAAAGTTATAATGATCCGTGACTTTCACAATGATTTTCACCGTCTTTCATTCACAACAAAGCTCTAGCGAATGTATGAAAGTTACTCCACTCATTGTAATCAATCTTCTGGTGAAACTCAAGCCATTTTGGAGTTGGTCAGAAATTGCATCAAGGTTCGGCCACCAGCCACAACGTGCGGTGGCATGTGGCGGCGCTGTGTGGCCAGTGGCTCGACCTTGTGTTTCTAAGCTAATATTGATGCTTTGAATCCATTTGATGTCATTCCATTATTTGGGCCTAGTTTCCTAAAGGACTACTATTTGACTCTTGTGGTAGGCGAAGATCCGATCGTTGGATTGTTATGAATTTTAGTATGTTGTTGTGTAAACAATGTGTTGTTCTTAGGAACTTGTGGATCGGAAGTCTAATGTGCGGATCTTATGAATGAGAATAATTATGAAGGTTGACCTTAGCAGAAATCACTTTAATCTAGGATTGACTTTTTGTCAACATGTTCCGAATCATTCTAAAAATGTTGAGGTTAGCATTTTAAGAGACCTGATAAAGCCTAGTGAACCTACCTTGGTTAGCATGTCATCCAAGGGACGTGCACCTCAGTTTGCGTACAAGTGGCACTTTATCGAATTTACATGTTTATTGGGCTTCTAAATTAGCGTAATGATATTGCACAATTGCTAGTATGATGAGATGAGAAGGGATCATAATAGAATTATTCCATATAACTTGTACGTCTGCGTGACCATATATTTGTTTGTCATGTGAATGATAGGGTATGGGTTTACCATGCAAACCTTGTGGATTGATGTTTAATGTATGAGGCGTGATAATAAGACTGCAACTGCATGTAGCAGTGTGGTACATGAATGGTCTTGCTTTGTTAATATGCATTAGAGGACCACACTATTGTACGTATGTCTATGGTCATGTTCAGTTAATCCACATTGGGGGGTTATATGCATTCTAGGAGTGGTTTCCCTGAGTTCGTCCAGAATCCTATATTCTTTAGATTCCACTGAGTTGATATGGAATCTTACTTTGTGTATGGTTTAGTTTAGTTGGTTTGGAACCCTATATTCTTTGGATTCCATTGAGTTGGTCTAAAATCCTACTTCGTGCATAATTTCGTCGAGTTGGTCTAGAACTCTATATTCCTTGGATTCATTTAAGTTGGTCTGGAATCCTACTTCGTGCATAATTTCATTGAGTTGGTTTAGAACTCTATATTCTTTGGATTCAATTAAGTTGGTTTGGAATCCTAATTCGTGCATGGTTCAGTTACCTTGTTCCAAATGCATGGTTTCATTGAGTTGGTCCATAACCCTATATTCTTTGGATTCTATTGAGTTTGTATGGAAATTGGATTCCTACTTCCTGCATGGTTTCGTTGAGTTGGCCGGGAACATCATATTCTTTGGATTTCTAAATTGGTATGGGATCCTACTTCGTGCATGGGTTGGTTGAGTTGGTCTGAAAGATTCCATTGAGTTGGTCTAGATCCGATTTTGTGCATGGTTTCGTTGAGTTGGTTTTGAACTCTATATTTTTGGGATTCCATTGAGTTGGTTTGGAATCCTAGTTGTTAGATGGTTTCGTTGAGTAGTCTTGAGTCTAATGAATCATGCTTGTTAAGTTCCATTGAGTGGTTCCAGAACTCTATATTTTCCTACTAATTAATGTCATGAGAAATTTGGAAGTCATTTCAAATAGAAGATTGATTTTTTTATGCTTAACAAAATAGAGAACTACGATTGGCTTGATCTATTCATAGAGTACATAAGCAATCTAACCCTAAGGTTATGTGCAGCCATATAATGAAATAAACTAAAATAAAATGTTATTACGTTGTTGAACTAATGGTTTGTTTTTAGTCATGTCCCAAAATTGAGGCGTGGCAATAATAAACTGATGCCCCGGTCTTTTGTGGAGCCCGACTCCCCTGATCCATCATTTATTTTTTAAAAAGAAGGAAAAAAAACCTAGATTGCATATTTTCTAATAAATAAGAAAGTACATAGCCAAATGCCACAAACCTCAGATGAACAAGAAAAGAATGCCACAAACCTTGCATATTAAGCTTTGCTTCTTTAAATTAAATAAGGAGTTGGCAAAATGTATTGTCAAACAGAAGAATATCTTATAATTGTCAAAGTTTATTGTCTCACATATTAGATAATACTGGGTAGGCGACAAAATATATTACACTGCCAATGTTGTTGATTGTTATGCCAGGGATATCTTCATCTTGTTACCGTGCATACGTAAATTACTATTGTTAGTGGATGTCATAGAATCATTGATCATCTTTATTCACTTTTGGGCTCCCTAACTTCACACTAAATACAACGTGTAACGTTACACTATCACATACAAAGTTCATATTCCAAGGCAACATAATAATAATATGGTTATAGTTAATACAAAATTACATAGGTATCATTATAACAAAGTTGGTGTTTACATTGTAAAGGGACTAACAACGTAAGATATGATACAGTAAAACATCTCTTTAGTGATACTCCAAATGAATAACCTCCTAATAGTCATAAAAAATTCTAGTCCCAACTTGGGCAAGTTATATATAGTAATAAACTCCACATCGTAATAAGTTATAATTTTTCTACATCATATCTTAAAGAAACTTGCCTCCACAATAACAGTTGTCAATAATTCCAAAAGTATGTAACGTCACAAATAAAAGTTTTTTAGATGACCAAAATATTTTTTCTAAATTTTATTGGGATAATGCTTTATTGTTTAAGAGTTGATCTCACATCCTTTAGCTTGCAGGTACATAATACCTTGTCAACATGAATATCTTTTTGTTGAAGTTAAAATGTTTCCAACGGTTCAAGTATGTTCACAAATTCTTTGGTGTGTAACTTTTGGTATGCCTTTAAAGATTAGGTGTCTCTATTTTTTCAAAGTTATATTTCAAAAATTGGTGTGTGCTTCATTAATTATTGATGTAGCGCTTTGGATCCAAATTAAAGGAGTTTTAACGAAATACTCTTGGTATTGGTTCAAATATGATTTAATGAAAAATGATAAATAAAGGTGTAGTGAATAGTACCAAGAAAAAGTAAAAATATGATTTTTTGTTAAAAATAAACAATACCAAGAGTATTTTGTTAAAACTTCTTTATTTATCATTTTTCATTAAAATTAAAAAAAATTAGATTTTTTTTTTATAGTTTTCCTTCAAATTAAAGGGTGCTGGTATATATAATTTTTCTTTCTAAGGTACCGTACATGCATGTACATTGCAGCCTCCTAGGATCTAGGGGTGGGCGCGGTTTGGTTTGGTGCGGTTTTGAGTGAAACCAAAACCAAAACCGCAAGTTTTTGCGGTTTGGTTCGGTGCGGTTTTGAAGCCAAAACCGAAATGAAACCAAACCGTTTGGTTTGGTGCGGTGCGGTTTCAAACGGTTTCGGTTTGGTTTTTAAGAAAAAATATACAATTTGTAATTTAACATATTAATAAGCATTTTCCAATAGTAATAGGAAAAAGACATTTGTTATGTAAACAATTAGCATGTTGCATGCAGTTGTGATATTAAAACATGTTTGTGCAACAAAATGATGTCCCTTGCAATGTTTTTCATAAAACAAGTTGAATAAATTTGAATTCATTAAACATGAGCGAAACTTTCATACTAGAATATGTGATATCATGCTTCAAATGAGTGGACTTCATTAGATCATTGTTCGACTCTTGATAACAAGATTAGTCCACCCTTATATATATATATATATATATGTGTGTGTGTGTGTGTGTGTGTGTACGTGATGATATAAAATAACAAAGGTCCTTCAAGTTAATGAACGAAAGAAAGTGATGAATGATGATATTTTAGTGTGGTTGAGTCTATACTAAGTGTATGGATTCTAACAAACAACCAATTAAAACATGAAATCTAATATGGACATTTAATTAAATGTTTATTAATATTTGCGGTGCGGTTCGGTTTCGGTGCGGTTTTCAAAAGCCAAAACCAAAACCAAATCGTTTTCTATGTTGCGGTTCGGTTTCAAAACCGAAATCGCTTCAAAACCGCAAAACCAAACCATTCGGTGCGGTTCGATTTGGTTCGTGTTTTGGTTTCGGTTTTCGGTTCTAAGTGCCCACCCCTACTAGGATCCCACGGTGAAAGAGTCAAGTGATCTTTCTGGAAGGCAGGCATCGTTATTTTCTTTCAACCCATTTGAGACTTGGAAAGAAAAGGACAAAATTCATTTCGCTTGTTCCATTGTTGCAGATGAGATAACTCATAACCACCCCTCTAATTAATTCCAAGAATTCTTCACTTCTTCTTTACGCGTTCAAATATCAAAATTGTTGGGTGTCTACTTTGTAGCTAGCTAGTTAGCTAGCTATGCGAAACGGTTTGGCTTTTACATAGAAGGGCTAAAAACAAAAACCCAAAAAGTTTTGTTTACCAAACTTAATTGTAAATGACTGGATGCATCCACTGGAGAAAGAAAGAGAGATGGTGATGTTCATGATGACAGGATGGGATGAGGACGAGGACTCATCATCATGCAAGTGGTCATTGCAGTGAATTCATAACTTGTCAATAAATTAAGGTTAGCTTTAGGGCGGCACGTTTACAAACCCGTCATCAAAATGAGAAGTAATTGAATTGAGGAATAGTTGAATTGATGATGAATTAAAATTAACTTCTAATTGAAGTTGTTTACTAAATTGTCTGAAATTGAAGTAAAAATGATGTTGCTTCCATAAAAGCTATTTATCAAACACCCTGAATCGGAATTAAAACTAATTTAATTATTAAACTGCCCATGTTCTAAATAAGTTCATTTTTGTGTTAGCTAATACATTTTAATTTCCAAAATAACATGTACGTAGACCTAATTTTTTTACAAAGAATTTAAATAAATTAGTAAATAAACAAACAAATAAGATAAAGTATTCCAAGCCATCACCTTGAACGAGAACATATAATTACAGGTTTGTCCACCATGAATAGGTGGCTGCGGTGGTCGGGAAAGGCAGAAGTGGCGCGGGGCTGCGCGGTGGGGTGAGCTTAGCCTTACAATTGGTTAATAATAATGTAGTTCAAATTAATCTTTGGCGAGAATTGAACATAAGACCTCTCATTTAGAAGTGAAGAAGAATACCAATAGATCATAGTACTAAGTGGCATTTTGGAGTTTTAAAAGTTGAGTGAGCATAAAAGGCTTCCATTCCATGTCTCCACATCCGCCAGAATAGGGTTACCATCTATATTTAGGGAGATCAATTACTCCTAAATGAGGAATTCAATTTCAAAATTCATATGACTTCCACCACCTTTTTTGTTTCCTATTATTTAGTAAACACAGGAATACTTCGTAATCGAAATTCAACTTCTCTTAATTTTGATTACGGTTAAGTAAACATGCCGTTGGCCCAATATTAATTTAGCAAACTTTTGCAATAAGGCGAAAAAATGGTTGGCATTAAAGTATGTGACTACTACTACATTCCATACATTTGTCTGTCAAAATCTTATTCATCGATTTTTTTTCCTACAGTTATTTGTTGAATTTCCCATCACATGTTGTGTGGTTTCCAATTTTAGATCTCGTTTATCAATATAAAAAAACTCGATGAAATATATATTGTGGCCGGGGCATGAATTTCACACAAGTGTTGAATTACTTGAATATCTCTACAGCTAAGAAAGCAGTAGACATTATAGACCTTGTCACATTGTTGTCACGTGATTCAAGTGTTCTTTGATGTTTAAGTTAGACTTGAGAATGAATGAGAATTCAAGAGCTTGAGTATCTTAGTAGAGTAACAGTTACCTCTCATGGTCGGAGGCCATGTAATTATATATAATATATGCTGCTATGATTGAACTTGAAGATGATTCATTTGGGACGCGTCGCATACTGTGATTGAATAGTTTAAGACCAGTTATATCTCGCCTATCAAGTCCATTGTTTGATTTGAAAAGGCGTGATGAATGATACCAATAAGATTTCCAATGGTGGAGGATCGCCATAACGAAGATCAGATAGATTGGTATCTCATTACTGATCTTATGGGATGATTCTTTATCTAGCCTTATTAAGCTAATCCCCTTATATCAGACCTTGCTAAATCTGAAGAGGGATTTGTCCTCGCTAAGCCTTCGCAACAAACTTACGTACTCTCCCGAGTTATATACTTTTATTTATTCGCTGCCCGACTACCGCTTAGCTGCTTGGCGTGATTAGGCTTAATTGCGATAATTGGATGACTCTGGCCTTTCTGTTTCATTCATGAAAATGGCACACAATGAAGAACATGACCCAATAGGAACCTGCAAATAAAATGTGAAACTACACGATAATAATATCAGGAGTAATGCTAGGAAGACTAAATTTGTAAACTAAACATAGAAGTTGATGATTAGTTTATTACTTAAGCGTTGATAAACGTGCTCATTCATATTGGTGACACGTTATTTAGTTTGTAAATTTTGTCTTCAAATTTAGTCTCCCTAACATTACCCATATCAGATATAGCAAGAAAATGAAAGAGGCGGACGATCCATAGAAATCAGTAATTTAGTGTTGCAAGATCACATGAGATATGAGAACTCTCAAAGTAATTGTGGGATCGGAAAATATGACTCTATAACTTTATTATAAATATCTTTACAAATAATTTTTTTTAACAAGCGATATTATCTACACTAATGAGATGGGAGAGTGGGTTATGTCTCATAATGAACTAGTAATAATGTGGTTCAAATTCGCATTTGGCGAGAATTGAACCTAAGACTTCTCACTTACAAAGGAAGAGAAATATCACTAGACAGTAGTAGCAAGCAACATCTACAAACAAATTTTTTTTTTATTTTAACAAGCAATATTATCTATACTAAAGAGTGGGAGAGTAGGCTAAGCCTCACAATGGACGAGTCATAATAATGTGGTTCAAATTTGTTGTTGGAGAGAATCAAATCTAAGACATCTCACTTACAAATAAAAAGAAATACAACTAAACTGTAGTATTAATCGGCCTAAAACGATATTGAAGGAAAGGAATTTGAGCTTTATATATAACTCGAGCACGGAGGTTAATACTGTTGTGGTTATGACTCAATTATTATTAGATTTTTATTTGAGAAATGATTACTATTAGATAATATACTGTAATTTCAATATCTGAATACTGTATGTTATTATCAGACACAAGGAAAAAGAGAATGGTCACGCGTTTCGCTTGACTCACATATATCATATATGTACTCAACATATCATCACAATTACGTATAATAAAAACATATATATAACCACATAAGACCCACTCCAATTCTTTCAAAAATAAAAATAAAAAAGACCCACTCCAAGTCTCTAACCATATATAACCAATTAGTTTAATGGTAAAATCTTAACATTTTTCCTTTTTTTAATGGTATCAAAGTAAATTGTCTCATGTGTAAGCTTAACAGCTACACATGTTTCACGTCACCCAATTAGTATTGTCTGCATATTAAACTTGAAAATTCAACATATGTGAGGGTGTATGTTGAGACTATGACTCCCATATCAAAACAAAAAAAAAAACAAAACAAAACCTTACATAAGTTTCTAAAAAATTAAACTACTCTCTATATTTTTAATTAATAAAACCTCAACTTTCTTTCAATCTATATAAAGTAATAAAATTGATATATGTTATTACCCACAACGCCAAATATTTTGAGGCCCAGAATATATGAAAGTTATCCCACATCATGAGCCTCCTTATATGTACATGTTCCATCCCCTACCTATGCATAATGCTTATGCATGCGTTACTCCTCTCCAGCCCCACGTCACCACCTCCCAGCCAATTACTTTCATACAAGTTTGGATGCATGAAACGAGATAGATTCCTTGATTATTCTTAGCATGCATATATGCATCTTCATACTTCATGAGTACATGTGTGAGTATAGCCCCTTATACTCACGGGTTCATGAGTACACGTGTGAGCATGGCCATTTAGTAAATATGCATAAATAAATGCTTTTTTTTTTGGAAACTTAAATGCTTAGTAACTTATACTATTCTTAATTATATTGGTTTTTCTACTCAATTTGTAAGAGATCTCAAATTTAAATCTTATGTTACCCCTTAAACAGAATAATAATGTTTTGTAAGTTTATTACATTGTATAATTCACATAGTCAATAATTAACTTACAATCATATTTCTCTTATTGAAATTGGAAGCAGTTTCAGTCACCACATTTGTAATCAATTAGTTCTTGATTTGGTAATTTATATTCCCATGCCATGTTCTAATGCCCCACCCTTGTTGATGAAGATAAAAAGATACAACAATGTTCCATAAAGAAAATGGTAAAAGAAAAATAACGTTACGCATAAAAAGAAAAGATAATGATAATAACTAAGCTTGAGGAGTTATTCAATTTATAGATGTTGCACATCATGTGTGTTTTCACATTGTGATGTGACTTTTGCACTCTGTTTCTATTTCTTTCCGTGCACTCTTAGCCTTATTTTTCTTAACTTTGAAAATCAATCAATGAAAGGTGAATCAAAATATAAAGTTAACAAGCAAAAGTGCGCCAAAAAAAAAAAGGAGTGGAAATCCTACTTTTTAACGAGTGACACTCATGGTTCAGGGTTAATCTCAGTTTACTATCCTGAAGTTTCGTGGTATTTAACATTTGGTACATGAATTTTTTTCATCCCAGAGTCATACCTCAAGTCTTAATTTTGGACAGTTTCATACCTCCGTTAAGTTCTCCGTTACAATTTATGTTAACTGATAACGTGGCACTCACGTAGATAATAATTGAGCGCCACATGTTAATATGGACCCACTTTAATATTAAAAAAATACAAAAACACAAAAAAAAGCGCAACATGTCCCTCACCCCCGCACCCTCATTCTCTCTTCTACAAATCCCAGCACCTCACCCAAATCCCAGAACCTCTCGATTTCTTTCTTTCTTTCTTTCTCTCTCTCTCTCTCTCTCTCTCTCTCTCTCTCTCTCTTCTCTTCCTCCGCCTTATTCACCGTGAAAAGAAGACGATGAGAAAGAAAACCCACCCACTTGCCCCTCTTCCCTGATCCCTCCCTCTTCTCTTTCCTGATCCCTCCCATACCACCCTCTTCACCTCTCTCTCTCTATCTCTCTATCTCTCTCTCTCTTTCTCTCTCTCTCTCCAAGCACATTCGAGCTTCTCTATGTCCATGTAGGTGCCGAAGATGTCATCCTCGGAGCTGTCCAACTCCTCGAAGTTGTAGGACGGGCCGTTGAACGGGTCTTGGAGCAGATCCAGGTTATTGGGGATCCAGAAATGGCCTCGGATTGGGTTCGACGGTGGTAGGAGCCTCGGAACAGGGCGCTCGGAGTCGTGTCTAGAAACGGCGGGCGCCATACATAGGTGGTGAGAGTCCTAAGAGCTGGAGCTTGGATCTGGTTTTAAGTTGGCTGAATCTTGCATTTTGTAAGTCCAGATCTGGTTTAGGGAATCGCGATGAGAGATTGATTTGCTGGGTTTCTGCTAGGTTTTGCAGGGTGTGGGTTCAGAGAAATTGGTGGTGGTGGTGGGGTTTGCTGGGTGTTTCTCGTCGTCTTCTTTTCACGGCGAATAAGGCAGAGGAAGAGAGAGAGAGAGAGAGAGAGAGAGAGAAAGCGAAAGGTGCTGGGATTTGCAGAAGAGAGAAGGAGTGTGCGAGGGTGAGGGACAGGTTGGGCTTTTTTTGTGTTTTTGTTTTTGTTTTAAAATTTTTAATATTAAAGTGGGTCCATATTGACACGTAGCGCTCAATTATTGTCCAAGTGAGCGCAACGCCATCAGTTAACAGAAATTCTAATGGAAAACTGAACGAAGGCATGAAACTATCCCAAGGTATGACTCTGGAATGAAAAAAAATTCATGCACCAAATGTTGAAAACCACAAAACTTTAGGGTAGTAAACTGAGATTAACCCCATGGTTTAAGTTGTGCATGTGAGTCAAAAGCTTCTTTTTTTTCTTTTTTTTTGAAAATGCTGGACTCAATAAAAATTGTAAATGAATTCTCCTTCAAAACACTCCATGATCGATTTACAGAACTCTATACCTAAGAATAAAATTGTCTGTTCACATAATAAAAGATTTTGTAAATATTATCTCTTCAGAAAATTAATTTAATTAAGGTAATGGTTTTGAATGTTTTTACTAATTTTGACCATCTAATTTAAGGAAAACTAACGAAAAGTCCCTGAATAGTGACAGTTTTAATGAAAAGTCCTTTTTGAAGGTATAATGAATAGTGACAGTTAAAGGTAAAAAAGTGGTTTTTCGTTAAAAGTAAACAGTGCCAGGGGTGTTTTATTAAAGCTCCCTCTAATTTATACAATTCGATAACTAAAAGATTTCATATTTATCAATTTTTTTACAAAAACAATATTTAAATAGTGATTTAAAATATAAACTGTTATAATCACAATCACAAAATTCCATGAATTACCTACGAAAGTGTTTTAAGGAGAAATTCCCTTCGTAATTTTTGTGACGGGAAGTATATCGTTCTATATTTGTTCCCTACTTACCTGGCACGTGATATGTATTTTTAAAGAAAATACCACATTATTGCATTAAATAAAGAACAATATATGTGTCGAACTCATATCAGCACCATGGCAATTTACAATCAGAAAAGTAAAAAACAAAATTAAGTTATATAGCATGCATAACACTAATACAATGTTTTAATATCGCTAAGCAGTAGGCAGACGGCTAACGTGATATATAACATATAAATAACTGTAATTAAGTCATATATTAATGGTATATTTTTGTTTTGTACTTAATTACTTAATTAATGATATATTTTTATTAATTAGGCATAGATTAGTGATAATGTCACATGGGTTTTAAGTCATTATAAATTATTAGAACTTTTTTTTCTTCTGTCAAATGATAGATTTTGTTAGATTAAATGTTAGATTAGCTACTAATAGGGTTGAACCCATGCCGTCATGCAGAGCTCAACACATTTTTACCATTGTGGTAAAGGGCCACTTGCAAATGGTTAGTACTTGACTCTTATATCTTTTTGTCTCTCTTTCTCTCTCTATGAATGTAATGTAGGCTTTAAACTATTATAATTAGTTAGAACATGAATATTCTACCATGGAAGAGACTACTCAACCCAAATGTGAAAAACTAAATCCAAATGTCTGAGTGTAAGAAAGCACAACGGGGAAGCAGAACAACCATAAATGCAATTGAAGGAACCAATAAATTGGAATTTGCAGGACGAAAGGTGAGATGGAAAATTACCACAGTTTGGGACACTTAGGTACCGTTTGGTACGCAGACGGGACGGAACGGGATGGAATGGGACGAAACGGGACGGAACAGAAAGGGACAGAACAAAGATTTTGTGTCGTGTTTGGTACGCGCAAGATGGAACGGGACAGAACAAAATTAAATGACTAACTTACCCCTTCTATTTGATGGAGGAAACCAAACACAGAAAAATCCCAGAAAAATCGAATCAAACATCGAATTTTTTAAACAACATAGATCATAGATGAAGGAAACCAAACACAGAAAAATCCCAAATTGGTTTTTTTTTTTTCAATTTACAGAGGCTTCGTCGTGCCTAGCAGAGAAAACCAAAATCTGTCAAATCAAAACGAAAACCAAACGGAGTGTTGAATAAGGAGTCGCCGAAGCCACCGACGGAAAATGCAGACGTCGACAGAGTTCCAAAGGCCGGGGTCGAAGGAGTAAAGAACGATGGGGTCGACGACGGCGTCCCGAATGCTGGGGTTGACGACGACGTCCCGATGGCTGGGGTCGATGACGGCGAGCCGAACGCTGGGGTTGAAGGTGGAGCGCGGAGGGAACCGGCGGCGGAGGAACTTCGACATCGTCAATGACGGCCTTGGTCTCCTCTTTGCTATGCGAGTCCTGGGCGTCTCGTGGTGGGACTGGCAGGGAGGGAGGCGGCGGGAGAGAGAAGAGGCTACATGAGAGAGGGAGGGTAGAAGAGAGGGAGGCTACGGGAGAGAAAGTTAGGGTATACAGTGGAAATAATGAAAAAGATGAGGGGTATTGTTGTCTAAAAAATTATAAATTTGTGTCCCGTGGGCTGGAACAACTTGTGCCAGAGGGGTAAGGTGGAACCAAAAAATGGCTAAAATTCGTTCCGCGGGACGACACGTTCCAGTCAAATTGGCGCACCAAACGTGGGACGGAACGCGACCGTCCCACTCTGTTCCGTATCGTCCCACGTACCAAACGCACCCTTAATGTTAATTGTGATGCAGCTTGGAATCCACAATCACTTAAAGGTGGTGTGGGATGGGTTATAATTCCATCTCCAACCGAAGGCTGGCGAGAGAGCACGTTTTAGCCCTTTGGACTTCCAAGAAATTAATATTTTAATGAACAGTGCATGACCATATTTTTTTACCGTCTCCAACCGAGGGGCCAGAGGGTCATAGGCCAAACATAGCCCTGTGACAATAAACCATCTCCAACCGAGGGCCAAAGGGTCATAAGGACAAACATAATTTATTATTTAAATTTAAAAACTACAACAACTTAAATTTTAAAAAGGTGAAAATTATGTGAGAAATGGTGTAGGAATAACTTAGGCCAGCCGATTGGCTTTTTGACCCCTTTTTTGTCTCGTAGGGCCCACGAGCCATTTGGCCTAGCTTTCGGTTGGAGACGATTTTTGGGCTATTTTTGGCTCTGTGACCCTCTGGACCATTCAGTTGGAGATGGTCAAAGGAATTTTGTAGGCCTGCTGCACTCTGCAGAAGGATGGGAAAACCTGTACCATTCTGTTGAAATTGTTGATGCTACTGCGTTGAGGGCAGCGGTGCAGAAGTGTGCAAAGAAAGACATCCATTGTATTGAGATTGAAACTGATGCAAAGACAATCATGCAGATGATCAATAAGGAAATTGTAACATAAGCATCTTTGGAAGATATCATTCATGACATCTGGAATCTCGCTCAAACATTCCAAAATGCAACGTTGATGTATGCCCATCGAGAGTGCAACCACAATGCTCGTGCTATTGCCTCTTATGTCCCTGGATGGAAGTGTCCATTTATGGTATTGTATGGGCCCAAATTTTATTTTCAATATTATAGCGGAAGATATAAACATTTCAATTAGAATCTAATAAATTCCATCTTTTAGACCCAAAAAAATAAGAAAAGGAAATGATACTACATTACATTGTCTAAGTTAAAATGTAAAAAATAGAGCTAGGAATTGACAATGCATTACAGTGTCTGAATCCAAATGTAAAAATCAAGAGTTATGCGAGGTATGAAGTGTAGGAGGTGTGTAAGTGATGAAAAAAGAGAGAGTAGGAAACAGACACTGCAACGCAGTGTTTGAATCCAAAAGTAAAAGAGTGAACCAGGAAACAGACACTGTATTACAGTGTCTGAATTCAAATGTAAAAAAGAACATGTAAGAGGCGTGTGAGGGATGGAAAATAAAATTAGAAAATGGACAATGCAACACAGTGTTTGAATCTAAATGTAGAAAACAGAATCATTGCAGTGTCTGATCCGTATTGACTAATTCCAAAATATAAAAGCTATGAGAAACGAGTGTCAGTTGAGTTGGGTGCCATTTGTAGTGGTAGATTTTGTAATTTTTGTTTATTTTAAAGGCATTTAGGTATCACAATACATGATTGATCTATTTATAATTAATATAAATATTGTTGAGATATTGTAATATTGTAACTTTTAATTGATTTTGTGGGGCCAAAAATAATCTAGAAAAATATGGAGGCGACATGTGGATCTTGAGTAAAAAGACAAAATTACCCTCGAGGCACATTGGAACTCCTACGCACACGCAACAGACAATCACAACTCAATCAAGTTCAAAAGTGATCAAAATAGGTATTTATTCAAAACTTATTTCATCCATCCTCATCAAATCCTCCCCACAAGGCAACCTTCAATTATTCATTCAAAATAGGATTAAGTACCTAAATTAATTGATTAATTTCCTAATTAATTAATTTCTTAATTGATTGCAAGATATTATTTTGACATAATATCTTGCAATTACACCCAAAAATCACTATAAGTGGCCGAACCCCTTTTCTCCAAATAGGGGTCGGCCACACCCCTATAAATAGCTCTCATTTCTCTCAAAAACTGAATTCCAACTCTCTTGCCAAATTATCCAAATTTCTCTAAACAATTTTGCCTCAAATTCTAACTTTGGCAACGGAGGTTCTTCGGCCAAAGCCCCCCCAACCAATTCATCATGGCTGCGTGAGGCTCTTGGCCTTAACCTAAGATATTAATTGTTTTGTAGGTGCATTTTTGTCCGAGAATAAGAAAGCGGAAATTTGCATCCACAGATTTTATACAAAATCATCCATAAATAAATGTCTGCTTAAATTTCAAACAAAAAATTATGGTAAATTATGCTTTACCACCTAAGGTTTATGGTCGATTTCAATTCCTTACAACATCTTTAAAACATTTCACTTTCATACCTCAAGTACTATTTTATTTCAATATAATACATCTGTTACATATTCCATCAATTGATCCATTAAGAGCTTATGTGGCAGCCACGTTTGTGCCACGTGGCTGCTACATGTGTGACACATGGCAATTTTTTTAAAAAAAACTTGAATCTTCTAAAAAAATAAAAAAATTAAAACCCACATCCCCGCAACCCCCCACCCCTGCAAACAAACCCAGAAATCTCATCCCCCCCCCCACCAAACCCACCTCTCTCTCCTCTACCCCACATTTTCCCACCCTACCCTGACCTCCCCTGCAACTTCCCACCCTACCCCCACTTTCCCCAAGCCCTTTCTCCTTTTCTTCACCCCCACCCCCACCCCATTTCTCTCTTCTCTCATCTACAACCCCACCCACCTTTAGCAAACCTAATTCTATCCATAGCACCATCAACCAAGCACCAAAAAAATTCAAAACTTGAAGAAGGACAAAATTAAATACACACCTCATTGTTGGAGCCAACCAACTTGCCAATGAGCCCACTCGGCGATGCGTCGAGCAAGGAGGGATGTGGAGGGGGGATGGATAAGGTTTCTGGGTGAAGTGGGTCGGGGGAGGATCCGCGTGATGAGGGTCGAGAGGGAGAAACGTTGAGGGGGGAAGGGGGAGGGTGGTGGAGGGGGATGAAGGGGGAGGAAAGGGGGTGAGTCGTCGGGGGGAGGGAGGTGAGGGGGAATAAGGTTTCTGGGTTTTGCAGCGGGAAGGTGGCTTTCAGTTTTTGTTTTTATTTTAAATTTTTTTTATTGAGAAGATTCAGGTTTAAAAAAAAATTGCCATGTGGCACACATTTGCAAGCCATGTCAGCTCTGAATGGATCAATAGATGGAAAATGTAATGGATGTATTATATTGAAATAAAATAGTATTTGAGGTATGAAAGTGAAATGTTTTAAATATGTTGTAAGGAATTGAAATCGACCCCAAACCTGAGGCGGTTAAGTGTAATTTACCCAAAAATTATACTTGTATTCGGAAACAAAAAAAAAAAACCAAAATAGAAGGATATATATATATATATATATATATATATATATATATATAAAGAATTTATATATTAATTAGAAAATTAAAAAAAGCTGATTACTAAGATGGATAGGTTGTGGATGAGAGAAAACAGAGTGAGAAGAAAGAGATGGGACTGGGAAGAAGAGAACAAGACCCAAAGAAAAATTGATTTATTAACTCACTTTTCATATAATAAAATAGATGAGACAAAGACATGTCCGATTAGTCCTGAAAGCGCCCGTTTAGGCACTGCCTAACAAATTTTTTGATTTTTTTAAAACAATTATTGATTAATTGAAATGGTGACAAGCCGTCATGAAATTTTCATACAAGCAAGAAACAATTGTAGAACCTACTTCAACCCTTGGAGTAAAACTCAAATTTTAAGTTCTAAACTCACCCTAGCTTACTCCAACCCTTGGGGTAAATATGAGTTTTAACCCAAAACTCATTTCTTGGGTAAATTTAGACCAAGATTCCCCCATTGGTTAGTAGGCTGGCCCACCATATATGTGTATTTTTTTAATTTTATATTTATAAATTCATTGAATCCAACGGTTAAAAAAAGAGAATCTAATGGTCCAAATTTAAACTCAACGGCTAAAGTAATTAAAAAAAAAAAAAAATTCTTTCATGTGTTTCATATTTTTTTAATAGTATTCCATAAGTTTCATGGTGTCGGTTAATATTTATCCAAATCTAAATATTTTTAAGTTAAAATGTTCATAAAATTAAATTAGGATATTCTACATTTTTTAAATAAAAACGTTACTTTAAGAAAAGAAAAAAAAAATCTTAAATTCATTCTTTAATGATTTCAGGCTAAAAATTTAACCTAGAACAGTTAGAGCAGAAAAATTATTTCTGGGTTAAAATCTATAATTCTATATAAAAAAAATTATTTCTAGGTTAAAACCTAAATTTCTGGATTAAAAATATTAGGGTTTGACCCAAGAGTTGGAGATGGTCTTAAAAAAAGAACACCAAGTTTTTTACAGAACTTTAATATTTGTTACTTAGTTTCCGTTGGAGAATAGAGTCGAAAATATAACAACATAATATGCAATTTATATATGAAAATTTTATACTTAATATTTTTTGTGATAAAATCCAACACCTAGCAATAGTTGGTTAAGTTGAGACAATATCGACATTGTTATTGATAGACAATGATGGGCCTAAAAAGTTTATATGGTATCAGATCAGATTATCTCTTTGATACGTTCTAACTTGAATTACTGGGTTTGAATTTACCTCCTTAAGTTGGACTTTTGAAAAATTGTGCTAGCTCCAAATTAAGGCTACTGGATGACCGCGTTTCAAAAAGATTGACATTAACTCTATGACTAAATATTGACTAGACTCTCAAAAAAAAATTGATATTAGTTCCAGTATAATGACTTGACCAATTCTCAATATGAGAATTGATTTTTTGGAATGAGGATCCTGGTAATCCTCCAATCACATCCGTTCATCGTACATTATGCGGCCAGTTTTAATCAGGTACTATTTATATTTAATTTTAAATAAAATGATTTCTGACTGCATGATATACGATGAACGGATATGATTGGAGGATCCTCAAGATTCTTACAAAGAAAATCCTCACAAAGAGAATCCGAAGAGGATCCTCATTCGATTTTTTGTGTGACCACGCATAAAAAATACAATAAAATAATGTACTTATATACAATGTACAAAATATCGATATTATCGGCGATATCGTTTTTTTCGTGAGACGATATTTTCACACTTATTTACTTGATTATCGTCAATATATCGCGATATTATCGATAATATCGCAAGATGAAACCCAAAAATACTTGAAAAATGCTAAAAGGTCTCAATCTTGCGCACATTGAAGGGGATTCAAACCCCTCCCATTTTACTCATTCAACACATTGACCACCATATCACTTATGTTTTTGTGAAAATATGCTAAAATATTTATATATATGGTTTTGTTTTGAATTCTTTATATATAAATGATTATGGTTTTGTGAAAATATGAAAATATGCGAAAATATTCGAACCCTTCCCATTGTACTAATTCATTATATATAAATGATTATGGTGTGTTTAAATGACACACCCCGACCCGAAAGTGGGGCGTGCTGGCCGTCACGTGAGTGTGACGTAGCCAAGTGCACAGTGCGAAAGCAAGAATCATTAACGGAGTATGAATTATTTAAAACCAATCCACTAGCAACCTAAAAGAGATAGTGTGCTAGAGAGTTATTATAGTACTTATACAGAACCAGAGTGTACTAAGTCAAAGTGCAGTCAAGCATTAATAATTAAATGCGAATAACACCAACGGGTGTCCTACATAAGAATGAGTCTGTCAGAACTGCTGAATGGTCCTCGCTAGCCACCACGGGTACTCTAGCTATCTAGAACCTGGAGGGGCGAAAAACAAAACTGAGTGGGTCAGCAAAACAATCTTTTCAAAATCCTTCTTTTCTCAAAAGTATAACCCCTCACCGTAAAACTTGTATAAATTCCCAGAAAATAACATATATATATATATATATATATATATATATATATATATATCTCAAACATGCTCAACATTACTTGTCATTTCCCGGCCCGGGACGGACCACTTTCGGAGCCCGTTCCACCACCGTAGCACGATATTGTCCGCTTTGGGCCCCGACCACGCCCTCACGGTTTTGTTTCTGGGAACTCATAAGCAACTTCCCAGTGGGTCACCTATCATGGGAGTGCTCTAGCCCCTTTCTCGCTTAACTTCGGAGTTCCTACGGAACCCGAAGCCAGTGAGCTCCCAAAAGGCCTAGTGCTAGGTAGGGATGATAATATACATTTAAGGATCACTCCCCTGGGCGATGTGGGATGTCACATTAAACTTCTTTCATTAATTACTACATATTTTCTACACTCACAATGTTTGTCAGCTCGCTATATAATCAACTTAAATCAGTTAAATCCATCATGCAATGCATTTCCTTCCAATTTTTTGTGATAAACTAATAGATAATTAACTAAATAAATATCCTGCAAAGTTTCAATAAAAATTTCCAAGTTTTTCTTACAATTTCCGTGGTTTTTATTCAATTTTTATCGATATCGATAATGTCCCGATATTTTCATCGAAATTTCCGTATTTTTGGACTAGCGATATTTCCGATATCATCGATATTTTAGACCTTACTTATATATAATGGGCATAAAAAGATTATCACATCCTGGTTACAACTTTTTACGTGGCCTTGACAGGAAAACATTGGCATGATTCATGCAGATATTGCATTCTGGACCTTATTAAGTAAATTAGATTATTATTCCTGAGTAGGATAAAAAAATTTCATATTAAAATCTTGTGCTGCATTGAATTTTTGTTGTGGACCTTTCAATAATCAGTAATCTTAAATATATATAAATAACCATGTTAGGTATGTTAGTAACTTTCTTATACACATTAATTGTGACAATATGTATAGAGAATAAAACCGCGAATCCGGATCCTCTTTGTGATAATTCTGAGGATTCGTGAATCGTGTCCGTTCATCGTACATCGTGCGTTAGAAATCATTTTAAATAATTTTATTTAAAATTAAACACAAACAGTATCTGACAAAAACTAATCGTACGATGTAAGATGAATAGACAAGATTCATAGATCTCCATAATCCTCACCAAAAAGATCCGGAGAGGATCCTGTTGGTAAAACCGCCCTAGCATCGCATCATTACGCCTTGAGCACATTGGCGGAGCCGCCTACAAGGCTAAGGTGGGCTGTAGCCCAGTGAGGTTTTTTGTAAGTGTAGTGTTATCTACGCATTTATTTTATTTCTCACACATCCTTTTTAGTTTTCGACTTTCTGATTAAATGAATTGACAAAGATCAATGACAAAAAATTAATAAGAGTGTGTGAATAACACTATCCTTTTTCAAACTCATGCTTTAACGACTTATGTTAATGCATGTAGCCTATATAGCCCAATCAATTCGAATACAGGTTATTATTTCATGTATATTTAGTAGATGATAGGTAATAAATAATATTTTTATGCTAAAAATAATAAATTAGTTCTATCTTCCCTCCCCCTTCTATCATATTCATTAAAGAAAAAGACTATTTATCCTATGCGATTTAGCCTCCGTACTTCTTACTCAAGAAAATAAAAAGAATTTTCTTTTAGTTTTCAATTAAATCTCTATCTCCGCAATTCCTGACTTTTGGTTGCGATTTTCCAATGAATGTAACCTTTGATACATTCTTAATCGCTTTATTTACTTATTCTTGATTTATTTAGTCGGTTAATTATTTATATAGTCCTTGAAGTTGTTGGTTAGGGTTATGATTTCAAGAATTGTTTATATTCTATAGTTGTTCTTTTATATTGATTATTATATAAGAAAAAAAAATAAGTATATGATTTTATGGTATTAATTTTAGTTTGCCCACCCAAGAAAAAAATTCTGGTTCTGCTATTGCTTGAGCGTGTTCAAGTGCAGAGTGAAAAATAGGCCTATGTTTAGAGAGATTGTTCAGCGTGTAAAGAAAACGGGACGATTCGTCATATATAGATAAATACTTTTAAAAAAATTCTTCATTTTATATAATAACACGTACTATATTTTATGTATTAAAAAATCTCTTCTTGTTGAAGATTATAATAAGAAAAGAAAAGAATTATAAATATAAGATCAATTTTCTAATGACGATGAAGGAAAAGTCCAGGGTCACCGCTTAGGGGACTGTGGCCACCCTGTCTTGTTTTTGAAATGTCACTTTCTCATCTTAAACACCTTAGCGCATACCTCTTTTATGTAGGGCCTCAAAGCTTTGTTGATATTTCTATTACCTCCGCTCTTTTCCCTTCGTCTTCTTCTTTCTTCTTCTGCTTCTCTCTCTCTAGTTTATTTCCTCCTTGTTACTTTCCTCACCCTGTTAAACGGGAGAGAGAGAGAGAGAGAGAGAGAGAGAGAGAGAGAGAGAACTTTTAATTAAGGGCATGGAATGACATATTAACCTCTCTTATCTCGCCTACCACTTGCGCGCAGTTGCATATACCAGTTAATAGCTCGTACAAAAGTTTTTGGTATAAAGAGGGCAGCGGGATGCCCAAGCTAGGTATAGGAGGAATTACTAGTACTGAGTGCTTGACGAACTAGCTTGCTGTAATTAGTTACGAACTAGCTAGCTTTAATTAGTTAGTTTCTAATCAGTTTATGGCAGTTGCAGAAACAACAACAACCTCATCATCATCAACAATGAGCCACGACGACTCCAACAAGGCCGACCATGATCATGAGCATGAGCATGATGAGTATGTTGATGAGCATGAGCACGACATGGTGATGCCGGGCTTTCGGTTCCACCCTACTGAGGAGGAACTTGTAGAGTTCTACCTTCGCCGTAAGGTTGAGGGCAAGCGCTTCAATGTTGAACTCATTACTTTTCTCGATCTTTATCGCTATGACCCTTGGGAACTTCCAGGTATATGTACACACAGCACACACAGATCGATCCGAATTGTCATTTGGATTCGCCATATACAAAGCAGTACATATATGTGAAATTCAACACTTTGACCTTCTTTAAGATAATTTTATTTTATCTTAACTTGTATGAATGATTGTGTGCAGCTATTGCAGTAATTTAACTTGTATGAATGCTTCTGTACAGCTATGGCAGCAATTGGGGAGAAGGAATGGTTCTTTTATGTGCCAAGAGACCGCAAGTACCGCAACGGCGATAGGCCAAACCGGGTAACGACTTCTGGGTATTGGAAGGCAACTGGAGCCGACCGCATGATCCGAAGCGAAAACTTCCGCTCAATCGGCCTCAAGAAAACCCTAGTCTTTTACTCCGGGAAAGCTCCCAAAGGCATTCGAACTAGTTGGATCATGAACGAATATCGCTTGCCTCATCATGAAACTGAACGATATCAAAAGGTACATATATACATATAGATTAAAACTAAATTTTCAAACTCATCTGGAAATGATTAGACTCTTTGGGACTTCCTCTTTCTCGATTTACCTACAGACTCTTTGGGACTTCTCGAGTACTGATGGTGAGCGAGTAGGATTGCTCCTTGTTATCAACTCACAATCTTCAACATATATGAGAGATACCTACGTACATAGAGATATTGTCTTCACTAAGCCTAAACTTCGATCAGTTTACTCACTATATGTATATACCTAGCTTAATTAGTATAATTAGCTAGTTTTCAGTCTCCAAATTATAGATCTTGAGTTTATTCCAATTCTTTTTTTATATACACCATAGATAATTTGGCATAAGAGGTACAACTTATTAGCAAAGAAACAAGATAAGAAAATTTCTAAGAACACAGCTCAAAATTGACCATCACTTCCCTTATTTGTTATATAAATTAATTATTTTAGCATGCACGATCTAGTTGATATACATCATGTATTTTCTCCAAATAAATCGATATCGCTTCCTAATCTTTCAATATATGGATTGATCCTTCGATTCTGCTTCGGGTGGATCGACGTCTAATTTGCATTAATTTAAATTTCAGGGAGAAATATCACTATGCCGAGTATACAAGAGAGCCGGAGTTGAAGACCACCCATCACTCCCTCGTTGTCTCCCGGCATCCAGGGCATCCACATCTAGATCATCAGTACTAGTGGCTCAATCGACGACCAGGTCAGACAATAAAAAGCAGCACACAAATAATATCAACACAGTTGATAGTGTGATTGAAAAACTCCAAGCTTTTAATGAAGGCCAATCGCAGCAGATTCGTCATGATCATGAACATCAGATGGATCAAAAGATGAACATCGAAACTGAAGGTAGCGGCAGAAATTCTGATGTGACAACAGTTTTGCGGCTTTCCAAGCATAAAGCGTACCCTCAGGGCCACCACCAGCACCACAACATTGAGAATAGTACCGCTGCAGCACTTGGACAACCGGGTGCTCCAACTCATCCTGTGGATCAGGAAGAAGGGATGGCTGCTTTCTCGCACCACTCAGCAAACTCAAAGCAATCTGCTGCTAATTGCTCTTCGGTGATCTCGAGTACTGGCAATTCATGTGCAGCACTCTTCACGAGTGGTTCTTCTTCTGTTTGGTCTTCCAATATGAATGCGATTGATGATCTTCATAGACTTTTGAATTACCAACCTGTACACGTACAGCAGCAGGCTGCTTCCAATCATCACCAACATCAACAATATGTACATCATCATCTAGTGCAATATTATGATCATCATCATCATCATCCCCAACCCAGCAACCTTTTCTCAACAAATTTCCCTTCAGCAGCAGCAGCACTATCAACTATACAGCCACAGCAGCAGCAGCAGCTCCCCTCCAACGCACTTCCGACCGCTTTCTCTGACCGCCTATGGGACTGGAATCCAATATCAGAGCCAACCCGGCCGGACTACAACAATCTGTTCAAGTAATCCAATTATATCAGTACATATTTATAGTACTGATTACCATGGATATTCTTACATATAGATCCATAAAAGCTCCTTCGATAAACTTCTTAATTAGTTATGCTATTAGCTAGCTACTCTAATGAATGATTTATCTAGCTAGCTAGCTAGCTTACCCCTTAATAAGTTCTAGGTCTAGTAATCTAATTGCTTAATGTTCTAGCTCATTAAGCTTATATATACTTGATTTTTATCTTTTAATGTTATGACTTATATATATAATACGTTTCATTGTTTCTCTTCAGGGTTTTTGGTTAAAGTATTAAATTATTCACAACTGCCTTTTGTTTATGTCATTATATCTATATAAGAGTAATGCTAAGTAGACCAACTTTTTAGACTAAATTTACAAACCAATAATATGTCACTAATAGAAAATAAACACGTTAATCAACAATTAAGTAATAATTCAATTAATCATCACTAACCACGTTATATAGTTTACAAATTTGATCTAAATAGTTGGTCTCCCTAGCATTACTCTATAAGATATTGCTAACCTTAGAACTGTGTTTGGATTAATATATGGGTACTATACTACTGCATGCATTGGTGAAGGTGCCTAATTAATTACTAATTAGGGTTTCAAAGTAAATCGTATGGGTGAATCTTCTTTTTCCTTTTGTGAACGTCGTCTTTTATTCTCTTTATGATTTCAAGTAGTTCAGAGTTCCTACAAATGAAGAACAAGTTAACTGGAGATCAAGTGATGATTAGGGATCCCGATCCATGTGTTAGTCTCTAAGTTCCTCAACATCGCTTCTTTGTTTTATCAAAAGTTACTTTGTGTACAATTCAAAGTGTAAATGTTTATTTCCAATGACGATAATAAAAAAAACAAGAAAATTATAGGTATATATATGTATGTTTTTAAGCATCATACATACTATATATATATATATATGAACATGTGAGATACACGTATACTTTGTATTCTGGCTATTGAGTGCCGAACAGAAAAAGGAGGAGCGATGACAATCTTAAATTATAATTGATTAATATCAGGGTTGATAATGTTTATATTACACTATAATACTTTTATATTACAGAGATTTTTTTTCTTTTTCCAAACGATAAACTGATTTATTAATAATTAAATACGAATCAATACATTAACATCAACAACTAGGATATTAAAGAGCCAAATTGGCTTCCAATTATCCCAGTGAAACACACCACTCTCTTTAAAAACATAAGCAACCACCTTAGGGGCGACTTTATACACTTCTGAGGATAGAACCTAAGTGCAACGGACCTCAAAAGGGAAGCTAGCTAGAAAACGAATGTCATGGACAATCCTTTCCATCCACATCTCCGTAGTCCCGCTGACGTTAACATATCTATCACCACTGTTCTAAAAATCTCTGCCTAGCACCGCCTAGACCCTGCCTAGGCGCTAGGCGGTTGGCCACCGCCCCGATTAATGCCTAGGCGTTTAGAAATTAAGAAAGGGCACCTAGACCGACTATGGCACCTGCCTAGACCGCCTAGGCACCCGCCTAGCCCGCCCAGACCCATCTAGACACTCACCTAGATTGCGACTCTCTTAGACATAAAATAGATAACTTTCATTCTGCATTTTATTTTTTCAATAAATTGTAAGAGACTTGTTGAATACTTAAAAGGAACGCACATTATATACTTGTTTGCCATGTTTTCATTATGTTCCAATAGCTCATAATATATATGTCATTCCATTTTGTAGTTTATGATGAAATCATATATATTTTAAGTATAACCAAAACTTATTTACACAAAATATATATATATTTAATTAAATTCGCCTAGACCCCGCCGCCCGACTAACTCCTAGCGTCTTTTAGAACCTTATCTATCACCGCCCTTGCGTATGTCTCTTCCTCCACCATATCGAAACCCCACTCCACACAGGCCACCAACCCAGCACGTATGGCCTCCGCCACTGCCATGATACTTGAGTTGCTATAATAAATCCAGCAGCCGTGACTGTACATAAGAAGTTTGATTTATTCTTGGTGCTGTGATAATTGTAAAGATTGAAGCAGTAGCTTCAATGGAGGCGATGAAGAAACAGACTTGCAGAGATAGAGAAAGAAAGAGAAAGAGAGATAAAGACTTTCTTGTATTTCTTGAGTGTCAAGTTAATTTTCTCACACTTTGGCTATATGTATTTATACTTTTACATTGCTTAGTGCACAAGCTAATATTCTAACAAACTAACAGCCTTAGCACCAGATTCTAACAACCTTGTAACTTTCCTTGGATCTTGTGACACTCGTCATCATCTATACCCTTAAATTCGTTTCACTTGGATTCTCATCTTTGTGTTTGTCTACACTCTTACAATAATACATGTGCGTGGGGGTGTATGTGAATATAAATTGTAAGGGGAAGATGTAAATCAAACATTATTTGATGGGTCGGAGTTCCATGGATGAGGCCTGCATTCTAGTGCAACTCCAAGCCTCCTATATTTGTCATATTATAATTATTTTTTAGGGTGTTCATTGATGTATTGTTCTTCATGTGATATATAGAGGAAGCTGGATTCAGACCGTCTCTCACGTACACGTACACTGCATCCGAAGCATGTGAGAAGGGGGTAGGGCCGGTATAGGCATCAGTAGCCAGCATTCTCATTGGGATCTGGTCTAGGCGCAGTGGTGTGCTGGACTACTATAGCTTGTACTACTAGAGCTGAATATTACAGTGTAACTGTGAATTAGCAGGTTGGAATATTAGTTATTACTTCTGACAAGTCAGTGCGACCTGCATCGCATGTGGGCAACTTTGCGGGCGAATGTGCATCATGCTGAGCTAGGCTTTCATGGATTTGTTAGAGGAAAAAGACTTATGATCCGGCTACCCCGTCATGAACTCACGATGGCTTCTTATACTAATAATACAATAATTTGTTAATTTTTTCCACATATCATTGCATAATTGGCACAGAAACTGTGTGCAATGCCCAGCACTCTCCATACAAGTTCTTCTCTTGTTAGAGAGACTAGTTTGAGAGGTCCATGCATATGATGGTAGAGCCACGCTAGCTAGCTTGGTACTGGTATTGCACACTACTATTACTGTGAGCAATGCACAGCGCAAATATAAATACAATGCTTCTCTAGTTCTTCATGTGACCTAATTAGTTGTTGGCCTCTCTAGTTCTTTGTACGTTGCTAAAAAGTCACGACAACAGAAATACCCAATTTTGCGCCATTAGAACTGCAACATCAAAACACATTTAAGTCATAACAGATAATTAAGATGCAGCAATTTATTTGGAGACTGAATTTTAGTTGAGCTTTTCCCCTAGTCTTTTGAGCTAGTTCTACATTTTCCTTGCATTTGCAAGGTTTTGCTTTTCGTTCCATAGTTGTTTTAGGGTCTCTCTTTGTCGCTTTTTGTCGGATCTATGATTATTCCATCATCTAGCCTCTTCTAATTAATTCCGGTATTGATTTATCGTGTGGAGTTCTATGTCGGCTTAGTTCATTTCGGTGGGTCTTGGGCTTGTTATGGAAGCTCTACCATGGAAGAAGGAGAAAGAGATGCTAACAATCTTGGTAGATTTTTTTTTTATTGTTCGTGCTTTGGGCCATGGTAGGGGATATGAGGCGTCTGAACCTTCTTTGGTCTTCCATAATGTTTGAGCGGCTGTTTACCCTCCTCATAGTAGCCTTTTTCTTATTCTGATCTAATGAGATCTTCTTCGCTCTTTGGGTCTCTTTGGGTCTTTCTACAAGACTGGCATTGCATGTTGAAGTAAATCCTTGCATGCATGCTTAATCTAATTTTTACTTAATTAGAAACCATTTTAATTTAACCTTATAAGAATATTCATAAACCGAATAGTAACATCTAGCAATGGCTTTTGACTATCCAAATTAGTTAAAATATGTTTAAATTCATGCACACATATTTGAACCTTAGTTATGGTTACAATGCAATTCAGTTCTTCTGTCTACTATATTCCGATCACATACTTTAGAGCATGGTACATTTGTCAAATTCTACATATAGATATGATCACCCTGGTGTATTTCTTGTACGTTGCTTTGGTCAAAGACTTCTGAGATTGTTAAGGGGCTAGACGAATATCTGCTTTCATGATTACTTAGAATGTAACAAATTCCTTATTGTGCATTCACGTATCTCCATATTAATGTACATGATACTGAACCTCACACTATAAGCCTCTACTATTGTTTGAAGGCTTTGCAGTGAGGCCAAAGATCATATTTGTGGATTCAAATTTCTTCCTCCTTGTTCTTGGACAAAATTGCACCTACAAAACAAATAACACCTTAGGTCAAGGCCATGAACCACACGCGCCCATGATGAATTTTGGTGGTGGGGGGAGTTGGGGGGAAATGGGCTTTGGCCGAAGAGCATCTGATGCCAAAGTTAGAATTTTGAGGGAAAAGTGTTTGGAGAATTTATTAAGAGTAGAACTTAGGTTTTGGAGAGAATGAGGGTGTTTATATAGGGGTGTGGCCGGCCCCTTTGGGAGGATTGGAACCGGCCACTTGGATGACTTTTTGGGTGAGATTCATGATTTGTAGCTAATTAATAAATTAATTGAATAATAAATCAATTAATTAGCTAATGAATATAACTTGAAAGGAAAGATTTGGGCGTTACCTTGTGGATAATATTTGATGAGGATAGATGAAATTGGTTTTGAATAAATACTTATTTTGGGACCTTTTGACTTGATTGATGGATGGTTGTCCACTGCTCGCGCATAGGAGTTCTGGTGTTCTTTGAGGGTAATTTTGTCATTTTAACCCAAAAATCCACGTGTTGCCTGTTGATTATTTTTGACTCCACAAATGCCCCCGCACTTGTTGGGCTGTTCGCAGAAAAGGGCAACAGATGTAGAGATTTTCTTATTTTAGGAAACTTAGGATGGTTTCCTATTTTGATGTAGATTCCCTCTTTAGTAGGAAATTATATACTTCTAGGAAAGAGAAATAAATCACTTCTAAAGTCTATTTAAGTCTACCTTAAGTAGATTGTTATGCATTTAACAACCTAAATATTAAGATACTAATTACACGTTTTAAACTCGCAAGTGCACAAGATCAAACACATAGTATAGAAAGCAAGTACGAGATCATTCCCACGAGGATTGCACTAATATGTATCTATAGTATGATTCCTAACAATTTAAATTAATTAATTCACAAAACTAGCACATAAAGGTTTAACAAAATAAATTGAGTTGTCTTAAATTTAAGAATAAAATCACAATATAATGAACGTAGGCAAATAAAAGTAATTGGCATTAAGGGTTTTGAAAACACTGTTTGAACGGTTAGGACTTTGGTTTCCATCTCTAACCTTTTTCGCCTAAGCAACCAATACACACAATGATACGAAACAGATTTTTGATGCTTAAAGTTTGTCAACCTAAAGGCATGGTATCTACTCTTTAAGCTATTGATTTCCCTAAACAACGAATTAGGCATGGGTGTCTACACTAACTCTTTTCATTCTCGACGTATTTAGCATGGTATCTACTAGGTTGCACTTCGAGAAAGCATAATACAATGGAAATCGACAAACACATGAATCCTAGAATATGGTCTCTATTCCGGTTATTCATGATAATTAATTCCAAGAACCGTACTAGTTCTCTTGTTACTCGGCATAGGTATAAGACTCGATCATCCAAATTTACCCATGTAACAAACCCAATTACAAAGCTATTCTATGGTGATCAATCATAAAATAACTCAATAAGATTGGAATTGAAACTGGAATTAATCACTAAAGCATCAACAAATCGTCTTGTAGCAAAAGTGTATCGAAAATACTCAAAGAAACATGATTAGGACTTCAACAAAGTCCCAACTATGAAATTTAGTTACTCATAATCTAAATAGGCAGTAAAGACAAACACAACAGAAAGTAAAAGGAGAAGAAAGAACTCTTCAATGATGAATTGCAGATTGATGCTCGGTCCTTCCTCTTTCTCATTTCTGTCATGACTTCCCCCTTCTTTCTGTCGTAGCTGCTGCTTTCTTTCTGTTGTGGCTTTTGCTTTTTATATCTGACGCCCCCCTCTGCTGGTCTGATTAGGGATTCTCCTTCTGGTTGTAACCGACAAGGCAATTAGCCTTTTTCTTTCATTCTAATTCAATGGGCTTTAAAGTTCCATCTTATTAGTCTTTTTATTTATTTCCTTTCGAACTTTTTGGCTTCTTCCAACTGGTTAAAACTCCTAATAAATAGGAATTTTAATCTTCCTTTAATCTGCCACATTGATACACATTTGTAGAAAACTTTGTATTTGCGCGTAGCCTGACCTTCATGTATTAAAACTGCCATAACTCCCTCTAGAAAAATGATCTTCATGAACCGTAAAATTCTACAGAAAATAGACATCCGCAGCTTTCCAAGATTATATGGCACATCTTTTGGTTCTTCTCGAGTCAATACAGTTTAATCCACAAACTCAACTGATTTGCAGAGTCTGTACTAATGACATAGGATTGTAAAAGCCTTTTTAGTCTCAATACTTTCTTTTAAGCTCTTTTTCCACCTTTGTCTTGTTACAACCTACAAAACATAAATAGAATGTAAAACCTATAAAAAAAGAGTAAAACAAAGGTTTTAACAATGAGAATTAATATGTATATAATGGTGAATTTACGAGCATAACATAGATGATTAAATCAACTTTAGAGAGCAATTTATTCTACCCTACAAGAGAGAGACAAAGCTAGAGGTTATTTTTCCCCCTTCCCTAGCAATCTTCTACACTTGCCCTTGTAAAGGACCATCTTTCGTTGTTTTCTTCGTTTTCTCCGTGTCGCACCGAGCTAAGAAAAAAAATAATTTTCCTTCTCTTCTTAGATCGTGCTGTCACAAGGCTGTTATCGGGGTGATGCGGCACGTTGGCTGACTGGGGGGCCAAGAGTTAACTCGGCATGGGATGAGGAGGTGTTATGGCAGAGACCACTGCTTGGGCTGCTCAGCTTGTGCGGCTGGGGCCACGAATTACGGCGTTGTGCTAGGTGAGCCATATGGCTTATATCTTTTTGGCTTTTGGACTTAACGCAGGCCAGGCCAGCGATTGAGAGAAATGAGGAAGTCGCGAGCCTCTTGTGCTGCTGGAATGCTGAGCATACAGGCCTCCTACCTGCTGGTCTGAAAGAAAAGAATGAGGGAAAAGCCAATATAGGTTAAGCTCCCCTGCTGAGTACCGTGAATGGCATTGGTTGCTTAGTCCTCTATGCTGGGAGAAATGTGGGTTGTTCTCGATAGAGTAGGTAAAGAGGATCAAGCCGGATGCATTGGCTCGTTTGATCGCTATCGTGGAGCCTACAATGAATGAAGGTAGAAAGAAGAGATCTTCCCTGCCTGCTTAAGAAATGCCGTTAAGAAAAAACTGAAGACTTCCTCCGCTGCTCATGAAGGTCCGTATGCTGCCATGAGGCTTATGATTGACATGACTTCTTCCAATGGGAAGAAAAATAAGGCTGCTAGATCTGAGCCTGTGGCATCTGCTATGTCGAGAATGGCTGGTACGATTGCTCAGCGTAAAGGTCTTGTCATACCCCCAATGTCGAAGTCTGTACTAAGATGTCTGTTAGGAGGTAAGTTCGGTTCACCTTTGAAGAAGTTTGCTATTATGAAAAGTGATAAGGTGGACTCTGCTGCTAAAGTGGCGCTAAGGCTTACTTCTCCTACTGTGAAAACTGATTTGCTTGCTGGGAAGGAGGAAGCTGCTCTCGTAGGCAGCTGTGAGAAATCCACTAAACCTGTTTCTGGAAAGGTTGTTGAGATATGTGTGCTTCTGAAATCAGATCTGCTTAAAGTCATGGACTCTTATGCCAAGTTTATCAATGATGTTAGAGGGGCTGTTTGCCCAAGTTTATTTACGAAGCATACGACCGACCCTACTTGCCATGATGCAGAAGATAGCTATTCTGGTGGCCAAGTTTATGCTTCTTGACTAAAAGGATACCAAGGTTGCCAATGAGGTGGCAAAGGCTATGGCAGCCAAAGCTTATTCTTCTGCCAAAAAGATCAAGAGGTTGGAATCTGAGCTCGTCACTTTGAAGAGGTATAATATATCTGCCCTCACTTCTCTGCAATTTGAGACCGCTCGCCAAGAGATTGTGGATTTGAGGACTAAGCTTGACGCGATCCAAGTAAAGTATGAAAGTGAAAAAAAAAATGAGATTGGGGGTTACATACCTCAGATTTAAGATCTTGAGCGTGCCATCTCTGAATTCTGTTCCGCTGCTTATGTAAAGAATGAAGAATTGATCGCTACTTACAACCAAGTGATCCACTTCAGGAGGTTCATTGATAGGCTTGAGCCTCAAGTGCTGGAACTCTAAGGTGCTTTGAAGATTAACGATAGTCTAAAGAAAGAAGTGGATGAGCTGCAGTGGGTCCGTGCTTGTTTGCTCAAGGATAATAAGTAGTTGACGGGTGAGAAGGCTGGGTTCGAGGCCTCACTTACTCAGAGTCAAGCTGACTTCTACAAGCTGGGTTATGTAGACCATTTCTTTGGGTGGCCGTTTGACTTGAGTTTTCTGGTAAAGACTTCGTGACCTTCTCTATTTCTCTGGAAAATTTGCTCGCCTTCACTTTTGAGTCTTCTATTGGTGAAGTAGTCGGAGAAGTTAGTGCCCATGTTGAATCAGCCAGTAGTAAAACGTCGGATGGTGCCCCTGCTGAGAATGTCGTGATTGCTAAAGGTGTGGCAACCGAGTAGCTGTGGGATGTCCAAGCTGCTGAAGAGTAGTTTTCTAGGTAGTTTTTAGGATTTTCTTTTCCTTGTTGCTTTTGCTTGAACTTTTTCGATTTTTGCTAGTTGTTTATCAATTTTGCTATAAAATTTAATAAACGTATTTCCTTCGTTTTCCTCCATCTTCGCTTCTTTTGTACATGCTCTAACTTTCAGACTTTTTAGGCCAGTGGTAGACTGTTACTTTTCTATAAGCAGACAAGCTCGCGTAGCCTATGTTGCCGTAGGTGTTGGTGTAGAACTTTGCAAGGTTGTCAATCATAGGGTTGACAGACAGACGCCTTACTTACAGAAGCAGACAAGTCCGCGTAACACTAGGCTGTTAACGTTGGCTTCTTCTAATTCCGTAGGTTGCGTAGCAAGTATCACAACACTTTAGGACTTAGTGTAGATCATTCCACGCTTGGTAGAAGTGAAGCTTATCGACTATCTAGCATGTCGGTAGTGGATAAAGCTTCATATATACGCACTAGCTTATTTAACCTTTCACAAGAATGTGCGGTTGTATAAGTCTAGCGCGACTTTACTGTTCGAAAGGCAAGCCATAGGCAGTCTTCTGGAAACCGTAGATTACCTTAGTACACTCAGTAGCAGCTTTAGGGTTCCAGAGTAGCTGTCCATCGAACGTACTGTGTAATATGTCTCTTTCTACTCTAGAGCCCGGTTCCTCACAGATTAGGCCAAAAGACCCAAAATCCTTCAGTTAGCTAAGCCTTGAAAAAGACCATTGTGGCTATTTCTAGGAATCCTGGCACAAGCCATTGTGCTTCTAGTTATACTATAACAACCCAGCTCATCCACGTCTGGATATTCAGAGTGTAGAGTTTATCCTCCCATTTTGGAGAACATGGTTGGTCCCTCCAAGGGGTGCAATTCCGACGATGAGTCCCTAAGAAGGGCACGATCTTATTTTGAAGTGCAGGGGTGATCAGTTGTTGTAGACATGTAGTCAAGCCAAGTTGCAAATTACTTCTGAATTCCTCATTGAAAAACGAGTGAAATGAACGAATAACTTAGCTGTAAAATACTGCATAACAACCGATAGTCCTCAGCTTGCCAGGTGGTGCCCATTGAGCTGCTTGAGTCTTCGGGTCTTAATATAGTGGAAGGTCACATATGGTACTTCCTCAAGTTGTAAGTGTTCCATTGCTTCTCGATCTCTTTGTCGTTCATGGCGGTGAGGGTGTAATTACCCTTGCCGCTTACTCTGCTGATCTTGTATGGACCTTCCCATATGGGATCCATTTTTTGAAACCTTCTATGCGAGCAGTGATGAAGGCTTTTCTTAAGACTAGATCTCCTAGTTGGAATTGCCAAATCTTGACCCTTTTATTGTAGCTGGAGAAGAGCTCCTGCTGGTAGGCTATGATGCGGGTAATGATCTGCTCGTGCTTCTCCTCTGCTAGATCTAAGGTTGTGGCCATCTCTTTACTATTCTACTCAATGCTTGGTAGTAGAGTGTTGATGTTTGGCACGATGATATTGGGAGGAATGATAGCTTATAAACCAAATGCCAAAGAAAAATGAGTCTCACTGGTTGCTCGTCTTTTGGTAGTGCGATACGCCCATAAACATCCGAGGAGTTCGTCTGGCCATTTTCCTTTCTTATCGATGAGGGATTTCTTGAGGCAGTCGAGGATCATCTGTTGGATGCTTCGGCCTGCCTATTGCCTTAAGGATATCTCAGTGTGGACATGTGCTGCTTGATGCCATACTTTTGGAAGAACTTCGCCAAATCTTTGCCCACAAATTGCGGGCCATCATCAGTGACGATGAATTGAAGGATGTCAAATCAGCAAATGATATTCCTCTGTATGAAGGGCTCTATGTCTGTCGAGTCGTGGTCGTCATGGGCTCTAGTTCTACCCATTTGGTGAAGTAATCGATTGCCACGATCACCATACCTATACCCCCCAGTAGTAGGCGGCATTGGTCGTACCAGGTCGATTACCCACTGCATGAACGGCCAAGAACTCGTCTACGGGTGTAGTTCGCTGTTAGGCAGTGCTAGGACCGACGTACAGCGTTAGCAGTAGTCGCATTGTTTTACTAACTTCTTAGCATCTTGGTGTATGGTAGGCTGTAGTAGTATGCGTTAAGAGCCTTCTGTGCTAAGGATTGGCCTCCGAAGTGATTTCCACAAATGCATTCATGGATTGAGCTTAGAACCTTCAAGTTATCGGGAGGCGCTAGGCAGCGGAGATGTGATCTGGTGTAGGATCTTCGGAAGAGAATGTCGTTCCACATGTAATATTGTGCTTCCTTTATTTGAAGCTTTCTAGACTCTATCCTTTCTATGTGGAGTGTTCGTTGACCAAGTAGTCTATAATAAAACTTTGCCAGTTGAAAGTTGTACTAACCTGTAACATTTTGGCTGTCGGCTTCGCCTCTATGCTTAGCTTATCTATATACTCTACTGGAATAGAGCGTTTGAGTTAGTGGTCGAGGTTGGAGCCTAGGCCAGCTAACGTGTCTGCATGGGTGTTGTCTGCCCACTGAACTTGAGTGAGAGTGTAAGTTTGAAATGCCTCAAGTTGCTTGCGTACCTTCTCTAAGTATTGCGTTATCCTTGGATGTTTTGCCGCGAACTCCCCAGTAGCCTAGTTGGTGATTAGTTGAGAATCGAAATGAATTGCGAGCTTCTTCACTGCCAAATCTTTTGCCATTCAAAAGCCTGTTAGTAGAGCCTCGTACTCTGCTTCATTGTTGGATGCTTTAAAGCTCAGAGTGATTGCTTGCTTGAGCATTGAACCGTCTGGAGTAACAATGACCACGCCTGCTCTCGAGCCTTTATAGTTGGATGCGCCATCGATATACAAATGTTAGAAGTCTCCATTTGGGGGAGCAGGGGCGGCTAAGGTGTGCTCGGCTACTTCTAAGGCGTCATTAGGCCACTCTGTTACGTCACCTAGGCTAGGCGTGAATTCCACTATAAAGTCTGCCAAGGCTTGGGCCTTTATCATCGTGTGAGGTCGGAAAACTAAGTCGTATTGGTCAAGTTTCAACACTTATTTCATCACTCGTTAAGAAGTGTCTGGACCATGTAAGATTGATTGTAGGGGATATTGAGTCATGACGATGACTGTATGAGCTTGAAAGTATGGTTTTAGCTTTCGAGCAGCAGCAACTAGCACCAAAATTAATTTTTCAATCTTCAGGTATCTAGTTTCCACATCAAGAAGAACTTTAGAAGTGTAAAATACCGGGAGTTGGGCCCCCAACTCTTTTCGTATGAAGGCAGAGCTCACTGCTACTTCTCATATTGCCAAGTAGATATATAAATCCTTTGTTGCTTCTAGCTTGGATAGTAAAGGAGGTGATGTGAGATACTTCTTCAGGTTTTGGAAAGCTCTTTCGCACTCTTCATCCCATTTGTCTCATTGTGCCCTCTTGATGGCCTTGAAAAAGGACTTGCATCGATCGGTGGACCACGAAATAAAGCAATTAAAGGCATATGCTCATCCGGTCAAGCTTTGGATTCCTTTTAAGGTTGTGAGAGATTTCATCTCTAGGATCGCTTGAATTTTCTTGGGATAAGCTTTGATTCCTCGTTAGGTTACTAGGTACCTTAAGAATCTACCTAAAGATACTTTGAATGTGCATTTAGTGGGGTTGAGCTTCATCTTATAATTTCTGAAGATGTTGAAAGTTTCCACCAAGTTACAGATGTGGTCTGACCGTTGTTTTCCCTTTACCATGATGTCGTCAACATAGACCTTTATGGTTACCCCAATTTGCTTCTTGAACATTATGTTTACTAACCTTTGGTAAGTGGCTCTCACATTCTTGAGGCTAAAAGATATAATCTTGTAGTAGTAGGTGTCTTGCTCGATCACGAACGCGGTTTTCTCCTTGTCAGACTCGTACATGGTTATTTGGTTGTAGCCGGAATACGCATCCAAGAAACTAAACAGTTGATTCCCATAAGTTAAATCTACAAGTAGGTCAATTCAGGGAACGGGATAGGGATCATTTGGGCATGCTTTGTTAAGGTCGATGTAGTCCACGCAACCCCTCTATTTGCCCTTCTCTTTCTTCACAACTAGCATGACGTTGGAAAGCTATGTTGAGTGTGTTACATCTTCTGTGAATTTGACCTTCAGTAACTAGTCAATTTCTGCTTCGATGATTGCTACTCGCTCGAGTGTGAAATGTCTTCTCTTTTGGATCACCAGTTTAGCAGTAGTGTCTACGTGCAGCTTGTGGTAGGTTATCTTGGGGTCGATGCCGGATATGTCAGAAGGTGACCATGCAAAGACATCACGGTTTTCTCTAAGGAAAGCCGTAAGCTCTTCCTTCTCGGCTGAGCTTAGACGTGAGCCGATTCTAGCCATCTTTTTTTTGCTGCTGGGGATCAAGAATGATGTCCTCGGCATCCTATTTGGGTTTTCATTCTACCTCGTCTGCTTAGGCACCATTTTCTTGATTTGCTTGCTGTAAATGCTATTTGGTAGCTTCTTTGTCCATTTAGACCTCGATAGCCTTTGCGAGGGTAAAGGTCTTATTCTTTGATTCATTCAATACTTACATAGTGCATCGTCGAGATGGGGCCTGATCAGACTTGATTTATCAGACTCCTCCTCCTGAGATGCGGAATCAGATTTTTTAGTACTTGACGGAAGTGACGACATCCAGCTTGATCAACCAATGTCTTCCAAGAATCCCATTGTAGGGAGATGGGCAGCTTACGATCGTGAACGTCTATTTTGAGATAACTAGCTGTGTTTTCACGTCTAGTGTGATATGACCAATGACAGTCAAGGTATGCCCGTTGAATTCGGTAAGTATTTACGCTCGGCGTATAATTGTGCTTTCTAGGCTCATCTTCTGAATTACTGAGAGCTAAAGTAGGTTGACTGCATTTCCATTGTCATCCATCATTATGTCGACTATAGCATGGGCTAGTTGGACAGATACTACTAATGTGTCATCATGTGAAAAATCGATGCATCTTGCATCCTACTTGGTGAAGCCAATGATAGGTCCAGGTTGGGGGTCAACTGCTTGGACTTGTGAGAGTAGCAGCGCTTGCTAGATCTTTCTCTTCTTTGAATTGTTAGTGGCCCCCAAGTGCTTAGATTTGGCAAAGATACCATTAATTTGAATTGTCTGGTTAGGTTGTTCCTCGTCAGCATGAGCATTTCTTTTAGGCTGCGCGGCTAGCTTATCCAAGTATCTGTCAACCTCGCCTTCTTTCACTAGCTTCTTTAGGTAGTTCTTCTAAGTATGGCAATCGTCAGTTGTGTGATCGGGGTCTCGGTAGAATGCGTAGTATTTGGTGTGGTTCAACTTGGAAGTATCTCCCTTTGATTGCTTTGGCAGCTTAAACCACAACTCGTTCTTGAAATCGCGAAGGATTTGTGGATCAGGACCGAGAACTCAAAGTAGTTCTTGATTGTCGGGCCTCCTTTAGTCGAGGATCGGTCCCAACGCTTGGCCATATGCTTGCTTTTATTGTTCTGCTGCTTTCCATCCTCCTTTTTTACTGCCATTTTTTTTCAAGGCTGCTCAGGCGCATTGTCTGCTCACCGAGCTTCGTTCCAAAGTGCGTGCTTCTATGCTAGAGCGAATGAGTTTGCTAGAGTTAGATCTTTTTTCATGATCAACTCTTCGAACAACAGGTGATCTACTGAGAGTCATTTTGGAATGATGCACTTGCTAATGAGTCGTTGCATCCGACTATCTTCGCATTATCTGCTTTGTTCCTCTTCATGTAGTCGCGGAGTGACTCTTTTGGGTTCTTCTTCACGTTGAACAAGTGGTCGGACATTTTCTTAGTCGTGACGTAGGATGAGTATTTTTTGGTGAAAACCAAAGAAATATCATCGAAACTCCTGATGGATCACGGCAGCAAGGTGTGAAACCAATCTTGCGCATTGCCTTGCAAAGTGGTGGTGAATATCTTGCACATAAAGGCATCATTGTTCCGATACCATCATGATTCGGTAGTGCTTCAAGTGTTTCTCCGGATCTCTATCTCATTTGAAAGATGTGAAGTGTGGCATGCTAAACTTATGTGGAGGCTCTGTCTGCTCAATCTTGTCAATGAAGGGTGACCTGCTTATGTTGGTCATGTCACGTCGTAGTGCTTCATCAGCCACTTCGTTGCGTTGAAAATCACACAATCGCTCGTGTAAGAGCATATCTGCCTTTTCCTGATTTTTTTAGGGTAGCAAAGCTCTCGGCTACCATCGATCTTGACCTACTGGCCTATGATGCTCTTCTATAGGCTCGGCTCGTCTATGTCGCGGTAGCAGTGCATTTGGTCTATTCTTGGCAGGTGAATAGATTCTTTGCAGGTTTCCAGTTGAACTTGAGCCGAATTGAGTGACTGTTTCTCTCTATCTTTCGTGTTGCCTACTCTGATTGAGGTAGATGATGCTCTTTGCGGGCTTAGCCACGAATGAACACTTCGCCTGGAAGGTTGCTCATGTTGACTATTGCTCATGTTGAGTATCAGAATGTGGACCTAACCGTGGATGTATACTCTTCCTTAGCCTAATTGAGAGTGTACACTTCTCCACGTGCTAAGATGAGAATATACGCTATCTCGGGGGCCCAATCGAGAGTGCACATTGCCCAAATGCTCGATTCGTGGCTACTTGCTAAGACACTGCTGAAGAGATTCGTTTGTCCTTGTCCTACTTCGGGACACCTCGTTTGGGGCACGTTACATCTCGATGCGCTAGAAAGGCTGATTCACCAAGGTCGTCTGCTGTGCGAAGGCGCTTGTCAACTCTATGACTTGTCAATACAAGTGTTGTTAGCCATTTGGATTGGAAGAGCTTGGAATGAATGCACCTTCTTAAGTAGTGGAAAGGTGGTAGACTCCGGGCGCGAGATTTGAGTTGGGAAATGTCAAATTCGCGAAGAAATGTGGTGAAAATACCTCCGATTCAATCGTAGACCCAGAAAATCCACCCTACATATATTTATATGATAAAAACTTCAAATTTACCATCTTCACCTTGTGCGCGATCTAATTATGATGTGAGGGAGGTAGATAGGTTCAACAGCGAGCGGCGACAACGGCTGGGGATGTGCCGACAACAACACGGGGTGCGACACTATTAAGGAAAGAAAGAAAGCCAGTAGAGGCGGAAGATTCTTGCTTGTCGAGGAAGAGGTTTTCAGGAACCTTAAAGGCGTCGTGCACAAAGACAACTACTGCACCGACGGTAAAAACGGAGATGAGGACGGATCTGACAGATGTGAGGAAAACGACAAAAATAGAGAGGCAATGAGGCCCCAAAAGGTTTGGGTTTTGGAGAATGTGCGGCCGAAGATGATGAGGAGCTAATCAGAGGTACGGCGACAGCAATGGTTGCGGTTGAGGAAAATAGTACTACGCCACCGTGGTGTAAAAGGAAAGGGTTGGATTTTACATAAAGGACATGTTCGTGAAGAAGGGCTATAGGATGACGGGGTTGGGGAAGAGAGGGAGATGTGGGTTGGGTATAGAGGAGAGTGGAGTCGAAAAGAATGGGAAGAGAAAAAAATTGATTTTGATTTTTTTTTTTAATTTAGAATTTAGAATTTTTGAAGTTTAAAATTTTTTTTAATATCCACATGGACCCATATTGACACGTGGCGTCCAGTTATTGTTCACGTGGGCGCCACGTCACAAGTTAACGGTTAATTTAATTAACGGAGGTATGAAGTTGTCCCAAAATTATGACTTCAGGTACCACTCTGGGATGAAAAAAACTTGATGTATCAAAGTTGAAAATCAAGAAACTTTAGGGTAGTAAACTGACATTAAACCTAAAAAATAAATCTACACCCACAAAAAACTCCCTTCGTACCTTTCCTCTTCTCTCAACCTCCCATATTGTCACTTAATACTACGATCTAGTGATATTCCTCTCCACTTGTAAGTGAGAAGTCTTAGGTTTGATTCTTGCCAAAGGCGAATTTGAACCACATTATTACTAGCCTATTGCGAGGCTAAGCCCACTCCTCAGTGTACATAATATCGTTTGGTCAAAAAAAAAAAAAAACCTCCCATATTAAGCCATTTCTCTTGCACTCCATTTTCCCCGACCTCTCTTTGCCACAACCTCTCTTTTTCTTCGTAGCGCTGATTCACTTTCAAGATCCATTGACACTCACTCATAACCTCATTTCTCCTAAGCCTTAATCCACCATTAATCTACGAGATATACACACCACAGCACTAGATCTCATGATCTTTTCACATTGACTTGCAAGGGCACAACAATGAAGAGATAAAGGTAAGACTGGTTTTTGGAATCTCAGAATGCAGCATTCAGAGCAGTGGCGAAGCCATTAAGGGATCGGAATTGTCCCTAACCCATCTTGCTTTTTTTTATTCTTGCTACTATAATAGATGTTGTTGCTACATATCAGTATAATACTCTTAAAATTCAAGTGTATCCTAAATCCAAACTTTTTTCATTCCAAGTCAGGACTCATTTTTCTCTACATCCTTCATATTGTTGTGTAATCTTCACTTCCCTTCTTTATTCTTTCAACTTTTCATTGGCTTTAACTTGTGTTTTAAAAAAAAAATTGCATATTTTTTACTTCATACTCGGGTTTCTAGGTTTGTGCAATATTTTTAGCTTTATCTAATGAATTTAAGATCTTTTAATTTTTATGCAGATAACTACAATCTTTCATGTTATAGGTTCAAATTACCTATGTATGTGAGAGCCTCTCTGCACATGAAATCCTTACTCCACCACTGATTCGGAGTAGTCGGAGTGGGTAGTAAATTTAGGTGTGGGTGATTGATATCGGATTAAGTTCGCAAAACCATATTATTGGACCAAATTACTCTGATACGCTCCAAATTGGTACGCAAGATTCATTTTACTGAGAAAGATCTGCTTGTTCCTCCAAGAAACGAAAACCTAATCAAACCTTGATTAGGGAAGTCTTGCAAGTAGTTAGGATCCCTATTGTAATGAGATTGACGTGCGTCTCAAGCAATCATCAGCCTAAGAGGAAGAGATTTTCTCTAGGATTCACCCGGTTGATTAAGGATTACTGTTCTTGTAAGGCGTCTTCTCTAACTAGTATAAATATACACCCCAGGGTTCAGATAAAATGTATCACGTACTACGTGCTACAAAGGTTCTTAAAATAATTTTACCAACTTGATCGTCGGAGAGTTCTTGACCAATACCATACCAGTGCATTACAATCTCTACTTTCTTATGCAGATTTTTTATGATGGTCGTTAAATCTATAGAGGTGCGAAAATTTGGTTCCAAAGAGGTAAATCGAACGTAGTCAAATTATGTAGTGTGCCAAGATTTTGATTGTACTGAAGGACAACTCTGCAACTGAAAAAAAAAAATTTGCAAAAACACATTTGTTGTCTTCGCGAGAAATAGGTTGTTTTTGAGCTTTTCTTAAGCGTGGGTTTTTTTTTTTTTTTTGGGTACTGGTGTGGGTTTTTAAAAGGGAACTTTAACGAAAAGCTCCCGGTACTGTTCACTTTAACGAAAAACCACATTTTTACACTAAAAAGTCAATCCTGATACTATTCACTTTACCCTTTATTTTGTCCTTATCATTAAAACTCAAAATTTTCAAGCCCTTTTCATTAATTTTCCTTTTTTAAAATAGGTTAACCAAACAAAAATTTTGAGTTTGTGTTTCAAGTTTAAAAGTTATATTCGAGTAAAATACCAAACATCCATTAAGAATTCATCCGAGTAGCGGTCAGGGGCAAACTCGAAGGACTACACTTTTAATCAATTTGGAACGTTGGAGAGAAAAATGACGAATTTCTAAAACGTTATGGACCTTTTGTGTTAGATGAATGAAAAAAATGAAAAAAATGAAAAGAAAAAAAAACATTCCGGACCGTATGTGTTTGATAAAATGAAAAGGTGTTCTAGGAAACATAACCAAACGGGCCCTTACTGCAAGCATTGCAAATCGGAGAGTAAAAGTTAAAACCCACCCGAATATGAAATATCAACCCTTCCTTTAAATCCTCCCATCATCCTATCCGACTCCTATTTATATTTCTCTTCGATTCAGTCTCCGTTTAGTTGCAACACCTTTCTGGCTGTCTAAAACAAAATTGAATTTTATTTATCAACAGCAACAAATAATTAGAATCCCCAATTCACCAAACCAGCAAACCCTAATTTCCTAATCAGAAGTAGAAAATCCAATTCAATTCCCCCTCCATGTCCCTCTGATTTTCCCTTGGCGACCCATTTCTGTCCAATAGGTAGCAGTTGAGATTGAGTTGAAGACATTGAGATTGAGGCAGAGAGAGCACAATGGAGGGCATACCGCACCCAATACCTCGAACAGTGGAGGAAGTCTTCAGCGACTTCAGAGGCAGACGCGCCGGCTTGATTAAGGCCCTCACCAATGGTTCTCCCGCTTCTCATTTTTTATGTTTTTTAACCTCTTAATTCTTTTACATATCTCTCTACTTGCGTATGTGAATTTCCTTTCATGGTTTAACTTAAATTTTTGGTTCATTTTTGCAGACGTTCAGAAGTTTTATCAACTGTGCGATCCTGGTGGGTTCTCTTTTCTTTTTCTTATGTATATCTTCTCTGTTTTGGGGAGTAAAAGGCCCATTTTTGTGGTCCTTTCCATTCATATGTTTGTTTGTTTTAATTTCTAACTGTTGAAGCTTGATTTATAAAGTGAATATGCTGCACCATGATCATGAATAAAAAAAAAAACTTAATCGTTTTAGCTGTATTTTGTGCTGTATAACAAAATAAAAAAGTAACTGCTATTGTGCAGCACTTCGAACACGAAACATCCTCATATGCCCGTTTTCCATTGCTAGATACCCCATCTTGATACATAGAGGCAAAGACACCATTCTTTGTGATACGAAGTTTACTTACCAAAATTAACCTCTTCGAAGGGGAATTGAATTTTATGGCCTCCGAAACCCACTACACATGCCTACTGTTGCGGAACAATGGTGCCAAAGGAAAATGACATAGTTTCATGGTTGCTTTTGGTTGTTTGACTTCTGGCTATGGTATTGCAAATGTTCTATAAACTTAAGTCTAAAAGTAGGTATTTTTCAGATTTATCTTGCTTTTTGGGATGAGTTTCTATATAGATGGAATACCTACTTTTCAAGTCAATCAAGGAACTAAGTTCATAGGCAATAAATCAATTAGATCATAGGAGGAGAATTTTCCACCTTTGTCGTGTTTTTCTCTTTTTTTCACTTGGTTACAGTAGTGTAGACATTTAATTTTTCAGTGGATCTTTCTGCGTCATGCTTTCTTATTGGATGTTGAGCAAAACCAAAAATTTTCCTTTTCTTTGGAGCAATTTATGCTCTTTGCCTCAAACTATGAGAATTTCTAGCCACTGGGATTTGAGAATTTTATATTACATGCAATTCTATGTTGTTCGGTACCTCTTACCTTATGTATTTGGACTTTGGAGTTATTAAGTGTTGACAAAATTAATAAATTAGTTTTGATAATTATCAAGTTCGTCTCTTTTCTTCTATATGTATGAAAATGCTTTCTACATTCCTCTTTTAATTTATAGTTGTACACATAGCAAAAATTTTATTTGATGGATGTTGAGACAGTTACAAGTTACAACGCGGTTAAGATAGACTATCTTCCCTTTTGTTTGTTTCTTTTTAACACAAATGTTGTGCTTGCAGAGAAGGAGAACTTGTGCCTGTATGGACTACCAAATGAGACATGGGAAGTTAACCTGCCTGTTGAGGAGGTTCCTCCTGAACTTCCCGAGCCAGCATTAGGTATAAACTTTGCTAGGGATGGGATGCAGGAGAAGGACTGGTTGTCACTGGTTGCAGTTCACAGTGATTCATGGTTGCTTGCTGTTGCATTCTATTTTGGTGCACGTTTTGGGTTTGGTAAGAATGAAAGGTATGAACTTGGTTTTTCTTTGTATTTGCACAATTTATATTAGAAAATTTTAGTTAAAAAACTCACCTCTTAAACATATTCTATTATCAATTGGGAAATGCACAAGCTGTATTGATGAGTAATAATCTTTTGTTATCATATGTGATATTTCTATGTAGCGCCAAGTATTGAATATATTTATTCATCCTGAGTTGTTCTTCTGCAGTATAGAGATCACACTGTTGTCTGGTGTATTGAATTTTATTTGTTACAGAACTTTTTCTACTTTAACAACAGTTGCTAGAACCCCAATTTAATTATTATTTTTTAAATCTCCATATTACAACCTCGAATGTCAAAAGCAGTAGAGAAAAGAGTTACCTGCCATATGAAACTTCTAGTCAGCTTTTTCTGTTAACATATCTATGCTGAATACTTTGTCTTTTTAGTGCATCAGTTTGTGCAGGTTGTGGTATCTTATTATTGATAGTTACCTTGCATATGACTGCTAAGCTGTTTACATATTTTGTATGCATGTTTGAATGAGTTGTTACTTTATCCGCATATGACATTATGTGGCTGGTTAAACTAAAGAAGATTTAGAAGCTCTCTTTAAAGTTAATTCATAAATTCAACGCATCTATGTATAATAACCTAGTTTTCTACCTCCTCCTTTTTATTTCTAGGCTATTCCAAGGAAAATGCTTTTGTTTGCTATCCTCATGGTTTATATAGCCTATCCATTAAATACTAGCATTTGATTATGTTGAATCAACTAATGCTAGGTATGTAGCAATACTGATAGACATCTTGCATGGACTGTGTTCAAGTGGATGAAAGTGGAGGTCCCTTGCTGCTTTCTAATATGTTCTGCTCTTTGTTACACAGAAATGTCGTTTAATATAAGATATCTGCATATGCTTGTGGGGGTGCCTTTTTCACTCGCTCCACTGCAAAGCTCTTTTAGGCTGCATTGGAAACCAGGGAATTTTTTTATTGCATTATCTAGAAAGGTTATCAGTGTCTTCCTTGCCATAATTAAGTCTTCCTGATTGTAGTAGGTGAAAAATTAGAAAAAGTCCTAGTGTCCTTTCATTACGACTACAAGGGCTTCTATCTTTTTTCTTTTAGTAATTTCGAGGTTTTCCTGTCTTCATGTCTAAGTAGCTCAAGTTGATGCTATGCTACCTGCATTAGACAAGAGTGCTGACATGCGAGAATGATAGACGAATTGAGCAGAGATTGTTATGGTATTTTTATCTTACCTGATGATATTTGTGGTTTTTTCTTCTGCTGAGAAGAGATTTAATTTCTTATAATATCGAAAATTGGTGGCTGGGATTCAATTTGGCTTGAACCAGCATTTGAGAACTTCATTGCTTGGGTACCTGAAAAGCCTTTAAATCCCAATTGTTTTACTGCAATATCTCACTATATACAAGCATGTGTGTGTGTGTGTGTGTGTGTGTGCATTCCTCATTTTTTACTCTGTCATTGAATATTCTTCTGGATACCTTACTGGCCTAGCCTTAAATCTTGTGTGAAGACACATAGTTTGATGTCTGCATTGTTCTAAATTATTTACCTCATCATACATCTGTGATGTTTGGCTATTGTCTACAATCATGTTTGCTTGGTAATAATGGGTATTCTGAAGATATCCTAGAGGTTGAGAATGTCATAAAGAAGTGGTTTGCAAACTTCATTTTTCTGGGGTCGGTGGTGTGGGAACTGATTGCAGATGAATACATTATTGGGATTAAATTGATTAATCAAGATAATTTCCATTCAGTACCAGTTATATGCAATCCCTAAGGTGTTGGACCAGTGGATTTCATTGATATTGATGGGATTGAGAATGTCAGAATAGAGCCATTGGTGCTGTAGGATAGGGAAATATACCCGTTCTGCAAAAGCCAAGTGATGGGAGCTAACTTTTGTCGGAAACTTTAGTTGGATAATATCAGATGAAGGTGGTTCTAATTTTGTTTGGCTTTGAAACTTGCAGGAAGAGGCTTTTTCAGATGATAAATGATCTCCCCACCATATTTGAAGTTGTGACAGGAAATGCTAAACAACCAAAAGACCAATCTACTCCTCACAACAGTAGCAAGAACAAACCCAGTGGAAAGGGGGTAAGATGTGGACTAGTTTTCGTGATATGATTTTTTTTGTTTTGTTTTGTTTTGTTTTGTTTTGTTTTGTTTATATGTCTTCCTTCTATAGCCATTGTTTTCCCTTTATAATTAATCCTAGCTCTTTCTTTGTTGGTGCTGCCTTTAAACAGTCTCGGCAGTCTGAGCACCCCCAGAGCAAAGGAGTAAAAATGTCTCCGCTGCCTAAAGAAGAGGATGAAAGCGGGGAAGAAGAAGAAGAAGATGATGAACAAGGTGCAACTTGCGGGGCGTGCGGAGACAACTATGGGGCTGATGAGTTCTGGATTTGCTGTGATGTGTGCGAGAGATGGTTCCATGGAAAATGTGTAAAGATTACACCCGCAAAGGCTGAGCATATCAAGCAGTACAAGTGCCCAAGTTGCAGTAGCAAGAGGGCTAGAGTTTAAATCTAGGTTCTAAACGTGGAGAAGAAAACCAATCAAAGAAAGCAGATGAGGGTTTACAACTATCATTACAATTTGGAGTAAAACAGAGTCAGTTGTCTATCTTAGTTGTTGAATTTGAATGATTGCAAATGGAATTCTTCTAAGTTTTGCTACTTTTTGCTATTCTTCTGTCTAATTTTCTCAGGAATTTGTTTCTAATATGAATAGTCAGCTATAAATATATTCGTGCGGTCACCTGGTTTGAGTTTTGATGCATTTATTTGACGTCTGCATGCTTTGTCGTCCATGCTGTTTTCTAATATTCTTGGCGGCTAGCTTTACATTTTAGTAGTATTAGTACAATAACGTGTTTTATAAGAAAGCACAGATGTTGAGCGAGTTCTTTGTGCAGTAGTGGAGTAACTGTGCATGCTGCCTCTCTGGTAAGTTTCTCCAAGAGATCTAGTTGTGCTTGTGCTGGAGGATTTGGCTTGGTTACTGGGGCACCAAAGTTGGGGGAAAAAGTGTATCATGTTTACTTGGAATTGCTCTGCTCCAACGTTAGGGAGGGGACTTGTGATGAGGAGTACCATCTCCGAGTATAGCTCTTTGATTACATTTGTATCATGTTTATTAGGATTAAACTTCTCTGTCTTTTCACAATTCACAATCGATAAACTCCGACTCTCTCTCAAGAATGCAATGAAAATTGCAAATTGAATCAGACAGGTCGTACACATGTTTTGCAATTGCAAATTGCAATTATTTCTAAGGAAAATTAATGAAAATGGCTTGAAAATTTTGTGTTTTAACGATAAAGACAAAATAAAGGGTAAAGTGAATAGTATCAGTATTGACTTTTTAGTATTAAAATTTGATTTTCCGTTAAAGTGAACAGTACCGGAAGCTTTTCGTTAAAGTTTTCTTATTTATATGCCTAAAACCATCATTTCGTGTACACGTCATTACCTGATCACCATATTACCATGTATGACAATCAATCATTTCGTGTCTCTGTTATGCGATTGGTAAAGGAAATTCGCACACATTGTTTTTCCTCTCATTTTTGCGCATTTTGTCCATTAATTATCATTTTATTCATTCAATTTCAGGGTAAAAAATAAATAAGAGTGTACGAGAAGAAAAACATCGCTTTTATTGAAATTACAGGGGGCGGTTTCTATTTGTACATTAATATTGGAACTTTTGTTTATACAAGCGAATCTACACCAAACAAATCTAGATTGCAAGAATGACGTTTCAACATGAGTGCAAAGCAAAAAGCACGTTGCCTTTGCGAACTTAACCAAGTTCGTTGATTTTTTTTTTATTTTGACAAACTGTAGTATAGTCTACATTAAATTTATTCAGACTAAGACAAGTAGAATTCAAATTTGGGTGCAGAGATAGAAATTAGAATGTACTCAGTACTTTTGACTAAATTAAATTTGACTAAAATAAAGAAGATCAAATGACATAAATTAATAAGAGGTGTGTTGTAAAAAAATTAAACGTGTGAATAAAGAAAATGATAAGCACATATCATTTTTAGCCTCTTACACACTTATTAATCTTGGATGTTGATTATGTTTGACTTATTCCATTCGATAGCTAGAAAGATTTTACACACTTACTAAAATTTTGGATGAAAATCATTTCTCTTAATTAAATAATTATTTGTGGCTTAAAAGAAATTTAACTAGAACTGGTGACGTCAAAACGTTCCATCCCTGGAGAGATTTCTAAAACAGAGGATAAATTGAATTCTTTATTTGGTCAGCCATTCACTGAGACGACCATAGCCCAACGGCATGAGCTCTATACCAGGTTGCACTCTTTTTTGGCACAAGAAGAAGTGTTCTGGCGTCAGCAGTCCAAGGAAAATTGGCTACAACTTGGTGATTAAAATACTAAGTATTTCCATCAAAAGGCAAATCGGAGACAACGGAGAAACGGGCTAAATGGGTTGTTTGATGAAGTTGGACTATGGCATGAAGATAAGCTTGGTATGAAAAATGTTATTGTCGAGTATTTTACAAAATTATTTGACTCTCAAGGTGAAGTGGGTGCAACAGAAATCCTGACGGTTGTCAATCTCAAGGTTTTGGTAGAGATGAACCAAGAACTTCTTTAGCAGGTTTCGAATGAAGAAATTAAGTCAGCACTTTTCCAAATGCATCCAACTAAGGCCTTAGGACTTGATGGTATGTCACCTGGGTTCTATCAGAAGCATTAGGAGATTGTTGGCCAAGATGTTTGTGATGGGTTCAGGTATCTTCTCTCCTCGGGGCATATGCTTCGGAAAATTAATTATAAGCATGTTACCTTGATTCTGAAGAAAATTGATTTTACTTCAATGACCCAGCTTCGACCGATTAGTCTTTGTAATGTGATCTATAAGATTTGTTTCAAGGTTCTCACTAATAGGTTGAAAGCTATATTGCCAGATATTGTGTCGCCTTCTCAAAGGGCTTTTATTCCTTGCTGATTGATCTCTGATAATTGTTTGGTAGTTTCAGAGATCGTTCATTATATGCATAGAAAGAACAATGGGTGGAATGGGGCAATGACATTGAAATTGGATATTAGCAAAGCGTATGATCGTATAGAATGGAGTTTTTTGGAGCAAATGATAAGGAGGTTAGGGTTTGCGGAGGAATGGATTTATTGGATAAGGGTTTGCGGAGGAGTGGATTCACTGGATAATGATGTGTGTTACTACTGTATCTTATTCTTTCAAGCTAAATGGAGAGCAAGTGGGTCTTGTACAACTTAAACGAGGTATTCGTCAAGGTGATCCATTGTCTCCATTTTTGTTTGTGTTATGTGACGAGGGACTATCGACTTTATTTGACTCATGGGAAGCACAAGGTCGAATTCAAGGTGTCAAGGTTTGTAATGGGGCCCCAAGTGTTCATCATCTCCTCTTTGCGAATGATAGTTTTATCTTTGGTAGGAGTTCTCTCCAGGAATGTTTACAGGTGAAGGAGTTTCTACGAACTTATGAACGGGCGTCCAGACAGGCGGTGAATCTTGCAAAAGTAGTGTGGCTTTTAGTAGAAATCTTACGGTCATGGATGCACAGTTACTGCCCGATTGTCTTGGAATGGAAAAGGGTGGATTATCATGACTGTTATCTTGGTTTACTGATTTTTGTAGGTCGATTGACGAATAAGACCTTTACATATATTAAAGACCGTCTTTGGAAGAAGCTAAATGGATGGCGAGGCTCTTTGTTGAGTAGTGCTGGTAAAGAAATACTGATTAAAACTGTAGCTCAAGCAATACCATTGTAAACGACGCAGACGTTCTTGTTACCTAAAGTGAGGGTGGGGGCAGGTAAGCGTCGCATTCATTGGGTGAAGTGGCAAAAATTTTGTAAACCAGAAAGTGAGGGTGGCATGGGGTTCAAGGATTTATATGCCTTTAACATGGCGTTGCTGGCTAAGCAAGGGTGAAGATTAATTCAATATCTTCATTCTCTAGTTGCTCGTATTTTTAAAGCCCGTTATTATCCCAAAACAGATTTTCTGCAGGCTTCAGTTTCATCTAATTCTTCCTATTGTTGGAAAAGTGTGGCGGCTTCAAGGATTATTATTTAGAAGGGTGCTCAATGAAGGGTTGGAGATGGATTATACATACAGATATGGGGGGGGGGATAGTTGGTTGCCAAGGGAAAATTTTTATAAAGTGCTTAGTCCAAGACTGGGCGGGGTGTACCCTTCTCTTACCGTGCATTCTTTAATGGTGGACAATGATGGGATGTGTTGGAATACAAGCTTAATTCGTAATTGGTTTATGGAGGAGGAAGCAAGATTGATTTTGAGTATCCCTTTGAGTTTATTTAATCTAACAGATTCCATGATTCGGACTAAAGAGCCTAAGGGTGCATTTACGACTAAGAGTGCTTACTTTGTGACACGAACATGTCATGGTCTTGGTAGGGATGAACTGGTTGGATCTACACTAAATGAGGAGACAAAATTTCTATGGAAAGCTCCGTGGCGTGCAAGGGTCTTGGGGAAAGTCAAAATACATGTTTGGCGTGGGTGTATGAAGGCATTGCCAACGAAGGTGAATTTGAAGAATAGACGGGTTCTTATGGAGGATATATGTGGGTTTTGTGATAAAGAGCCAAAGATAGTTGAACACGCTTTGTTACAGTGCCCACGATCAGCTGCAATTTGGTTCGGTGTCCATTGGGAATTCATATGTTTCAAAGCATAAATGAGGGCTTTGGTGGATGGTTGATTAATATGGCAAAAACAGTAACTAAGGACAGTTTTGAGTTGCTTCTTGTGTTGGTGTGGAGCGTTTGGAAGGTCCGTAACGAGTTTATTTGGAAAGGTGTGGTGCATCACCATTGGACGTGCAACTTAAAGCCCAAACGTGGCTGGCAGAATTCAAGAAATGGAATAAGATTCAACCACACTCAGAAACGGATCGTGTTCAGAAGTGGACACATCCAGAATTTGGTTGGATAAAGTGTAACTTTGATGCAGCTTGGGATGAGAATGGTTCGTATGGGGGTATAGGGATTGTCGTTCAAAACTCAACAAGAGGTTTCATGGCTGCAATGGTGGTGCGGGAGACTGGTGTCAGCTTTGCGATGCATGCAGAGGCTGCTACTGCATGGGCAGCTGTGACAACCCGTCCCTAAAAATTATGATTTTTATAATTTGAATAAGTGAGTTTACAAAATGCCCTTCGAGGCACATACTTTGATTGGTGTTGACTGCCTCGTAGTGACACCTAAGATTCATTTTCTGGGCACATCCTTGTAGTCCTCGTCGCTACGGACGCGTGGGCGCAAACGGATTCGAATTTGGAGCTATAACAAAGAAGTTATTAACGTTTGAAGTCAAGGGCAAAATTGATACTTTCTCAAATTGTGTGGAAAGTTTCATAAATCTGGGGGGGCCAAATGTGTGGCCCAGATTAAAAGAAAAGAAAAATGGACGGCTGGGATGTTTGGCAAAGGAGGAACAGGGAGAGAAATGGAGGAATAAGGAGAGGAGAGAGGATAGATTGCCCAATCAAAATAGGAGGAAGGAGGGAAAGGAGAAAAGAAAGAAAAAAGGGGAACGGGTCGCACTAACCCGTGTACCCGCGACCCGGTTCTAATTCCGGTGAAATTCACCCATTTTTCCGACGAGTTAAGCCAAACCATCACTTCCAATCCCTATATTGATCTTCCCTTTACCTATTCTACATCAAATTTGGGAATATTTGGCCTTGAAAATAGGAAGAACCGCACTTTGGGTGCCGCGGCCTCCGTGTTCGAGTTCCCCCAAATCCGAAACAATTTCTTCCAATTACCACCACCCATAGCATCCTTTTGAGGCCTAGAACAAAGCCCAATCCTTTGTTGGAGCATCGGAGTTAAATTGGAGGTCGAATTGGAACACACCCAATTTCTAGGGTTCTTGCGGATTTTGGTGAAAATGGAGGTCTTCGAGGCCAAATTGGACTTTCTCGAAGGTATGAAAGTTGTTCTACTCATTGAGATCTCTAATTTTGGAAATTTTGAGAATTTTTAGTGAAAGTTGAATTTTCCGGCGACTCGGGGGCGGCCAACCGCCACCCGCGGCGGCGCGTGCGGCAGCGCGTGGCCCGAGGGCGGCCAATGATATTTTTAGGCATTATTCAATGCCTTGATATTAGTTTTGATGATGGATTGACGTAGATTGATCGTTAGGACGTAAATTCGTTACGTTTTGGTAATATGTCAAAATATGAATCGACAATCCGACCGTTGGATCGTCACCAAACTTTAGTATGTGGTAGTATGTAATATTTGAGGAATGTAGGTATTTACGGATCAGGAATCCTTCATACGGATCTTCCCGAATTGGAATTGTAATTTTGTAATTAAAACGTTAACCGCGCACTTGGTTTTGGCAATTGGCGGAGATCCAACCGTTGGATCGTAACAAAACTTTGAGATATTGTTCTAGAAGCTTAATGTGGATTATTGGAAGTGACGGATCGAAGATTCGTGATACGGATCTTCTAGATCAAATTCGTAGGGATGCGTTTATTATAAATTGCATATTCTCTCAGTACGGATTCTGAGACATGAATTGATATTTATGCTAGGCGGTGATCATTTGGGATCATTTGGGATATCTCAAGAGTCGTGCTAGGGGGCTGTAGCATGGACTCCAGGTGAGTGGGCTTTTGTTTTCAGTATATATATAATTGATGTTTTCCCCATAAACTTGGTCTAAATGATTTTAGAATTGAATTGATTTTATAATTGAATTGTCATGTCGTATGCCAATTATATTTTATAATTATGAGTATGATTGCATTCGTTATGCTCCAGCGTTGTGGACGGCCAGGTAAGTCAAGTGAGTATGATAGTTAGTAGTTGAGATGATGATGGATTGTGATTTGGCTCATCACCTGCACCTCGGGTGGTTGTGCTCCGCCAGAGTAGGGCCTAGCCTTCACGTGATCGTTCACCTCACGCATCGTACGCTCACCTTGGATCCAAGGCATGTGCCTAACTTGTCGTACAGACCACTATAGGTGGTTCCGACTCGTAGGTGACCCGCGATTCGTCGCACAGCCTTCACGTGATCGTAGCACTGAACGTAATATTATACACCTAGCCTGTCGTACAGACCACTATAGGTGGTTCCGACTCGTGTGCAGGATAATGATTGATAGTGATGGATTGTGATTGATGAGTTATAGATTCAGCCGTACAGGTCACTAGAGGTGACTCTGGCTGACATGATAATATTGATGCATATTGATTTATCTCACCTGCCTAATATTGTTTGCTTTTGAGTTGGTATATCGACATGGCTTATTTCTGAGATTTGATGATGAGTTTTGATTTCCGGACGATGTTTTAGTATATGAGTATATATACGTATTATTTTCTGGGAAATTATACTGGATTTACAGTGAGGGGTTATATACGGATTTTTGAAATGGTTTTGAAAAGCTTTGTTTTTGCCCACTCACGTTTTCGGTTTTGCGCCCCTCCAGGTTAGCTGTTAAGGTTCGTATCGACGAGGATTAGTGGCGAATCTCTGGTCTGGTGGCTACAGTTGAGGGTATAATTCTTGCCTGTTCTTCTGTATTTGCTTATGCTCTGAAGTCACGTGTGAGATGGGTTCGCTCCCGCTCACGAGCACACTCTGATATTTAGGCACTTTTAGGTTTAAATTTATTCACATTTTCCACATCACTACACTTTATGGCTTCGTCACCTTCTAGGTGTCGGCCAACACAACTCGACTTCAGTGTCCTAGTGGACTTTCTAGGTCGGGGTGTGTCAGCAGCAGCTATGTTTGCTCGGCATTGGCGTGAGGAACAAGTGCAGCTGGAAGGAGATGCTCTTATGGTGGTTGCTGTTATTCAGAATGCGGGAACAACTTTACAGGGTCATTTTGGTCACCTGTTTGCTGATACACAGCAGATTCTTCAAGGGTTCAAGTAATGGAAGATTTCTTTTGGACCAAGAGAGACGAACATAGTGGTACATCGGCTTGCACGATTGAGTCTAACGCTTGACCACCCAATTTCGTGGTTTGAAGAACCCCTTGATATTATTTTTGATTTCTTATTGGAAGATAGTCTTGATAGTTAAGTTGGTGTGGGACACTCTTTTTTTCTTCGATCGAGTTGAAAGCCCCGATAAAGTTTTTATTGAGATCTACTACTAGCATCCTATCTTCAACTATGTGCATATTTCTACAATTCAATAAATATCGTACTTTCATCAAAAAAGAATTATTTGTGGCTTTTATTTTCCATAATGTGTGCCTCACGATTTACCCGTCAGCGGTCACGATTAAATGATGAAAAAAGCTGATTCCTGACAGCAGGATCTGAGGTCAACGGCCAGGATCTAAAGGATTGGTAAGGGTCAGGAAAAAGCGATAAGAATAAGATTGACCGTCCCTGTGTCTAGACAAACAGAGACTCTAGTTGCAACCTGCATTTTACAACACCAAAGCAGCATGGCGATGGCGTCAATGTCTTTGACGATGAACACCACCACGATGATGACGACATCAAAAGTATGTGGATTCCAGCCCTTTCGGCTTCCGAAAGTAAGAAACTTTCAATTTAACTTCGCTCGGCAATGTTCAACGGTTCAAGTGAGTGAGACATATCACGGTCAAGGTTGTGTGCGCCAATTTTAATGGTTTATTGGTTTTCTGCAGCAGCAGCAGCATTTTTCTGTTTCTAATCCTGTCAGAAGATACTGCGGTTCCCTTTTTCCATCATGTCAATACGCTTCACAAAATCCCAATCTTACGGTTGAGAAGTATACTGCTTATGCTTATCTCTGCAAACTGCAAACTTTTTCTGTTTTTTTTTTCTCCTTTTACATGTCTACATCGTATAGCTTATTTACATGCTAATCGAAATTGTCTTGTGTTAAACCCTTTTTCGAATAATATTTCAATCTTTTTGAGTTGATTATCGTGTTGCAGGCCTAATAACTCTGGCCATGCTCGTTTATCCAGCCCGATATATGCAGCTGCTGGTTCAGGTTCTGTTTCTTCATGTTTTCTTGTGTTTGTAATTAATTTGAGAGAGTTATTCATTGTTTTCGTTTTGCAGGTTTAGAGGCATCAATTGGAGATGCACAAGGCAATCTGATAACCTTGAAAACAGCAAAGATTGTTGTAGAGTCCCAAGACGACAATAAGATACAGGTGAGTTTGCCGTGCAACATCCAGTTGACACAGAATTACAACATGCATGCATTTTGTCACTGTAATAAGTTACACATTTTTTTCTTCTGATTAATTTTAATACTTTATGCATGCAAGGAAGGATACAATGAGGTAGGTTTATGTTGGTGTAGGAAAACACAAGTAACATTCAAGGTAACCGGGGAAATTTGATTCTAAAACAATCTGTAGAGAATCTTTTATGTCGGATGCGCTTTGGAACTAAGGTGGTCGCAAGGCCACCCGGAGTCTAGGAAATGTATATGTGAAGGTCTTCCAAGGAATCTTCGAATGTTCGGTGTTGGTCTTTTTTGTGCCCACCAAGTGTTTGATGTAATACCTGCTAGGCATGCCTCGGCAGCATAGGGCAGGTTGCGTCGAGAGCGCTTGAAGAATTCTCTCGATAACGCTCATCAGATTGTTTCAGCATATGTCACTATTTGTTGACACGTGTGCAACATTGGGCTGTTGACAACAAGCTCACCAATTGTTTTAGGAAATGCCTTAGTGTATAACTGAATTTTTTTTGCACGCTTCGCCCTCTTTTTCTATTTAAAAACTTAGACTTTTAACACTAGGACCCCCAGTGTTCGAATTCTCCTGGAGTTAGAGGCTGCAGATAAATTGTTCCCATTTTCGTGGAAAAGTTTATAGCAATATAATTGCCTGATTGTGGCTACGTTTTTTGCACTTTATGTTTTAATGGCCTCAGGAGTCAGGACCTTATATTGCAAGTTGTTGTGACGTTCCATTGCCAGGTTAGAGTAGACCTGACTGGAGACGACACACAAAAAGTTTTTGATAGGGTTTTGACAAATTTGGCACGCACAGCACCACCAGTTCCTGGATTTCGCAGACAAAAGGGAGGTAATAGTCCATTAATGTTCCCCTGCCACCGTTGGATTAATAGTAACCTACTTACCTAATGGCTCTGGTGCATACTGGTACCTGCACAAGGAGATAGATAAGAGAGAGTCTATCTTATATTTTGAATCATTGATTTGCGGAAAGAAGCTCCAGAAATGGCTTCCAATTTGGATGATATCTTCTTCTTTTATATACATGCTTAGCAACTTTTGAAATTTTGAGTCCATAAGTTATAACTACAAATTATCCTTTTCATGTGCTTTGGGACTAGTGCAGGAAAAACATCCAAGGTTAGTTGGCTTTATTCCTGATGACAGCTTAATATTGAATTTCATCAGTTGGTTTCATTTGCAATTAAGCTAATTGTTCTTTGATGGCTAACTTTAAACTTTTCCGAGCAGGTCCCAAAAAGCTTTCTGTTGGATATACTTGGTAAGGAGCGCGTCACGAAGTTTGTCATACAAGAAATAATAAACTCTACCATGGCTGATTATGTAAACAAGGCAAGCCACCCACTTTCACTGCGTGCGTCTCTTTCTTATCGTATAATTCTCTGTCGCCAGCCACCCCACCCAACATTGTCAAATCTCTGTTTGGTTTCAGGAAAACTTGACTGTGAAGGAAAACAAAGTCAGCACCACTCAAACAGCTGAGGAGCTCAAACTGTCGTTCACTCCAGGAAATGAATTTGGATTCAATGCTACACTCGAGCTCGAAACTTCAGAATTGGAGACGCCAAGCTGAATCTCGTGACAGACGGTTATTGATTAAACTTGCTACTTTCTAATTATTTCAAAGTGTTAATCCACGAAATTTTGTAAATGATAGCATCCTCTAGTGATAATCCACGAAAGAAGAGGAAAGGAATGCCTCCTCGTCCTCGTCCCCTCACAAATAGAAATATTTGGATGCCGACATGTTTACTTGATCTCTTTTTTCTTGGAATCTGTTGGAGCGATATTATTTTAAACTGTAACATGAAAAACAATACACAGCTAAACAGTGTCGGAATTGAAATTGTACTCGGACCAGGAAAACTGAAAAACTGCTGGTGGTTGATATGAAATGATATCATCTCTTCTTAACGTGTATAATCCATCAATTATGGATGTTCAAAGTACAACATTTTCGAGTAAACATGCAATGCTAAACAAACTAATACAAAACCTGGTGCCAGAATGATTGTACCCCTCACCAGTCACCACCGCAAATGCCACCTAATATGAACAGGTTGGTGATCCTCGGCGAAAATCCATAACAACCAGAGTAGCAGCGCTATGTGCAAGTGCGCCTAGCACAACAAAGATGTGGAAGATCTGATGGCTGTGCCCTACAATATCAAACTTACCGGGCTTCCACCGCTCTGGTATTCTAGCGACATAGAATGCTGCTCCCGAAGCATATAAGATGGCCATAACAAGTTCATAAGCCAAAGCAACAATTATATGTTGATGGCCCCAATGGATAACTAGGGCATGAAGCGCAGGAATGACTCCGGAGAAGCCCATACAAAGGAAAAGGGTAGCCCTAAATGGGCGGAAACGGGGTGCAGAGAGACTAGGCGAAAGAAGGGTAACAATGACGAGGATCCCGAGCAGAGATATGGAAGAAAGGTAGAAAAAGCGAGAGCAAGGGTTGCAGGAGAAGGCATAGTAAATGGGAGCAAAAAAAGAAGAGACGATCATAAGAGAGATGCCGGCGTAGTCTAGGCGCCAGAAATAAAAATTGAAGCGTTTAGAGTGACAAGCAAGGAGGTGGGAAAGAGAACTGCACACCAAGCATCCCATAGCTCCACCTAGGAACACAAACCACGGCCACATTGTAAGCGGATTAATACCATCGTAACCAACTTCTTGGTTTGCATTCGCTTTCGCATATATGATGGATGATGCATGTCCCTTTAAGTCCTGCCTCCAACCATAAAACCATACATATAATTAAGGACGTGTTTGAAAATATTTTTAAATAACTTAAAGTGCTTTAAGAAAGCACTAATAATGAATTTAACTTCTTTTTGTCTAATATTCTAGTTACCCAAACGGCAATCTATCTATCTTTATTTTTAATTTTTTACAAAATATGATTAATTAGAAAAGCAATAATTATGAATTTAAAATTGAACAATACAATAATTCTAAACTAGTCCACTTTAGGTTATTTCGGTATTTACCACTTTACTCCGCTAATACTGTTGCATTTGTCTGCACTCCAATATGTAGTACTTCTCTCCGTAAATAAGTAAGACGTTTGAAATTTGAATCACATAAATAACAAATTGTATTCCTTATTATTATGTCTACCTTCACTTACACCAAATTTCCACTTTTGATATAGAATATTGTTATTTAAAAAATTAGAGTATTTATATGCACATAATTATATCGGAAAATGATTTTCAAACACTTATTTTCTTGTTCTCCACATTCTTATTTACGTTTATTTATTCAATAAGAAAGCAAAAATAAATGGAAGTGTATAGAAATAAATAAGAAAGTAGAAATATAAAATCAGTTTTGTATATTTTTTTAGGGAAACTTGATATAAGTCTAATTTTTTGAGCCAATAGTAGGAATAGTCCAGTTTATTAAAATAAGTCCAATTTGTTATATTTAATTATTTAATTATCAATAGTTATATGTTCAATAATAAGATTTATTATAAAAATCAAATTTATTCCTAATTATCTCTTTGCTTATTTCTTCTTATTTATCTTTTTGTTATTTCTTGTTCTTCTTCCTGCTTTAAACCCCATTTATAAATTTTATTTTTAATTTTTATAATCAACCTATATCACAGGTCAACTATATTTATCTACTTATATGACATATATATATATATATACATTTTTATAATCAACCTATCACAGATTAATGTGTCTTACTTGTAGGTATGTTATGTTTTTTCTACCTTTTAATTAGGTTTCACATCTCACGTATAGATATAATATACATTCATATATTTGTTACTTGAGTTAGGGTAGAATGTTTTGTAGATAAATTTATGTTAGTATATTAGTTTTTTGGTTATAAGATATTAAATATATTTTTTGGAGTTAGAAAATGCATAATATTAGAAGATTTTAATTGATTTTTAATTTTTTTAGAAAATATAAAATGAGTATAAAAGAAATAAAAATATATAATTAGATAATTTGACTCATTCCTAAAAATTAATTTTATATACTGTATTAATAGAATTAGCTTGTACACTTTCAAAGAATATCTTGTGAAAGAAAAAAAATTTAACTATTTATATAATCAGTTTAATTATATACGTGGAATTAGTTTAAATATATACGTGGAATCAGTTTTATATATTTAATTAGTAAAATACATTTGTATACTTTCAGAAAATACTCAAACCAAAAACCAAAAACTTGAAATCACAATCGTTCTTCAAATAAAAAAAAAGTCATAAATTTACAGAATAGGAAGAACAATAGGAGGAGAGAGAGAGAGAGAGAGAAGTACGAAGGAGAAGAGCCAGAGAGAAGGCGATACGAAGTAGTAGTAGTAACTAGTAAGGGAGAGAGAAAAAAAACGTACGAAGGAGGAGAGAGAAAATAAGTTACGCAAGAGAAATAAGAGTAAAGAAGAATGGAAGGAAAAGAGAGAGGAGGAGGAATCATCTTTTATGTGTTTTGAGAATAAAATTGTAAATGCAAAATAAAAAAAATAAAAATAAAAATAAAAAATAAAAACCATCACATGCAACGAGAATAAGTTTGGTGCTCAAAGTTGGCAAGCACCACAAGACAAGCAAACGGGACAGACGTTGTGAGACCCACACCACGCGTCGGATTCTTTATCAATTGACTGATTCTAATTCCGTGACCGCGTGGATTAAAATTATTCCCAACTCGAAAAAAAATTAAAAAAGAAAAAAGAGTCTGACCGGCGAAGGAGGAATAAATGCGTCCACATTGTGAGAGGAGGAAGAGGAGGAGGAGACATTGATAAACGGTCCAGGAACCGCAACAGCCCTGCTAACGTCGCCGTCCGGCATATTTACCCACCAAACAGAAAGCAGCAACAGTGAGTGAGTTGTTGTTGTAATTACAAAAAAAACCCGTGAAGTGAGCAATGGTTACCTGGAGAAAATGCGCAGCTCCAATAGTGAGTTGTTGGTAAAGGTCATGACCGTCAGTCCCAGAAATATCAAAAACCCCACCAAGTGGCTGCAGCACAAGTAATTATAAGTAGGCCAATTTCTTAATAAATTTGCAGGTAGAGGTAGTTTGGCAGAATTAAATACAGAAAGGAGGGAAATGAATCAAGGCAGGGAATGAGCGTAGCGTACGTCCAGATGTTGAGGGTTTCGTTGTGGCAGGCAAAGGCGCTGAACAAGAGATCCTTCAAGGGCCACTCGCATCTGTAATAATCCAATATGTACTCGTTGTCCTTCATGTAGGGCGGAAGCTCCTCGAACTTCCTCAACGCCGTCGTCTTGGTCGTCTTCTTCTCCCTACCATTAGTATTACTGGTGCTAGTACCCCACCACTCCATTCGCTTCCTGTGATTGCACATCATCTCTCTCTCTCTCTCTCTCTCTCTTCTTTTCTTTGTTTCCTTTTCTTCTTCCAATTTCTGGTCTGGTCCCTCTCTCTCTCTTTCTCCTCTTTGATTTACATTTCCTTAACGAAAGGGAAAGGGAAAGGGTATAAATAAGTAGGTGGGTGGGCTGCTTTCTTGCGTGCCACTTGCCTGGTTAGACTTTGAATTCAAACTACATCAAAGTCAAAGGAGTTCAGCTAGCTTTAAGCTCTAGGCTGTTCGTAGCTGTGAAAAAAACGTGGAAATTACCTGCAAATCTGTCTATTATTTTTAGTATTATTATTATTCCCTTCGAACCAGAGTTTATGCAAATTTGGTGGAAGGTGAAATGTTATTTGGGTGATCATGAGATATATAGCATTTGGTATTGAAGCCATCTTTCTTTCTTGGTTGCGTGCCTACAAATACAATAAAAGAGAGTGCTCCTGTTTGCATTTGCACCCAAATGCCGCCTGTTTCTTCCGCCATTCCCCTCAGCTGCATTCCATCCAAGGCAATGATCTTAACTCCGAGTGCCAGTTTTCTAAGGCATCCAGGAACTCCAGCATTGGCATTCATAGTCGGGAGGTGTTTGATTTGATTCTTCAAGTGCCCGCAAATCAGAATTTGAAGCCACGTCTGATGATCAAGAAGGTGTTTGTGTTTACCAACACGGAAGGGTCTGATAGCCACCGCACCACACCTGCGAGATTATACATTAAGGAGCAAGGTGACCCACCTTCTGTATTGGAATATTACCAGGGACTTACAAGCCTTGTCCAAGCCAAGAGGCAATGCATTTACAAGGAGGGCAGGGCAGGGCAGGGCAAGCGAGCAAAACATGTCTAAAGCATATAGTCACTTTATAATCCTTGTTTTAACATTCATCCATTTAAAACAGTACCCATCAATCTCAATTCCCTAGGGATGGCAGAGGCAATCGAATAAATGGTGTTCACCACTAGTTGGACAACTTACTTGCTACAAAAAGGTTCTCTCCTAATTCAGAAAAATTCCCAAACTACATTGCTGAGAGTGAGAATGCAGTAATCTACCTGTACAATGCAACAGGCTGGCCTAAAAGCCGAAGATATTGCTTTGCCATGTTGGCACATTTGCTATGAGCATTAGCCATTTGCTATGTCCTCATTAGCATGAAAATGGAACCTGTTTTTATCGAAACCCGTTACCAGTAGTCTCCGCAAGAACACACCCCATCACTGAAACAGTGGAACCTGTTATTATCCCTCAAAATAATTTTCTTTCCCTCCAAATTAGATATCATCTTGATAGCTGTGTGGCAATCCCAGCACACCCTCAGATTCTTCACTACCCTAATCACTGCCTCTGCATCAGTAACAAGAAGAGCGAAACAAACTGCCAATTTTTCACTATGGGTACCCACCATCTCTTCTTTCTCTTCCTCCTCAACATCTCTTAGCACACAGGTCTTATCAGCCATGTACCCAGCATTTCTCATTTTCCTCCCTAATTCTGCCAATAGCCTATAAATGTCTTCTGACCGCTCATGTGATCTGTCTCCCACAATGAACTTGTGCATCTTGCCCTTGTATTCAACCCAACTCCACCCCGTTGCTTTCTTCACACCTATTTTTCTCATTGATTCTCTAACTCTCACAACATCATCCCACCTGCCTGCTGAGGCGTATATGTTTGAAAGTAAAATGTAATTCCCTGAATTATGTGGTTCAAGCTCAAACAGCTTGCTTGCAGCAAACTCCCCGAGATCAATTCTTTTGTGGATTCGGCTAGCATTTAGAAGAGACCCATAAACTCCAGCATTCGGTTCCTTCAGCATGCTATCGATTATTTCTTTTGCTTCATCTAGTTTACCCACTCGACCTAACAAATCAACCACACATGCATAATGATCTACATCAGGTGCCTTGATTGACTCAAAAACCTTCCATCCTTCTTCTAACAACCCTGCATGGCTACATGCTGCAAGAATACCAATATATGTTACACGGTCCGGTTCAATAAACTCTCCTTTCATCTTCAACAGTAGTTTGACGGCTTCCATCCCATGACCATGAGCTGCAAACCCTGCAATCAATGTGTTGTAGGAAACCACGTCTCTTGTTTTCATTTCTTGGAATGTCATCTTGGCATCTTCCATGCTTCCACATTTGGAGTACAAGAATATTAAGGAATTATATCCTGATACACTAAGCCTGATATGGTGTTTCCTGACAATACTGATGACCCAATTACCGATGTCTAAGGCCCCAAGATGTCCACATGCTGAGATGACACTGACCATAGTTACCTCATCTGGTTTGAGATCATCAGCAGCATTAATCATATCTTTAAAAAGATCAATTGCAAGAGCTGACTGACCATTTTGAGCATAACCAGAAATCATCGAGTTCCATGAGACAACGTCCTTTTGTGGCATCTTATCAAAGAGCTCTCTAGCAGAAGCCAAATCACCGACCCTTGTATATGCTGATATCATGGCATTCCAGGTAACGGTGTTCCTATACGCCCCCAATTCATCAAAAATTTGTCTAGCAGTCTGGAGGCTCCCGTGCTTTGCATACATATCAAGCAACGCTGTCTTGGAAAAATAGCTTAAATGGATCTGCTTTTGGTCGAGCTTTTGAACGAGCGAATCAGCAAGGGAGCTATCACCGCATGACGAACATGATGAAATGACAATTGCCCAAGTAGTTTCATTTGGTTGATCTCTGGAGTTCATCATGTCATCAAACAAACTTAAAGCCTCTTCAGGACATCCATTCTGAGCATAAGCCGAGAGCATTGCATTCCAGGATACAACATTTTTCTGCGGAATTTGATCAAAATACCTCCTTGCGTTCTCCAAATCCTTGATCCTAGCATATCCAGTAACCATGGAAGTCCAAGTTACAACATTTCTTTCGGGCATTATATCGAAGAGTTTGCAGGCATCATCTTTATTCCCCCACTTCCAGTAGCCAAAAATCATATTATTCCAGTCCGCAAGAGTTGAGTCATGCATTTCAGCAAACAGGTATCGGGCGTGCTCAACTGGGCCGTATTTACCATAGAAGGCCATGATGGCATTGCGAACGTAGTGATCAGAAGCAAGACCTAACTTGAGAACATGGGCATGGAACTGAATGCCGGTACTGCCGACTGACTTGATCAAGACCGGGTAGACGAAGGTGCCGATGGTTAAGTCCGAGCGCTGCTGCATTTGTCGATAGAGAGAAGCAACTTGATCAAAGCCTCCTAAATTGAAATTGGAATTGGAGTAGTACTTGAACATGGAGGTGAAGACGTGGACGTTGGGGCGAGGCGTGGAGTGGAAGATGAGGCGGGTATAGGGGGGCGGGGCGCGGAGGCGCGTGCATTGGGTGATGAGGAGTGAGACCCACTGGCACTGGGTGTGATGGTGGAGGGAAAGGTTAATGAGGAGGCGGGCATGAAGCTGCCTGAGCTGGCTCAAATTGCAGAGTCTGTATGCTAAGCTCTCTACCTCTCCCAATGACATGCTGTTACTGACATACACGCCCAATCCAACTTCCAAACATATAATTCAAATATAAGTTAAATTGGACTGTCACTGGGAGGAGAAACCGAAATCCAGATGATATACTACGTAATTTTGTATAAATAGCTGAAAGTTTTATTTTTTTAAATTATTAACTTTTTAATACATATATCTTATTATTTATATAATAATACTTAATGTACTATTCGTTTTCTAATCACTTGAAAAAATCTGTCTGCGGGAGGAGCAGGAGCTGCACTCACTTGGGAGTTGACACCACCTCTGCACTGCACCGACTAGACCACTGACAATCAGTATGTTATGGTGCCTAATTTAATGGGTATGCTCATGTATATCTGTAAGAATTTTTTTTAATGAATATCAAATTTAAATTTTTTTATTTATAAATAAAAAAAATATTATTAGATTGTAGTATTAAGCGATAATAATTAATGAGTTAACACACTAAATTTTTTATTAATATCCTTAAGATTTTATGTATATGATATGTCAAAATATAACATATATTTATGCTTAAGAATTATTGATATTCGGGTGAGTCGTTTTGAAATCAAATTAATAAGGGAAATTTTATTTGAACTCACTTATTTTATTTCTATTCCCAACTAACAAGTTTTATCTACCAAACTTCCAAGTTTACCCTTAAATAAATAAGAAAATAAAATAAACATTGGTGTTTTTATATTTGCACATTATAACTCCAAAACTGGCACACTAGTGCACTCATCCATTATTTCCGGCAAAACCCACCTAAATAATAGCAAGATATTCTCTCGAGTTCGTCAACGAGTCAACTTGCTAGAAATCCTTAGCAACCTTCATTTATAATTCCAACGTAGGTTTTCGGCTGATATGTTTGCTTGTTTGAACCATTATTTGGGAGTTGGCTAGTTGCATAAATTATTAAAACTAACAAGTCAACTTGCTAGAAACTCTTGCTGCTATCTCTTGTAAATAGACATTGGCATGGTAGCTTTTTTCTCATATTGCAGGAATTTGTTTCACATCCAACGAATTGGTAAGAAGTTTTCTCCGCTGAAAGTATAAATGAGGGCCGCTAAGTATTTCATGCAACAAGGGTTTCTTGCAAGCTTACTTGTTGATGAACTCAAGAGAGTATTTGTGGTCATTTGGGTGTGTTTCGCAGGAAATAATGGAGGAGTGCAGATGTGTGCCATTTTGTTAAGTTATTGGGTTTAGAGATAAAAACACTAATGTTTATTTCTTATTCTTATTTATTTAAGGGCAAAATTGGAAGTTTAGTGGAGAAATTTTTTTAGTTGGATGTAGAGATAAGATAGATGGGTCCAAATAAAATTTTTCGGTCACTAATACTTCCAAGTCAACCCAACTATTGAATGGGTGATCGAATTTTGATTGGTCGGTAAATTCACTAAACCTCTAATATACATTCATGTAAATAGAAAATGGCAATTACAAAATTCATAATTTGAGTAATAGAAAAAATGGAAGATTTGTACAAAGAAGTTCCCTAGTATGGATATGATAGTGAATTGTGAAAGATCTTTGAACTTAAAAAAGAAAAAAATTGACCGCTTAACTATTTTTTCAAAAAAAAAAAAGAAAGGAAGATAGATTTATCAACAGTGATAGAATATATGCATGCAAAATAAAAAATGACAAATCACAAAATTTATAATTTGAGAATCGTTGGACGTATTTTTTTATTAAGAAAATGTGTTAAAGCAATAAATACCATAGATATGGTAGATTTGTGTAAAGAAGTTTTTTGATATGGATATGGTATTGAATTGTGTAAGATATTTGAACTTAAAAGAAAGAAAAAAACTGACCGCGTAATCTGTGGACAAATTACAGCGACAAATAATTGCTAGGCCAAAAATAAAACAAAAGAGTGAAAACAAATTGGAAAAAAAATGTTAGGAAAAACGACAAAAGAAAGGAGGAAAGAAGATAAAAGTAAAACCCCGAGGCGACAACAGCAACGTAAAGTTTTTTTGTGCAATGCAATACAAGGTAACCAGGGAAGAGCATCCGTGTTTGGAGGGAGTTTTCTAATTTTCATTTAATTTATCCGTTTAGATAAAAACTAATTAATAATTTGATACGAGAGTTGAGAGACAAAGACATGAGTAAAAGAGCCTAACTCGCCCCACGCTTCACAGCTTCACACACAGACCGTCACTTGTGTTGTGCCACAGCCACGCATGATTTTTCATTTTTTTTTAATTTTCTGGTTTAGAGATTCAAGATTTCAATTATTTCATTTTGAGGCGCCAAGTAAACCCTAATAAAACACAAGCAAAAACACAGAAAGAAAGAAACTGTTTGATGCAGAGAGAGAGAGGCAGGAGAGGAGAGGATAGGAGAGGAGAGCTTTTCATTATTTTATTTACAACATTGCATTCCATTGAAGATTGAGTGTTGAAAGAAATAAATCTGTCAGATCTGAACCAGTAATTCATTCTTCCTTATTCTCTTAAACAGATCTGCACCTCCAGTTCCTCCACCCTTCTGCAAATCCTCATTTTCTTCACCTGTCTACCACCGCCGCCCCAACGTTCTGCAATTTCCCAACACCCTATTCACCTTTCCACTACCACCCTTCTGGACTTTAGAGGATCTTCATAGTCGTTTTTCCCGGCCTCCGGAGGGTAAATGAAGCTTCTTTGTGCTCTGTAAGATTGGGATGTGGGTCTCTTCTTCTTGCTTCTGAGTGATCATCTCAGATGCTTTTCTTTTCATTTTCAACTTAAAATCAATGCCTTTTACTTCAATTTGAATTCGATTCATTCATATATATACACATATATGTGTATATCTATATATGAAAATGTCGTCATCAGCAACAGCAGCAGCAGCAGCAGCAGCAATGGGGGTCTCTGATCCAAGCCAACTGCACTTGAAGAGGGAGCTCACTCAGATTCGAAAAGCCGCCCGCGTTCTTCGTGATCCCGGCACCACTTCCTCCTGGCGCTCTCCGCTCGCCTCCTCCTCTAGATCTGCGGCGGTGGCGGCAGCTGCCCAAGCAGCTATCACTACTACTAAAACAACTGCTAATTCCACTTGGAACAACAACAACAACAACATTGGGAGTAATAGAAATGGCAGCGACAGGAGGGTCTTCTTGCACAACTGGAAGAACTCCAAATCCTCCTCCAGAAACGATGACTACAACGACGATGAAGATGACGATGAAGATTACAATGATGATGATGGCATTGACGTCATTGAAGATGGCATTGATGCTTCTTCTTCAGTTGCAGAGTTGAGTGTTGATGATAGCTTGAGTGATGCGCGCACTGGAAGAGGAGGAGGAGGAGGAGGAGGAGATGGAGGTGATTCGAGGAGTGACACTCAGACTCACAGCCGCTCCTCATCCACCATGCTCCGGCGTAGATATGCACACCTTTTGCCTCCTCGAAAAAACACTAACAAAACAAGTAAGAAAACCGATGCCCACTCCGACCTTTTATCCAAATATCAGAAGAAAGAGTTATTTCTTGGTAGGAACAGAAAACTAGTAGTGGACGGTCACCCAAGATCATCCGCCCGCCGTGACTTGGTCGACCAATCTGATGACACCGAAGACTACTGCAACTCGGAGGATCTTAGGCCAATTTCAGGGGCTTCCCCATTATTGCTATCCAAACTTAAGCACAAGAATTGGCCTCACTCCTCCTCTAAGTTTAGGAGAGATAATAGTATTCCAAGAGAGGACTCTTCCTATTCTTATAGCACCCCTGCATTGTCAACTAGTTCTTATAACAGGTACGCCGGTGTTCGCAATCCTAGCACTGTTGGATCTTGGGATGGCACTACAACTTCCATGAATGATGGAGATGATGAGGTTGATGACCACTTGGAATTTCCTGGCCGCCAGGGATGTGGGATTCCTTGTTATTGGTCCAAAAGGACACCCAAACACAAAGGCATGTATGGAAGCTGCTGCTCCCCATCGCTTTCTGATACTTTGAGGAGGAAAGGAAGTATCATATTTTGTGGAAGTCAAAATATTTACCCTAGACAACGTCGATCATCATCAGGTTCCAATAAGCAGAGAATTGCATCTAGAAGTGCTCAGGGCGTCCTCCCATTGCTTACCAATAGTGGTGATGGTAGGGGAGGATCATCCATAGGAACTGGGAGAAGTGATGACGAGCTTTCCACAAACTTTGGGGAACTTGATTTGGAGGCGCTGAGTCGATTAGATGGAAGGAGGTGGTCGTCAAGCTGCCGAAGTCAAGAAGGGTTGGAGATTGTAGCTGTGAATAGAGATGGAGAAGAGGAATGCTCACCAGAAAATATTAGGAGTTTTAGCCAGAAATACAAGCCAATGTTCTTTGGTGAGTTGATTGGGCAAAATATTGTGGTGCAATCACTCATAAATGCTATTGCAAGGGGCCGGATTGCCCCTGTTTATCTTTTCCAGGGGCCCCGCGGAACTGGAAAAACATCAGCAGCCAGGATTTTCACTGCCTCTTTGAATTGCCTATCTCCTGATGAAAATAAGCCATGTGGCTTTTGCAGGGAGTGCTCTGATTTTATGTCTGGTAAGAACAAGGATCTAATGGAAGTTGATGGCACCAATAAGAAAGGAATCGACAAAGTTAGGTACCTATTGAAAACTCTATCAGCAGCACCCCCATCAGCATCCTCGAGGTACAAGGTTTTTGTGATTGATGAGTGTCACTTGTTGCCTTCTAAGACGTGGCTGGCATTTCTCAAATATCTGGAAGAACCGCCCCAGAGAGTTGTCTTCATATTTATAACGACTGATTTGGACAATGTTCCCCGTACGATACAATCTCGGTGTCAGAAATACCTCTTTAACAAAATTAAAGAGAGTGACATTGTGGCCAGGTTAAGGAAAATATCTGTTGAAGAAAACCTGGATGTTGAATCAGATGCACTAGAATTAATTGCTTTGAATGCGGATGGTTCACTTCGCGATGCTGAAACTATGCTGGATCAGTTGAGTTTGCTGGGGAAAAGAATTTCAACATCCCTCGTGAATGAACTTGTGAGTTTGCTCAACAAATGGCTTCTTGACATGGTCTACTTCAATTTACATTCACCATGCTACTAGCGATTTATCCCGCTTATTAAAAGAAGATAAAAGATGGATAGCTACTGGCAATATCCAAATAGCCGAATTTACTGTTTACAAACTTAAATTTAACTTTTCTAAAATTCATTAATCTAGTGCTTTGTGTTCTACAGGTGGGAGTTGTTTCTGATGAAAAGCTACTGGAACTTTTGGAATTAGCAATGTCATCTGACACTGCAGAAACAGTGAAAAGGGCCAGAGAGTTGATGGACTCTGGGGTAGATCCCATGGTTTTGATGTCTCAGTTGGCCAGCCTAATCATGGACATCATTGCTGGAACCTACAATAGCAATGATATCAAACATGATTCATTCTTTGGTGACCGCAATTGTGAGTGCATCCCCTTAGTTTTCAATCCCTATAAAGTTGTTTGTACTATTGAACCAGTTGGAGTGTGATGTGGAGATAGTACCACAGTTAGCTAGATAACACAAATTAGGTCTGCTTGTCCACCCTTTCTGTATCTTCTGGTTTTTTCTTCTTCACGTCAATCGTTTCTTTATAAAAACTAAAATAAAAATGGATTCAAGCAACACACATCTTTCCTATATGTGGTTGGTGCCATGATCTATCTGTTTTCTTAAAATACATTTAAGGATTGATTGGATGGCCATCTCCTCACCATAACCAAGTTTTTCGTAGATGTATGGTGCTGTTAGTGCATGTCCGGATGGTGTTTCATCTATAGGAACACTTTAAGTTATCTTGAAATTTTATTTTGAAAAATTCTGATCTATGTAGACTAATACTAGCTAGTATACTTTATAGAAAACAATAACATTATCAATCCTGGAGACACATAAAAAATCTCCACTGACCGTTTATTATTTTGAATGAATTGTTGTTGCGTTATATGAAACTGTATATTTTGTACAGTAAAACTCTTGTAATTTTTATGTTTAATTTTAGTTATTCTAATTATTGTTGGCTTCCATACTTCAGTGGCCGAAGCAGAACTGGAGAGACTAAAACATGCTTTGAAGATTCTTTCAGAGGCTGAAAAACAGCTTAGGGTTTCAAGTGAGCGCTCAACATGGTTTACAGCGACTCTATTACAGCTTGGTTCAGTGCCTTCTCCAGACCTTACTCGCTCATGCAGCAGGAGGCACAGCAGTAAGACTACTGAGGATGATTCGTCCAGTGCTTCAAGAGAAGCTGCCACCTACAAACAGAAGTTGAATGCCCAATATATGCTTCATAAATCAATTTCCCATGCTTCTGTTCAAAAAGCACTAAATGGAAATTCCAACCATCAGGGAGATTCATTGTCGCGAAATAACAATGCCAAGCCCTTGCATGGCCATTTCACGGATAGTGGTGCCTCAACTCCCTTGCATGATGATGTTATAGCTGGAAATGCAATCCTCAGATGTGCTAACTCTGAGAAGTTGGAGGATGTCTGGGCACAGTGTATTGAGAGATGCCATTCAAAGACACTGAGGCAACTACTACACTCTCACGGAAAGCTAGTGTCTATATCTGAAGCTGAAGGTAATCTCTTAATCTCTTTATACACTTCATTCATCTTTGCTTTTTAAAATACAATGCACTAAATGATATGGACCTTTCTATAGAAGTTTCTGCAGTCATTTTGTGTCAATTGGGGAAACTGTGCGTATACATAATGAAAAGATGTTGGTTGTGGTGTCTAAATAGCATTCTTGTGGAACCGATGGTTATTTGTGTACATAATTTTACTGTAACACTGGTGTATTGCTTTGTGCTAGAGCAGGATGTACTTGTTTTATTTACATAAAAAGAAATGGGGGGAAGTGGTGGGGGAGGAAGAAGAATACAAGTCAGGTGGTCATACCATTTCACTTTCCCATAATTCCCATTCAGTTTGTTCACTGAAGTTCACACTGAACAAACATAGGATCTCATGCTTGCACTTGATACAAGATACTCATGTGAAGCTGATTTCAGGTCCTAGTTTACGAGCTAAACATATCAATTTTTGAGACCTGCCCCATATGATGAACTTATGGAGCGTATGCTGATTATGCATGTTTCAGTTAAGATTGGTTGATGGGAAAACTACCAGTTTGCCCCGAAATACCCCATTTTAATATATAGGTTTAAACTAATGGCAGAAATGTTAGGACAATGGTGGGCTAGTTGACAATTAACTCTGAGCTTTGTTAATAACTAGGTGTTGGTGGAATAGAAAAGAAAGAATATAGTAGTCTGAGCATTACAAAAAGTATTATCTAATTGGCTAGGTTTTGATAGTTAAGCTCAACAAGTCCTTCACAACAAGAAGCCTTGCGTGTGCTTTCTCTATAAATGTATATTTTCTTTTCCCTTTCTTTCCTTGTTTAAACGGATTTTTTTGTTTTGTTCAGGTGTTCTGGTTGCTTATGTCACATTTGAAGATGGAAGTATCAAATCTAGGGTAGAAAGGTTTGTGAGCAGTATCACAAATTCGATGGAAGTGGTTCTCAGACGCAATGTAGAGGTTAGAATTGTTCACTTGCCAGGTGGAGAGGCTTCTCTAAATGGTCCAAGTCCAGTTCACTTACCAGCAACCGTGGCGGCAATTCTTAGGGAAAGGAAAAGAGTCGGATCAAATGCCACAGATGGTTACTCAAATTGCTCTTTGTTTCTTGATGAGACCCACAAGTCCACTTCTGATTCATCAGACGTGATCGCCGAAGGCAATGGCCAAGCAAGTGTTACAAGACGGGAGGTTCCAATGCAAAGGATAGAATCCATTATTCGCGACCAAAGGTTAGAGACTGCATGGCTACAGGTTGCAGAGAAAGGCACTCCTGGTTCTTTGAGTCATTTGAAACCAGAGAAAAATCAGGTCCTGCCACAGGATGGCACTTATTACGAAGATCAGATGGAGTTGAATTCAATGAGGTTGTCCTCTCAACATGGGGAAGATGGATTAAACCCTGAAGTCAAAATTTTGAAGGTTAATAGTGGAAGGGACGTCCCGAAAGACCCGTTAGGTAGAAGGGTTGACCGTTATCCTATGTCCCCAAGTTTACTACATGATAGTAACTTTGTGGGAAATTCCAACAAAGATAACCAGTGAGTATTTTACTTCTTATTACCGGAGTATTTTGATTAAGCTCTTTTCTGCTCCCTACTTGACTGAAAAAACCAATAGTTACAGTTTTATGGTGAACAAAATATGCTGCTTGAATTTGGTGAAAGCTTAGCTTGCATCCGCATTGATAAGTATTCTAAGATATAAATACTACATATTCTGGTGATCATAGAACAATGCATATTTGAGTGATCATGGAACACTGTTAGCAGCTACTGATGTCATAATAATTTAGGATACGGGCGTTAAATTAGCTTAAACTGCAGACGCTGGCTTTTACATTGTTACATGGAATTTCCACTAGGAAGAAATGGCATTGAACACATTGAGTTGACTGAATGCTGAAATTCTTCCTTAGGCACCAGATTGGATTAGAAAACAGAATCTCACTTTGATGCTCTATTTTCATTCAGTCAACAGGGGAACTGCAATTTCAATGGATATCACTTTTGTTGCTCTTCTATATATTTTAATTGTCTTCTTAATCTGCCTCTTGAAATGCATTATTTCATTTAGTGGTATTCTTTTCTTTTGTTCAAATTTTGATGTCTGCATTTATAAATAATGTATACCACACTCTCATTCTTGTTTAGGGGTGATGAATCGGGATCAGGTAAAGGAGGAAGTTGTAGTGGATTTTTCCGTTGTTATAAGACCAAACCTCGTAAAAGAGGAAAGGTAGGCTGTTATTACAATTTTCTTTAGATATTTGTAATTTGATTCTGGAAAACCTGTTTGACCTGAAAAGAACCTCTCTGCATATTTATTTGTCTGTGTAAGCAGGTAAAAGGGGGGACGGCTGTTCAGGCACGCAAAGGCAGACGGTTTTCATTGTTTGGGGAGTGTGGGAAGAAGTCAAGGAAAACAGAGAGCAAACATAATACAAGGTGAAAATGAGATTTGTAGTTGGACGTCGGGAGTGGTGGCTGTGCAGCTGCTCATTTGGCTGGTTACATATTTTTTTCCTCGTGTAATTTCTGTGCTCCAGTAGTGCTTGAGCGAGGCATTCTTCTGAGGATGTGAGAGAGAGAGAGAGAAGTAAAGCAGATGATGTAAAGGTTTGCGGTAGAGCCGCGTTATCCATCTCCATTCAATTTTCACGTGGTCTGAATACAAATAAAAATGGTAAAACCTTGAATTGGTATCATTCATGTTAACTGATTTTCTAGCCTTGTTGAGCTCAGGTAGGTTTTCCGAGATTCTTCAGGCTCATTGCTTTTGCGTCTGAATGTTGTGCTTGGGATGGTGCAAGTATGCCTTCAGATATGATGGTTTCATCTTAAACATGTAAATCCCGACAGCCCTTCATTCAAAAATGTATTGGATATGTTATTGGAATTTAATTTTATTAGCTTGGCCTTCAATGTAACAACATGGCTGCGAAATGGTCACTGAGATTAACCTAACTCTTCAACATGGCTGCGAGTTGATTCACGTTCCCTATAAGTATCTATGGATCAGGGTTTGGGGTCCTTGTTGGAATACATTTTAGGTTAGTTTTTTTAGTCAAAATGGTCTCTGTGATTAGCCTAACTCTTCATTTTTGTTTTTGATATTTCACTTTAGTTTTTGATATTTAAAATCAATAGAGGTGGTCCCGAGTTTGCCATCGACAATTATTTTGGTCATTATGTGAAAAATTAATGTTAAATGAGAATCAAAATAACAAAAATTGAGGATAGTTTTGTCATTTTATACTTATCTAACATAGATTTTTTTTTATAAAATGATCAAAATAATTGATGATGGATAAAATAATTGTCAAATATTTTATTTTCTGTAACCGAAAACTATTTAGTTATTTTTATTATGTTTGGTTAGGATTTTTATTTTAATTTTATATTAGTAATAATTTACTCCAAATGAATCTCAAACAAAAAGAGATTCAATCTCTGGTGCAGAGGTCCCTTACCACAGTTATTTTCAAGTTCAGTTTTGGTTTAATTACGAATGATATTCAGCTTCTAATCAGGAATCACACACTCAAAAAGCATGTTCAGGTGAAACATGACAAGCTCCTTAGCCTCCATTAATCACAGTATCTTCTCACAATTTCTACACAATTAATTTTAACTCATATAAACATGATACTTTTTATTAGAACAACAAAACTACAAGCACTTGCACAAAATCACATCCCTTTTAATAATTGTTTTTGGATTTAAATGATTTTTCGGCTTTAGTTTCGTCTACACAAAGGAAAGAAGAACGAAAATACAAGCACTGGCACAAAATCAGCACGCAGAGAGACGGCTATTCGGAAGAAGACTTTCCCGAGCTCATACTTAACATTCTTTCCGCGAGTAATAAATCATCCGGCGTCGTCACCTGCAAAACACCACCACATTGTTTGTAATTCGATGAATCACATCCTTTGATATTATGTGTTACGTTATAGAGATTGAATTTTCAAATACACCGAGAAACATTTACGTCAGAGACTGGCTCTGGACTGCTTAATATTAGTTTACAGTAAAGAATCAAGCTTCAGTTAGGATGTTTCACTACCTTGATGTTGGTATAAGATCCTTCGGTGATGTACACCGGATGCTGAAGGTGCTCCACAATAGACACGTCGTCCGTCACTTCAAGGCCTTCCCTGTGGAAAGTACAATATGTTCAGAATTTGTATACCAATAATATTTAAGATCAAACAACAGATATAATTACAATTACAATTCCACATGAAAAAAGTAAACGATGGAGAAACCTATAGATGACCAACAAAATATTATGTTTCACTCGTACGTTTCCCATTCACTGGAAAATTGAAGAAAGTTGAAAATTGAAAATGGATGAAAGTTGAGATTCCACCATAAAACCAATTCGCAATATGGGGAGTAGCTCAATCATTTATAAGCACATGCAGGTCCCTTCTTTCTCCTGATGTGGGATTGATTCTCTCAACAAAAATACATAACAAGAATCAGCCTCTCAAGGAAACGCTCTGGTCTACTCAGTGCCTCAACATTTATCAATATGGACTCGTACAGTAGTTATGCATTTTTTAACAATCAGTATACAACTAAATTGTGCAGCATGAATTAGTTAGTGGTTAGTACCTATTGACAAGCTCAAAACCCTCTTTGAGCAACTGAGGTTTGATGACCTGTAGGAATTGATCGGCATTCAAAGTTAAAATGTCCTCAAACGATCAACTAAGAGATATAAGTTAAGCAGCAAACCTGGGGTGTCTGCATTTCCCAAAGTGTTCTCCTGTCAAGGGTTTTGACTACATAAGACTCACTGTTTGCCTGCATATAAAAATGGAAAAGAAAAATAAAGCACACGGATAAGCTTATCAAGTTTTGGATCCAATTAATCCATAGACAAAAGTACCCAAAAAAAAAAAAAATTAACAAAAGTTGTTTCATGGACGAAGTCTTGTTATTTGGACACTGGAGCATTGACGGGGCGAATTGCTAGTTGGTCTAGCAATGTGTGGTTAGACTGGAAAGCAACAATAAAACAAAAGGTTCTGCTACCCCCAATTAAGATTGCAATTCCATACACTTCAATGTGCGCTTTCCGAATTTTAGACAATATTATTTCTGTGGTCATGAAGTAATGGCCATCCCAGAGTCAAGGAAGACAATTTCAAAGTCAAGTAATGGTGATCCACCACTGAAGAGTGGAACATCGTAACATTGTGAGAAAAGATGGGAACAGAAAACTACCACTATTTGAAAGAATCTTCTGTAAGTTCTATGTCATGTGTCAAGTGTGGAATTGAACTACTGAGTAAAACAAAGCATAATATCCTTTGATGCAACTAAACTACAGGAAAGTGTGAAAACTAGGAGCTTCAAGATACCTATTGAATGCGTTTCACTGAAAAGAAACCAAGGAGATACTAAACGGACACAGCTTTAGCATAAATATTACTAAACTGAAGGTAGTACCTCTTTGATTGTAGCTTTTACTGGAACACCAAGTACAGCTGCACCATTTAAGCAACCATCTTTGAGAACCTAAAAGCATACAGTTCCAACTCTTATCATTCTTATAAATGGCTACCGGAAGTGTCCAACTTAAGAATACAAACAGATAAACAACCATGCATAATTTAAATGTTTTACACTATATATAAATGCCTAAATCTAGCAACTAGAACCCACATAAAAAATTTCCATTTCTTTTATTCTTCTTTATTTATTTTTGAGAGAGAGACCAACTATGACTGGACATATTGACACCAACACTCAGAATGTGCAAGGAAACAGCCAACTATGACGAACTATTTAGTTTCAGACACTGATGTATTTCAATAAGTAGCACTGCTCTAGACCAAACGATGTACTCTTGGTGAAATGCATTTCTGGATTCCCAAGTGCGACATATTTCATACGCGTTCTTTTCCATATTGAACTCAATTGGTAGCACTGGTCTATAGTATACCTGCCTAAACCATAATCCAAAAGGAACGTATAAGAACATAGTACACTACCTAATGACGATGAGAGGTGTTCTATTAAGTATGTATTGTAAGAGACAATAAAAGCCGATGCACTAGATGTGGGGAGGGAAAGAAATCTGCATTGCAAACCTTCTCTACATCTCCTGATGATACCAGAGGTCTAGCAGAATCATGAATACAAACAAGCTCAGATGTCAAATCAATTGCCTGTCCACAAAGTTGTATAGTATGATAAGCAGATTAGTTTATGCTTCCCAATAATCGTTATATATCACATTTAAGAAAAATAAATTAAAAAAACCAAATCATCTGTAGATATCAATGAGATTTCAAATATCAATAAGAAGAAATCATTGACTTTTATCTTGTTACCGGTCAGGTACAATGTGCAAGACGATTACAAATATCTGTTCACAAATACAACGAACAAACTTCAAACTAAAAATTTGAGAATAGGTCCAATGGCACTATCACTCCAGAGAGTTTTGTTACATACAAGGATTTTTTTGGTTCATCTTGAAGAAGAATTTCAAAACCTGAAAAAGTTAAATTCAGGCTTGGGGCTACCCATATTAATCTCACATTTCTAACACTGAGGCTTAGGGATTAAAGTGGATATTGTTGCAATCCTCATGAGAAGAAAACTTTCAACAAACTTCAAGGATCGGACCAAAGTTTCACCATAGAAGCATGGTCCCGGAAAGAACAATAGACAGCCTTCTCAGTTTCATATATCACGTAAGCTGATGCAACAGACATTGGGATAAAGCAGGTTTAAGATAAAGCAGAGCCAAGAGCTTTACAAAATAAAAGAGACTTCTTTATGATTAAGGAGACTTTTTATTTTTATTTTTTTTAATTCTTGATTTACAAAGGAAAAGAAAGAATCTCTGTGCACCTGGAGTCCACTGTAAACGGAATCTTGTCTTTCCTTCCCTGGTAGTGTGAATTTAAGTTCCTTCTGGATCTTAGGTTTGGCGTCTGAGAACAATACATGACCAACTAAATTAGTTCAAATGTCTCGTGCATCACAACATCCAGTACATAAAACACGTCCAAGCCAAGAGGTAATGTATTTACAAGGAGGACAAGAGAGCGAGGATTATAACCTTCAAAAACATCCTTATAGGAGGGATCACAAACTACAATTATCTCCTTTACTTCAATCATTTGGGAGAAAGTGTAGAAGCTGCATGGAGTCAGAAATAACAATCAGACGAGCATAATCTATATCCCCCGGAAAAATAAGAGAGTAGAAAGTCAATTAATAAAAAAACCTACACGAGGGAGTCTGAAAAGGATTATTGCAACTAGAAGTATAGACACAAACAGGTCAGGTTTCAGTCACAACAAAGTAACTGTGTCTAGAAAGTTGAAACTGGAATCCAAAGTCTAAAGCACAAAGCTTCATTCATTTTATAATCCTTCTAAAGGTACAACATGAAAGTACATGTTCGTCATTATAATCAACAGGATAAACATTCAGCTAATTCAGATTAGTAACGCATTGTAGTTGGTTTGGTAGGTCGTGTACAAAAACTAGAAAATTTCCCCAAGTGGGTTGGCTGAGAAAGTGTCAGTCAATTACCTGTATAATGCAATTGGCTGGCCTAAAAGGGGAAGATATTGCTTTGGCATGCTGGCCTAGTTGCACAAACATAAAGAAAAAAACATGATCGTCTGGTGGAATGGGAATGAACGACAAAATCCATAGATGAAGGTGATGGGGATTCTATTCCATTCATATGCACTATGCAGGCAAATGCAGATGAAGAAGGAGAATGGTTGATGATGAAAAATGGGGAATGTGACAGATGTGAGAAAATGGTATCCAAGAAGACTAACCCCCATCCTTTTGCCCTGCCCTCCAGCCAAAAGAATCACCGACACGCTCTTCTCTTTCACTATTAGTCTAGACTCTGGTATCTGCATCATCAAAAAAAAAAAAAAAAAAAAAAAATCATTTACGCTAGTGCTGATAATTGTAGATGATAATTGAACAAAAAAGAAAGGGAAATATGATTATACATCCGCATTGACTCTCGCAGAGAAACAAGTGAATGTTGCAATTCTAGTAGGTGGTGCCTTAGTCTTGTGCCTGAAACTGAATTGTTTGCCTGAGAGACAAAACAAGCACGCAAGCTTATAGCTAATTAATTAATTAATTAATTATCAAGCAATTAAGCATACAAAAGAAATGTTTGAACTTGAATTGGGTAACTTATTAATAAGATGAAAAAGACAAGAGCTTTGCCTGCATTTCCAATGCCTGCTTCTGCTGCTGCTGCAAGTCTAAGTCTAAGGCCTCCCCCTCCTGCTGAAGACTTTGAAAGTGGTGGGAGTCTGAGGTTATCATTTGAAAAAGCTGCTGAGGAAGACACACCGAGACTGAGGACGTCCATGTCTCAACCCACACAGACCTCTGACCTCACCCTTCCTTCCTTCCTTCCTTGTGCCTCTCTGTCTCTGCAGCACCTCTCTCTATTTTATTCAACACGAGAGATGAGGAGGATTCTGTCTGTATATTCCCTGAACCTGGAGACAAAAAAAACACCACTCCTCGGCGTCCTCGCTTCTTATATATACCTTTTACGTTTCCCAGAATCAGAATTATTGTGTATTTATCAATTATCTTGGCAGGTGGGTTGGTAGACTGATAAGCACTAATGGGCCTGTACCAAGGCCCAGTATTTCACCATTTTCAGCCCAATTTAAGCCCACCCCTACCCACCCTTTGTCCTCTATGACAAAAATGACAAGAGAGAACCAAATCAAGAGAGAAATTCTCATTCAACCAAAAGCCGAAAGCCTAGAAGAGAAGAAGAAACAAGAGAGTAATCAATCGAGAAAGAAATGGGTGGCAGTAAGAAGGCGCTGGGGACGACAGGGGAGTTCTTCAGGAGGAGGGACGAGTGGAGGAAGCACCCCATGCTTTCCAATCAGCTCCGCCACGCCACTCCCGGCCTCGGCATCGCTCTTGTTTCATTCGGCGTCTACCTCGTCGGCGAGCAGGTCTACGACCGCCTCATCGCTCCCTCCCCCTCCTCCTCCTCCTCTCATCACGCCCACTCTCATTCTGTCTCTTCAACCTCCGCTACTCACTGAAAAAAGAATTCTGCAGGTCAGGTCAGTCTCCAAGATCCAACCTTTTTCTTTTCTCAATTTATTTTCTGCTCAAACATCAATTAATCAATTAGGGTTTTTGTCTGTTTGCAGTTACAGCTGAAAATGTTTGTCTGTTGGCAATCATTTCTAATTTATGAACCCTAAAAATTAAATTTTACATCTTGATTGTTGTTTTGTTCACCAAATTGGTCCTCATATTATGAATACAAGGTAGGTATTTGCGGGATCCTGGTCCAATTGGATTTTCATTCTTGCCCTACATATCTTTTTCAAGTCATTGATGTCAATCTTTTCCTGTTTGTTTTTCTGGATGTAGTCTTTGAGTGGTCATATATATAATGTGGGAGTTTCAATTGAACAAGGAAATGGGAACAAGTACAGACATATGATTATGTTGTGTATGCGTACACATACATGAAATGAAATGAAACAAACTACTAAACAACGGGCAGCTGTAAAGTTGTTGTCATCTCTCGGGCGATTTGTTTAGCTTCCTTTTAGTGGCAATTTAATCCGCATTGGTTTGTCAGTTTTTGTGGTTTTCAAGAGTCGAATCTTCATAACTCCTTAATATGGAAAGTTCATATCCTTTGAGTGAAATAAGTCTGGACTAGCTCTTTATACGAAAGCTGAAATGGTGTATAGGTATTTTAACTGAGACCTGATAAGGCTAGCGGTCACTAGCTAAAGTTGAGATGCAATGTATTTGTTTGCTCTCCTGCATTCCAAAAATATGTGTAGTCCTTTAATGTTCTTTAGTTGATAGTTAGCTGATCTTGCAGATGGGTGGTCGTGCTCAGCAGGAGGAAAAAATTGTGGAGTTTCTTATATTTCTCTGCCCTCTTTCTGCTTGATGTTTGAATAAAATGTTTTCAATTCACGAGGGCCTAAACGAACTTGAAGGCTGTAAATTTTATTCACGCAGAGTTTTAATATGTTGTCACTGCTCCCAGAATGTCTACATTTGAAGGTTGCATCGCGTAAAGTTTATATTTAGTTTCTATTCGTATGTTTCTTTTTTTTCTTTTTTTTTTAGTAGAAGCGAAAGAATTTATAAAAAAAGAAAGAATATACAAAAGAGGAAAAGACAGCCACGTGAAAAAGATATCCACCGGGCGTTAGGAAAAAACTAGCAAAGACCCCTAATGAAAACTTAAAGAACATAGGTAAGGCTAAGCCGAATCAAATAACGGTTGCAACCAAATCCCTAGCTATAGAAGATAGAATGTAATCTCTAAACTCAACAACGACAGAAGACCAAAGAGTTGCCCACTGTCTCACTCTATCCCAAAGCTCCTCAGCCCCAACTCCCTCCTAATCCTCAAAAACTCTTTTATTATGCTCCAACCAAATGTTCTAGAAGAGGGCCATCAACAGAGATCCCCACAAGGTTTTAGCTTTCCTCCTTTTTCCTAGGACTTCAAACTTAGTGCTTAAGAGCTCAAAACAGCCCTTTGGGGTGACCCAAAAGGCTCCAACTTCCTTGAGCATTTTCCACCAAAGTTGGATGTTATACGGACAATGGAGGAAAACATGGTTGGCGCTCTCCTCCCCAGACTAACACAAAGTGCACTAGTGGGGAGAGAAGCATGTAAAAGGCATTCGTCTTTGGACTTGATCACATGTATTAACCTTCCCGAGCGCCACTAGCCACACGAAGAATTTGACTTTTAGAGGCACTTTTGCTTTCCATATCTGAGAGAACGAAGGGAAATGTTGCACAATTTCGTTGTTGCATGGAAAAGAGTTATAGGATTTGCAGGTGAACTGGCCATATCCTTCTAAATTCCATCTTCTCCTATTTGCTTTAGAATGGCACAGCCACACGGACTCCACCTTCTGCAGTAAACCATCCACCTCTTTAATCTCCAACTCTTTGAGGTTTCTCCTTATCTCAAAATTCCAACTGACCAACTGTAAAGAAGGTGTCACCAGCCTGCAAATACTTCAATTTTTTGTCATAGATAACAAAAATAATATGGGGAAGTGCTCTTTCAACGGTCCACCCTCCAACTAACCGTCCTCTCAAAACCTCAGCCTCTCCCCCTTACCAATCACAAAGTTGCAAGATTGTAGAAAAGAAGGGATACCAGTTGAGATGTCAGACCAGAGGCATATGCTCGAGCCTTGACCCGGAGGATTAGCGTCCTAGCCATTTGCTTCCAGACCGTACTTGCTTCTTATCACCTTATGCCAAAGAGAGTTTGATTCAAAAGAGAATCTCCACAGCCACTTGGCTAATAAGGCAGCATTCCGATTTCTAAAATTTCCTAGACCAAGGCTTTTTTTTCCTTACTTTTACACACAACCTCCCACTTGACTAAGTGAAAACTCTTTCCATCCTCTACCTCTTTCCAAAGGAACCCTTTCATAAGCTTTTCCAATCTACCAATGACCCCGCATGGAGCTTTGAACAAGGACATGTATTAAATGGACAAGGATCCCAAGACGGCTTGAATCAAGGTTAATCTTCCACCTCTAGATAAAAAGGCTTTCTTCCAACGTTGAAGTCTTAATTCCACCTTCTCAATCATTGGGTCCCAGAACTTAATAGTCTTTGGCCTTTCATCGAGGGGAAGACCTAGGAACCTCATTGGCCAAACGCCCACCTCACAGCCCCAAAAACTTGCTAGCCTAGTAATCTTCTCGCAATCGGAATTAATTCCCACCAAGGAACACTTTGCTTTTTTGATCTTCAAACCTGAAACCTTGCCAAAAAGATGCAGCAAATGTAATAAATTGTTCCAAGTCTCCTTATGCCCTTCCAAGAAGAAGATGGTGTCGTCTGCAAATTGAAGGTGAGAAATCTCCACATTATCTTGCCCAACACGCAACCCCTTGATCAAGTGGTTTACTTGAGCCTTCTCAATCAATCTGCTCAGGACGTCTACAACTAGGGTGAACAAAAACGGAGACAACGGGTCTCTTTGTCTCAGTCCTCTAGAAGCTTTGAATTTTTCCCTAGGTCTCATATTGATCAAAATTGAGAAATTAGTTGTACCTAGGCAACCAAGCACCCATTTCCTCCATCTATACCCGAAACCCTTTCTCAGTAAAACTTCTTCCAAGAATCTCCAGTCGACGTGGTCATAGGCTTTTTCGAAATCAATCTTAAGGACCAAACCCTCATCTTTCTTCTACCTCACCTCTTTGACCACCTCGTTTGAAACGAGGACTACATCCAGAATTTGTCTGCCTTTAAAAAAAAGCTCTTTGGGATAGAGAAACTGTATTGCCCATGACCTCCTTTAGTCTTGTAGCAAGGACTTTGGCCACGATCTTGTAAAGGCTGGTAACTAAGCTTATAGGCCTATAGTCCCTCAACTTCACAGAATCTGACTTTTTCGGAATAAGGCAGATATAAATTTTGTTTGTCACTGCATTTATAATTCCATTCTCGAAGAACTCCTCCATCACCTTCAAGATATCCACCTTCAAAATATCCCAACAACTTTGAAACATTTGCAAAGAGAAACCATATGGGCCTAGGGACTTGTGACACACCCCGACCTAAAATCAGGGCGTGCTGGCCGTCACGTGAGGGTGACTTAGCCAAGTGCGCGATGCGGAAGTGCTAAGTGAAAAAGTGAATGAAAGAAAACCAAACTAACTAATTTACACAAAAAGTCTAAATGAGTAAAATGTGACGAGAATTCAAGATAAAGTACAACATCAGAGCACACATAACCTAGGTGCAGTCCAGAACGAAAAGTACTAATTTAACAATACCAGAGAAGGTCCTACATTGGTGGTGATCTGTCAGAACTGTCGTCGAAGCCTTGTTAGCCACCAACAGTCACTTCCACCTAAAACTTAGAGGGGTGCAAAACATAAAACGTGAGTGGGTAAAAACAAAGCTTTTCAAAACCAATTCAATATCAAAAATAGTAACCCTTTACTGTAAAACCTGTGTACTTTCCCAGAAAATATTAGGCATAAACATATCTCAAATCATACTAAGAAATGATAAATCCACGAGTCTGCCATGTTAAATATCTAGCCAAACAATATATAAATCAGGTGAGGTAAATCAATAATCACAATATGCCAGCAATAACAATATGTCAGCCGGAGTCACCTAACGTGACCTGTAAGGCTGAATTTATAGCTCCTCAACCAATTTCCTGCACACGAGTCAGAACCACCTATAGTGCCCTGTACGATATGCATACACTCAGTGCTACGACCACGTGAAGGCTGTGCGAAGTATCACAAGTCACCTACAAGTCGGAACCACCTATAGTGGTTTGTACGACAGGCCGGCACCTGCCTTGGATCCAAGGTGAGCATGTGGTGCGGGTGGTGAACGATCACGTGAAGGCTAAGCCCTAATCTCTAGTGGAGCATAAACATCGGGGTGCAGGAATATGAGCTATATACACATCTCATCATCATGATCATAGCCATCATTACTAACAATATACTCACCTAACTTACTTGAGCGTCCGCAGCACCAAGCAACAACCATCACAAAAACCATACTAAATATAAATGTTATTTGACATGGCATTCTAATTTATAAAACTATTTAAAATGTACTTTCTGGGAAAAAATACCAATCATATATGTATATACTGAAAACAAAAGCCCACTCACTGATATGTGGAAGGATCGTAGCCCTCGAGTCTCGCTTGACTGCGCTCGTCCTCAAGATAGGTTTCACCTATATGCGAAACAACTATAAAACCGTCAATTAAAAGCACATAACCAAAATTAGGTAATAACTTCTCATACATTGCTCAATTGGGGTGTTTGAATACACCAACATCATCTACTCGATCCCACGAACACCTCCATATTTTTAGAAATATTTTCTGACGTCACGCACCCCCACGCACCGGCTAAGACATGACCACACACGCCGCCCACGTGCATGCACGTGCTTGGCACACTCACGGATTCCCTAACACTGTTAGGGAATATTCTGTCAAATATCAGAATATTCCGTTATATTTAACCTAACGCCGTTAGCTACCGTTAGGAATATTCCGTCAAAGTTGAAGGAATATTCTCATTCCCCTTCCTTGGTTCGCCAGAGTCCGGCGCCGGCCACCGCTGCGTCGTCGGATTCTGGGTAATTTTTTAAAACTTAATATCTAGCTCAAAACTTAACCAAAATTCATGATTCTTGCACCAAAGTGAAGCTTAGGATAAAGAGAACATAATCTTACCACTTTAAGGTCTTAACAACACCAGAATCTCGCCAGAGAAGTTTCGAGAGAACCGGTCAAACCTGCAACTCGATGATCTCGAGTATTTCGACGTCCAAAACACTCAAACAATACTCCCTGAGCTTCGTGAGGATGCTATAAAGCTTCCTATGACTTTAGAATTCGTTGAAACGTCCACGATCACAAATGCATGAGCAGTACCCTTCGACGAAGCTCACGGTTCCTAAGGTTTTCGAGGGTTTCACATTCAACCAAAGGTATGACTAAGTTTGTTAAGCAACAAGGAAGATGATGAGAGGGTTTGTAGCTTCGATCCGTGACCAAACATGTGGGATGATTGTTCGTCCGTACGTTTGTATGGAAAATGGAAGAAAACTCGAGAAGAAGGAGAGAGAGACAAAACAGAAAAGAAAAAGATGGTGCACATGTGTATGAGCGGGTGTGTGTGTGTGTTTTAGTTCTCATCCAATCCCAACCAAACCAAACCAAAAACAAGGCCTAGTTCCAATTGGATCCAAACACTTAGGAAGTAACGTAATTGGTTAAAATTCCTTGGCTCAATTACACACATCACACCCAACGTACAAGGGCAAAAACGTCACTTCCACGCCATCGAGAATAAAATATTCCATAATTCGGGACGAGCTGTCACAACTTGCCCTTCCCACAGTCGAAAACTGCTTTTTGGACTTCGGCTTCCTCAAACAGCCTTTCAAGCCAAGCTGCCTCAACAGCACTAATTGGGCACCAGATAATTCCTTCCACCCCCTAACACACCTCTTCATTGCTACTTTACAAAGACTTGAAAAAATTGATGATTTCGTTTTCGATCTCCTCTGCCCCTTCTACCATTACTTCTAAACTAAATTCATTTTAGGCTTATGATTAAATTTGGTTATGTTATGTGTGTGGTCATTCACCATTGCCACGGTTCCTAGTGCAACCTTTGGGAGTCTAATTGCTTATGAAGACTGAAGAGTTGAGAGTGTTCTTGCCTTCTTGGATGGTAGATAGATATGAAATACAAGCCTTTTGACTAAGTAGCCATGTCTAAGTTCAATTAATAATGAAAACAAGCCTTTACCGCTTATAACGGTGTCACTGGTCGTTTCCTTTTTTAACAGCACGGGAAGGTTTTGTGTCTGTTCTGTTTGTTCACGGTGTAAAGCAAGGATCATTGGGGACATAAACTAAGAAGCACTTCACCTTTTTTTGTCATTGCATTGTGCACAAAATGTTTTGATGCAAGTTAGTAAGACATCTTCTGTGTTTCCTTCTTTTTCTCTTGATGATCATATTGACTGGATTAAGAATTTGCCCACTTTTTCGTAGTCATAACTTGAAAGGGTTTGGGACTTTTACAGTATGTTTGCAAATTTGTAAGCAGGGAAATAGTTTTGGTTGCCACAACAAAAATCCTAACTCTTCATTCACTCATTCAGTGGGTGAGAAGGTTTGTGACTGTAAATTGTCAAATTCCCTGAAAATTCTATAGTGCTTCGGAGTATTTCAACCTTTAGATGTTGGACGTTGAAAAGTAACCAGAATCTAACTTTAAAAAAACGTGGAGCATCATAGAAAATTCCCTACTTTCCTGGATGTTCATAATCGTACCTTTTATTGATATCAAATTCTACAGGTGAGCTGAACCTCCTCATGCAATACATGCTAGGCCATTATAGTTTTGGTTCGAGTCCATAAGTAAGTCAATTATTGGAGGCTTTTTGTAGTGGTGGCAAATGGGACGCTGAAACTTATTTGGGATGATGCTCAGCTTGGATGTATCATATTTTTATCATAAACGGTGATGGGATGGTCGGCTGCGGCTGCGGCGTAAGAAACAAGGCTGGTTGGATTGGGTTGTGTTGGCAGCAGATGGCTGGTGGTGGGTATGGTTATGGTATGGAATGGTATGTGTATTTTTGTAATGGAGCAATGCACGCAGAGAGTGACAGTGACCTCATTTGTATCTATGCACCTCGAAATGAATTCATATCTGGTGGGAAGCTTACTTATTTATTTATTTTTTTATCAGGGCAAGCTTACTTTTCTTTAATACGAGATTCGAAGTCCCATGCACATAATTTTTTGGGTGACTAGCGCTGGTCATGTTATTTCGATGATGCGTAGGGAGCGAATTAATTTTGTCATTGATCAAATATGTGATAAGATGCCTCTTATATTCAATTAAAATTTTGAATTTAAGTGAAGTACATTCAACAAAAAGAGAAGTGCTTGGCTCAAGGTTGGCTCAAGGTTAGGAGGAGTTCATTCTCAAAATACTTTATAAAAGGTTCTAAAAAATGCTAGGTGCTAGTCGGGCAGTGGTATAGCGCTTAGGCGGATTTAGATAAATTTCTTGTATATTTTGTAAATAAGTGCATATTGACACCTAAAAAAAAATATACTTGTATGGATAATAAAATAATGATAAAATACAAATTAGGTACACCATTTTCATAAGTATTGGATAAACTTGTAGTAAATCCATCATTTGCAAATTAGATAGACCATTTCTATAAGTATACCACCATGAAACCAAAAAAGAAAAAAAAACACACAATTAATTAAAAAAACCGCCCAGGACCGCCTAGGACTACTTAGGATAGCCTAGATCCGCCTAGCCACCTAGGCGCCGCCTAACTTCCAACCGATTTTTCCAAGCGCCTTGCCCAAAATGGGGGCGGGGCTCCACCGCCTAGGCCAATTTTTAGAACCTTGATAATCTATTCATAGAACTTCATGTTTATCATCAAAATCATTTATAATATAAATTACCCTATAAAGGTCATCTTCGAAAAATATCAATTAAAACTAAGATCGTTTAATCAATATATTGTAACAAATAGACAGACCATTCGTAAAAAAAGATGTCAATAAATAGGAAGGCTTGGCTTCTTAAGATTAAGAAGTTCCTCCTGCTCATATTACGAAACTTCGTGTTTATAATCCAAATCATTCATCCTGCTGGAATTACATAACTTATGCACTAAATTCTATTAAATTATTAATATGAAATTTCGTAATTCAGTTATGCAATGAATTAAAGAAAAACTCTTCTTTATTTATTGATAATTCATTAAAGAGCCAAGTTAATTTAGTCAATAAAACAACAAGGGCCATGAGGGGAATCTTGGTACAACGAAAGAAAATAAGAAATTTTGGAAAGAAAAAAATAATAATAAATTAAGAGTTTTTTTTTTTAAATAATGAAAAGGTCATGACGAAAAAACCGCGAACAAACCTTCTCCCTGATATAACAATAAACAACCAAATTCCAATCCCACTCTCCTCCTGTCTGTCGCTCTTTATCGAGCTTTCTCTCTCCCCCATTCTCTCTCTCTCTCTCTCTCTCTCTCTCTCTCTCTCTCTCTCTTCTTATACAGAAGTTACAGAACCCTCATCGCTTGGCTTGCGTGACTCGTTGTGTGAGTGACAGAGTAGGTGAGTGAATGGCGAAGAACGAGGCGCCGTTGGGATCGGTGGACGACTTCTTGAAGCAATGTCAGCAGTCGGGCGATGCCGCGTACGCTGCCTTAAGATCAGTGCTGGAGCGTCTCGAGGATCCGAAAACCAGAACTCAAGCTCGGATCTTCCTCACGGACCTCCAGAACCGCTTCCCCTCCAAGGAGGCCTGCGATCAATGCTTTCGCACATACCATTTTCAGATCGAAGATATCTTCTTCGATCAGTATGAAGGTCTCTATCTCTCTCTCTCTCTCATTCAGTTCTCTCCTTTTTGTTTTTTCCTTCCTGTATCGATTCTGTTTGGTTACTGAGATAATGGAGGATTTGGAAAATTGAATTATCCAGTGACTGACTGCAATTGTTTGTCTCATTTCTTTTGACTGTCCTTTTCTTTTTGTGCGTGTCTAAAATTGTGGTCGTTTTCGTAATGGCAAAAAATGGGTAATGCGCCATTTGGGTTCTTTTTGCTTTTACTCGTCGGTCTGACCCTGTTATTGGGCTACTACTACTGCAGGTTACCAGGGTAGGAAGAAATTGACGATGATGGTTATCCCCAGTATATTTGTTCCAGAAGACTGGTCTTTTACGTTTTTTGAAGGACTAAATAGACATTCCGATTCTATCTTCAAGGACAAGTCAGTTGCTGAGCTTGGTTGTGGAAATGGTTGGATATCCATTGCCATTGCTGAGAAGTGGTTGCCATTGAAGGTAGTTTTGTTGTTTGTTTGTCTTACTTTACCTTGCATGGTATTCGTCTATATTCTATTCACATTTCAACCTTTTCGGCTTATCTGACTGATGAAGAAACTATCCTTTTCAGGTGTATGGCCTTGAAATCAATCCTAGAGCAGTAAAGATGTCATGGATAAACTTGTACTTAAATGCGTTGGACGAAAGAGGTCAACCCATTTATGATGCAGAGAAGAAAACTTTGCTGGACAGGGTAGAGTTTCATGAATCAGATCTGCTATCTTATTGTAGAGATAATGACATTCAACTAGAACGAATTGTTGGGTGCATACCTCAGGTATTGTCAACAGTACAATTTTAAAGTGACTGACTTAGGATTTGTATTTGATAACGTTAGTTTGTCAAATGTCCATTTTGAAGGTTCCTCACTTGAACAATTATTTCAACTCCTCATTCATTTTCCTTGTATGTGTTCTTGCAGATTCTAAACCCAAATCCAGATGCTATGTCTAAAATGATTACAGAGAATGCAAGTGAGGAATTTCTACATTCATTGAGCAATTATTGTGCACTTCAGGTTAGGACGGAACCTTGATAGTGTGAAGCATCAAATAGTTTGTATCTTAAGAGGCATCCAGTGCTACATAGATATTATCATAATTTGTTTTTCTAGTTACATGGAAACTGTTTGCTAATGATATGTACCATGGCTTTCTGGCAACTGATCAACCGATTGCTAGTTCTTCCAGTTTCCGGTCATTATTAGAGACCATAGTAGTAATTTTATTTACAATTTTCTTTTCAACGCAGGGTTTTCTTGAGGATCAGTTTGGCCTAGGCCTAATTGCTCGGGCAGTGGAGGAAGGAATAGCTGTCATTAAACCTATGGGAATAATGATCTTCAACATGGGGGGTCGTCCAGGACAAGCTGTTTGTAAGCGCTTGTTTGAACGCCGTGGTTTCCATGTTAACAAGCTTTGGCAAACCAAAATCCTCCAGGCAAGTATACCCCTAATTATGGAAGACAATTTATCCTTCCGAGTTCTGCACTTCTCTTGAAATGTGCATTGTTACAGGCTGCAGACACAGATATCTCAGCCTTAGTTGAAATTGAAAAGAACAGTCCACATCGTTTTGAGTTCTTTATGGGGCTTTCTGGAGATCAGCCTATTTGTGCTCGTACAGCCTGGGCTTATGGAAATGCTGGTGGGCGAATCTCTCATGCTTTATCAGTATACAGCTGTCAACTTCGCCAACCAAATCAGGTGTGCACTTCATATATCATTACAAAGTTGATGTTCATTGCAGCTTAAGACAGGAAAACTAAACTGATGCTGAATTAAATAAACTGACAGGTGAAGACAATTTTTGAGTTTCTTGAAAATGGCTTCCACGAGATAAGCAGTTCTTTAGACTTATCATTTGAAGATGATGCTGTGGCTGATGAGAAGATTCCTTTCCTAGCTTATCTATCCAGTGTTCTGAAAGGGAGTTCTTTTGGCACATATGAGCCACCAGCTGGAAGCAAACATTTTCGTAGTCTCATTGCTGGGTTTATGAGAACATATCACCGCATTCCACTCAAAGCTGATGTAAGATGACAAGGTCTTCATGCTTATGCATCAAACTTTTCCTTTTTCTACTTTTAAGTCAGTTCTTAACTATAGTATGAAACATTTGTCAACTTTTTCTTCAATCGATGTTAGTGATTATCCTACTAAATCATGTTAATTAGTAAGTGGTAGCAAGATCTCACAAACCTGCATGAGTATCATCATCACAGAAAAGAGAAAATAATAAAATGAAATGAAGAATGCCATTGAATTAGACTTGTCAGGTGATAAATAGATCTTAATGTGAAAATTAGCATGAATTTACATCCTAGAATGTTGCTTGGGGAATAGAGAATACACAAGTCATAGTGATGTATCCCTTTGTTCTGTGTGTCCAAGTATTATATTGATTTAGTAAAGCGTATGATGTGAGGATTTCAAGATATTAGTAATCTTGGTACATAGGTCGATTAGCCTTTCATCCATGGTGACCATGACGATTTCTCATTACCAATGTGAATATACTGGCTGCGGTTAGTGTCCTAAGTGCTTCAAAAAAAAAAATCTGATTAGGGGGCTAACCAACTTTCATATGGCTCTTTGATGAATGAGAGAATATAAAATATGTAAGTAATCAATAATCACAAGATTGGTCATAATAATCAGATAGTTTCAAAAAAATAATAATAATAATAATAATAATCAGATAGTTTCGATTAATTTAGATGGCCTGGTGGTTTTTCTTTTTCAGTGCAATTATATAAGTTCGAATATATTATGACACATAAACACAGATTATCTGTAATTTGTTTTTCAAAATTTTATAGTGATCCTCTCCGTGCTTTCAAAAAAATATAGCCCAGAGTTATATATAGACAGACTTTTACTTCTTTCGAAGCCTAATTTTTGTAGCAAAATAAAAGAAATAAATTATACCAAAAATCAAGGAAACCTGCATATTTTTCATTCTTAAGTGTAACCTGCAGAAATTCGTGTCTCTGCTTTTCCTGTTGCGCAGTATAAGCTGCATTCTGACTTGTTTCCATCTTTTCTTGTACAAGAATGTGGTTGTCTTTCCTTCAAGGGCTGTGGCAATAGAAAATGCTCTTCGACTGTTCTCGCCTCATCTTGCAATTGTTGATGAACATCTGACTCGACACCTTCCAAGGGAGTGGTTAACATCGTTAGCAATTGAGGTGTAGTATTTTGAAGTTGTGGTACTTTCATTTTAATTTGTTCTCTATTTCTTTTGTGGTTAATTGTAATGTAACCCAAAAGTCTGCCCTTGTAACCTTACCATACAAATTTAGAAGTACTTAGACAATGAAAGTGACAAGCTGGGTAAAATAATGATGATTGCAGTTTAGTGGAATATCTAAAATATTATTGGATCAACTATGGGTAGTTGTAGATGTGACTGATATGGTATTCTGACATTTCCAGATCATTGTGAGCTTTGAGGCTAAAAACTATTGAGAGGATATAGAAACAAGTATAAAAGGACCAAAAGTTATAATTGTAGTTTCCAATAAAAGTTTAAAGGTAATGAATTCCATAGTTCCATTTGTTATCTTTATGTACTTGGGGCATCCTTCATAACTACGTTTATTTCTGAATCTTAGTGTGCTGGAACTGATAATCCCTCAGAAGATGTACTTACAGTTATTCAAGCACCTCGCCAGTCTGACTTAATGATAGAGTTAATAAGGAAGCTGAAGCCACAGGTGGTGGTTACTGGGATTGCCGATTATGAGGCTGTTACTAGTTCAGCTTTTGTGCACCTTTTAGATGTCACAAGAGAAATTGGATCTCGTTTGTTCTTGGACATATCTGATCACTTTGAGCTATCCAGCCTTCCAGGTTCCAATGGAGTCCTCAAATATATTGGAGGAACTGCTCTGCCATCACATGCAGCAATTATATGCGGCTTAGTGAAAAATAAGGTATTTCTTTCAACATGAATTCAGAAATTCCCCAACATAACCTGGTGTCTCAGGCTTTCTATTGATCTAATTGAATACAGAGGTTGAGATGTCATCTTATGACTCTCATCAATTTATCCTTAGCTTTTTTCATGCAAAATCTTCTCATGAAGAGTAGCCAAATCCTCTTTCCAGGTTTATTCAGATCTAGAAGTAGCTTTTGTAATTTCTGAAGAGGAGGCCATCTTCAAGGCATTGTCAAAGACTGTTGAACTACTAGAAGGAAATACCGCACCAATTAGTCAATTTTATTATGGTTGTCTTTTTCATGAACTTTTAGCTTTTCAGCTTGCTGACAGACATCCTCCTGCTCAGGTATTTTAGTCGGTTTTCATTAAAAAGTTTATTTCACTTAAGATATTCGCAGCCAAGAAAGTAACAAATATACCATTTATTTTTTTGTCTATGCATAGAGTCTTCCTCTCTCTTTTTTTTTTTTTTTCTTTTTTTGGGATAACCTTCTCAAAGACATTGTAAGTTGTTATTCTGGTCGGATTAGAAATGCAATTTTTTATTCTGCCTATTGTTATATGTCTATTATCTGTTTTCTGCTAAAGATTGTGTTGAGAATGAGTCCCACATTGATGGGAGGAGGGACCACTTTCTTCATGGTATCAGAGTAGGTTGTCCCACGTGTGAAGCCAAACGGCCAAACGCGCTCCACGTCATCCAGTTGTGTTGTCCACGTGTTAGGCTTGAAAATTCACCACACGTGAGGGGGCGTGTTGAGAATGAGTCCCACATTGATGGGAGGAGGGACCTTGCATGGGCTTAAAAGAGGTTGGGCTACTCTCCATATTGCCAATTGGTTTTATGGTGGAACCTCAACTTTCTATAGATTGTCTTCTATTTATGATATTAGGAAGGGGATAAGGGAATGTTTAGCGTGGTTTAGCACTGTAAATTTTTGTTCTATAAAAATTCTTTAGCATGGTAAATCTCTCTGAAGTGTACAAGTGCCCTTTACATAATATTTGATTTGTGACAAGAAAACCTGAAGAAGGTTTTGTGTACCAAGTGTCATAATTTGAGAACATAGTAGTTAAGACAATTCTGTGGTGTAACTGATATTTATGATGTTGAGATCTATCACTTTATCATAAGGACAAGCTTTTCTATCTTTGTCCTCCTTTAGGATGTTGAGATCTGCCACTGATTTGATTTCACTTTCTAACACGTCAAAAACTCTGGTGTATTTTGTAACTTGTTCTTTAAAATTTTTATTGAAGTCCTCTCTAAAACCACATTTTCTCTATTCATGGAGACAAGTTTGCTTATTCAATTGGTTTTCATATATGTTCTTCAGAGGGAATCTGCATTGCCTAAATCAGCAGAGATGATTGGGTTTGCTAGTTCAGCAATCTCAGTCCTCAATAATGCAGAGTTGTCAATTAGTGAGGCAGAGAACTCTTCCCTCATTCACATGGATGTTGATCAAAGCTTCTTGCGTGTACCGTCACCTGTCAAGGCTGCTATTTTTGAAAGTTTTTCTAGACAGAATATAGCTGAGTCAGAAATAGATGTCACCACTAGCATCAAGCAATTTATTAAGAGTACTTACGGTTACCCAGTTGACAGCAGCACCGAATTTATATACGCTGACAGCTCGCTAGCTCTGTTCAACAAGCTGGTTCTTTGCTGCATTCAGGAAGGGGGCACATTGTGTTTTCCTGCTGGTGCAAATGGGAACTATGTTTCTGCTGCCAAATTTTTGAAAGCAAATATTGTAACCATACCTACTAACCCCACAGGTGGCTTTAAACTGACAGACAAGGTGCTTTCTGGAGCGCTAGGGACTGTGAATAAGCCATGGATATACATTTCTGGGCCAACAATCAACCCAACTGGTTTGATATACAGCAACAAAGAGATTGAAAGTTTGCTGTCTGCGTGTGCTAAAGTTGGGGCTAAAGTTGTGATTGATACTTCCTTCTCAGGCTTGGAATATGACATTGAGGGTTGGGGAGGCTGGAACCTGGTGGACAGTTTGTCAAAGCTAAATACTAGCAACACAGGTTTTTGTGTCTCTCTGCTTGGGGGATTATCTTTAAAGATGTTGAGTGGGGCGCTCAAATTCGGGTTCCTTGTAATAAACCAGCCTGTTTTGGTGGATACATTTTATAGCTTTCCAGGATTGAGCAAACCTCACAACACTGTTAAATATGCTGTTAAGAAGCTGCTGAGTCTGAGAGAGCAGAAACAGGGAGATCTGTGGGATGCTATTGCAGCACATATAAAAACTTTGAAGAGTCAATCCAAGCGCCTGAAAGAGGTGAGCGCTCTATATCACACACACACATATTTGCATGCGACTCTTTATATATAATAATGATATACCTTGCACTTTCTTTCTTGTTTTAACTTGCCATGTCATCCAACTTTTGTGTGTCATAGACACTGGAGAAGTGTGGGTGGGATGTGGTTGAACCGTGTGGGGGTGTTTCCATGGTGGCCAAGCCGACGTCCTATCTGAACAAGAGTGTTAAGGTTGATGACTCGAACATCAGGGAAGTCATTCACAAGGCTACAGGGTTATGCATCAACAGTGGAGCCTGGACTGGAATTCCTGGCTACTGTCGGTTCACAATTGCTCATGAAGAAAGTGAATTTGAGCGCGCTTTGGATTGCATTGTTAAATTTAAGGACACAATCAACAACTGAACTCTCTTATAATGTCTCGTAGATTCTGATTCTGATTTTTGCTTTTAATCGCTGGAGGCTGGAGCTGCTGTTGTGGCAGTGGCACGAGCCACTAATAAGTTTTGCAACGCTCGGAAGTCCAAGTCGGGTTTCTGTCATGTGTTTTTGCCCCTTTCCATACACAATGAATGTACCAAAGGAGTCGTGCCTATGTGGAACAATCTCGATCAAATGCCTAATAAATTTTGTGTATTTTCTTTAGCACTTTATGCATCAAGACACCTTTATTTTACTACATGTTTTTTCTTTCTTGCGGGGATTGGATGGTTTTAGCTCCACCTATATCGTATTGCTTGCTTCTTAATCTTCTCCGCTGGTTGGTTCCCTTTCCCTGTCTCTCTGCGGTTCGGTTTCCCTATGTCCCTGGCCTCATATCTATTTCTGTTTATAGTGAGAAGGCCAAATAGGTCAAAATTTTGAAATATCAAAATATCCAGAGTCTATGCACAAGACTAACCGATAACTGTCCAATAAATATAGGGTTAAAATTGTAATTTAATACAGCAAAGTTCTCTGGTGCGTGCGAGTAATATATGTGCCCATCACAACAATGACAATTGCCAACCAACAGATGAAAATATCCGCACTTGAAATTCACCGTGACCCTTACATCAAGCCCCAAAATGTATACAAAGAGGAAGTGAACTCACTTTCGTCATCTTCATAGACATCCTCTCCTCCACGTGTTTTCCAGAGTTTCTTCTGCATCTGCACTCAATTTAAACAAGATACAAGTTGATTTTTTTTCCTAATTACTTCCCTCCAATTAAGTAATATTACCCATATGGATCTGCTTTTTTGTTTGTTATTCTACATAATTTAAAATCATTGATGGCATAGGATGGGGATGTGCAGAGGTTTTTAGATGTGTTGGTCGAAGATGTCACTGTAACGTCTGAAGAAAGTGTAAGCAAAGAGAGACTTGTATGAAATGTAGACGCCAAAATGACATAAGTGAGAATATTAAAACACATTACGAATGGAAATAAATTTGTAATACCATCACATTAGAGTAAACGTTTTGAGTAAGTCTCATCTCATTCCTAGTAGGCAAGTCCTCGCCTAAGAATAGTTGTCACTTACTAACTACTAATTAAGCAACAGTCCCTTGAGTTGTCTTTTACTATCTGGAACATTCCATAAATCTGCGATCTCAACTTGAGACTATTAGAGATAATATTGTAACTGATAAAACTTACAGCTGTTATATTTGTTTTATCTGTTTTGGATATTTTAGGAAAACTGTTCTTTCTGTTAGATAGATGAGGTGTCATGTACAAAGCTTTATATGGTTTGTATATATACCAACATTGTAATATTATTCTGAGTAATGAAATCACAATTATATTTTACTCTCTCTCTCTACAATCTCTTCTCTCTCTAGGTTTTCACATGGTATCACTCGCCTCTGTCTAAAGACTCTCTTCTCTCCGATCCTCTTTGCTTTTCACCGCTTCCGCACCGACGAACAGTTCTTCGTCTTCTTCCTCTTTCAAACCCTAGATTTCAACCATGGCAGCTAATTCCTCTGCCTCTGACTCTGACATTCATCCCTCTCCAATCACCAATCAGTGCCCTACCTCTTCTCAATCGATGATTTCTTCAATCACAATTCAGAATATTGGATCTCTGGTTCCGATCAAGCTCACCACCACGAATTATCTTACCTGGAGTGCTCTCTTTGCTCCTATTTTTCGCCGGTACAATCTCACTGGTATTGTTGATGGCTCGATCGCTGCTCCGCCCAAATTTCTTCGCGATTCGACTGGAAATCGCACCTCTACGGTGAATCCTGAGTTTGTGACCTGGTACGAAAATGATCAGAATATCTTGATCTGGATCAACTCTACTCTCTTCGATTCTCTGATTCCTTACACAGTTGGTGTTTCCTCTTCTCGGGAATTGTGGTCTAAACTTGAATCACGGCTTGCGTCGGCTTCGCAGTCTCACATCCATGAACTTCGCTCTCGTCTTCGTACTATCACCAAAGGAGATTCTACCGCTGCTGTTTATCTCCAGCAAATTGAAGAAATCGCTGATGCTCTTGCCAGCGCCGGTGCTCCGGTTGAGGATTCTGAATTGATTTCTGTAACTCTTCATGGCTTACCTCCTGACTATGATTCATTCATTGATGCTGTCCAATTTCGTCTTGGATCAACCACGATTGATGAATTACATGGCCTTCTTCTCAGTAAGGAACTTCAACTTAACAGCCGCAAGAAAATCTCTTCAGCTTCTATCCAAGTTTTTAATGCATCCACTGGCCTTCTTCCTACACCACCTGATCCGCCACTTTCTCAAGCGTATGTTGCACAACATTTTCCCAATTTTACTCAAGGCCGTGGCATGGATCACACTTTCTCTCATTCCAGAAATTTCTCAAATCGGGGTACGGACAGGAACTTCTCCACCTACAGGACTAACAATCCGCGGAATAACTTCACTCGTCAGAATAATCAACGCTCCAATCGTGGTTCACGATCTCATTTCAACAATTCTGGCAGAAGAATCTCTTGTCAAATTTGCAAGCAGTTTGATCATGAAGCTGTCGATTGTCCTCATCGGATGAATCCAACCTATGGTACAAAATCTCAGATGGCATTATGTGCCAGTACATCCTCTACTGCTCCTACTTGGCTTCTTGATTCTGGTGCGAGCTCGCACATGACAAATTCTTATGCCAATATGCAGAATCCTGAGTCCTACACTGGTCCTGAACAGGTCTACATCGGTGATGGAAAAGGTTTACCTATTCTCCACTCTGGCTCTTCTACTCTATCTACTTCTTCCCATACCTTTAATCTCAAGAATGTTTTACATGTGCCTGCACTCAAACAAGATTTGCTTTCTGCACATAAATTCATTATTGATAATTCGTGTTCTATTCATCTCTATCCTTTTCACTTTACTGTGAAGGATCTTTCTTCGGAGAAGACGCTTTTTAAAGGCTCTGTGAAAGATGGATTTTATCCCTTTCATGCTTCTTCTCAAATTGCTGGTCCTCCTCATGCCTTTGCAACAACATCTCGAGCTTCTCAAGATATATGGCATCAGCGTCTAGGACATCCTACTTTCAAAATAATGAATAAAATTGTTTCCAAGTCTTGTATTTCCATTTCTGATAGAATAAGCAAGTCACTATGTTCTAGTTGTGCCTTAGGCAAGTGTTCCAAACTTTCTTTCCATTCTGTTTCTTGTAATACACGAAAACCTTTGGAACTCGTCCATACTGATGTATGGGGGCCATCACCAACTCTCTCTGTCCACGGTTTTCGTTATTACATCATCTTTGTTGATGACTTTACCAAGTATTCTTGGTTCTTTCCTCTTAAATACAAATCTGAGGCCTTTGTCATTTTTACTCAGTTCAAGTCTATGGTTGAAAATCTTTTGTCTACCAAGATTGTTACTTTAAGGTCTGACTCTGGTGGTGAATTTATCAGCTCTCAGTTCTCTAATTTTCTAAGAGACCATGGCATATCTCATCAACTCAGTTGCCCTCACACTCCAGAACAAAATGGCTGTGCTGAGAGGAAGCACAGACATCTTGTCGAAACTGCAAGAACTCTTCTTACAGCTTCTAAAGTTCCGCATATATACTGGGTTGAAGCTTTCTCTACAGCCATCTACTTGATCAACAGACTGCCAACTGCCCTGAAATGCTCACCTTGGGAATCTCTCTTTCATCGATGTCCTGATTACTCTACTCTTCGGATTTTTGGCTGTCAATGTTTTCCTTGGTTAAAGCCATACACTACTTCTAAGCTTGATCCAAAAAGTCAATCTTGTGTTTTTCTAGGTTATAGTCTCCAACATAAAGGCTACAGATGTTTGGATGTGGTTACTAAGAAGATGTATATTTCCCGCCATGTTATTTTCCATGAGCCTGTCTTTCCATTTCACCACATATCCCTATCTCCAAGTCCTACTGCCACAGTACCTTCATTCAGTCCCTCTATCCCATCAACTCTAACCTTTACATCTAGAAGTTCATCACCACATTCATTTGCACCCTCTCCATCTATATCCCCCTCTATTCCTGCTTCCCCATCTATTTCTTCATCCCCCACGTTACCACCACATCCACTACTCCCACCCTCACTTCCTCACCCTCTTTCTGCAACCAACTCACATCCTATGCAAACCAGATCCAAATCTGGCATTTCCAAGCCTAAAGCTTATACAGCCACTAAACATCCCATCCCTCCTCATCTCTCTCAAGACTTTATCCCTTCTACCTATCTTCAAGCCTCCAAATACCCACATTGGAGACAAGCCATGCAGGAGGAATTTAATGCCCTTCTCAATACTGGCACTTGGTCTCTAGTTCCCTCTCACCCTTCTCAGAATTTGGTTGGCTGCAAATGGGTTTTCCGAATCAAACGAAAACCTGATGGCTCTATAGACCGGTTCAAAGCTCGTTTAGTTGCAAAGGGATTCCATCAGCAACAAGGCTTGGACTATACAGAAACATTCAGTCCTGTAGCCAAACCTGTTACAATTCGATTGCTTCTTACTTTAGCATCCAAGTTCAACTGGTTTCTCAATCAACTTGATGTGAGTAATGCTTTCCTTCATGGAAATCTATCTGAGTCCGTGTTTATGATTCAACCTCCCGGCTTTGAGGATTCTTTACAAGCTCATCATGTGTGCAAACTGCACAAATCTCTGTATGGTCTCAAACAGGCTCCTCGTGCCTGGTATGAAAAATTGCACACAGCTTTATCCTCCCTTGGTTTTTTGGGATCTCAAAATGATCACTCTCTGTTTGTTAAACGGTCTCCTGATCTTGTCTTCATCTTGGTGTACGTTGATGACATCCTTGTCACTGGTCCCAATTCCCAAGCTTGCAAGGATACCATTTCTCAGCTCAGTGCTCTCTTTCCCATTAAAGACTTGGGTCCATTACATTTTTTTCTTGGTATTGAAGTCAAACGGTCCTCCTCTGGCATCTTTATCTCTCAGACCAAGTATATCTTGGATTTACTCAAGAAAGCTCATATGGATGGTGCTAAACCCTGTGTTACTCCTCTCAGTACTTCCTCACTGGATCACACTTCTCCCCTGTTGTCCAATCTTGCAGAGTATAGATCCTTGGTGGGTGGTCTCCAATATTTAACCTGGTCCCGACCTGACTTATCCTTTGCAGTCAATTTGGTATGTCAATTCATGCAGCAACCTCGAGAATCACATTTCCAGGCAGTCAAGCGCATACTTAGGTATCTCAAAGGCACCATTGATCTTGGTCTCTGGTTTCCCAAGTGTTCCAAGCCCCTGAGTATTACTGCCTTTTCCGATGCGGATTGGGCAGGTTGTCATTTGGATCGCCGATCCACTGGGGGTTTTTGTGTTTTTCTGGGAGATTCACTTATCAGTTGGAGTGCCAAGAAACAACCTACAGTGGCCTGTTCTTCCACTGAGGCTGAGTACAGATCTCTTGCAAATACCGCTGCAGAAATCACATGGATATGCAAGTTATTGGTTGATGTTGGCTTGGTTCTTCCCTGTCCTCCTACACTATGGTGTGACAATATTTCTGCTATCTCTTTGGCCAAAAATCCCATCTTTCATGCAAGGACCAAACATGTGGAACTCGATTATCACTATATTAGGGAACAAGTGCTGTCTAATGCTATCTCAGTTCAATTTGTTTGTTCCCAGGACCAACTTGCTGATATCTGCACCAAATCCTTGCCTAAAGCCCGATTTCTATTTCTCCGTGACAAACTATCACTTCATCTACCTCAGTTCAGTTTGAGGGGGCATATTAGAGATAATATTGTAACTGATAAAACTTAGAGCTGTTATATTTGTTTTATCTGTTTTGGATATTTTAGGAAAACTGTTCTTTCTGTTAGATAGATGAGGTGTCATGTACAAAGCTTTATATGGTTTGTATATATACCAACATTGTAATATTATTCTGAGTAATGAAATCACAATTATATTTTACTCTCTCTCTCTACAATCTCTTCTCTCTCTAGGTTTTCACAGAGACTCGGCTAGATTGTTCTAGGACATTCCATAAATTGAATCCTTAAGACATGGCTAGATTGTTCTGTATTTTTCCTCAAACATCACAAGAACAATCCAGAAACATAAAGAATCGCCATCCCCCTCCCTCCTTTTCGCTTTCCTATATAACTCCGCACCCTCCCCCATCCACATTCCATCAGAAATACAAAGCTACCAACTCACTCTCCCTCCTCTGTCTTACTCATCAAGCATCTCACTTGTTTAATTAGCCAATCATTTCCCGCTTTCTCACCCATTAATCGATCACCATGCATGTGAAGAAGAATAATGCGATGATGGTGCTGCAGCCAGTACTACTTGTAATTATGATGTTAGGCCTCACTGCCCCCACCCAAACCAACGCCTTGATTCAGTTCAACCCAATATCCTCCTCCCTCTGGGACCACCACATGATCGATGACCCCTTCAGAATTCTCGAACAGACTCCCTTCACCGTCCCAAACCCTACTAAAGCCGTTCAAGAGGCGCTCGCCCTGGCACGTGCCGACTGGAAAGAGACGGCGACTGCGCACGTTATCTCATTGGACGTCCCGGGGCTGAAGAAGGAGGACGTGAAGATAGAGGTGGAGGAGAACAGGGTGCTGAGGATCAGCGGAGAGAGGAAAGCCGACGACCAGGAAGGGGATCAGGGCGACAACTACAAGTGGCACCGCGCTGAGAGGACAAATGGCAAGTTCTGGAGGCAGTTCAAGCTGCCTGGGAACGCCGACTTGGATCAGATCAAGGCTCATCTCGAGGACGGGGTGCTCAGGATTACGGTGCCAAAGTTTGCGGCGGAGAAGAAGAGGCAGCCCAAGCTCATCAGCATTGCCTCTTCTTCTTCCACGTCTGATCATGGGGCGGATGTCAACCCTGCAAAGGTCGCATGAATTCAAGACAAAAACTAATTACATTATGAGTATACAAAATGCATGGTTGCAAAAACGGATGAGATGTGTCGAGTTGTGTTGTGTTGTGTTGTAATGATGATTTGGGAATTTATTGAATAATGTAAGTTTTGGTAACATGCATGCATGATCTAGTAACTAACACTTCACGTTTATGCATAATATGGATTAGTGTTAATGAGTTCTAGCTTACCTTCTGCGTGATAATATAGCATCGTCATATTTTGGAAAAAAAATTTCATTAGAGATCGGAATATGATAGTACACTATGTGAAACGTAATGTATCATTTTGTGTTCTGATCACATTATAAAAATCTGCTACCAGAAAAAGTATGATGTATATTATATGAATAATCAATTACTCTATTTGAGATTAAACAGTACCTTCCTTATATTGGAAGGTTTCGGATCTTGAACCTAGTTTATCCCTACTTATCGTACTAGCGGCACATCCTTACCCACCATCCTATCCTATCTATCTTTGATACTGCAATTGGGTTACAACTTAGTGTCTTTATTTTTATCATGAGCATGAATTTTATGTTTTAATGGATCTACAATAAATATATGTTTAATAAACATGTATTTGTACTATGTTACCCTTGATAAAGTATTATCTACATTTATATTGTACTATATGATTAGCGAGGCATCGAGTTTTTATATTAAGTATGTGTCATATTATGTTGACAAGGAAATATTAATACACTTAAGGAGAGTTGTGTTTTTTCGACTCACGCCTCAAATCCTCGTGCCATATTTCAATACAAAGGCATTGGAATGCACATGTTCATCTTGATTATAATGCTCGAGCACAAGATGATGGGAGATGTCTCTTTTGCAGCAATTGGATCCCCAATTTTAAGAACAATAGTGTTAGCAGCGCTCAGAGGACATTTTCAATACAAAAAGTGAGATGTTGAAAAACACGATTGGTGGTAAAACGTTTGGAATTGGCACTACTATTATTCAGATGATCTCTCCAATAGAATAAGATCACATGCATTAATAACTTTATTTATTTTTTAAATAATAACACAAATAAAAGATAAGTGTAACACGAACAATTCTATCCTCGGACCAAAAAATGAAAATGGTAAACTTCCATCCCCGCGCACAAAAGTAAAGATTCTGAGGCAAGTGGCTGACATTGAAAGGCCGAGGCAAGCAAGGGAAGCTATGAACCAACTGTTTCCGTTAACCCCTTCTATGTGGCAGGATTGGGCTAAGGACGAAGCTTCTCTTTCCACTGGGTACTCTCTTTTCGTTACCAACGCTCTTCTTTTAGCCTAAAAATGCTTTTCATATTTATACTCAATACAGACACAATGAACACGTAAAAGGAAAAGTAGTCCCTTTTTCGGCGGCTTATTTACTCGTATATTATTTAAGAACAATCAATTTTGTCCAATTTGCAGGTCTGGTGCTTTTTCGGCTATTGAAAAGCTTTACCAGCGAGGAGTCTTTGAATATCTGGTTGGTTTTGCTTCTTTGTTCCAGAAAACGTGCAATTTAAAAATTGTTGTTTTTATGTGCCATGCCATATTTATGTTGTACTTATGGACAGCTTATGGCAAAAAGTGAAATAAGAAGCAAAATAAACAAAGTTAACTATTATTTTGAATTGAACGGCATCCAAACTTTCAGTTATAACAGCATAATTCCTTATCAGCAATTTTGCTGTTTCATATGCATATAACTTGTTCTAACTTTTGTGCAAGAGGGTTTTCATTCTCTAAATGCACGGGTTCAGTTCCAAGTGATATAGGTTTTATACCCCTTCTCTACAGTTGGATGAAATTAGGTTGTTTATGTTCTGGTCGTGCGAGAACATAGCTACCTCGAAACTTGTAATGAAACATCACCATTGTAGTTCTAGAAATTGTTCATTCGGTTACTTTAGTCTAGAGATTGTTCATCGAGTGAGCTAGCGCAGTATCTAGTCCCGTTAAGATTTGATGTAAAGTTAAAGCTTTCCTGTCGAGTTTTTCTTTTGTATTCCTAGTCACAATAGAATGTATAATGAAGACCTTGCAACTTTACCGAACATATAGATTCTTGACGCTATACATGTTTTTCTGTTGTTAATGATCAAAGAATTGCGGGAATCTTGACTTTTAACTTTGTAACCTTAAATTGCAGTCTATCTCTCTTTGGCGTGACTACTTAGATTTTGTTAAAGAAAATGATCCCTCAATAAGAGAATGTTCACCTGCTGGTATTTCGAAGGCAAGAGATCTATTTGAACATGCTCTTACTGCAGATGGTTTGCATGTTTCTGAAGGCAATAAACTATGGGAAGCCTACCGGTCATTTTGAGCTTGCTATATTTCATGCTATGGATGAGAAAGACAATCAGGTTTGTAGTGGTATATTGATGGACCTCTTGACCGTCTTTTCTTGTAGTACATCTTTGATTTTCTGTACAAGTTTATGTTTCCTGTCATAAGAATAAATGAGAATGAGACTGACAATCAAATGTTGAACTCCATCTTTGACTTTTCTCTTCTCATTGGTCAACATTTCAGTCTAACCTTTTTCTTTTATTATGCCAATTCTTATAGCTCAATTCAAATTTACTTGTCAATAGTAATACTATGAATAAACTAATGGTTATTACAAGGTAAGCCATACAAGTGTAAATATGCAGATCAGAGTCTAATTTTGGTTATGAGTTAAGACATCTCTTCTGTAAAAACCTGTAAGAGAATAACTAAAAGCCTGTACGAGTTTTAAATTATATGTTGATCTCAATGCCCAACAATTTACGTTAGGTATTCATATGATATTAGAATTATTGTTTTTGGGATAATTATATGCTGCTTTTAGATATTTAAATTATTTTTGAGATCTACATTCAAGAAATTTTTCTTGCACTGCAGGCAGAACGAGGAAACATTCTTGATGCTGGCTCCAGTGACCTGGATGGAATTTCATTCCAGGTTGCCTCAGCATATAAAAAGGCATTGGAAATGTATGATGCTCGTGTTCATCTTGAGGAACAGATTTGTCGGCAGGATATGTCGGACTCGGAAAGACTTCAAAATTTCATGGTATATATTATTTGGAACTAGTACTTAGAAGCACCGTAGCACAAATTATGTTTGAAATGGCAGTTGTATTTTCCTTTTTATTCACTGGTCTGCCTTTACATATCCTCGCACCATTGTCTTGCTTGAACTTACTGTTTGTCTTTTCTACCTCCTTTCTACTTTCATTCGTATTGTTTGTCATTACGATCCTCCTGTTAGTTTATTTCAATGTTTTAATGTTTTAAAAAACTCGTCTCGGGCGCGCCTAGGGCGCCCTTGAGGTTGGGCGCCATGATAAACGCCTCAGTTTTGCTGGAGTGGGCGAAAGGTTTTGTCGGAGCCGCCTAGGCACCGCCTCAGTGGTTTTTTATTTTTTTTTACTCCCAAACCCAAATTTTGTGTAGGATTTTAATTGCCTCATACATCTTCCTTGCACTTTCGTCTCTATGCCTTTTTTTCTAATTTTTATTTTTTATATAATGGATGTTTGTGCTGTCTGCATGCATTGTTATATGTGTGCTCATTGTGCTTTTCATCCCCTATTTTATACATATATAATATAATATATGTATATATGTGTGTGTGTGTATATATATATATTTATAATATATGTGTGTGCTCAGGTGATTATTGATTAATAATCTTCTTCTTTTTAATATAATATATGTGTACGCACAGTGTATATGTAGACATTGAAATTTTGGTAAAATAAATGTTGACCAATAATTAAAATTTCAACGCTCACGTGTCACATAAATTTTACACGTAGCGTATGACTCGACGAAAAATCGAAAAGAGTTAAAAAAGCCATCAAACAGGACATGTGTCAACACCTGGCAGAAACGACTTATTTCATCTAATTATTTAAATCCAAAAATCAAGTTTTGGAATTCTATAAAAGGAAGTCATTCCATTCATTTCATTCACCAATTCACAAATACATTTCTCTACTCCCAAATTGGAAGAGAATTCTCTTGAAGTTTGTTCTTCGTTCTTCGTTCTTCGTTCATCGTTCTTCGAGATCAAGCCCCAACGGCCCTTGAAGAAACTTCGCCAAAACCTTTGAAAAATCAACAAGCACTTTGGTCACGTGCCGATTCTTCATCCAAGATCAAGCCCCGACGGCCCTTGGATCAACATAACTGTTCTTCAAGATCAAGCCTCGACGGCCCTTGAAGCAACGTTCATCCACCTTCTAAGATCAAGCCCTGACGGCCCTTGGATCCACACATCCGTTCTTCAAGAATCAAGCCCAAAAGCCCCTTGAAGTTCATCCATTGTTCATCGTTCATCATTCGTCGTTCATCCATCTTCAAGAACAAGCTCAAAAGCCCTTGAAGATCCGTTCGTCATTCAACGTTCATCCAACTTTAGGATCAAGCCCCAACGGCCCCTGAAGATCCGTTCATCCAACTTCAAGAATCAAGCCCAAAAGGCCCCTGAAGAAACGTTCATCCGCCAAACTTCAAGATCAAGCTCAACGTCCCTTGAAGAAACTTCCCCTGTTCATCCAAGACCAAAGCCTTGACGGCCCTTGGATCAAGTCCACAAATCAAAGTCTTACGGAGATCGAATCAGAGGAACAAATAGAGATTGTAACCCAAAATCATCAAATACAAATATTATTTTGTACACGTGTTCTTGTTGTTTTCAGGAAATTTTCCGTGTTCACAAATTTGGCACGCCCAGTGGGACCATCTCTACCTCTCATCTCTTTCTCCGTTCAAGAAAACCGAAACACACTTCAAGAACGATGTCATCGACGCTACCTTTACGGAAGAACGGCTTGTTCAAATGAAGGAAATGATTGCAACGATGACGAGAACCCTTGAAGAAAATGACTTGAATATCGCTATGCTCTTGGGCAAACTGAGGGCAAGGCATGATGAAGGATCTGGCTCCGATTCCAAGAAAGGCGGCGATGAAGAAGAAGAGCCTCTGGTGGAAAATGTTGAAGAAGACCCAAAGCCAGACCAAGCAGCGGCGCTCATGGCATCCCTATCCATCAAGAAATTGCAGGAGATGATCGCCAACACCGTCAAGGCACAGTACCAAAGGAGCTCAAATACCTTCGGGTTGTACTCGAAGCCTTACTCCAAGAAGATTGATGCCCTAAAAATGCCAATGGGATATCAACCACCTAAGTTCATGCCATTCGATGGAATGGGAAACCCAAAACAGCACGTCGCCCACTTCGTTGAAACTTGCAACAACGTGGGCACTGAAGGGGACTACCTTACCAAGCAGTTCGTGCCCTCGTTGAAAGGTAACACCTTTGATTGGTACACCGATCTCGAGCCCGATTCCATCAACAGCTGGGAGCAATTAGAGTGGGAATTCCTCAACCGTTTCTACAGCACCCGCCGCATAGTCAACATGCTGGAGCTAACAAGCACAAAACAGTGGAGGGACGAGCCAGTTGTTGACTACATCAATTGATGACGCACTCTTAGCCTCGACTGCAAAGATAGACTCTTGGAGCGCTCTTCGATCGAGATGTGCATCCAAGGCATGCAATGGGGATTGCACTACAACCTTCAAGGCATAAAACTGCGGACCTTCGAAGAGTTAGCAACCCGCGCCCATGACATGGAGTTGAGCATCGCCAACCATGGAAAAAATGAGCCAATCACCAACTTCAAAGAAAAAGTGTTTGCTCCAAAGGTGGACGAGATTGGGAAGAAGCCCACCAAAGAAGCTTTTATCGTCAACACTGCCCTCGTCAAAATCTCATCTACGCCCGTCAAAATCTCATCCAAGTACAAAACGAGGGAGATAAAGAGATGAGAGTCTTCTCGCACCCAAGACAGGTACAAAAACACCTTGAGGGAACTAGAGCAGAAGACGTATCCTTTTCTGGACTCCGATGTGGCTGCAATGCTGGATGACCTATTGGAGAAGAAGGTGATCGACTTACCCGAATGCCGATGGCCGGAAGATATAAATCGCACCGACAGCCTAAGGTACTGCAAGTACCACCGTTTCGTCAATCATCCGACGGGAAAATGCTTCATGCTGAAAGATCTCATCATGAGGCTGGCCCAGCAAGGGATCATCGAGCTAGATCTCGACGATGTGGTAAAGTCAAATTATACCACCGTCACTTCCGACACATTTGATTCGAAATCTTCATCGCCGCCGCTGGGGCATGCTCCGAATCAAGTGAAGCTGAAGGATTGATTCATGTCGCTCCAAAGAAAAGGCGCATGAAGCCTACGTCTCCATCACAAGTTTGCCAACTGGAAATGGGGCAAATCAGCTTTTGTCAACCTTCAAAGCAACGAGAAAGTGTTGAAGATGAGGAAATTTCAACACAAATATCGTCCATGCGCAAACTCTTCTTCCTTGAAAAATTATTCAATTACTCGGTCAAGGCTCCTTGCTATGAAGATTGCGAGGAACGCTTCTCCAAAATGGCTTGACAAATTCGCGAGCTGCTCCTTGTCTGCATGAGCTGAAACTGCAAGACACATTGCTCATTGTTCGCACGAGCCTAAACTGCACGAACGAAGGCTTCTCGTCGGCACGAGCCCAAACTGCATGGCACAACACTTTTGGTCTGCACGAGCATAAAAGGCAACACCAACGCTCCTGATCCACACGAGCATAAAAGGCGACACCAACACTTCGGATCTTTCTGCATTCAAGAAATGGTGTTCCAAATTTCTGCACTTTCAATACACACAAGCCTTTTGTATTGGGCATATATGTTCTTTGAAATTCTATCTGAATTAAAAAAAAATCTTTTATCTGCTGAGGCCTCCAATGCACCTAGGGCACGTCAAGCACATCAGTCTACTTATAACCGAGGAAGCAATAATGTACAGTTGAGGGGTAAGAATACATTTGCAACTCCCAAGAATATCCTTGCACTTGGTCATAGTACGAATAAACCAAAAACTGAGGAACAGGATGATGAAAAGCCAAAATCCAATGATGAGTTCAGAAACATGTTTCGCAAAGGTTAGGGCCTTCTTATTGGGTTCTGTAACTCTACTGCGAAGTACTAGCAACTTTCTTTATTTGGACACAACAAAAATATGGCAAATCAAATACCTGTATTTAGAATCGCCAACCTCAGCCATGCTTTGAATTGACAGCCCTCTTTTGCTGAAGTAGGGATAAATTAAATCTGTTACGTGTTACATAACGTAATTGAGGTTTAATTTTTCCTAATGCATCTGTTCATGAGATGGTTGCTGGTAATTCCGGCCATTCGTTTTATTCCCAATCTTTATTTGGTTGTCTATGTCCGACTGGTAAATGAGTAGGATAATCCTTACTTGTTAAGATTGTGCATAATTGGTACATAGCTGATATTTTCTTTTCTTGACCATTCTTTCTTCATGTTGGCATACCGATAATTCTTTCTTTTCTTGACCATTGTTTCTTCATGTTGGCATACCGATAATTCTTTCTTATTAACGGTTTCCTTTGGCTTGCACCCAAAAATTCTCGATGGCAAGCGGAATGTAGCTCAAGTGGTTAATCTTAGAGCATGTACCCATGCACCCTTGGTTAGGTTTATATCCCCCTCCCCTCAATATTGCTTTGTACCAAAATTTTTATAATATTAGCATAGGAATTAATGTTAAGATGTGAGGTACCAGAGGAAATAGTTTAAAATAATAAATTGACTAAATGATTTTGAGTCTTTTTAGCATTTCTCCTTTCTTTGACATTGCCTCAGTTTTGGCGAACTCTCAAAACAATGATATTGCTTACCAATATTAAACATTGTGCAAAAACATGAGGTAGTGGACAGTTTATAGAGAGTTATACTTTAAAAAAGTCTTCTTAGCATTTCCCTTGATATTTATTATAATTTGGGGATTTTTTTTTAAAATATAATGAGTTGACTGAATTTAAATCAAAATACCGCTTGAAAAATAGCATCGCACTTAGTGGTGGATTATGTGTACAAGCCTTAATAAGAGTCCATTATTTTGAGGGCAAGCTATGATTTAGATGCAAGTGTAATGGAAGATTATCCATGACACGTCTGACCTGATATTCTCCCAATCACCAAGATAGGCATGTGCTGGCAGACACCCGAAAGTGACAAAGTCATCTTAAGATGCATGAGAAATAATGAAAATAAATAAAAGTTATGAATTTAAATATAATGAATATGCAAATGAGGAACGTGTTCAGAGTATACAACTAGTCCTAAACACTAAAAAGAAATAATACAAAATTGAATGAATAAAGAGAAAGGTCCTATACCGACAAGACTCGAAGATGCCAATGCAGAAGTGTCTTGGCGTTGAGATTGTACGCCTCGATTCGAAGTCCTGAGGGGGCGCAAAACAAACATGAGTGGACCAAGTTGATATATATATATATATATATATATATATATATATATATATATATATATATATATTGAAACAGTTATCAACATACTAACCCCAAAAGTTTTATGAAAACTAATAGTATAATATGTGATAGGTTTTCCAAAACCATAGCATGTCATAAAAATTTTCATAAAACATATATCGTATAGTGTGGTAACTAGTGGTATCAGTATCACCCGAAGGCATATAGAACTCTTCCTTCAGAACACTTCCTTCACAAGTATCAATCGCTCATAAGCTCCTACAGCACCCAACCCGTAGATCATCACCTGTAGGCTCCTACAACACCTAACCCATTGGTCAATATAAGTATCATCATCGTAGGAAGAACAGTGACCACTAGATACGTACAAAACATTGAATATACTCTTTCCAAACATTATACATATATCTCAAAATCATCTTCATAACATATAGTCATTCATCATATATACTATAAAGAAGTGTAAAGAAAACATGTTCATAAATAGTATATAGTCATCCATCATATATACTACAAAGAACGTAAGTTCGATAAAATATGGTATTCCAAAATATTCACGGTAAAGCATGATATGTCATAAGTGTAAATCTAATTTACTCACAAAACGTTTCATAAAACGTAACCATTAAATCATGTTTTTCATGTATGCATTTCTACTATTAAAACATGCATTTTAGAAGGGGTCCACTCACAAATACTTCACTGCCGAAGAACCACGCAAACTAGCGAAGACGGAAATGCCACAAACAATTGCCTCTAAGCACATAAAGGGTCCAATTAATAAAACTCTATTCAAACGATTGAATTTGGGAAAACAGAAGTCAAAAACGGATTCAGGACGTCGGAATTAGCCTAGGAGGGGTCACGACCGAAACCCAAAAAAGTCTACGTTGACCAGAAAGTCAATAGAAGACGATCAATGTTGACCAAAAAGTCAACGGTCAACCGGGTCATGGGCCGGTCAACCAGCCTGAGGTTTGGGTTGAACCAGTCCAATAGGCTGGGCCGGGGCAAAGGGTTTTGGGCTTGAGACTATCGGGGCAGAAGCTAGGTTGGATGCCCCAAGGGCCTGTCTTTCTTTGGGTTTGAATTATACCGGCCTTGGGCTTGAAATCCCAGCCCAAGGCAAAGTGTTTTGGGGTTTTAACTAAATAAAATGAAAAAATGCTTGGCTTGAGGATTTAGCGGGCCAAAGGCCCGATGCTGATCAAGGCCTAAAGGGCCTGGGTTATAAGGGTTTAGGGCTACTGGGTTAATGGGTTAAGGCCATTGGGTTGGGCCGGTTCTATGGCCCAAAGGCCTGAGGTCATTTGGGTTAAAGGTTTTAGGGGTTCAACGGGTCGAAGGCCTTGGATTGGCACGGCCCAAGGCTCTGGTTCAAAAGGGCCTTAGGCTTGAAAGCCCAGCAAGAGTTCAAATTGTGGGTCGCCGACCCAATCAAAAGAGAAAACCAGATTCTGGCTGGAAATTTCCTCTGACCTCTGTTTGAGCTTGATTTACAACCCTAAATTAGGATGAAGGGAAGAGATCCATACCTTTTTCACGACGAGTGGTGGCCGGAGTCGGCTGAAAAACGATCGGCATGTCTCGGGTTTCGTTGGAAAAACTGGAAATTTGAAGAACACACACAAGCATGAATAGATAGACCAAATGTCAACCCCAACTCATCAAAAACATCTAAGCCAATGACGTATGGTCTAAGGTCTCTGGCGGACCCTCGGTACAGTAATTGAGTATGAGATGAAAGATCTCTAAGAGCAAGTCCACCTTTAAGAACTTTGTGCCAGCACCCAGCGCATTTATCCACTCAAGTGAACAGTAATAGACCCTAGTAAACAGTAATAGGCCAAAGCATCTACACCCCTAACAAAAAATAGCCTAGTTAAATTTATTAAAATATTATTATTTTTTATTATAAAATAATAAAAAATAATAATTTGACAGTGAGCTCTCTCTCTCCCTCTCTTTCCCTCTCTCTCCAAAAGTGCTCCTCAGACTAGAGCACGCCAACCCCACACCTCCCAATCTCCACCCTCCATCAAATCCCATCCTCTCCTTCACTCTTCGCTTCCTCTCCACCGCCCTCCGTGGTCTGACGCGCCCCAAACTAGTCGACATCGGCGCCTGGGCTCGCCAGCTCCAAACCCGTCGCCTCTGGACCTACGCCCTTCCAAGACCAGCTCGTCCTCAACAGCAAGTTCTGGGTCGGGGGCCTCGTCCTCGAAGGTAGCGTCGTCCAGCCGTCTTCCTCGCCGGAGATGGAGTTCGAAGGATCGGGATGGGGTTCCAGGTGTTGGATGGGCTTCCAGATGTGAGAGAAGGTAGCCATGACGTTAGCATGGCGTCATATGAGCCGTCTTCTTCCTCTGTCGATTTTAGGTCGGCATGTGGACTGGCTTGGGCTGGGTGCCAGTCTATTCCACGGGCTGGAGTGGATTGACAGGGTTCCAGCCTGATTTTTTGACTGGGTGCTGGGCAATTTTGTGTCCGGTGGACTTGCTCTAAGGGTTGCTTCCATCCCAGTCCCCAAGACTGAAGTTGCAGGTTGGATTTGAGGGAGAAATGTGAGGGTTGAGGAATAGGGTTTTTTGAGGGATTAGAATTGGGATTAATGGCGGGAGAGAAATCCAGACGGCCTTATGTCTTGAGCTTTGGAGTTCTTGGAGAGAGAGAGACAACAAACCTGAAAGTCGGAAATGAAGGGGTCGGGGAAGACGATTTATGGGGTTTTTTTCTCTTTACTTTAGGATAAATATTATAATATTTTAAATGTATAAAAATTATTTTTTTTGTCACGTGGCATAATTGTGGCAGCCACTTCAGCTCTTAACGGAGAGATGAAAAATGTAACGGATATATTATATTGAAATAAAATAATACTTGAGGTATGAAAGTGAAATGTTTTAAAATGTTATAAAGAATTGAAATTGATTCTAAACTTGAAATGGTGAAGTGTAATTTATCCAAAAAAAACTACTTGGCATAAGATGATGATATTGGCGCCAAAGGGAAAAGCTCCCTTATTTTCCTGCCGAATAAATAACCCCATTTCACGACCAAAAAAATAATAGCCCCATTTAAGGATTGGTCTTGCACACGCTTTTTTTTTTAATTAGTTTTTCTTATTACTCAGGAAGAAAACTTATCCACCATCTCCAAAATGGTGTCTTGCCTTTGTGTAGCCTGGTGGCTTTGCGTTCACATAAGATCCAACGGGTCAACAATTCAATCGGCACCATAAAAATGATAATCTCTAAAGTGGTAGGATTAGAAGGAATAAGTTTTCTTAATGTCTAATTCTCTTATAATCTCCTTCAAATGTGAAATCATTCACTGCTGCCTTTAATTTGCCTTGAAATTAGTGTAGATTCATTTCAAATTCTAATAGTATTTTACTTACTAAATAAGCATACTACGGTGGAACGATATTATTTTCTACTTATAAATATGACGTCTTAAATTCAACTGCCCCAATGATGAATTCAACATCGACAACTCATTGAGTGACAACTCAACACCCCAGTTCGTAATCAGAAAAAGATCAAGTACAGTAAGGGGTATCAAAGACGCCGGGAAAAAGACACTATCATACGTCATAATTGCTTGGCTCACCACATGGTTGGTGGAAACGGACTTGGATCCTCTCCGGATCCCCTCCATGAGGATCCTAGGGATCAAGCCACATGAGCCGTTCATCAAAAATCGTGCGGCTAAAATTAAATGATTTTTATATTTTTAAAAATAAAGCAGTTTCGTTTTGCGTAAAAAATATTTAATTGTAACCGCACGATTTTTGATGAACGGTTCATGTAGCTTGATCCCTAGGATCCCCATGGAGGGATCCGGAGAGGATCCAAGTCCGGTGGAAACATTATGTTGTGGGGATGACGCAGCCCAATTATTCTGCTAACCGCACCCGATAGCGGAATTGACCATTCTACCACTGTTTTCCAACACAGATTTCGACCCTGCAAGTCAAAATATGCAGGTTCCTAATGGGTATTTTTAGCAATGCGTGTGTTCCTTCCTTGAGAAGAAGGAAGATGAGAAGAATGAAGACAGCAAGGCTGCCGGGCTTTGGAACCCGGCATTTCAACCGGAAGACTTCCTTGAGGATGTTAAGATGGAGTGTACGATCATGTGAGAGTTCAAAAAAAGGTTACTCTAAGCCAAGATCAGAGGCATTGCCGTCTACGAGCAAATCGAAAATCGACAGGAATTATATTTCGACTACGTCCTTGTTTTCATGAACAAACAATGAAGAGTGTGAATTTGAAACAAGCTCACACTCAGAAGGAGAAAAAGAGGAGCCTAATTTAGCTCAAGTCAAGTGAAGATCTTTTAGGGAAATACCTTTTTTTCTTCTTTAACAACGTAGAGGATTTCCTTGAAATAATAAACTGATAGACACCAGGATACAGTGCAAAATGCTTTTGTTTGAACACTGTTTTCGGCAGCAACCGATGTGCAAACAATCAATAACGGGTTTACCAGCAAAGAGAGAAATCAAGAAGTTTATACAAAAATTGTCAATATCAGTGATGCCCTTCAAATATTTTACAAGTATAATTTATTTATACTAACATCACAGATTTCGACCCTGCAAGTCAAAATATGCAGGTTCCTAATGGGTATTTTTAGCAATGCGTGTGTTCCTTCCTTGAGAAGAAGGAAGATGAGAAGAATGAAGACAGCAAGGCTGCCGGGCTTTGGAACCCGGCATTTCAACCGGAAGACTTCCTTGAGGATGTTAAGATGGAGTGTACGATCATGTGAGAGTTCAAAAAAAGGTTACTCTAAGCCAAGATCAGAGGCATTGCCGTCTACGAGCAAATCGAAAATCGACAGGAATTATATTTCGACTACGTCCTTGTTTTCATGAACAAACAATGAAGAGTGTGAATTTGAAACAAGCTCACACTCAGAAGGAGAAAAAGAGGAGCCTAATTTAGCTCAAGTCAAGTGAAGATCTTTTAGGGAAATACCTTTTTTTCTTCTTTAACAACGTAGAGGATTTCCTTGAAATAATAAACTGATAGACACCAGGATACAGTGCAAAATGCTTTTGTTTGAACACTGTTTTCGGCAGCAACCGATGTGCAAACAATCAATAACGGGTTTACCAGCAAAGAGAGAAATCAAGAAGTTTATACAAAAATTGTCAATATCAGTGATGCCCTTCAAATATTTTACAAGTATAATTTATTTATACTAACATCCCAACCATTCAATTGGCGGGAAACCTCTTTGACAAACTCAACCATGCATGCAAAAGTGCACTCGCTAACATGGTAGTTGATAGCAGGGCATAGAGGAAACTATAAGTTTGATCCCAAAGATATCACCTTAAGTTAGGAACCAGGGAAATTTAAAAGTATTTAAAAGATGACCTTTCTTGAATGAACTTCAGGGCAACAAAAGCTCTGTGTTAGCCTTCCTCGGCTGATCCCACTGTGTATCATTCATGTCAAGTTCCAGCCCTGAATCATAAGGTGAACAGCGAATGTAGCACAAAATATTAGCCCAGTAACAGAACAAACAGTATAACAAAAAGTAAATAAAAAAAAATCAATATTATGAACTTAGATTGAATATAACATACCTCCACACTAGAAAATTTTCACCCCATGACATTTTCACGCAAGCATAAGTACTTCAAAACCGTTTCAAATCCAGAACCACTTTGAAGTTTACAAGCTTTTTTGGATAGCTAGTGCATACAAGGTATCGTATTTGAAACTTCTCCCCATGTACGAACAAAGTTTTAGCAAGTTCTCCTCATGGTTCTATATGTAGGTGTCATTATCTGGAAGTATCAATTTCTGTCCTGGTCAATTAACTCCGGTAGGCACAATTCCTGTCTCAAAACCAGACTGTCCCAGGATGTATCCCCATAAGTTTGGAATCACCAATAGTCTCCGCAAGAACACACACCATCCTTAAAAAGATGAAATCTGTTAGCATCCCTCAAAACAATCTCTCTGTGTGTAACTTTAGCTATTAATTTAATTGCAGAATGGCAATCCCCACAAACCCGAAGGTTCTTCATCACACGAATTGGCATCCCTTTTGGCACCTTCAGGAGCCCATATGCTATGGCCAATTTCTCACTATGATAACCCAAGCTGTGCGCCTTCTCTTCTTCTTCTACATCATGCAATACAAAGCTCCCATCAGGGCAGTAACCAGCTTCTCTTAATAATACACCCAGTCTCTCTAACTCTCTCATGATCATCTCATGTTCTGGGTGTCCCGTGCTCTCTCCCCCAGTAAACATATGTACATTTTTCTCCACCGCAATCCAGCTACAGCCAGGTGACTTGCGAAGACTTCTGACTCTCATGTTTTCCCTCACCTCTGCAACATCATGCCATCTACCCTGGGATGCATAAATATTTGATAGCAAGACGTAAGGCCCTGCTTTATCAGGCTCAAGCTCTGTAAGTTTCTTTGCTGCAACTTCCGCCAAGTCCATTTCCTTGTGCTGTCTGCATGCACCTAATAAGGCACCCCAAACAATCGCATCTGCTTCCACTGGCATCCTATTAATTAAATCCATTGCCTCCTTTACTTGCCCTGCTCGACCAAGCAGATCAACCATACATGCAAAATGTGCAGTTCCTGGCTCCACCTGGTACTTTGGTTTCATCGTTTCAAAAATCTCAAGACCTTTTTCTACATTCCCACTATAGCTACACGCTGAAAGAACTCCAACAAAGGTGATTTCATCTGCTGCTATGCCCAAAGAGCACATCTCATCAAACACTTGTAGAGCTTTATCTCCTAAACCATGTTGGGCATAACCAGTGATCATTGAGTTCCACATAACAATATCCTTTGCAGAAAACCTGTCAAACACCTGTTTTGCCTTCACAAGGTTGCCACATTTAACATACATTGTCATCAATACTGAAGCAACATATACATCAAGATCAAACCGGTTCCTCACCAACTGGGCATGAATCTGTCGACCAAAATCAAGATTCGCCAAGCTGCCACAAACAGATAGAACACTTATCAAAGAAGGGAAATTCGGCCTTATATCTTCTCTTTGCATCAAAGCAAACAAGTCAAGGGCTTCCAATTCAAAACCTTTCCGTTCATAAACTTTAATCATCGCACTCCATGTCCGATCATCCCTATCTCTCATATTATCAAAAACTTCCCTTGCTTTAGCTACCTCTCCATTTTGACCATACCCAAGTATCATGGCATTACAAGCAACAACTGACTTAATAGGCATTGCTTGAAAAAGCTGTGAAGCCTCTATGATCCGTCCACACTGAGTGTAACCTATCAGCATTGCTGTCCAAGACACCTCATTTTTCTCTGGCATCACTTCAAAAAGCTTTCTAGCAATATCCACTTGTTGGTTATGCACATACCCAGATACCATCATAGTCCAGGAAACAACATTCCTACGCGGCATCTCATCAAAAATCTCACGTGCTTCAGCCAAACGCCCAACCTGAAAATACCCACCAATCATATTCGTCCTTGCCACGACATCCTTGTCGGGCATCATATCATAAAGCCTACGGGCATCATTAATCCTACCCTCTTGAATCAGGCCACCCAACATCACTGTCCACGAAACAACATTCTTTTCAGGCATTTCCCAGAAAAGTGATTCAGCCTCCGAAATCATACCCTCTTGCACGTACCCTTGAACCATCGACGTCCATGAAACAATATTCCTTTCAGGCATTGAATCAAACACTTTCCTAGCCTCACTAAACATCCCATTCTTGACATACCCAGATATCAAACCGTTCCAAGAAACTGTATTCCGCTCCTGCATTTTATCAAACAACCTCCGGGCCTCTCCTGGCTGATTACTTTGGAAGTAACCTCCCACCATTGAGTTCCAAGACACAATATTTTTATCGTGCATTTGATCAAACACCCTTCGGGCTTTCTCAATTTGGCCAACCCGAGCATACTGAGCAATCTGAGAATTGGCGGAAATTGCAATACCAGTGCCATATTTCCGAGATAGAATAAACCGAGCCAGCATTGTTACACTAAATATTGCACTACCTACATAAAGGAAACAATTATTCAGAGTTTACAAAGTAAAGGCTAGAGATCTAGTCTAATAAACCAGTTCCCTTTTTTTTTTCCAGCTCAACCTCCACAACGATACACAAATTCATTTTTACACAGAAAATACAAAGTGAAACATTAACAACCATATTACAAGGGAACTGTTATTAGCACTCCAAAAATCTCATTCTATACTCCTTATTAGTGTATTTTTCTTTCTAATTATAGAAAATCTGTAGTGCAAAATGAGATTTTTGGAGTGCCAATAACAATTCCCTATTACAAAATGGAATACAAATTACTCCAGACACAAGCACACCTCATATTCTTTCTTGTTTGCCAAGCTTTAGCTCCCATCCTACAGAAACACACAGATATCAATCATAAGCTAACTTTTGCACACTTAGATTCATACTTAAGTAAGTGAAATGTTATGCCGAAGAATTTTCAGAATGACCAAATTATACAAGCATGAAAAAGTAACTATTCAGGAGATGTATACTAATAATAAAAATGTTAACCATTCCCATCATATTCGAATTACCAATTTGACATATTGTACTTTGCTAAAAATCAAACAATGACGATGATGTGAGCAAAGAGGTATGAGAAAAAAAAAATCACTTGTTAAGTTTGCTTTTTTCACCAGTTACAGTATCATGAAACCTTCAAGCTAATGAACCTCTGAAAAGAAAACAAATTTGCTCCTTCACATGGCCAAGGATTTTAAATGTCAAAAGCAACATCAGGTGTCATATCAAGCCGTGGATCTTCTTGAAAATGGAAAGATCTAGAATAAGTGGCCAACCTCCTAGAGGGGACCCAGAGATATAGCAAGTAGCAAGGTTCTCCTTTTAGAACCAACTAGAACAAGGCGACTGTAATAGAAACAAACAGTAAGCTCTCTTCCCTATTTGCTTGTAATGCTATGTTTCCCCTCACTCTCTCTCGGAAATGCCATCTCTTTCTAATTTCACCAATGTAATTCCAGCAAAACAATACTGTAATTTCTGGCAGCACTGAACACCTCCGCAATGGCTCAAAGTTCAGCTGATCAATAAAAGACGGGCAAATTTCATCCCCTCTTCATCAGATACCCAAATAGTTACCATTTCCATATTGCACTTCACGGACTCCCCTCTCTTCTGAATGCAACCATTCTCAATACCACAACCATATAATGACCTAAAACTAAACTACAATCCTAACAACTCTTATCAAAATTCACTTAAAAACCCCAAAAATGCAAAATTCTTTTCTCAAGTCCAGTTGTTTGACTTCATATTTCGTATTTATTTTTCCGGTTATTTCTAAATAATATGACTTTCACAGATGCAATAGGAAACCCAACAGGAACATCAAAATTTGCCAATTAATCCATACATAGGAATTCAAACCAGGAAAAAAAAATCAACGGTCTAAAAAACTGAACAGAGTAAATATTGATGATCTGAGAACAAGAAATCTCACCTTTAAGCTGCCGCTGGTACTGCGTGTTCCAAGCCTCCAACTCTCGCCGTTGCCGCTGGAGAAATATATGAGGGTATAGCAGGAATTCCAAAGCTTTTAAAACCTGCAACCTCTCTCAGTGGTAGCCAGAACCCCACAAACCTTTACTTTGGATTAAGTAAATTTAGTTTCATACACTCATACAGAACCATTCAGACATAGACAATATATTAGCATTGAAATCAATATGGTCATTATTTCTAAATCCCAACTGAATGCTTCAACCCCATCATGTGAAACTCAATCACATGAACTCATAATATAATGAAAAAAAATATAGAAGACTCACCAAAGCAGCAAGCTCTGTTGCCAAGCATTTCCTAGCTCTCTCAACATACTCACATGCTTCATCATACTAACAACAGACAAACAAAATAGAATAGGTCAAATACAATTAAAAACCAAAGAACGTTCCCAAAGTGTTCAGGCAGCCTTACTGGTTGCCACTTATTATATCCTTTAGCTACAAAGAGAAGTTCAAAAAATTTATCTTCTACAATTAATATAATATATATATATATATATATGTATTATGTACACAGAATATATAAAAACTAAGAAGCTGACTTGATTGTATAACAAAATGTGAACTTTGAAATTCTCAATAATCACTTTCCACAATGAACAAAGAGGCATTCTGTCTCATTCAAATAAGTGGTCTTTTAAACGCAAATACAGTGTATTAATGACTATTTGTTAATGAAAAACATAAATGCTTCAAATGGTTTTAACATTAAGCTGATCCTTGCTGATCATGATCTTAAAATGTTTTTGAAATGCCATAAAGTAGAATTTATCGGTATAATTATATTTTACATTATCTAAATGTAGATTATGGAAAAAGTAAAGTGTACCTTTCCTCTTCGAACTAACAGAACAGCTCTAAAGAATGTTCCATTACTGCTTCCATCCCCACTAGCAGCAGTGTTCGGAACTTTCTCCTGGAAAATTGAAATTTTCCATGGAAAAATCAAGAAAACAAAAAAGTAAAACCCAAACACAAAATCAAAGATCTACAGAGAGCAAGATCGAAACTGGAACCTGGAAGTGCAGAGCTTTGAGTTCCACTCCGTGGGGAAGAGAAAACTGAGGCTACGGGGAAAGGATGAGGAGGAAGGTTGCGAGAGAACCGGGAGAAAGAAGGCAGCGGCAGAGAAGATGGAAAGAGAGACAGAATTTGGGTTTATTTTATGATTTAGATTTCGTAAATATTAAAAAAGATATGGGGTATTTTTGTCTTAAAATTTAATAATTGTGCTGGGCCGTTCTATGTTATTTTGGGCTCTTGGATTATTTTTTTTAATTTTTTTTTAATACCTATTACCTAATTATTTGGATATTTTTTTGGTGCCTCTTTCAATTTTAAGTTCTGGACAGTTGCTCCGATAGCACTCGGTCTGGGCCGAGTCTGAGAATAAGACGACGATCCCAATCCCAGTCCCACCCTCACCCTCTTATAAAGAAAGAAGGGGAGATCGAGAAAAGAAGCAAGAAAAAGTGTGTGCATGCATGAGTGTCAGGTTAGCAAGCATGATACCATCATTTTACGTGCATTGCTGCCGGTGGCGGTGGTCACACTGGTCAGCTTTGCACTCTTGCATATCTCAATGACAAAGCTAGCCATAACTGGGTTGGTAAGAAAGATTGAACTAATTGCAGACACAAAAATATGGGGATGGAAAGTTCAAAAAATCTGATGATCATTAGTTGCAATAAACATTTACATGTATAATAAAGATAAATTCATAATTTTACATATTTTAAAATATTAAAATATGTTAAAGTGGGTTCACATTTTCTCCAACTTCTATCTCTTCCAATTTTTTTTCCAACTTTTTTCTCCCATGTGTATGCATATATAGCATGAGTATGACTGCTAGTTACAATAATTATATTTCTTAACGGGTGAAACAGATCATAGCATATAATTTGATGTTTTAAAGAGTCTTTTGTATTATCTACGCATGTATTAAGAGCGTATCTAATGTGTTGGGCAAAGTCTGGAGACTATAGACAAAATCTAGCCCTTCAAGATGATTTGGCGTATTATCTAGGTTTCTTTTCAACAAATTATAAACCATATGAGTGCAGGAAACTTGCCTTTTTTCCTAAAAGGCCTCGTGTCTTGAAATTTGATATTAGCCATTTTCGTTCTGTGTTCGTATTGAGTACTGACCCATATAGTGTACTTGTAGTTTCTTGCAAAAATTTGGTTTGTTGCTCATAAATAGTAGTTTATTCGCTTGTACATACTGCATAATACATTGGGGATTAGATGGTGCCTTCCTTTCCTAAAATACAGAATAATTCAGGACATCTGCCACTCGTGGTTACGTTTTGAGAGGGAGTTTGGTTCGTTGGATGATTTTGACCATGCAGTACAGAAGGTACATTTCCTTTCTTTTGCGCTTACCAATTGAATTGAATGTTGTATGAAATTTGAAATCATTAGAATATGTGAATGTGAAGGTAGTTTCTATTTTTCTACTTTCCTGCTTCATGTTCCTTCATTTCTGGGTTACAGAAAAATTAAGAGTCAAAATAAAAAGTTTATCACCATGCTGAGAATTGTGCTTCATAAGATTTATAGTATTATTCTAGTTATTCATCAAATCTGGCTCGGTTTGAATGTAGCAGCTCCCACTGATTTTGTGACCAAGTCTCAAATCTAAATTTGCACCATATTCTGTTGGAAGGAGAATTGAAGTCTAAAGCCTTGCTGAAAAACTGAGAATATCAAATGTGTTGCTTTGGATTTTAGGGGTGTGAAAAACTGAGAATATCAAATGTGTTGCTTTTGATTTTAGGGGTGTGATATCTACACACCCTTTTTTACTTCTCATACACTCCTAGTACTTTTTGTCCGTTAGATCTTCTTTAATTCATCCCATCCGACGGCCGAAATCCAAAAATGTGTGATAGAAGTAAAAAGGGGTGTGTGGATATCACACTCCTTGATTTTATTTATCGTTTGCTTATCAACTAGAAGTCTAGAACCTGGCGCGAGGAGTGAATCGGCGGATAAGTGAAACTTGTTCAAAACCGGGTGAAAACTGAAAACCAGTACATAGACAAGAAATATGCAACAGAGCATAAAAATAAGTTGAAGTCTAACGGAGGTAAAAAAGCTCTCATGGAGGCAAAAAAGGAGACTTAAAGACAATATCCCCTCCTCTTGAAAGTGGATATTATATTACTAGAGATGGATCTTTCTGCATTCAAGAAATGGTGTTCCAAATTTCTGCACTTTCAATACACACAAGCCCTTTTGTATTGGGCATATATGTTCTTTGAAATTCTGTCTGAATTAAAAAAAAAAAATTCTTTTATCTGATGCTGAAAACTTTCACTCTAACTGGTGCAGCCAGGGGAGCCGAGTCTAATAATTCTGCTGAGGCCTCCGATGCACCTAGGGCACGTCAAGCACAACCATCTACTTATAACCGAAGAAGCAATAATGTACAGCTGAGGGGTAAGAACACATTTGCAACTCCCAGGAATATCCTTGCACTTGGTCATAGTACGAATAAACCAAAAACTGAGGAACAAGATGATGAAAAGCCAAAATCCAATGATGAGTTCAGGAACATGTTCCGCAAAGGTTAGGGCCTTCTTACTGGGTTCTGTAACTCTACTGCGAAGTACTAGCAACTTTCTTTATTTGGACACAACACAAATATGGCAAATCAAATACCTGTATTCAGAAACGCCAACGTCCGCCATGCTTTGGATTGACAGCCGTCTTTTGCTGAAGTAGGGATAAATTGAATCTGTTATCTGTTACAGAACGTAATTGAGGTTTAATTTTCCTAATGCATCTGTTCATGAGATGGTTGCTGGTAATTCCGGCCATTTGTTTTATTCCCCGCCTTTATTTGGCTGTCTATGTCTGATTGGTAAATGAGTAGGATAATCCTTACTTGTTGAGATTGTGCATAGCTGATATTTTCTTTTCTTGACCATTGTTTCTTCATGTTGGCATACCGATAATTCTTTATTCAAGTGGTTAATCTTAGAGCATATACCCATGCACCCTTGGGCTAGGTTCATATCCCCCGTCCCTTAATAATATTAGCATAAGAATTAATGCTAAGCTGCGAGGTACCAGAGGAAATAGTTTAAAATAATAAATTGACTAAATGAGTTTGAGTCTTTTTAGCATTTCTCCCTTCTTTGATATTGCCTAAGAGTTTTGGCGAACTCTCAACACAATGATATTGCTTACCAATATTAGGGGTGAGCGCAGTTCGGTTTGGTGCGGTTTTGAGTGAAACCAAAACTAAAATCGCAAGTTTTTGTGGTTTGGTTCGATGCGGTTTTGAAGCCAAAACCAAAATGAAACCAAACCATTTGGTTCGGTGCAGTTTCAAACGGTTTCGGTTTAGTTTTTAAGAAAAAATGTACAAGTTGCAATTTAACATATTAATAAGCATTTCCCAATAATAATAGGAAAAAGACATTTGTTATGTAAACAATTAGCATGTTGCATGCAGTTGTGATGTTAAAACATGTTTGTGCAATAAAAGGGTGTCCCTTACAATGTTTTTCATAAAACAAGTTGAATAAATTTGAATTCATTAAACGTGAGCAAAACTTTCATACTAGAATATGTGATATCATGCTTCAAATGAGTGGACTTCATTAGATCATTGTTCGACTCTTGATAACAAGATTAGTCCACCCTTATATATATGTGTGTGTTATGGTATAAAATAACAAAGGTCCTTCAAGTTAATAAACATGTTAATGCACAAAATCAGTGAGGACTTTGATACAACAGAAAGTGTCAGGTGTGTGACCTTCGCTAGATTGCTTTGGTCACTAGTGCAGATAAGTATGTAAAGATATAGAGGCCGGGAAGCAAACACCAGATGTACGTGGTTCACCCAGACTGGCTACGTCCACGGAAGCAAACAAAAAAAAATTGTCGAGATTGACATAACTCTTTACTCTCATTTTTAAGATTCAAAATAGTTAAAAATGTTCTTTGAATTTGTCCACCATCAATCATTTTCATAAAAAAATTACTTGATAAGAATTAAAATGACAAAATATTCTCAATTTAATAAACAATGGCGAGGCCCCAAAAATATTTGTAGATGCCAAAATACAGAATGGTTTCTTATAATCCATGTCAAAAAATTTGAAAACAAGATACAAATCTAAATTTAAATCTAAAAGTATTTAAATTTAAATAAAGTAACGTATTTAAGTTTTCAAACTATTTTCATTAGTTTTTTTTAAATAGAGAAAAGAATTTAAAAAATAGAAAAATATACGATCGGTACTTAGATAGCGATTCCTTTAGTTTAGAGTTGCTAGTAAGCTAGCGACTAATTCCATACTAAGTCGGTATATTTATAGCGACTATATTATAATTCATATTCATGTTAATTTTTCATTTATTTTTTTAATATTTTAATATTTGTTAATATTTCTTTTATTTCTCTTACTATAACAACAAACTATCATATTCATGTTCTTCAAAATATGTTTTTTCTATAGAAAATATATTTTAATTCATATTTAAACACTTGAAATCAACGATTTAAAATCTAAATTTAAAGATTTTTAAAAAAATTTCAAGTTTAAAAATGAATAAAAAATTATTTCGAGACCTAATAAATGGTAGGATAACATCCAAAGGTTTTGCAAGATCTTAACTCTGACGTAAAATATTTCCTAAAGCTAAAAACGCACAAAAACTGTGAGTTACCCACAATTTTTTAATCTATTTTGAGAACTTTTACAACATTCGTTATAAGCTAAAGTTGGAGTCATTCTACTCGCATCACATGTTTTCTAAAGTTAATTTAAGATATTTCCAAGATTTCGTACACCTACACATCTCTTTGGGGGCTCCACTATTAGCATTCATTATTTTTTTTCTATTTTCAACTTTAAAAATTAATGAAAAATAGCTTTGGGACCTAATAAAGGAAAAATCACATCCAAATGTCTTGCAACATTTTCGTTAATTCCCACGTAAGATAGTTCCTAAAACTAAAAATTTTAATTTTTTCACAAAAACTGTAAGTTATAACTCATGTTGTCTAATCGATTTTAAGAACTTTTACAAGATTCATTATAAGCCAAAACTTGAGTCGTTTTAGTCGCACCACATGTTTTCTAAAATTAATTTAGGACATCCCAAATATTTTTCAACACCTACAAATTTCTTTGGTGGCTTCACTATTAGTTTATACTATTTTTCTAACTCATAGTAACAACGAAAAAATTTCCCAGCATGACCAAAATGATTGATGGTGCATAAACTCAGAGACTACTTCTATCGATTTCAAATTTGAAGGACTAAAGTAAGGAGTTATGCCAGAAAGTGGCCCTCTACCACAGTGGTGGAGAGAAGTATTGCCCTTACACTACGACAGGGGTTCGAACCATGTCGGCTCCCTAATCTAACATCTAATTAAAAAAATCTATTGTTTGACGAAGAAAAAAAAGTAAGGAGTTAAGTCAATCTCAAAATCCGTTTTGGCCCCTTTTTAACATGGATGGAGGGTTTCAAATTCCTTGTTACTACCTTTTAGGGGTTTTATTAAATTTTATGAATTTTTTTTGTTGGTATATTTGAACGTGTCTTTAAAATGATTAAAATTGTTTTAATATAATAAAATAAAAAGTGTTTATGACAACATTTTGACAAACAAAAAAGGACTTTATGGAGAGGTCTATGAGCAAAATGCAACTCTTACTACCTATTTGTACTATAATTTGTACCACTAATAAAGTTGAGACCCACATGCGTTGGCGAGCCCTATCTCTATTAGAGATATAGTACAAATATATGGTAAATGTAGCATTACTCGTCTATGAGTGTTTTCAACGAAGTACAATTCTCTGTCATCCTATTCCTAGTGTGGTTTAGTCCAAACTAAGTGTATGGATTCTAACAAACGACCAATTAAAACATGAAATCTAATATGGACATTTAATTAAATGTTTATTAATATTTACGGTGCGGTTCGGTTTCGGTGAGGTTTTCAAAAGCCAAAACTGAAACCAAACCGTTTTCTATGTTGTGGTTCGATTTCAAAACTAAAACTGTTTCAAAACCGCAAAACCAAACCGTTCGGTGCGGTTCAATTTGGTTCGTGTTTTGGTTTCGGTTTTCGGTTCTAAGTGCCCACCCCTAACCAATATTTAACATTGTGCAAAAAAACATGAGGTAGTGGAGAGTTCATAGAGAGTTTTACTTTAAAAAAAAAATCTTCTTAGCATTTCCCTTGACATTTATTATAATTTGGGTTTTTTTTTTTTAATAGAGTGAGTTGACTGAATTTAAATCAAAATACCGCTAGAAAAATAGCACCGCACTTGGTGGTGGATTATGTGTACAAGCCTTAATAAGAGTCCATTATTTTGAGGACAAGTTATGATTTAGATGCAAGTGTAATGGAAGATTATCCATGACACGCCTGATTTTGATATTCTCCCAAACAGCAGGGTAAGCATGTGCTGACCGACACCTGAAGTTGATGAAGCCATATTTTATCGATATCGTGTAAATGACGTTATTGCCCTTAAGCATTAGTGATTGTATGTGTGTGTGATTGGGCTACGTTTTGGGCCAATTGGGTTTCTTCCTATAATTTTGGACCCAATTGGAAACTAGGCCTTGTTTTGGTTTGGTTGGTTTGGTTGGTTTGTGATTGGTTAAGAACACAAACACACACACTCACATGCACACGTGCACACCTATTTTCCATTTTTGTTGTCTCTCTCTCTCTCTCCTTCTTGAGTGTTCTTCCATTCTCCATACTATTGTACGGACAAACACCCTCCCACGAATTTGGTCACGGATCAAGGCTTTAGACACCTTCATCATCTTTCTTGTGACTTAACAAACACAACCATACCCTTGGTTTAGCGAGAGACCTTCGAAAACCCTAAGAACCTGTGAGCTCCGGTGTTGGTACTGTCCATGCAATCACGATTGTGAAGGTTTCAGTTGATTTAAGATCATAGGGAGCTTTTAAACGACTTCACGAAGCTCGGGGAGCAGCGTTGACGTGTTTTGGACGTCAGGAGGTCGAATTCTACAAGTTTCAAGGTTTGGCCAGTTTTCACGAAGCTTCTCCGACTAGATTCCGGCGTTGTTGGAACCTTAAAGTGGTATAATTCTCATATACTCATCCTAAGCTTCATTTTGGCATAAATTTTGTGAATTTTGGTTGAGAAACAAATAAGAAATAAGTTTTTAAAGATTTTTCAAAATTCGGTGATGCAGCGGTGGCCGGCGCGGAATTTCGGCGAACCAAGGTAGGGGAAATGGGAATATTCCATCAAAGTTGACGGAATATTCCTAACAGAGATTAACGGTGTCGGGATAAAGTTAACAGAATATTATGGTTTCTGACGAAATATTTCCTAATGGCGTTAGGGAATCCGTTAGTGTGCCAGGCACATGCCTGCACGTGTGGCCGTGCCTTGGCCGGCGCATGGGGGCGCGTGAGACGTCCAAAATTTTTTCTAAAAATATGGGGTGTTCATGGGATTGAATAGAGCATGTTGGTATATTCAAACACCCCAATTGAGCAATGTATGAGAAGTTATTACCTAATGTTGGTTATGTGCTAATAATTGACGGTTTTATAGTTGTTTCGCATATAGGTGAGACCTATCTTGAGGACGAGCGCAGTCACGCGAGACTCGGGGGCTACAATCCTTCTACGTATCAGTGAGTGGACTTTTGTTTTCAGTATATATATATATGCTTGGTATTTTTCCTAGAAATTACGTTTTAAATGGTTTTATTATTAGAATGCCATTTATATTTATTATGATTTTGTGTTGATTATTGCTTAGCGCCGTAGACGCTCAGGTAAGTCAGGTGAGTATATTTGATAGTGATGATGATGATGATGAGATTGGTATATAGCTCATATTCCTGCACCTCGATGTTTGTGCTCCACCAGAGGTTAGGGTTTAGCCTTGACATGATCGTTCACCTCTCGTACTACACGCTCACCTTGTATCCAAGGCAAGTGCCAGCCTATCGTACAGACCACTATAGGTGGTTCCGACTCATATGTGACTTGCGATACGTCGCACAGCCTTCACGTGATCGTAGCACTGAGCGTATTTATATACACCCAGCCTGTCAGACAGACCACTATAGGTGGTTACGACTTGTGTGCATGATATTGGTTGATGAGCTATAGATTCAGTCGTACAGGTCACGTTAGGTGACTCTGGCTGACGTATTGATATTGCCAACATATTGTGGTTATTGATTTATCTCACATGATTGATGCATAGATTGCTTGGTTGGATATTTTGACATGGCGTATTCTGACATGGCATATTCGAGATTTATCATTTTCCAGCATGATTTGGTATACGATTATGTATGATATTTTTTTGGAAAGTATACAGGTTTTACAGAGAGGGGTTATTACTTTTGACATTAAAACGGTTTTGAAAAGCTTTGTTTTTGCCCACTCACACTTTCTGTTTTGCGCCCCTCCAAGTTTTAGGTGGCAGTGACTGTTGGTGACACACGAGGCTTCGAGAACAGTTCTGACAAAGCACCACCTATGTAGTTTTTTCAGATATCGTTTACTTAGTACTTATTTGTTTCTGGACTGCACCTAGGTTACTAGAGCTCTGGTGTTGTGTATTATTTTTTCATTTTTGTAACTTTTACTCGCTTATCTTTATATTGTAAATTATTCAGTTTGTTTTTTTGTATACTCACATTTTCACTTCAGTACTTCCGCACAGCGCACTTGGCTATGTCACCCTCACGTGACGGCCAGCACGCCCTGATTTTGGGTCGAGGTGTGTCAATTTAAATATAATGAATATGTAAATGAGGAACGTGATCATAGCATACAACTAATCCTAAACACTAAAAAGAAATAATACAAAATTGAATGAATAAAGAGAAAGGTCCTATATCGAGAGGACTAGAAGATGCCGATGCGGAAGTGTCTTGACGCCGTGATCGTACGCCTCGATTCTAAATCCTGAGGGGGCACAAAACAAGCATGAGTGGACCAAGTTGACATATATATATATAATATTGAAACGGTTATCAACATACTAACCCCCAAAGTTTTATGAAAACTAATAGCATAATATGTGATAGGTTTTCCAAAACCCTAGCATGCCATTAAAACTTTCATAAAACATATATCGTATATAGTGTGCTAATTAGTGGTATCAGTATCGCCCGAAGGCATATAGAACTATTCCTTCAGAACACTTGTGTCAGTATCGCCCCGAAGGCATATAAAACTCTTCCTTCAGAACACATCATTCCTAAGTATCAATCGCCCGTAGGCTCTTACATCACTCAACCTATAGGTCAATATAAGTATCATCACCCGCAGGCTTCTACAGCACCCAACCCGTAGGTCAATATAAGTATCATTGCCCATAGGCAGAACAGTGACCACTAGATATGCACAAAACATTGAACATACTATTTCCAAACATAAGTACATTTATCTCAAAATCATCTTCATAGCATATAGTCATTCATCATATATACTATAAAGAAGTGTAAAGAAAACATGTACATAAATAGTATATCCATTATATATACTACAAAGAACATAAGTTCGATAAAATATGGTATTACAAAATATTAGCAGTAAAGCATGATATGTCATAAGTGTAAATCTAATTTACTCACAAAACGTTTCATAAAATATAACCATTAAATCATGCTTTTCATGTATGCATTTCTACTATTAAAACATACATTTTAGAAGGGGTTCATTCACAGATACTTCGTCGCCGAAGAGCCACGCAAACTAGCGAAGACGGAAATGCCACAAACAATTGCCCCTAAGCACATAAAGGGTCCAATTAATAAAACTCTATTCAAACAATTGAATTTGGGAAAACGGAAGTCAAAAACGGATTCAAGACATCAAAATTAGCTTAGGAGGGGTCACGATCGAAACCTGAAAATTGACCAGAAAGTTGACAGTCAACCGGCTTGGGGTTTAGGTCGGACCGGTCCAATAGGCTGGGATGGGGCTAATGGTTTTTGGCTTGAGGCTACAAGGCCATAGTCCTAGGTCGGATGGCCCAAGGGCTTGTCTTTCTCTGGGTTTGGGTTCTACAAGCCTTGGGCTTAAAAGCCCAGCCCAAGGCAAAAGGTTTTGGGGTTTTAACTAAATAAAAAGAAAAATGGCTTGGGCTGAGGATTTAACGAGCCAAAGGCCCGAAAGGCTTAGGTTATAAGGGTTTAGGGCTATTGGGTTAGTGGGCCGAGGCCATTGGGTTGGGTCGATTTTATGGCCTAAAGGCTTGAAGTCATTTGGGTTAAGGGTTTTGGGGGTTCAACGGGCCGAATGCCATAGATTGGCATGGCCCAATGGCCTGGTTCAAAAAGGCTTTGGGCTTGAAAGCCCAGCCTGAGTTCAAATAGTGAGTTGTTGGACCCAATCGAACGAGAAGGCTGGATTTTGGTCGGAAAGTTCCTTCGAGCTTTGTTCGAGCTCGATTTACAACCTTAGGGTATGATCTAAGTGCCAAAATAAACTTTATGATGAAGGGAAGAGATCTATACCTTTTTTCATGATGAGTGGTGCCCGGAGTTGGCCGAAAAACTACCGGCAAGTGTCGGGTTTCGCAGGAAAAACTAGAAATTTGAAAAACACGCACAAGCATGAATAGATAGACCAAATCTCAATCCTAACTCATCAAAAACATCTAATAAAGCTTAACTTGTTCCAAATTTACAGAAATTTGAACACTAATCACGTCGGAGCTCGATAAAGAGATTTGGAACTCACGGTTCATCAAGTCCAGTTTCTTCCCGCCGTCTGATCGTCCATGCAAGCCCATAAATCGACTCCTATGATCGAGTTACACTCAACTCTGGAGGGGCTGATCTAGATTTCATCGGGAAAAGGTATTGATGTGGGCTGTTGTTGCTCAGGAAATAAAGAGAGTGAGAGTTGCAGGGAAGAGGGGGAGAGATGAGCGGCTTGGGCCATGGGGGACAAAATCAGGAGTGGGCCCCTTGGCACACCCATTAAGACCCAAAACAATTTTTGAAAGAAAAATATCTAGCCCAAGGTGCATATTCACGAAAATACCCCCTTCGTTCTAATAGAATCGGGACGAGTTGTTACAATTCAAGTTGTAAAATTTTCTCTTCAACCAAATAAATATGGGATTCAAACCATCCCATTTCCCTTACCATTAATTAGAATAATCATATCAATGCCAATGAAACAATATGATTTTCAGAGAAAAATTGTGAGTAAACGCATTATGCATAGTTGCCTAAATACAAAATAATTTCCCCACTCTCTCTCTCATGGAAAAATTGGATGATTTGAGCCTATTCTGTCTATCAACGCAGTCAAATGTTTCCATCACATGGAATCCCGTAATATGATACGTATCTCTCTCTGTCACAAACCCGTAAGGAACCACTAGTATCATCCCGGTGTTCATTGGTGGGATTTATCCCCTTTTTGTGCTACAGCTTATTCTCATACATTTCTAAGCTTCCTTGTTATAAAAGCGGTTTTGACTTGTTTTTAAGAATTCTTTAATGGTTAGGGTTTGGCCTCATGTTCCCTTGACTTATATATTTTTCTTGTTTATCAATAAGTTCTACTCAAGGTCACTTCTCATGATAACAATGCGGGAGTGAGATTGACTTCGTGGCCAAATTTAAAAAAAAATTAAAAAATCTCGTTTATCGACATATTTGACTTAGATAAGATCGCCTTATGACTTATTTATCATGTATGTAATTATGAATAGATCCTAGCTAACACAAAAGAGAAAAGTATAGCTAGTTGATTCTTGTTTTATCATCTCATCCATCCCTACGAGAAATCACAACGAAACTGTCCATTTTCAGCTTCTTAATAAAGTTTAAATAGTCTTTAACAAACTCTAGATGTGAAGGGAAAATAAAATGGAGAAATTTCAAAAATATCTTCAAAACTTGAAATATGTTTTCGACCAACTAAACGTATTTAAAACCCCATAAACCATCTTTAAAAGCAACAAATAAGAGTCAATTTAGAATCATCTCATTGTTCCTTTCTGAAAAAGTTTCTGAAGTTGAGACAGACACGACAACTCAAAAGACGCTATTTAGTATCACGCTAGCATTTGCTTTGTTAATTTGATGTTCTAGTCTTGCGTCAAAACACATAGAATAGCGCATCTGATTAGTAAATTGATAGTACAATAACTACACATTTGAGCTCATTTGACAAATTATATCATCTCCTGATGTGCCTAAATATGGAATAACAATGCAAACAGATGAAAAAAGTTGGAAACAGAGGGAATTAGATGCAATTTTGTCTCTCTACATCTACATTTTCCCTCACTCCACCCGCCTTTATCAATTTCTGAATCCTGCGTGAGGATTTGGTGGTGGGGTTGGAAGGAAGGAGGTGGTGGATGCTAACGGACTGTGTAAAGGGAAAGGTAGTCTCTCCTTTGTTTTTTCTTTCAGTTTTTGCTTGCTTTGAATCTTATGCTTTACCCAAGGATATTAAGCTTTACTTTGGTCCCTTAATATATATACGTCTGTGTGTGTGTGGGGCATTCGGATCTAAGTCCAGACAAAATTATAAAGGGGTGGGAATGTTCCCAGCGACTGGCTGACTAGTCTTTTCCTTTAGTCAAAGCCGCAGTTTAAACTTTAAAAGAAAGTAAATGTGTTTGATTCTGCTATAAGATCATAAGAGTACTTAGGGCTCTGGAAAATCAATGTTCAAACCACAGATTTTTAAAGCTTGAAAGTTACATGTCATTTAGAACTACAATTTAATGGTATTCATTTTCAATTCTAACTTGTAATTAAGTGAGGAGTCTAGGCTCGAAAGTTACAACGCATATATATGCACTGAACTTTTCAAATGCTTAATTACCAACGGAAGGAATAATGAAACAGAAATGCCTAGGATTGATCATCACGCCTCTGAGATGATCCCCAAAAGCTCCCAAAGAAAACAAGAAGATGGTATCATGACCCACAACCCTCTATGTTATTCCTGAAAGCAACCTAGAAGGATGTCATTATATGCAACTCACCCACTCTCAATTACTGCAGAGTGCTGATCTATACGTAACCACAATGAGGCTTCTAACTGGAAACACACAAGGTAATTAATCGGCCACACAGAAATGTGGACTCGGTTAAGACACTTTGATATCATTTCTATACATAGATATTTGATATATATATACACGCGCACACACGTGTGTGTATAACCTCCGTGGCTATATTACCAATTAATCCTTGCATGCCTTATAATTTTATCAGATAAAGTTTTCATAGATAATGCAGTATATATTTATAAGAATTGAAATTACTGTCGAATAACCTGACTTTGAAGCAAAAATCTATAAAAATAAAAAAAATTGAATTGTGCGTTTGAGTTGTCAAAATGCCTTTATGAGCATCACATGTCGTTTTGGGTACAAGTGAATCAATCAAGGGCACGAAAATAATAAATGCGGTTGATCTAAGGAATGTGAAATATATAACTTACTTTGCTTCTAAAAATATGTGAGAAAGTAAATTTGGAAATAAACCATGTGATGTGTGAGTAGGGATATAGAATGATGGCCTGCAAGGCTGCCAGTGCGAATTTTGGATATATATCCTGGCATGCAGTTGAAGAAAAGAAAACGCTACCTATTTCTGCACAAATGCAAATTAAGAGAACCCAAACACATTAAAGCAAGAGATATCTGCTCTGCATTATGTTACTTATGCATGCTTTATAGTTTATAAGAATAAGACGACGATCCCAGTCCCAGTCCCACCCTCACCCTCTTATAAAGAAAGAAGGGGAGATCGAGAAAAGAAGCAAGAAAAAGTGTGTGCATGCATGAGTGTCAGGTTAGCAAGCATGATACCATCATTTTACCTGCATTACTGCCGGTGGTGGTGGTCACACTGGTCAGCTTTGCACTCTTGCATATCTCAATGACAAAGCTACCCTTAACTGGGTTGGTAATAAAGATTGAACTAATTGCAGACACAAAAATATGGGGATGGAAAGTTCAAAAAATCTGATGATCATTAGTTGCAATAAACATTTACATGTATAATAAAGATAAATTCATAATTTCACATATTTTAAAATATTAAAATTTTTAAAATATGTTAAAGTGGGTTCACATTTTCTCCAACTTTTATCTCTTCCAAATTTTTCAACTTTTTTCCCCCATGTGCATGCATATATAGCATGAGTATGACTGCTAGTTACAATAATTATAATTCTTAATGGGTGAAACAGGTCATAGCATATAATTTGATGTTTTAAAGAGTCTTTTGTTGTCACATCTCGACCCGGGCCCCTACCACAACCCAGGCCCGACCTCCGCCGTAGCACGATATTGTTCGCTTTGGGCCCTGACCACACCCTCACGGTTTTGTTTCTGGAAACTCACAAGCAACTTCCCAAGAGGTCACCCATCCTGGGATTGCTCTAGCCCAAACTCGCATAACTTCGGAGTTCTTACGGAACCCGAAGCCAGTGAGCTCCCAAAAGGCCTCGTACTAGGTAGCGATGGGAATATACATATAAGGTTTATAGGATCCTCTCCCATGGGCAATGTGGGATGTTACAATTCACCCCTCTTAGGGGCCCGACGTCCTCGCCGGCACACCACAGCCAAGGTTTGGCTCTGATATCAAATTATCACATCCCGGCCTGGGGTCCACCACATTCCGGGCCCAACCTCCGCCGTAGCACGATATTGTCAGCTTTGAGCCCCGAGCATGCCCTCACGGTTTTGTTTCTGGGAACTCACGAGCAACTTCCCAAGAGGTCACCCATCCTGGGATTGCTCTAGCCCACACTTGCTTAACTTCGGAGTTCCTACGGAACCCGAAGCCAGTGAGCTCCCAAAAGGCCTCGTACTAGGTAGAGATGGGAGTATACATATAAGGCTTACAGGATCCTCTCCTATGAGCGATGTGAGATGTTACATTTGTATTATCTAAGCATGTATTAAGAGCGTATCTAATGTGTTGGGCAAGGTCTGGAAACTATAGGCAAAATCTAGCCCTTCAAGATGATATTGCCTACCAATATTTTTATTATTATTCAGGATTATATGATAGGATTCTAAATGTTAAGTAGGTCTCACGCTATTTAAGGCTTGGCCTGGATCTAATTTGGCCGCACAAGGTGCCCAAACTGTAATTTAATTAGGCAAATTTTGTTACGTTAGTAATTGTTTTTTCAATTTCAAAGCAAGATTATCAATTTACCTCGGCCATAAGCCTCCCATTAGATATGCTCTAACAGGTCGTGTAATTACAACGTCGACAAGACACAACCTGATTCCCAACATTACCAAATATTTACTTGGATTAACAGGACTTGGCTACTGAAAAATCAACAGCACCCACTGCTGATCACCAATCACGGATGGACACGTATTCAAGTTATATTAAAAAATCAACAACTTGAACACGTATTCAGCCATAATTAGTAATCAGCAGGGGGTGCTGCTGATTCTTTCAGCAGCCAAGTTCTATCCTTACATTTGGCCTATATTCTGCAAGTTGGCATCACTCGGGGATCATGAATGCATGTATGACAAAAAGCCAGCGTTGTTGAAATTATCAAGGTTATTGTTGATGAGAAGCATTCATGCCTTAAAGGAAAACCGAAAGGGAGATCAAAAGGGAAGCAAACTACACAATTTGATTGGTAAGACGAATATGATTAGCCTCCTAAAGGAAGATTTGGTTTCCAAAGACAAAGGGCATGTACATCTCGAAATAGTAGGTGTTGAGATTATTAGCAAAAAGCAGCTGGTATCTTAGAAAGTAAAAAATGTAAGCATGCATGTGGGATGTAACATCCAGTCTAAGTTGACAAAGAATAGTTTGCTTTAATTATACCAAAAAGATTTAGTCCTCTTTTCCCAAATTAAAGTGAACATTAGAATTATCTTTATGCGATCAGTACAGTAACTGTTTTTTTTTTTTAATTACAAAAACTTGAAATTTTTTTGTGACATTTACTGATGGGGTGTGCTATCCACACACTCAAATTACTTCTTACACACCTCTTGTTAATTTCTGTTCGTTGATATTCTTCAATTTATCCGATTCGATGGCCAAAAATTAAAAAGGTGTGTGAGAAGTAAAATGGGATGTGTGGATATCACACTCCTTACTGATTTAGGCTTATTTCAAATGGTTAATAAATAATGTAAATTTTTAACATGCTTTAGTTGACCGACAAAAAAAATTAAGAGAGAGATTTTTTTTTTTTTTTTGTACTAAGCAAATAAAACTATAAAGTCAAGTATCAAATTTAGCTTATAACGTACCATGCATATATGAGAGATAGTCCTGAGAGATAGTCCTATGCAAAAAATGCACGATGTTCACAAATTTAGCTATACTAGCAAAAATATTCATCTCCAGTTAGTTTTTATTTTATTTTATTTTATTTTATTTGAAAATGTGAGTTCAAGAAATATATTGAAATCCAAGGAACGGGGCAATGACCCAAAATGATGAATTAAAAAGGAGAAAGAAATGAAGAAATATAACAGAGCAATGGCCTCTAACAATAGAGAGAACTCAAAAAGGAGAAAGAAGAGCAACAAAGAAAAAAGTAGGGGAAAATTACAAGATGAGAAGAAACGTAAAAACAAAAAACTAAAGATTGATAAAGTCCTTAAATGTGGTGGGTAGAGTGCGGAATAAAGAAGGGATAATACAAGAATAAGGTGATTTGAGTAAAGTTTAGTTCTCACAGATATTATAAATATGCATGTTAATTAATTCCTCCTTCCAGAGTCCTGTATAAAGAAAAACTTAATAGAACAAAAAGCCCTGTGCTAATATCCACTTATATCATGCAGTTATTTAATATGGTGTTGCCCATATATATACACACACACATATATATATTTATCTATTTTTTTACAAGAATAATCGATAAATGATGAATTAAAATAGATGGTACGGATCCTTAAAAAAAAGTTAATTAGGTGGAAACCACAAATTTTTGTGTCCCAGGATCCTAATCCTATTTATAAGTGGTATATGTTACATATCATAAATGTTGTCATGTAGTACGCAAATCTGGCATCACTTGCATTACTCTTTAAAGTGAGTCTCATTATCATCAATACTAAATATATACTTTTTTGTATCCAACAATATATTTGAGGTGTGAGAAATTTGAGTTAAGCTTATACAAGAAGTTAACGACAATAATTTAATATTAAGTTTGTTATTTGAAGGAGGCGAACGTAAAATTTCAAATTAAATTGTAGTATTAAGTGACTAAAATATAAAATTTAAATGAGCTGAAAGATAAAAGCTATTTCCCGAGGGCACTCTAGACAAACTGACACACCCCGACCTAAATATCGAGGCGTGCTAGCCATCACGTGAGGGTGACGTAGCCAAATGCGCAGCACGGAAGTACTAGAGTGAAAATGAGAGGAAATAAAAACGAATAGAATAATTTACAGTAAGAAGATAAGTAAGTGAGAGCGATAAAAATGAAAGCATAAATGCAATATCAGAGTTCGAGTAACCTAGGTGCAGTCCAAAATCAACAAGTACTAGATAGACGATAAACAGAGAATCCTACATGGATGGTGCCCTGTCAGAACTGCCTCGATTAAGAGTGGGCAAACGGGTCCTGGACTCGCGGATCGAGGCGGGTCTAAGCGGCTCGGGGCGGGTCCAAATTTTCAAAATTCAACACAGGACTAGGCAGGCCGGGTCCAAGTTAATAGCAGGGCGGGGCAGGTCCAAATCCTGGTAGAAACGGGCCCTTGGCCCGAATCGATTTCCACCCCCAACTTCATATCCAAAACCTTCCTAGATAAATCTCTGCAATTCAACTTTCTATTTCTAAGCAATTTGAAGAGCACAAAAATAAAATCACCCATTTGTCTTTGGATCTGTCTCTCTAGGTTCTGTTTCTGGGTCTCTTTGCCTCCAGGTAAGTCCAAATCCTTGCATTCCCAATTTTTGAATTAGGGTTTGTGCAATTTTAGTTTGGTATGAATTTGAACAATTGGACTAGAGTGCAGGAGCTCAATAACCTCCCCGGTCTTCTCAAATCCATGACGATGACGCTGATATTGTCGCTGATGTGCCTCGCCAAGGACAATTTCGTCAACACAATGGATTTGTCAACGCACCCTTTGTCTGACCTCGCCATTGAGTCACGGTAGGACGACGCCGACTGTGAAGCCGTCGCCTTCTGCAAGAGCAAGCACACACGGACGCCGCCGCATGCAATTTCGTTCGATACCATGTCCCAGAGGCCGTCGCTGGCAAAGATAAGAAACTCGTCCTTTGCCGCATGATTCGTGACCATCACATCCGGCTCCGATATCACGTACGGCTTTAGGTAATTGTCGTCGATGGCCTTCGGCATGGCGAGAACTCCGAGGACCTTTGCTTCATCCAAGTAGATCACGCGCCTCGATCCGAACGATACCCTACTTACAGCTTTACTACAATTGTCAAAAGAGGGTTAATTTGCGCGTTAACTAATTTTAGCGCACCAAATGGGTTAAGTCCGGTTCCTGTTTTAAAATTTGTTGTCCCCGACCCATTTTTTTAAACCCGGGTCTGGTCCGGTCCCTTCAAAATTAGGCCCGACCCGGCCCGTGCCCAGCCCTAGCCTCGATGCCTCGTTTGTCACCAACGTCACCACTACCTAAAACCTGGAGAGGCGCAAAATAGAAAATGTGAGTGGGCAAAAACAAAGTTTTTCCAAAATCATTTCAATATCAAAGTAATAACCCCTATCTGTAAAACCCGTATACTTTCCCAAAAAATATCATACGTACTCGTATAACAAATCATGCAGGAAAAACGATAAATCTCAAATATACCATGTCCGAATACGCCATGTCCGAATATCACATCAATAGTAGAAGCATCAAGCAAGTGAGATAAATCAAATCATAATATGCCGGCAATATCATATGTCAGCCAGAGTCGCCTAACGTGACCTGTACGGCTAAATCTATAGCTCATCAACCAATATCCTGCACACGAGTCGGAACACCTATACTGGTCTGTACGACAGGCTGGGTGTATAAATACGCTCAGTGCCACGATCACGTGAAGGTTGTGCGATAAATCGCAAGTCCCCTACGAGTCGGAACCACCTATAGTGGTCTGTACGACAGGCCAGCACCTGCCTTGGATCCAAGGTGAGTGTATGGTGCAAGAGGTGAATGACCACGTGAAGGCTAGGCCCTTCTCTAGTGAAGTACAAACACCAGGGTGCAGGAATATGAGATATATCTCAATCTCATCATCAACACACTATCACTAATAACCAAACTCACCTGACTTACCTGAGCGTCCGTAGCGCCAAAGCATAACCAACACAATCACGATAATAACATCAACGATATTCAACATGGCATTTCAATTATAAAACCATTTAAAAACGTAATTTTTGGGAAAAATACCAATCATTTATCTATATATATTGAAAACAAAAGCCCACTCACTGATACGTAGAAGGATCGTATACCCCAAGCCTCGCGTGGCTGCGCTTGTCCTCTGTATAGGCCTCACCTATATGCGAAACAACTATAAAACTATCAATTTAACGCACATAACCAACATTAGGTAATAACTTCTCATACATTGCTCAATTGGGGTGTTTGAATATACCAACATGCTCTACTCGATCCCACGAACACTCCCATATTTTTAGAAAAAAAATTCGATCACCCACGCGACCACACGCAGGCATGTGCCTGGCACTTGGACAGAATAGTTAACGCCATAAAGAATATTCCGTTAAAAAGTGACATATTCCATTAAATCCAACCTGACATCGTTAGAATATTTCGTCAAACTTGACGGAATATTCGTCGTCTCTTTCCTTGAGTCACCGGAGTTCGGCGTTGGTTGCCGTTTGTTTGTCGGTTTCTGAGGAATTTTCAAACGTTGATATCTTAGTCAATTCTTAACCAAACATCACAAAATTAACGCCAAAATGAAGCTTAGGATGAGTAGAAAAGAGTTATACCACTTTTGGAGCCCAAATCAACCGGAATCTCGCTGGAGAATTTTCGTGAAATCCGGTCAAAATTGAAACTCACTACCCTGACGTCCAAAACACGTCAACGTTGCTCCCCGAGCTTCGTGAAGACGTCAAGAAGCTCCTTGTGATCTTAGAATTCCTTAAAACCCCTAAGTTTATGAGCACATGAATAGTACCATTAATGGTGCTCCCGGGTTCACAGGGTTCTAGGTGGTTTCGAGCCAAACCAAAGGTACCAATGAGTTCACAAGGTTGCAATGGGCATGAAGGGGGTACTGGTAACCTCGATCCGTGACTAGATCGTGAAATGTGGTGATATCCGTACAAAAATAGTGAAAATGGTAGAAAATTCGAGAGAAAGAGAGTCTAATAGAAAATGGGAAAGAAGGAGTGCACGTGTGCATGTGTGGGTGTGTGTGTATAAGTTTTCAGCCAATCCTCAAACTCCAAGCCCAATCTGAGGTTGGGTCCAATAAAGTAGGAACAATTCCATCTAATCCAACATAACCAAACCACACACATCCACCAACACGAAATGGAGTAAAAGCGTCTTTTCACATTATCGGTCAATTAATTCGGAACCGGCTGTCACACAAACTGTACTAGGTATGGGCTAATATTCCACGAACTTATAAACACATATTAAGTGTAATACAAAATATACTACAGTTCAGATTACTTACTTTTACTAAGATACATTAAAATCAAAGGAAAACTAATGATAAGTCTAAAAAAACTTTAGGTTTAATGAAAAATGTCAAATAAAAGTGTAGTGAATAGTACTAAAGAAAGGTAAAAATGTAATTTTTCATTAAAAATGTAATTTTTCATTAAAAATGTAATTTTTTGTTAAAAATGAACAGTATCACGAATGTTTTGTTAAAACTCTTTAAAATCAAACTATAAAGTAATCGTATTGCTAAGATTCATGCTACTACATATCACTACTGGATTAGATAGTTTTAATAGTTTAACTATTAAAAGAACTATTCTCTCTCTCTCTCTCTCTCTCTCTCTCTCTCTTCCTGTGAATGTGATGAATCATAATGAACTGAAATGGCAATGTCATGTCTTCCGCTTTCCAGGGGACATTATTGTCGTATTGATTGATCCCTTATTTGACTCATGATACACCACTTGTGAGTTGTGATCAAGAATATTAACAATATAATGTCATCTGAAAAAAAGTTTACACATCGTACAATATTATTATAACGGGACATCATGATCATGGTGAATTTGTTTGCAGAGGAATGCATGCTTACAATATCTTGAACAAAACAGACACCTAGGGGAGGTGAAATATACAAATTAAGCAGCTTTGTTCGTAAGTAAGGACTAATTAGTTACAATGGCCCCGGTGAATGTAGCTTTTAGTCCCATGCTAAATAAAAGGTGATGTCCTCTATCATCGATGCCAATATGAGGGAATCATCTCTGGATCACTTTCACTTAATTCTCCTTATCAAACAATTTGGGTTCTTAAAATTTGATCTCACAGTTAAAATTATTATAATTTTTAAAGTGGACCACTGTTGAATTAAATTTCAAGGACTCGAATTATTTGATGAGGAGAATTAGATAGAAGAGATTCGGAAATGATCTCTTTCAATCAACGTCTAAAATATCCATAATATCCCAATATTTCTATCGAAATTTTCGTGTTTTTTAAATTTCTATATTTAAAAAAAAACATCAAGGGATTTGAACCCCTCCCATTTTACTCCTTCAACACCTTGACCACTCACAATGTTTGCCAGCTTACTATATAATCAACTTAAATCAGTTAAATCCATCATGCAATGCATTTCCTTCCAATTTTTTGTGATAAACTAATAGATAATTGACTAAATAAACATTCTGCAAAGTTTCAATAAAAATTTTCAAGTTTTTCTTACAATTTATGTGGTTTTTATTCAATTTTTATCGATATCGATAATATCCCGATATTTCCATCAAAATTTCAGTATTTTTAGACTACCGATATTTCCGATATCATCGATATTTTAAACCTTGCTTTCAATAGATGAGAGCATCCCTCTGGGGCTCTGAGGAAGTGCCACAGTGGTGGTGTCTGTTTCGTCACAAACCACGTGACATGGCTTGCTTAACAATAGCCACAGTAGCTACAGTAGTTGTGCCTACCGAGGCAATTTCGTGGCCTGCAAATCCATGACCATAACTCAAATTTCCAGTAGTGTACGGATCATTATGTTAAGAATGAATCTCGCATTTATAGAATGAAAAATTTTATATGTACTTATAAATAAGTTGGGATATATATTTCTTATATTAAGAATGAATCTCGCATTTATAGAATGAAGAATTTTGTATGTACTTATAAATAAGTTGGGATATATATATTTCTTATATTGTCGATTAGTTTTATGATGAACTTTAACTTTCTTTATAGCATCAGAACAAGTTGTACGCGTGTGAAGTTCAACGGTCACACGTGCTCTACATCACACCGTTTGTGTTGTCTACATGTTTGGCTAAAAATTTGCCACACATGAGGCGTATTGATAAAGAATTTCACATTTATGCCAAGAGAGACCTTGTATGTATTTATAAATAAGTTAGACTACTCTTATTCTTAATTGATTTTATGATAGAAATTTAACATTCTTCGCACCACTTTTTATTTAATTAGATAATTTGTTATGAAATGGTTCACAATCACGTGAATAGCATGAGGCGCTCAATTTCACTTGGAAGGGTTAACGACGAAACTTCAATTTAATAATTAAACACCCATTTACCCATTTGCAGCACGGAGCTGAACTGAGTGCCGGGGTAGTACTATCTATAAAGTAGCATGCATGTCTGCATATTATATTTATATGTGGTTTTTGAACTTTAATTCTTCAAAAAGATTAAAATTTAAAAAAAAAACCTGGTGTTAGATTGAATATTGATGTTTAGTCCCTAATGTGTCCTTAATTCAAAATAATTAATGTGTATTTTATTTAATATCTCCCATTAAATATTTAAATTTATTAATACACAAATTTTAATTTATTTTTTGACCAAGAAAGAGTTTTTTAATTTATGAATTTTATTTAACATTCTTCAAACTTGAAAGACTCAATTAATGTACCTAAATGTTAGTACCGAAATATATTATATTGAACTAATATATTTAAATGTTAGTACCGAAATGTATTAATATTAAACTAATATTAAATGTTAGTACCGAAATGTATGCACCGAAATGTGTGTACCTAAATATATGCACCAAAATGTATATACCTAAATATATGCACCGAAATGTATGTATCTAAATATATGCACCGAAATATATGTACCTAAATATATGCACTGAAATGTATTAATATTAAATTAATGTACCTAAATGTGTGTACCGAAATGTATGCACCGAAATGTTAGTACCGAAATGTATGTACCTAAATGTATGCACCAAAATGTGTGTACCGAAATGTATGCACCGAAATGTTAGTACCAAAATGTGTATACCTAAATGTATGCACCGAAATGTATTATAATGAATTTAATATACCTAAATGAAGAAGTTACAGTACATCGAAATATATTGTATAACAAAAATTAGTTTATCTAAATGTTCACAACAAAAATATATTACAATGAATGAAAAGAAAATAAAAATTATAATGAAATAAAATTAATACATTAAAAATTAGAAAAGAAAAAGATAAATAATTAAAAAATAAAAATATAATTAATAAATGAGGTTATTAATGTATCAAGGGACTAAAATTAGATTTTGATCTTACTCATGGTTTTAATCAAAAAGTAATCTTTGCCAAGGACTAAAATGAAGTTTTCTATATTTATATATATACATACATACATACATACATATATATATATATATATATATATAGAGAGAGAGAGAGAGAGAGAGAGAGAGAGAGAGAGAGAGAGAGTGTTTAGTGTGGGGACACACCTTTTTTACATCTGTTTTGGTATGACTCACTCTATAATGTTTTTCAATAATGTAACTGTCTTATTTTTATATTTTACTTCAAATATCACATCTATAAAAAAAATTACCTAAATTCAAAACTATATAATTATTAGATTCAATTTAATGTTTCTTTGTAAAACTATATTTGTCTATTTTCTTCACTATAAGTGAATGTCTTGACGAATTTGAATTTATGTAATTATTTGCAATAATGATTTATGAATAATGCTAAAATATAGACGGTAAGGATCGTTGAAATACATTATCAATTGGTCCCTGCAAAATCAATATCTAAATATGTGTAAAAAAAACATGTGTCCCCTGATCATAATCTTTATAAGTATTAGTATCATTCATGTCATTAATTTATCAAGGCTTCAAGCTATACTTAAAGTAATAACTAGATCGAATTAATTAGAGCGTCTCCAATGAAAGATGTAAAATACCTTGAAATTGGCATTTAATGCTTTCAAGAGGCTAGAAAACACTCCAATGACGGGACGTAAAACATTCATCTTCGCTAGAAGACATAAATAAAAATGTAAGTTTATATATTCTTTTACATCTTTTAGGAGTGAGAGCCGCCAATAAAAAGGAAAGCAATAAATGGAATCCTAAATTTACATATCTCCCCCAGTAAAATAGAATTAAAATTTACGCTCCTCGAAAATATAAATTGAGATGTAAATATGGCTTTTACACCTCAAATTTGTATCTCTTTAATAGAGATGCTCTTAGGCTCGTGATTAAGAGTGGAATTTAAAAGTGAAAATTGAAGACAAAAAGGCTGGAGACGGTGCATGCATCATGAACTCTTTTGAGTTCAAATAAAGTTTGGATAATGCTATTCAAACACCTATTTTTATCTTCCACACACTCTTGTTAATATGTTTTTTTTTATTAATTTTTTTCTGTTCATTCGATAGGGCTGAACATTGAGAGGGTATGAGAAATAAAAATGGGGGAGTGGAGCACTACCCTAAAGTTTAGGGCACTCATATTAAACTAGAGTAATGATTTTCAAACTCTTGTTTTCTCCTTCGCCTTTTTATATTAATGTGTTCTTTGATTAATTTATTTGATTAAAATGCTAGAATAAAAGTGTGGAGTGTGCAAAAAGAACTTCCCTGTATCATAAAAGAGGAGAGATTTTGCTAATTTTCCATTGAGACAACATTACTTTTCATAAGCCTAATTCCTTTTGGCACTCTCTCTCTGTGGCAATTGGCATTGTATTCTGGCTTTCCTTTTGTCCTTTCCACTCTCTGACACACACACTTCGCTGTATGTGGCGTAAACTTGCCTGATAGTGCAAGCAAAGCTTTAAGCAAGCATGCACCCCACTTTTTTTTTTTTTTGGTTGGATTATGAGTGCTCTCTCAAGTTTCAACTAGTTTGGTTTCTCCAAAAGCTCAGTGTATTCCTCTGAAAAAAAGCTATGCCTTTACTTCTCTCTCTCTCTCTCGTCTTTCCTAATTGGGCCCCTCATCAGGACTCATCACTAGTGACTTGATGTAAGCTGATATTAATACTTAGTGCTTCGCTAGCTAAACCCACCATCAAAACCAGTCTCTGGTCTTTCTACCGCTAAGCTTGGCTATTCCTATTCTCTCTCTCTCTCTCTCTCTCTGAGTGTGATTTCCTCAAACAACTGATCTCTTCTAATTTCTTGCTTTGTTTCCTTACCACCCACTAGCTCCACCAGTTCCCTTCCCTTTCTTGCTAACATAATCAATTATTCTTGTTTGTTCATAAACTAATCTACACTTCACCATTTTCATTTGATTAAGCTTCCACCCCCCCCCCCCCCCCCCAAAAAAAAAGAAAGAAAAATAGCCAAAGAAAGACTGTTTTTCATTTGCAGCTTCTTTGTGACTCTGGAAAATCGGAAAATGGAAGGTGCAGTTGGCGACTGCGCGTGAGCATGAACTAGCTATACACCAAGATATATTATCCAAGGGAAGTTCATCCTCTTATTGTCTTCTTTCTTTCTTTATGATCTTCTCTACTTTACAGTTATTTCTCGACCGATTAATTTCTTTTTTGTTGATCATCCTTCTTGGGAGTCTTTGATGAGCGCATGGTGACCACCTTTACTCCCTCCCTCCCTCCTTCCCTCTGTCTATCTATCTGTTTCAAATTAATGGTGGAGGAACACTAGTACTATTTGCTAGCTAGGTACTATTACTGGTATATACATATTTAGGGAGATATATGTATATTCAAAGTGGATGTGGCTCGAGTGATCAAGACCCTTTTAATTAATTGCTACACTATGTTCTTTAATCAAAAGGATTAATTATATATTGGCCCCATATTCAAACCCTCCAATTCTCTCTCTCTCTCTCTTGCTCCTTCTCTTTTGGTCTCCAATTACCAAACAAACAAGACCCAAATCATTAAAATAATAGTTAGAGGAAAAAGAGAGAAAAATCCATCTATCTATTCTAGCTAAACGATAGATTAATTAATTAATTAATTAATTAATGATGGATCATCTTTCAAGTCAAGGAAAGATCCCAATCACAATCCCAAGCCCAACCCCGATCCTAATAAATACTTCCTTTGGAAGTGGTGGGCATGGACACTTGATCCATCATCATCAGCAGCAGCGCCCCCATGACCCTACATCAGCAGCAGCAAGAGCACCAGTGCCCCAGAACAACAACAAGCACTCCAATTTTCTTCCATCCTCAGAAGTGGTGCCCCAGAATCAAATCCCCCCCAACACTAATGGCTCTATTCCCATGCCCACAAGCCTGGATCATTCTCATGAGGAGGAGGAGGGGGAGGAGGAGGAGCATCATGTCAACAATGCAAATGCAAACGCAAATGTTGTGCCCTACAAATACAGCACTTTTAATAATAAGAAAGTTGGGCACAATGGGGTGAGCTACAAGGAGTGCCTCAAGAACCATGCAGCAGCCATGGGAGGGACTGCCACGGATGGCTGTGGCGAATTCATGCCTAGTGGAGAAGAGGGTACCATTGAAGCCCTCAACTGCTCTGCCTGCAACTGCCACAGAAACTTCCACAGAAAAGAAGTTGAAGGTGAGCAGCAGCAGCTCTCCTCTTGGGATCATAATTTCCATCATACCATCAACAGGGCGGTTGGAATTGGGAGCAGCAAATTCTTATTAAATCATGGAGGAGGAGGAGGAGGAGGACATCACAAGAGTTTACTATCACCACCCCAATACCCCCACCAACCCCAGGTGATAACGTCTAACTACAACATGGGGATGGGGATGCTGGGGATGGTGGGGTCCATCCCTTCAGATCAGTCTGATGAGCAGGAAGATCACAATCATCATCTTCATCACGGTGGTGGTGGTGGTGGTGCAGTGGGCAGCAGGCCACCAGTCGGACAGGTAGCAAAGAAAAGGTTCAGGACAAAGTTTACACAGGAGCAGAAGGAAAAAATGCTAAACTTTGCAGAGAAAGTAGGGTGGAAGATTCAGAAGCAGGAAGACTCATTTGTCCAAAACTTCTGCCAAGAGATTGGGGTCAAGAGAAGGGTTCTCAAGGTTTGGATGCACAACAACAAACACAATCTAGCCAACAAGATCAAACCACCACCCCCTTCCCCACCTGCCCCTTAATCATCAATATTTAGCTAATTTTTGCTTAACCCTACCCTTAAAAGCACTCATCATTATTATCATCTTTAATTTACACCGTCTTTTTTTTCTTCAGTCATGTTCTCCTTTTTCATCTCCAATTAACTTGGGTTTTGTTAGTTATTATTATTATATATGTAATATCATCGGTGTATCCATGGTTATGAAATGTAGTTTGGGAAATCTTGGTTTGGCAACGGGCAGTCAGTTTTGTTGGTAGTTTCATTATTTCACCATGGAAATAATGGATCGAGAGACTGATCTCTACTTAGAGGTGCAGGTTGCTTCAGCATTACCATTGTCCCTTCCCCCTTTACTATTAAATTTTTGTATTGAATATTATATTGATCAAGTGATATATCATATGTGTGTAAGTTTTGTACTATATAATAACCAGTACCTATAGGTTGACAGAAAAAATTAAACAAAAAATAAAGTATATTTTGTGAATTCTATTAGCAATCTACTTAGTAATTAATTAACTCTCTTCCCTTTTACAAGTAATTAAAGTATTTCAACATGCTGACAAAAAAATGTGTTGAGTTTTGTTATGTTCTCCCAAAACTTTGGATCTATCCTTACGTTATATATATATAAAAGAAAATCTATGTTGTCTGTTGCAAGAACTTAAGAAGACATATATACATATATATATACATATATATATATATATATATATATATATATATATATATATATATATATATATATATATATATATAGCCATCTCCTTTTGGGGCTACTTCACTGGAATCGTTGCGACGCTTCATTATGTTCATCGGTTAGATTTTGAAGAAATGTTTCTGTGATTGTAATATTGTTTCGTGAGCTATTAAGACAGGTGGTTGACAATAGTATTTGTGAATAAATACTATTAAGGATTATAATATGCGCAACATTGTATGGATGTTCCAGCTATATCATATTGTGTCGACTCTCGCATATGCACAAACTTCAGTCAGACATATATTTTTTTCCCTAATTTTTTCCTCGAGATAATGCTTGATTCAAAGTCACCGGGAAAAGGGCTTGATGCAGTAAAAAAGGTAACCATGGTCTTATATAAAGAGTTGTTGTAAAATCGACAGTGTGTGCAGTGGAATAAATAAGCAAAACACAAAATTTACGAGGTTCCTCTACAGTTAGCGTGATTGGAGTACATCCTCGGAGCAGCTGTAGTGCTTTTATTATAATTTAGAATAGTATAAGTACAAAGAAAACTCTCTGTATTCTTTCCTCTCTTTTCTCTCTTCCTCTTTCTCCCTTCTCTTTTCTTTCTTCCTCTCTTTTCTCTCTTCCTCTTTCTTCCTTCTCTTTTCTTTCTTCCTCTTCTTTCCTCTCTCTCTCTCTCTCTCTCTCTCTCCTATGAACTTCTCTCTCTTTCTTCCTTCTCATTCATTTTATAAACAAAGAGAACACTATTCACTTTACAAAATTTCCACAAATAATTAATAAAAATACTGTGTATAAATAGTAACAAACTATTCATGTGGGCCATCCACATACTATTCACAACAAGAGTAGAGTAATAAGTGCATTTTACTCTTTTTTCCTCCTTTTTTGACGCATGCAATATGCAGTGCATTTTACATACTCATGCTAATCATAACATAAACGATCAAAATGGCTTCGATTTCTTGATGAAGAAATCTAATTTACTTGTCTGAAAGATTTGCTAGCTTATTATAAAACACTTTAAATATTGATTTCAGAAAAGAATAAATTATAAATATACATGCACGTACATCATTTCCTTTCAGTGATTAAAGAAAAAGTAACGATATCTAAAGCATTTTATATTTTATCTAGCAAATAACAATCTTTCAAATGAGTAAATTATCAAGTCTTTTCCTGTGAAGATTTTAGCCTTCATGTCGGCCTCGTCTCTTTTGACGGCGGGTAGAAGGAATTCTACTGTTGTGTCGTGCCTTAATTAAATGAATCAATGAATCATGCGTGTGACGTGCTTATGCTTTATCGTGCGTTAAAGTAATCTTATTGTGTTATCTAACTGTGTGTTGGAGGTGTTACCGTCAAAATTTAAGTTTTGCTGATGTGGATTAGTTGTACATGTGACCATGTTTTATTAGAAAGCATTACTAATTAAGAAAGATCGGTGGTAATACAATATCATCGTCGATATTGTTCTAACTTAATCATCTATTACTAAGTATTGAATTTTATCACTAAAGGTCTCGGTGATATTATGATGAAAAATCCCATGTGTTAATTGTATATTATTTTTTAAATACGACCGATGTAAGATCCTATCCTCCAACAAAGTCAAATGCTACAGCTGAGATTATATGAGTTGGTTGGAAATTGAGATCGGAAAGCAGTTGGCAGCTGCAATTAATGGAAAGGGATGATGTTGCTTTCGAATGTATCAAACTGAGACTCGTATGCAGACTGATGGGGCGAGCAAGGAAAAATACAAGAGCTAGTTCGCAAGCTAGTCGACCGCATCCTCTCGTCGGCAAGGAAATATACAGAGAGAAGTGTACAGATTGAAAGAGGGAGATGGGCAAAGAAGAGCTATCCTTTGGCCTTGAGACATTTTGTGTACACTTCGTCTATATCATCTGGTTGATTTTGGCTGCCCTGTCCAGGTTTTAAAACTATAGTCTAAGTTCGATAAATTTTTCATTTTACCGGGAACATGAATAGTACACTACATATCATTATATAAGTGGAGGGAAGTCTTATTTTTTAAGTAGTTAATTTTTTAACACAGGTATCGTACCACTTGTATAGTGACACGTAATTAATCACTTTGTGTTCCGGGCACATCGAAATATCTCAGCTCAAAATGTAAAGCTCTGTCTCGTTGATTTTGATCAAATTATCTGATAGGTTTGAAAATTAAAATAATCACCAACGCTATAGTCTAAATTATACTAAATTAATATAGCAAACCTATTTTGTAGATTAATCCAAATCCTCTCACCCGTAATATATATTATTTCATTAAAAAAATAAAAATATGTGGCAACGCTAGGTTTGCGATCATAGTGTCCCAAGGGGCGTGTGTGAGCCATTGCCAAAGGGAATGGGCTTGTTCCTTACAATTGGTCAGCAAGGCCCCATTGTTGAACGGGTCAGGACATAGAACCCACATTTGGAAAAAGGCTTTATATACAATAGAATACTGAAAAAACAAAGGAGGAATGAGCGAGGGTGAAAGTAATGTATACAGAAATGTCACAATATGAAAACTCAAAACATAAAACTGAAGACAAATTTAGTGGGTTGCTTACCTAAACAAGAAAGTGGCCCTTAACTCTTTAAGTAATGGGCAAACGCAAAATTCATTGATATTTAGAAGGATATCGTGGTTTCTACAGTACTACATATTTGACAAACGTGAAGAAGATGAGACGGAAACAACCTACGACAGCGAAACCCAGGCCAGACTCAAAACCTGCAGCATGCCATGTCATCTTCATTTAAGTGTGTTCCACAAAGCACATTTTGGCACAAGATCTGATCGGCATAACGACGCAAATGGTTCCCGCGGCCTCACTGATATTGTGGTGATTCCCTTTTTTGCCTTCTTTACAAGCTTCTGTTTCTTTGACTATAAAAGGAATTAAAACTATCCATTCTTCAAATGTCAAAGCCAACCTTCCAGGGAAAGGGAGTACCAGTATATTGTCCAAATTAATCACTTAATCAGACGAGCTCGGCCAGGATTGAGATGTGCTTCTGACATCATCCATCCCTACAGGAAAATAGATTATTACTACCTTTAAAACAAACAATGTGCACTGTAATCTTTTCAAGCAACTATCTGGATGGAGAAAGGAAATAAAAAATAAAAATAAAAACTCAATGGTGGTGCATTATCATAAAAAAGTAGAAAACTTTGGTAGTTTCCAAACACAAAATCCAATATCCTCCGTATCTATTGCAACTCCTAAAACAATAAGGCTTGGATACAGTAATTAATTGTCTTGGCAGAACACAGTTGTTTCCGTTAAGCCTATCTTGAGCCGAGAAACCACGTAAAATAGAAATTATGAATTACACCTAAGTCATTCAGTCCAGTTGGAGACAACTCCAATGTGGGATATGTACTTGTGCTGACAGAAACATTTGAACCACATCCATTGCATCATTAAATAGATCTCGGGATGCTTAAGTTGGCAGTGCTCATGTCAAACAATTCGTCAGCTATGTTGTTAAGCTAACAACTTTAGAGCATGAATTTGACAAGGAATAATCCTTATCATTCGTGATTGGTAATTTGAAAATATAACATGTTACACTGTTTGGAAAGATATCATTTCCCTTTTATATATTTGGTTTTGTGACAATTGTGGAATCTATTTGCTTACTATAACCCAACCTAACTGACCACTAAATGTGACAAAATAATAAAGTTAAAAATGTTGAACATCAATTACCTGCTCTTTAGCTTTACTCTTGAAAATCCCATAAGAAGTTGAGACCATGTTACATGACTCAACAATGCATGCCTCCAGATCTTTAGATGTGGGCTCGAAGTTTAAAAATTCATCTTTCTTGTCCTTCTGATACAGATGCTGACTGTTGTATGATAATTGCATGAAATGCAGAAGTACCTGAGCCTGCAAAACAAAGTGATGCGTAACATCTACAATCCCTTATATGAAGGAAAAGAAAAAAACTCCTAGATGCCAAAGACCATAGAAATAAGCAGTATATCTCACATGAAATGCCGCTTTTAGAATGTCATCTGACTTCGCTTGATCTTTGAACAATGCGTACACTTTACCTTTTGAAGGATTATATGTCACAACATATTTCTCTTTCTATCATCAATCAAGAAAAGAAATATTAAAGAATATAAATTAGGATAATAGGTCAAAACTTAACCCCTCCTCAAAAGCGCTTACCTCAAAGAAGGGCTCTATTGCAAGATATACACTTGGCTCTTGGAATGCATCTTTAAATCGTGGTCCTGCCACTCAGTGGAGAAAATAAAAATGAATGATAAAAGAGAAAATCTCAAGGTGAACCAAAAAACCAGATGTTCATGATTCATAAACAAAGAACAAGATCTTCCCAAACATACCAAGAACAACAGGCCCATCTTTCACCCAGGGAAAATTGAAAACGTTTTCCTTCAAGTTCCCTTCCAGCAATGAAGGCACTCGCCCTAGAAATGGGGGGGAAATAAAACACAATTACAATATATATCTGGAAAAACACTCGGGATAACTATTATGCATGATGCCATGAGGGGAACTCTAAGGTAGCACATGGATGCTAACCTGTTTTAAGAAAGGCATCTACTGCCACACCGAATCTCGCTCGGTTCAAGGTGTGCAATACTACAGATTTAACCTGGAAACAAATTACTTCTATTAAACAAAATGATGCATGGAAGCATGCAAATCTAAATCAATCTTCACTATTGTACACGAACCTCTTGGTAGGAGCTGAGAACATATCCACATGAAAGGAGCGCAAATGTAGTTATCAGCGATGGATTTCTTTTTGAGATGAATATACTCAGGCTAGTTCCCAGCTTCACAAGGCATAGGTTCACAATCATCAACACAAAATGGTTAAGTTCATGCATAAAAGTGCACATTGGAACATAGAGACTAATTTAAAAATAAAAATCTGTAGAACTGTTAATCTTTTACATGAAACAAGTTATATGCAAAGAAAACTAGAACCGTTATAGAAGTGAAAACAAGGCACAAAAACATGACAAGTTATCCACTTGGAAAAAATCACAAGACAAGTTACCAAAGGTACACAACACAAAGGTCAAGCCAAATTAAGATGAATCACACTAGGGGTTAGACCCCAAAAGTTATGAGACAACGACAACCACTACAACAAAAGCCTTATCCTACTAAGGGGTCAGCTGTATGAATCCTAACACGACAACTGCAAGAGGAAGAAAAACTCATTTTACTTATTCAAGAAGCTTAAGCTAGTAAGAAGTGGGCAAACAATTATTCCATATTCTCACTCCTCCCTTCACATGTGAGTCTCTCTCCCCAGCTACACCACTGTGCTCATATGGTTCAGTGATACAATGTCCAGATTCCTGTAACACATAATCATCCCACAAAAGAAGTTGGGCAAGCATACCAGATCCGCAATATTGCCAACACATTCTCCTTTAGCTGTCACATCTCCAATGTTTTCTCCTTTTGCAAACGCTTTGTAAATCGGTGTTCGAGTTGATGTTGATGTAACAGCACCAACATTCTACAAAAAACAAAAAAGGATGAGAGGTTGTAAACCTGACAAGAAATACATTAAGTTATATGAAAATGTCAAACCTTTGCCACATTAGCTGCACAAGCCAAAGGAAGAAACAGGTGAGGGACAGCTGCAGTTGCCAACTCTATTCCAGCACCCAATTCCATGAGAAGATCACCAGCAAACCGCAACTATAACACCTCAGCATTAAGAAAAGGCGGGTGAGGTATGGTGAGTTATGAAATGTGCAGTACTATGAAGTTGGCAAATATTTCTTACCTGTTTTAGATCATAATCAAATTTCTTTCCTTGTCGGGCAAAAATCATTTTTCCAACGCGCCCAGCACCATCCTAGACAGAAATTTAATAATTTAGATTCAAATCATTCTGTTATACCATATGGACACTAGAAGAAAAAGCTGTAGCACAAGGCACAAAAGTAAACTTCTACATGAACACTTCTAAGTTTTGGTATCATTAACAAAACTCAAAATTACAGTTCAAAGTCAAAATGCCTCAAAAGAATAAAAAGAAAAAGTACAAATTTGTATGCTTGACTCTACAAAAACATATTTTGACATCCCTTCAACAATGAAAACAGGCACAAGCCGCACAACCCAAAAGAAAAATTTGCTACCAGACTGTTCAGCATACAACACTTATCCAAGAGAATTCAGATTCTAATCATGACTGCAGTCACAAGAGTAAGAGTAAGCAGATTTTCGCACTCATTTGTGGTGCCGGATTCAATTGGATATCTAAGTCACTAATTAACTTAACCATGACAGTCCACCTGATGGCAACAGGTTGTAAATGGGACAAGAACATGAAGATCTCACAAAAGGCACTGATATAATTGAGCTCCTCCCTGGTATGGTCTGATGTGGCAAAGTAATGCATTGCATAACACAAAACTTAGTAGTCACTGTCAATTTTTCTTTAAGTTCTTTAAAACATCCTTTTGCAACCAAAAGAAATGAAAAGCAGAGGGATGTTACAATTTTTCTTAAGAGTCAAAAGATTTAGAAATACAAAACTTGCAATGCGATCAAGAAATGTCAAAACAAGAACAACAAGTAATATTGTTACCTTGAGAATCCAGTTGATAGCAACAGCCCCAGAAGCAGATGTATTTCTAGAGACCCCAACTGAATTCAAAAGGGTTTGTGTTGTAAAAACACCCATTGCGCCACCAAAAAAGTGCTACAAAAAAATATGGTTATTGATGGCATTCGATTCTACCAAAGGACAACAGCTTTAAGAAGTTGGAGCAGCTTCTACAGCAGGGATGATAAACAGACGATAGAAAATAAGTTTTTATGATAGTGTATGTACCTTGAGAGCTCTCCATGTCATGTAGGGGACATAGGAAGGGATTACACTATCAGGGAAACCTTCGGGGACAACATATGACCTTACAAAAGACATCAACCCCTGCACCAAAAATCCGACACACAAAACTCAGAAGTTCATCAGTCGGAGAAAAAGTGATCAAATCTTGCAACGGCTATGAGTGATGCATAAATTGCACGCAATGTCAATGCTTATTAAGCAACTCACCAGAAAGGTTACACTTGTTCGGTATCCATACTTAATTAAGTTGACAAATTGTATGAAATAAAGCTTGAAAAAGAAGAAGATACAACAAGAAAGAAAAACGCAGCAGCCAGATTAAGAGAGAGAGCGATTAAAGTGAAAAGTACTGACGTCGAGAGGGGGTTGAGGGCTGTGCAAGCTAAGGGCGCGAAAAGAGCCCTTCTTGAAGGTGGTTGCAGAGGAGGAGGAGGAATCGGGCTCGGCGACGTAGTTCCATCGGCGGCCGTCGATCTCCTCGCAGCAAATCAAACGGAGGCTGGAGCCCACAAAATCCTGATCGTGGTAGAGCAGCTGGGGAAGATGCTGCTTGGGGGGTTGGGCGTCCAAGGGCAGGGCCTGGGACTGGGAGGGAGCGGAGGAAGCGAGGCTGGCACTGATACGCAGCGTCTCACGGACGAGAAGGTGCGCGTCCTGCGCGCTGGTGGCAGTGGTGGTGAGGGTTTGAGTGGTAGAAGAAGCGGAAGCAGAAGATTGCTTGAGTTTCATCGGGGGCGGAGGCATTTCGCATTCCTCTTGATTCTTTCTTTCTTTCTTTCTCCAATATTAATGGTGGTGTGATGAAATCAAGTGTGAGATTGGATTGGAGGGTTATATAGTATTTGGTTTTGGGTTGTCGCTTTGGAATTAACGATGGAAAAAATTGAAAAATTCCAAATCCCAATTGGCAATTGGCAAATTGGGAAGTAACAAGAAAGGATCGATGAAATGAATGCGAGGTATCAGACCGCAACGGAGCAACTGATGAAATTTCGAAATAATATTCAGTGGCAAACACAATCTCGGTCTCTTTCTATGTAAGTCTGAATATATATACATATATATATATATATATATATATATATATATATATATATATATCGAGTTTGCAGGCAACTGCAATGGCAACGGCAACGGTGGTTTTTTAGAGGATAATGGTTATCGGAATCCTTTCTCGTTGGCTATAGCCTATGCAGAATATGTGATACATCATTCCACGCACATCGCCACCGTTGTTAATATCTGATATCTCCCTGACTCAGGATCTCAGATGGCTTCTGGCTTTTGGCCTTCGGTGGGGCCTTCCCCTCTCTCTCTGTGTCTGGATGGCAGAAACTAAACTATGCGGGACCTACCCCAACTCCCTCTCCGTTGCTATTGCTACCCTCCCTTATCTCCATGTTATACCATCTTTAATGCTACTCTATCTACTTAAAATACAGGGAAAAATTAGAAATATTCATTTTTCACTCTCTTTTTACCATGCTTGTAAAATACCAAAATCTTTATGATTTTTTTTTTGTAACAAACGATATTATTTAAGGGGTAGAAGGTGAGGTAAGCCTCATAATGGGCTAGTAATAATGTAATTCAAATTTATCTTTGGCGAGAATCAAATTTGAAACATTTCACTTACAAGTGAAGATGAATACAATATACTAAGTGACTTATGCAAAAACTTAATAGATATGGTCAAACCTCTAATTTCGATATAAAAAACGTATGTCACTTATTGTTTTTTGAGTACAATAATATATTTTACACTAATGAGAGAGTTCGGTTAAGCCACATACTGAGCAACTTAATTTAGTATTGAATTCGCCATTCACAAGATTCGAATATAAAATTTCTCATTTACAAGTAAAGAATATCACCAGACAGGAGTATTAAGTAGCACATTACTGATTGTTAAGTACAAGTCTTAAGTTCGTGCCTAAACAATTACCAAATAACAAATTAGTTTGGTTTAACTTCGACTGAAAACATGGACCAACTAAATGTGGAAACATACTTTGTCCAAATTAGTAATCAACTTTCACATATTTGGGATCACAGATGTTTTACACAGCGATATATTTACATATTTTAAGAGCGATAAAGTAAAAAATTCATATTAAATAATTATGTATGTAGTCCAATATCTCTTATTGGATGGGGTATATTTTTAGGGAACTTTAAAAAAAAGCTCCCGGTACTATTCACTTTAACGAAAAACCATATTTTTACACCAAAAAGTCAATACTGGTACTATTCACTTTACCCTTTATTTTGTCTTTATCATTAAAACACAAAGTTTTCAAGCTCTTTTCATTAGTTTTCCTATATTTTTAATCCATACTTTCAAATTCACAATTTTGCTTTCTTCTAAATTATTGTAATAGTTCTGAGAATTTTCGAATGTACGTTTGTATTAAGACTATATGTAAAATATTGACCGAAACCTAAGTCCAGTTAGGTAGTAATGAATTTGGGACGGGGATCCATACATTTCTTCACTCAGTCACTAATCTGCTTCCTTTCTAGATTCAACCCACGCACCTGCAGGCTGCACAGAGAAGGATGTTTCAGTCTCTTCTTCGATATAGATTCAGCAGCACAACCCCTTCATCTCTCATACGAATAATCACCGCAGTCCCCAATGTCTACAAAACCCACGCACTCTCACTCCTCCCCCCTAAACAACATCTGCAGCAGCGGCGGCGGTGCCACAACTGGGAGGGCACGCTTGTAGGCGGAGGCGGAGGAGGAGGAGGGAGTGGAGAGTACGATCACATTAGGGCCGAAGTCAACTGTCCCCGGTGCTCCAAACAAATGGCGGTGCTCTTCTCCACCCGACCCCTCTCCATCACCAGCCGAGAGACGGGGCTCTACCAGGCCGTCAATCTCTGCCCCAATTGCAGGAGCGCCTTCTACTTCAGGCCCTTGAAGCTCGTCCCTCTACACGGCACTTTCGTGGAGATTGGTCGCCTTAAAGACTTAAAGCCCCCCACCAATTCCTTCGACGCAAAAACAGAGCCATGCGCTGTTGATGATGAAACGCCCTCGTCTTCTCCGCCCAGGGACTTGCCCACCCCCAAGTTCATCTGTAAGGCGCTTGATGAATTTGTTGTCGGCCAACAAAGAGCCAAAAAGGTCTTGTGATTTCAATTTCATTAGATTTTAATTTCTGAAAAGAAACAGATAAACCCACATATGAATATGATCAGCTAAATTGAAAGAAATGATTTCGAATGCGGGTGTCACAGGTGCTTTCCGTTGCAGTTTACAACCACTATAAAAGGATACTCCATGCTTCCCCAAAGACGATGAGGTTACTCGAAAAACCGATGGTTCATGCTGAATGTTTGAGGTGTTTTAAGATCAAATGAATGTGCTTTTCTTGCTGCTTTATCAATTGACTGTTGGCTTTGCAAACGTAATCTCAGGTCTGGTGCAGAATCATTTGATTATAAACTTGAAGGTGTGCATGACAGTGACTCTGTTGAACTGGAGAAGAGCAATGTATTACTGATGGGTCCCACTGGTTCAGGTAGGATAAGAATTCTTGTTTATGCGTGTGCTAGTGGCGTGGTTCATGAGAACCTCTAGCTTACAAAGATTGCTTACTCATTATATTTTTCTTACATTGACCAAGGATAGGGAAGACGTTACTTGCAAAAACACTAGCTCGTGTTGTCAATGTGCCGTTTGCCATTGCTGATGCAACAACATTAACACAGGCAAGTGCATTGCTCGGTCTTGTTTCATGCATCATCTGTCTTTGGCATCATTGCTATTATTCATACCCTACAACTACAACCTATATTGGTTACTTCATTGGATGAAGTTTCTTCTTTTATAGTTCTTCTGAGGTCTTTCATCGTTAAAAGTTTACTGTACACAATGATTTTGATGGAAATATACTGTCATACCTCCTGTGTAAAATCCGAGCACTTCATATCAGGTGGTAATCAGGAAAGCATTCTGTATTGGAATGTTCTAATGGGGATATGTTATTTGACATTCAGGAATAGATCTAGTGATATATATATATATATATATGTATATTGTTCTAGTCCACAGGTGGGATTGGGTAGTGATATATATATATATATATATATATATATATATGTATATATATATATATTGTTCTAGTACACCATCTGTGCACGCTGTACAGAATGCTATCTTTATCCGTATTTTGTTTCACTATATCAAATCATAGCATCCTCTCTCTCTCTCTCTCTCTCTCTCTCTCTCTCTCTCTCCATATATATATATATATATATGTATATATCTCCTGTTACTACCTTCTTCCTTTGGTATGCAAGTGGTGGGAAGGAAACAGATACTCGATAGTTGTTAGTAAAGAAATTGAAGCTTAAGGAGTCTGTACATAACTCTTAGAAACAGAAAAGCCTATGCTGTTCCCCTTGTCATGCATTAATTTCCTGAATTTTCGTTTCATACTGACGTGGATGAGCTATCTTATTGGGTTCAGTGAGAAATGGTTTCTTACTTGGATGGTTTCACTAATAGTTCAACTTCTCTCTGTTTCTCACTCTCTATGCAGGCAGGTTATGTTGGAGAAGATGTGGATTCAATATTGTATAGACTGCTTATGGTAGGTTTTATGCTATGTCATGTGTTTCTTGTTCAAGAATTGCAAATATTCCTCTTTTGTGCTTGTTTTGGGTGCCATTAAGCACACCTTACATAATTACGTTTTGATCATTCCAATGTGTTTAGGAAGCTGACTTTGATGTGGAAGCAGCTCAGAAAGGGATTGTCTACATTGATGAAGTTGATAAGATAACTAAGAAGGTGTTCTATAAACATATGTATTGAAATCAGCTAATTTTATTCCTCACTATAATAATAAAGAGGCTATTTTTCAGGTTGAGAGCATGAGCAGAGATGTATCTGGGGAGGGTGTCCAACAGGCATTGCTGAAAATGTTAGAAGGAACCGTAAGTAGCCAACTCTTTGATAGGAAGTAAGTAAAACAGTTTTGTTTTAGTCTGTAAATATGATCCATGTTCCACAAATTGTTATATATCATTTATGAAGAAGTCAAACAAGTTAGGACTGTTATTTAAAGCATGTTATCCTGTTCAGACTGGAGACGTTTTTTCTCCAATGGTTTTGTGGTTTCATTTTCTTTAGGGTAAATCTTTAATGTTTTCATGATTGTTTCAATATTTCTTTGGAGGTCCTGAATTTTTTGGACAACATTGATGAAAATCAAATTTTGTCAACCCTCTTAGTTTGAGTATCTATACAACAACAAAGCCTTATCCCACTAGTGTGAGTATCTATAACGGACATAATAACAACCTTCTTGGTCATTCCTTGTAGATTTCTCTTGGATTTATGTTATTACCTTAACTAAAACTTCTTCCATCTTTTTTTTTGGTAAATTTGAAAGCATCCCATCTTTGTACTCTACGATATTTGCTAAATTTTTGTTAATACCTTGTTGTATAACTAAAGGACTTGCATATTTGTTCTTTGGTTTCCTTGTAATTCTCCCACCAGCCTTTTCTGCAATGTAAGTTTTCCATCCAAAACAATTTAATGCGATTGACTTTAGCGATAATGAAACAATATCTATTGATTTGATGTCATAGCATTGGAACACGTTTTTGTTGCATAACATTTGTTTACAGTAAAAATTATATGAATTTCTCATGTTTTTGTTGCATAGCATTGGAACAATACTTTTTGTATAACTAAAATATCTATGTTAATACCTTGTTGTATAACTAAGGGACTTGCATATTTTTTCTTTGGTTTCCTCGTAATTCTCCCACCAGCCTTTTCTGCAATGTAACTTTTCCATCCAAAACATTTTAATGCAATTGACTTTAGCTATAATGAAACAATATCTATTGATTTGATGTCATAGCATTGGAACACGTTTTTGTTGCATAACATTTTTTTAAAGTAAAAATTATATGAATTTCTCATGTTTTTGTTGCATAGCATTGGAACAATACATGTGACCCATTTATAGTGATTGCCATATTCAAAATGATCACGAGACATCAGGTCTGATGCTTTCAAATGTTCTGAATGTCTCATTTAATTTAGTTATATTAGTATAACAGTACATGTGTTTTTCTTTGATCTCTCAGGTAGTTAGCGTTTCTGATAAAGGAGCTCGGAAGCATTCTCGTGGTGATAGCGTCCAGGTAAAAGTATCTGTTCATTTCTAATTCCTCCTCATTTTAGAGGCTTTTTCTTTGATATGGTTAGATTTGGTGAGTTGTAGGCAAGCGATGCCTCATGGTCATACTAACTTATATTTCCTGAGGCATTAGGCCTCATCTTAGGCGACTTCTTACGGACAAAATCACAGGTATTGCTCATGTGGGGGTGGGTGCATAACCTGTGAAGTACAAAACTTTTCATGGTTATAGTTTGAAATAAAAATCATATGGTCCACTAGTCAGTAGATAGAATGATTTCATTTCCTTCGTGTCCAACTTTTCCCCCTAAAATTTCCACTTTGAGGAGGGTGCTTGTAGTTGAAGTATTTTTAATTGCAGTGAAGTGATTTTAATATTTATATGTAGAAAAAAATGGATTGTAAATTTGGAACAGCTTTATATGTTTCATTAACATGTTCAGTTTTAATCATACAGTTTGTACTTGAAGTCTGACTTTTAGCAGTAGTCCATTCTCCCATTTAGTAAGGGTTTGCATTGCAAAAATGTCAACAATTTCGTGGTGCACATAATTACTTTATTAGATTCTTGGCAGATGGATACAAAAAACATCCTTTTCATATGTGGTGGGGCATTTGTTGGTTTGGAGAAGACCATTTCAGAAAGGTAATGCAATCTCCTAGGGATGTATATTAGAAACTATTAGCATGTATGTTTCTACATTAAAAGGAATTTGATATGGTTAAGCGCTTTCTTTTCTCAGACTCCAAGATTCTTCCATTGGATTTGGAGTACCAGTTCGTGCAAACATGAGGACCAGTGGCTTGACTGATGCCATAGTGACATCATCTTTGTTGGAATATGTGAGAATCAAAACTGAATATAAGTCAAAGAATATATTCCATCTTTATTTTATGTATGCATAATCAATTTCTTGACTTGAGTTTCCTGAACTTCTTCCTTTTCTCTAATACAATATGCGTATCCTTATTTGTTTGAATAACAAGCTTTAAAGTTTCTAATGGAACTGTAGGTAGAAAGTGGAGATCTTACTGCATACGGCCTGATACCTGAATTTGTTGGCCGCTTTCCTGTTTTAGCTAGTTTGTCATCTTTAGATGAGGACCAACTTGTTCAGGTGTGCTCTATCTGCATCTATTACCTTATGTAGTGAAATATTTTTGTGTTGTTTTTGTGGTTATTATTGGGTGAGTGAATAGAATATTTTAGGTATGCTCAACCTGTAGATTATTGTGCACTGTATACTGAAGATCTTGCTTACTCACTTCTTAAGCATAATGCAGTAGAACTTGATATTAAAATTGAAATTGACTAGTTAGCTAGACTCGTTGTTTTGTCCTCTGATTGATAAGATATTGAAATAATTCAGTATGTTTTATTTTGTAAATCAGGTACTCACAGAACCTAAAAATGCTCTCGGTAAACAATATAAGAAGATGTTCAACATGAACAATGTAAGCTTGTGATCCATTGCATTATGTGGTCATAGAACTTTATGTCTTACCATACCTTTAATAATTTCATTTTTGCAGAACTTGATAGAATAATAATGTAAACTCCTTATTTCTTATGAAATGTCAGGTCCAATTACATTTTACTGATAATGCATTGAGATTGATCGCAAAGAAGGCGGTGGCAAAGAACGCTGGGGCTCGAGGTTTGAGAGCAATATTGGAAAATATTCTAACAGAAGCAATGTTTGAGGTATATGTACCCTCGTATGTGCCTTAGTTATTATGGTTATAATTGATTATCGTTCTAAGACAATTAAATGGACTACTCTATATGTTGCTGTTGTGTGATGTTGTCCCTTACTAGATAGTGGCGCTGTTTGCTAAACCTCAAAAGGGACCAGTTGATCTTTGTGAAATTAGCAACTCTAGGATATTGCTCCAAGTTTTGATTGTTGAAATGATGGTTTGCTTTGTAATGACTGCTTAGTGTCTGGCCATTCCATGAAATTGGTACTTTTATTTTCATTGGAGAAAAATTAAAAGGAAAGGTGAATTATAATGTTGGTCCTTTTCCTGGGGTATAAGTATTTTTGTGTCGATGATACTAGATGGTTTTTGTTGTGCACAGGTTCCAGACATGAAGACAGAAACCAGTGCATATGCAGTTTTGGTGGATGAAGAAGCTGTTGGGTCAGAGGACACTTGTGGACTTGGAGCTAAAATTCTTAGTGGGGATGGTGCATTGGAGAAATTTCTTCGGGAAACAAAGTCAGGAGAGTGCATGGTATGGTTTTGTGAAGTCCCTCATGCTCCTGTTCTTTTATGCCTTTCCTTTTTCTTCATTCTCTATTTGCTGCTTGATAGGTTAATCTTCACTACAATTTTCTCTGCGCTATTGGCACTGCATTTTACCTAAATTTGGGTTACTTGCAGGGAAAGCGCGGGTTGGATGGAGGTGAGTGTTTGCGAGAAGTCTTAGATCTTCAATCAAGAGCCACGGCGGGGGGCTTGTAGGTGTAGTAGTAGTAGTAGTAGTGGTGGTGGTGGTGGTTGAGACGCCATCTCCTCTGTGTATATAGATGAAGAAGAGAAGTTATGATGGTGTAAAAATCAAGATCCATGCATGAGTTTATGATATCACTTGCACTTGAAAGAACTCATGTATATATTTTGAAGTTTAATTGACTAGTGCCAAGTTGTCGCTTCAACTTTGGACGTGCACAATTTTCCCTAGTCAAAATAATAAGAGAATTATTATGGATGGATGGATAAGAATGTAATAAGAACCCCAAACCTTAATAATATTTGAAGTGCCCTGTGTAGGTCATGTAGGCAATGCACATAATCAACTTGTATCTCAACAAACATGAACATGTTTGAAGCCATCGTGAACCTCTTCCACTCGTCTTTCTTGTCGATCTGTCTTCAAATAAATTTGGCCTAATCGGATAAACGGTTCCGAGGTAATAAGAGAATTGAAAGATGCAAATTTAGTTCAAAAACAATTTTTCCGTGAAATCTCCATTAAATACAGAATAAGAATGTCTACTAATTTTTTGAAAACTTTAACGAAAAGCTTCAGGTACTGTTTACTTTAACGAAAAATCACATTTTTACACTAAAAAGTCAATCATAGTACTATTCACTTTACCATTTATTTTGTTCTTATCGTTAAAACTCAAAATTTTTAAGCTATTTTCATTAGTTTTTCTTTGTTTTAAATTGTCTTCATTAATTGTTATTGCGTTGAGTGCACCTTTTCGTTGAAGGGTGTATGGATTAGTATCTGCTTCGGCCTTGCCTAACTTTTTGATCCTCACTTGGCAAATTAATAGAAAAGGTAAAGCATGGGCCTAGCCCAAATGAAAGTACTTGGACCCAAGCAAGGCCGAGTCCAATTGGTTTAGTCTCCTTTTGATTTCGTGTGTTTTATTGCACCGGCTGATTGTTTTTGGTCGCTCTGGTTTGGATCCGTCCCTCTCCTTTTTACTTGCGATTTCTAATCCTCTTCCGACCCCTGCCTTCCTCTGTTTTCAGGTTCCTTCTTCTCTTCGAATGCTTCTGTAAAAATTTCTCAGAAACAACCACCAGATATTATCCCTGAATTTTGAAAAAATGGAGGGAGAAGGAGGAGAGGAGCTCAGCATACAGGAACTGGCCTCCAATCTCTCAACTTACAAAGATCAGCTTCACCAGGTCCCCCACTCCACTCTTTTGTCCTTCTTCTTTGTTTCATCTGTTTGTATTCCTATTACGATGTTTAATTTTCATCGTTGCAGTCGATATATGCTGTGAGTGTGATTAGGGTTTATTTGAATTATTATTTAACTAGGGTTTTTCTTACCGTTATACCAATTATGATATAATTAACGTGTTTGGGTTTAACCACTCCCCTCTCTACTTAAAAGAAACAATTTTCCCAGAATTTTGATTGATCTTGTATTGGTAGCAAACCAAACTAAAGAAAGGGAGGAATTTTGAAACTCTGGTTTATAATGCGTGCAGTTGGTGATTTCACTTTAGGAATTGAGTCTAAATAATCTACGGTCCGTCTGCATCCTTGGTTATTTGATACACTAGGAATTGAAATCTTTGTACTATTGTATACACGTGTGGTATTTGTTATGTAACTTTTTGTGTATTAGTAAACCTTGTCCAGATGTATATTGTGAATGATTTTCAACTTGTCTGTTGATTTTAAATTGTGGGAAAACATTTATTACTCGTACAGCAAATTTCTTCCTTTGCCGTTGAACCTCATGTATAATGTTTATGTTCTCGCCTTGGAATATGATTCAATGGTTATGGGGAGTGAGCTTTTAAGTCTTGAATAGACATGAGATTGGCTTATACACTAAATTCATATCTTGAAGTCCTATTGTTGAGAAAGTAAATTTAGTATGTTGTATGTAATAGTGAGCATTCGAATTAGTGGAAAAGAGTACATCTTTCATTGCATTTGAATGCGAGCAAATTGGATATTCACTATCTAACAAATGACACAGTTTTATCCTATATAGAAAAGTATATGAAGACGGCCATTAACTCAACTGTGTCCCTCATCATTTAAGTTTTTGATCTTAAAGAAAAAAAAATTGATGAATTGTTGGGATAGAAGATCAGTCAGTCGAAATAAATAAATGAATTCCTGTGGAGATGTGCAGTTTTACCCCTTTGATGGCGTGTTTGGTTGGAGCATAACAAGAGAATCTTCGACAATGAGGAGAAAGTGGGTGCACTTTGGTATAGAGTTGATTACATACTTCTTCCTGGGCTTCTCTTTCAAAATATTTCAAGAACATTCCATATAAAGGGAGTGTTTTGATTGGAGAGCAGTTTTGTACCGAGGGTTCTCTAGGATGCTGTAGTGTGCATTGGTTTAGGTTTTCTCTGGGTTATTTTGTTTCTTCTGTTGTTTTTGGTGTTTGAAGGACTACTTGTCCACGCTTCTTGTTTTTCTTTTGTTTTCTCCTAATAAATCTTTTGTTTCTCATAAAAAAAATATAAAAAATAAATAAAGTGCCTAGTGCCATGTAATCCCTAACTCTGTTACTACTTTGTAAAAAATAAAAACCATCCTCACCTTTCTCTTAATGCATTTTACAATTCTTTTTCTCTTTTGGGTATGTTAGAAGAAAAGAAAGGGTACACCGTACACATGATATCTAGGAGGAAGCTATTCCTTATATAATTTTGAGGCGTGTTCTGTTTCTGTGGTTGGATCTTCTGACTTAAATTTAGTGGGATCCTGAAGTTTTATGTTGCAATGTTACAATGTATGCACAATTAGTTATGCTTTGATATTGTCTTTTGATGAGTTATTACAAATTTTTTACCATCAAAATAAAAATTTGAAGAACGAGTTGTTATCTTGTGTTTTCTATATTGAAAATTATATGCTGTAGGTTGCATGGTGAATCATTCTTTGTATTCTCTTGTAGATATGTGTTTTGTAATGATTTCTGCTGTCCTCTGGATCAGGTAAAGGAGCTTTTAGCTGATGATCCTGCTAACTCTGAGTATGTTGACATGGAAAGAGAGCTCAATGAGGTATCTTTTTTTTTTCTTTTCCTGTTTGTTTTTATATTATATTTTTGTATGTGTATTTCATGTATATCTTATCAAATCATTTGAGATTTTGATTCATTCCTATTGGAACTCTCATATTTATTTTTGAAGTGTATAGGTCTCTATCTTACAGTTACTGTGTGAAACTGAAAACTGAGGCAACATCTTCTCTGGTCCTTAGGATGACAACCAATTGTAGTTACTGTTGTATGGATCTCTAGGTTGTTGATTCAATATCATTCTTCTTTTATTTCTTCCTTCTCTCTTTTGAAGGAATCATGTTGCTCAAACTAGCAACGCCAATTAACTGCTATGGCACCTGTGGAGGTTTGTTTTCTTTACAGGGTTGAATAAGGTGAGGATGGTTTTTATGTTGAATAAAGTTCATACACTTTAGAAAGCGGAATTCTGGAGAATTTAGAATTTAGAAAGAAAAAAAATAGATCCTTAGAGCTTCATAAAGTAGCATGTTACTTCTATCTTGGTTCCTTTGCAGGTGTGCTATGTGTGGTGATGGTCAGCTTTCACCTTCTCTTTAAACTGATTTCCGATTTTCACACTGAGATTCTAAGTTTGAAATTTGACAATAATTTTCTCTTTACGATGTAGGTCTATTTGTATGTATGCTGTTTAAATTCAGGTTTGATAATGCAGGTAATTGCTCTGACAGAAGAACTACTTGCAACTGCAAAGCAAAATCAGAATTCCGGATTAGATTTCGGGACAAGTGATAGCACATCACCTAGTTTGCCCCAGACTGAGAGGAATGAAAATGTAAGTTGACATCCTCATGAATTTTTTTTTTTTTTTTTTTTTTTGTTTTTGTTAGGGAAAATATGCTTTATGCTTTGACAAGGTTACTCCTACAATGTGTTCTGTGGTAAATGGCTATGTAGAAATATGCTGTTTTTTTTTTTTTTTTTTTTGTTTTGTTTTTGTGTGGCTTGAGAATGATTTACATGAATTTGTTTCTCAAAAGGTGCTGGACTGGGGTTCTATATAAAAACTTCCTGCTGTTTACTCAGCATGTGTTTCAACTTCAGAAGAATTTATAAGCATACTTGGTAACCCAATGTGGAATTTGTTCCCACATTCACTGGCCTTTAATAATGCATATTATGAAGCTGCTACTACTGTAGTGCTTTTTGTAAGGTTTATCTATAGAGCTTTTTTCCTTTTTATTAAACCCTTTTCAAAAGAATTTTTCTGTTGACCCAAACAAAGCTGGTATTACTGTCATTAGTGTTTTCTTATGTTGTATCTTTCTCGTGTCCTTTTGTGGTTACGTTATAATCATTCCTCGTGCAGGATTCAGGGAATATTTCCGATTATCATGACAAGTTTTCTGTTGGCACAAAAGTTCAAGCTGTTTGGAGTGAAGATGGGGAGTGGTATGTGATAAAAAATAGAGATGAATTTCAATAGATTTGTGTTTACAATTTTCTACATTTGCTTTACCTTTCTTTTCTTTTTGTCTGTGGTTGATTAGTTGAATGTCCAGGTATGATGCCACAATCGAGTCTCTTACTCCAAATGGGTATTTCGTTACTTATGATAGCTGGGGGAATAAAGAAGAGGTATGGTTTCTCACACACATTGAATTAATATGCTTTTAATTCATTAAGACATTCTTCTGTCTATTGATCATGTTCATATCGAGGTTGAGAGAGAGAGAGAGAGAGAGAGAGAGAGAGAGAGAGAGAGAGGTTGAATTGTTAAGGTAGTTGTCTTTAAAATCTGGTTTTATGATATTTATTTTCTTTGATTGAAATGTGTTTTATTCCAGTGGAATGAAGGTTTATCTGTTCATACATAGAATTGACATTGTGAATAGAGTGATGCTTTATTTGCTTTTTGAAAGTTACGTCGCCTATTATTCAATTTTGAAATGACAACATTGTTTTTCCTTTTTCTTGTCTTAAAATTTGCAATGACGTTTAACTTAATATTTGAGGTTGTGGAACACTTGTTTTCATGACTGATCTCCATTTGTTATTGCATGTCCTTACATTTATTTTGGCTCATACGTTCTTCTTTTAAAATGTAATTGTGGTCAGCCACTGATACTTTTTCTTACTTCAGGTGGATCCAGACAATGTAAGACCAATTCAAGAAGGGGCTGTCAATGCATTGCTGGAAGCTGAAAGGGTTGCTGAGGCCACAAAACAAGCACTCAAAAGGAAGATTGCGCAAGCTGCTTCTGTTGACTTCCAATCACGAAGTTTACCGTCTAAACTTCGTATAGAACCTGATGATCCAGAGGATGTGGTATTTTATCTATCTGTCTGTCTATATCTATTTTGTTAGTATTTTACTGTACAAAAGTGTGGATGTGGTAAAATATTCATAGGACAAAAATGGTGGTCCAAAAGTTAAAATCTCAGGGCATGTTTACTTAATAAAAATTGAATAAGGAAGGAATGGGAGAACTTAGAAATAGGAAAAGGAAAGGGAATTGGATCAACTGATTCCTGATATTGAGGTATTTATTACAGATTTTAAGAGGAAGTTAACACTTATCTGATTCCTTGCGTGCTAGTAAACAGTGGAAGGTTTGGAGGTGAACTGATTCCCATTCCTATATTTTAGTACTAGTTTGGTAGCAACCAATGTTATTTATTTATTTTTTTTGTCGTCTTCTATTATTTTCTTAAACCCTAAAAGTTATGGTATAATGTTTTTAAATGTGTTCTGACAACTTGTTTTTTTTTGGGGACTGATTCTTGCCAACTTCAAAATCTATAGAAAGTTACCAAACGCAAAAAGATACATGCTTTCAAGTCGAAGATGAGGATGGAACAACTGGAAGTTACACAGAATAAACGTCAAAATGCTTGGCAACAGTTCCAAACAACCAAAGGCAAGACTAAGAAGGTATGTTAGCGTGACATTTTGGATTTCAATCAGCTGCTTTAATTTGTCTGCACGCCTCTGGAGTGTTTCCAAATTTTTACTTTGGTAGCTTTTTCTTCTTGTGGAGTGCTTGTCTTAATCAAAGTAGTGTTTTCAAACGCGGTGAGTTGCCTTAAGTGTGCCTCATCACAAGAGGTGAACACATTGCAGATTAGACAAACTGTTGCAACTGTCTCGTTTTAAACTTGTCTTATTTTGTAACGAAATGCTTCATTATAGGTTTAAAAGACAAAAAGGTAGCATTTTGTTTATCTTGTTAGTGACCTCTTGTTGCCGTTGTACTTGTACCGGGTTTTACCTCACAAATCATAATGATCAATTTTCAACTAGCTTGTTTCTCAAGAATTGGTTTGGTATTTAAGCAGACAATTGAGTCACTTATCCAGAGCTATAACTTGTTACATTTTCAGATTGGTTTCTTTTCTGGACGCAAGCGTGAGAGCATTTTCAAGTCTCCCGATGATCCTTTTGGGAAGGTTGGGGTGACTGGAAGTGGGAAGGGCTTGACAGATTTTCAAAAGAGGGAAAAACACTTGCATCTCAAAGGGGGAACGGGTGAGAATGATGAAGAGGCTCCTTAGGTCCATAGACTCCCTGCACTTGCATAGCGACGAAGAAAAACAATCTACCTGCCCTCCCTGTACCTTGTGAAAAGGTTTAGTCGGAACTAGTTAGCTCGTAACCCGTGGTATGCCATTGCCATATGTATTGTTCATACTCTCGTGTCGTCGTTTTTATTGCCTTATGAGTCGTATTGTGTTACGCTTTATGTCTTGAAATGAAGCAATGGTCCGACTCCCATTGATTTTGATCCGTGTGAAAAACCCCCACGCGAACAGTTTTTACGGTTACTTTCCATGCACTGAGCCCCCGCATGGTGAATCCAATTATCCCCGTCTCGGTCAGAAAAGACTTGAAAGGAAGAGCAAGAAGGGATATGTGTGATGAAAACGAACAAACTCTCCGAGCTCCATTTTACAAGTCCAACCGACTCTGTATAGACTTAATTACAAGAATTCATGAAATGAAATCAACGAAAATATTCTCCTTAAACTTTGTTTGTATGGCCTGCTTCGTAGTCCTTTCACCATTTGCCTGCGATCGAAGTTGATCATCCGCTCCGGGGCTTCAAATTTCCCTTCGCAGCAGAAGTATTAAAAATCAATTTCCTCCAGTCCTCGCAGAAAAAACTCGCGTACAGATACCAGTCATATGTATGTATGCTATCAGAACAAAACCACAAAGCAACCGACAGATTTGCCACCAGAACTTCACACACGGGAGGCATGAAAGATATCGGTGAATTGATCGATGCATATTAACAGTGCGTCCTTTATACCACTATATATATATACAGTCTCATAATGTGTATATATTAATTTGTTAGTAAACTCATGAATCAACAAAACGATGCATACTCTTGATATTCAAATAACCATTCACAATTAACGATTGATGCATGCGAGACATTTAATATTCACACAAGTATGCACTATTATTTAAGGACAACCAAAATCAACAAAGAAGATGGGTTCAATTCAGTTGGACAAATCAATCCTTAATGGAAAAATCATGAGAGTTCACAACTAATATCACATGTAAGAATAATTTGATCTCTAAAAATAACATAGAAGATGAAGTCGATGCCGACTTCAACAGTAAACTTCTCCTCTCTTGTTGAAATAATATCAGATTTACAGTAGGTTTAAGTCCAATAATAAGCGTGTTATTCTGTGAGAGCAGTAACTACTATATATATTGAAATAATCCTTGTGATTTCTCAACTGGCATACAATTCCAATTCAACTATGAGTGGTGCTGAGTATAAAGATTCACTTAAAATTTCAATTTCAAACTGATTCAAACAATTTTAAACTCTTTAATAAGAACACTATGACTAGTTCTAACTCTCACTATCATACTCACTAACACTAAATTCTAGATGCGTTAGAAGACACAGGATATTTAGACTAGTGGGGTTATGACTATGGAGGAACATGTAGAATGAAGTTTGAGGTGGCGTGTTAACAATTAATCGGGCCAGCGCTTAGGAGATACAATTGGGGAATTGAAAAGCAGGGATTATTCAGTGCACAACTTAAGGGACATAAACATCCTGATTCATGACTTTGAAACGTAAAAAAGTTAAAGTTGCAGTACTTTGCGTTCGTGGTGGTGAATCTGCCGATGGAGAGGGGGAGGGGGCCTCCTTCGACAGACATGCTAATCTTTTGGCAAACATACAGATTATGGACGTAGCATTTGCACGAGAGAATAGTTTCGTTCAAAAGGATAGCAAAGGGGGCCCTTATATTTTTCATCTTTATATATGATTCCGACACCACCAACATCAAAACATGTTTGAGACATGTCGCTCTTGTTGAAAAGGGGGCCCTTATTTTCACTGTTTGTTGAAAAGTATTACTCATCATCATGTTCCTTATGCATGCATGCATCACCTCATTCCTCATGGTGGTTAGATTTCCTCCACACTCCACAGCCTACAGGTGGAGGAGGGTGGAGGAGAGGAGACTCTCGATCCCTCTCCCTTAATTTCAAGTAACAAATCATCACTTCACTACAGTAACAATAGATAGCCTACCACTTGCGTATTTGCCTTTATCACATTCAGAGAATCAATGGATAAGGCACGATGCGAGATATCCTCCTTCCCTTATCTTAATTACTCAAATTCCTTCCTTGCAAAGAAGAAAAAACAAAGTCCACTCATTTCTAATGATATATTGCCAAACATGAAACATCTTTCATCTTACTTTGGCACCCACTCAATATGCATGGTTCTGCATCTTAATTCTATAAATATGTTTGGTTTCTTTGCAAATAAAAAGCTCAAAGTGATTTGAAATGTATTCAATACGTACTTGCCTACGGGGGTGCTTTCTTTGGGGAGGGGACTAGTATTCTATTAATAAAAAGGGGTATGGATACCACTTAATTTGAACGTTGGCAATGTAATGCAATCACGTCAAAGTATATTCTTCTACCTTTATAATCTAATATGACGTCCACAACATGAAAGCCAACATTGTTATAGTAATAACATCATTTTGTGTAATTAGTTATAGCATGATTATTACATAACATCAGAGTGTAAATTAACAATTATAGTGTAACCGTAATTACCTGTTTTGTGTGTTTACAACTATTATATGTTATGGTAGGAAGGTCATAAGTGACTTACGATGTTATTTAATTTAATGACACTTCCTAGTAATAATTTACATCTATGTTGTAATAAGACATGCATGTGTAATCATCAACGTTGGTAGTGTAATGGAAACATGTCTTAAGTATTAACTATAACTTTACCATGACCATATTACAATATAAAGGTAGAATATTATACTTGAACACGATTGCTTTGCAACTATCAACGTTCAAATTAGATGGTACTAATACTCTCTCTTTTTTATTAAAGGGTACCGTAGAATTTCCCAAAAAAAAAAATGAAAAAAGAAATATAAGATGAGTGCACATTAAGCACGGCCTACCTTAGAGCATACATGTAATGAGAGATGCAAATTTTCTTGGAATAAGCATTTTCATTTTTGGTTAACCGAAAAGCTCTCAAATGGATGAAATCTAAAATACTAAATTTACAATTTATTTTTATTTTTATTTTACATCTTAAAGACGAGACTTATCAGTCAAAGAGAAAAAGGTAAATGTGGTCCAAATTACATCTTTCACTAGAGTAGATTTCACATTTACATTTTACCGAAATATATATAAAGCATATCTACATCTTACAGAAATATATATAAAACATATCTAAATACAAATTTTACATCTCAAACTTTGCATCTCTCCATTATATATGCTCTTATTGATATAGAGTAATTTGGATACTCTTATACATGCATAGCATGTGAGTGGTGCATATTATAAAGGTTACATATATGTGTGTACGCTGTAGATCGATCAGAGCCTCAATCAAGCCCTATAGTAATCACCTTCATTAATTCACAGTTATTTTCTTAAAAACCCTAAATATTCTTGAATTATGGTATGTTATCATCCAGTCTATGATGGTTATAATCCTCCATGCGAGCAGTGTCATGACCATGCATTTGGGGTAGTGCACTTGGTGCTGATGAAGATGACGGGGTGTGAGAGTACCAGTGAGACCAAAATAGATAGTTGAGGAAGTTGAGGAAGCTGAGGCCTGCCAGCAACCAATAGAAAAGGTCCAGTCTGTCTTTGTTGAGATTATTGTCACCCAGCCAACCACCACCAACGCCGCCACCTGAGGATGTTGTGATCTTATTCACCAGAGAGACGAGCAGGGAGCTCAGGTAAAACCCAAATGAATAGGAGCAATAGGTCAAGGCAGTTAAAAATGCTTGCATCCCCTTCAAGGATTGTTTGTAAAAGAACTCAATGAGGCCTACGGCAGTGAGCATTTCCGATAATCCAAAGATCAAGAATTGTGGGGTGATCCAAAAAATGGAAATTATTTGGTTCGAATGTATAGCTGCATCCCTTCTCTTTTCCTCCATGATGGCAGCCGCGATCATCGAAAACGTCGCAAAAAAGAGTCCAAACCCTATTCTCATTAATGGGGAGATACCGGAATCGTGACCGGTGAATTTTCGAGCAAATGGAACAAAGAAAGTGTCATAGAGAGGGACAAGGATGAGAAGAATGATGTAAGGGATGGATTGAAGTGAAGCTGGAGGTATATGGAAGGATTTGGTTAGCTTGGTGTTCATCATACTTCCTTGTTGGACCGAGAAAGTTTGGAGCTGAGCCAAAATTGTGTTGAAAATTATGGTGGAAGCAAAAATTGGGATGACTGAAAGAAGTATTTTTACTTGCTTCACTTGAGTAACGGTGCACAATCTCCACGGACTTTCCTTTGAGTTAGTGCGATCTTGAATTTTAATGCAGGCCTTGTCCAAGAACCTGATCATCATTAATTAATTTTGAAGATATTACTTAAGCATGCGTGATTACAAGAAAACACAATACACATTTATACAAGCATTCTCAAGTAACTATCATGGATATAGCTAGTTGTTGGACACCTACTAGGCACAAAAAAACTTAAGGAAATTGGCTAAAATAATGAACTAATTTCAATTGGTGAAATGATCACTTTTAGTATCTAATTGATATGTAGTTAGTTTTTGATCAATTTATGGACTTTTTAATTTTGATCACTTTAGAAACTAGAATCTGCAGCCAATTTTCAAAAACTTAAGCTAGCACAAAATGAACGATTTTCTTAAAAGGAAACAGATCCTAGGGATCCCCTCACTAGGGATCCCGAGGATCAATTGATAGCAACCCTTCATCAAGGATAGTGCAGCCACAATTTTTTTATTATATTTTCACGTAAAACGAGACTTAAATATATAAAATATTCAATTATAACCGCACAATCTTTGATGAAAGGTTGTTATCAATTGTTCTCTTGAATTCTTAGTGAGAAGATCCGAAGATGATATGTTTCCTTCTTAAAAAAAAAAGAGAGACTGTTTTTACACTTGAGAAAATAATTGGCCGAATTAGAAGACATGCACACGATGCATGGAAAACAAGATGCTGTCATTGTAGGTCATAAAATAATAGAAGTAGGGATATACAGTTTTCTCCTTTTGTATTTGGGACATAGGTCCTCTCTGCATTCATGTATTCTAATTCACTAAATTTATATATTTGAATCATTAAAATTTGATTTAACGGCTAAAATTATTATAATTTTTAAAGTATGTTCTTATTTATAATTATTAGACCAAATTTTAATAATCTAAATATATAAATTTGGTAGATTAGGATACATGAATCGGATACCATGTCTTTGTATTTGTACCTGAACTTTTCTGCGTGAAGAAAGCTGCCATCGTCAGAAGAGAAAGTAGCATTGTCATTTAGCGCATTGTTTTGGCTTCCATGCAGCATCTGCGGATTAGATGGACAGACCTGCTTTCTGTTTAGTATTGCAGCCACAAAAACCTAAAAAGGAAAATAATAAGATATTATATATTCATTTGTTTACGTGCATGTGTAGAATCTCATATTATTCGACAACTCACATATTAATCCATTTTTTTTCTTTTTCAAAAACATGATAATCCAACAAAATTGCATACCTACACATGCACTTCAAAACAGTATATATATATATATAGATATATATATATATATATATATATTTATTTATAGCCGATTATACGAAGTATTTCTGATTGACCCGTGAGATATGTTAGATTCCATATAAATTACTAATTAATTAAAAAGATTAAATTAAAAAGTTTAATTAGTAAAAGTTCAAATATTATACTTGAGCAATGGGAGTGAGTATGCTTCCTTGAGGTCGTTTGTTCCTGTAGTATAGCGTGCCAGAAACCAAGCTGATCAACCCCATCGCCATGGCGGCTGCTGAGACTCCGAAGCCAACATCCATTCCAGAGTGAGTTTGGACCCACACGAGAAGAGTGAGGGCGACGAGTTCACCCATGGAAAAGGCAAAGTAGGCAGCATTGAAATAGGTGGAGAGTTTCTTGGACTGCTTTGGGTCATCTGGATTGAACTGGTCAGCCCCGTGAGCAATCATGTTAGGCTTCACACAGCCACTCCCCAATGCCACCAAGTAAAGTGCTACGAAGAAGATTAGTGACTTGAACCCTTTTGCCTCTACACACTCCTCTCCGTTATTAACGTTGCATGGGGGTGGCTTTAGCTGCGGAACATGAGCTTGGACTGACAATAATATGAAACCCTGCATGCAAGCATGCGCGCAAATTCAGCAGACATACATAAATCATCATGTACAAAAATGAATCAATCAATCATTTGTTCACATGAATTAATTAATTGAGTACGTAGAGACATTACTCAATCAATAATTGTTAAAAAAAAAATAAGTGGTCATCATATTTGAATACGTGATTTTATTTTTAGCGGTATTATTCTGTCACTCTAACAGACTCGTAGCATAAACAAGTTCAGCAAAGAATTTGTTGTAGAGAGAGAGAGGGCGTGAGGGAGAGAAAAAATTACAAGGGACGGATAAAGAAAAAAAGACAAAAATGGTGAGATCATGATGAGGGAAGGCTGAGCTTTAAGCTAGGTAGCTCACCGAAAGTTCCACAAAACCAAAGATAAGCATGGTCCAGAAACTCCCAAGATAAGAATCAGAGACGTAGCCACCAACAAGGGCTAAGAGAAAGACAGTTCCAATAAAGTTGGTCACTACGTTGGCCGAATTTGACAGAGAAAAGTGCATCTCATTTATCACGTATGTTATGAGGTTGTTCCCAACTGCAGCAATTCCCATTATCTCAAATGATTGAAGCCCTGTGCATGAAAACAAAAATATCATACAAACTTAATTACGAACGTTAAAATCACACGAAAAAGAAAAAAAGAGTAATGGACTAACTCCTTAATCTTAATGAATTAGTGCAATCTATGGTGAGAGGGCTTTGCTTAATTTAATAGAGTTTTAGTAAAGTAAGTAAGTAGATGAGGAGTTCGACCAGATTATTATGATTAACATATTGTATAAATTAGCTCAAATCCTTCATCTTTTGATGTAAATATATCGTTATATTAAAATAAAAGATCATAATAATTAGGGTGCGGCTTTCTTTTTTATTTGAGAAAAGTTGTGGTTCATAAGCTAAATCAAGAAACCATTTTCAGTGTGAGTCTGAATAATTAGTTATCACAAAAATTATATACAGGAGAAAATGAATTCAAAAAATACCAAATTAGAGAGCAATTAGAAGAAGATATAGAGGATGTGGCTATACCAAGAACAAATGCAGCAGCTCTCATGCCACCATGCGTGGTAGGATTGGAAGGTCTGCCCCTCCAATCAACAGTCATCTCTTCCGCCATTTCAGATGTGTCAATGGCCTCAACTTTGTGGTTCTGCCTCCTTTGTTCCATATCTATAGATGCCCCTGCTGCTATCTATATGTGTGTGTGTGTGTCTCTCTCTCTCTGGCCAAACTAGGAGGGAGAGGGAGATAGATGGGGACTAGTAAAGGAGGGCTGTTAAGGTTGTTGCCTTGTGTTGGTCTCAAGCTAATAATTCTGAATTGGTAGCAATTGGGTTGTTCTAAATTTATAAGCCAAGTGCCAAGCTCCTTGTGCCGTGGGATTGCAAGCAAAACCAAAATATTAAATCCACACGCACTATAACCACGTGGATAACACTTCATCCATGAAAAATAGGCTCCGCGCAGCTACAAGTCCCAACTTCCTATCTAGCTAGCTTTTTCTAGCACTAATTATCTCATTAGAGTACAACTCCAATGTTATTTTCTAATTGAGCTAATAAGTTAAATTTAAGCACTAATAATCTTACTAATTAAGAGTGTCTCCGATGTGCTTTTTAGTTGAGCTCTTAAGTTAAAAGACCTACTCAAGTTTAGTTACGGTTCCTAAACAGCTAAACTCTGATAATATAGCTCATAGGGTCCTCCAACTCCACCTAGTGTCACATAGTTGGTCCTTCCGTTAACTCCGTTCGTTTTTCTGTCAAATATAAAGTTAAAATAGGAATCTGACCTCACAAAGTTAGAGAACTAAAAACTAGAAGAAAAAAAAAAGAAAAGAAAAGAAGTGAGGGGGGTTGGATTACACGGTCTGGTTGTTTGGGGTTCTACTGTATGAGGGAGAAGGAGGGGGAGGTTTGGGATTGCATGATATGGGGGAGGAGGAGAGGAGACCAGATGATCGAGGAATTATCCATGAGACAAGGTTGGTTGAAGCAGGTGTGTTCTACACTCTACATTGCATTGTTATTCTTACTGGCAGCTTGACTAGACAAAGTAAAAAGTTGTCGGTAAATGTTGAAAATCACTTGATGCATGCACGTTGAAAATCACTTAATTCCTTTTAGTAAAGTTATTTTTTTCCAATAAATTTCCTGTTTTGGATTGAACTCCAAACCACTCCAAACCCTAAGAATTTGTTCATTAATCCACGGCAACGGCATCAAACTTGAGAGTAACTTAAAAGTCCACTCAAAAGTCTCGAGGCATCCAAACCTAAAACTTAATTCATGTTAGAGAGATCATCTTTTTAGATCATGTTTTATAAATCACATAATGTAGTGGTTGATTATTAGATTTATTCTTTAAACCAATATCTGCTGAAAACTTATCGACCGCTACAGTCACTCCCGATAAGAGAATAACTGCATGATAAACTAGCTACTAAATGAAAAAGACTTTCAAGTGCTCATTATTCAAGAGGATACTTCACGTGTCATAAAATAAGTGAAAGGATACGAAAAAAATATAATATTTCATATGCTTGTATTATGATACGTGGAGTATCTCTTGAATATCAGTACTTGAAAAAATCTCTCCCAGTAAACAATTGATCTTCTTAACACATGGCATTAATGTATGAGTTTGGCGGCAGGGAACTCTGTGTTCAAATTCATACCTACTACTACGGTACATGTTGTATATATGAATGTGTTTATTATATATTTTTGGTGTAAGGTGTAGTTTGATACATTGACCCAAAAGATAAAGGTATGGTTTGATCTTCAAGTACAAGGAAATATGTTATACATGTGTTGAGTAAAAAGGGGGAGACAAAGTGGAGACACACCATATGAATATCCTAAGTGGATCCCAACACACATAGTATTACTACTGCTATATGTTTTCCTACCACACTTTCAAGTCTATATATATCCACATCCCATAGGTGTTTGTTATTGATTGGTGTTTTTTTTTTTTTTTACCAATTGATCACCACTAGGCACTGCCACTATGGAAAGTGAGGAAGACTATTTTTACTCCCGGTAACTCGGATTTAGATCAATTATGGATCTCTGTTTCCATAGCTCCAGTTCAAGGGATCCTGATCGTGCAAGAGAGAGAGAAAGAGATTCGGATTGTTCAAGTTTTTATATTTTTGTGAAGCAACGGTAGTAAGATTGAAATTGAGTGGTTTGAATCTCTTGATTTGCAAGTTTTATACACGGAAATATGGAGTGGATCTCATTCCCTTTTAACTCTCCAATCAACAGTTCCATCACTAAATTAAATCCGTTTTGGTAAGTGAATGTCAACTTTTGTAGGAATTGCGTTGTATATTCTTTGGAAAAGAACAAGAAGCCGGAAGACTTTTGGTAAAAGTTCTACCTTATTTGTTTTGGAGATAAATTATAATGATATATGATGGCCATTGCAGTCGATTACCGTATTGCTTCAACCATGCACAAAAAAAAAATGCACAAAATGAATTTGAGGGAAAGAGTGTCTCGTGGGAATATCCAAATGACCTTGTCACAATGTTTTGATGCACTAACTAGAAAAATGGACCACATTGGGTGATTGTAGGGAGCACATCAATTTTTTTACGATACAAGTAATATTTTACTCTAACGAAATTAAGAGGAGAGGGTAAACACATAACACAGTCGTTTGAAGATGAATAATCTAATTAACCACCAAATTGATCAATTAGAAGTTTCACCAGAATACAAAAAAAAAAAACCGCCCAGAATATTAAACACTGCATGTTTTTACAATTTGGCCATATATATGTGCTATATATATATATATATTGGTACATTGGCAATATATATGGTTAGCTTAGGCAGATTAGTTATAAAGTGGACTTATGTACTCCTCTTATGCACCTGAGATCATTGTCTAGAGCAAAAATTTATTGCATTATCTTTTGTCTTACATCGACAAATGTTAGATATGTCTAATTAGTGGGGAGCGCATTAGCAAATAGCAATGTTGCAATTGCATGTTTAAGGCATTTAATTAATTGCCCCAATGGAGGGCTTAGTGTGTGCATGTTGTTTAATTAACATGTGATGTGCTTAAAGAAAGAGTGACTTTCAACCGAGTAGGCGGTAGGCCACGAAAGATGTAGTGGACGGAAACTTGGTGTGATTTTCAACTCTTGGACTTGGGTGGTGGTTTCTTCTGTGCATACACAAGTAGTCCACAGTAGCCTGAACTTTGGACATTATTATTATTATTTTAACATAGAAGGTATTCTCATGCAGTCTTGGTATTACTATCACATGATGGGACAGTGTATATTTGATTCTAACATTTAACTTTTGAATCAAATGGTACACCTAATAACCATAAAAAATACAATTGTGCATCAAAAAGTGGGTTCCTGATTCTGAAATTAAAGTTGAGGCATATATGATTCTTGTGTGGAGGGGCCACTTGAGTTGGCTATCCATTCGGGCTGATTGACAGCTCAGCATATCTTAGAAGATCATATTTTAAACTAGTCTGATTAACGAGGAATAAATTTGAATTTGAGTGCAAAGAGGCGGACATATTATCATAACTAACTGGCCTCAGTTCAAACTCGAATTAAAGTTAGTGTACATACACCAATATGACAACACATGAAGAAGTCAACAGTTGGCCGAACTTGGGCATAAGTCATCTCATACGGCTCACACATGTGCAAATGAAAAAAGCCACTTTTGGAGCATTTGGACCGAATAAAAAAGGGCAGAAGCATTATCATAAATTTATTATTTCTCTGCACCATAGTCGACCATTTTCAAAATATGTAGGAATGTGTAATTGGTAAGGTCAAAAAGTCCCTTAATTGGATCGATTGATGGAGAAAGTTGGTTCGATTGAGGGAGAAGAAAGTTGGTAGGTGGACACAACTCTAAAGGCTAAAAGCAAGCTAAGCTAGCTAAGCCTTGTAAGTTATTGGAGAGGAGAGGCTTCAATTCCTTCCACTCGTTTTCTTGTCATGTGCTGAAATGATTGCTAGTTTAGCTAAGGTCATGCACTTCACCAATCAACATTTTTAAACGCCTTATTACCCATTTGAAGCTTATACATCTTCAACGAAATTCTAACATTACTCAACATCTTGTTTTCCATTTGAGCTTTTACATTAGTTTTTTATTATGCTAGTGCTGCTATGGCGTTAGTTGGTGTATTATTTATAGGGAAAAGAATCCTTCTAGGGATCCCGTGATCTCACTCGTTCATCGTATATCGTGCAATCAGTTTTCGTTAGGTACTATTCATATTTAATTTTAAATTTTAAATTTTGAAATGATTTCTAACCGCACAATGTACGATGAATAAGTGAGATCATGAGATCCCTAAGAAAAAGACCCTCAAATCCTTTTCCACTAGATAGGCCAGTGCTGATATTGTTTAGTTGTTTTTTTTCCCCTTTATATGGAAAATTTTCTTTAGGTATTGAGAACATGAGTTATGCGGTCTTATCATTTTACGTTGTTGTTGGCCGTGACTCTAGAAATTTCAATATTAAAATCAAGATTAGCAATCACATCATAACTATTGCCAATGAGAATTTCTCTTAATTAAGATAATGCTTGCTATAATGATCCCAAATTCGGAGTCTAAGAACACGAAAATAATTATTTAGGAAGCTACAGGTGCTCTCAATCGCATTTTTTAGGCCTTAAAAATTTTAGGTTTGGTATTCTTTTTCAGTGAACTTCATGCCATTTAAAGGTGGAGAAATCCTGATAGAGAGAGACGATACCAAATTGGCATGGTTTAGGGACTTCAGTTAGTCTCTATCAACCCTTGACGTCCAAAATCTCAGTAAACACTAAACGGATTTTAAGGAAAAGCCATGAACACACACCCGCCACCATTGCCAGTACCACCACTATCACCATCAATCCCGCCAACCGTCTCTGCCCACCACCACCACCATCACCATCACCATCACATCCCCCGCCACTCTAGTCCACGAGTTTCTTGAACAAAATGATGCATCAGAAGATAGAGTGGCCACTTCCTATGGATCACAAGAATCTTGCTGCATCACCTCGGATTCTAAATCATTTTCTCTGCCAAGTAATTCAAATGCACATTCACTACTATTAGCTTCACTTTTCTCAAATTCATTTAGTGTGAAATATTCCTCAGTAATACCGTACAAATATACGGTGTAAGGCACGTCACACTAACTTCTCTTACAAACTCACAATTTTAGTACAAATATATGAATAAGGATCAAATCTTACCACTAAACGGATTCTGCGATAGGGTTAAATATTTGATAGTATTTCCATTCGTAACTTCTCATAGAAAAGGACTGTTCACAGTATCCAGAGAAAAGGCAAACCTAGATAGATGGCATACCTGCTACACATTTTGTGTTTCAAACATGATAAGTGAAATATACGATATTGGTGATTCATCTGTAGTAGAAATCAAAGTTGAATTACTTTTAAGTCAGGGTTCGCCGGTTGAAAGACTCCACTGTTAAGTTGGCAGTGAAAGCTGGGATTGAATTCAACTTCCGAATAAATATCTCAACCTGCAAAGTGTTATCCTCAGATTAGTTGACAAGGTAACTCCAATAGTTCACAACTACAAGCCAGGTTGAAAGATTTAAACCTAAGTCCCTGAAGAAACATCCGACTCTTGAGTACCATATTGACTCAATGAACAACTCATGGTAATTTCATTCGACGAAATCACTTCTGTAAAAATTACTTTTACAAAAGAAAAGCAATTGTAGGCTCAATGGATGTGTGTGCGTGAGTATTTTTTGTGGAAATGCTAATAGTTCATTTTCCAACCCTCAAAGTAATTCCTCACAAAATCAAAACAAAAGGTTAGTTTGCTCCCCTCCGAAACAAAGGGAATGAAAGAAATCAAAAGTAAAATAAAAGGAAACGGGGAAACTAAACCTAGACACCAAACATAATAAGTACAACTACTGCTGAAACCATCTGTCAATCATATGAAATATGAACCATGGACATAAACAGAATAGAGTTTCCCTAATTGAATCCTCAAATAATCTGGTACAGGTTGGATCACCCAGAGACGAAGAAACAACAGTCCTACCAGTACAGAAGCATGCAAAAAAAAGTTCTAAGATTAGAAAAATATCATGCTCCATACCTGTTGAGATATCTCAGACTGCGAGGTGTAATCATTTGCCTGTTCAATCAAACAATAATATGATTATATTTCTTCCTGCATTTGTTTTATTACGAACTCAAATACAATAACAAAGAGAAAATTGAGATGTCCCCAAAAAATATGCCTGCTGTGTTTCCCTACTGAAATCTGCCTGCTGTGTTTCCCTACTGAAATCTGAAGGACCAAAATAGCTTTAAGAAGGCATAAGAAAATGACTTCATATAATACGATCTTACCAAAATGTTTGTGCTCCCTGATTCATATTCAAATTCAAGCTTCTCATCATCACTTTGCGCATATATAGATTGGAGGGTAAAACGTGTAACGGGGATTCCATTGGGACGCTGGTGCTCATCCATCACAATCTGCAAAATTGTAATCAAAAGATAATCGTTACAGTTTCAAATGGCCCATGCAGGTCTCAAATCTGCCTAGGAATGACACTTAAGCAAGATAAACAATTGGCCATGGAAAATTGGTAATAAATCTCATGATCTCAACTATTTATGCTCTCAAACTAGATCATATTATAGCAAATGTAAACAGAGACAACTTATTAATTCAACATGTTTAATAACTTAAACTTCATATGACTGATTCTCAGTGTTAGTAAAGCATATAGACATAAGAATGAACTTTAAACCTGTTAATAGAACTTAGCAAAAGATGAACTTTGAACACTATAAAGTTTTTACCTTAGCAACGATATTAGTAGTTCCAAGTTTTAACTACTTTGGCATTTATCTTGAATGCATACTAATATCAATGCATCTAACAAGAACGGGTGATTAATCCGTGGCATGAATAAATCAGTTTCATACGCATGGTAATGAAGATATACTGAGATAAATGCACCTCATATATAAGACTTTTTCAGCTCCAAAACCAGACATTGTTTCAAGCTATGTTCAAACTTCAAAGTGGGAAGTTGGAAACCTTTTACCGTCTCTATAAATATTATATTAAATTTTCAATTACTATCTCTACAATATTTCATTATTGTATTTTCTTATTATAATGATTCCTCACCATGTTAGCTGGAATGCCATGTTAACAAGAATACTAGTCATATGAAAATTATACAATGAGCAACATCTATGATATACCTTGTAACCAAAGAGCTCACAACATGCCCTCCTGAACACTGAAATTCGGTCGGCAAAAACAGTCTTGTACCTGTTCCATGGGTAAATTCAAATGCTTAACCTAAAAGTTGCATTATAGTTTAGGTAAACTGTGAACATACAACGAAGGACATCAAAACATATATATATAAGCTGCCTCCTCTCACAGTAAGCCCACTCAATAACTTAAATCTAATGCAATCTTCTTACATCTAACAAACCAAATAAATTAACAAAAGTGGGGAACCCCAAGACTGGAATATGCTAAGTTTTCTTAAAACCTTAGGCTAAAAATTGGTACAGCAATGTATAACAAAGTTCGCTCATATTAACAATATCCATCAGTCACTCACCTTTCTTCACGTTTTTCCAGAGTTGCAATTTGTTCTTTCAACTGCACTATCTTCCCAGATATGTAGGAATCCACCAATGTTCCAGCATCACCTGAATAATTCAAGAGAATGAAGCAATATAAATAAACTCAGTACAAAATTGCATGACGAGACAAATAAACATCTGACTTAAATAGTCAAAAGATAACAACAATGTAATATCTTCTAATTTCTACGTTAAGTTATACCTTCTTGAGGTAAATTAGAACACACTTTTATGGAGCAAGTATGGTGCTGTCCACAATTTACACCAACAAAGATGCCGACGAGGGTGACAATAATAGCAATGGTATAGATGAGGACAGTCGTGGCAATCAAGGTATTGCTGGTGGTGGGGTTAATTTGGTAGTTGTGGCAGCAACTTGAAAGCCATATATATTATTATGGTATCAGTTAATGGGGGATCTTTGGACCTAAAGTACCATGTTAAAGCCACTCTAAAATCCAAATCAATTATTTAGTTCCTAGAACAGCGTACTTTAGTAATATGACAATTTAAAACTCATTTTAATCCCCAAACTCATCTAAGACTCTCATCCATGCACAGCCAGAGAAAATCCGAGAAAACAATATAATGCACTTAACCATTTATTTCTAAGACAGGAACCTTAAAAAGAAGTTTTTTCACATAAATTTCTCTTTAAAAGAACTGTGTGCTTCTTACCTGATTGACTTTTCAATTCTTCAACAGCTTGTAACTTCTCCCTTGTCTTCTGTAACTCAGTTTGTAATGCCTCAATAGTTTGTTTTGCTTCATTATCAACCGTAAGAGTATTCACCATTCTTAAAACTTTAGTATTTGCAGCAGAGAAATCGCCATGACCAATCTGTGGAAGCAAAAGATCTCAGAAATTACGTAATCGAATTGCACTTTTTTCTGTTCATCTGGCAGGGTTTAGATTGCTTCTCTGCAACTGCAGTTCCTTTTGGGATCGGCCGGTTAGCACAAGAGAGCCATTACATATCTGAAAATAGTTTTTTCTTGGACAAATCTTTCAATTCCTTAAATATTTGTAATATGATTCTCATTGCATAAAAAAGAATCTGCAGGGAATCACAAATAATGGACAAACTAGAGTAATAATGATATTTTCCAAAGGGAAAAGCTTGGTGGCATAGTCCACAAAAGTTCAAGGCTCAGCCACCATTCAAACTCGGCAGTGCTCCTTTAATTGCCAAGAAAAATTAAGATAATAATGTTCATACCAATAATGCTCCGAATAAATTTGGCACCCACCTTGGACTCCAGCAGAGCGATCTCTGAACGAAATCGATCGCTCTCCCTCTCCAATGACTTTATTCTTCTAGCTTCATTGTTCAACCTCTCATTAAGCAACTTTATTTCTTCACGTTGACGACTATTAACTTCTTTTTGTTCACACAGACCACATTCCAATTCTTTAATATAGGCCTCTTTCTTTGCAAGTGATGATTCAACCTCCTGCAGGTGCAAACGAGGAAACCAAACAATGAACTTAAACAGAGATTCATTGAATTAGAAATAGTAAAGAGAAGAAATTATGTGACCTGAAGAAAAGTTTGACTGGCTGCTTCATCTCCAGCTTCATCATTCTTTGCCGACTTCAGTCCATTAAGGACATTTCTCAACTTATCCCTTTCCTCAGTAACCATAGAGAGCTGCATTTTAATACTTCCTTCAGCATACATTCTTAAAAGATAATTAGTATAGTTTTTCTCAACTTTCTTTTGGGACTGACTTGTACAAAAAATGGAATGTTAGAGCTTTTGATAAGCTTGAATGATAATGCTTTCTTTTTTCAACCACTTTTTCTGTACTTTTAAATATATAAATCTGGTGAGAAGTTAAAACACCTTGAATAACGCCTTCACTTTGAAAACATTGATCTATATTCTATCCTGGCTGTTCAAGTTGTTAGATTCATCAACTTACGTTGCATTTGCTTGACAGGACAGTTACACTCCCCACCCCCCAACACCAAACCATAGTACCAAACTCTTCTGTTCTTCGTTGAGAGAGCCAAACTTTAATTAAATTTGCTACATTGATCACACATGAACCTTAATTTAGAGAATACAAAAGCAACCAGTGCAGAGCCAGAATGATGCAGGATGCAATAAAATTTGTATTTTAGGCATAAGCATATCAATTACGCTTATTATATTCAGTTTTACTTTTTACAAAAGAAATGTAGGTGCTAATTACAAATCATTTAAAATCTAATTATTACAGTTGCCTGTCATATTATGACCCATCAAATTGTATATATAAAGAGACCCTACAATTATAGGGTTCAATCTTGAGGCATGTTGATTGAAATTATTATGAATTGGTTCAATTTACCCCAATTTTCTCTTCATCCTAGAATCTAGATAAACACTACAATTATAACCCTACATTGACACCAGGCCCTCCCTACGCGCACACACCCAACCAACCCCAAAAATAAAAAATTTAATTAAAGCTTCCGAAGCAGAAACTTTGAGGGATTGGCAGGAGAATACAGAATAAGCTTAGCAACAGCCTGAGTGAAAAACTAAAAAAATAAGAAAAAGATGGCATAAAAGTAAAACTACCTGGTCACACGCTTACCATCAATTCAATCCTCTTAACCTCTGATTTTGATACATCCACCTTCTCTTTCGCCAGTGTAGCCTCTATTTCAGCATTTTGTTTATCAATTTTTGCAGCATCTAGAGCTACCTCCAATTGTTTCAAGGCAGCATTAGTCTCACCCACTTTCATCATGCTATCAATTACCTCTCTGCATTAAATGAAAAAAATGTTCAGCACTGGGCACCAAAAAACATTTTGCACAAACAAATCTCAGATTAAATAACTTGTTGACTTGTTGATAACCTAGACAGTACATATAAACACTACAACTACACAAACTTGAAACCCACGTTAACAGATCAAGCATAACTAGAAGAAAAAGAATAGAAAAATTCTCAGTCCTAACCTAACCCCCACCCCCCGCACCCCCCCCCCCCTCTCTCTCTCTCTCTCCCCTCCCCCACGCAAACACCACACCACAAATAATATACAAAGTTGACAGGGCCATTTGAACACTGAAACACCACCCAAACACCAATTGGAGGTAAAAACCAGAACACTGAAAGAAGTCCAGAGATGATTTGAAGATTTCCAGTCACTGAAATTAAGCACACGGTACCAGCTCATTCTAGACCATCTACTATGAAGTCTTCCTACTCAAACAATTATCCATAGTATCACGTTATGCATACGTCAAATAGTACTAGAAATCATCTACTTCCTAAGAAATGTATTAGCAGGTACAGTTATTCTAGGGTCTAAACAAAAGAGACATACCCATGCAATACAAACAATATACACAGTTTTTAACATTTAGTTCTAAATTTTTAATATATTCAGCTCCGTTGTATTGCTGGGAAGTTATCCACAAATAAATTCCAATATCATTGATGTTGTACCAGACATTCAATTTTAATCAACTAATAACAAAGTCACACTAGGTCAATCCTGGCCGCCTTAACAAAAATAAACAGATAACAAAAAATAATGGAAGAACAAGAATAAGAAGCATCAAGGAAAGCCTCACTATTTAGGTCTATGATTTATGAGTTTATTAATTCTCCTAAATGATCTAACAATGGTGGTTCCAAGTACTGAAATTAGCTATTCCCATACCTTTGTAAAGCTGCAAATTTAACAGGTATATCCTCAGAACATGACACTCCTGGAATGTCTTGACTCATCAACTTCCAAGATGTCAATTCATCCTCCAACTTCTTCATACTAAGCTGTAATTCTTGTAGTTTGGATAACTCTGCCTCTGCCCTCTCTCTACGACCCTTTTCTTCCAACAATTTTTCCTTCAATAACTCAACATTTTCATGAGCCAACTTCAGCTTTCTTGCTTCCCTCACTTCAGCATCCTAGGAATTTAGAAACAAAATGAGGGACAGTAGTTTGTCATATAATAGTCAAGAAAAAGATATTAGTACACATCTACAAAAGATGAAATCAGTCATACACAACTCTCTTTCAAACGAGAGCTTCTTAAAATCCATTCAAAATTGAAACCAAAGATCCTAATAGCACAAGACAAATATTCTCCGCCAAAGTATTTAAAACTTTTCTTTTTGTTCAGTACAATTTCTTTTATTCCAAATGATAAACTTTTGTTTTATCCTTTTTCATCTTCTCTAAAAATAAAAAATCTATGATGAAAATATAAAAGGTTGATGAGGCAAAACTCAAACTACCACAGCTAGCATAACAATATACTCCTTAACCCCTATGCCAAATGGCCAAATCACATTACCAAACAAAAAATCCACTAAGTATGAACCATTCAACATATACACACAGATTGGTTGCCTAATCACTAATGTTTAGAATTTCATGAACTGAAGTCCAAACCAAAAATTAAACTTTCAAGGAGCTGAAGATTTTTGTAACAAACTTAATAGAAAAGTATTTAAGAATGATCATCAATCAACTTCATAGAGAACCTGAGGATTCAATAGGAAGAAACAATTTTATTCATTAGAAAAAAAAAAGATCAACAACGAAAACTTACAAAGTTTCTAAGCTCTTCTTGCAGATGTTTTACTAGAATATTATTCTCTGTGGATTCAACTTCTTGAAATGTAAAACTTGACAATTTCTTCTCCACTTCACTTTTTTGTTGCACGCACTGAAAAATAAAAGACGAATTAAAAGAAAAATTGATCAACTCGTGGAAGTATAAGACAAATCCTAATATTATACAAAATGACAATTCAATATCAAGGCCAAGCTAACCCAACAAACAAATAAATTATAAAGGACAAGGTAAAACTGCAGTTGGCATTGCAAACGGACAGGTGATGATGTATATATGAGAAAGATATTCCACAGAACATTATCAACTGGTGCATAGGAGCGATAGAAATAAGAGATCTACCTCGCTAAGTTGTTTCTTAGTATCATCCAGCTGCTTTTTCAATAGCTCTGATTCTTTCTCAGCATTATGAGCTCTGCATTCCATTCGTTCAAGCTAAACAAGAATGGGGAAGGTTGAATGGCTGTTGATGTTCATAACTTCATACAGACTATAAAACTAAATCAATCAAAACCACCACTCACATCTGCAGTTATTCTAGAAACAGAAAACTTGGATTCTCCTTTCAGCTGGGAAAAATCGTTATTGAGACGCTTTTTTTCCCTCTCTATGCTTTCAGAAAGATGTCTCAGTTTCCCCTCTACAACACTTGCTTTCTCCTCAGCCAAAGCTGCTGAAGACTCAGCTTTCATGCGAAGGTTCATTTCATTTTGAAGCTTCACCTGATATTTGAAATGTGATATGCTGAGTGGGACAGAAAGAAAAAAAAACAAAAAAAAAACCCGTTTGGAATTCCAAACAGGGAGCAAAATAAAACTAGGAAGAAAAACAGAGAGAACAACTGAATCATTCTTTTGGGACAACCAAATGGTGGAGGAAGTACCCATCATGGATAAAGGTTCAAGCATACATATACCTCAAGTTCGCTGTTTGATTGTAATTGTTTAGTCAATCTTTCATGAGAATCGTGCACCTCCTTCAAAAGCTGCTCCTGCAGAGCCTGTTCACGTCCCCTTGCAGCAGCAAGTTCTTGTTCCGCAAACAAAAATTGATCCAGATATTTCTTCCTCTCAGCTTCTGCAGCACATGTAACTAATGAGGTACACAAACAAAAAATGGATAATCTAAAGAGTTTCCAGATGGTCAACTTTGCAAATACCAAAAGAATTCTGATATTAAGGAAAAGAACTTATCTTACCAATGCTATGAAATAAATTCATGTGCATACATGATAAAGCAGTTGCAAACAAGAAAGAAACTATCTTGCTGTTGTATGGTTCGTTATTTTCGACTTTGCAATCTGAGGTATCAGTGATTTTTAACATAAATGGCCCACAACAAAAATCGAAGACAAGTCTCATATCATATTAGTTTCAAGTTACTAGGAGCCTAGGAATAAAAATTGAATTTCAGTTTAAGATGTAGTGGCACTTTTATTTGCCCGGGGGGGATATGGAACTAACAAAGTCCAGCCCATAATTATATGGCGTTCTAGTAACGTCAATGAGTCCAGGACTTTTCTCTACTCTTAAGTTCGTGATCCATGCTTGCCTACTAGTTCCGATATTGTCTATTCTATCCTCAGTATGGAAAGAAAAGGTTTGATAGATTATATGCATCCTACTCTTAAAAAATAATACTGAAACAAAGGAATTGAAATTTTTTCTGTTGGGTTACCACCACTAAGCTCAACCATTAGGATGTGCGTCGATTGTTGTTTTTATGTTTCAACAATCCTCATGTGTGGATCTCTGTCCACCACTAGATAGCGCAACAGAGAGAGTTCAACAATCAGAATGTTGCAGTAGCAGTGATTTCTAGTTCAAACAAAAGATTCCCCACTATGATACAAGGATAAGATTTCCTTGAACTTCTGTTGTTACCCAAAAGATTTAGCTGTGTTTTCTCCGCACTTTGCAGTTCTAGCCCCTTTGCTTTCTCATACTCAATTGAAATCTTAAACAAATCCCAAGCATTTTCCCAAAACTTTATCCCCATGATAGCCTAAAATCCTTAAGTATTCCTAGAACCAGTTTTCTTTCCTTATATTTCATTCTTCTTTCAAAGGTGTTCTTTGTTGACCCAAACGAAACACCAAGGTCTTCTTCAACCCTTAAACTTCATTCTCTGAAGCTTCTTTTAAACCCCCCAGTTCACTTAAGCCGCACCTTCTCATTCTTTACAGTCCTAATCCTTTTTCTTACCAAATTAAAATCGTACAAATCCACAAGTATTTCCTACAAATTTTAGCACTCAAATAGCCTCCTGCACAGTTTCAAATCACAAAGTACTTCTGCTGCTTCAACCAGTTTCTTTGTTATACCATCTTTATTTGTCTTTCATTCTTCTTTTGAAGCTTAAGTTGTTCTACAAACCGTGAACTTCTTTCTTTCCAACCATAATCCACTACACCACATGTTCATTTTGCTAAACGAAACCCACAACATAAGAAAATTTAGGCTAAGACAGCCTGTCCCTACATGAAGACATACTCTGATCAAAATAAGATAATTTAAAATTGATTCAGTTTGTCACTTGTTGATACGGAAATCTTTACATAGTTACGATACCACCATATTACACCATTAGTTGATCCAATCAAGTAAAGAAATGTTTTTTTCGAAACTTTGTGCAACAATAACAGTGAGTTTGGAAACAAAAACTTTGCAATTACTATTCAGCCTGAAGAAGCGAACAGAAGTACAGCATTGAACTGTGACTGTGAGAACCACAATTATGAAGAAAAAAAATTGAGAAACTGAAGGGGAAAGAGCAACGTTGAGCAATGTAGTGGAAAATCAAATTCAAAGAACCCACCAACTTTGCAAAAGTTGTCATTTAAAGCCGCCAATTTAGATTGATAATCAGAAGCTTGCTTCTCTGCGTTGCTCAAGGCATCTATAAAGTCTGATTTAACCTGTGCCAAAGGAAGGGAAAAGGGTTCCTCTTAGCAATAAATATGCAATAAAAGAGGAATGCACTGCAGTAAGGTCTACAAGCAAGAGAAACAAAACACAGATGATCGTCCTAAATCCACATTTGAAAACAGCTTCCGGCCAACAGGACTCGTATATACTAGATTTAGCTGCCAGAATGAAATACCCAAATACAGCTATGGAAAATTGGATGAATCAATTATATTAAATACCATAAATTATCAGCAAACAATCATATAATTGATTCATACGTTGAGAAGAGAAGGAAGCAGTAATACCATTTGGCGGCATTGGTAGGTGCAGAGCAAGTGGTGGGAGGAGGAATCGGGAGGTGGAAGGGAAGAAGAAGGAGGAGGGTCGTCCTCGAAGATGACGAGAGGGCCAGCGCCTGGGGCAGGCGGTGGGGTCTCCGCCTCCGGCGCCGCCGCCCGTTGCTTCTTCGTCGGGGGAGTTCTTACTATCATCTTCAACCGATCCTTAAACCTAAACCCCTCTCTCTCTCTCTCTAACAGCACAGCACAGAAGAAGAGGAGAGATTGGTGGGTGGGCTAATTTAAACGCAAGGGGGAGGCGCCTTTTCGTTCCACCGTCTTTTTTTATTCCTTCCTTCTTTTCAAATTTGAAACCCAACCAGTGCTTTTGATCGAGCAAGGTCTCCAGTTTGAACTTATGAATAGAAAAGCCAGTATTAGGCGAGCATGTCCTCCAAATAAAATCTAACCCGGCTCAAGGAATTAGTCCCCACCTACGAGCGGGGATACCTGGATTCATCCAACAAAAAAAAAATGTTTGAAACCAAAGAAATACCCCTAGGGGTGAGCATAAAAACAATCAAACTGCAAAACTGGATCGAACCGTATGAAAAAAATCGAAAAGAACCGTGTTCACCGGAAAAGTCAACTTTGAGTCAAAAACCGAACTGGACCGTTCAAACAGGTTCCGGTTTCGAATGAACAAGAACCGGCCGAAACCGAACCGAACCATTTTATTAATAATAAATTAATTAAATATATATATACACACACATGACATGATATAATAGGTTGAAAAATTAGTTTCACCAAGTTAGTTCTGCTGGAGTTCCCCTTGAATAACAAACTTTAGGGAATAACCTGTTAAAGGAGGAGTTTGGGAGTTCTCTGCCATTTCAAACAAATTGGCAGGTATTTAATAGCTTCGGTGGTTTTTTTTTTTAATCTGTAGTTGGCATGCTCCTTAGCTTATATCATTTGGGCTTATTGATACAGATAATTGCTCAAATGAGGTGCAATGCTTCTTCCATGTGTATGCCCTGAGTTTTTATGTTTTATTGGCATGCTCCTTACTTTTATAGTTGAGATTTTTTATATATTTTGGTTTTACTGCTTTTTTGTTCCCACTTAATCAGTTTTGTTGTTATATTTGTTCTTTGGTATCTATCTTCCAACTCAATTTCAATAGTTGAGTAAGGCTACTATCAAATGTTACATTGTCTCCATTTACGCTTAATATTCGGAACCGTAAACCAGCAAGAATCGAACCGGAATCGGAGTAGACCGAATCGTACGGTTCTAGTAAAAAATTTAAGCGGAACTGCACCGGACCGAACCGTTGATATTTTCCGGTTCCGATTCTGATTTAGGGGTGGAACCGCACCGAACCGCACCGAGCCCACCCCTAAATACCCTTCTGCAGCTGCAACCACAAATCTCCCTTAACAGAATCGATCCTTTCCTTAGGAAATTCCCTTTTTGTCCTTGAAGGGACAAAGCTGGTGTCATTTTATTTTCATTTATTTTTCCTTTTCGTCTGCGAGTTTGGACTTTCATATAAACTCGTTATTTTATACAAACGATAATGCATGAAAAAAAAAAACAAGATTGAACGTGAAAACTTGAGTGCAAAAAAAATGCTTTGAATTAACTAAGTTACAAGTCATCTTACTTCACTCGGCCGCAAGTCATCTTACTTCACTCGGCCGCTCACTTTGAAATATGATAATGAAGTGGTGATCAATGTGAACACATTGAATTCATATAAATAGAATGCTTCATCATTTATTTATTTATTGACATTTCAACTGCCACATTATGTACACAGAGCATTAAGGAAATAATACAGTAACCATCAACCAAACCAGCCAAGAACAATCCCTTTTGGTCTAATTTATTTACTACTCTGCATCCATATTGTACGTACTCGCTACTTGCATCAACATGGATGGATTCGTTGTAAGAAAATTAAAATATAATGTTGTCGTAACACGCATTGGATCGATTGAGACGCCTGCCTGCATGCCTCTTCGTATCACTTCTGTGAGAATCGAATGTGGATGCCATCTCCAAATCCTATCATAGGCCGTCGAGCAATTCGTCCTGCCTTGATCTTTGTCCACCTATATACCCATACACACATACAATACAAGTTACTTGATTCTAGTTCCCTGTGTTTGGAGACGCCGCGGAAATTACCAGTAATAACATCTGAAATGTACTTATCTCACCTGTATTTGGAGACCAAGACATGAAGAAAAGTGGCAAGCACCACTTTAGAGTACTCTGCCCCTGCACATTGTCTCGATCCTCCTCCAAACGGCGTAAAATTCTTAGCCACCGTGTATGAATCGAGCTCCTTCCAGCGCCATGGGTTAAAAGCAAGCGGATCTTTGTACTTGACGGGGTCCAGATGAAGACTAGAAGTAACCACCATGATCGTCCAATCAGCTGGGATTGTATATCCTACAAATTGTCCAATTAACCCCCGGATTAAGTAAAGCAGATCGCTAATTAGCATAATCTGATGCATTCCTGCATATGCATACCCTTTATTTCGATATCCTTGACTGCTCTTCGTAGCACTCCCGGAGGATTACTCGTCAATCTCAGAAGTTCACTCACCACCTACAGTTGAACAACTCACAAGAGGGTTTTTTTAGTCAAAATGATAACTGAGATTGACATAACTACTCACTCTAGTCATTGAGATTTAAAATCGATAGAAGTTGTTCCTTTGATTGTCCACCGCCAATTATTTTGGTTTTTTAGTGAAAAATCTCAGTTCAATTGAAAAAAATTCACAGAATGACCAATATGATTGACGGTGGACAAATTCAGGAATCACTTCTATTCATTTTCAATCTCAGGGACCAAAATGAAGAGTTATACGTCAATACCCGGCCTGTAAACAAATAAAAATAAGACGAAATGAACATGATGTTTGAGGCCGTAACAAAAAAGTTACTTACGTGATGAGTGAAAGTCAGCGATTTGTATTCTTCCCAGGTGAGTGAAGAATCTGATTCAGCTCGGTTTTTGAGAATTGCCTCATGCTCAGCCTAACAAACACAACTCTGTTACTTACATATCGATCGACGGCGTTGCAAAAGAAAGAGATTGCTTGCTCAAAAAGCAACCAAGTGTACGTTGAATGCACAGGTTAAAAACTACGTACAGCTAGTTCCTCCATTACTTCAGGATGCTCGGCTAGTAATTTGAAACCGAGGGACAATACAGCCGAAATGGACTCAAAGCTAGCAAATAAGATCGCGTACAGCAGACGCACAATGAAGTCCTCGGTTAAGAAGTTTTCCGTCCCTATGTCTTTAATCGCTTGATCAAGGAAATCTTCCTCTTCTTCTGCCCCCTTAGGTGCTACAGCAGAACGCCTCTCCTTTAGCATGTTCGTCATCATCGTAATTACTTTCTCTTGGTCCTGCAAATCATGAGACCGATCGAGAATCATTAGTCTAGCCATACAGTCGTTATATTCACACTCCCAGTTTGCGATTTGCACTCCAATTTCGATGTTTTATAATCTTAAAAAGGCAAAAGTTGAGTGATTCATGACAACATTATCCGCTTATCTCCGTGCATCTCAAATCTATTAGATTCCATGAAATTCTTTTGGATTTAAAAAGAATGGATCAATGACTGATTACCTTTAAGCTTTTGTGGAATGCAGTACCAGGGATGTTCAAGGGCAATGAGGTAAGACCATTTAAGATTGTAGCATATCTTTCGCTTATATCGACAGGCGCTTTATCAACATCATAACCGATCAACAAGCTTGCAGTAAATTCAACAACCATCTGCAGAATTACACAAGTTAATCACATATTATATAAGTACAGTTAATTAACATTTTAAAGAGCAAAGAAATGAAGTGACAGAAATGTATATATACAGCAGAAGAAGCAGCCTTGATTTCAACAGAAGGCTTGGTAGACCAGTGGAGTAGGGTTTTGTCGATCCATGCTACTAGCTGAGGAAACTTTTCCTTGAGGGCCTCCGGAGACAAGTGATTCAGAAGACGGCTTCTCCCATACTTGTGAATTAGGCCAGGTCCACTTATCCGATTTTCGCCTTCTAATGCAAAGAACTTGTTGAATGTGTCCAGGTAAAACAGTTCAACTGACCTCCCTTCTTGTGAGAAGAGGTAACTGTTGATTTCGGGATCTGCCGAGACAACGACACGCCGCCCGACAAAACTTGTTCGAAATATCGGTCCATATCTGGAAAAATAAAAACAATATATACGAGAAAATTAACAAAAAAATATGACTAATCATACGTCTTAAATTGTACAACTTAAAACTTTTGAGATAAAACTCCACACATGCGCAAACGTGCGTGGCTTACTAAATTGTGGAATAGATACCTTTGAATTCTTTTCCTGATGAAGGGGTGGAGGTCGAGGGAGTAGCTAGGAATGAGCAAAGAAAGGGTTTCTCCAAGGAAAGGGAGGCCCATGGAACCAGGAGGAAGAACTCCATTGCCTTCTGCTCCTGGAGTCCTCCATTTGTAAAACCATTGAGTGCAATATATCACAAGAAACGAAACCATCAACACCGCCACCCACATTATTCCCAAATCTTCCTGAACACCTTACTTTTGGAAAAGAAGGGGTTTTGGTTTATGAGCCGGAGGGTGATGGAAGTTAGAGAAGGGATTTTTGGTGAATTCGTAGTGGGAATTGAGAAGTGAATGTGCATATATATACCTACAAAAAATGAGGCAAGATCAAGGAGATTTTTTGTTTGTTCAAAAGCGAAATTAATAAATAATTTTATACTTTGGCATAAATTAACTTATAGACATTTTAGTGTAGATAATATCGCTTGTTAATTTAGTGGTATTCATGTTCACTTATAAGTGAGAGATCTTAGGTTTGATTCTCACCATAGACGAATTTGAACCACATTATTGCTAACTCATTGTGAAGCTAAGCTCACCCCCTCCTCTTAGTGTAGATAATATCATTTGTTCTAAAAAAATCGTTTGTTAAAAAAATAAAAAATAAAAACTTACGATCATTTACTTGTAAGTGAAAATTTGGGAGGTTGAAATGTTTATGTGAATTTTCTCAACTTCTAAAAAAGGTGAATAATTATAGCTTACCACTAATTGTTTTCATTTAAAAATAAATAAATAAATAATTGATTTAAACTTGGCATAGGTACCAACCTCTAGAAAGGGTTAGACTCAAACTTGGCGACTTTGATACCAACAAAAAAAATTGATTTAAATTAATAATAATTTTTTTTTTGTCTTGGCATAGGTTAACTTGTGGACATCTAGTCATGCTAGGCGACTTTGGTATTAACTTATTGTTGGCTCACGTACCCAATATGGTGACAAGGGCCCCCAACAACTATATTGGCGAATATACTCAATTGTTAAAAAAATTTATGTCAAAAAATAATTGCTAAAAAATTATTAGAATACCTTGGTACACTAGGATCTCGTTTGGTAGTTCATATGAAGGACCGAATAGGATTAATAATACGGTCCTAAGTGTTTGGTGCAATTGTGAAGAAAATAGTCGCCCGACTAATTAAACGGTCCAACCTATTTAATACGGTCAGCACCCGTTAATTTATCCTTTCCAAAAGACTGGTATTATTTGTCCGGAGCTCTAAAACACAATGAAAGCATAAACACGCATCTGCTTTCTTCCTCGTCGTCTTCGAGTCCTTCGTTTCTCCTTTCTCCCCTCCTCTGATACGCCACTCCTTGCTGCTTCTTTATTCTCAGGACACCATTAGATTTGCAGGATCTGGAGCAACCCAACTTCACTTGTGTTTGAACCTTTCACTTCTTCCCACTTTTGAGATAAAACTCCACACATGCGCAAACGTGCGTGGCTTACTAAATTGTGGAATAGATACCTTTGAATTCTTTTCGGGTGCGTTTGGTACGCAGACGGGACGGGACGGAACGGGACGGGACGGGACGGGACGGGACGGGACGGAACAGTACGGGACGAATGTTGTAAATTTTGAAAAAGACAAGGGGCATTGTTGTCCTAAAATGTTAAAAATTTCTGTCCCACAGACGTGGAACAACCCCGTTCCATGGGGGGGAGGTGGAACCAAAAATCATCCAAAACTTGTCCCGTGGAACGCCTCGTACCACTCGTTTTAGGCGTACCAAACGCGAGACGGAACGCCTCGTCCCGTCCCGTCCTGTCCCGTCCCGCGTACCAAACGCACCCTTCCTGATGAAGGGGTGGAGGTCGAGGGAGTAGCTAGGAGTGAGCAAAGAAAGGGTTTCTCCAAGGAAAGGGAGGCCCATGGAACCAGGAGGAAGAACTCCATTGCCTTCGGCTCCTGGAGTCCTCCATTTGTAAAACCATTGAGTGCAATATATCATAAGAAACGAAACCATCAACACAGCCACCCACATTATTCCCAAATCTTCCTGAACACCTTACTTTTGGAAGAGAAGGGGTTTTGGTTTATGAGCCGGAGGGTGATGGAAGTTTGAGAAGGGATTTTTGGTGAATTCGTAGTGGGAATTGAGAAGTGAATGTGCACACATATACCTACAAAAAAATGAGGCAAGATCAAAGAGATTTTTTGTTTGTTCAAAAGTCAAATTAATAAATAATTTCATACTTTGGCATAAATTACCTTATGGACATTTCAGTATAGATAATATCGTTTGTTAATCTAGTGATATTCATGTTCACTTGTAAGTGAGAGGTCTTAAGTTTGATTCTTGCCAAAGACGAATTTGAACCACATTATTGCTAACTTATTGTGAAGCTAAGCTCACCCCATCTCCAGATAATATTATTTATTCTAAAAAAAATCGTTTTTTTTTTTAACAAAAAATCTTAGCATGATATTGGAGAATCTTATTGCTATTACTCAAACAAGCTACGCCCCATAGAAACTGTCTACCTGAGATTGTCCCTTGGCCCGTAGGTCCTGACTCAAGGTTAGAATTCTAGTGGGACTTCTTTGGCAAAAAGAACTTGAATAACTTAGTTTTTCTGAAGGAGTCGTCATTTTCTATCAGTCCCACAACTTCAACAGATCACTTAGCCTCGTTCATCTTCGACGCAAGAGCACTCAATCAATGAGCTATTACGCACTTTATCCTAAAGATTTCATTTCAATTGGAATTTGGTACTAATCCTTGGGGGTGTGGCAATACATCTAAGAAATTATTTCATTGAACCTTTGCCGTATGTGGGCTTTTCCTAGTGTTTTATTATTAAGTATAGTTATGGTTTTTTCAACCCTTTTTTCTATTCAGCAAATAAATAATAATTCTGGTTCTTATGTTGTGGTTGGCCTTATCCAATCTGAATTTTCTATTCGTTTTTTTTTCAATAATTAGAATTTGGGGAATCATTCGAATGACTTTGAAAAGTCGACTCTAGCATAAGGGGTTCTAGTTAGTTTAACTGGATGAATATTAGCGATGGAATAATTAAGTCATAATTCATTGGTTGATTGTATCATTAACTATTTCTTTTCTTTTTCTGGGAGTGGGGAGGGGGGGGGAGCTTGTTAAAAATAAAATAAAATAAAAACTTATGATCATTTACTTAGACTCAAACTTGGCGACTTTGGTACCAACAAAAAAAATTGATTTAAATTAATAATAATTTTTTTTGTCTTGGCATAGGTTAACTTGTGGATATCTACTTTGAAATGAAAATTTTACAGTCATACTTGGCGACTTTGGTATTAACTTAATGTTTGATCACTTTAACAACTATATTGGCGAGTATACTCAATTGTTAAAAAATTATATGTCAAAAAAAATTGTTAAAAAATTATTGGAATACTTTGGTACACTAGGTGTTTTAACTGCTAGATCTTAATATTTATATGTTTAAACAAAAGTTTAACAATTAAAACACTCGAAGTAGTAAATACTTAGTGTTTTAACAGCAATGTTGTAGTTCATGCCATGACAATGGCCAATTGATGGTGATAATATGGGTCTCCATCAATCAATATAATAATGCATTTTCTATGTTATGTAAAAGAAATATTTGCTGATTATCATCAAGTGCTGGTGATACTAACTGTTCATTCAACGGTTCTAAATAGAATAGTGAGTATTACGACTATTTGAGGATGGAATGTACCCATTATGTGAAAGTGTGCTAGATCCTGCATCTGCACTGGATCTATAGAGATCTGTTATTATTTATTGATTGACGATGTATTAGTCAATTTAGTCACAAACTTACATATCAGCTCAAAAGACACAGTCACTCATTCAAGAAACTTATAATACATAATTTAAAGAAAAAAGAGAATTGATTGTTTTTGTAGTATAGAATGAAGTGAAGTGCAGGGGAAAACGATTCAACGAAGTCTATCATATGATGCAATCAAGTTTGGCATCATGTTCTTGTGCTTCGCTATCAGCCTGCTTGCCCTTTTACCAAGTTTTGTAAATTGATCAACGTCCGAGAAATACAGATATCCACACTGCCAAGCAAGTTGAAGAAAACTTCTGCTGTTTGATTGTCTTCGTCTCTTTTCTTCAATGTCAAAGCGCGTCCAGTTGATGTTCGTGATACCACCAATGGATTTTGTCATAATTTTTACTTAATTTTGTACAAATAATTTTGCCATTAATTTCATACAAAATCATAATTTGACTTTCGACCCCCAGTAAATAAATTTAAGCTCCAACAACCATATTCTAGCTCGGAACTATTACTCAGTTTTTGTAAGGATGTGCTTTTCTTATGCACCTGAGTTCGAATTTCTTTTTCCACAGTTTACCTTAGTTTAACGTAAAATATCATTTTTACAAAGAAAACATTTTGGGCCCTTAATAACTATACAAAAACTGAAAATTCGTTTGGTAATTATTTTCATTTATCAGGTTTTTCCCCGACTAGGATACATTTCTGAGAGTGTTTCGAGTGCTTTGCTTTGTTTTAAACATGATCAAATGAATTTTGTCAAAACTTCTCTCCTCTGTTGATCACCAATGCTCGTCATGATCGTTTAAGTTCGAGAAAACTGTAAAATTCACACGTCAGAAACACAGGGAGCCAAGTAGATCAATCCCGTTGAGCATATGAACACTAGCAGCTAGGCAAAAAGCCAGCTCTTCCTCCTACCATGCTATTACCAGTTTCGTAGTCTTCCCGCTCTGGCGTTCCCTCGTACCTCTTGAAGAAACCAACCAACCCTTCCACTGCATCTGCATGGCCATACAATATGGGGAATTTTGATTCCCAGCTTGATGAAGCTATCTCCTCTTGTATTGTACCTGGATTACCAAAAAATAGCAAAACAGATGGAAGATTTGTTACGAAAATGTCCATCATTCAGAGGATATGATAGAGAAGAAATCCTGTGGTCGCTTTTCTCCCAATTTAAACTTACTAAAAATGAAACTGCAACCCTTGTCCCAAAAACAAAACTTTAGCAAGAGAGCTTTGGAATTATACCACAATCCTCAACAGAATATCAGCCGAAGGGATCCGCTCAAAGCCTCAAAGCTCGAGGTCAGCAGTTAAAAGGAAATTTGTGTGTACAAGGGGTAGTACAAGGGTGTAGACTAGGTCTCCTCACCTGTGCTGATGTTCTCACATCCAACAAAACCACCTTTGCACTGAAGCATCTTATAAAAACAGTCTACAAGTTCGTTAATTTTAAAAATTTGGGGTGACTAAACTATAGATATATTTCTCAAGGACCTCTTGTGAGCTGATACGTGCGCATTAAAAAAATTGATAGAATCTGCAACACAAAATCTATCTATGTACAGCACAAAAATGCTTAATAAGATGCAAATCAAAACGGAAAGGAGGATTAATCAAAAGATAAGGTGCATCATACCTCGACTTGCTCTTAAAAGAATTCGTGGACTTTTTATTTCCGACTCCACTACTTTTTTCTGTTCTGCCTCATTTGACTCATGTCACTCTGGAACAGGTCCTGCATCTCCTTTGTCCTTGACTGAGTTTTCTGAAAGAAAACAGGAAGCGGGAATGTGAGGTGATTATAATCCTGCATTTTCTTTTTCAAAATTTTATTCTAATTTATTTAGGTCAAGTGTGTGACATGACAAGTATTTGGAGCAGAAAAAGTTGCCTCGAAAGAAGCGTCGAAAATTGGAAGCAGATGGGGAAATGTTAGAGGAGGAAAATCAAAATGAAAAGATGGATGTATGTCTCTGTCTTAAAAGATGGATGGAGGCAAGATTGTGAGGAAGAGTTGTAAGAAATCTAGGGGTGGTTTGGGAGTGAGGTGCTTAAAAAAAAGCACATATGACAAAAAACTGTGAGGGTTTTAGGTGTTTGGTAAACTAAAAAAAGGGCTTATTTTGGAAAGTGCTGTGAGAATAAGCTGAAATCAAAGGAAAAGCTGAAGCAGCTATTTGTTGCTTTGGAAAACTGGTTTTTTTTCAAAGCACACAGAGCTACAGTGCTCCTTTAATGAAAAGACCCACGCTGGACTTGTGGGCCAAGATCAAGTCGACGGCGAGGGAGGAGATCTCGACGGAGCGGACGTCGGATTTGGGTTGTGGGTATTCTGGGTTTGTGGGTTTTCTGTCGAAATGCGGTTGAAGACGGTGAGGGCGCCGACCTTGAGGGTTTTCTGGGTTTGGGGTTTTCTGGGTTGTGGGTAGAAGAACTGGATTTCCAGTCGGGATCACTGAAATCGATTTGTTGCCGGCTATGGCTCTTGCTCTGAGCGAAGACGCGGCTGCTGTTCTTGGCGACTCCACTGGAAGTAGTAAGCGCGGCGGTGGAGGACGAGTCCCGGCGGGGCGATCGCGTGCGAGAGAGTGGCTATAAAACTTAAGATTTCTTCAAGTTTGTATTGATCAATGCGAGAGTTGGAAGAATTGCAGAGAGAGTAAATAAATAGTTAAAAAAAAACTCATTTTATATGCTTTTTGATTATTTCACACAGCCACAGCTGTTTTACATAAAAGTTTACCAAACACTATCATACTGCTTTTTTTTTTTCAAAAGCACTTTTACAAAAAAGTTTACCAAACACTCTGCTGGTTTTATTTCACAGCCGCTTATTCTCACAGCACATTCGCTTATTCTCACAGCAGTTTTTTTTCAAAGCACAACAATACCAAACTACTCTTTCCCGGGGTGCTTTTCACTTTCATTGGATGCATGTCAACAAAAAGAAGATTTTTGAGACCATGGCTTTAGAGAAAATAGGATTACAGTGAAGATCTACGGCAGCTTAAGTTCTTCTCACTCCTATTAAAAGAACTAAACCATACATTGGAGAAGGTTTGCTGACATGAAAAACCTTTGACCATACAAACAGTCTCTTCTTTATTGAAAAGCTTTAGGGAAAAGAAAAAAAGTGAAGAATATTTTAGCCCAATTACAATTGGAATGACCAGCTTTATTTTTAACTTTTTGTTTGAGAGTCAAAGGAGAAGCAATAACGTCTAGATTTTCTCCATTAAATCAGAGAGTGCGTATAAGGCAAGTTAAACTTCTTGAGATTGCTTACCATATGAAAATGGAACCAAATATTGCTTTCCTGGTTGAGAAGCTCAGTTAGACTTCGAACATCCATTATATGGTTGAAACTAAATTTATGTAATCAGAAGACGGCCCCCCACCCCATTTTGAGGGCATTTTTAATGGTCATTGCAAATGTATTCTTCGTACCCATTCTGTAGTAAAGTAAAACCTCTGTATAGTGGTACTTTATATAGTAAAACCCCCATCTAGTTATAAAAAAGTTTGTTCCCAATTTGGGCTAGTTCTATATAAGAATAAACTCCACATCGTAATGAGTTATAATGTTTTTAGGTCCTGTCTTAAACAAACTTGCTTCCACATAGTAATAATTGTTGATAAAGTAAAAAAATATGGAATCTCACAAATAAAAATTTAAGTTTGAAAAAAAAAAAATTATCTCAAGTTGTGTGGAATAACAATTTTATCTTTAGAGTTGATGTCATGTTTTTTAGCTTGAGGGCACGTAATTTCTCGTTTACAACTTTTGGCATAAAAGACAGCACTGCATACATACATATATCAGCAATTAGGTGTCTCTCTTGTTCTAAAGTCCACATTTTGAAAAGAAAAAAAAAATGTAGTTAAACCTATGTTACGTAAAGAACTTCCTATAGTAATAAAATTGGCTTGGTCCCTAAATTATGACTGTATAGAGATTTTACTGTATTAAATAAATAATCCAAGCAAATCCAAGGCATCCATGAACAATATAAATTACCTAAAATTGTATGTAATTGAACAAATGCATGTTGACATAAAACCAATATGGTGCACGAAGAATGTTACACCACACCCCTCATTTTATTTAAAAAAATAGTTTTAATTCTTAATAGGTGAGCCCAAGGGCCTACCCCTGTTTTGTCCCCGGTTCCCTTCCCTTTTTCTTTCTTTTTTTGATTTTTATAACCCTTCTTTTCTTCTCGTCCTCTCGAGCTCACTCTCTCTCTCGAAACCACCATCTCTCTCCCTCTCTTCATCGAGACCACACACACTTTTTCTCTCCCTCTCTTCACCGAGACCACACACACACACCCAACTGCTTACCTGCACGAGGAAGACAACCATCATCATCATCAAACCTCGTCTTCTTCTCTCTTTCATATCGCTGCACAACTCGAGGAAACCCAGCTCCGGCTAGTTCCTACTTCCTCCGACTTGGGTAAGTTGTTCAACCACTCCAAAACGTCGTAAATGATGTTTAGAAGTAAACTTAGGTCGTTGTTGAAGTGGTTTGGCATGTTTTTACGCAGAAAACGAACTTAGATCATAAACCCAGTTTCCGGCGATAAACCGTGGTCGTTTGCCCATATTTTAGATCATTTTCCGGTTAACTCTGGCCACCAATCGGTCCTCACTTGATATGAACCTCTTCTCCACATTCCTAAGTACGTTTTGGCTTTTGAATCACTCAATTTGGTTAAGAAACGAAGAAGTTACAAAGCTTTGAAAATTGCCCAAACCTTCGGCCCAAAACCCAGTTTTTCGACGAGCACCGCCCCTTTCAAGGCGTTTTCCGGCCAAAACACGGCGAGTTGGCCGGCGTGCAGGATATCAATCTCCTCATCTCGTCGAGTACTACAACTTTCATGTTTGGATCACTTAATTTGGTTGAGTAACAAAGAAGTTATGGGTGTTTGAAGTGATGCCCAGAAACCGGCCATTTCATTGGCCTGAAAACGGGTCAACCGGACCCAAGTCCTTTGAAACTAACCCTAAACCCACGGGCCTCCAACCCAACCCGGGACCCTTTTAAGCCCAAACCCAATTATTTACCCTAGGCCCTTTTACCAACCCAATTTCCTAACCCTTTAACCTAGAAACCCAAAACCCTTTAGGTCATAAACCCTTAAGGACCTAACCCAACTTCCTAAGCCCTAAACCTATTTAACCTTAACCCAAAACCCAAGCCCAAAACCCTAAACCCTAAACCCAGTTTGACCTATCTGACTCGTTGACCCGTGTTGACCCGGTCAGCTATCAGCGTTGACTTTGACCGGTCAATGTTGACTTTTCGAGTTTACTTTTTTGATTTCGTTGGAGACCCCTCCTAGGCTAATTTCGACGTTCTGGACTCGTTTTTAATGTCCATTTTTTCAAATAAAATCGTTTGAATAGAGTTTGACTAAGTTGTACCCTTTATGTACTTAGGGGCAACTATTGTGGCTTTTCTATATTCACTAGCAGCGCAGCGTTGGACGGCTAAGTACTGTGAGTGGACCCCTTCTAAAAATGCATGTTTTATTAGTAGAAATGCATACATGAAAAGCATGAGTTTATAAGAATGTTTATGAGGTGTATGTGCAATGGTTTTGTATTACCTAGTGGTTCCAATTTCCGCTACGAGATGAAATGATAGATTCCGGTCCATCCCGGGCGACGATGGAGTTGGCATAGGGCATGGAGTGTGTTTCCTCTAGCTATTTAGCACAGGGACGGGGAGCTGGCATAGGGCCTAAAGCGATATTTTCCTCTGACCATATGCTTAGGGACGGGGAGATGGCATAGGGCCTGAAGGGATATATGTGGACATTTGACGCTAGTGATTATTATATGCGAGTTATTAATTGAGATATTGCACGGTGAGTTATGAATTGAGATATTGCATGGCATTCTAGGTTTTGGAAAACCTATGTTTATCATGATAATTATATATATGTGTTTTCATGAAAACTTGGGGGTTAGTATGTTGATAACTGTTTTACTATTATGTATATCAAATTGGTCCACTCACCTTTGTTTTGCGCCCCCTTCAGGGTTTAGAATCGAGGCGTACAATCCCGGCATCAAGACACTTTTGTATCGGCATCTTCGAGTCCTCTCGGTGTAGGACCCACTCTTTTTGTTCATTCAATTTTTATATCCTTTCTTTTAGTATTTCAAATTAGTTGTATACTCTGAACACATTCATTAAATGCCTATTTAATGTTCTATTTAATTCTTATTTCTCGTTCCTATGCATTTTAAATGGCTTACGTCACCCCTCGGGTGTTGGCCAGCACATGACCATCCCGATGTCTACAGGACATCGAGATCAGGGCGTGTCAAAGAAATTACCTTATTTGCATTTTCCTTTTCCATAAACATTATTAAACCATAATAATAATAAGTAATACACAGCAATTTTCCAAGCAATGAGTAGGTAGCAACATTGTAAAACATTCTAATTATTTGTTGTGCTTTAAAAAATGATAACAATTAGGTAGCAAGAACACTTAAAGTCAAATAGTATTACAAGAGAAAATATCGGGAGGTTTTGTCATTCAAATCATCAAAAGCTTCCCAAAAATGAAGCATTAAACTATTGGCAGAAAACGAAATCATCAAACTATTGTGCAGAAAACTTCGTGTCAGTCAGTCAATCTTCAATCTTCAATCATACTATCTTCGGTACCGAGGGAGGGAGGTCCGCCGTTGTTCTCAATCGTTACACGGATTTCCAATATTCTTTGAATTGCAATGATCCAAGGTTGGATTTCACCAACTTCAACAAAATTTCTCTCGTCATTTGGATGAAGCGGTAAATCGATTTATGCAAGTTGAATGAAACTCCACCTCTATTGTATTGAACTCTTGTTCCAGAACAACTTGTAGGTCGAGCAACAAGTCGTTTGCATCTTCACACCGTGTAATGCCTAATTGGTTTATAACCTGGCGGTCTGGACTATGATATGTGACAACATCTACCCATCTAGGGTTAAGAATGGGTTGGGCTACAATTCCACGGAGGAATATAGGGACTAGAAACCAAACAACTTGATCCTTAATTTCTTCTAATGTCATATCGAATTGATGCAGACCCTGTTGCACAACATATATAATGTTATAGTGCTCATGAGGGTGGATATGATTGGGAAGCCGATAACGGACCAACTCATCTTGCACTTATTGATCCAGCATAGTAGCATTTGGGACTTGTTCAAGATCAATACGAGCAACCAACTCGTGCATACCATAACCAATAATTTCAACAGGTACTCATACTCCTCCCCTATTGCCATCATCACCATTATCATCCTCATCTTCTTCCTTTTCATTATCGATGTCCCCTTCCAAATCATCACCATCATCTTCATCTGTTAGCACACCTTCATCATCATCAAGGTCTGCGCCGGTAGGGTCTGCAAGGCCAGCTGTCATTACCTCGCTTGCTACTATATTAAATAAGTTACATTGTACATATAGACTTGTTACTAGAGAGGTTAGGGTTTGACATCCTTCTAAAGTGAGGGTGAAAGATCATTTTATTTACATATAGTGAGGCCCAAATATTAAGGCTTAATATATGGTACAACATGAATCCCCAAGTTTTTAGTCAAGAAAATCTTTTGGCTAGAGACTTCAATATGACTAAATGTCGTCGAGAGTCGGTCCTTGGCATGAGGCTGGTAATGATGAAGGCGTGATACTTGATGATGATGATTTGGAAGTAGATGTTGATGATAAAATAGAGGAAAATAAAGCAATAATGTCAATGATGCTTACCATCAATATCCATCATCACAATCAATATGACATTGAAATTGATATGATGTTGGAAGAATTACATGACGAAATTGGTTGGTTTCTTGACTTTGAACTTCTATGGCGGCTGCCGAGTAATGACAGTTGGCCTTGCAGACCCTGCCGGCACAGACCTTGATGATGAAGAAGGTGTGCTAACAAATGAAGATGACGGTGATGATTTGGAAGGGGACATCGATAATGAAAAGGAAGAAGAGGAGGATGATAATGGTGATGATGGTAATGGGGGTGGAGTACGAGTACATGTTGAAATTGTTGGTTATGGTATGCACGAGTTGGTCGCTCGTATTTATCTTGAACAAGTCCCAAATGCTACTATGCTGGATCAATAAGTGCAAGATGAGTTGGTCCGTTATCGGCTTCCCAATCATATACACCCTCACAAGAACTATAACATTATATATGTTGTGCAACAGGGTTTGCATTAAATCGATATGACATTAGAAGAAATTGAGTATCAAGTTGTTTGGTTTCTAGTCCCTATATTCCTTTGTGGAATTGTAGCCCAACCCATTCTTAACCCCAGATGTGTAGATGTCATCACATATCATGGTCCAAACCGGCAAGTTATAAACCAATTAGGCATTACACGGTGTGAAGATGAAGACGACTTACTGCTCGACTTACAAGTTGTTTTGGAACGTGAGTGCAATATAATAGAGGTGGAGTTTCATTCAACTTGCATAATCAATTTACCGCTTTCATCCAAACGACGAGAGAAATCTTGTTAAAGTTGGTGAAATCCAACCTTGGATCATTGCAATTCAAAGAATATTGGAAATCCGTGTAACGATTGAGAACAACGATGAACCTCCCTCACTTGACACCGAAGATAGTACAATTGAAGAATGAAGATTGACTGATACAGAGTTTTCTGCACAATAGTTTGATGATTTCGTTTTCTGCTAATAGTTTAATGCTTCATTTTTGGGAAGCTTTTGATGATTTGAACGACAAAACCTCCCGATATTTTCTCTTGTTAGCCTCAAAGACTTTAACTTGTTCGTCTACCTCATCCTCCAGCGGTTGTTGTTCATCGGCGTCAGAATATTCATCGTCGCTTGGGGGCTCGAATACGAAACCGGCAACCATTTTCTCAAAATTTTGGGTGGGAAATGAGGGGTTTATGGATTTTGGGTGCGAATGCGTATTTCCTAGTAGAGTTTTAGACAGCAGCGAAAAATGAAGGCAGACGTATGTGGCAGGTGTATTTATGATCGCATCTGACGTGGCTGGTGTAAGCGGACATGGGTCGGCCTGGCTTGATGTAATTGGCGGGCTTTGGTCCTTCACATGAGCACAATTTAAGGGTTATTTTTCTTAGTGGAGGAGGATTCTCTCCCCTCTTAATCTCTCTCCCCTTCCCTCTCCTCCTATTTGAACGGTTACGGTTTAGCCACGTCAACATCTTATATTGATTTTTTTATAGAAACAATAAGACAAAAAACAATATGTGAAAGGAGGGGAGGGAAGAGGATGTGAATAAGAGGGGAGAGAATCTTACTCATTTCTTAGTAGGGTTAAAAAATGTTAAATATTTATTATAGATACGGTATTATTTACATTGAGAGTGTGTGAGTTAGTTAAGGCTCACAATGAGTTAACTATAATAATTTAGTTTAAATTCGTCTTTCGCAAAAATCGAACTAAGACCTCTCACTTACAAGTGAAAAGGAATATCACTAGACCGTAGCACTAAGTGAAAAATAATTAGTTGTTAGGGGAGGGGGCATCATAATCGAACCCACAACAGAGTGCATAGACATGATTGCTTTCCGTCATTGCAGTAAAGCATCATCTGGTTGTTTTCTACTTTTACGCTTCTTCACCCAAATGAGTGCATGATTGAAGTAGCATTATTTTAGGCATACATTAGTTGTGCCAGTGTTTATGCTCCTCATGTGCACTCAAATTTGAATCCTCCTTCGCGAACTTTAGAAATAGATATGAAGTATTATAATAATGAATTTGTATTGGCGTTTTAGCTTTAATTGAGGCGCAATGTGAAAATTGCTGAAGGTTGTGATGATTTCAAACCTGTGGAAAGGGTTCCTTGCAATCATGCGAAACTAACGACATAATCGATAACAGAGCTGCGCATTTGGGGCAAAAAACGAATGTTGATCCATATACCAGCTTACATAAAAATTGAGAACCGAAACAAAATCTAAGAAAAAGAAATGTAAGATTCATTACTCCAACACATTTCACAAGCACAAAACAAATCCCGAATCATATGTTAAAACCTCCCTATGCAACCCTACGACTCAAGGGTAACTGCTGGATAGTCTTGGTAGCCTGTAACCGCTGTTATCCTTATGCGCGTATTGGGCTGGATGCATGACAAACAAGTTAAAACTAAATCATCATAACAGCAATATGCAATTCAGGATTTAATGATGCGTATTACCAAACTCCCGGGGACATTAGATGAAGTCTATGCAGAAAACTATTAAGGAAATATTGCTACCCCTGCGTCCTATCAACAATGATCGAAACAATTGAGTTTGGTTGGGACACCAGCAAATTACATGTGATGATTCTGCAAGATTCAGTACCTAGTACAACAATGATACATATGTTTCTTCATTTCATGCATAAATTATACCCGAAAACCTTGTCAGGACAGTACAGCCCCAAAGCCTCAAGCCTCTTGCCGTAAAATGCATGATGCATATAGCTGTATGCACTAACTTAGTTTCTACCATCATAGTATATTAACCCAAGGAAAAGAAAAAAAATAAAGGAATAAAAAGTTAAACAACTGAAACTTATTTTCTTTCCTTGTTTCAATATATGAATTCAAGTCAACAGGAGTAACTAAACAGATAACACAAAGGTAGTCATTGCACTTATGAATAAAATCAACTGTTCTCGTTGGTTCACAAAGAAATGAGGGTAATACCTGTCGGTGACCAATGTTTCTCCTATAATTTTTCTTCTTTTTATACTTGAAGACAACCACTTTGTCATTAAGTCCCTGCACAATGATATACGCAACAATAAGACATAGAAAATATTAAAAATATACTAACTAAATGCAAACAAATTCACAATTATACCGACATTCTTTACGATGGTGAAAGGGAAAGATTCATTATAGCATAATGAATTACCTGCTCTTCAACGACAGCGTGTACAGCGGCATTTGTCACCACTGGTTTTCCAATGTACGTACTTGTTTTCGTCCCCACCAGCAACACTTTGTTGAGCACAATCTGCATAGGATCAAGTTTAAACACCTTGAGGACAAAGCAACGGTAACTTCTTAGAAAATAAAAGATCCAATGCTGATAACATTAACTGGTTTTATAAATAGAGAGAAATATATGATTTCAAAGCCTTTAAAGGCTAAATTAGAGGCGACTAGACCATAGTATTCTCCAATTTTTCATGAAGTCTAGTACAGCAAGAGTACATTTATAGAGAGTTAAAAGTACATATGTGCTGAAAGGGGCGTAGGTGAGGAACCGCTTGGCTTGGACAAAAACTAAACTCTTATTCAAGAAGTGATTGATAATTTGAAATCAGAATCCCAAGAATATAATTGCAAAAAATTCCTTCATAACCAGCAAAACCAAGAATATTATTACAATTTGTCTTGAAACGACTTTTGCATGCATCATATCAATAATTTGTCTTGAAACGACTTATCGCAGCATTTCCAAACCACATTTTGTTCAAACAATGATTTCTAAATTTCATGATGTGCTGTAAGATTAGCAGGGAGTCACCTAATATCACAGGTTAACTCAACTGATGAGTCTAACATTGGAGACCTGTCGCTGGAAATGGAATGTTTCTCATCCAACCCAAGAAGTAAAAGCATATGAACTTCAACAAGACCATTCCACTCTAGCGATTCTCGTAACAGTGATGCATAAAAATACAACTAAAACTAGCCCTTGCACTAGAACTACAATTAACGGCTTGATGAATCCATACAACTAAAACTAAAGCCGAAATGGAGCATCAACGACAAGAATTTCAAGTAACGGATAGTGAAGAAGGCGAAGAATATAATACCTTGTCGTTGACATTAGCGCCTTTCAGCCGCTGAGTATAGATAAATCGTCCAGGAATGACAATGTACTGGCGCCCACCAATCTATTAGACATCATACACAAGCAACCCAGTCGGCAGTCATAAGATTAACAACTTTCGAGCTGATTAGAGAACCCCAACTTCAATTTTTGTTCGTAAATGTAATTACAAATCAAAACATCACCTGGGTAAACTGGTAATCACCACTAAACCACCAAATTAACGACCAAAAAGGAAATTTGGCAGCATTCAATCACAAATTCAATCAAAGAAGTAAAATTGAATGCATACCATAACAACAGCGAACAGCTGCTCGCGTTTTGGGGCCTCCGACGAAGGGGTTTCCACGACTTGCAAGGCCGCCGGCTCCGAATCATCGGGTCCGGCCTCCGGCTCGGGATCTTGAAACTCGGCCTCGACAGCCACGGCGGAATCCGACTCCGACGACTTGGTTAGAAGCGGGAACGTGGGTCGCCGTGAAGAGCAAGAAGACAGCTTGTGGGAAGAAGACAAGGAGAGAGACGGAAAGCTCAAATGGGTTGACGGAGTTTGAAGATTTTGCGAGATTTTGCAATGGGTTGCGAACGAAGAGCATAACGAAAGAGTTGCAGTTGCAGAGGCCGCCATTGTTGCCGTCGTTTCTTTCAGAGCTCACTCACTACTCGCACTATGCGTCTCCGACTCGCCAGACAGACTTATCCTATCCGTTGGGGGATTCTATTTCGACCCAATAATTTGCTACTTGTACCCTTCATCTGCAACCCGAAAACCCAATTTTGCCCTCTCAGCAAATTTATAATAAAAACAAGGGGTCCGATATTCACACACCTTATTTTACTTCTTACACACATTTTTAATTTTTGGCCGTCAGATAAGATGAATTGAAGAAAATCAACGTACAGAAATTAACAAGGATGTGTGAAAAACAAATTTGTTTATATTTCCCCTACTATCCACACACCCCTAAAAACAAATTTGTTAATATTTCCCACCGTGCAGTAGGAATCCTTTTGAAACAAGGAAAGGCATTACATCCCCTACTTATAAATACTCCCCTCCCCTCTCATCGTTTATGTTCCTTCTGTAATTCCTTCGAGATTGCCTTCGGAAAACCAAGCAACAAGAAGAAGTAGACGACGACACGAAAAAGATGAAACCAACAAAAAGCGAATCGTTGGCATATCTAAGGGAGGTGAAGGAGGTATTTGCAAAGCAAGACAAGATCGAAAACTTCCGCCACTTTGTTCAGCTCCTCCAAGACTTCCGGACCCAAAAAACTGACACCGACGCTCTCACTCGCACCGTCAAACAACTCTTCCAAGGCCACCCCCATCTACTCTTAGGTTTCAATGCCTTCTTGCCCAAGGAACATCAAATTACCTCTCAACCCCACCCTCATCCTCCTCTTGCCTACCGAAAAGCCATTGCTTTCGTCAACAAGGTCAAGACCAGACTGCTAGGCGAAAGCCGAGATGATGATATTGATGTTTACGAGTCTTTTATAAACGTTATGGCTAGTTACAGAATGGTCAGCATGTCATCCAAACGAAAACAAAACGCTAGTTGTAGTACTAGTAGTTGTGAATCTAGCGACGATGACCGCGAGGCTACTGAAGTAATTTACCACAAGGTTGCAACTCTTTTCAAAGACCACCCAGATTTACTACAAGAATTCACTAGCTTTCTACCCCATCTTCGTCAAGATTACCACTCTTACCTTGAAGTAACAACGGTAAAAGATAAAGACCACTCGCGCAGTAGAAACTGCACTCCAAGCTATTGCTTGCTGCCAAAGAATTACTCATCAATGCATAGCGATTCCAGAAGAAGAGGGCTCGAGTCTCAAGTACTCAACGACCGTTACGTACTATGCGTTACTACTACTACTACTTCCACTTCTGTGCCCAAATCAGAGTATGAACAAAGCCTTTTTCGCTATGAAGACGACATGTATGAGCTCGACATGTTTTTGGAGACGGTGAAATCGACTAGTAAACGTGCAGAACAGTTACTGGACAAGATCAACAACGAAACAGGCCATCAAATCCATCTCGAAGATCACTTCACGGCGATGAATCTGAGGTGCATTGAGCGATTATACGATGACATGGGGCTTGAGGTGCTGGATGTGTTGAGGGAAAATGCTGCGGTGGCTTTGCCGGTTATAATAGCCCGGTTGAAGCAAAAGTGGGAAACATGTTGTGGTTTTAATCGGTTTTGGGCTCAACAATCTCAGACGTTGTTAGCAAACTAATGGCTCCATATTTTGTAGTAAATAGTAACTATCATTTTTCATGAAGTTTGTGTTACAGTACTGCAGCAGTGTTTTACGCGAAGAATAACGCAAGATCATTTGGAACCAAATATATGCATATCAATACCGCCTTCTGTATTACCAATGTGTGGGTACTTGTTATATTTCAAAAGAATAGTATCCCTCTTAAACGTGGTGTATTTAATTGAAATTTTGAGAGACTTCAACGTATTTATAAATTTATATATTTTAATATAATTTAATTGATTTGTAGAGGTTTTATGTAAAATTTGAGTGAATTCTCTCAAATTCTCATGAGAGAGATAAAATTTGAGAATACTTAAAATGCACTACGAAATTTTTTCAATTCCCAAACTTTTTGAAATCCTTTAAAATCAATTTTTATTTAATACACCTAAAATATTATAATTAAAACAATTATGATTGAATACACTTTGTGACACGCCCCGATCCCAATGTCCTATAGACATTGGGATGGTCAAGTGCTGGCCGACACCCGACGGGTGACACAAGCCATTTAGAATGCATAAGAACGAAAAATAAGAATTAAATGGAACATTAATAAACATTTAAGGAATGTGTTCAGAGCATACAACAAATTAGAATACTACAAAGAAAGAATATAAATTCAATAACAATAGGAGTGGGTCCTACACCGAGAGAACTCGAAGATGCTGATGCAGAAGTGTCTTGACGCCGGAATTATATACCTCGATTCTAAACCTTGAAAGGGGCACAAACAAAGGTGAGTGGACCAATTTGATATACATATAAGAAACAGTTATCAACATACTAACCCTCAGATTTTTATGAAAATACATATGTATCATGATAAACATAGGTTTTCTGAAACCTAGAATGCCGTGTAATATCTCAATTCATAACTCGCATATAATAATCACTAGTGTCAAATGTCCACATATATCTCTCCAGGCTCTATGCCATCTCCCCGTCCCTGAGCATATAGTCAGAGGAAAATATCGCTTCAGGCACTATACTAGCTCCCCGTTCCTATGCTAAATAGCCAGAGGAAACACACTTCACGCCCTATGCCAACTCCACCGTCGTCCGGGATGGACTGGAATCTATCCCTTCATCCCGTAGCGGAAATTGGGACCACTAGGTAATACAAAACCATTGCACATACATCTCATATACATTTCATAAAACATACTTATAAACCCTGCCTTTCATGCATGCAATTCTACTAAGAAAACATGTATTTTTAGAAGGGGTCCACTCACAGTACTTCACCATCGAAAGATGCGTTGCTAGCGAAGAAACAATTGCCACAATATATGCACCTAAGCACATAAAGGGCCCAACTTAGTCAAACTCTATTTAAACGGATTTATTTGGGAAAACGGACATAAAAAACGGGTCTAGGACGTCGAAATTAGCCTAGGAGAGGTCTCAAACGAAACTCAAAAAGTCAATGTTGACAGTTGATTGGTCAAAGTCAAAGTCAACGGTCAAAGTCAAAATTGAAGTCAACTTTGACTGTTGACCGGGTTAGGGTCAGCGGGTCAGTCAATGGGTAGGGTCAACCCAGGTCAACTGGGTTTTGGATTGAATCCAGATTTGGGTATAGGGTTTGGGTTTTAGGGTCATGAGCCAGAGGCCCTAATTGAAGGAACCCAAAAGGGTTCCCTAGGTTTGGATTACACAGGCCAAAGGCCCTGGTCTTCTCGACCCAAAGCTTTAAGCCCAGGGTTTGGGTTTTAGTTGCCAAGGCCCTAAGGCCTTTTGGGTTTTAACATAACTAAAATAAAAAAAATGCAACAGCTAAGGTTTTTGGGTCACAACTAACACGGGCCGAAGGCCCCAAACTACAAAGGCCCAAGGCCTTTAACATAATTTAAATAACTAAGAAAATAAAAAGGGAATACGGGCTGAGATTTAAAACGGGCCTAAGGCCCGAAGGCTTGGATGCACCGGGAAAGATAGAGACGAACGCTGAAGCTTCTACAGCTTCGGCCGACTACAAACGGAGGTCTAGGGCTCCGATCTAACTACCAATTTAAAGCAAAAGACTAGAGGAGTACTTTGGTACCTTCAATTTGAAGCGAATCGACCGGAGACGCTCGGAACAACCCTCGAGTATCACGCTCAAAATCACATCCAACAACAATCCAACATTGAGAGAGAGTGAGAGATTTGAGGCTTACCTCGCCGGAAAAGAAAGAAATTCTTGCCGGAGAATTTCTGGGTTCTGTCATCTTAGCAGCGACTCGAGAGAGAGAGAGAGAGAGAGAGAGAGAGAGAGAGAGAGAGAGAAAAAAAGGACGAGAATGGGGGTGATCCTCCTCGCGCCAGGGTTGCAATGGCATGTGTGAGTGGGTGTGTGAAGCTCGGTGAAGAAGAAGGAGATATGAGAGTTCGAGAGAGCTAAGAGGGAGAGAGAAGAGAGGGAGGTCGGGCAGGAAGAGGAGAAGAGGATGGAGCAAGGGAAATGGGGACATAATTAAGGGGGTGGGCCCCCCTTGGGCTCACCGTTTAAGGTCCAAAATAATTTTTAAATAAAAAGAAAGGGGGTGTAACACTTTGAAATTTTGAGAATCACTTAAAACCTAATTAAATATAGAAAAACTAACGAAAAGTCCAAAAAAACTTTAGTTTTAATGAAAAATGATAAATGTGTAGTGAATAGTAGCAGGAAAAAGTAAAAATGTGATTTTTCATTAAAAATGAATAGTACTGGAAGTGTTTTATTAAAACTCTCATTAAATATTCTTGAATTTGTTAAAAAAAATTAAAATCTCTTAAAATCTCAATTAAATAGACCTAAACTCTGGAAAGGGAATTAATAAATTTAGTATATTCTCAAATCAAAAGAAAAGGAAAGAATAGGAAATTAAGAATAATCAATAATAGTATTCATCTTTACTTGTAAAGAAAGAATAGAAAAAAAAGTTCTTTTAATACTAACGATACTTTATACTAAAATAAATTTGAACAACTACTTAGTAGTATTCATCTTTACTTGTAAGTGAGAGTTTTTAAGTTCAATTATCGTGAAATGCGAATTTTAACAACATTATTACTAGTCTATTGTGAGTTTTGTCTCATTCTCCTACCTTTTTAATATAGATAATATCCTCTGCTAAAAAAAATTTGAACATAAAACAAAATATATTGAAGAAAATACTTTAATCACTATGAAAATCAACCACTTGCTCGGAAAAAGAAGGTTGAATATGAAAGTGATGGGGAAGGAGACAGCCGGGGATAAGTTGTACCATCTGTTGTTGGGATTCCAGGGTACCTTGAATTCTTTCATCCATCACCCGTGACTAAGTATTTTATCTTATTTTTTATTTTCGTAAATGAATCAATTTACACATAGAGTGCGCATCACGCACCCACCCAACCAAAACGTCTGTCCGAATGCCTTGAACTGTCAACCGAAGAGTCGTCGACTCGTCACAGTCTCTCTCTCTCTCTCTCTCTCTCTCTCTCTCTCTCTTATTTTATTTTATTGGAGAACGGGATCTTTCTCTCCATTCGTCTGCCGGTAGCCTGTTTCTTTGTCTGCCTTGGACCCAAAAAAAGAAAATTGAATCCCCTTATAAACAAATGGTGAAGATTTTCATAATTCATTAATAAAAATAGTTAGATTTTGATTTTTCTAAAAATTATAATAATTATAGCTATTAGATCAAAGTCTAACGATTTCTGTTAGTGGGTCGTGAGGATTCTTACTATTTACTTAAGAGGGAATTCAATTCCAAAAAACCCTAATTGTAATTAAACATCAAATTATATTATAATTTATTATAATTTTATATTATAATTTATTATTTAAATAGTAAATGTAAAAGAATAAAATAAAAAAAGAGCAAAGGGAGTAAGAGAGAGAGAGAGAGAGAGATAGAGAGAGAAAAGAGGGGCAGCGAAAGGGTGGTGTCGGCTTCGACCAAACACGACCTCACCTTAAATTTATCATCCTCCGATCCCAATTCCCAATTCCCAAATTCCCCCACCTCCCAAATCAAAACCCTAATTTACTTCTTTCAGTTCAGGAAGACGATTCGTTTCAGCTGATCAGCTCTGCATCTGCTTCTCTGGGGTAAGGTACACTCTTATTACTGCTCACTAAGCGCTCTCTCTCAATTCTTCAGTGCTTTTTGTACTGGGATTCCAAATCTGTGAGAGATCCAGAGTTTGGGGATCTTAGTTTTGTTTGTGGGAAAATGGTCCAACTCATGATATCAACTGCTTCAATTTTTTTCCATTTTTTGTTTTGGTTTTTCAAAAAGGGAAAAAATAGTGAAATTTCTTGTAATTGAAGATGATTCTTAGTTGGGGGTTCAATGAAGTTGCGTTTTTGGATCCGAAAAGTAGCAAAACCGACGAAAATGCATTTTCGATATTATACACAATCGAAATCTACAAACATAAAAAAGTGCATTTCATGGAGTTTGTTCCGTTCTGGCTTTTATTTCTTGAATTCTGCATTAAAGTGCGTTTCGAATTCTACTTTACTGAAAAATTGCTCTTTTTAGGCTAAGAAAGGTTAAGAACCCGAAAAGGTTAGTAATTTCATGCTTTATTGTTCACACGAAGCTGGCTACGCTGGCATTGAAAGTGTGTAGATTTTAAGGCTTTATAACTATCAGGCGCTGAAGCTAGTTTTGGATTGATTATGGGTGATCATTAAGGGGATTTACTTAATGGGTTTGTGTTAGTTGGTAGTACTTTTAGTTGAACAGCGTTGGGTGGCTTGTTTCTACTTTCTATAAAAACAACTTGTTTAACACTTGGGTTTCTGCAGAAAAAAAAAAAGCTTCAGGGTTGGGAGAATATTTTCTTAGTTTTGTTATGGCATTCTCAGCTTCCAATCATTACCAAGGCAGTTCCCGGACAGGTTTGATTTTCTCATCTGGTGGAACCTCTTACTAATTTGAAAGTTGTGTTTTGCTTGCTGTTAGTATGCTATACTTGATTAGAAGGTGGATTATTGATGAACCTTGTTTTGTGTTGGTTAGTATGATCTTTAATTTTTACCAAAATATGAAGAAATTATTGATTATCATTAAGACCATGTATACAAATCCAACTAAAGGTGCTTATCATATATGTTTTCATATTTTCAAGATCATAGGTGTTTTATCGGATGTCCCCAAGGGGACAGATCACAGGTGTTTAATATGCAGAAATTTTGCTTGTACCTTGTTACTGATGCGTTCTCGTGGAAACAAATCTTATTGAGGCCATGGCTTAGTTAGAATTTTGGGAGTAATCATTTTAGTAATATTTTACTAACGCTTTTACTAAAAATGTTTTCTGAAAATGTTTTACCATAAATGTATTTTACTTTTCTAGAGAAATAAATTCATTGTTTTGCTGGAATGTACTTGAGTTTTTATAGAACCTAAGAATTGGCTTACTTTGTAAAACTTCATTTTGCATTTATAGAAAATTTTGATCATTTAGTTTAATGATTACCACAGGTCATGACTAACTAAGGGAATTGTTTCTCTTGTAATGTGATAGCCATATCATATGCTACCTGCATCCAGTGGATAGTAATCTACCTAACAGGATACATCCAGGTCATTTATGTAGTTTAAAGTTAGGATGATAAGCTGACAACAAACCATTGTATCATCTTATAAGCCAAGGAGAAAAGAATTGAAGGAACAACATTTATAGGATGCCTCTGTTACTGTAAATTTGTTTCCTGTTTTTGTCGTGTTCAGTTGTGCTTTTTAATACTTGTCTCTGAATTGTATTTTCTTACATCTTGATAATTAATAGATTTCTAATCGCTACAGTGGTTTCTAAGGGGCTAGAAGTATTTGCCTTTGTTTGAGTGGGTTTATTTGATGTTTTCATTTTGGGTCCATAGTACATCTTCCTTCTCCTCATTCGTGTGGCTAAACTTCGTTGATTTTATAGGGACACCTGGTGATGCTTTGTATAAGGAACTATGGCATGCTTGTGCTGGTCCCCTTGTCACCCTTCCACGTGAAGGGGAGCGAGTTTATTACTTTCCACAGGGTCATATGGAACAGGTATGTCCGAGCTTTAAGTTTATCTACATGTAGCCAGTGGGTTGAATTGTGTAACTGCATCATTTGGAATGACGTTTTACTTAATAATGTCAGAAACCAGTTTTGAATTATATAAGCAATTACCGTTTAATACAAATAGCTGTAGTCAATGGACAACCTGTATAATGAAGAGATATATAGTGAGCTCTAAAGGGAGAGATGATTCTCCTTTACTACAGGTTTAAGGGGTTTTTTTTATTTATATATTTTATTTTATTAAAACATCTAGAGAATTGAAGAGAGAAGACATTAGCTTTAATTGTTCATGCCAAGATCATTCTCTCAATTTTAGTCTGGAGTGCAATATAATGAACTTGGGTTTACTTCTCTAATCGAAAATGAGGGTTCTATGTTCCAGTCAATTTGGGGTGGGGTATATTCTGGTTGTGACGTCAATTAACATATATACCCCTCATATGTTCATCATGATTTAAAGTTAACAGAAATCCTAACAGATTTGACGGAGAGGGGACATTGGCACTTTTTAAAAGATTAGGGTGGATCCAAACCAAATGGAAAGTTAAGTGGGAAAACTGGAACAAGACGCATGCTTTTTCTCCTTTGAATTAATATTAAAATATTGAATAGCTAGTCGCTAGTACCCCCACCTCTCTTTTTTTGACTTCTCTCTAAATTTGGAGCTGCGGTATAACATATGTTGTGTGGACTCAATCTGGTGTTGGATGTGCTTTGTGATCCTAGTAATGGTACTTACCAAAGTGTTTCCATGAACTTGGAGTCCCTAATAGCCATGTAACGTGCTGTTGGTGTTGCCGATTAGTGTGATTGTAAGGTCCAGGTTTTGATTGCCTTAGGTTGGATGCTTTAGATTGTCTTTACATGGGATGTGGGTTGTTATATGGTTTGTAGATATTGTGCGTTTTAGGTGAGGTTGTGATTGGTGGGCCTTGGGTCTTTTAGTCTGTGAACTATACTCTAGCACCACCTATGTTATATTGGTACTATGAACTTTAGTCCAAAGATTTATTTTAAAGCTTAGTTCAAGCATGCAACTCGCTTTAGATTGTGTATTCTGCTTGGTTTTCATGTAATATGTTGTCGTGCATAATTTTAGAATTTTATATTACTTTTGTCTTCCATGTTTGTTTTCCTCTTTTTTCAGTTTTACAATTTTTTTCTTGCTCTCATAGGTGGCAATTAGTTGATTTTTTTAATCACCTTTTTCTATAAGAATAACACGTTGTTAGTCTTGCGTACTTTTGCTGTTTGGGCCGTATATGACAACTATATATTCATCGTTATAAAATAAACTGATCTAGAATAGTTTAATTCGCTGCTAATTTGCTCTATATGATCTTTGTCTATCTTACTGACTTTACATGTATTTTTCTTTATAATAGCTTGAAGCATCAATGCATCAAGGGTCGGAGCAGCAAATGCCTTCATTCAATCTTCCATCCAAAATTCTATGTAAAGTTGTTAATGTTCAGCTTCGGGTGGGTGACCATTGTTTAAGTTTGTTATAGTATTTTTTTTTCTTTCTTTTTTTCTGTTATCGTGCATCAGTTGGCTCTAGTTTGTAGTAGTGTGATTTTTACTTAACCTGAATGTAGGCTGAACCTGAAACAGATGAGGTTTATGCACAAGTTACCCTCCTACCAGAAGCAGATGTGAGTTGTCTTCCCCTAACCTGTAAAAGATTAATTAACCAATTTTGACGAAGTATTTATCTTTGTAGTTTCTGTTTGTACCTAGATTCATAATTGATTGCAGCCCTTGGCTTCCCCTTTTGCATTTGTGTTGTTATCCTTTATTTGATTCTTCTTCATGGATCAGCAAAGTGAGGTAACAAGTCCAGATCCTCCACTCCCAGAAGCTCCACGGTGTACAGTGCATTCATTTTGCAAGACACTTACTGCTTCTGACACCAGCACACATGGTGGATTCTCCGTCCTTCGTAGGCATGCTGATGATTGTCTGCCACCACTGGTTAGTTAATTTTTTAACAAACTTTTAATATTTTTGAGTTTCTACCTTATTTATTCCGTATGTTTGCTTGTCTTTTTCTCCTATCCTATGCCTTGGGGTGGCCTAGTTGGGGTTGGCTCGTTTCTCTATACATTGCCTGAATTTCAATTTTTTCAGGATATGTCCCAGCAACCTCCATGGCAAGAATTGGTTGCAACTGATTTGCATGGAAATGAATGGCATTTTCGGCACATATTTCGAGGTTGGCTATATTTTTTTGAATGGTTTACTGGATACACATGTATTTTTTTATTGTAACCGCTTTAGCTAGGAATCTTCCTAAAATTGCATTTTGTCTATTTGACCATTATGCATTGAACCACTTTTATGTTTGTAACTTTGTATTAGTAATTAGTTAATATTTTTTATTTTGAATGGTGAGTGGGTAGCTTACATGTGCTTACATAAGTTTAGCTATTTTGGTTGGTCTGGTTGGCATTGCTTTGGACTGGCTTCCCCTTATTTTTTTTGTGGCTCGGCGTTCTTTTATCTATTTGCTGTACTTCAACATCTTTTTATCTTTTTATTGTACTCATTTCTTCCAAAATAGTACAATACCATGTAGATTCTCCTTTTCTTTTCTGTGAAACTCATGACTTCAGATCCAGCATCATGTTGTGGAATATTTGTATCCATATATTAGTCATGCTGGCTGGCATTATATGATGTTGTGTTGTTTTGTTGCCTTAATTTTATGCTGTTATCAGCGTGATAGTGAGACTCTACGCTTTTATATTGTTCTACATTTTTCCTCTTCTAAAACAAACCAGGGCAACCAAGGCGCCACTTGCTCACAACTGGATGGAGTGTTTTTGTGAGTTCTAAGAAATTAGTAGCTGGTGATGCGTTTATATTCTTAAGGCAAGTCTGTAGTCAATAAAGAGGTCTAATCATCTTTTCTTTTGTTAACATTAAGTTGGTGTATTGTTTGCTTATATGTCGTTTTACATGTATGTTCCAGAGGTGAAAATGGAGAGCTGCGTGTTGGAGTAAGGAGACTCATGAGACAACCAAGCAATATGCCGTCTTCTGTTATTTCTAGTCACAGCATGCATCTTGGAGTTTTGGCTACTGCATCTCATGCCATTGCAACTGGGACACTATTTTCTGTATTCTACAAGCCAAGGTCTTGTCTCTTTTGCTTTATATGGAGTCGAATGAGTTCTTATCATATCTTATTTGTTACCAATGTCCTAGTCTTATTATGTGTAATTTCTCAGACTATTTCTTATATGTTGCACTCTGATTTTGTACGAGTGAATAATGGTGTTTAGACTAAAATCCTATTTGATAACCATTTCATTTTTAGTTTTCACCTTTTATGCATGAGATATGGGGAAAGTGTATGGAGAAAGGATGGATAAGAAGGTGGTGGGAGGGAGGGAAAGCAAAAAGAAGAATGAATGAAAACAAAATCTTGAAAGTAAAAACATCTTAAATCAGTTTTTGATTTAATTTTCATTCTGTGTCCGTATACATTTCTTCTGCATATCTCCCACCTTCCTTTCTTCCTCCATTCTTCTATATCTCTCATTCTCTCTTGTTTATGCCATCTATCTAACACAAAAAAATGAAAACTAAAAACAAAAAAATGAAATAGTTATCAAACTGTCCCTAAATATGTTGAAGAGTTTTGTTATTGGTGCTGGCATAATCATTTCTGTTAAGTATAATTAAAAAAAGGTTGGCAGCCTAGTTGGTTGGGTTATTTCATCTCTTGATGTTACTCTATTAGAATATATCTATCTTGTTGTAGGAATGAGACCTCTCTTAATAAGTTAATGGCTAGCTGGGTCATTTGTTTTATTTCTCAAATGTATCCTGATTCCTGACAAAATATTATTTGCTGGGCCCATTTGTGCCAGAACAAGTCGGTCTGAGTTCCTTGTCAGTGTTAACAAGTACATTGAAGCTCGCAGTCAGAAGCTATCTGTTGGGATGAGGTTTAAGATGAGATTTGAGGGTGAGGAAGTTCCTGAAAGAAGGTATGTTTTCCCTGCTTGGTTTTTCTGAATGAAATCATTAGCGGTCTGACCTAACCATTTTTTACCACACTACAGGTTCAGTGGTACAATTGTTGGAGTTGGAGATAATACAGCACCTGGATGGGCGAATTCTGAGTGGAGATCACTAAAGGTATTTTTTCCAATGATGTTCCTAAATTGAGTTTTGAGTCAGTCCTACAAGAATATATTGACTGTGGCCATAGACATTTGGAGATAAATCACACTATGGTTTTGTGATGGGGAACCACATCTAGAGGCATTATAATCTCCTTTTTTTATTCAAGGAAAATAACTTTTTCTTTAAGGTGTGTCACAAGATTTAAGTCTCGTCAGTTGAAGATGAACTATATAGCAAAGATTTATTTATTTGTCGGGATGTTTAACTTTTCAGGTCCAATGGGATGAGCCCTCATCAATATTGCGACCAGAACGAGTATCACCATGGGATTTGGAGCCCCTGGTGGCAATTACTCCCCAAAACTCCCAACCTGCACTGAGGAATAAGCGGGCTCGGCCTCCTGTTTTACCTTCGCCATCCCCAGACCTTTCTGCGCTGGGTATGTTTGTTTACATAGTGATGTGTGATTCCTAATCTGTTTTTGACTTTTTTATTCTAAATTCTTGTATGTTCTTTGTTTACTAGGTGAATGGAAATCCAAAGCTGAGTCTCCTCCAGCTTTCTCCCATAGCGACTCACAGCGTGGTCGAGACATTTATCCATCTCCCAAGTATAATTCTGCTTCAAAACCCAATTCTCTGTGCTTTACTGGGAATAATTCTCTTGTTGCCGTTTCTGGGAACTCAATGTTTTGGCCTAATCGAGTTGATGGTGTAACCGAGCCTTTTTCACCTGTTATGAACAAAGACTGTGGGGAAAGGAGACAAAGCACTGGGAATGGCTGTAGGCTGTTTGGAATTCAGCTACTTGAAAATTCTAATTTAGAAGAGACTTCTCCTGTGGTTACGGTGTCTGGAAAGTTGGGGGATACTCTACCAGTTTCATCATTTGATGCGGAATCTGACCAACATTCGGAACCATCAAATCTCAATCGATCTGATCTTCCTTCAGGAAGTTGTGATGCTGAGAAGTCATGTCTGAGATCACCACAGGAATCTCAAAGTAGGCAAATCCGGAGCTGCACAAAGGTAGTTCATGTTGTTTTTATCCCTCAAGCTAATAATATTTTCCACCCCTTTACTGCTTTTGTTGCAGTTTCTGGCTCTCTATGGTCTGAACTTGTAAATGTCAATGTCTAAATATGACCACATATTTCTTTTCCGTAGTGCGTTTATTATTACATTACTTTTTGAAATGGACATTGCACTGCTTCATGCCACTTTATTCCTTCTTTTAAGAAGTCATTGGGCCTTGGGTGTTGGTGGTGACTATCCGACTGAGTTTTTCTTTTGTTTTTAAATGTCTTAGGTTCACATGCAAGGGATTGCTGTTGGAAGGGCTGTAGATTTGACACGGTTTGAGCGGTACGAGGATCTGCTTAAGAAACTAGAAGAGATGTTCGATATTGAAGGTGAACTCTGTGGATCTACAAAGAAATGGCAGGTTGTCTACACCGATGATGAAGATGACATGATGATGGTTGGGGATGATCCATGGCAGTATGTTCATTTGACCAATTCTTTATTTCCTCATTTGAGTCTCAAACTTGAAAATGAACTGTTTTTAAGTGCTTCAATTGTATCTTATCGTGAATCTAAGAACTAGTAGCAGTAGGGATTAGGAGACCACTCTTCTTAAAAAAAGCTTAATGATTAGATGGCGTCAGGACAATATAACTGAGGATTCCCTTTTATTTACATAATTTTTTGGGTATCCTTCCCCTTTATGATATTGACCCGAAATAATTAGGATAATGAATCTAAACCTTGTTTGCTCTTGAAAATGAATCTAATTGCTGCAATCTGGTCTATGGATTACAATTTCCTTATCATTTATGTTTTGCCCGTTTTGATTTTTGTCCTGTAAATTCTATGCATCATATTGCAGTGAGTTCTGCAGCATGGTAAGGAAGATTTTTATCTACACATTAGAGGAAGTAAAGAGGTTGTCGCCCAAGATAAAACTTCCGCTGAATGAGGTCAAAGCTGGCCGGCCTGATTCTGAAGCAGCAGTCAACACTGAAGACCGATCATCTATAGTTGGACCTGCATACTGATCTGACCCCTGCATAATGAAAAATTGGAAGAAAAAGAAGATGAAATTGGAGGATGGAAATTGACCATCACATGAGACTGAAAAGATGATGCTGTGCTGTCTATGGCAAACTAGTCATACCGGAACACATTGTTTAGTTTCCCTGCATGCTGAAATGGAGCGGGGCAGTAGTGTCTAATGCACATGCAATCCGAAGAATCGTTGCTTGCGGCAGAGTTTGGGTGTTATGGTTATTGTTTGTTCTTTTGTCGTGAGGAGCTCATAGTGCTTGCTTGCTTGCTTGTTTGGACCCAACTGGGCTACCAAAGTTTTCTACTGTGTAGGGCATGGTACATGCTGTTCATCTTCTTCCTCTTATAAAAAAAAAAAAAAAATTATCATCTACGTTTTGTACTTGTTGAGACATGTTGGATTGAGCTTTTGTACATAAATATATAGCCTTTATCTCTTGCTTGCAAGGCAATTGCGCCGAGGTTTTCGTATGGAAGAAGCTTTTCGGTGTTTACAGCCTTTTTTGTCTCTCATCAAAAGATGTGGTAACATAAGGTTTTTATAGCAGTCGCATTTTTTTTTTATAAAAAAAAAAAACGATATTATCTACTTGAAGAGAGTAGGAAGTGTGTTAAGCCTTACACAAAGATAATAATTATGTGGTTCAAATTCATCTTTGGCGATAATCAAACTTAAGACCTCTCACTTACAAGTGAAGGAGAATATCATTAAATCGTGGTAATAGTGGTTATGCCAGTTGCATTTGAATCAAATTAACGGTTTGATTTATCCGAACCCAACCACAAAAAATAATTGGATTGAGGTCGGGTTAGTTTGGACTAATTTCAACTAATCCAATTAGGTTAAAAATTGGATCGAATTTAGGAGGTTCAGGTTAACCCAACCTAAGTTGCACCTCTTGCGCTCATCAAGTAAGTTGTATTTTCGCGTGACATCGAAGATGTATCCATGAACCGGGTCGATTATGTCATGTTGGGTTTTAAGTTGGAGATCCGATGCTGACCTAGCTACTAGACGACAAAATTAGAGCGCCACGAATGAATGATGAGTTTGGTTTGAGTGGAAAGACAACGGTAACAAGGTTTGAAAATTAAAAAGCAAACCGAAAGCGAATCCAACGCAATGCAATTCAAAAGCGTATCTCTTATAAACTTGCCAACTCCTCCTGCTCAAGCTGCTGCTCTCACATCACATCTCTCACCCCTTTCTCCGGAATCCCGACTTCTACCAGCCTTCAACTGCTTCCAGTCCCAAGAGAGCATGATCAAAGCTGTTAAGAAGCTCAAGTTTTGGCCAAGAAAGAAGAAGAAAAGGAAGACTCACCACCAGCCCTATTGTCCCCATCCGCCACCTCAACGACCACCGCCCCCACCACCCCGCCACTATTACTGCTCATTCTCCTCGTCCTCCTCCCCAACTCAACCCTCGGCTCCACCTTTACCGCCATGGCTGGAAGCCGAGTACACCTACAAGACTCCCTTGGCACCTCCAGTCCAGCCTGCTCCAGAATTTTCTTATCATCATCATCATCATGATCCGGTTCCAAGCCAACAAGAAACTGCTTTCAACGGCAGCGGCAGCAGCAGCAGCAGCACACAGTATCCCTATCCAATTCCGACCGCATCTTATCAGCAATACACGGATCCAAACCCCGTGTATGGAGTACCAGTCATAGAAACACAAACGCCCAGAGCAACAACAAAGGAGAGATGTTATGCTGCCGCCTCCGCCACTCGGGTCTTGAATTGCGTTGTTGTCTTGGGCATCCGTTTGTTTCAATGCATCTGCCCCTGTTTTCGCATTCGCGAAGTAAACATCCAGTAGTGTAATATCTTACTTGAAGGGCAGTGGTATGTCAATTTCTGGTACACAATAATGATTCTGATCAAGTGATCATACATGTATGTGAACTTAGAATTATACATGTCACAGAATGCTCGTGCATAAATTTATATCAGATAATGTTTCGGTCTTGGCAACAATTTTGTAAGTTTTCCTACCATCGTTACACATCCTCGTACAATAACATAACATAAGCAAAATGACGATCATGAGAGACTATGCTATGTTGGAAATAATATGTACATCTTCAGGCAAAATTTTGTATGATGCTCGTTCCAGGGCTTAATCGCCAATCGCCATCTCATCTCTCGCTTGGAAAATGAAATGCATCCACTTGCAGATCAACTGACAGTACCTTGTATGAACCTTTCGAACCCCCTTCGACATCTAAATTCCCTTACTAGCATAAAAATTTACAAGTACAGGGAAGCTGCAAAGACAATGTCCCTCTTGATCTTCAAAACAGCCTCCTCAAATTTTGACTCAAGCTCGGTTTCTCCAATAGACTTGGCTGCTTGAATCAGTTGCTGAAGGACTTCCTCTAATCTCCTAATTGCCCTGATCAAGCTGCCCTCAAAAACAGGTGTAGCTGACATGATCTCGTAGAATTTGGACCCTTTTGCCCAGGCATACACAGCCTCCATAATATCAGGCCGAAAAGAACTCACAAAGCTGTCAACATCAATTTCGACCTGCGGTGTATATAATGCAAAAACATTTCAAATTTTCAAAGGAAGGTAAAAATCATCTATATAACAATAGTGTAAACAAATCCAAGCACTCAGATGTTGGACAAACAGTTCGGCCAATTTAGACCAATATACCCATAGATATTTGTAATATTATTGTCCATAGGCAATAACAATTTCACTTAGTCTATGAATCGTAATCTTGGTTGGTTAAATGACACTTTACAAAAACACAAATATCAGTGTCTCACACAATTTTACTGCAGAATACGCATGCATTAATATTAATATCTTTGGAAATGTTGCACTCATTCTACTTTAAGGAGAAGACAAATCTCTGGTGGACTGATGATATACAAGCTTTATCTGATATTCTGATCAAGATGATCATAGATAGACAACTGAATTCACAGAGGCTATCAGATTATGACTCAAACGTTCATTAAACTATAGTATGATAGAATATTCCAGTTCCCATACTAGGTACTTACGCTGCAAAATAGCAATTTGGTCAGGGTTCACAGTTCAGGATAACAAAATGGCAGAATGGGACTATCGATATGAACCTTAAGCTCTAGACAAGGTATAAGATGTCACTTTTCTACATGAACATTATTCAAGTGCTTCGCAAAAAACCTTTAGGGGCTTCTTGTGTCACATATTCTTCAAAAAAAAAATTGTTCAAGCATTATGGGTCCTGCGTGACTGCATCACCAGACTAGTTTAATTAAGTGGTTAGCATTAACTTATGACTGCAATCAGGAAGGGCCAACATAAAATAGGTTTGCCACTTTTTCGGGCTGTCCTTTATGTTACACAAGTGAATATGCACTCAACTTTTCTTTGACTATGACTTCCCAAGTTCCAAGTAAGAAACATTTACGTAAGAAATAATGTTCTTTTGTCCACAGTTGATGGAAGTTTCAAATGAATATTCAACTATACCCGAAAGGAAGTCAGTTTTTTACCTTGCACTCAAGCTGAACCTCAGCAACCCTCCGAGCTGTATCTTGTAATTGTGAAAATAGCAGGTCCAGCTCTTCCCTTGGTTTTGTAGCTTCCTTAAGCTTCTCCTGCCACACAAAACATGAGAGAAGAGACACCATCTCTTCCACGTTTATGTCTTTGAAAGCCCCATTGAACATGAGCTCAGTCAGGGTCAACTCTTCTGCACTACTGATTTCACAAGCAACTTTACCCTTCAACTCCACAACACCATCATTCGTAACATATCTGCATTCCAATCATTTCTAAGACATCAAAGTGATGGAATTCCCAGTTTAAAACTAAAAGATAAAAAAGAACCTTATGGTTAAAATAGAAAGTATGGAAGGCCAGAAACAGTAAGATGAAAATAACAAGAATTCATTACCCTAGCCTCCGAAGGACCCGTTTTCTTGCCTTCAGTTCATCTTTAAAAGCTAAAGCAGTGGAAGAGCGCATTGTTTTCTTGATTGACTTGATCTTGCCAGCCAAATCCTGCTTCATATGAAAAACCTTAAGCTTTTGCTCAATAAGTGGAGTTCTAGCAACTTCATGCCTGTCAAACAGGTTCTCTAAAGCCTCGATCCTACGAGACACCTTTTTGTATGAACTACTTTCAATCTGAAGAACAGCAAAGTCCATTTGAAATTAGTGACACAGAATTTTAAAAAGAAAATAATAAAATAAAAACTAAAAAGTCAAATTGCAGTAGCATACCTTCATATCTTCTTCTGGATCGAGAAGAGGAATCTTTCCTTTACCAAATCTTGACAGAGTTTCAAGAACTCTCTTCAGTGTGTTTTCTCGAGCTGGTAGTGGCAAAAGATCCTTAGGAATGACCATACAAAGTCCACTCATACTATTTATCTGTTCAGAAAACTTAACTTAGCAAAATAAGAAGCTTTTGGGTAAGTGATAAACAATTAATACTTTCATAGCACAGAATTGAAAATGATCCCTTAAAGAATTACCAAAATGACTTGTACACAAACTTAAATCCTATCAAAATAGAAGCGGAAATTTGCAAAGAATATTAATAAGGTCACTTAGATCAGTGAATCACTGCATCAACAACTGAAGGAACATTGGTTACAGTTCACAATTTTGATGGTTCTCCTCGCTAGGGCATTTACCTGAGATATGGAAATGGAGACAACAGCAGGTTCTCCTGCCTCTTCGAGAGGGATAATTTTGATGGTTTTCTTAGCAACTTCATCTGTACTCATCCTGCACCTAGTCAGAACATCCACTGTGTAGTTTGAATCTTCGGGTTTTCTACTTGCATCATCTGGACAACAGAATGGATTGTTTAGCAATTTGAAAACTCAAATCAGAATAAAGACTCTAAGCAATTCAGCATCCTCACCTTCTGAAGCAGTTTTCACCCGTTGGAAATTTAGTATCACTCCCCATGTGACCGGGTCCTCAATTGAAAAAGAAGGGGAACTTTCATCACTTTTAGCACATTGGATTGAGACAAGCCTACCAGGTTTTAGAAATGGTAAGCAGTACTTTGGAGAAAGCACAATATCACGAAGTTCCTGTTTCAAACTCTTGTATTGCTGTAACAGATTGTAATAATTCTTTACACTATCTTCTTCTTCAATTATAATTGAATCCCTCTCTTTCTCAAGACCCTTTGCTTGCTTCTGCAACAATAACATAATTCACAAATCAGAAACACAACAGAAGTGATTGTATACATAATGTCTTAATAGATTTCTTTAGATTGTGAAGACACTTTCTGAAGCACAAATCCCAATCAAGATATGAATAAAAGGCAGTCCAACTGCAATTACAAAATTACTATATGGTAGCCAACTAACCTCAAGACTGGGGATGGCACGATCAGCTTGAAATTGATAGAATGAATTACGAAGCAAATTTTCTGGATTACCATCTTCGCTGCGTAATTGATTCAGAAGCATGTTGTAGCTCAAATGAAAAGCACTGAAAAGCAAGAGAACAAAGGTCAGTATGAAAAAATCCTAACAAAATTAAAAGAAGAAATCTTCTTCCTGTTCAAAAAAAAAAAAAAAAATTGAATAGAAGTTCAGAGTAAAAGCATAGGGATGCACCTGTTCAAACAATCAGCACTTCCTTTAAGCATCATTTTAGCAGTAGATGGTTCCAGCTTCTCGTCTACCATAAGTATACATATTCCACGCTTATCAATACCACGGCGACCAGCACGGCCACTCATTTGTATATACTCTCCACTGGATAGCCATCTGAACTTATCACCATCAAATTTCCGGACATTGGTAAACACAACAGTTTTTGCAGGCATGTTCAATCCTATGCTGAAGGTCTCTGTGGCAAATAAACACTAAAGAAATACAGTTCAATCTTTATACCACTTTGTTAAAAGAAAATATAAGCATAGATATACATAAAAATGTACGTCATTCGGCTGGAAGTGCGAGAAAATTAATGAAAATACGACTTATTGAAAAGGCTTTCTAGGCCAATATGTCTGCAACAGTTTGACACCAGAAAAAATAGACCAATCTGGAGGTCGTTAAAAATGGTCATATTAGTCTAGCCAGAACAAAATCAAGACTTTTGTAAGAAAAAAAAGAGGGGGGGGGGGGCAACTGGCCAGTCAAGATTTGAACACACTGATTGGGATCACATATATGTCACAACCAAAACAATAGTAGCCAATCAAATTTAAAGATTAAGCATACAACAAAAATGGATGAAATAGAATTTAGACCCAACCTTGATTAGACCTTCCTGAAATAATATCTCAATCACTTCCTTTAGAATTGGAAGCAAGCCAGAATGATGCACACCAATTCCACGCTTCAAAAGGGGTAGCATATGTGAAACCTGTTTAAGCAGCATACTAAGGAATGAATATCACTATGAAATAAAGCAAAATTCTTAGCACCGTTGGGCACATATATAAAAAAAAACTTATTTTAGATAAAAATAAACTTCAATTTATCTGAATATCTATTGAGCAAGTAATATTAAGTAACTTTATTGCAACTTTTTTGTTATCCTATTTGACGTTAACTAGAAGAACCCAACCATTCAATGTGTATTAGTTCCACTATGCTTTAACTAAACCATCAAAACTCCACCTTGCTTACTCAACTTCAAAGTAGTCACGAGTTAACACAAATACATGGAGGAAAAGAAAGACACAAACACACAAAATCTAACTCGAACGATTAAACATAGAAAAAAGTTACATCTGGCTTAATACTTGAAAGTGTATAACAGTACTTCATGTGAACCAAACACAATGCCTAAACAGACATGCCAGCTCAGAAAGGAAGAAACAAAAGCTTGCCTGAGGTAACTTTTTATCATCATCAGAAAGCATATCCATAGCACTCCAGAAGATGGTTTCTACATTTGCTTTCTCATTGTCCCCATTTAGATCCATTTTTGCCATCTGTGACACCGAAAAGAAAACAAAAAATTGGAACCAAAAAACTGGTGCTCACAAAAAGATAAAGGAACTAAAAAATTACAACGAAAAATATTTCTATTAAACCATTCAAATCAACACTCAGACACAGCCACATTTAATTGGAACATAGTCCACAAGGATTCCCAACCAAGTAGTATCGTTCCTGAATGAATAACCAATACATGCATATTATACTTCATCTTTCATCCAAAATGTTGACAAGGGTATTGAACAGATAATCAAAACATAGCTCATAATGTCTGAACCATGCACGCAACAGGGTGCAAAAGGTTCACTCTACATTAGACTAACCAATAGTAGTAAGGAAATATATTGGGCGGGAGCTTGGTAGCAGCCAACCTCATTTAAGAAGTGTATTTTAAAACAAATAGGTATGTACCTGCATTGCAAGAGATTCGCACTCCCTTTTGCTAAAGCTAAAAAGTATTACAGGATCATACTGACGCTGAATTATCATTTTGACCATCTTGAAGATATCACTTTCCTCGGCCGCCTTGCCCATGATCAAACCCTTCTGCCACTTGCCATTTTCCTTCTTCTTAGCACTATCGGGAGTGGGAGCAAGAGCATTAAGAGCTTTTTGAAAGCTGTCTTCTCGAAATTTCCCCTTTTCATCTACTACCAAGTACAAACCATTCCCTCCAGAAGGGAAAATATAATGCTGCAGAGGAGTTGGCCTATAATCAGTATAGACAATGTGACAAGGCTGACGGTGAATCTTTGCAAGCCAATCAGCAAATTCCTTAGCATTTGGCACAGTTGCAGAGAGGAACACAAACCGAGCATTCTTTGGAGCCATAACAATGCTCTCTTCCCACACCACACCTCTCTCCCTATCACGCATATAATGCACCTCATCAAAGATAATCCACGCCACCTCACGCGTTATCTCTGACCCTTTGTACTGCATGCTACGCCAGATTTCTGTGGTCATAACCTGAATGAAATCAAAAGTATCATCACCAAAAACCCAAAAGGATAAACAACCGAAAATCAAACACAAAAGAAAAGGCGTGCATTGCACTTGCATACCAAGCAGGAAGCATTGGGGTCGATAGTTACATCGCCAGTCATCAGGCCAACGTCCGAAAACTCCTCTTTGAACTCTCTATACTTTTGGTTGCTCAGTGCTTTGATTGGTGAAGTGTATATCACTCTCTGCTTGTTTCTTAGAGACATTGCAATCGCATACGATGCCACCACAGTTTTCCCAGCCGACGTATGAGCAGACACCTATCATAGCATCCATTGAATTCAAAAATGCACCAATTCACAAGTCAAAAACTTTCAATTAAAAAAAACTCAATGCTAAAAGTTTCAATTGAAAAAAAAAAAAAAAAAACGGTAACAAATTTACATACCATGACGGACTCGGCTTTTTCGAGGCAGTTTATGGCCTCAGACTGAAAAGGGTCGAGAGGGAAGGGGAATTTCTTGGCAGGCCCAGAAGCTTCTGCTGCAGCTGAAGAAGAAGAAGGGGGAGGAACGACATAGCCCTCAGGATACGACACGTCGTGCAAGCAGGCCACCGCTTCGTCGTCGACGCTTGCCCAACCGTTGTCCCTCTTTTGTTGTTTCTGTGGAGCTTCTTCCAACTCGGCCTCTCCCTCCGACTTCCTCTTCAGGGATGCCGCTTCCGTTTCCATGTTGGGAACCAAACGCTGCGTTTCAGAGGCGTCCTGTTGCTGATTCCTGATGGAGCGCTAGGGTTTGCAGCGGTCTGCTTGCTCTCCGGCGGCGGCTGTGAACATGGAGTCCCTAATAGCCAATGTAATGTGCGTTTTAGGCGAGGTTTTGGTTGGTGGGCCCACTATCCAACGTGACTTGCTCCTGAACTTATCCTCACGTGACTTTCTAATACCCACGTGTATCACGTGACTTTCTAATACCCACATGTACATGTCCCTCCCACTTCACATTTTACAGAGAAGAACGAGCAGAGAGGGATGAACGCGGCGAGCAAGGGAGGCGGAGGAGGCACGGCGGCGTCGCGGATCGTAGTCATAACGGGAGTGAGTAAAGGGCTGGGGCGAGCACTGGCGGTGGAGATGGCGAAGAGGGGCCACACCGTAATCGGCTGCTCCCGTTCCCAGGATAAGCTCAACGCCCTCCAATCCGAGCTGTCCTCCGACAAACACCTCTTCCTCAACGCCGACGTCGTGAGTTTTCATTTTATTCATTTAATTCTTTTACTTGAAATAACTTCGGTTTGAGTATTATTTATCAGTAATTTGCATTGATTTGTTTGGTTCTTCTGGTTTGCAAATTGTCAATTGATTAGCTCCGTCTTTCTGCAAACTTATTTCATTTGATATTTAATTTAGACAAATATCTGGAAAATCACGAAATCAATCACGATAATACTAAGGCATCGTTTAATCTCTACGATTGGGTTGGAAGGGATGACCCACTATGCTGAAGGTATATTTAAGAAGAGGCAACCCAAGCCAACAAGCTCCCTGCTTTGCGAGGATTGGGGTTGGGGTGGGGACGGGACGTCTCTTGTATGCAGCCTTACTCTTGCTTTGCCTTGTCTCCATGACTAGAACCTGTGACCTTTTGGTCACAAAGGAGCAACCTTTCCGTTGCGCCAAGGCTCTTTAAGATGAAGTGAAAAAATTGTGTCACACTTGAAGATAGAAGATGGATTATTTATTAAGGAAACTTATCCATTCCAATCCCCCTCAAAATGGGAGGATTAAAAGGGACAAATTTCCTCCATGTCTAATCCCCTTCCAATTCCCGCAAATTGAAAATTCATTCTAGTGCACCTTTAATATACCTTGAATTTGACAAGTTATCCATTCCAATCCAATCCTAGAGACCAAACAAGGCCTAAAATCATCCATGACAAGACCAATGCTCAAAGTTCTGAAGCTACAAGCACCTGCAAATAAGAAAAAATATGCCCTCAACAAGAATAAATAAATGAATTAAGAGTAAACGAAAGAAAGAATTGATGAAACCTTACTCAACTCATGGGAGCAAGACTAGAAATTGGGGTCACGAAAAAATCACTACGAGCAACTTATTCCTCAATGCTATTGCTCCGGTATTCTGTTTCTTGATTATTATAATCTTTGTGTTAGTTGATACTCTAAATCCTTTGACAAAAATACATGTCCAACACATGTTATCTCTTTATTTGATTGATGAGTACTTCTTTATTTTCCTTTTGCTTCTTTAGTGATTGCTTTCTTCTGATGGTCTTTCTTTAAGTTCCATCGCATGTTAGTGATTTTGTAGTCTATGCATTGATTCGTTGATATATGCAAATTTGAGAGTAATGATGTTCCTTATTAGGAGACTAAATTTGTGTTAGTGGACAGTAGACGCTATCCCGTAAAGTATTAAGCTGAACGCCCATGGTATCTGTGGAGGTTTCTCTAAGTGCTAAAAATGTTTCTCTAAGTACTTCTTTATTTTCCTTTTGCTTCTTTCGTGATTGCTTTCTTCTGATGGTCTTTCTTTAAGTTCCATCGCATGTTAGTGATTTTGTAGTCTATGCATAGATTCGTTGATATATGCAAATTTGGGAGTAATGATGTTCCTTATTAGGAGACTAAATTTGTGTTAGTGGACAGTAGACGCAATCCCGTAAAGTATTAAGCTGAACGCTCATGGTATCTGTGGAGGATTCTCTAAGTGCTAAAAATGTTTTACTTTATTTTATTTGTATGCGTATACTTCTATTACGTAAGGTATTGCTGTTGTGGTTGAACTTTGAGAACGTGTAAAGGCAATTATATATGCTTGTGCTTAGGGAGAATTCGAGGCATAATAAATAAAATGACTAGTTGGTTTGGAAGTTTATTTCTTTTCGGAGGCCTCTTGCAAGCAAATAAGGCTTTCATCTGAAATGAGATTATTGGTTGGATTTTAATCTATAATTTGAAGGTGTCACAGTAATTTTTACTTGGAAGATTATTTCAATTCCTTTGCATTTTCTTTTAATCCGGGGAATTTGGTTCTGATTTTTTTTTTAATGATATTATTGGCAGAGGTCTAATAACAGCATTGCTGATCTGGCGCGAGTTGTTATGGAAAAGAGGGGAGTCCCAGATATTGTAGTGAACAATGCAGGCATGATCAACGACAACAAGAAGCTTTGGGAGGTTCCAGTGGAAGAATTCGACAGCGTGATTGATACCAACGTTAAAGGAGTCGCTAACGTGTTGCGCCACTTCATTCCACTGATGCTGTCACGGAATGAGGGGAAGAACCCGTCCGGAATCATAGTCAACATCTCCTCCGGGTGGGGTCGATCGGGTGCAGCGCATGTGGCACCATACTGTGCATCAAAATGGGCGGTGGAGGGGTTGACTCGATCAGTGGCGAGGGAGGTACCGAGTGAGATGGCGGTTCTTGCGCTCAGCCCGGGTGTGATACACACGGACATGCTTGAGTCGTGTTTTGGGGAGCCTAGTATGAAGAATTATCCGAAACCTGATGCGTGGGCCGTCAGGGCTGCTACCATGATTTTGAATCTTACGGCGGCTGACAACGGTGCTTCTCTTAACGTATGACATGACAACTCCGTTACATAGATGAGTCTAGACGTTCCTGTAGGATGGAATGGAGGAGTAGTTTTAGTATTAGTGTATGAATGAACAAAAGTGAGTCTATTTGACTGTTTTTTAAATGCTGCAGTATTATTTCTGTTTCGCTCAAATCTCTCTGCTTATGGATTCAATCCACATTTGTTATGATCGATTTGAATCCGAAATCCAAAAAATCTGAAGATAAAAAAAAGAAAACAAAGGGGGATAGGAATTGTGCTATTTTGATTTTTGAGTCTCTGTTCTATTTGATGTGTTTTGACTGATGTATGAATCTATAAAAATTGGTTCATTTGAGTTAAATGCTGGGTATTGTTATTCACACATTCGTTTTTACTTCTCACAAATTATTTGTTAATTTATGTTCTTTGATTTTCTTCAATTCATTTTATCTGAAGGCTGAAATTTTCAAAGAGATGTGGGAGATAAAAAGAGATGTGCGACTTGTATCAACCTAAATGTATTGTGTACCAAAAACTCCAAAAGTAATCTAATTCCAAATTTTTTTAATTGGTACGAGTTTTAAAGCTCCGAACTTGGAATTTTTATTCAATTTCGAAAACTTTTGAATTGGAAATGGTACCATGTGTTTTCGATTGGGTTCGATCCAATCGAAAATCAAGCCAAACCATTACTCATTCTACGCTTGTGTTACGTGGACTCACGTATGCACATATGATGGCAGCAACACCGATATGGGATGTTACGGGAGTAATGCTATTTATATTACTGTATCATTTTAGGTGTCATCTGATGTGAACACATACATCATTGAAATTTTTTGCAAAACCTAAAAAAAATGAAAGAGTAAGACTCATCGTATACCACAATCATTATTTAATTAACTAGTTTTTCTTAATTATTAATTTATTAAATAATAAACTAAATTTAAAAATCTGATTAATTCAAATGATGTGGTTGTTCATATCAAATGTCACTTAAAATGGTATGAATATGTGGTACAAAAATATCGTATGAATATCATTACTCTTGTTAGGCATGAAATTGAAGTAGAAACTAGTTCAAATTTTGTAAAGGGGTGTGTGGATTCACTTTTCCCACACCTCTTATTAATTTCTGTCATTTAATCTTTTTTAATTTATCTGATTAAAATGGTATTAGAGAAGTAAAAAAGAGTGTGTGAATAGAAAGACCACCCATTTTTAAGTATAAAGGAATATCACTGCTATGACGTTTTGTCTATTTAATTTGCACGTACGGATGTTCCGATGTCAATTTTAATTTTTTTTGGGTTTTTCTTTAATATTGAAAATAAAATTTTGCAACGTGTCATGCAAAAGACCGTTTGCTCCTGAGGTTATCAGAACTTTAGACACAGTGCTTGAGACCTCAAGCGCGCGGGCGGGCGTCAGCCATGGCAGTCGCTGTAATGAGCTACTGCAGGCCTTCCCCATTTCTTGGCAAATACCCACCTTATTTTCACTTGGTAAGTCACGTTTCTTTATGTCTCCCTATTTCCTTTTTTTTTTTTGGGTTTTTGTATACAATCATCATCTGGTTGGATTATTTTTGGTTTAATGTTCTGAATCAGTGTGAGGTGACAATTTGGGGTTTCTAGGTTACTGATCAAACCTTATTAAAATTACATTTTAGCTTCTGGGTTTTTATTATTTTCTTCAGTCTCTCACTTTGTAGTTCAAGTATTGGTCGATGGATTGATTTTGCTATAAGATTATTTGATATTTTTGTATTCTTGGTCTTTTTTTATTTGTTGGAATTGAATTTTAGGGAAAATCGCAATCCCTGAAAGCTGCTCAGGCATCTAGAATTAGTGCACTGTTTTGGGGAGCCAGGAAGTCTGCAGAGCCACAAGAAATAGAGATAAGTCTTTCACTTGGGGATTTCACTTTGACAGCTCCTGGTTCACAGAAAGAGGTGTTTGTTTGTATTCTCTCTTCATTTCGATCGTTTAACTTTAAGTGTGCAAGTAATTTAATCATGTGATATCATTGATGAATCTATGTTTGTTGGTTATATTTGCAGGGAATCTCAGGAGTGAAACCGAAAAAGATATCAGTTTCGGTCATTTCATCAATCTCTGAGGTCTCATCCACTGAGTGGGATGCATGCGCTCTCGATGTTACAGGCCCTGAAAAATTTAATCCATTTCTTACTCATGCTTTTCTTTCAAGCTTGGAAGAGTCTGCTTCCGCCGTCAAGGTTAGGAATTCAACTCTTCCTTTCTGTTTGTATTATAAGCTAATACATAATACCATTGTTTGTTTAGATTTTCTATTGTATAAGCAATTGAGATTTCTGGTTCTTTAGCTGTCATGAAGAGTGTCTATCAGTTTCAATGAGCCTGGACTTCCAATATTTTCCAGGAAACCGGATGGACTCCACGCCATGTCATTGCAAAGGATGAAAGTGAAAGTATTGTAGGTGTTGTTCCACTCTATCTTAAAAGGTTTAGAATCTTCTGAGCTCTTTAGATGCAAGCTCTATTGTCATTTCTCCTAAATTATGTAAAAAGGCTTTGACTTCTACTGTTTTTTTTTTTTTTTTTTTTTGTTTCTGTGGTCTGACCTGTTTGATTTGGTGTGCAGTCATTCCTATGGAGAATTTGTTTTTGATCATTCTTGGGCTGATGCATATTATAGTTTTGGGGGGAGGTATTATCCAAAGTTGCAGTCTTGTGTACCTTTTACTCCAGTAACTGGCCCCAGGATTTTAATTCGTAATACATCATTCAAAGATCAAGTTTTTGACATCATAGTATCCGCTTTGAAGGAGCTGACTGCCAAGGTATGGAAGTAATCAAATAGTCTTTCTTGTAGCATTTATGACCCCTTTGATCCTCTTGAAATTACTATGCTTGTTACTTAGTCCTAGAGGAGCTGTGTATTTGACCGGGCAATTTTTCATATAAATGCATAACTGAGATGTATAAAAGTCAACATTCATATAAAAGAAATGATTAGATGTATTATTTTAAGAATTTTCTTTTGTTATGCCTTTTGCTTATAATGCCTTCATCTTGTGGGTATAAGATTGGAGTTAAGTGAGTTTCACGGACGGACTGGAACTGTAAACTTCTGGTGTCAAAATCAAAATGGCATAAGCATGACTGGTCCTTGAAGCCAAAAGAAGATTTCTTGAGGGAAGAGTTGAATGAACTCTTAGAATGCTATTGCAGTTTTTATCATTCTGTTCATTTATAATTTCCAAAGTAGTTAGTGGAAGGAAGGAACTTGCCTTATCAGATTAATATTGAGGTATTATTTTAGAGTAATATTAAAGCGTTTTAAAGATAATGAAACTTAATTAGCTATGAGGCTGTTGTTATTTTTCATGTCACTTGTCTTGACCATTGGTTCTCTTTTCTGACCTTTTCTTGTTAAGAAGAATTAGATTTGTCCTTTTCTGAATGGCAGTGCCCTTACTACTTATTCTGACTTTGTCTGTTTTGACAGTACCGGCTCTCATCACTGCACATTACCTTCCCATCTGAAACAGAGTGGAACAAACTGAGTGAAAGAGGTTTTCTTCAGAGAACTGGAATGCAGTACCATTGGAAAAACCATAACTACAAAAAGTGAGTAATGCATAACCTTTTTCTTATTTACTAGATTACTGTCAAATGTGGAGTATGTTCACATCTGTTGAAGATATAATTTTGATTGGCAATTACATTTGTAATGTATATGCAATAGAAAAGTAATATGTATTTCATAGTTTTCTGTCAAGAAAACAGTTTAGTATAGATTGAAATGGCAATTCTTATGTATATGCTATGGTGAATAAATATGTATTTAATGTTCTAAGCCTTTATAAACCGCTGGAATATGTTCAAATACCAGCTTTGTACGTATATGTGTCTGTTTGTGCGTGCCCGGGAATGTATGTGCACTTGTATACAAATTGTTTCGTTGAGGAACTTATTACCCATCATTGAAGGCTAACACAAGCTACTCTCCGAAACATATTTAAGCAGTAAGGAGGTTCATCATTAGTTTCCAAACCATATTAGATATACATTTGAAGCATTATTAGACTTTACTCATTTTGTGATTGAAAATTTGAATAGTTGAACTTCAATCTAGAAAATTCCTTTATTTGTGATACAGTTTTGACGAGTTCTTGATGGACATGAAGCAAAGTAAAAGGAAAAATATACGTCAAGAGCGCAAAAAGGTTCGCCCTTTAAAACATGATTTCATATATTCCAATTGATATTCAGTTTATCTAGAAAATGAGAAACAAAGTCGTAGAAAATTTTATTTTCTGTAAAATGGATTTCCTGTTAGATTGTTTCGTGACAAAAATTCTTTAAACAGAATAATGATGTGGTGTTGCTTGGAACCAAGAAAAGGTTCACAAATATAACAGAAATACCAGAAAAATCACAAAATCAACTAAGATCATGCTAAGGAACAAATGAATGTCTGGAAAATGAGAAGTTGTTCTCTATAAGAACAAATGAATGAATAAAGGTGAAAGCCATGACTGAAGGAGAAACATTGGTCAACTCATGGGAGCAAGACTCCCTAAACCCTAAGTAAATATTGACCCTCTTGTATGTGTCTGGAAACTCAAACCATGGAACAGTCCACATTTGACGAATTTCCTCGAGGAACATATTCCTTGATGTTTTGTGTATGACCTCTTCATAATGCCTCCTTTAGTGATCAGTATAATCTTTGAGTTTTTTTTTTTTTTTTTTTTTTTGACAAATGATAAAATATCTACATTAAACTACGGCAAGGAGGATTCGAACACAGGTGCTCGCGTTCAAGGCGAAGCCTCTTAACCACTTGAGCTACAGGCCACTTGCAGTATAATCTTTGAGTTGGTCTATTGTTTGGCAAAAAGTACTTATAGAATACCTGATTCTCTTTATTTGATTAATGAATACTTCCATTATCTTTTTGCTTCTTGTGAGATTATTTTCTCATGATTGACTTTATGTTCCATCATCCTCTCTCTCTCTCTCTGTTTGCTGGGTTAAGTCGGGTGGTTTATTATTTTTCTTTTTTTGAGACATGAGGTACCGGTTTTCTAATTGAACACTTGATGTGCAGATTGTGCAGCAGAATTTGACTATGAAACGGCTGCGGGGTAATGAAATAAAGGTATTTGACCATGTTTCTTCTAATAATTGATAGCTATGATTGTTAATGATTTTTTTCCACTTATATGTGATTATACACTCCTTTCAGTTGCTTTTTGTGCTGTTTTACATGCTGAATCATCATTTGATATGGCTCAATCCATCAGCGATTCATGTTCTATAAGAACTTCTTCATTCATTTTCAAAACAAATGGGGCCTGCTGAAAGATTTCTTTGGTTAAAATATCTAGTGATACTTGTACAAGTATCTGTTATTTGTGGATCTTTACTGACTCCAGCATGTGTAGTGCATCCAATGCTACGATAAACTTCTCAAGCAATAGAATCTTGCAAGGCTTGCTGTCTTCTGTTAAGAAATTCTAGTTGGTTTATGACACTTTATGCTACAGAACAGTTAGAACATTAAGCCTAACCATCCTCTTCTTTAATGATATTCTGTTGGCAGGCTAGGCACTGGGATTCCTTCTATAACTTCTACCGGAACACCACTGATAACAAGTTGGTTCTTCATAGATCTCTTTCATAGCCATTTCCTGATGTTTCTGAGTTCGAGATATATGCCATAAATTAGATTTTCATGCTATAAATTATTGTGGAAACTTTTTAACAGATAAGTTTCTGAGTCATTTTTCTTTTTGTCATGAAGTTGTTTAAAATTTCACTCATATCCACAGGTGGGGTACTCCATACCTGACTAGGGAGTTTTTTCACCAAATGGGCAAAAAGATGGGAGACCAGGTACTACTTGTTGTTGCTGAAGATGGGGATGAGCTAGTTGCTGGGGCTCTGAATCTTATAGGAGGAGATACAATATATGGACGCCTATGGGGATGTCATCCAAGAGCTTACTATCCAAGTTTGCATTTTGAAGCATGCTATTACCAGGTCTAGTTATATTTATTTTTATTTTTCATTCCTTCTGTCATTTTATTAGCAAATATTTAGACTTTCAACCCTTTATATTTAGCTGACAAATGTTTTAATTGACATATCCATAATATTTGTAAACGTGGAAGCGATTTGAAATGCTGTCATATGCCCAATATGATTAAGTAATTAGGGGCCGTATTTTCTTCCCAGTGTCTCTGTCCTTCCTTGAATTCCTTGATGGGAAACCGCATCTACATTTAGATTTATTCAGTTTTTATTGATTGCACCAAAGAGTAGACGAGCATAAAACTATAAATCAGCACTGTTAAAGGAAATATATACAACAAATATTCATTCTTATGGTTTTATGACATCGCAGGCAATAGAAGCTGCAATCGAACTTAATCTAAACACAGTAGAGGCAGGAGCTCAGGGCGAACATAAGATTCAGAGAGGTTATCTGCCTGTGACAACCTATAGCTGTCATTACCTGATGGATGAAGGTTTCAGGAAGGCCATAGGGAACTTTGTAGGGCGTGAATCAACTCAGGTGATTGCATTTATACTTTCTGTATTTATGTGGCAATGGCATCCTGAACTAATTCTTTTTTTCTGAGGAGTCATTTGTTACTTTGTTACGCCGACTTATTTGTTCTTTGTAATCGTTCTAGTAATTTACCCCGTTGTTGTTATAATTCTATTTTTTTCGTTTCATAATAAGTACGTACTTGTTACATGCAGGTTGAGCTCGTCATGAAACTAGTACATGATTCTGGTCCTTTCAAGGAAGGTATACAATAATTTATTGGCAGAATGCCCTTCTAGACTACAAGTAGAAGCAGATTGATTTTCTGTAAATTGTGGATGTCATTTTTTCCCTTTTTGTAAATTAAACTTGTTAAATTTTACTTTAAAAGTATGTACATAATTACAGTGACAGTAAACTTTATAGCAGAAAATTTCATGTATAATTTGTGAAAATAGCGTGTTCGTGGATCCTTTAAACAAACCAAAGGATGAAACGAATTGCTTGGAAACATTCGATATTAATTTTGACCTCCCGCGATTAACCAGAACACAGAAGCGTAGGATTTGAACCTACAGCATCGGGTTTTGGAGACCCGCGTTCTACCGTTCCTAAACCATTAACCGATGGTTGATGGTCTCTGTGTACTCTTCAAATATTTTGATATGTATGATGTGTGAACCTGAGTTAAATTTCTTAAGCTCAAAGGACGAGGCCAGAAGCATGAATGTTGGAGCAGTAGGGCAGTAGTGGCGAGAGAAGGAGGGTATCAGTCTCCTAATCTAAGGCATCTACCCGTTCCCTTGCAACCACCATCATTATCTTCACCACCCACTACCACCCCAACCTTCATTTCCTCCACCACCACCATCACCCCACTATTCCACTGTCACCACTGTTGCCACCATCTCCCACCACTACCACTTCCACTGCCACCGTCACCCCTTCCACCTTTGCAATCACCATTGCCGCTCACCACTACCATCAGCATCTCCTCCATTGTCACTCCAACCACCACTCCCTCTTTACCGCCGTTGTCACTCCAACCACCATTCCCCCCTATTACCACCGTTGTCGTAACTACCGCCACTCACTGCCTCCACCATCCCTCATTGCCATTGTTAGCACCAACACCCTCACCACTGTTGTTGCCACCCGACCCCTCCAAGCTAGTCAAGCGGTGGGTTAGGATCTAGTGAGACCCTAAGCTAAACTTAAGTAAACTTATTAGATATCTGTTGTGAAACATTCCTAGTTTAAGTGTGATTGTGTAAATTCTAGATAAGATTTGATTAGGGTTTATTCTTATCCTATTGTAACTCATATTCCTTGGAGAGCAAGGAATATTCTTACCTTATTATTATTATAAATAGAGGTGCAAAGTAAGAGGGACACACACAATTCCCCTACAATTCTACAAACACACATCTCTCTTTTCTCTCTTTCTCTACCGCAGGTGTCTCTCCCATTGTCAGATAAAATAGTCCACAACACGTTATCAGCACGCTCCTACCGCTGCGCTTAGGAATCTGACGTTGGAGAAATTTTCTGCATCAAACCAATTCATCCATATCATCACGCAATTAGGTTCTTTCAAAACAACGGCTTTTAACTCGATATCTTGCAGCCCTGATAGCATGAACATTCACCATGATGCATGACCCAACTTTACGTTTAACGTATTTTAGATTCTACATAAATTGTGTATGCCTCATAACCATAATTGTTGAAATTATGTGAATTTGATATTTGCCATGAATTGAATCTTACATATGTACATGCATTGAAAATATTATTTTGCATGTGTATCAACGTAAATATGTGATTGATTGAAATATAGATGCATATAATTGACTTATATATGAAAAATTGGAATCGGGAAAAATTAGGGTTCTTTCGAACCCATGCCTTGGCATACTGCCAGGCCGCAAGCCACAAGGGCCAGCAGCCTGCGATGGCCCAAACCCCAAAAATTGAACTCGTGACCTCGTTGGAAACCTGACGCCCATGGCGTCCTAAACCCAGAAAACCCACATCGCCTGAAGCGAAATCACGGCCTTGTCGTGTGATTTTCTACATCAATTCGACATGGTGTCATGATCTTCCATCCAATCTTACTAAAATTCCTGAAGAATTTCATCTAATTTGTATGAAATTTCAGTTTAAATTTCATTAGGTTTTCCACGATTTCGATTTGAAATCCTTATGATTTCCACACCCAAACGTTGAGAAATAGAAATTTCTCCGTTCAAATATTGGGTTCCAGTTCACTCCCGAGGTTTCCCGACCTCGAACACAACCGCAAGTAGCGGCGACACTGGGTCTTCTTCTCCGGTGCGAACACCCAGCTATGCTGAGGCGTTTTCCTTAGACTCTACCCGAGCCCTAGTGCCCTAGTGGGCTTCTGTTCCTCGGCCCGTGCGTTTTTTTTTGTTTCTGATGCTGGGCTCGCCTGAAGCGGCCCACATATATATAATAAAAAATAAAAAATAAAAAAATAAAAAATAAAAACCTTTTTTTTCTGGGCCTGCCCGAAGCAGCCCATATTGGAAATTGTTTTTGGGTCTGCCCGCTTCAACCCAGCCTCCTCCCCGTGGGCCTGCAACCCCACTCAAGACCCTTCACTGCCCAATTTTGGGCATATGTCTCACGGCCCCATGTTTTTTTAAAGCCACCCGTGACTTAGTTTTTTTTGGGCCCCGAATTTTATTTGCCTAATTATTTTTAGGCCCAATGAGTTTTTATATTTTTCACCCACACTTTAATTTGGCCGGAAGTCTAAATAAATTAATTCAATTTTAATTGTAAACCTAAAGTTATAATTTTTTGCATATACTTGTTGCATATTTGTTTGCATATATATTTATGTTTGCCTGCAGGAATATATGAACCTGAAGTTCATAATTACTTTGAAACCTGAAGTTTCTTATAACATACCTTGTTTGAAAACCTGAAGTTTTCACTTAAGCATATCACCCATGAAAACCCGAAGTTTTTCATGTAAAATTAAGCCAATACATGTCTATTAGAACCTGTATGTTCTACTCCTATGTGAATGGATTGATTTTTCTCCATTACACTCACCACATCTTGTTCATCTATTTTGTGATAGGAACATGTCGAATTTGAACAAACTCGACTTCACCGCTTTAGAAGTTTTTGGAAGAAACTACCTCAAGTGGGTTCAAGATGTGAAACTCCACCTCACTGCAAAGAACGTGCGTCCTGCCATTGAAGAAGCAACAGATAAGCCTGTTGGCGAAGCTGAAAAAGCCACTGCTATGATCTTCATTCGAAGACACATCCATGACGCTCTGCAAACTGAGTATCTTGCTGAGGAGGATCCACGTGCATTATGGGTCGCTTTGGCTGATCGTTTTGATCACCAAAAAGACATATTCTTGCCTGAAGCAACACACGACTGGCGGCATTTGCGCTTCCAAGACTTTAAGTCTGTGAATGAATTTAATTTTGAAGTTTGTCGAATCTGATCACTTCTCAAGTTTTGCTATGAAACTTTGACCGAAGAGGATCTCCTGGAGAAGACCTATTCGACATTCTCTGCTTCTAATATTGTCCTGTAGCAACAATATAGAGCTCAGAAGTTCACCAAGTTCTCGGATTTGATCTCTGTTCTACTTATCGCTGAAAAGCAGAACCAACTGTTGATGAAGAATCATCAAGCTCGACCTACTGGGGCTACTGCTGTGCCTAAAGCACATTATAGCACTAATCAGCACCCAAGACACCAAAAGAGGCATGGTAGGGGCGGCCAGAAGCCATCCAACCAAGGTCAACAGAGCCAAGGCCCACCCAAGGGAGGAAACAAAGCCCAGAAGCACCCAAACCTCGCTCTAAAGGCCCAGAACTTCAAGAATAAAGGCAAAGCACCTAAAACCATGGATGACGATATGTGCTATCACTGTGGTTCAAAGGACCATTGGTCCCGTGTTTGCCGCGCTCCCAAGAAGGTTGTAGATGAATATCATTCTCGTCGTAAGAAGTTTGAATCAAACTTCATGCAAGTGGACGAACCGGAGACTACAAAGATGGAGGTTTCTGACTTTCAGGAGGATACCACCCTTATGGAAGATTAGAATCTTAGACATAGACTTATTTTTTAGTTGAAATAAGACAAATGGGGCTGAATTCCACCTAGTGGCCGAACCCCACCCTTGTTTTTGGTTGATTTTTGAACAATTTTCCTTTATGTTTTTGGATTATTAGTTGGTGATTTGTTTTTGGATATTAAGTTTTAATCCTTGAATAAATGATATTATTTTGAATTGATAATTGTTTTATAAACCTTTATGCATGTGACCGATTCAAATTAATATTTTTTTCTAGGTATGACTAGTGGGAAAGTTAGTTGTTTGGCAGATAGTGCAACCACACACACTGTTTTGCGTGAACACATCTATTTCACTAACTTCATACCTAAGAATGCAACTCTGACAACCCTCTCAGGCCCATCCAACCTGATAGAAGGATACGGTAAGACACGTATAATGTTGTCCAATGGTACAATCTTGACCATTGATGAGGCACTCTATTCTCCACGTTCCGGAAGAACGTTACTAAGTTTCAAGGACATTAGAGATAATAATTACCACACTGAAACCCACGTAGAAAATGGAGTTGAATTTATGTGCATAACTTTCTACGAATATGGCCAGAAGCGTATTCTAGAGAAGATGGAGCGTATCTCGAGTGGTCTGTATACTACAACTATACGCCCCATAGAATGCCACTATGTGGCCGGCCCTACTACTGGGACTGCGCATGAAATTACACTTTGGCATGATCATTTGGGACATCCTGGACGAATAGCGATGCACCGTATCCTCAAATCATCACACGAGCATCCACTAACCCGAAGATTAGGTTCGATCCAAGGAATCGCATGTCAAACATGTTCTATGGGAAAGCTTATCACTAAGCCTTCTTATGACAAGATTCGTTTGAATCCTCCCATTTTTCTACAACGGATTTAGGGGGACATTTGTGGACCGATTCAACCTCACTGCGGGCCATTTAGATATTTTATGGTATTGGTTGATGCTTCCACACGTTGGTCACACGTGTGCTTGTTGTCTACAAGGAACGCTGCATTCTCCAAACTGTTGGTTCAGGTTATCAAGCTTAGGGCTCACCACTCTGATTATCCAATCAAATTTATTCGATTGGATAATGCTGGAAAATTCACATCTAAAACTTTTGATGACTATTGCATGTCGGTTGTGGTTGAAGTTGAACATCCAGTACCCCATGTTCACACCCAGAACGGCCTAGCAGAGGCTTTCATTAAGTGCTTACAAATGATTGCTCGATCGTTGGTCATACGTACCAAGCTCCCGAATGCTGCTTGGGGCCATGCAATATTGCACGCAGCAAAGTTGGTCTGCCTGAGGCCTATTGTGACATAACCATTTAGTGCCCTTCAGTTGGTTACCGAATATGAACCCAACATATCGCATTTGCGCGTTTTTTGTTGTGTGGTATATGTGCCGATCTCGCCGCCCTTATGTACAAAAATGGGGCCTCAACGAAGGATGAGAATCTATGTCAGATATGATTCTCCTTCGATTATTCGTTACTTAGAACCTTTGACAGGCGATCTGTTTATTGCTCGTTTTGCGGATTGTCACTTCTATGAGACAGTCTTACCGTCGTTAGGGGGAGATAAGAACGTCAACGTTCCTGAAGAACGACGCGAATTATCATGGACGACTCATACTTTGTCTCACTTAGATCCCCGCACCGCTCAGCCTGAAACTGAAGTACAGCGCATATTAGATCTTCAGAGCATAGCTCAGAGCATGCCAGATGCTTTCACCGGTCTAGCGCGCGTGACAAGATCACACATTCCAGCTGCGAATACGCCTACAAAGATAGATGTACCAAATGTACGACGGACTGCCCTCCTGGAAGCCCGAGACGCTAATTCTGGTGTTCCACGTACATTAGCGGCTAGCCAATCATTTGCCCCTACACAAAAGCGTGGCAGACCTCTTGGTTCAAAGGATTCACACCCCCGGAAGAGGAAAACCACAACACAAGGTCCTGAAGAGCCTGCCGTGAATCCGACTATCGCTTACTCATTCTACCCAACTCGTGAGGAAATTCTAGATTACAGAAGGGTCCTTGAAGAGACGAATCCTCTTCCCGAGAATCGTGAGATTTCGGTCTATTATGCTAGCTTAGATGATGTGTGGCGTAGAAATGAGATGATTGTCAACGATGCATTAGCATTTGCAGTAGCTATTGAGATCATGTTGAGCGATGACATTGAACCGCGTTTTGTTGATGAATGTCGACGTAGAGCTGATTAGTCAAACTGGAAACAAGCAATCCAAGTCGAACTCGATTCACTTGCGAAACGTAAGGTGTTTGGACCTGTAGTTCCTACTCCTCCACATATAAAGCCCGTTGGCTACAAGTGGGTTTTCGTTTGGAAGCATAATGAGAAGAACGAAATTGTGCGTTACAAAGCTCGTCTTGTTACGCAAGGCTTCTCACAATGCCTCGGGATTGACTATGATGAAACTTATTCACCCGTTATGGATGTGATTACTTTTCGCTACCTTATCAGTTTGGTAGTTTTCGAAAAACTAGATATGCAGCTGATGGACGTAGTAACCGTGTATCTCTATGGGGATCTTGATACGAAAATTTATATGAAAGTTCCCGAAGGACTTACGTTAACTGGTTCAAATATTTCCAAACCCCGGAACACGCTCTCAATTCGGCTGAGGTGTTCACTCTACGATTTGAAGCAATCCGGAAGAATCTGGTATAACCATCTGAGTAAGTATTTGACTAGTCAGGGATACGTGAACAATGAATTATGCTCTTGTGTGTTCATTAAGAAGTCACATTCCGGATTTGCGATTGTTGCAGTATATGTCGATGACATGAATCTCATCGGAACTCCTGAAGAGCTCGCGAGAACTGCTTCGCACCTGAAGTCAGAATTTGAGATGAAAGATCTAGGTAAGACTCGATACTGTCTCGGTCTCGAGATAGAGCATTGTTTAGATGGAATCCTAGTACATCAATCGAACTACACCCAGAAGGTGTTGCGCCGCTTTAACGAGGATAAAGTGAAGTCTTCGAGTACTCCTATGGGCGTTCGTACACTAGATGCAAAACGAGATCCCTTCCGTCTGAAGGAGGATGATGAAGAGATTTTGGAGCCTGAAGTTCCTTATCTAAGTGCAATAGGCGCTTTGTTGTACTTAGCTCAATGCACTAGACCCGACATCTCCTTCGCTGTTAATCTTTTGGCAAGATACAGTAATGCACCTACACACAGACACTGGACTGGCGTGAAAGACATCTTCCGTTACCTTAAGGGTACTACGGATCTGGGCTTGTTCTATCCCTACGAATCCTCGAATGATGCTACACCTTGTGCTCATCGAGTTGATTCTCGCCTTGTTGGTTATGCCGACGCAGGATACTTATCTGATCCGCACAAGGCGCCTTCTCAAACGGGTTATGTCTTTATTGTTGGAGGCACCGCAATCTCTTGGAGGTCAACGAAACAGACCTTAATTGCCACTTCGTCTAACCATGCTGAAATTTTCGCCTTACATGAAGCAACTCGGGAATGTTTTTGGTTGAGATCAGTAGTGGGCCATATTTGAAGCTCCTGCGATCTTCATCCCGCCGTTGATATCCCGACGACGATTTTTAAAGACAATGCAGCATGTATCGAACAGCTCAAGAAGGGTTACATCAAAGGAGACAACACCAAGCACATTGCGCCGAAGTTTTTCTTTTCACATCAACAACAAGAGCATCAGAAGATTGAAGTCACGTAAATCCGTTCACAAGACAATCTGGCCGACCTCTTCACTAAATCATTGCCGAAGGCGACGTTTCAGAAGCTTGTTCATGGAATTGGTATGTGTAAACTTTCTGAGTTGTAACTTTGCTATTTCTCTTTGGAATTATGTCAAACTCAGGGGGAGTATCCTGTAGATACTTGCTTGATCTTAATGTACTCTTTTTCCCTACGATTAGTAGCATTTTTTCCACTGGGTTTTTGCTACCTAACTAGATTTTAACGAGGCACCCACCTTGGGGTGGTCATATCCCTGATGACGTCCTGTAGATGTTTCTTTGACTTTGCAGTTCTCACACATTTTTCCTTAGACTATGGATTTTGTCCCTATTCGCGTTTTTGCCATAGCCTTAGGGTTTTTTAGTGAGACTTACTTATGCAAATTCCTACTTTATTGAGAATAAGCGTTGTTCCTTGGAATCAGCACTGACAAGTCGACTTCATCAACTTCTGCATGATGCTAAATTTACCTTGAGTATTTACACACTCAAGGGGGAGTGTTGTGAAACATTCCTAGTTTAAGTGTGATTGTGTAAATCCTAGATAAAATTTGATTAGGGTTTATTCTTATCCTATTGTAACTCATATTCCTTGGAGAGTAAGGAATATATTTAACTTGTTATTATTATAAATAGAGGTGCAAAGTAGGAGGCACACACACAATTCCCCTACAATTCTACAAACACACATCTCTCTTTTCTCTCTTTCTCTGCCGCAGGTCTCTCTCCCATTGCCAGATAAAATAGTCCACAACAATATCTAATATATAGGTGCTTATTTACGCTTAAAATAAAACATATGTGTGCACCTCCTCGCCAACCCCAACTATATACCAGGGTTGAAACACTATGAAAATAATAAAGAATGATTCATGAGATACATGACTATACAAATTCAATAGAGAAAAGCAACGCCTCGTGGGATGGAGGAAGACTATTACTCTTATGTCTGAATCCGTAAAAGAAATTATAGGGGAGGGTTGGATTCTCGATGGCATTTGGTATTTATACAACTTACCCTCAAATTCATCAAAATTCCTCAACCATTAAAATCCTAACAAATTTTGGGCATTTTCACGACACCTAGACATGTGCGGACTATTTTGAAATCCTAATTAACAAATGTTAAAGTCTATTAAAATGCTATCAAATCATAATTTAACTTTATCCCTTAATTTTTAAAAGGATAGTACTATTCACACAGTTCTTTTTACTTCCCACACACCATCGGTAAATTTTGTCTATTAATCTTCTTCAATTCATTCGATTCGATGACTGAAAATTGAAAAGAGTGTGTGAAAGGTAAAAATAAGTGTGTAGATAACACACCCCTTTTAAAATAGCCCAAGACAACTCGTAGTCCAAATCGTTAAAAGCCAAAAATTGTTTGGGAATTGGGATAAACCCTAAGACCATCTCAAACCATTGGGTTAAAACCTAAAATTTTTAGCCCAAAAAATTTAGGTTTTAGTCCAAAAAATTTAGGTTTTAGTCAAGAAACAACTTTTTTTGCTTCAACGCCTAAATTTTTTAACTTGAGATTATTAAAGAGTAGGCTAATTTTTTCTTTTAAAGTAAATTTAAAAAATAAAAATAAAAATTAGGTACACTATCATAATTTAATTTTATGAACATTTTAACTTAAAAATATTTAAATTTTGATAAATATTGAAAAATTACTAAATTTAGGTGAATTTTGAGTTAAATTATTTTAGCCGTTGGATTTAAATTTAGCTGTTAAATCTTTTTTCTTTTATCGTTAAATTTGATTATATTCAATCTCAGCCGTTGAATTCAATAAATTCTAGGAGACATGCCCATGTGAATAGGATTCCGCGAGTGGTGCTCATACAATTTTTTAGGCTAAATCCTGAGGAGAATTTGGTTTTTGTTTAGCTTTTAACTTTTAGTCTCGACATTTAACATGAATTGGGTTGGGTTTATAAAGAATAAAACCTAAAAAATAGTATTTAGCCCAGGTTGGTTTGGTCTAAAACCCCCGTAGAGTGAAGAGAAAAAGCGTCATCTTTCAGCTTTAGCTTCCCTGAAGCTCTCCTCTCTCTCGCCAATGGCTGTAAGTAATTTATTTTCCATCTGTTTTTCTGGGTCTTTTTCATAACTTGTATCCAATTAGGGCACAGACTTAACAATTTTCTAGTTTCTCTTTAAAATTTACGATCTCTTCGAGTATTTGTTCGTGCCTAAAATTTCTTCTGTTGGGGGTTTTAGTGCAAGATTTTATCAAGGGGGTTGCGTTTTCCTTTTCTGCAACCAAAAAGTATAATTTTTTCTTCACTGATTTAATTTTGGTTAGAATTCGGAGCTCTGTTAGGATACTGAATTCTGATTTTATTTTTTTCTTTTCTAATACAACGATATATTTGGGCTAAGAGCTGACCTTAATAATTTGGTATTTGAATGTGCCGTCCACGAGAATCAAACGAAATGCTTCCCAATTACAAGTGGAGAGGAATACCATTAGAACGTAGTGCTAAGTCAACTGCACTTCCAAAGTATTTGGTAGTATGATTGTATGCCCTATATGCATTAATTTTATTAGGTTTGTTTTAAATATATGTTTATTTATAAATAGGATTTGCCTCTTGAAAAAGCATATAGATACTGAATTTGTAAAAATAGCACAATAATATTTTTCCCGAGTTTAGTTAGTAGTTGATGAATAACTTCTGAGCTTTAAATTGTCGATTTGATGGTAGATGTAAATTCAGCTGTTGGATAGATTAGATGGAGTGCTCTGAATTGTAATACTTTTGCTCTTGTGCACAATGCAGACAATACCAGTTAACCCCAAACCTTTCTTGAACAATCTGACTGGAAAGACTGTCATTGTGAAACTGAAATGGGGAATGGAGTATAAAGGTATATTTTTATTTACGTTTCCGGGAGAAAAAAAATTGACTCCTCTGCTTCAAAAATTTATTAACATGCCATTGGTGCATTTCTAATCCTCTTTGATTGTGCATCTTTTCAGGCTTCCTTGTCTCAACAGATGCCTATATGAACTTGCAGGTACCCCTCTCAAATTTGAACTCTTTTTCTATACAAATTCTGAATAATTCTCTTAGCTTCTTTTTTACCTTCTTTTTTTCTCGAGACTAGAAATTGAAGCTGGTATAATGTTTAATGTATGAAATCTTATATGCATAGCTGGCCAACACCGAAGAATATATTGATGGACAATCCACTGGAAATCTGGGAGAGATTTTGATCAGGTGAGTTCTCTGGACTTCTTTGAACCACTTAACTATAATTTTCCTTTAGAATTCTATTGTTGGAATGTGCCTTATATTTTTCTTTTCATTTACTTTTGCTAGTTTTTTTCTGACACATTTATAAGTTTTTTATTTTCTTTGAAAAGATTATATCCCAACTAATTCTAGGATCTACATATGGCATCAGGAGCAAAGTTTTGGGTAAATGTTGTTCTGTGTACTAAAGAGTCTACTGAGATAACTGTGAGCACCCTTGAATTAGGAAGTTGTGACGATATGATGACAGGATACAATGCTATGGAAAAATGTTAAGTTAGGTCGCGTTTGGCATTGTTTTTGCAGAAGTGGTTTTACTCATTTTGACTTTGGCATTTTTAAAGTTTCACTGAAGGCCTAAGTGATTCTGTTGTTTTACAAAAAAATAACCTCTAAGGAGGAGCACCTATCATTATAAGTTTTAAACTTTTTCTACACTCTCTAGAAGTGACTTTGGCCCGCCATAATCACTCGTAAACGAGCCCTTAACGGGTTTGCTCTGACAAAGTTGAGGACCAGAGATTACCCGTTTGTAGTTAACCATGGCCCTGAAAAGGTGCAAAAGCATGGACCCTGTCATTTATTTTTCTAAAGTGATGCTATAGATATATTACCAGCGGAACTCATTTGATGTGGGCTAGAAGCCTAGAATTTATGAATTTTGAATGCTACTAGGATGTGTGTACTTCTTGGCACATATGATGCATAGCTACAAATGAACTGAATATATAGTATAAATTGGGAACAGCTCCTTGATGGGTGCAATGCTTTAAATGCTATCTTCGCTATGTCTTATTGGAGATTTATGATTTATAATTCTTCCTTTGTACTGGGTGGAACTTTTGTGAGTTTGCTGACGAACCGCCACACATCTAAACACAATAGATTATTCAAGTTCTCAGTTTTTCTATAGTCAATGCAATCTGTTTCCTTCCATAACCTTTTTATATGTTTTGTTATGTAGAAAAAATGTTCCAAGCATCACACACCATGCAAACATGCGATGCATTCATTAAGGTAAAATACGAAGCTAACACTTCACCTGCTCTCTTTCTTCTACAGGTGTAACAACGTTCTCTATCTTCGTGGGGTGCCAGAGGATGAAGAAATTGAAGACGCTGAACAGGACTGAGATGTGAAGGGTTCGTAATAAAAACAGATATTTAAGTAATCAGGATTTTATCTCTGCTATTGTTGTTGTTTAGGTGCATTGTATGGAGTGGTGTTGCCGGATGTTTGATTTTTGACAAATGGTTCGTAAACGTTGAATGAACCATTTCATGTAACAAGGCTCGCATCGTTGGAAGTTGGAAATGAAAAACCTTTTTAGTGATTTACTGCACCCAATTGGCGCATTTGGTCGTGTTGATGTTCAGAGTAGCACTAAAATGTCATAATCCACTATGTTCTTTCTTTGAATTGGAGATGAAGATTCATCCAATAGCAAGAGTGCATCATGGTAGGAAACCGAATCATGTTCCCTGTGGTAGCTGCCCAGAATGGGACAGCTACTGTAATGAAAATCGGGCATATGATTCGGTTTCTGTTTTGGAAATGATGATATCCGTCCCGAAACCACCCCCCCTTTTCATTTTTCTTACAGTTTTGTTGGAAAAATCATGGCATGAAGTGTTCGAATTCTAATACTTCGAAGTGGAAATGGTTATTTCCGCCAAACAACGGTTCCCATGCTTGTAGACCAAACATTGTGAAAAAATCGCATGCTTGCTGCTCAAGATATATTCCGAAAAACAAATGTCACCCTATCGCTTTGTTTTGAAAACTATTAGTCGTTGATGCATGTGGAATCCAAAACACTCGAAAGAAATATCTTCAATCATTCCTTTCTATCGAAAATCAAACTCTACTCCCCTGATTTTAGGTTATTGATTGAACCAAATTTTCTAGCCAACAAGAAACTTTGCGAATTGCAAGCGTCCCCAGCAACAGCGTAAGGAGACCGAACATTTATTCTGTGCCATCCAAGTGCGCTTTCAGAAAGCAACATCGTATTACAATCCATAAGGAGTTGATATTACACAATAGTTATCAAGCTTCTTGCTTGTTTGTGAGGACTATCTGAATACGTACTCCAGATTTGCTTGGTAACTTAGCTACGGACCCCCGTAATGAACCTTGACGAAAGATGACCTGGTCTGAACTCTGAACCGACGCACAGATTTTTTAGATTGCAAAATGCCGGTGATGCATGGACGTTGTTTGAAGGAGTTTTCGTAACTAGTAAAGAATTACCTGCATTTCCCAGCTTCAGAAACTCAAAGAGATCTTACATCCTAATAGCAAACTTGTGTATCACAGTAATCCATAAATGAAAATGCGATTGACTCCTAAAGGTTAAAACTTGATCAAACAAGGCTTTGTATACAGAAAATAGAAACTGTAATTGCCTAATACAGCATTGCATTAAAAAACAAGAGTTTATGAAAGTTTCAGATTGCTTACGCGGATTGTTACTTTCATTCGTGAGGATTCAACTGCGAAAAAAGTTCCAATATGTGCTCCGGCATGAAATCGTGCCTTGTCAAGATCCCAACAATTGGAGGCCTCTGCCAAATGTAAATGATTTAGAACAATGTTACAACACTATAGGGGAAGCTATGAGTAAGTTGGCATTTCACCTTCTTTTCGAGTCAGAAGCAGAAATGGTGTCAGAAGAAAACATATCAGAGAGAGAGAGAGAGATTTACCACTGGTGTCTTAGGCACCACCAGCAAGTGCCTGAGGCCAAGCGCCCGAAAGAAAATAGCAGCTTTAGCGAGGGACATTGTTTCAACTACGGTGTATGGGGAGGTATTAGTAATGGGATGGAGATCAAGATACATTTCCATCTCTTCCTCCTGAATGTCCAAATCCTCCAGCTTGGTTCCCTTGCCTAATCCCGCCTTTCCAAAATCATGTGCTCTGAACCTACTCGTAACATCTGACCCAATCGACACCCTCTGCTTTGTAAAATTCTTTCCTTTAAGCAATACAAGCAAATGCGATCTCAAAACCAGCCCACACAAGTCTGCAGAATTTGAGAAAGGTGGTTCATCAATCACGGGGAACCCATTATGCGCTGTTGTTTTGAGCGCGTGTAATATATTCCCCACTTTCTCAACCCTGGAAAATGAAATTAAGGGCCAAGAAACAACGTCACTTGCAACCAAGTTTCTCATGTATGGTTCTGCATGCGCCTCCATATAAGGTAATCCCTTCATTTTTATAATTTGGTCATAGACACCCCTGTTGAAACAATCCGCCACAGATTTCGAAATAAGCAGAACTAGCATCATCAGTGGAAGCATCAGAAGATTATTTGTAAGCTCAAGAAGTATGACACAGAGAGAAACAGTCATTCTCATGGTGCCACCAAGGAAGGATGCCGCTCCAAGGAGTGCAAATAAACCCCCATCAAGATCAGAGTGAGAACCAAGGAGGGTCCCGACTACACGCCCATAGGATGACCCAGCAAGTATAACAGGGATGAAAAGCCCAGAGGGAACAGCAATACCATAAGTCACAATGCCCAGGCAGTACACCGTAACAAAGAAAACAATGAGAGTGGAAAGCCGGAACTCCCCATGAGAGCTAGAGCTTAAAAGGTTGCGGATGGCATTATCATTTGTATTGAAAAAGAGTGAAGCAAGGCCATTGTAGTGGTTAGGTGGACACTGAAAATTCTTGTAGTTTCCAGAGAGACCTATGGTAGGGCACTTGTCCTCCAGGTGACGGGGACAAGGAATGCAGTGTGAAAGCCATGGGAGGCCGTAAGAGCAACAAGAAGTAAAAAGGGAAATGGCAACGACGAGCAGAATTTTACTTGAAGGACCTCTCCTGCAAATCATTCTCAGTAATAAGAAACAGTAGAAACTACAAATACATCATTTTAGGTGCTTGTAAAGTTCCAACCTATAAAAGTATTTGAACAAGTTTGAAAGCTAACATATGTAGCACTAAGGAGAAGACAAAATGCAAAATTTTGGGTTATACACGATGAAATTGCTTTGCATGTAACTTTTTATGTCAGTGAGTCGCTATAGTGTTGTATAGTAAGAATAAATTGAGTTTTTAGAGCCTACTTGTTTATGATGCGATAAGTTTGAAGGACTTTGTCCACAAGGAAATTGTAAAGGCTTCCAAATATGCCTCCGATAACTCCAAGGGATATGACTGCCAGTAGATCGCCGCTGCTATAACTCACCTTTGCTGAATTGACATCAAACATTATAAGACCTCCTTCTCCGAATAGTCCACATTTTCCACCCTTGCATAACTGTATGAAGCCTCTTAACAATACCGCTACTACAGCTGTTGTGAAAAAAGCCCTCCACAGAAGAGCACTCCTCCACCTAGAAGTTTTTGATACAAGAAACAAAATTTACTCGACGACAGAACAGAAGGATGAAGCAAATATCAAGGTTTCTACTAAAGATGTGTATATGAATATTTATCTATATATATATATGTATATATGAGAGAGAGAGAGAGAGAGAGAGAGAGAGAGAGAGAGAGAGAGAGAGACCATGAAGCTGCTTCTTCTAGCGCAAAAAGGACCCCACCAACTGGGGCACGGAAGGCAGCTGCAACACCAGCAGCAGCACCGCAGGTAATCAGATCCCGTCGGTCACGGTCATTTTTGAAGAACCTGAGACATTTCCAGGTAAGGTGATACTTGCGAGAGCCACCCTGTCCGAGCAAAGAGGCTATGCAAGCGCCAGTGTGAACCATAGGTCCTTCCTTACCCAAAATAAACCCAGCAGCTACTCCAAATATAGAACCAAAAATCTGCCAAGTTGAGACTAAGTAATTATTACAAAATATGATAACTAAACCATTAGTAAGATTTTATTTTCATTGCATCGCATAAAAACAACAACTGATTTAGAAGTAGCTCTCCTTCTAGGTTTCGGTTCACTTCATCAAGAACTTCATATTTGTCCTAGTGATAAAAGACGGTAGAACATCGCTCTGAGTAAGTAGAACATCTCTCTCATCTTCTAACATTACACGTCCTATATCCCTTCAAGAACATTCTACACATGAGTAACGCTACAGATTGAATCCATTTTCCAAAACCAAATCCCAGATTTTGGTACCAAATAACGTAGTAGTGTCTCATTCACCACATCATTTGATGACCAAAACATGGGAAACGTTTTGGTAACTAGTTATATCGTTTACATTCTATGAAATGCACTCACACAAACCTTTATCCATCTATTGGATGTAAAAACTGCATCGTAGCGTGAGTGAGAGATTAAAAGAAAGAGCGAAAGAGAGCTGCTTTCAGTCTGCTACTCACCTTTACAAAGAGGGTACTTGGAGCCAATATAGAATGCGCATCGACTCCATTTAGATATGCTTTAACCTCAGGTATGCCAGAGCCTGCTGCTGCCGGGGCAATGTAAGCACAAAGAGCTGCAGCAGCAGCAGCCAAGGTCATGTTACAACAAACGAATGCTGCAAATGCCTGATAATACCTGCACTGGAGTTCACATAAAAACGTAGTTACTGCACTGGAGTTCACATAATACATGTATGGAATATCACACCCATCAAAAAGGCAAGTAATCAACAAAAGAAACATAAAAATAAACGTAAAGGATACATTTCAGCAGTAACAAATTATGTGAACATTGTCAGGGTCAGATTAACCACAATTAGGGTATCCCAAAAAAAACCCTATAGATAGATGCAACTGGAACGATATAAAGACTCTTTTGCAACAAAAAGTGAAAAAAAGGAGGGGGATGGGAGTGTGTGAACTCAAATAGTAATCGGGTGAGTAGTAGCCAGGCTTACTTGTCCTGAAGCATGAGGTTGTTGGTAAGCAGAAGTTTGAAACCAGCTATATTCTCGACAGCTAGGTTATTGAAGAAGCCGACTAACCCAGTGCTTAAACCAATAAGCAGCACAAGTGCCCATTTGAGGCAAACATACTGAAATATCTCACCCTTCGTTCTAGACCTCCAGTCCTGCTTAAAAAGATCATTCTCAATAATCCTACAAGAGTGCAAAGATAAACAAGTGAGGCTCCTCGAGAATATCTGATAATTTCAACAATTATGTTTTCAACAAGCCTTCATAATCCACAAATAAGCTCCAACGCAATTTAGTAATGGCGTACGTCTATAAAGTTTTAAATGTGAACAAAGTAACACCGTGGCTTACAGGAAACTGTTCTTTGATGAGATGCAAAACGGTTCTTATGGTTGGCACGATGTTTTAATTAATTTAACAAAAACTTCCAGGTGAAATTAAGAATTTCATGCAATTGTTCTTATTTTCCCAGTTTCTAGTTTACATGCACACTCCAACATACACTGATGTGCTACATTTTCACATCCCTTTCTTTGAAGGTGGTCAGCGTCGGCATCGTATCTATAACCAAAAATATTAAATCTAATATTATTTCTTTCATTAATTGGTCATATTTTCAAAACCAACACACCAAGGCACAAAACCAGAATTTTCTGTCTTCTGCCAACCAACAAAACATGATGAATGAATGTCACCAAAATAAACAAATAAATATATTATGTACAAGTGAAAACGGCAATATATTCCAAAACAGAAGATAACATTGAAAAAAAACATAATCCAACTCTATTTGGTTTGTGTTTCGAAACCCGAAACAACGCACAAAAAAAATGTAAGATTCAAAGTTGGCTTCCTTCCCTTTCTGGGGATTATTTCCTGTCCATTTTCTCCCCTCCTTAACTAATCAAGAATTCTTATTTCCAGAAAAGAGAAAGAGAAAGAGAAAGTAAAGAGATTAAAAGAACTCACTCGTAGTCAAGGCTTTCAATGGGAGAGAGATTGGCACCAACAATGGCAAGCTGAGAGGTCGTGTTTCTCCTCCTATTCCTCTCAAGCAGTGGCTCCCTCAACTCCCCTTGTTCTATTTCTATACTCTTTTCCTCCTCCGATTCCATCCTCTCTCTCTCTCTCTCTTGATGTTATGTGCAGTTCATCATATCTCACTCTCTCTCTCTCTTACTTCGAACAAGAAATCTCTCTGAGAAATGAAAATACTAGATTTCCTCGACAATTTGGTTAGATTTTGTAAACATAAGAAATTGTTAACGTAAACAGACATCCAACATTGATGAAGATAAGGACAAGGTTTTATGAGGTAACCACGGGACAGCAACGCTATTCCGTCCTTGTCATGGAGTAGCCAACCCTATCTTCTCTCTATATTTTTTTCATCCGTTTCATTATGGACTGCATGTAATCGATTGGCCCACGGAACCGGTGTTTCGTATTAGAAAAGTCAAAACATATGAATTTGACAGTCATTGCCGGGATGTTACTTGTTATTCTATCGTGAATTTGTTCGACATATATGAATGACTAAACACTCATTAAATTGAGTATTTTTTTTAAATGATGCTAAAAATAATGAACGATAATGATTATCATGTTTGTCAGATAAAATGATGTCAAGTCGTTGTTATAAAGAGGAATGGCTCAGGCCGTTGCCTAATTCAACGATTGTCCTTCATATTAATTTTACTGCATCTAGTTTCGAGCCTCAATTTTAGTTCCAATGCAATCTGATTTTTCTATCATTCATATCACGATGAAGGTTGATATGAAATGACGTCAAATCAAAAGTGATATGTAACACTATTTTTTTACCCAAAATTTTGTCACACGCAACTAATTCAACGATTGTCCTTCATATTAATTTTACTGCATCTAGTTTCGAGCCTCAATTTTAGTTCCAATGCAATCTAATTTTTCTATCATTCATATCACGATGAAGGTTGATATGAAATGACGTCAAATCAAAAGTGATATGTAACACTATTTTTTTACCCAAAATTTTGTCACACGCGAAATATATATATATATTTAACAAACGATATTATTTATACTAAATGGTGAGGAAATGAGCTAAACCTCATAATAAGATAACAATAATATGATTCAAATTATGTACTTTACTTGAAATGCACGGCCACCTCGAATATGAGTACCCCCAATTTATTTGCTTCTCCCTTTATTCTCTTCTTTTTCCTTTGCTTCGGAAAAGGGTATTCTTTGTCCCCATAATCAAATTTTCCCTATACTTACATATTTAAAGTTCGCAATCAATTAAAACAACATTCATTTCCGTCCCAACCTAAAATGCTCACCGCGGCAATCTTTGTTGGTGGATTGTTCATTTTGGTGTGACCAAGCTATGGCAGAAGAAGAACTCAACAGCTCTTTAGAGTATACACCGACATGGGTGGTTGCGCTTGTTTGCTTTGTCATTGTTCTGCTCTCTCTTTGTGCCGAGCGCGCTCTTCATAAACTCGGAAAGGTATCTAAACATTGTTCCCCCCTCTCTTATCATATTTGCAATCATTATAACACTTGAAATCTTTTTGCTTTTTCTCCCTCCCATGCTGGAAAATTCTTTCCACCGTGCGCCACCCCATCCCCATTCCCCCGGCATGCCACCTCACCTAAAGTGTTCACAAACAAATCTAACATCATGAAACAATATTAGCAAATACAATCATTAACAAATCTGATAACTGAATTAGCCTAGATCCTTTAGTGGAGGGATCAGTTTGATAACAAGGTTCATGATGATGATGATGATTCAGAAGATGTAGTGCTAACACCACCTACATAAAAAGCTCAACCTTGCTAGAATTCTACAAGTGTTGACAGCTTGAATCAGGCCCCTGGGTAAGGAACATAGGTAATGGGTCAAAAGAAGTAATAGAACAATGATAAATTAGATTTAACGGTGGATGGAGTTTGTCTTTCATTGTTCCCTCATCGGTACTTGGAGAAAAATAACCCTTTGTCATCAGTTCCACAATAATAAGTAATAACAGTAGGCTGGTTCTTCATCGTCTTCAGTCATCACCATACTGCTCCTTATTCAATCTATAGAATTCTTAGCAGCTGGTGAATATGGAAATATGTGAATAAGCAGGAATGTATTGACAGGTGATAAATGCAATGCATATACGGAGGGCGGGAACTTATTTAATCAATAAATATTTGTCAGAAATTGATACTGTTGAGATTCAAATAGTTCCAAGGGAGGGAAACGAATCTTGAAGTCACAATTTTGTAAGAAAATTGTAGGAAATAAGTTTTGGAGCTTATCGTAAATTTAGATGTCTCAGTCACAAAAGATGCGCGTAGCATTGATAAGCTGCGAGACATGTCCAAAATCTTGAAAACCGAGGATTTTTCCTACTTTCAAATTATTGACGGACTGAGTCACAAAGTACTCTTAGCTCTGTTTTTGGAAAGTTGAACTTATCTATAGGACAATTCTTCAAGGGGTTATTTGGGGACATCAAAAAAATTTCAACTAGTTTGCTGTTTGGTTTAATGTTTTTTTTGTCTGGAAATTCAGTACTTAAAGCATGAGGAACAAGATGCTCTGTTTGAAGCCTTACAGAAACTAAAAGAAGGTCTCTCTCTCTCTCTCTCAACATATCCTTTCATTCTTGTATCTTGACCAATTAGATGGATGGATCATAAATTAAGAATGCCTATATACTTTACTAACACTAATCATTGTGTTTCCTATCGTTGAAACAGAGTTGATGCTTTTAGGGTTCATTTCCCTTCTACTAACTGTATCCCAGCGTTCCATAATCCGCATATGCATCCCCTCTAATCTAGCAAATCACATGCTTCCGTGCAAGAGGGAAACTTCTAAGGGAAACAATAATGCACATTACTCTCTTGATCAATCTATAAACAACCGGCGGCGGCTTTTGTCTGCAGATACAAATTCAGACCATTGTCTGCAAAAGGTACTGTATTGTTAGTACCTTATATATTTTACCACCACTTACAATGCTTGTAATATGAGTTTTGTGTGTCTGTGTACGCGCGCGCATTCCCCTTTTTTGACAGGACAATGTTTGTTTTTTTCTATTTCCTTAGGGGAAGGTTCCGTTGTTATCATTGGAAGCACTACATCATCTACACATCTTCATCTTTGTATTGGCAGTTGTGCATGTGATCTTTTGTGTCACAACTATGGTTCTTGGAGGGGCAAGGGTAATGCTTGTTTCAGAATTTTTTTACTATTTGGATGATTATCTAAATATGTTTGATACAACATGGTGTCCTATTCCAGCTCTTTATGGTTTGGGACCTTTCAGTTTGTATAGTGCTGCGATGGATATGGTTTGTATCTCTACGTTGTAACACATACGGTTTACCATATGTAGGTACGTCAATGGAAGCGCTGGGAGGATTTTGCTAGGCAGGATGTTACAAAATCTGGGAAGGGTAAATATGAAATTGGATTTGCAAGTATATTTTAGCCAATCCAAGTGCTTGTATCCGCTTTGTATGATTGAATAAACGCTACCCTATGCAGATGCAACTAGCGGTGGAAATGTGCATGTTTCTCAACGCCAACATCGTAAATTCTTGAGTAAACGAGGAGTAGGATATTGGCGAAGAGCAGCTGTCATAGGTTGGGTGGTGAGTTTGCTATAGTTTTGCTGTTGGAGATTATGGACTCTATATGCATGGTTCTCAAAATTCCTTGTTGCTTTATATTATTTCCTATATAATATGAAGGATTAAGATATCTGATAACACTCAGTTTAATGTACTTTCCTAGATATCATTCTTCAAACAATTTTATGGTTCTGTCTCTAAGCCGGACTACATTGCATTGCGACAAGGGTTTATCAAGGTTAATATCTCCTTCGTGTTTCTATGTGGTTCACATATCAAGGTTAAAGTTTCTCCCGTGGACATGTCATTACCAAAAATGTATGGGACTGACTCGGTTTGGTTTCAGGAGCACGTCCCTTCGAATCTTCAATTTGATTTTCACAAGTACATTATGCGGACACTTGAAGTTGATTTTAGAAAAATTGTTGGGATAAGGTAATGCCTGGCTGTTGAGGTTTTGTTGTTGTTCTTGTTAAGCAGCTCAGCTGCGTATAAGATTTGATGGAATTTGTGTATGTATGTAGCTGGTACCTATGGCTCTTTGTTGTGCTATTTTTGTTGCTTAATGTGGAAGGTAAGCTCTTGTAATAAAATCTCAATTTGAGCTGAATTAAATATCTGAGTGAAGTACTTGACAATCTATATCTTCGAATGTGCAGGATGGCATACGTATTTTTGGTTAGCGTTTTTGCCGCTGATTGTGAGTATTGCTTTAAGGTCCCTTAATTTTAAGTGGAACTGGAAATCAATAATTTCCTATTAATCTTGTTGAGTGACTTTGAGGAGATGATCGCATGTAAAATGATTGATGTTTGATATGGGATGACAGCTTCTGCTTCTTGTGGGCGCTAAGCTCGAACACATAATTATCCGTTTGGCTCAGGAGGTTACGCAAGGGAAGCCAGCACAGGATGATCATGAAGCAGCTGCAAGAGTGAAGCCTTCAGACAAACACTTCTGGTTTAACAACCCTCGCATTGTTCTGAATTTGATCCACTTCATATTGTTCCAGAATTCATTTGAGATTGCATTCTTCTTCTGGATCTGGGTATGTGTGCACTATGCAATGCATATATCTTACAATTCTTCCAGATTTGGATCTGCGTATGACTGACAGTCAAGATTCACTTGTTTGCAGACCACGTATGGATTTCATTCATGCATCATAGAAAAGTTGGGGTACATCGTGCCGAGACTTATTATGGGGTAATTGAATTCTATAAGGAAACAATTCGACAAAATATAGCAACTTATGTACTTAATTACTCTCATCTCATGGTTCCATCACCGTATGCAGTGTGATTGTTCAAGTGCTTTGCAGTTACAGCACACTACCTTTGTATGCAATTGTCAGCCAGGTAAGCTCTCTCTCGGTCTCTCTCTCACTGCTTGTTTTGTTTTTCCTTGTCTTTTTCATTTCATTTGTACAGTAAATAATCTCTTCCGTTTGGATGATTCAGATGGGTAGCAAGTACAAGGAAGGAATGTTTGATCAAAATGTACAACAATCTATCGATTCGTGGGTGGGAAATGTAAAAGGCAAGCAAGATAAAACAGCCAGCGACCAATCTGTGTCACAGAGAACACAAACGCAAAACATGATGAATACAGAGTTATCTCAAATTGATATTGTACAACAAGAAACAGTTGCCAATGAAACAACTACAACTTTGCCAGTTTCATCCTCTCAACTTTGTTCATGATTTTTTTTTAATTACCTCTTTTGTTCATTTAATTTGCATGTAACCATATACTTAACTATGTGTACAAACAACATATTTCATTGTCGAAATTTACTTCTACGTACAAATAAATATTTCATCCTCTTTGTTGCAGTCAATATTTAATTAAATATGTGTCCATGTAAATCCTTTTGTTAAGTATATAGTATTGCTAGAGATCTAGAAGATCTTTCTTTGCAAAACATTGTTTTTAGTTCTTGACTAGAAAATGTGTCCGCACTTCACTGCAAAGATTGAATGTATTAGTCGGAACATACATGAATAGTCTCTACACAAAGTAATTGAATAACGGTACACTCCTCAACAATGCACCTGAACATGGTGAGTTGAAATTTTGAAACATTCAACAACAAAAAGAAAGAAGCAAAATTAGAAGAAAAGAAAGAGATGCTCACTAAAAAAGAAAGAAGAAACAATACTGGGCTTCTTCTCTTTGGCATCCAGAATTCCATCCCTGATTCCTTCAACTTAAACGTATTTAAAATACAAAATGAAAAAACCCCATAAGAAATCATCCCATAGAATTAAATCATCCAAGTAAATTAGACCATGGACACAAAAAGAAATGAAGGTAGATTAATCTGACTTAATCAGTAACTTACTGAATAATCTTGGAATCTGTCTCACGCATGAGTTCGACTTCAACCCCCATCCTCGTTGCCCCTAAACATGTAGACATAAAGAAAAAGAAATTGACGTTAAGTTATCAATCAAATCATTTGATTGGCTAAAAAAGTTAAAATATAATAAATATATTCAAATTCAATTTATGAGATATCATACAAAAGCAAATGAAATGATTACATAATCATGAATGCGAATAAGAAACTCAAACTTGCCAAAAAGAAAACCTATTGTAGTGTGTCAAGATACCCGCAGCATATAGTGTCAAGATAACTGCAACAAAATTTCCATCCAATGACTTAACTCTCAGATCAAACAAAAGTTGTCACTTCATAATTTTCAATTTCAGTTCCTTACCAGCCTGAGTGAGCATTTCACCAATTTCAATCTCTTCCTAAAACTTTTATACTTATCTTTGTGGTAGAATTGAGAAAGAAAAAAAAAACTCAAATTCAAGTCAAGAGAATGCAAATCTGTATTTCTAGCATTGAACTTATCAAAGATAAAACTAAAAGCATAATCCTTTAACCGTACAACGGAAATCTAACTATGCCAAAACAAATTCAAACCAAGAAAATGTAAATCTGTATTTCTAGCATTGAACTGATCAAAGAGAAAACTAAAAGCATATTCCTTCAACCTTACAACGGCAATCTCATTGTGCTAAAACAACCATCAATGTCTTGAATAATGTCCATAATGCATACCAAGAGAATTGAACTGTAGAACCTGGGACATTTGATTAATTTCATCTGTGAAAACAAATCTTTCTTTTATTCTCTCTTAAACTAACCTTAATAAATATACCAATGATAAGTCAATAGTCAAAATCCTCATATAATAATTTTTCATTGATAATAAGTGACAAGCCCCGACCCCGATATTCTCCGAACACCAGGGTAGGCACGCGCTGGCCGACATCCGAGGGTGACGAAAGCCATTTATTGAATGCAAAAGCTAAGAATATGGAATAAATAAAACTCATAAATTTAATTAGGATGAATATGCTTTAAAGGAACGTGTTCAGAGCTCACAACTAACTAGAACACTAAAAGAAATAATATAAAATTGAATGAATAAAAGGATGGGTCCTACGCCGAGAGGACTCATAGATGCCGATGCGGAAGTGCCTTGACGACGGGATTGTATGCCTCGATTCTAAGTCCTGAAAGGGGCGCAAAACAAACATGAGTGGACCAATTTGATATACATATAATAAAACAGTTATCAACGTACTAACCCCCAGGTTTTATGAAAACACATATATATATGATAAAATAGGTTTTCCAAAACCTAGCATGCCGCACAGTGTCTCAAAAACATAACTTGTATATGCATAGTCACTAGTGAATGTCCCTAACCCTCCAGGCCCCTTGCTAGCTTCCCGTCCCTGGGAACTTCATCCAGAGGAAATAACACTTCCGGCGTTCTCACCGGCTCGGGTGGTAACACCACCTCCTTCTCTTTGTTGTCTGCCAGTTCTGGCAGTGTTGTTCGTGGCGATCCCACGGGCTTCTTTAGTTTCTCTTAATTTGTGGCTGCGTTTGGTGAGATGTTCTCTGTTGGAAGGCGAAATTCATCCTTTTTCCTCCTCTAAGGTGTGGGTTCCTGGCGAAAGTTGGTGGTGGCGGTTCGTGATCGTCGTGGAGTGTAGTTCAAGTGCTTTCGGCGGTGTCTTTGGATGGAAGCTGCTAGGTTTAGCTTTTGTGTTTTGTTGTTTTGAGCTTTTAGGTTACTATTGAGATCCATTCTTTTGCTTGTGTGGTTATTGTATATGGGTCTCAATTTGTGTAATTAGTTGTGTTGTGTTAATAAAGTAACATGTCCTCTTTCCCAAAAAAAAAAAAAAAAATTGAAGAGGCGAGACATGTTCTTTTCTTTTGTTTCTTTTTATGTTTATGTCTTATTATCGTGTTTAGGCAACACTTTTATTCTAATTATGAAGATGACGCTTTTGTTTCTTGATTTTCAAGCTTGAGTTTTGATTTTCCCGAAGAAAAAAAAACATTGGGAAATTAAATTGAGGTTTAACATGGGCACGTCATGAAAACATGAGTATCTTACTGTAGATTTTTCAGTGTGACTGACATACGAGATGATACAGCACATGTCATTATATAAATAGTGGGATATGTGTGTTAAAAATTTAAAAACTTAAAAAATAAAAAAAATTCACCATTTACGTAAAAACACATGATATATCACTCGTGTTTCCGAATGAAAATTTTCTCCTATCCTAGGAGCGTGTTGTGTCCAAGTTTCCACTTTCCTGGTGCTATTTTTCTTTCTTTTAACTGTAAACAGAAGCACTCCACTTTATATGCAAATAACAACAAACAAAGCACTCGGATTCAGACAGAGTCAGCCCACAAAGTATAATCTCTCTCTCACTCTCTCACACCACAACACCCTCACCACAAACCGACGTACCCACAAACATTCTCTCTCTCTCTCTCTCTCTCTCTCTCTCTCTCTCTCTCTCTCACAAGCAAAACTCATCACCAACCCCACTTTGTATATGCTTTGATTTGTAAGGTTCTTGTCTTCAAATTCTCTCACATCTTCCTTCTGAACCACTCTGTATGTTCTTCTCATCACCAAATAAAATCTCTCTGCTTTATTTACTTCCTCCCAATAATTTTCCGGGCAAGTTTATAACTTTCGGATGATATCTTCATCATCCATCATTCGTCGATTAAGTTAGAGGTACCCAAATGACTGCGATTTATGTTAAATTCATTTGAGTTTCTAATTATGATTTGAGGCACTATTTGTTCACAGTTTGAGTAATTATGATGTGAGTATTTGTTAGAATTAAGTAATTAATGAGTGCTGATTCTCCAGAATTGAAGTGTGTGTGTGTGTGTTCATATATAAATGGTAGTGTGAATTTAGAATTGGAATTTGGATTTGGATTTGAATTTGATTTTCTGGAATCTGGAAAGCCATGGCAAGAGGCAGAGAAGACTATGAGAAGCACCCGGGTTTGCTCAAACTCTTGCAGATTCTCTCATTCTTGGTAGTTTTTGTTGTGGGGATTGTCATAGGATTAGCAACGAGCGCCCATATTAACCGGCATTTTGGTTCACAAACTGAGATTTATTCATTTATCAATCACTTCTCCGCCAATAAGCCGCACGAGGAGAAGAATTGTACTACTGTGCAAGTTAGTGACAAGGTTGATTGTATAAGCATGGAGACGTTTCTCCAGCCGAAGAATTTGACGCACGGTCTGTCCGATGATGAGCTCTTTTGGAGAGCTTCAATGGTGCCGCAGAAGCCAGAGTTTCCATTCGAGAGAGTGCCTAAAGTGGCTTTCATGTTTTTGACTAGAGGACCTTTGCCCTTGTTGCCATTGTGGGAGAGGTTCTTCCATGGCCATGACAAGTATTTCTCAATTTACGTCCATGTAATTCCGGGTTACGAGCTCAATGTATCTACCACCTCTCCTTTTTATCAACGCCAAATCCCCAGTCAGGTACGAGGCATGTTTTATGACATACTATTCTTTTTTCTTGTCACTGATGCTCTACTGCTTCAATATTTCTCGTTGTTTGTCTTTTGATTTATACGATTATGTTATTGCGTACTTGTAGCTTCGTATCAATGTTGCGAGGGAGATAGGCATGAAAAAGATTATCTAAGTTTGTGTGGGAGGGAAGTGAACTGAATTTCATAGCTATGATAATTTATTTGGCGTGTAATCGTTTATTAGTTTTTCTTCACATAAGAGATCAGAAACTGTATTTTGTTTTCTTAACAAACCATGGTTGAAGAAATCTACGCTAGATGTTTGCATATGGTGTTGTAATTCCTTCTTCTTAGCTTAAAGAGAGTTGCAATGGGCGTAATGTCAATATATGATCAATTAGGTAGTGCTATCCGGTATTGTTGGATCACCTAGATTTTATCGAGTAATCTGAGATGAAAAAAAAAGACCCGAGAGGTGTGTGCATCTATCATTCGTGAAGATAGTATGGTCTACGTTCTTAATGAATTACGTAATGCTTACCCTTAAAAAATTTCTTCTCTGCAGCCTGTTTCATGGGGGACAGTAACATTGGTTGATGCAGAGAGGCGGCTTCTAGCGAATGCCTTGCTAGACTTCTCAAATGAGCGCTTTGTTCTTCTCTCCGAGAGCTGCATCCCGATCTATAATTTCCCTACTGTCCACAAGTATCTGATTGGTTCAAACCATAGCTATGTTGAGTCGTACGATAATCCTGGGCGTTACGGGCGCGGGCGTTACAGCCGCGAAATGTTTCCTGATATTCAACTGTATCAGTGGAGGAAAGGGTCGCAGTGGTTTGAACTTAGCCGTGCGTTATCGGTGCATATAGTGTCGGAAACAAAGTATTACACAATCTTCAGCAAATATTGTTTGCCTGCGTGCTACCCGGATGAGCATTACCTGCCTACTTACTTCAACATGTTCCATGGATGGCTGAATTCGAATAGGACTGTGACGTGGGTAGACTGGTCACTGGGAGGTCCGCACCCTGCAACGTACGGAGGAGACAATATTACGGAAGATTTCGTGCGGTCTATAAGGAACAATGGAGCGCTGTGTCAGTACAATGCGGAGATGACATCCATTTGTTACCTATTTGCTAGGAAGTTTGCTCCAACTGCATTGGGGCCTCTGCTCGAGTTCGCCGCGTCGGTGATGGAATATTGACAGAATTTTGGTATGAATTTCGTCCCAAATACGAAGATGTACGGGGAGGTAGTTTTGGATAGAGAGACGTTATTGAGTTGGTTCTCTGTGTCTATGTCATTGAGTTGAGAGAATGAGTTGGTTCTTAAAATAAATCCTGGAATCAGCGAAGTCCTTCGAAGAAGGATATCGCCAATATATTATTATACAGAAGTTCAATTTATTGACGGCTCCGAAATCTTTTTGTCGTATGTATTTGATCTAACTGCTCTTGTCGTAATGAGTAAATTAAACGTGCACTTTGGAGAAATCCTCGTATTTGGCTTGTGTTGTCGAGGTGAAATCAAACAGCAACCAATGAGCGATGCGAGGAAAATTGATTTCAACCGAACCAACGACACAGCACCGTCTGCCGAATCGACCCCAAATTACAATGAATCCGTCGTCCCCTAGCCACCACAAGGAACCAGTTTGAAGAACAACAATCAAACTACTAAACCGAACCATTCATATGTCATAGTAATCTTCATCAACCAAGCAGACGGCCGAGCATAAGAATAAGTAACTTATCATATTAATCGCTATAGAAAATATCAAAGAGAATTCTGTCACAAGAGCCCTTGTACACCCAAATGGAGAGACACTTAGCATAAGTTCAATGTAGCATTGGCCAACTTAAAAATCAAGACAGTAAATTGCCGGCGTCTCAATCACTTGATATAAGGATCAAGCAGCTGCTACCTGTTCTGTAATTTGAGCGGGTTCTGATGCTGATTGGTCAGATCCTGTCCCTTGAGCAGGTCCTGACAGAGGGTGTTGTGGTCCTAAGCTCTGAAAATCTTCAGATGGCGTGTACGATGCTGTCACATGAGGGAGTCTGGACGGAGGGTGGTGTGGTACTGCCGTTTGGGGGGCTCCTGATGGAGTGTAATATTGTCCAGCCATTTGAAGGGATTGAGCTGTGGCGTGCTGGCTTGTAGCCATATGTGGAGGTCTTGGTGGTGATTGGTAAGTTCCAGTCATTTGATAGGGTGCAGAAGGCACCTGATTGGTCCCAGATAGTGGCTGATTGGTTCCGGATGGTGGCTGATAGGTTCCAGAAGTCAGCTGATAGGGTCCAGAAGGCGGCTGATTGGTTCCGGATGGTGGCTGATAGGGTCCAGAAGGCGGCTGATTGGTTCCGGATGGCGGCTGATAGGGTCCAAAGGGCGGCTGATAGGTTCCGGATGGTGGCTGATAGGGCAGGTGATTGGTTCCGGATGGTGGCTGATAGGGTCCGGATGGTGGCTGATAGGGTCCAGAAGGTGGCTGATTGGTTCCAGATGGTGGCTGATGGTGATAGGTTCCAGATGGTGGCTGACAGGGTCCAGATGGTGGCTGATACGGTCCAGATGGGGGCTGATATTGTCCAGTCATTTGGGGTGGTGGCGACGATGGACGATATTGTCCTGCCATTTGAGGCGATCTTGGTTGGAATTGCTGAGGTGGTGCCTCTCTTGGAAGTGATCGGTATCCCCACCTATTCGTATTTAACACTCTCTGAATCTCTTCGCCACGCCCAGCTTCTCCAAAAACCTCATTTACAAATTGCTGCAATTCTGGAGGAACACCAATGCCATATCTCACCATCTCTTCCAGTAAATCACGGCCTGTATCAAGCACACCTTCATTGCAAACCCCCTTGATCACAGCATCATAAAAACTGGCATCTGGTTTTGGATCTTTTTCTCCCATTTTCTTCAAAATTTGTGCACAGTCTACTGCCTTCCCGTTCTTAATCAATTCATTGAACACCCTATTACCAAGACTAGCAACCACTCGCAGACCAACCTCCACCATCCTGCTAAATATCTTAAGAGCATCATCTATCCTCTCTACTTTCAAATATGCATCAATCAGAGTCCTATGAGTCGTGACATCCGGGGTCAATGACTTTGAGGACAATTCTGCAAACAGTGTCTCAGCCTCCGGTAACATCCCATTCTCACAATACCTCGCAATGATATTGTTATACCCCGCAACGTCCATAGAAAACGGCTTTGAATTTACCTTTGTCCCCACCTTCTTAAAGGTGGCAATTGCCTCATCGCACTTTCCAAGCTTAAAACACTCGTTAACCATAATGTTAAATGTTTCCGAATTCACAGCCTGGAAATTTGGCGGGGTGTGATTATCCAACATCTGATCGAACAAATCCCAGGCTTCCTTCTTCTTCCCATGCTTAAGCAGTACCTCCAAGAGAACATTACAAGTTGCCGGGACCATCCTAAACTGCCTATCAAGCAAGGACTTGTATGACTCCATCGCCTCCTTCTCTTTCCCCTGGTTGAAAAACCAATCCATAAAGGTCGAATTCACAACCCCATCATAAACCAAACATCTCTCTTTAAGCTCATCAAAAAGCTCAACAGCCTTCTCCATATTCTCCAAATGTAAGAACCCCCTAATCAAATTATTGAAAACCAAAGAATCTGCTCCGTGGCCCTTATTCAACATCTCCCTCAACAAGTCCACACCCTCACCTATCCTCCCGGCATCAACCAACCCTTTAGTCAAATGCCGGTATGTCACAGGCGAGGGACTGTAGGGGCAATTTGCAATTATATGCCGATAAATCTCCAGTCCCACATCGACACGGCCCTCATCGCAGTGAGTATTAATCAAATTATTATAAGAAACAATGTTAGGAACAATGTTTGATTGATTGAAGAAGAAGTGGAAGAGGGCAATAGCGTCATTGTACCTCTTGGCGCGATACATTGCAGCTACAATGGCGTTGCAGGTGAAGACGGTGGGGCGAGTGTTGGAGAAAACCGAGTGGCGCGCAACCTCGGAGGCGGCGTCCAAGTCACCGGCTCGGATGAGCGACTGGACACGGTTGTGGAGGTTGAGGCGGGGGCCGACAAGGGCTGAGGTGGTATCAGGTAGGCGGGGGGCGTTCGGGTCCCGTGGGGGAGGGGGGCGTGAGTCCCGACGGAGGGCGTTGAGCGGGGGCTCGATGCGGAGGCGGCGCTTGCGACGTCTGCGCTCAGCGGCGGCTTCTTCGGCGGAGGAGAAAGCGAAGGTGCGCGTGGGGGTGGTGAGATGGAGAGGAATGTTTTGGTTAGAGCTGTGGAGGTGGAGGGAGGAGAGGGATTGGGTTGTTGGGGTAGAAGGGCGGCGGAGAGAGCGGAGGAGCAGGCGGTAGAATGACATGGCTGTGAGACTGTGACTGAGAGAGGTGAAAATGCTTAAACCCTAGCAATTTGGGAAATGAAGGTGGAAGAAGAAGGGTTTTGGTGGTTATCTGCTTTGCTCTGCCCGCGTTATGTTCCGACCAAAAAAGAACAAAATCTGTTTCACGTTTGGGCCCGACCAGACCATTAGACACACTTGTTGGGCTGGATTGGAAACTCGCCCACTAAGCCCAGATACTTTTTATTTTATTTTTTGGCGAAAGGATTTTTTTTTTTCCAAATTAACACTGTTTCGAAGAGTTTTGAAAAGAATTAAAAGCACTTTCAAACGCCAAAATCACTTCTAACCAGACACTTCGAGCGAGTCAATCGCATTTTGTCAGTTGGAATAAGATGTTTTATTCAACGTAGCTGTGCGTCTTCTTAAGAATAAAATTGAAGAGTTCCACACTCTGGTTGGGAGAGTGTTATTAGGTACCTTTTGGACGATGATGTTTTAGGTGTTTCTAGGCCTCGTGCCATCTTGTGTCCCAGTGGCACCGAGTACGCTACTGCAAACGCAAACTTGTAGTCGATTGAGAAGAGAGACAAATGTATATTATTAGGAAAACCTTTTTACTGAGGTTAATATGCATAATACGGTCTACAAGCATCACATAATGTTGTGCAGAAGCCGCAAGCACATACAAGAATAGTTCCACCCAATTTTGGCCAATAGTCGAACATCAATGTACATTTTACGTCAAAAAAACCTCGTCAATCAAGCACAAGCTCATAGCAAAATTGATTGGATGTACAGTTTCATACGATCGCAACAAGATGAAAGGCGGGACACGGATGTACAGTTCCATTCGGCATCCTTGCAGTTGCAGCTCTTTTTTGTAAGTCAGATTCATAATGTTGAAAAGCCGCATCAAGTGCCTGCACCAAAATGGTCGTTGTCCATCAGTACCAGCCATCGTTAATAAATTTCTTTTCCCGTTTCCTTTAACTAAGATGAAAAGCCTATAGATAAATCACAAGTCCACTGATCGCAACAAAAACAATCGAATACAATCGCTGAAGTAAGCAGCTTAGCACAAGTAGTCTGAAGTAAGCAGCTTAGCACATTGGCCGAACAAGGAGAGAAGCCTAGTGCCGGAAGTCTGATTCCTTTATCTCCTGGAAAATTTCAATCGATACGTGAACAAAGTAGATCCTAAACCCTCTTCCAAAACAATTAAACCCGATTAATGTGGGGTTTAAAACATGAAGAAATCAATATTGCATATATGAAAACAGAAAAAAGAGTTTTGAGAAGATGACCAAATGACATTTTCTGTTTTTCAGAATTTCATGAAACAGAATTAAGGTGGATGTTGAACTGCAAAGGTGGAGCACTAGCTAAGAATCTTTAGACAGTCAAAGCAGTAGATAAAAATATGCATCAAATCCTCCAATAAGAAACCAATGTCTCTCTCGTCTCCAAACCTTTTTCCATCGCTCCACTCCAATGAAGATCCACCACACACAGGTTGCCACAAACAGGCAGTTTGATATAAGACACAACAATAACAACAACAACAAAGTATTTTCCCACTAGGTGGGGTCAGCTATATGAATCCTAAAACGTCATTGCGCTTGGTCTCATGTCATGTCTTCCGTTAGATCCAAGTACTCCAAGTCATTTCTTAAAGTCTCTTCCAAAGTCTTCCTAGGTTTTCCTCTACCCCTTCGGCCCTGGACCTCTGTCCCGTAGTCGCATTTTCTAACCGGAGCGTTAGTTGGCCTTTGTTGCACATGTCTAAACCACTGTAACCGATTTTTTCTCATCTTTCCTTCAATTTCGGCTACTCCTACTTTACCTCGGATATCCTTATTCCTAATCTTATCCCTTCTCGGGTGCTCACACATCCAATAGAGCATCATCATCTCCGCTACACCCATTTTATGTATGTGTCACCGTCCAACATTCCGTGCCATACAACATCGGCATCGCTGGCCTTATATAGCATAAAGAAAACAGAGCTAACCTTTGTACAAAGATAAGTTGTTGTAATTGGATATGTAGACCAAAAATGCCGCAGTAATTCTTGAATGGACATCGAATGCTGGAATAAAAAACATATCCATAAAATCAAAAGAACTGTGAAGTAAACAAAACCTAATGCAACTTGATCAACTCTATGTCAATGAGAACATAGCAGCCGTAATTAACTTTTTATATATTATTTTACTTACAAAGCAGCTAATAGTATTTAGAAAGTAAACAAACAAGTTGTTATTCACTCACATGCAGCAGTTCCTCTTTCGTTTTGTTTGGCAAACTATCCAGAATACTCTCCCGAGGATTCTTTCCGAGTTGATACTTGGTACTAGAAATATTTTGAGTCAGTCCATTAAGAACCTATACCGCATAAATGGGCAGTAAAACTTTCTGGCAATTAAAGTATACACTTTTATAACTATACATATCATATCTAGGAAAAGGATCTGCCACTAAGACTATATTACCATAAGAGCAATTTCTGGTGCAACTGTGGAATCTTTCAATCCAATGCTCTTAATTTTAGATATAGACTCCTTCAAGGAGCCATATGCTTCCTCAGTAGTCATGCTGCATTTTTTTTGTTCAGTTCCTATTCGTGAGTCATCCAAAGCTTTAAGTGCATTAGCTTGTTGCGTGTCATAGTAGTCTCGAGGATCCTGTATTCAGGACACATGAAAAATCTCCTGCATCAGAAGAAAACAAAAGGAGTGTGCAACTTCTGCTTTAAAACTGTTGGCCTTTTGGAAGAATTATGTCAAAGTGAACCTTAATACATGATTGAGCAACATGATGATCACGAGGTTCTCGAAGGTCATCTATCTCATTCATCCGAGTAATCCTATCAAGTCTCTCCTGCACAGTACTCTCATCAGGCTCTGCCAAAACATCCGGCGAAAGTTAAGCACATATCCTGACTTGCCATCAGACAAAAGAGGAAATATTGAGGGGATGAAGCATGGACAGAAAATCCCAATGGATAAACCAAAGGGGAAAACAAAGGATAATGCTAACCCTGTCTTTTAAATCCCCATCTGTAGTCAGGTTCACAAATCAAAGAATTTTACTAAATTATAGATGAAATATAGCTCATCTGGTTCATAAAAAAACATCAAAATCACTATACTAATACACAAGTAGATAGAAGCAGCTTACGACATTTATTAATCATAGGAAAGAAAATAGAATAGATTCAGGAGAAACTCTAACCAACAGTTCTTCCTTGAAGAACAACAGCACCTTGCATGTTAAGGTCTTGTGATAAAGTCCTCTTGTATTGCTCATTCTGTAGTTCAGTGATGTCCTTGCTACCATCACGAAATATCCCATGATCCTGATTTTTAAAACGTATCACCCAGATCAGAAACGGTTAAAATGAAATCAACTTTATGGCATCCCTAGAGACGTTAAGCATGATAATTAAAAAAAAAAAATCATTGTGGATCAAAGGCATAAGTGGGTATTCAGAATATCAGAATATAAAATACAGGAACCACTGAGGAATGTTTCTCCAATGTGCCATATCTATAACTGCAAATCATATGACAACCACCTTTAAATTTGGTGGTATTAGGAAAATTAGAAGACTGCTTTTAGAATAAGATAGAGGTTACTAGAATAACAGACTCAAGATCGGTTCTAGAAAACATATAAGAAGATGTGTATAATCATCCCCTTGGTCAGCTTCCATATCCAAAGTTGGATCAACCTGTGGAATCTGCAAAAAAAAAAGGCATAAAAATAAGAATATAAACAAATGCACCAGAAACATCTGGGGTATACTGACACGCCCTGATCCCCATATCCTCTGGACATCGAGATGAACACGTGCTGGCCGACACCCGAGGCATAGTAAGCCATTCAATTAAAGCAAAAACTGAGAAAATGCTCACAAGCATGCATAACATGGCTAAAACGAGAGTATAATTGAACATAAAGCAGTAGAAACATAATCACACTAAATAAATTTTTAACTGTCAACACTGAAAATAACAAGATACAACAGAACATGTTCAGAGCATACGTCTAATACAGATTACAAGCGGAAATTAAGATAGAGAAGTGTTATTACAATAAGTGTCAAAACAAGAAGTAGATAGCACGATATCACTGGTAAGGGAACGCCTCGTAGCTCAAATCGTAATCCTCGTTGCTACCTCCTGAAGGGGCGCAAAACAAACATGTGTGGATCAATTTGATATACATATAATAAAACAGTTATCAACATACTAACCCCCAGGTTTTATGAAAACACATATATATCATGATAAACATAGACTTTCCGAAACCTAGTATGCCGTGCAATATCTCAAATAAACTCGTATATAATAATCACTAGTGACAAATGTCTACATATCCCTCCAGGCCCTATGCCATCTCCATGTCCCTGAGCATACAATCAGAGGAAAATATTGCTTCAGGCCCTATGCCATCTCCCTGTCCCTGTGCTAAATAGCCAGAGGAAACACACTCCAGGCCCTATGCCAACTCCACCCGTCGCCCGGGACGGACTGGAATCTATCCCTCGTCCCGTAGCGAGAATTGGGACCACTAGGTAAATACAACATTATTGAACATATACTTATTGAAAATCAACTTTATAGTATAAAGTCATATATCATCTATACTATAAAGGGGTGTTCGAAACATACTCTAAATATCATATTATGCAGCAGATATTATATAAAGAATACGGGTTATAGGAAAAATAATAATAATTCAAAGTAATCTTAGTAAGCACGATATCTCATAAAGCATTTCATAAAAGATACTTATAAACTCATGCTTTTCATGCGTACAATTCTACTAAGAAAACATGCATTTTAGAAGGGGTCCACTCACAGTACTGCGCCATCGAAAATCGCGCTGCTAACGAAGAAACAATTGTCACAATATATGCACCTAAGCACATAAAGGGTTCAACACAGTCAAACTCTATTCAAACGAATTTGTTTGGGAAAACGGACATAAAAAAATGGGTCCAGAACGTCGAAATTAGCCTATGAGGGGTCTCGGACGAAACCCGATAAAGTCAACCTAAAAGTCAACGTTGACCGGTCAAAGTCAAAGTCAACGCTGACCGTTAATCGGGTCAACGGTCAACGGGTCGGAGTCAAACTGGGTCGGGTCAACCCGAGTCAACTGGGTCAGACTGGGTTTGGGTTGGATCCGGGGTTGGGCCTTAAGGGTTTTGGGTTTAAGGTTTAGGCAAGTTGGGCCAAAGGCCATGGTTTCTTCCATGGCCCAAGGGCCTAACAGAAAAGGGCTTGAAGCCCTGCTTTGAGAAAGCCCGAAGGTCTCAGCCTAAGGGTTTTGGGTCTCTGCTAAAATGGGCTCAAGGCCCCAATTAAAATGGCCCAAAAGGCTTTCAACAATTTAAATAAAAACAAAATTAAAAAGGGTTTTGGGTTGGGTCAACGGGCCAAAGCCCTAAAGAAAACGGCCCGAAGGCCTTTTTGGGTTTTAAATAACTTAAATTAAAAATGCTACGGGCTGGGTTTTTGAGTTGGTTTGAAACGGGTCTAAGGCCCGAGGGGTTGGATCGGCCTGAAAGGCTTGTCTTGACGAGAACGAACGCCGGAGCTTCCCTAGCTCCGGCTGACTGCAAACGCACACCCTAGACCCCGATCTAAGTACCAAAACGAAGAACAGAAAGAGGAAGAGATTAGATTTATACCCTTCGTTTTACGTAGATCGACCGGTGATGGTCGAAAAATCCCTCGACACGCACACGGGTTCGCCAAAATCTGGGTGTGCCTTCCTCCGAGCTGATCCTCGTTTCCAATACCTTGGAAATCACGAGTATAACACTTAAAATCACATCCAAGCATCAAACCAACTCTCAGAGAGGAAGATCCGAGGCTTACCTTGCCGAAAAACAGTGAAACTCGCCAAAGAGTTTCTGGGTTTTCGTTGCCCTTACTGCGATGGAAGAGAGAGAGAAGACCGAGTGACGAGGATGGTGGTGTAATCCTCATCGAACAGGTGAAACGATGGCATGCGTGTGCTCACAGTGCAAAAGAGAAAAAGACATGAAAGTCGAGAGAAAATGAAAGGAGAATGTGCAGAGAGAGAAAGAAGAAATGGGTCACGGGGTAGGGGACAGAAAAACAGAAAAAAAAAGAGTTAGGGTGCTGCAGCGTGGCAGTTTAGGAGGGGGACAGAATCCCAAATCTAGATCCGGATTGGACAAGAAAGAGGGACCAAATCGATAATTCCATTAAATTTCTGCTTCCCACATCGCCTCCTTGACAGCATGGTTCCTCCAGAGTATTTTTACCAAATGGATAACTTTGTTCCTCAAAATCTTATCCCGTCGATCAATGATGGCCACTGGTTCTTCAATATAACTGGCATCCTGGTTTACCTCTAACGGCTCTAAATAGATAACGTGGGATGGATCTGGTACATATTTCTGCAGTATGGAAACATGGAACACATTATGAATTATCGACAACTCCGGCGGTAGCTCCAACCTATAGGCAACTACGCTGATTCTCTCTTAAATCTGATAAGGACAGATGTATCGAGGGCTCAACTTCCCTCGCTTACCAAAACGAACAACACCCTTCCAGGGAGATAACTTCAAGAACACAAAGTCACCCACCTTATACTCACAGTCCTTAGGATGTTTATTAGCAATACTCTGCTGTCGATCCTGCACTGCCTTTAGGTTCTTCTTAATCATTTGGATGTTAGCATTGGTAGTGTCCACAATCTTAGGTCCTACTAACACCCGCTCGCTGACTTCTGACCAACACAAAGACGTCCAGCACACATTTCCATATAACGCCTCAAAAAGTGTCATGCCGTTACTTGAATGGTAGCTGTTGTTGTAAGCAAACTCCACTAACGGCAAATAGCTATCCCAATTACCCTTCCACTGGAGAACAAACACTCTCAACATGTCCTCCAAAGTCTGAATTGTCCGTTCGGATTGACCATCAGTCTGTGGATGGTAGGCGGTGCTATACAACAACTGGGTATTCATGGCAGCATTAAATGCTCTCCAAAACCTAAAAGTAAACCTGGGATCTCTGTCTGATACAATGGAAACGGGTACACCATAAAGTCTGACAATGTTATCGATGAACAACCTTGCTAGTTTCTCTAGCGAATAAGTATGTCGGACAGTCAAGAAATGAGCAGATTTAGTAAGTTAATCCACTATCACCCAAATGCCATCCAGCCTCGACTGCGTCCTCGGCAGACCATACACAAAATCCATGGTTATGTCATCCCATTTCCATGCAGGTATCAGAAGGTTCTGCTGTAATCCTCTAGGTCTTTGCCTCTCAGCTTTCACTTGTTGGCAAATGATGCATCTACTCACATACTCCGCTATATCTCATTTCATTCCGACCCAGTAGTAAAACGGACGGATGGTACGATAGAGTTTGGTGCTTCCCGGATGCATGACATGTGCCGAGAGGTGCGCCTCATCCAATATTTCCTTTTTCACCGCCTCAGTATCTGTTGGTACATACAATCTATCTTCCAACATTAAGGCCCCATCACCTCGGATATTAAAATCATTCATCTTCTTCTTCTCAACCAGTCGCTTTATTTCTGCACACTCCTCATCAAGCTCCCGAGCTTCTAAAACCATATCCACGAGAACAGACCTCACTTAAAAATGTAAGGAGATGATCATGTAAGTCTTATATGTATATTCCTATCTCTACCTAGCACGAGGCCTTTTAGGAGTTCACTGGCTTCGGGTTCCATCGGAACTACGAAGTTAAGCGAGTAGCGCACTAGAGCACTCCCAAGATGGGTGACCCCCTATGAAGTTGCTCGTGAGTTTCCAGAAACAAAACCGTGTGGGCATGGTCAGGTCCAAAGCAGACAATATTGTGCTAGGGTGAAGTCGAGCCTGGGTTATGATGGAGGCCCGGGTCGGGATGTGACAATTTGGTATCAGAGCCAAACCCTAGCCGTGGTGTGTCGACGAGGACGTCGGGCCCCTAAGGGGGGTGGATTGTAACATCCCACGTCGCCCAGGAGAGAGGATCTTGTAAGCTTTATATGTATATTCCTATCTCTACCTAGCACGAGGCCTTTTAGGAGCTCACTGGCGTCGGGTTCCATCGAAACTCCGAAGTTAAGCGAGTAGCGCGCGAGAGCACTTCCAGGATGGGTGACCCCCTGGGAGGTTGCTCGTGAGTTCCCAGAAACAAAACCGTGAGGGCGTGGTCGGGGCCCAAAACGAACAATATCGTGCTATGGTGGAGTCGAGTCCGGGTTATGGTGGAGGCCCAGGTCGAAATGTGACAATTTCCAGTTAGAGCCGTTGGAGGTAAACCAGGATGCCAATTATATTGAAGAACCAATGGCCATCATTGATCTACGGGATAAGATTTTGAGGAACAAAGTTATCCGTTTAGTAAAAGTACTCTGGAGGAACCATGCTGTCGAGGAAGCGACGTGGGAAGCAGAGGATTTGATGATGAATCAGTACCCGTTTTTATTCTATTAAGTTTGTAATTTTGGGGACGGAATTTTTTTGTGAGGAGGGTAGATTGTTACCCCCGTCCCCTTATTTAATGTATAATTCTAGAATTTCCCCAGAAATTTAATGGAATTATCGATTTGGTCCCTTTGTCTTGTCCAATCCCGATCTCCCCACCACCCCCCCCTCCCAAACTGCCACGTGGCATCACCCTAACTCTCCTCTCTATTCTCTCTCTCTGTCCCCTACCCCGTGACCCATTTCTTCTTTCTCTCTCTCTGCACTTTCTCCTTTCCCTCTCTCTCGACTCTCATCTCTCTCTCTCCTGCACCGTGAGCACAAGCACGCCATCGCTTCACCTGTTCGAGGATGATCGCTTCACCTGTTCGAGAGAGAGAGGAAGCAGAAGCAGAAGCAGAAGCAGAAGCAGAAGCAGCTGGAAGAGCTATGAAGTTGTTGAAAGGAGAGGTGGGATTTCTGATTCTCTACGCAGCTGCTTTCTACGCCTTCATCATCCAACGATCCCTCCAAGTCTCTCGCGGTATCATCCATTTCTTCATCTCTTTTCCTTCTTCTTTTTCCTTTTGGTTATTTATTTATTTATTGAAAGTTGAATGTCCATTTTTCTGATACGCAGATCATCATGCTAAGCTTTTCGGTTTGCGTCCTGGATGGCTCATTCCTCCTCGCCTCAATGTGGGTTTCTTCTTTCAATTTCATTCGTTTCTTTTTTATCTTTATAAATTCAGTTTTATTTCAATGATAACACGCGAAATTCAAGTTTAGATAGTTGGGACAATGCTCTGCTGTTGTTAACTGTGTGTGTATTTGTAAATTCCGAAGCGGACTGTGTACACGCTGCTGTCTTACTTCAGTGTTTTTAAGTTTTTGATTCGTTGTTTTATGGTGTGGAGTCCGGTTTTAGGGATTAGCGTTCAGCCCTTGAGTTTTGAGCTTGCTAAACATGGGAGTTTGACAAAATTTAGTGTGTTGCCCGAAGGGTTAGTGATGCCATTCGAATGGCATGGTGTTTGAAGATATATGTGTGTATGATGCACGTGTGTATGTGAATTCTATTCCTTCACAATTATCATAGAAAATAATGGTTTGGAAAATAGGGGATAAGAGCAGATTAATGCTGAAAATGTGAATTAGATTGAGGCAGGAGGTATCACTAACGGAATTGTAGTGACTTAAAATGTGTATATGATGGCAGAAGTTATCATTTAAGTACTAGAAACATTGCTTCATTTCTATATGTGACTCTTGTTCGTGTGTTGAGTTACTGCAGTGCCATGGTGTGAAAAACATTGGATGTACTGAAAATTTAAAAAACTTTACAAATTCTATTTGCTGATATACCTGTTCTTACCTGAAAAGGACCTTTCTTTTTCTGCTTAGGATGTTTCTGATGCTCAATGGAGAAACTTTCGAGGAAATTTACCAATTCTTACCGTTGTTTTCACAATGTTCACGTTGATCGCTAATTTTTTGAGGACAAGCTTTCATTTAAAAGCGAGAGGGATGTCCATTATTTGGATTTTGATTTCTTTCACATACCTAGCATATCTGCATGGAGCCTGGTATGTCTTACCTTCATAACAATACTTGGATTTTATGCTTTTTCTGAGGAGGTGCTGTTCTCTGACTTTCATTGTTTCTGCAAGCATTCTATTTGTCCTCTCAATCGCTTCAATGAATTTTCTCTTGGTAAAGGTGAGCTCCATTCATGCTTGGATGCACCATGCAATGCTTTTTCTATTAGGGAATTGTTAGTGGCACTCCAAAAAGGATCAACATACTCTGTGTATTGTTGGCGTAGCAGTTGATAGTTTGTGCACTTTATTCCACCATACTCTTTGTGCTTCTAGGAGCGCATTGTCCCTTATTGCGTTTCAAATGTTAACTGTTTATGCATGTGAAATTAATGGTGCAGGGTAACTTTGACAGTTAGATTTGATGGAAATATTCTAGTTTCACACCCCCCCCGCCCCCCCCCCCCCCCCCCCCCAAAATAATGCTAACTGTGTTATTGTATGCTTTATCAGATTAATAATATGGGCTACTATTTTGAGTCTATTCCAAGAGTTCATTTTTGTTTCTTTCTTTGTCAGTCATGTGCTACAGTTTTGAGTTCTTGCCATACATTACTGGACTTGTGTTTTTGCAGATATTTGCACGAACAAAATATTTCTCTTTTGTATTATGGATTTTCAACATATTCTTTCTTCTGTGCAATCGTGTTTATGAAGGATATCCATTCTCCATAATTGGGTGAGTTTTGTTGGCTAGGTTAGGCTATTTAGCGCTTCTTTGGGTACTTAACAAATAAATTGTGATATATCTGCTTACTGGTTCTGCATATTATTATGTAGGCAACGCTGGGCATATTTGGACAACTTTCGTGGCACCTTTTGATGGCACATTTGCTTTAACTTTGGTATTTTGCCTTCCTCATTATTGGTTTGACACATTAATTCCAGTTATCATACTTTCATGATTGTGCTTTAATTATATATATCAGATTCATCTTCTTTTCCATGTCATGTGCATATGACATTTCGTCAAATACTTGCATACCTATGTAGACACAAATCTATATGCAACCCTACAAAAAATACCCAGATGGGTTTACCAGTATGATCTGTGAGACAGAACAAGCTGACAACTTTCTGAGAATCGAAAGACATACCAGAAGAACTCATCTCTACAGTACGAGAATCCTACTCATTGGTTTGGACTCCCAACATCTAATAGTTGAATACTCTTAGATATTAAAAGATGGACATGAAATAAGCTGGCTGCTTGGAACAGATTGGAAGTGGGTTCTCTGCCTGCAGAGACGGGATTTCATAATTACCAAATACAGCCAACTTATTTCATGATTACTGCAGCTTGGAGCAGAGTCAGCAGACCCACAATGCCACAGCTTGGAGCTTTGTGGATGATAGGTCAAGGGTGTGTTAAGGATTGTTATATGAGACCAAAATGGTGGATGAATATGTTTGAAACTTTGAGTCGTTTCAAGGAGTTATGGGTGTATTTGTTAATTAATGATCTCCTTCATGTCTGCTGGTGTAAAAATTAAAGTTGTGGTTTTGGTGCCCCCAATTAAGTTATGAGGTAGGCAGTGGAGAGATGACTAATTGGGAGATGAGTTCATTGTACCTATATTCTTATTTCAGTAATTGCATGAATAGAAATAAGTAAAAATTTCAATTGAGATAATAGGAATGTAAGTTAATAGAAAAAAAAGAATGGATTCACAAAGCACAATGAGTAATGCTACAACATGCTATTATACATTAGTATATATTTGTGATTCTTTTATATGGTTTTTTTTCTCTAATTCTGGTTGTTTGTGACAGTTGTTTTGCGGATGATAAGCTTTGGGTATGATTACCATTGGGCACATCGAGATTCTCGTTTTGACCATAAGGTATTTGTGTTCCTTTGAGCTGTGATCTGTATTCTCTCTCTCTGTTCGTGCCCCTCCCCCTTTTTGTCTGGTATGTGTGTTATAAGATTACTTTGTCGCTGGGTCTACATGGAAACGATGTTTCAAACCTTCCAAGGCTTCTGGTAATGGTGGTGATGCAGGACAATAGTAAGAGAAAGGAAGAAAAGAGTGAACTAGACTCACTCTCTGGCTTTTGGCAAAAACTATTGGTGTATTGGATTCACTACGATAGAAATTAGAAGAAAAGTCTAACCTCACAGCTAATACACTCTAAATTCTAAAAGACGCAATTCACAAAACCTAATCATGTGACAATTAGAGACTTAAAGACATTTGAATATGAGACTCCAAAACAATGAACCTAAAATACACCGTGTAATTAATACATTGAAACCTTTTCAGGAGAGTAATTGTTTTTTTCTGAAAAACCTTTTAGGCCTCTTTGTATATGCCGAACTGGCTTGACTTCCTACGCCCACCTATGATTGTGGCCTGAAAGAATAACGAGCATGTGTTTCTTATTGCTCCAGAACTTTATGGTATTTTTCTTTCCAGCTGGTTCTATGGATGAGAGTCAAGAGTGGTTATTACTTTCACATCACTCAACCCTACATTTTTTCAATGCTCTTGCTCTGCAGCTTGCTTTTGAAGTTGATATCTTGTTAGTTTTCTGTGGTCACACTCAATGGTACTTTAACATTGTCCTTCACAGGCTTGCCAATTACTATGTTAACAGCATTTAGTCGTATTTACAACAAATTCTTAGGCCAATTCATGTACCAGTATCCATTGACATATTTTCAGCAACCCTCTCTGGTTTACCCGAAATCTTATACTGTGAATCTTGGTGATTCCTAGTTCATTATGATGGATTTTCATTGCTTATTCATATACGGAGATTATTGTCAATGATTTAATACTTTGCGCTTAGCTATTTACAAAGTGCTGATGTTTCTTGTTCTTGTATGCAGAAACACATTCAGCACTGCAATATTTGTAAATCAGGGAAAACTTTTTACCATGTTTTACAGGTTAGCTTATTATGCCTTCTACTTAAGTGCAAGTAGTATTATTGCACTTGATGGATCCTTAAATCAACTTTCATCCAAATGGATTTTCCATGTGTTCATAAATGTGTTTGTTATACCCAGGAGAGAGGTGTCCAGAATGACAAGTATGCCTTTACGACATACCTTGCTTATTTGGTGTATGCACCTCTTTATCTTACTGGGCCGATTGTTAGCTTCAATGCATTTGCCTCACAGGTCTGTCACTTAATATTCGTACTGTTTTGTTTTTTAAATATTTGAAATATTTGGTCATTTCTGGATTGTCAAGTGCAATGGATGGGCTTCCCATATCGTTGGAGAGGATAGTCCGTGCTTGTACGTTACTGCAGAGCCTCAGTCTTTATTGAAATATTCTTTCAGTTGGATGTTCCTCAAAATAACTTTTCAGCTAAAGACGTTGCTTGTTATGGTTTGCGCTGGGTGTTCAGTCTTCTTCTGATGGAACTAATGACACATCTTTTCTATTACAATGCGTTTGCAATCAGGTTAGTCTCTAGTTAAAGGTACACCATGTACTGTGTATGTGTGTGACCCATGCATGTGTGTATTCTATCTTTTGGATACAGTATTAACTAAGTTCTCTTTTTCTGTACCTATTAGTGGCATATGGAAGGAGTTACATCCTATGGATGTGTTTATTATTGGATATGGGGTAAGAGATGATCTTTACAATATTAAGGTCTTTGATGATTAGCATTTTAATATCTCAAGCTTTTTATATGATTGAAAACACACTGTGAAGCAACATTGTGTACTCTTAATTTGAGGTGGTAATGTAGTATATAATTTCAGAAAATACAAAAGACACACCCACCTTAGACTCTGTGCATGGACTAAATGTTGAATAATTTGATAGTTCCTGTTTATGAGAAGTTGAGAACATAAAAAATAATTAATAAGTATATCCTAAAATACATGATATCCATAAGCTTCTTTGGACAAAGAAAAACACAAGATAGAGTTAGCTATTACTAGTTCAAAACGGTCTTCAAATTGTTATTTGTAATAGTATATGATGTCAGAATTGCTTATGTAAGTATTATCATGTTTTTCACCGCACTCGTACACTCTGCAGTCTGCCACAAAGTAGTTTTACTGGGTTACTTACTTTACCTGGATTTAATAATTTTTTTGGTGAAATTTTATGAGACCCTTTTTTAAATTGGGTCTTTTAGTATTTTCCTTTCACTTTGTTTGGATCTCCATTCTATTTGTTAGGTGACTTCATGGATTTTTTTTCACTTAGGTTAAGGTGATTTACTTTCTTATGCTGGTGCAGGTCTTAATGTTCATGTGGCTGAAGTTTTTTCTGATATGGCGCTATTTCCGGTTCTGGTCACTGGTGTGTATATGTCAATAAATTTTTTTTTTCATTTCTTTGAACTTTGGCATTTACTGCTGGATTTTCCGTCTACTAAAATTAGTTGTAAACGTGATTTGCACTGTGATTTAACAAGCTTTTAGGATTAATATTGTTTTGCAGTGGAACAATGATTTTTCTAATTACTGCAGATATGTGGCATTGAAGTCCCGGAGAATATGCCAAGGTGTATAAATAATTGCTACAACTTGGAAACTTTTTGGAAGAACTGGCATGCTTCCTACAACAAATGGCTTGTAAGGTGAAACTTTCAACCTGTTATGCTTTTAGTTTCTTTTGTAATCCTTTTTCTATCTCTGACATGTTTGTTTGGGAAATGAAAACAATAGGTATTTGTACATTCCTCTTGGGGGCACTCGGAGAAAGCTTCTCAATGTATGGGTTGTATTCACATTTGTTGCCATTTGGCATGATCTAGAATGGTACTTCTTGCTGCTGTTGAATTTTTGTTCTTGAATACATCTTAGCTTTCCATCAAATGGGTGTAGAGCATTATTGAAACTTGTTCCTTACTCTATCTTAATTTCTGTCTTTGTCATTAGGAAGCTTCTTTCATGGGCATGGCTGACATGCTTATTCTTTATTCCGGAAATGATACTGAAATCAGCAACCAATACATTTCAGGTGACCTCTTTGTTCCTATTCTACACTTGCTGTTTTTCTTTTGTTTGGTTTAATTTATGGGAAGATGATCATTCCAATTCTTGTACCTCCCATATAGCCAATCAGTTAGCTGTTGTTGGCTTGAAGGTATTCAGTGTTGCACCCCTGAACAGGGACATCCCCAAGTTTTTAAATGGGATACTGCTGAGAATGTATACTGGGATGTTGTAGTGGGATATGAGTTGTGGCTTTACAAGTATGAGGTAAAAAAGAAATTTGTCAACTTGGGTTGGGCTGTTACCCAACCACTCTTGTGACTGGCTCCATGCCTGCCCCTAAATTTTGGCCCATGTCCACTTTAGCCCCCATATTTCCTTTTCTGCCACATTGCCTCTTGAAGTCACTCTGTCTCTGTTTTTTTCCTGTTTAGAAAGCACCAAAGGTTCTTCAAAATTTTCTGAAACTTCTTCCCCCTATTCCCCCTGTTTGGTTTAACCACATTAGCTGATTAGGTTGAGATATAGCACAGAATTTTAGAACATCAAGAATCCAAGATATAGGAAAATTTCTCAAAAATCTTGTTAGGATTCATGTGTCTTTGACTATCTTAGGAGTTTGAATGAGCATCTTATAGACATCAAAAAAATAGATTTGTTTTCGCTTATTATGGCCACTTGATGGAGTAAGGGAGAATATTGGTGCTCAAGAATTAGAGGTTTTCAACCCTTTGGGGAAAACACCGAGGACTTAATCTTGTACTTTGAAGCTTTTGGAAGAAAATCACAAACTTGCTGCACAACCCCTCTTGCCTCTCGTTCTAGTTCATTACATTAAAGGATACACATGCGAAGCTTGTTTGATGAGAAAGGAAGGGAGAGGAAGAGAAGAGGAGTATATCAACCTTTATCTTCTCTCTTTTATTTGACAAGCATAACATTTTTGATTTTGTGATGTATTTTTTGTCAGTTCAAGAGTACTCATGGGGAGTTTGTTGTTCGTGAACTTAGTGCGGTAGCTGGTGCAATCACGATCACTTGCCTCATGGTCTGTATCCTGTACTTGATTAAAGCATATACCAATCATAATAATTTTTTATATTCCTGTTGATGCTGTATTGACATTTGGTATTTGCATGTTTATAGAATGGTTCTCTGGATCTTTAAAGTAAAATCAGATAATTAAATTCCTAGTTCCACTAGGAAGGTTTTAAAAATTTACTCGAGTGAAAAGGAAGTAGTAGTAAGGTCTTTTTGCTGGCTGATTGGTTTTTTGTGACTGATTTGATGATATTTATATGTCTGAAACTCTCTACCTTGTCAAATTTAAACATTGAGGAGTTTTTTCCTACCCTTTGGGAAAGCTGTTTGACCTTTCTCTTTTGAAAGGCTAAATGATTCGAGCTGCTTAAGGCCTTTTTACAGTGACAGTTTTTATTGAATCTTATGCGTTTAAAGAGCAAAGTGTAGGCCTAACATTTTTTGTGAGGGTTCTTTTGTGCACCCCACTGGTATTAGTGTACTTAGCACTTAAAAACGTATCGTGTTATATGCATCTGCCAAACTGATACGATAAATCACCTTATGTGTTTACAAGAATGCATAAATGCTAACAAGACAAGGATTCAATTAACGTGCTCATACTTCTACTGTTTATTTTTAGAATCTGCCTCCAATTTTCATTAAATCCGATGTTCATACAGGTAGCAAACCTTGTTGGTTTTGTTATTGGACCATCTGGGATTAGTTGGTTGATTTCTCAATTCCTTAAACGAGAAGGTAATTTAAAATTTCATGTCCTCAAGTTCATTGTTATCCTTATACAATGCTGCTTCTGGGGGACTGATGATTTTCTTTGTACAGGACTCCCCGTTTTGGCTGGCATGCTTTTGACATTTTATGTAGGGACAAAGGTAAATGTCAAAATAATCTGCTTATTTCTATAAGGGTACAGTTTAAGTATATCGCCGTTTAGAATTAGTTTCACAGAGTTAAGGCAAGATGTGGATATGTTTTTAGATGAAATGTCACATCCCGACTCGAGCCCCCACCACAACTCAGGCTTGACCTCCACCGTAGCATGATATTGTCCGCTGTGGCTAATTGGGAATAACCGAGGAATGTTACCGAAGTGAGGAGTTTTCTAGGACTGGCTAGCTATTACTGACGGTTTGTTCGTGGCTTCTCTACGATTGATCTACCTCTGACTAAGTTGACTCGAAAAGAGGTAAAATTTTAGTGGGATGAAGACTGTGAAAAGAGTTTTCAGGAACTAAAGCGGTGTCTTACTCAAGCTCCCGTCCTCGCTCTTCTGGACGATGGTGGCGAGTTTGAAGTCTACACTGACGCATCTTTATCAGGTTTGGGTTATGTACTGATGCAGCCTGGAAAAGTCATCGCCTATGCTTCCAGACAACTCAAGACTCACGAGAGAAACTACCCTACTCATGATTTGAAGCTCGGAGCAGTGGTGTTTGCTCTGAAAATCTGGAGGCACTACCTGTACGGTGAGAAGTTGCGCATCTTCACTGACCACAAAAGTTTGAAGTATATCTTCACTCAATCGGAGATGAATTTGAGGCAGAGAAGATGGATGGAGCTCATTTTCGATTATGACTGCACAATTGAGTATCATCCTGGGCACGCTAACGTGGTGGCGGATGCACTTAGCAAGGAAATATCATGGACATATGGTACGATAGAGTTTAGTGCTTCCCGGATGCATGGCATATGCCGAGAGGTGCGCCTCATCCAGGATTTCCTTTTTCACCACCTCATTATCTGTAGGTACATACAATCATCTCCGATTGAGTGAAGATATACTTCAAACTTTTGTGGTCAGTGAAGAAGCCGCACTTCTCATCGTACAGGTAGTGCCTCCAAATTTTCAGAGCAAACACCACTGCTCCGAGCTCCAAATCATGAGTGGGGTAGTTTCTCTCGTGAGTCTTGAGTTGTCTGGAAGCATAGGCGATGACTTTTCCATGCTGCATCAGTACATAACCCAAACCTGATAAAGATGCGTCAGTGTAGACTTCAAACTCGCCACCATCGTTCGGAAGAGCGAGGGGGACACGCTGGGCTGGATATAACCCTTATCCACGAGCTCCTGAAGTTGTGTCTTCAGTTCTGCCGGTGCCATTCGATAAGGTGGTAAAGAGATAGGGTCTGTACGGAGAAGTAAATCGATAGTGAAATCGATTTCTCTCGCTGGTGGTAACCCTAACAAATCCTCGGGAAAAACATCAGTGAATTTCTTTACCATTGGCACATCTTCGAGTCTCAACGAGGTTCCTCCTTTGCAACTATGTGGGCTAAGAATCCCACACACCCCTTATGCAATAACTTCACCTGGATAGTAGAAATAATACAACTGGTTGAGAAGAAAGAGATTATCTCCCTAAGAGAAATAATTTTAATATATGAGAGGATGGGGCCTTGATGTTGGAAGATAGGTTGTATGTACCTACGGATAATGAGGCGGTGAAAAAAGAAATCATGGATGAGGTGCACCTCTCGGCATATGCCATGCATCCGGGAAGCACCAAACTCTGTCGTACCATCTATCCGTTCTATTACTGGGTCGGAATGAAACGGGATATAGTAGAGTAGGTGCATCATTTGCCAACAAGTGAAAGCTGAGAGACAAAGACATGGAGGATTACAACAGAACCTTCTGATACCTGCTTGGAAATGGGAGGACATAACCATGGATTTTGTGTATGGTCTGCCGAGGATGCAGTCAAGGCTGGATGGCATTTGGGTGATAGTGAATCGACTTACTAAGTCCGCTCATTTCTTGCATGTTCGGCTGACACGCCCTAGTCCCGATGTCCTGTAGACACCGGGACGAACACGTGCTGGCCGACACCCGAGGGGTGACGTAAGCCATTTAAAACAATTGATAAACCAAATATACTCTCAAACATGCATAAAATATATATATATATATATATATATATATATATATATATATCAAGCAAATTCTAATTACACAATAAGTAGCAGAAACATGTTCACACCAAAATAATATTCAACTGCCAACAGTGATAAGCAATTACAACAGATTATGTCCAGAGCATAAGTCTAATTCAGATTACAAGCGAAAATTAGGAAAGGAAAGTGCTATTACACAAAGTGTCGGATAGGAAAGGATAGCACTAGATCACTGGTAGGGAAACGCCTCGAAGCTCAAATCGTAATCCTCATTACTATCTCCTGAAGGGGGCGCAAAACAAGGGTGAGTGAACCAATTTGTTATACATATAAGAAAATAGCTATCAAGGTACTAACCCCCAAGTTAGAAAACAAAAACATGATATATAGGTAAGATTTCCTAAGCCTACCATACAGTGCAGTATCTCAATCACAACTCATACATATAACAATAATCATTTCTCATTGTACAATGTCTCAATTCATAACTTATATATTATAACCACTAGTGAATGTCCAATATAACGCTTCAGGCCCCATGCCAGCTCCCCGTCCCTGAGCAGATAGTCAGAGGAAACTACACTTCAGGCCCAATGCCAGCTCCCTGTCCCTGTACTCAATAGTCAGAGGAAACACACTCCAGGCCCTATGCCAACACCATAACCGTCGCCCGGGATAGACCGAAGCCTTATCCCTACATCCCGTAGCGAAATCGTGGACCACTAGGTAATATCAGATCAATGCCATATATATTTATATAAACGTTACATCATATCACAATATTCAAAACTCAAACATCATATCACAATGTTCAAAACTCAAGCTCTGCAGTCATGTAAATTCTTTCAAATAAAATAAGTATTTTAGAAGGGGTCCACTCACAGTACTGTGCTACCCAAAGACTACGCAGCTAGCGAAGAACCGTTGTCCCAGAATAAGCACCTACGCATGAATAGAGTTCAACTCAGTCAAACTCCATTCAAACGACTTTATTTGGAAAAATTGACTTCAAAAACGGGTCCAGGACGTCGAAATTAGCCTAGGAGGGGTCCCGGACGGAACTCGAAAAAGTCAACAGAAAAAGTCAACGTTGACCGTCGACAGGTCAAAGTCAACGTTGACCGTCGACAGGTCAAAGTCAACGTTGACCATTGACCGGGTCAACGGGTCAACCCGAATTTGGGTTGGATCCGGACTTGGGTTTGGGTTTGGGTTTTATTTAAAATGGGTTTGGGTTAGCCCAATGGGGCTTCTGGGTTTGGTTTAAACGGGCCGGAGGCCCCAACTTTTCTAAGGCCCGAGGCCTTAATAATTTAAGGTACCTAAAAATAAAAATGCTACGGGTTATCCTACTGGGCTAGGTCCTAACGGGCTTAAGGCCCACGAATTTCCTAAAAGGCCCGAAGGCCTACTTAACAAAATAATTAAATTAAAAATTAAAACTAAATTGGGCTGGGCTAGTTACGGGCCTAAGGCCCGAGAGGGTTTGGTTTTGGGTTCTAGCCCAAAGGGCCTGCGTTATGCCGGAGAAGACAGACAGACGCCGGAGCTTCTACGGCTCCGGCCAGCTACCAACGGAAGCCTAGTGCTCCGATCTATACCCAAACATGAAGTGCGAAGAGAGAGGAACAAGATGTCACCTTCAATTTGATGACGAACGACCGGAGCCGCTCAGGAAACGCTTCGAGCTTCACTGGTTTCACCGGAAAAAGAGGGTGTGTACACCCGTGACCAATTCGTGCTCAAAACCTTGAATTTACAAGTTAAACTTCGTTATAATCTCATCTATTCAACAAATCGAGTCGAAAGGGGGGTAAAGGTCCAGGCTTTCCTCGACGGAAAATTCAAAGAAAACGTCGGGAGGTTCTCTGGGCTTCCTCCGTCCGTCGCGATGACACCGAGAGAGAGAGAGAGATAGATATGCGAGAGCGGATGGGGATGCGTGCGCTCGATCCTGAGAGTGAGTGCGAGAGAAATGAGGGAGAGTGAGAGGGCGAGAGGGTTACGGGGAGGAGAGAGTTCGAGAGGGTTTGCGAGTGACAGAGAACAAAAAGGAAAAAGGAAAGGAAGAGAGAGTATCGGGGGTGAGGGACAGAAAAAGAAATGGGGATGGGGTGCTGCCATGTGGTAGTTCAGGGTCTAGGGACCCAATTGAAACTTTTGGAAAAACTTTAGGGGAAATTTCTGAATTATTTATATAATTAAAGGGCGGGTGTGACAATTCTACCCTCCTTGCAAAAAAATTTTGACCCCGAAATTACAAACTCAATAAAACAAATACGGGTACTGATTTAGCATTATATCTTCCGTCTCCCAAGTTGCTTCCTCGACAGCATGATTTCTCCAGAGTACTTTCACCAACCGGATAACTTTATTCCTCAAAATCTTATCCTGCCGATCAATGATAGCCACTGGTTCCTCAATATAACTAGCATCCTGACTCACTTCCAGTGGCTCAACCCAGATGACATGGGAAGGATCTGGTACATATTTCCAAAGCATGGAGACGTGGAATACATTGTGGATCATCGACAACTCTGGCGGTAGTTCCAATCTGTAAGCGACAGCACCAATTCTCTCTGTGACTAGATAAGGACCAATGTATCGAGGGCTTAACTTCCCTCTCTTGCCAAAACGAACCACACCCTTCTAGGGGGATAACTTTAAGAACATTAAGTCACCCACCTTATACTCGCGGTCCTTGGAATGTCTGTCTGCAATACTCTTCTGTCTGTCCTGTGCTGCCTTTAGGTTCTGCTTAATTATCCGGATGTTAGCATTTGTAGTGTCCACAATCTTAGGTCCCACTAACACCTGTTCGCCGACTTCTGACCAACATAAAGGTGTCCGGCACATCTTTCCATACAGCGCCTCGAAAGGTGCCATGCCGATGCTGGAGTGATAGCTGTTGTTATAAGCAAACTCTGCTAATGGTAGATAGTTATCCCAGCTCCCTTTCCACTAGAGGACAGACACCCTCAACATGTCTTCCAGGGTCTGAATTGTCCGCTAGGACTGACCATCAGTTTGTGGATGGTAAGCAGTGCTATATAACAGCTGAGTGTTCATCGCGGCGTTGAAAGCTCTCCAAAACCTCGAAGTAAATCTGGGGTCTCTGTCTGATACTATAGAGATGGGTACACCATGGAGTCTGACAATATTATCAATGAATAATCGTGCCAGCTTATCTAGCGAATAAGTCTGTCGAACAGGTAGGAAATGAGCGAACTTAGTGAGTCGGTCCACTATTACCCAGATGCCATCTAATCTCGATCGTGTCCTCGGCAGACCATACACGAAATCCATGGTGATATCTTCCCATTTCCACACGGGTATCGGAAGATTCTGTTGAAGTCCCCCAGGTCTCTGCCTTTCGGCCTTTACTTGCTGACAAATAATACACCTACTCACATATTCAGCTATGTCCCGTTTCATCCCGACCCAGTAGTAGAAAGGACGGATGGTACGGTATAGCTTGGTGCTTCCTGGATGCATGGCATAAGCGGAGAGGTGCGCTTCATCCAGAATTTCCCTTTTTACGGCTTCATTAACTGCCGGCACAACCAGCCTATCCTTCAACATCAACGCTCCATCCTCGCGAATAGTATAATCCTTACTCTCCCCATTTTCCACCTGTTGCTTCAATGTTACACATTCCTCATCCAGTCCCTGAGCCTCCAAAACTATATTCACAAGAACCGGTCTCACTTGAAAATTTGCTAACCAAGCTCTCCGTTTACCTGGTTCCACTGAAACACCGGTTTCTCGAAGCGAAAACAATAGTGGCACATGAATAGCTCGAAGAGAAGCAAGCTGCCCCTGATAATTTCTGCTCAAAGCGTCCGCCACTACGTTTGCATGCCCAGGATGGTACTCGATCGTGCAGTCATAATCAGAGATAAGCTCCATCCATCTCCTCTGCCTCATATTCATCTCCGACTGTGTGAAGATATATTTTAAACTCTGGTGGTCAGTGAAAATACGGCACTTATCACCGTAAAGATAGTGCCTCCAAATCTTTAGAGCAAAAACCACTGGTCCAAGTTCCAAGTCGTGAGTGAGATAATTCCTCTCATGAGTCTTGAGTTGTCTCGAAGCATAAGCGATGACCTTCCCATGCTGCATTAATACACAACCCAATCCTGATAGCGATGCATCGGTGTAGACTTCAAACTCGCCACTCTCGTCTGGAAGAGCGAGAACGGGAGCTTCAGTAAGACACCGTTTCAATTCCTGAAAGCTTCTTTCACATTCGTCATCCCGCTCAAACTTTACCTCCTTCCGAGTAAACTTGGTCAGAGGTAAGGTAATCGAAGAGAATCCGCGAACAAATTGCCGATAATAACTAGCCAGTCCCAGAAAGCTTCTCACTTCGGTAACATTCCTCGGCTGCTCCCAATCAGCCACTGCTGCGACCTTCTAGGGATCCATACTAATCCCATCAGCTGATACGATATGACCGAGGAAGCTGATCTGGCTCAGCCAAAACTGGCATTTACTGAATTTGGCATATAATCGTTCATTTCTCAAAGTCCCCAATACCGTACTCAAATGCATTCTGTGCTCAGCGGTACTCTTAGAATAAATCAAGATATCATCAATGAAGACTATCACAAACTGATCAAGGTACGATCTGAAAATCTGGTTCATCAGATCCATGAACGCCGCAGGTGCGTTCGTCAACCCGAAAGGCATGACACAAAATTCATAGTGCCTATACCTAGTCCGGAATGCAGTCTTCGGAACAGCATCCTCCCGAATTAACTAGTGATAACCCGAGCGAAGATCAATCTTTGAGAAGATCTGAGCACCTTTTAACTGATCAAAGAGGTCATCAATCCGAGGTAAAGGATAACGGTTCTTCACCGTCACCTGGTTCAACTGACGATAATCGATACACAACCTCAGTGATCCATCTTTCTTCTTTACGAACAGGACAAGAGCACCCCAGGGAGACATGCTGGGTTGGATATAACCCTTATCCACTAGCTCCTGTAATTGTATTCTTAGCTCTCTCAGTTCTGCAGGCGCCATACGATAGGGTGGTAATGAGATGGGATCTGTACCCGGAAGTAAATCGATAATGAAATCGATCTCCCTCGTAGGTGGTAAGGACATCGGAGCATACTTAGGATTTCATTCCACCAATTGGTAATCATGACTCTTCTTGCATCTATAATTTTATTCTCTCTGAATATGTCCCGTCTCTTCTCAGAATTATGGATCCCCCTGGTGGGCATGTTCCACGCCGAGCTCGTACTGGTTTGGGAGGTTTGGGAGGAGTAGTACAGCTAGCTAATGCTATTAGGGATGCCATTACTGGTGGTGGCGGTAGACCGAACCGCACTTATATCGAGATTGCTCGCAGTTTGATGTTCCAGAGCTTAGGGTAGTTGGAGCGTGTCCAGAGGCCGAAGAGTGGTTGGAGACGGTAGAGGATACCTTGGAGAGTATAGACTGCCCAGTAGGTCATTGGGCAGAGACCGATGCTTACTTTTTAAAAGGGGATTGTAAAGTCTGGTGGAAGGGAGTCAAACACAATGTTCCTCCTAATGGCAGAATGACCTGGACTACATTTCAGAGGTTATTTACTGCACACTTTTTGAGTCCTGGTTATCAATTATGGATGAGACAACAGTTCCTAGAGTTCCGGCAGGGTGATCTTAGCATTACGGAGCTCGACACCATTTTTCGACGCTTATCAAGACACCATAGTGTAACTTATGAAAATTCGAACGAAAAGATGGTTCAGTTATTGGTTTGCTTAAACGTTGACTATCGTGAGGCGATTTCAGCCATCCTACACCACAGTTACGAGGAAATGATAGAGACCTGTTTAAGGATCGAACAGGGTCGGTGGGAAACGGCGATTCAGACGGAGCAGACTCGGATGCAGGTTCAGGCCCAAAATCAGTCCCAAAACCAACATCGACCTCAGAACCAGAATCAGGGAGGTTGTGGCTTTCGGTCTCGCAGCACACGGGAGGCTAGTGGTTCGTCTGGTTCATTTGCTCCGAGGCACTCTTTTTCTTTCAAGCGCCAAGGACAAGGATCAGGTTCGTCTAGTGAGGGCTCAGGCGGTGAGTCGGCTAGACGGTCTTTCAGCCATTTCAGAACGACAGCAACGTGCCACCGGTGTGGAGGTACCGGACATTATGCTAGGGAGTTCTTCAGCTTCACCGGTCGAGAGTTATGCTTCTAGACCGAGTTCGGGCGGTTGGAATAATCCGAACTCGAGCTTTGGTGTTGGATATTCTCAGGGACATGGTGGAAGTTATTCTCAAGGTTACAGTGGCGGTTCCTCTCAGAATTACGGTGCTGGTCCTTCTCAGAATTATGGTGGAGGTGGTGGTCAGGGTACACAATTTCCCACTCAGAGACAGCCACCGCAGTGGAGTGCAGCATCCGGTAACCAGAATCAGGGGAACAGAGGTGGACGGAACAATCAGGGGTTTCGAGCTAGAGGTGGCCGAGACGGCGGCTCAGGACGTCAGGGTGGTACAGGACGTCAGGTACATGGACGTATTAACGCTATCACCCAGCAGGATCCTCAGGTCATTACAGGTAGGTTACCTATCTGTGGTAATTGGGCTAGTGTTTTGATTGATCCAAGTGCTACATTTTCCTTTGTATCTTCATCATATGCACAAGAATTTGAGTCACGCCCTACTTCGCTTGGTTATGATTTGTTGATACAAATGCCGCACGGAGAACTTTTCTGTGCATAGTGGGAGTATAGAGACTGCCCTGTTTTTGTAGAGGGAGAAATCCTGGAAGCTAATCTAATTCCGTTCAACCTGGTGGAGTTCGATGTGATCTTAAGGATGGATTGGCTTTCCCGCCATAACGCCATCATCGGTTGCAGGGAGAAATTAGTAACTTTTAATCGCCCTAGACAGTCATCGATCCGAGGTAAAGGATAACAGTTCTTCACCGTCACCTGGTTCCACTGACAATAATCGATACACCTCAGTGATCCATCTTTCTTCTTTATGAACAGGACAGGAGCACCCCAGGGAGACATGCTGGGTTGGATATAACCCTTATCCACTAGCTCCTGTAATTGTATTCTTAGCTCTCTCAGTTCTGCAGGCGCCATACGATAGGGTGGTAATGAGATGGGGTCTGTACCCGGAAGTAAATCGATAGTGAAATCGATCTCCCTCGTAGGTGGTAACCCTGGTAAGTCTTCTAGAAATACATCAGTAAATTTCTTTACTACTGGTACATCCTCGGGTCTCAGCGAAGGTTTGTCCTTCGCGACAACGTGGGCTAAGAATCCCACACACCCCTTATTCAGCAATTTAGTCGCCTGGATAGAAGAAATAATGCAACTAGGTAGAATTCGCCGCTCACCTTGAAATGTGATCGATGACTGTCCAAGGCGATTAAAAGTTACTAATTTCTCCCTGCAACCGATGATGGCGTTATGGCGGGAAAGCCAATCCATCCCTAAGATCACATCGAACTCCACCAGGTTGAATGGAATTAGATTAGCTTCCAGGATTTCTCCCTCTACAAAAACAGGGCAGTCTCTATACTCCCACTGTGCACAGAAAAGTTCTCCGTGCGGCATTTGTATCAACAAATCATAACCAAGCGAAGTAGGGCGTGACTCAAATTCTCGTGCATATGATGAAAATACATGCGAAAATGTAGCACCTGGATCAATCAAAACACTAGCCCAATTACCATTGATAGGTAACCTACCTGTAATGACCTGAGGATCCTGCTGGGTGATAGCGTTAAAACGTCCATGTACCTAACGTCTTGTACCACCCTGACGTCCTGAGCCGCCGTCTCGGCCACCTCTAGCTCGAAACCCCTGATTGTTCCGTCCACCTCTGTTCCCCTGATTCTGGTTACCGGATGCTGCACTCCGCTGCGGTGGCTGTCTCTGAGTGGGAAATTGTGTACCCTAACCACCACCTCCACCATAATTCTGAGAAGGATCAGCACCGTAATTCTGAGAGGAACCGCCACTGTAACCTTGAGAATAACTTCCACCATGTCCCTGAGAATATCCAACACCAGCTCGAGTTCGGATTATTCCAACCGCCCGAACTCGGTCTAGAAGCATAACTCTCGACCGGTGAAGCTGAAGAACACTCCCTAGCATAATGTCCGGTACCTCCACACCGGTGGCACGTTGCTGTCGTCCTGAAATGGCTGAAAGACCGTCTAGCCGACTCACCGCCTGAGCCCTCACTAGACGAACCTGATCCTTGTCCTTGGCGCTTGAAAGAAAAAGAGTGCCTCGGAGCAAATGACGAACCACCAGCCTCCCGTGTGTTGCGAGATCGAAAGCCACGACCTCCCTGATTCTGGTTCTGAGGTCGATGTTGGTTTTGGGCCTGAACCTGCATCCGAGTCTGATCCTGCTCCGCCTGAATCGCCGTTTCCCACCGACCCTGTTCGATCCTCAAACAGGTCTCTATCATTTCCTCGTAACTGTGGTGTAGGATGACTGAAATCACCTCACGATAGTCAACGTTTAAGCAAACCAATAACTGAACCATCGTTTCGTTCGGATTTTCATAAGTTACACTATGGTGTCTTGATAAGCGTCAAAAAGTGGTGTCGAGCTCCGTAATGCTAAGATCACCCTGCCGGAACTCTAGGAACTGTTGTCTCACCCTGCCGGAATAAGCACCTACGCATGAATAGAGTTCAACTCAGTCAAACGACTTTATTTGGGAAAACTGACTTCAAAAACGGGTCCAGAACGTCGAAATTAGCCTAGGAGGGGTCCCGGACGGAACCAGAAAAAGTCAACGTAGACCGTCGACAGGTCAAAGTCAACGGGTCAATCAACTCGGATTTGGGTTGGATCCGGACCTGGGTTAGGGTTTGGGTTTTATTTAAAATGGGTTTGGGTTAGCCCAATGGGGCTTCTGGGTTTGGTTTAAACGGGCCGGAGGCCCCAACTTTTATAAGGCCCGAGGCCTTAATAATTTAAGGTACCTAAAAATAAAAATGCTACGGGTTATCCTACTGGGCTAGGTCCTAACGGGCTTAAGGCCCACGAATTTCCTAAAAGGCCCGAAGGCCTACTTAACAAAATAATTAAATTAAAAATTAAAACTAAATTGGGCTGGGCTGGTTACGGGCCTAAGGCCCGAGAGGGTTTGGTTTTGGGTTCTAGCCCAAAGGGCCTGCGTTATGCCGGAGAAGACAGACAGACGCCGGAGCTTCTATGGCTCCGGCCAGCTACCAACGGAAGCCTAGTGCTCCGATCTATACCCAAACATGAAGTGCGAAGAGAGAGGAACAAGATGTCACCTTCAATTTGACGACAAACGACCGGAGCCGCTCGGGAAACGCTTCGAGCTTCACTGGTTTCACCGGAAAAAGAGGGTGTGTACACCCGTGACCAATTCGTGCTCAAAACCTTGAATTTACAAGTTAAACTTCGTTATAATCTCATCTATTCAACAAATCGAGTCGAAAGGGGGGTAAAGGTCCAGGCTTTCCTCGACGGAAAATTCAAAGAAAACGTCGGGAGGTTCTCTGGGCTTCCTCCGTCCTTCGCGATGACACCGAGAGAGAGAGATAGATATGCGAGAGCGGAACAGAGAACAGAAAGGAAAAGGGAAAGGAAGAGAGAGAGTCTCGGGGGTGGGGGACAGAAAACAGAAAAAGAAATGGGGATGGGGTGCTGCCTTGTGGCAGTTTAGGGTCTAGGGACCCAATTGAAACTTTTGGAAAAACTTTAGGGGAAATTTATGAATTATTTATATAATTAAGGGGTGGGTGTGACATCGACAGACTTATTCAGTGGAGAAGCTGGCAAGGTTGTTCATCGATAACATTGTCAGACTTCATGGTGTACCCGTTTCCATTGTATCAAACAGAGATCCCAAGTTTACTTTCAGGTTTTGGAGAGCATTTAATGCCGCCATGAATACCCAGCTGTTGTATAGCACCGCCTACCATCCATAGACTGATAGTCAATCCGAACGGACGATTCAGACCTTGGAGGACATGTTGAGAGTGTCTGTTCTCCAGTGGCAAGGTAGTTGGGATAGCTATTTGCCGCTAGTGGAGTTTGCTTACAACAACAACTACCATTCAAGTATCGGTATGGCACCTTTTGAGGCGTTGTATGGGAAGGGGTGTCGGACGCCGTTGTGTTGGTCTGAGGTTGGCGAGCGGGTGTTAGTGGGACCAGAGATTGTGGACACCACCTGAGAGCTATGCTTCTGTTCCGAATTATGGCTGATGGAGTAACCCGAGTTCTAGTTATGGTGGCAGTCATTCTCAGAACTATGGTGGCAGTTCTTCTCAGAACTATGGTGGGAGTGGAAGCCAGAGTACTCAGTTTTCCACTCAGAGACAGCCGCAACAGCGTAGCGCAGCTTCAGGCAGTCGCACTCAGGAGAATCGAGGTGGTCGTAACAACCAGGGTTTTCGAGCTCGAGGCGGTCGTAACGTGGCTCAGGACGTCAGGTCCATGGGCGTATCAACGCCATTACTCAGCAGGAGGCTGACCAGGATCCTCAAGTTATCACGGGTAGGTTACTTATTTGCGGTAGTTGGGCGAGAGTTTTAATTGAACCAGGTGCTACCTTTTCTTTTGTGTCTTCATCTTTTGCATGAGGGTTAGAATCGCAACCTACTCCGCTTGGCTTTGATATGTTTGTACAAATGTCACATGGAGAACTTTTCTGCGCGCAGTGGGAATATAGAAATTGCCCCGTCTTTGTGGAAAGGGATGCTTTGGAAGCTAATCTAATTCCTTTCAACTTGGCGGAATTCGATGTTATCCTAGGAATGGATTGGCTTTCCAGACATAATGCTTATGTCGGTTGCAGGGATAAATTGGTGACTTTTAAGCGACCTGGACGGTCGTCGATCACGTTTCAAAGTGAGTGACGAATTCTTCCGAGTTGTATTATTTTAGTGTGATTATGTTTCTGCTGCTTTATGTTGAATCGTACTCTCGTTTTAGCCATATTATGCATTCTTGTGGCATTTTCTCGGTTTTTGCTTTAATTAAATGGCTTACGTCACCCCTCGGGTGTCGGCTAGCACGTGTTCATCCCGAAAACATCGGGATCGGGGCGTGTCATGAAAAATGCATAAAATCTTTATTTTATAGTAACTTTGCGATTTCTTCACTATAAATGCCTAAATATGGTGGAACAAATGACTGGATGTATATGTAGGCCTAGTTGTGGGAGTTCAGATAATTACTTATATATTCTGGCTTATATTTACCTTGTACCAAAATGACGTTTCAGGCTTTTGTTCAATTTTGTTTCTGATATAAAACCTTAAATCCTGAACATTTTATAAAAACATAAGCAGACATTTGTATGTATATCATGGTTGTTGTGTGTCTGCTATTTCTATGAGTGGTCTGAAGTTGCATATCTTGCAGCTTATGTTCCACATCCGTGATGCAAAGCAAGGTAGCAGCTAAATCGGCTCGCTGTAAGGTTTGATTTATTGGCCCCGTAGCTAAATGCTGGTGTGGAAACCAAGGTCCTGAAGTTCCAAACTGGAGACAGGTTTGCCAACAATGTAATCTAATGTATGCCGGCTCACGCTAAGGCCCTTGATATCACTACTGAGATCTTCTTGCACGACTGGCGCATAAAAGTAATCATTCATCACTCTACATTCTTTTGTTATAACCAATTAGGACAGGAAGATACTATACGAACTTAAAGAAAGTTCCCACATTGTACTGATACTCTCAGCCAAAAGCTTTGATTCCAATGTGCAACTCTTGATTCTGATACCCTAGCAAGTACTTTTCGATCGATATTGTACTAAACCCTAAACCTTTTGTTAGTTAATTGCTTTTTAATCTTTGGATTATTTTTCTTCACTTTCGATCTTCAAACTTTTGACTCGTATCTCATTTCCAGACTCTATTTTAGATAGAGTTCATTGTTTTCTTCTTGTTTGATGTTAGGCGGACAGATATGACACATAACGCGATTGTTGCTTACTGGTTACAAATCAATGAGGTTCAAAGTGAACGAAATATAAACGTCTGAAATGTTTGGGATTAAAGAGTTGATGCGTCTAAGATTAATAAACGAAAACACACTAAACACTCGTTATACTTCTGTTTGTATTTCTCTCTCTTTCGCGAGCTTAGGCATATCGAATTTTGTAGGGTTTATTTCCCAGAAAGCATTGCCAGGATCTTTACCCTCTTTCATGTCCCTCCTAGTTTTGTCTACTTTGTCAAGCACTCCTTTTACAGCTATGTCAAATGCGTCTTCAACTGTCTTTAATCTAGGTGCCCTTGGATCTGCATATATTACTTTCGGAATCAATCTTATGACTTCCTCTCTCATTGCCGCCACCTGATGCTTCGGAATTCGAAGCAACGTCTCGTTGATGATCGCCTTTTGATGCTTGATATCGTTTTCTGATATGAACACAGAGTATTTAGATGGGTCGTTGGGGAAGTGCCACAAGTACTGTGCATAAGCCGAACCCGGATGGAAGAAAACTGGAATGCAGCCTGCCAAGATGGAATCAAATGTTGATCGCCGAGTGTACGAGTCCCCCGGAGGCTGCAGGCAAAACACGGACTCTTGGAACACCTCCATCACATTTAGGGGGTCATCACACCTAATTGCACCTTTGTAACAACCAACAAGTTTGCATTTGGATGAAGACTTGCATTGATCTATGATCAAATCCCGGATTTTGAGATCAGGTCTTGGAGCACCGGCAAAAGAGAAGAGATGCCGCCTTTTTCGCTTCCTCATTCTTCTCTGCCACTTAAACACTTCTCTGTCCTTTGAGGGATGGAAGTATGTCGGATATGGTATCGCGTGGTCATTGTTCCAACAGCTCGCTTCAATCGACAACATCGTCATGTTCTTGGTTTCAGGCAAAAGCATAAGCTTGGAACCCCAGTCAGAGTCGTCGTCTGTTTTCCTCCTGAAATCCCAACCAATCCTCCCTCCGACTAAGAAGTGGTCTCTTCCCCACATTGTTTTCCACTCGGGCCTACGCGAAAGCCACTTCACCAATTCGAGAGGAGAAGCATCTCTCACCGATGTGTTGTAGTCCCAGAGGTATCGTCCCACGTCAAGGCCGGCATAAAAGGGTACAAAAACCGCAGAGGCCAAGGACGAATCATTGGTTAAACACTGGTACTGCTTCATCCTGTTATGGAAAATAACTCCCAATGAAAACTGGTTTGTAGCAAACCAACCATTTCCCACTAGTTTTCCTGTACAACTCTGAATTTGAGGACCAAGTCCCATGTTTGATAAGTGGGGGCACATATCAGTCCATTTCATAAGTGAATGGCAATTCTTGAGCAGGTCCTGGTTGAACCTCTTAGGAAGATCATAAACATAAACATACCTTCCCGAGCACGAATCAGAATCAAAACCAGCGTTATTCTTCTCAATCTCATCAGATGTTGGTTGTACTGGCGCTTTTGTCACGCGGCCGGAAGATTGTGCTTTAGTAGTAGTAGTAGTAGTAGTACTAGAGTTTGTGGCATTAGGCGTTCCATTGAGAGGAAGAGAGGTAGAATGTGGTCGTTGGTTGAAAATAACATTGCCAAAGTTGTTGATGAGAAAGGTGATTCCACGAGTATTGTTTCTTCCCGCACTTAGATCCGAAAAGTTGAATAAAATCAATACGAAGAACGAAAGAAACGAAGCGATTAGTGCTAACTGGAGTTGTTTATGGCATTTTCCGGCAACGGATGATTTCTCCATGAAAAGCTGCTGCTGCTGCTTGTTCATCGGTGTCGAGATCATGAACACGTACGTAAGAACGAGAAGAGATTAAGGTAAATAATTAAGCACTAATTCTGAGTATCTTCACAGGAAATACATGGATTATGCCATTAATGCAGACAGAGAAGAAAAAAGGAGTTGACTTGAGCTGCAAGCTTTTACTTTGCACTTTTTAAGAGATATTATGGACAATATATAAAAAGATACCATATTTAAACAGATTTTAATCGAAAACTAATATGGTAGTACTAGGATTACATATTTCCATATATATTAAATTAGGATTCGGATCCTGATATTCATGATCTCCTTCCTTGAAAGCCAGCCAGTAAATAAATAAAAATTAGAAGTCATAAAATAAAAGGGTAAATTATGATAAAAACCACTTTCGGGAAACTACGAATTTCCCTTCGGAGGAACTGTAGAGATCATCCGTGTAGTTGTAGGAATGCCTTAAGGCGACCTATGTGCTTAAAAAAAAGTGTTAAACATATTTAGTCTGTTACTAGTCTAAGTCACAATTAGATTTTCATTCAAATTCATCTAAGTTTTGCACCAGAATGACACGCGTGATCAAAAATATCATTTTATTGCTCAAAAAAGTCACTTCTTAATTCAAAAGCATCATTTCGTAGATATTTTTACTCTTGCATTTGTGTGAGCCTAACGTATAACTTTTATATAAATAAACTCGCAAATTAAATATAACCAATTATTACTTCAATGGGCTTAAAGGTTTAGGGCCAAAATTTTGAGAGAGAGAAGGTGCAGCTTAGAGAAGAGATGAAGAAATGTTTCAGGAGTTGTGTCTAGCCTTGTGCCTTTATTTATTAAGAAAGAGAGAATCACTTGCTCTCCAAATAATACAAGTATAATTGGAAAGATCTTCTACATCCCTAAAAATTCCTAATTTACCTACAGAACAATCATTTTAAACGGGATTGCTATGTGGGAATTTAACACAATAATACAATAATTCGTAAATTAATTGTTCATCAGACTAGAAATATTTGTCATCTGCTGCCTGAAATCATCAGAAAATGCCATAAATTGTTTGAGATATATCATGTCAGCAGGTAAGGCCGTCGATCGAGTAAATACCAGCCACTTCCGTCCAATCTCCCCCAGCCCAGCTGGTTGGTTCTGCACCCGATAATCTGCATGCACAATCATAGCCGTCCAGTACTGATTTCTGCTTTCTGATGAGTACAAGAATGGCCACTGCCGACCTTGCGTTCTTGCATTTGGTTTGCTAATATAGTTGGCACATACATGTAGCAACCAAACACTGATAACTCCTTTTACAGCACAAGATCTTCATTGCAATACAAGACCAGCATCCTAACAAGCAGATAAGTCACACTCACTATATAAGTGGTTGCAGTGGAAGAAAATGAAACATTGAGGCTTACTTTTGGCCTACTATTGACTTTAAAGGGACCGAGACAGTCACAGAAATTACAAAAAGATGACCATTGTACATGCAACAAAACTTATGTACAAAGAAATCAAACACACACATGTTTTTGAATCTTTTTCTGAGGAGGTAGGGCATTACTCACCTGTGCAAATGGATAGATGGAATGAAGGCTGAACAACATCGAACATCAGCGCCGAAGCTTTTTTTGGTCAACATCGAACATCAGGCCCAAAGCTGAGCTCATCCTTCAAGCACAAAATAAGCAATCAATTGTCTCCCAAACAATCTTTGCCAAGCACGGTGAAGTCGACACTCAAGCAGCAAAGGATTTGAACTTTCCCCGTCTTTTTTATACATCAAACATCTTTCAATATCCCCTTCTTTATTTTGGCCTAACAAGGAATAGGATGATCAAATGTGAGATAATTTTGGAAAAACTAGGTGCATTTGAGTGGACCTTTTTTTATGCGTGGGAGATCTATCATGTCTTTGTGTACATAACATTTCTCTCTGTGTCGTATCAGGCCAGTGCCCAATTTTCTTTTATATAAACCGTTAATTGAATGGCCTTGAAACTGTAATTTGACATTCCACCTTTTTAGGTCTTAACTTCATGGGCACCAACATTAAACAAATCATAACATTCTAATATTTCCAATTCCCAATTTGCAGTTAAACCCTAGTGAGCAGGAAATAAGCATGCATAAATCTGTGAGTATTTCATGTATCGTTAATCTAAAACATCAAATCGGCCAAAACAGTGAAATATATCAGCAATCACCACAGAGATGCCAAGATCATTCTACCAAAGTATACCAGTTATGCTTACCATTTTGAGTCAAAATCATCAATGGCATGGTCCTCGTCCCAGAGAAACATATTGTACTTGCTGAAGAGACTGCATATTCACAGCGCAAATGAAGACTGCAAAGACTACAAATCCAGTATCATATTCTCCTGAGACATCAATAACGAGCTTTTGTAGCATTTTATTGTGTAAACGCTCAGTATTCACAATGCATAATGCTTACACAGATCTCTGGGAATATAATGTTTTAAAATCACTTCCGCTTGTAGTAGTGCTCACAGATAAAGAATTAAATACCAGAAACCAACATTTTTACGGACCATCCATTCCCTCAATCAACATTGAATATGTCTGAGGATGAAGCTGGCAACCCATCTTCTCCATGATGCTTATGAGCTCAGAGCATATATTGACAAAACCCCTCTTAAGTAAACCATCAAAGAGAACTTTCCAAGCTACTTCATCGCAATTATATTCGCAAAGAAGCAAAGTACGAAAAATTGCTTTTGCCTTCTCAATCTTCTCTTCATCAAGAAGCCCGCATACAAGCAATGTGGAGGACTCCAGTGTTGGTAAATAACCATCCTCAATCATCGCATCCACCAAGGTTGCTGCCTCTCCATACTTTTGCAATGTACAGCAACAGTTAAGAAGAGAATTATAAATATTCTCACTTGGAGAAATTTTCCTCTCTCTCATATGACTGTATAACCTCTGGGCTACTTCCAAGCGCCTCTCTTTGCAAAGACCTACTATAAGTTTTTCATAAGTGTTGGTACTGGGTGCACAACCATGTCCAGCCATTTTTTCAAAGAGCTCTAAAGCAATGTCAAAATCCATTGTCTTCCACACATCACTAATATCAATTAAGGAGACTTTTGAGATCAAATCAATTCCCACCATATTATTCTTTGTCTCCATCAACTTTTCATTCAAAAGATGTTTGATCAGAAAGGAATATGTATAATGCGAAGGATCACAACAAGCATCAAACATGCGCTTAAGAACATCAAATGCACAGTCAATTAATCTCATACGTCCATATCCATCAATTAGCAATGTGTAAGTCAACGAATCTGCTATAATTCCTTCTTCATTCATCTTCATCATCAATTTCTCTGCCTCTTCTACATTTCCTATGCCGCAATATGCATGAATAAAGGTAGTGTAAGTAAACAGGTCAGGTTGATTACCAGAACTAACCATCTGGTTTAAAAGCCTATGAGCATGGTCAAAGTCTCCTTCCTTCAACATTTGTTTAATTAGAATTGTATAAGTATGTGTTGTAGCTTTGACGCCAATACTTAACATCTTTTCAACCAGTGATAATGCTTCCTTCAGTCTTCCTTCTTTGCACAACACATCTACCAAGGTATTGTAAGTGAATGAGTTCGGCAAACAGTCTCCTGCAAGCATTCTATCAAACAAAGAATGGGCATCATCGATTTTCCCAACCTTGCAATAACCATCAATCAAAGCAGTAAAGATCACCTCATTTGACTTTATGCCTTTCTCATTGAGAGAATCAAACAGGGCATGAGCTTCTTCCAGTCTGCCCCTCTTACAGAGAGTGTCTATGAGAGAACTGTAAGACCATCGGTCAGGAACCAAACCACTTTCTTTCATCAAATTAAGCAACCTGTAAGCACTCTCAAAATGACCGATTTTACACTGCCCATGGATTAATGAGTTGTATGTATATAGGCTTGGTAAGAGTTTCCGATCATGCATCTTACCAAGCAATGCCATTGCCTGGTGTATATTTTTCCTTTTACAAAACCCACAAATCAATTCATTGTACGTCCGAGCATTTGGATAACAATTACTCGATTCCATCAAAGCCAAAATACCAAGTGCAGCCGCAACTGCTCCCTCCTTGCAGTACCCATCAATCATTGCGTTGTATGTGACAACATTAGGAACCAACCTTTTCTCCAACATTTTGTTTAGCAAGTTTCTTGCCTCGTCAAGCTTATTTTCCTTGCACATGCTATCAATGAGCACAGTATAAGTATGAACATTTGGTTCACAACCCTTGTCCGTCATCTCTTTGAACAGATTCATAGCTTCTAATTTCCTTCCCAATTTACACAAGGCGCAAATAAGAACTGTGTAAGTCCGCACAGTTGGAAAACAATTATCCTCCCCCATTTGAGAAAACAACTGTAAAGCCTCATCAATCCGATCAGCCTCGCAAAACCCATGTATCAAATTAGTATAGGAAACCTCATTTCTTTGACAACCATTTTGAGGCATTAGCTTAAAAACCCTGTAACCACTATCCACATCCTTATTCCTACAATGCCCCAGTATCAAAGAAGTGTAGGTAAATGTATCGGGGTGGAAACCCGCCTGCCCTATCTTACTGAAATACAAGTCTGCCTCAGCCACATTACCCACTTTACAGTAAGCATTGATCATGGTATTAAAAGTATGCAGATTTGGAGAAACCATATCGTCTAACATCTCCAAATACAAAGCTTTCAAATCTTGAAGCAGGTAAAACTTAGACAATGACATAAGAAGAAAATTGTAGCACCTGAGGGTGAGCTTAAACTCGAACTCCCCGGCGCCATTCAACTCCCGCAAAAACTTGAGCACGAAAAGGGCATCTTGAGGGGAACTGGAAGCCTTAATCATGGAAATTCGGATCTTTTCTGCGACCTGGAGAAACCCATTGGGGAGGAGAATGTTGAGGAGAGAAGAGTGGCAATGGACGGTGTGCTTGTATCCGGGTTTAAGAGCTATCCAGTTGAAGAAAGCGAGGGCGGTTCGGGGGTCGAGGTTGAGAGCGAAGACGGAGGAGACATGGGAAGGGGATATGGAGGGGGCCAGTTGTTTGAGGGAAGGGTGGCGCTGCCAATTGGGGCGGGATAGAATGGCGAAGAGCTGGGAGGATAGATCGTGCGGTTCGTTGGAGAGGGGAAGAGGAGCTGCGGCGGCGGAGGAAATGGAAGAGAAGGGTTTGAGGAGGAGGAAGAGGAAGGGTTCAGGTGGGTGGCAGATGACGGCCATGGGTTTTCTCATCATCTTCTTCTTCGGGCATTGAAGGAGGACCCAACCCGACTCACTTCATCGTGTACGGACCAAGAAATGGTGTTTGAGTTGCAGAGTGGGGAGAAGAAGAAGAGGAGGAGGGAGATAAGAGTAAATAGTTAGTTAGTTTGGGTTCGTTTTGGAATTTGGAGAAATCTCTGCGTGCGCTATGAGTGGGCTTTTTGAAGGGTTTTATTTTGGGAGTTCTTGTCACCGTTTGATTGAAATCAGACTACTAAAATATTAGAATAAAGCCTGATTTGGTATTAAGGTGATTCTAAAAAAAAAGATGGTATCAACAGTTTTTTTATGTTTGGTTAACATTCAGCTTCAGCTTTTTATTACAGTTTTGGGTGAAAAAAAAGTCAAAAACAGGAAGCTGCAAAACCCAGCTTTGAAAAACTGACTTTTTTTCACATCTGTTTTACATAAAAGTTTACCAAACACTACAATACTACTTTTTTTTTTCAAAAGCACTTTTACAAAAAAAGTTTACCAAACACTCTGCTGCTTTATTTCATAGCTGCTTATTCTCATAGCACAGCAGAAGTAGCTCTTTTTCGAAGCATAGCAATACCAAACCAGAAGAAGGCTTTTCAGGGCTGGTTTAGAAGTTATTTTAAAATAATTGAGAACGTTTTTAATGGATACCAAACCAGAAGAAGGCTTTTCAAGGCTGGTTTAGAAGTTATTTTAAAATAATTGAGAGCGTTTTTAATGGATTGATTTTGGGTTTCAAAAGTATAATAAGCACTTTCTTTTTACAAGAAACATTTTAAGTGCTATTTTGAAATTCACTTGAATTTTTTGTTTCAAAAATATTTTCATCAAAAACGTTTTTAGTCATTTTAAAAGTACTTTCAATCGAGCTCTTAGTCAAAATAGTTCATGAGATTGACATTACTCCTTACTTTATTTCATGACAATGAAAATCAATATAACTGGTCCTTTCGTTTGTCTATCTTAAATCATTTTGGTTGTTCCGTATAAAATTGTCAATATCGTCATTAAATTGTCACATGAACAACTAGGAATCGTCGAGGGTAAAAGGTTCCCAAAAAAAATAGAGGCAAGCAAATCCTTTTAGATAGTAGACAATTTTAAGGTCATTCATTCATCAATAAAAACAAATTACAATTGTTGTCTGCGATGTTTCATGTAATCAAAATATCGCATAATAGGCTCATTATTAATAAAAGGAAAAGGATCTCTCTCCCTCACTCAACCATGCTATCACCCAACTATTAGTCTCCCATTTTGTTACGCATGAGTGTTTTCACAATATTCATAGTAGAAAACAGCGGTCGCAACTGGTGCCACAAAAAGTTAATGTAAGAAGCTTATACACTAACGTGTACCTTTCACACCTCCTAGTCTTTTACCAATTCATTTGAAAAATCACTAATTTCTTTTACTGATGAATTCTCACTATGCATCTTCGTATCATGAATATAATTGTCAAGCTGAATTAGAAAATTCATGAAATCCATAAGATTAAAATCTTAAGAATAAAATTGGCAGAAGCAAACAAAAATGTTCAATTTATCACATAAACAACGCCACATGAGTGGTCATCAATCCAAGCATTTAAGTGACTGTTGCAGGCCAACAACGCCTAAACAATAGAAACCTTTGCATGGGCCTTAAAAACTGAGTACCAACATATTTTTTACTTCGTACCTGTGTGGGCTTCACAAACAAACCTGTCACCTGTGTGGGCTTCACAAGCAAACAGCCAACTTTTTCCTTTTTCTTTTTCCATTTTTTGTCCCCTCTCTTCTTCTTTCTTTTCTCTAGGCATTTCTTCAAATTTGCGTAAAACAAATTGCAACAAACAAATTAACTGCGGTGCAAGGTCAAATTGAAGAAAAAAAAAACTTTATACGCGTTGTTGATAGTTTGACTCACGGAGTAGGCAAGATTTTAATAGTCGCTAGCCGCTAATCGTGTAGTAGAATGAAGCTTAGTGCTTACATGAATTTTCTTAAAAATTAAGGACTTGTTTAATATTCTACTGAAATTCAACTCTTAAAACTCAAAAACAATTTTTAAGTTTTAAGCCTTAAAAACTTGATTGGTATGGCTATTTTTAAAAATTGAATTCAAGACTAACTAAAAAATATAGTTTATTATCTAAAAACATAAAAAATTAGTTTTTAGAGTTTTTAAACTTAACCTCACTCCTTTCTTTTCTCTTCATCCTTCCCTCTCACTCCAAATCTCTCTCTCTCTCTCTCTCTCTCTCTCTCTCTTCCTCCTCCAATCCGCTCTCTTCATTAACAATTTTCAAGTTTTAAGTTTTAAAAACTTGTTTGATATGACTGTTTTAAAAAACTGAACTCAAAACTAACTCAAAAACATAGTTTATTATCTAAAAACATAAAAAATGAGTTTTTAAAGTTTTTAAACTTAACCTCACTCCTTTCTTTTTTTTCTCTCTCTCCTCTTTTTTTTTCCTCCTCCAATCCGCTCTCTTCATTAAAAATTTTCAAGTTTTAAAAACTTGTTTGGTATGACTGTTTTAAAAAACTGAACTCAAGACTAACTAAAAAACATATTTTATTATCTAAAAACATAAAAAAAATAAGTTTTTAGAGTTTTTAAACTTAACATCACCCCTTTCTTTTCTCTCCCTCCTCCCCTCACTCCAAATCTATCTTTCTCTCTCTTTTCTTCTTATCTCCTCTTTTTTTTTCATTTTTCGTCTCTCTTCCAATCCACTCTCTTCATTAACAATTTTCAAGTTTTAAGCCTTAAAAACTTGTTTAGTATGACTGTTTTAAAAAACTAAACACAAGACTAACTCAAAAATATTGTCTATTATCTAAAAACATAAAAAAATTATTTTTAGAGTTTTTAAACTTAACCTCACTCCTTTCTTTTCTCTCCCTCATCCCGTCTCACTCCAAATCCATTTCTCTCTTTTCTTCTTCTCTCATCTTTTTTTTCTTTTTTCGTCTCTCCTCCAATCTGCTCTCTTCATTCTCTCAGTTCTTTCTCTCACTTATCTTCCTCTCTATCTCGTCTGATCCTCTCTTCTTTCTCTTTCCTTCAATCATCTTTTATTTTCTTCCATCCCCTCTCCTCTTTCTCTCTCTCATGCGACCCTTTCTTTTTAGATCTCTTTATCTAGTTTAAGTTGTAAGATTTAAAAATTTTAAATCACAAACCAATCAAGTTTTTTAGTCTTTAAAAATAGTTTTCAAGAAATGTTGTGAAAAATGATTAAAAAATTTCAAATGGGATACCAAACAGACTCTAAAAATTTTAACCTAGAAACAGTTTTTTCTACTCTAACCATTATGAGTTAAATTTTTAGTTAATCATTAAAGAATGAATTTAGAATAATTTTTTTCTTACAGTAACCTTTTCTAAATAAAAAAATTATGTAGACTATCCTAATTTAATTTTATGAATATTTTAATCTAAAAATATTTAGCTTCTGATAAATATTAAAAAAATCATTAAACCGGGACTATTAAACTGATAGATCATTATCAAATAATATGTAACACATGAAATAATTTTTTTTTTAAATTATTTTAGCCGTTGGATTAAATTTGGACCGTTAGATTTTTTTAATTTTTTTTTTTTATGGTTGGATTTGATTATGTTAGATCCTAGTAGTTGAATTCAATGAATTGGTAAATATAAAAACTGAAAAAAATGCACATATATGGTGGGCCAACTGTGAAACCTTGTCCCAAATTTAGTGTATTTTCATATTAACGAACTTATGAAATTACCATTTTACCCTTGAGTTGACTTTGTTTGATCGTCTCGTCAAAACACATAGTTTTAATTTAATTAATGTACTCTTATCATACTTATCGCCACAAACGCGTAGGCGCGAACAAATTCGAATTTGGATTTATAACGAAGGTTCTACGTTTGAACGTCGAACATTTTCGGATATTTTTTATGTTTCGTCTTATATGTTCTTAGATTGTTAACCATGGGACCCACATGGGATTCTTGTCCCCTTATCTCCTTACCCTACCCAGATTTCCCCTTTCCCTTTTGGCATATTTTCTATTCTTTCGTATTATTATATAACACACTCTCTATCTTTTCCCCCATCACTTTCTCTTTTTCTCTCTATCTCTACCCTCTCCCCGAGCCCTCTCTCTGGAACTCTTCCTCTCCCATCTGAAACTCACATACACAACAAAACACCACCACCACCTGGACGTACACCCTCAAAAACCTCAGGCAAAGTTGGTGCTCTATCGTGACAGTCATGATGCACCCTCATCCAACAAACTCTGACGTGTTTCGTAAATTTTTCGACGTTAGTAAACTTCTAGAAACATCTAAGATATGTTTTAAGGTTAGATCAAAGCTTGTTTTAAGTTGTACATATGTGTTAAATGCATAAAATAGCTCGAGGTAGCTTTTCTCAATTTTCCGGTGAGCATGGCCGCTTTTGAGGCATTTTCCAGCCAAACCACGGTGTTAGCCATCATGCAAGGTACCATTATCTTCATCTTGCTGAGTACTACAATTTTGGTTTTTGAATCACTCAATTTGGTTGAGTATCGAAGAAGTTATAGGCGTTTGAAGTTGTGCACAGAAACCAGCCAAACCATGGCCTGAAACCGGGTCGACCCAACCCAAGATCCTAAGACTCGGATCTAAACCAGTCTAAACCTTTGGGCCAGGCTACCAAGCCCAAACCCATTTACCCAGCCCACTAACCTAAGCCTAAACCTAAACCTTCTAACCCATAACCCAAAGCCTAGATCCAGATCTGACCCGTTGATTGTTGACCTAACCCGTTGACTTTGACCCATTGACTTTTGGTTGACTTTTTGGGATTTCAACCCGTTTTCTCAAATTCAATCATTTGAGTATAGTTTTATTAATTGGTACCTTTATGTGCTTAAGTGCAATTGTTTATGGTGTTTCCGTCCTATTTAGTTTACACCGCTCTTTGACGGCGAAGCATCTGTGAGTGAACCCCTTCCAAAATGCATGTTTTACTATTAAAAATGCATACATGAAAAGTATGATTTAATGACAATGTTTTATGAGTAAATTAGATTCACACTTTATGATATATTATGCTTTATCGACTTTACATTCTTTGTGGTATATATGATTGATGACTATATACCTACTTATGAACGTGGTTTTACGATATGATGTTTTAGTTACTGAGCTCCGAGTTGAGATAGATATAGGGGTGCAACTCGGGTGGGTTGGGCGGGTTGGAAGGTCAACCCAATCATAACCCAACTTTTACAATTCGAGCTTTGGTCGATTATGATAACACTACTAAGTACATTATATATGATATATGTTTATGAAAGGTTTTATGGCATGATAGGGTTTTTGGAAAGTCTATTACTTATTATGCTATACGAGTTTTCTAAGCCTGGGGGTTAGTATGTTAAGGTTTAACTGTTTTAGTATTACTCATGTTTTGTTTTGCGCCCTCTTAAGACTTAAAATCGAGGCATACAATATCGACATCAAGGCACTCCCGCATTAGCATCTAGGGGTGGGTTCAAAAAACCGAAAAAAATCGAAAACCGAACCGGACCGAGACCGAAAAAAACGGAACCGAAACTCTCAAACCGAACCGAACCGAATCTGCCCAGTTCGGTTTCGGTTTTTGAGGTTCGGAAACCGAACCGAACCGATATATATATTTAATTATTTTTTTCAATGTTTATAAATAGTTTATTCATACAATCATAACAAAATAGATGTTGTTGCCAAGTTGGTTTCAATTAAACTTTCGAAGTTAAAGCGTATGGTTTCGAACCCTCCTCATGCCTCTCGGATTTTGGAATTTTTTTCCAATTTTTATGAGAAATCAACAAAACAAATCAACAAAACCCTCCGCATGGTTTCGAACCCCCTTCCCTCCAGGTTGGGAATAGCAGCCGCAAGCCAACTTGACAGGAGGCTTTGTGCTGCTATAATTGTACAAGTATAATATTTATAGGTATTCTAAAACCGAACCGAGCCGAAATCGAACCGAGAAAAACCGAACCGAATACAAACAGAACCGAACACAAACCGACAGAAAACTGAACCGAACCGACCCGAACAGTGATTTCGGTTTGGTTTTCAATTTTGACAAAAAACCGAACCGAACGGAACCGAACCCACCCCTATTAGCATCTTCGAGTCCTCTCAATGTAGGACCCAACCTTCATTCATTCAATTTTATATTTTTCCTTATTAGTGTCTCGGATTAGTTGTATGCTCTAAACACGATCCACAATTGCATATTCTTTATAATTAAATTTACAAGTTTTATTTATGTCTGTTAATTGCTTTTAGTTCTCATGCATCCTAATATGGCTTCGTCACCTTCGGGTGTTGGCCAGCACTTGGCCATCCCGATGTCCTCCGGACATCGGGATCGGGGCGTGTCACCAGCCCACATGGGCAATCCTGGCTTAAATTTGCTCCATAAATGAGTTTTGGGTTAAAACTCATATTTGCTCTAAGAGTTGGAGCAAGTTGTGCGAGGTTTAAAACCGAAAATTTGAGTTTTACTCCAAGGGTTGGGGTACATCTTAGGATATATAAATTGCAATATATAAAAAAAATAATATATATATATATATATATATATATATATAAATGAAAGTTATCTATTTTCTGTCTGAGTGAAAGTCACAACTTAGGCGGGTTAGGCGGATGACTAAGCAGATTTAGGCGCACTTTATTAATTTTTAAACGCCTAAGAACTAATTAGGGTTATAGACAACAGTCTAGCACCTAGGCGGCACTAGCGAGGATTTTTAAAACAGTGGTAGTGGGTGTTAAGTATGGCAGGTTGGTGCAGGGCAGCAGCGGATGTTGCGCAGCCCAACAACAAATGACATTGCAAGTTTTTGTGTAGGTTCAAAGAAACGATATTGACATATTCTCGCTCTCAAAGTTGATTTCGACTGCTAGAGGTGGACGCACCTCCTCTGTGGTTTCATCATTACCTAATAACATCACAGGGCATAAATAATACAAAAAAGACACATTAGGTCTCGTTTGACATGTCGTATAAAGGATCGGATAAGACTAATAGTACAGACCCGGTCATTTAGTGTCATCTCGTATTAAATGAAGCAGTCAGATAGGATAGTCGGGTATACACCTTCTTAATAAACCCTTCCAAAATGAGTGAATTATTAGTTGGGTATAAACCTTTCCTCTTCTCGCACTTTGTTCTCCACGATACCTCATATCGCCGTCGTCGTTCTTACCGTCATCCCTCTCGTCGTCGTTGTTCTCCCGGTCGTCGCTATCTCGCCGTTGCTGCTCTCCTGGTACTATCACTCTTCGTGAAATCCGTAAGTACCAGAAGAGTACTGAGCTTTTGATCAGGAAGTTGCCAACTCGCCATTCCAGAGGTTTGTTCGTGAAATTGCCTAGAATTTCAAGACTGATCTGCGTTTCTAGAGCCACGCAGTGTTAGCACTGTAGGAGGCTGCTGAGGGCTACCTTGTGGGTCTGTTTGAGGACACCAACCTATGCACCATCCATGCCAAGCTGGTTACCATCATGCCGAATGATATCCAGCTTGCCAGAAGGATCAGAGGTGAGCGTGCTTAAGTGACTCGGCTATCTTGCAACGTTGAGGGCTATTGTGGTGCTGCAGATGGGATTGAAGGGGTGGTATGTAAAATGCTATTGTGGTGGCTGCATATTAGGAAAAATCTCATCTGGGCAATTTTAAAAAATTAGATTTTGCTTAATTTGCTTTTTATTTTGAAGTTTAGGATTTGAAAAGTATCTGGGTTTTTAGATAATTATATTAAATTTATATTTGATACAATATGAATAATACGGTTATTTGTCCGATACTGTACCAAACGCTCGATGTCTGATTAATTTAGTCAGTACTATTCAGTGACCATTTATCTCATCCGATAAAAATAATTAATACAGTTCAAGCTACTAAACGAGGCCTTAATGTCATTTCAAAATATGAAGTGCTAAGTCTATAAAGCTATAAGGAGACATCAAGTAAAAACACTGTAAGGCTGTAAGCTACTGAATAATGATGTAAAAGAACATTATGATAAAAACTACGTAATTCCCCCAATAATTATTAGTGAAATGATGTAAACAATTTATATTTGAACTCTATAAAACGACTATCATTTGACGAGGAAAAGGGAAAAAGAAAAAAAAAATCTAATTGGAACCTTCAAAGTAAGTTCAAAGTCAGACCCGACCCACACAAATAAAAATAAAGTCAATTAGAGTATATTTAAATAAGATGTCAAAATATTCAAATTAATATTAACAGTCAGCAATAATAGTTTTCAAATCTGATATGGTATGACATGAAATGACAGCTCTCACCATTATTTTCAAATTTGAAAGCACTTTCAAATAATTTTTAATTCATTATTAAATACATAAGGCTAATTTTTATTGTTTTAAAACATTTATTGTAATTAATTAGTGATTGGTGCGACCCTTCCAATCCGTTCAATTCTTCAAACTAAAAAACACCATCGCTGCAATGAAATAAACAGAATGTTGTGATCTTCGACGGAGACTCCCTTGCCGCCATTGCTGCAATGAAATAAACGGCGAGGATTACTCTTTGCTGGGGCCAATCACTAATGATGTTTGAGCTCTTGTTCAAGAGTTCCCTCGGTATGATTTCTGCCATGTCCGACAGGAAGCAAACCAGGCGGCGCACAGGGTTGCAGTGCACGTCTCGGTGGCACGTCCCTTCTTCTTCACCGCTTTTGGTATTCCATTGTTAAGTCATATGCATTTTTATATATGTAAAACTTAAAATATAAGACATAAATTATAAAAAGAAAATAATTTAATTAAATAATAATTTAATTTGACATATAGAATATAGACTAAAATTTATAAAGAAAAACTAATGAAAATAATTTGAAAGTTTTGAATTTTAATGATAAAGACAAAATAAATGGTGGAGTGAATAATATCATGATTGACTTTTTAGTGTAAAAATGTGATTTTTCATTAAAGTGAACAGTATCAGAAACTTTTCGTTAAAATTTACAAATTTTAAATGATGTCAAATTGATACATAGATTGTTGAATTTAAATTTTATATTTAAAATTGATATTTTTTTTTTTGAAGACGGTCGTACCCATTTATTTTCATATTCAGAAATCAAGCGTTTACCCCACGTCTTAACCACGGTTAAAACCTAACCTGACCCTAGTTAAATAAGTCCACTGTTGCTTGGACTTCATATCCTTGTCCCTACGGGCTATATCCAGCCGCCGCTTTATCTTCTCTTTCGTTTCTTCTCTCTCCTCTGACGAGAAAAAAGAACCAGAAATCTCTCCTCTATCTCTCTGTGAGCAATCGGAGAGTGCTTGAGGAGCTTCAATGCCTCCTACCAGCTCATAATTTCAATCAATCAGGTACCTTCATTTTCTGCTCTTTTTTTTATTTAAAAATAAAATAGAAACTAGTTGTTTCATTTCTGATTGTGCTGTTTATTGGTTAGGTTAATCTGTTCTTGTCTGCATAATTAATAAATAAATATATTTGTTCTCAATTTTGTGACTTATCAAGGTTTTTGATGGTTGATCTGTTTTGCTTCGGCCGTATCTTACACTCTAGGGTTCTTCTCTTATTCATTTGCAAGTATATGTAATGGATTCTATCTGGGTTTTGTTTGGTGTTTCTTGCTGTTTACCATATTTTTTTTATTTTCTGTTTGATTTTTATTTCCAGGGTTTTTTTATTGTTGTGTTTTAATATTTGGTTTTGCAAAATTCGGAAATGATATGTTTGGATCTGGATTGATTGATGTATAAACAACGTTTTGATCCGAAAAGACGGCTACTCGCAATTTCCGGGTTTATATTAAATGATGAAAACGGATTAATTAGTGAATCATGGAGTATTTATCAAATATAACCAAAAATTAACTCTTAATTTCAAAAATGTTACTTTTTATTGAATCTTTCAAATATATTCAAAATTCCACCTAAACAGACACAAATACCATCAAATTTAACAATCAAATAAATTAAAGGCTTTTTGCCAAAATGATTCGTGGCATTGACATAACTCCTTAATCTGGTCCTTAATAATTAATTATAATCAATAGTAGTGTTCTTGAATTTATCTATCGTGAATCATTTTAGGCTTTCTTTGAATTTGTCCATCGTGATCATTTTAGTTTTTTCGTGAAAAATCTGTCAATTGCTCCGATAGTGTGATGATGTGGCGCCACGTGGGTTTCACAAATACAATCATATAACGACATGTGGATTAACTTTAAAAACTATTTTTTATATTTAAAACTAAAAATGATATTAGTAAGAAAAAAAAGTGTTGAAGGCATGATTGAAATTATACTGCTCCCACTTGTGCCACTTGTGGTAACCTCGGTGGTGCCCAATGTCGGTGATGAGGGGGTCGAAGGGGATAGGGTTGTGGTTGTGGAGTGTAGAAGATAAGGTGAAGTTGGATCGGAGCTTGAGGCGACAGTAGCTAAAAAGCCTTGAATTTATTTAATTGTTAAATTTGAGGGTATTTGTGTATATTTAAGTGAAATTTTGGATATATTTGAAAGTTTTTATAAAAAGTGACATTTTTGAAATTAAGAGTTGATTTTTGGTTATATTTGCTTAGATAGGTGTTATTTATATTTGCTGTAAACCGGCGTTATAAGCTATGTCAGTTTGTGTAAACAATAATAAAAGACCAGAAACTTGGTTCTGTCAATGCTCGTTAATAACATGTTATTGTAAAGAAAATGAATCTGGAAGATAGTAGATCTGGAGGTGCTTGGCTCTGTTCTTTCAGCTTTAGTCCGTTCGCAGTTTCAGGGTATTACATGTAACTTAAGTTTGGTTTTTATTGCTAATACCTCGGGATTATTTTCGTGATGCTGGTGGATATATTTTTCTTCTTTTTGTTGTTTTGTTGTTTTTTTTCTCGGATATTCGAGAACCACATCTTTAGTTGCTTGTAGTGATGATGTCCATGCGTTGGGAATATCTTTGGTTCTGTTATTTTCCTTTTCATTTTGTATGTGAAAACAAGGAGTTCCGTTACATTTCTTTGTTTGCTTGCTTGAATTAGTTGCGGGTTTGATACCCTTCTAATTTATGGTAGCAGTTTTGACTTCTTTATTGTGCCCCTTTTTATGTTTGTGATTAATCGTATTTATGAAATTATGTACTTTCCCTTGTTTTTTCATTCATCGAATTTAAGTCATTACTTGCTATTTCAATGTACCTGATCTATGATCTGCTACAATTGTGGTATTAACTGAGTTATTTGAAATTTATTTCATTTGCAGGAAATTCAATTTTCTTTACTTTCGGGGTTTATCCTTTATTGGTGAACCTTGGCTCTCAGAAATTTTAAAGCTAATAATTGTGCACAAGATTGGAAATCTTCTACAGAGAGAGAAGGGCAGAGAAGTTGACGTGGTTTGTGTCAGTGCTAAATGGGGATCTTTGAGGAGTTGGGTTCTTGTGGTAGTCTTGACTTTCTTTCTACTCCATCTGGGGAAGGGGATGCAGCTCCAGAGCATGAACCAGAGGTGACAGTGGAGGAGGATTATAGTGATGAAGAAATGGATGTTGATGAGCTCGAGAAGAGGATTTGGAGAGATCGAATGCTATTGAAGAAGAGGCTGAATGAACAAACTAAGGGAAAGGAAGGAGTTGACAATGCAAGACAGCGTCAATCACAGGAACAAGCTCGGAGGAAGAAGATGTCACGGGCACAAGATGGAATCCTGAAATATATGCTGAAAATGATGGAAGTTTGCAAAGCTCAAGGTTTTGTTTATGGAATTATCCCTGAAAAAGGAAAACCGGTGAGTGGTGCTTCTGACAATCTGAGAGCATGGTGGAAGGAAAAAGTAAGATTTGATCGTAATGGCCCAGCTGCGATTTCTAAGTATCAGGCAGATCATTCAATCCCCGGGAAGAATGACCACTTCAGTGCGGTGGCATCCACTCCTCACACCTTACAGGAGCTCCAAGACACCACTCTTGGTTCACTTTTGTCAGCTTTGATGCAGCACTGCAATCCACCCCAAAGACGTTTCCCGTTGGAGAAGGGTGTTGCCCCACCTTGGTGGCCTACTGGTAATGAGGAATGGTGGCCTCAACTAAATCTGCCCAAGGACCAGGGTCCTCCCCCATACAAGAAGCCTCACGATCTGAAAAAGGCTTGGAAGGTTGGTGTTCTCACGGCTGTGATAAAGCACATGTCACCAGATATTGCCAAGATCCGCAAGCTTGTTTGTCAGTCTAAATGTTTGCAGGACAAAATGACTGCTAAGGAGAGTGCCACTTGGCTAGCCATTTTAAACCAGGAGGAAGCTTTGGCCTGGAGGCTATATCCTGATAGATGTCCACCTCCATTTGCTGGTGGGAATGACTCTCAAGCAATCAGTGGAACTAGTGATTATGATGTCGAAGGGGTTGATAATGACGAAAATGTTGAAATAGAGGATTGCAAACCTCTTGTTAATCACTTCAACATTGGAGCCACTGGACAAAGAGAGAGGCTGGGACCTCAGATTAAGAGAGAGCTTATTGAGATCAACTCCGATTTTGGTCAAAAGAGGAAGCAGCTGGCTGAAGAGCCACAAATGATGTTAAATCAGAAGGTTTACACCTGCGAATATCTGCAGTGCCCGTATCATGATTATCGCCTAGGCTTTCTCGACATAACTGCAAGAAACAATCATCAGTTGAATTGTCCACACCGGAGTAATTCTTCACAAGTGCTTGGAATGTCAAGCTTTCAGCTTCACAATGAGAAACCTGTGAGCTTCTCACTACCCATTGCTCAACAACCTACACCAGTAATTCAACAACCAGTGAACCAGTCAAGTATGTTCGATGAATCGGGACTTGGAATTCAACAACCAGTTAACCAGTCAGGTAGATTTGATGCTTCAGGACTTGGAATTGCTGAGGATGGGCAGAAAATGATATCGGAGCTTATGTCATTCTATGATAGTAATATTCAGCAGAACCAGAACTGCAATCCTGGAAACCTCAATGTTATAGATGATCGCAATCAGCAGCAGGCGAACTATCAATTTCCAATGAATGATAACTTCTTTGGTCAAGGGGTGGACATAGGTTGCAACATGAACATGTCAGAACCATCCCCTGTGCTTATGCTTCATCCAGGTTTTTCATCCCCGGAAGTTCAGTTTGATCAGTTGATGGCATTTGAGTCTCCATTTGGAACCAATTCCAGCGAAGATGTCAACATAAGATTTGACTCCCCCTTTCGCTTGGCGCCAGTTGGTTATAATGTTATGGACCCGCCGGTGAACCAAGATGCATCTCCCTGGTTCCCATGAAGTGGGGTTTCTTATGTTGACTGCTCCAATCTACGTGCTGGACTTGCACAGTTTAGGTGAAGCTTCTTTTCAAGTTTAGTTACTCTTTTAATCTTTTGGGCTTGTAGATGTTTATACGACTGCAAATATGTCACATCCCAAATCTGTTTTTTGTGGTGCTGTGGGTGGGGTGGGGGTTGGTTTACACAGTTTCTGGCAAATAGAGAAGCTTCGTTACGTCTGGCTGGGTATTTATCCGCCGGACTTGTTAGACGTTTAAAACCCTCGAGAACTTGGGGGTTTCTTGTACTGCAACTTTCTCATTTAAGTGTAGGTATATCCAGTTGCAGTATCGAGTAGAGCCAATAAAGGACCGGAAAACCCAATCCGATGTTCCGTGCTTTTGTTGAAGTGTTGGAAGCATTTTTCCGGCTGCTAAAGTCGATGTTGGCACTCTAGTTTTTGTAATGTATACACACAAGACATCTATATATGTGGTGGTTTTTATATAACTAGCTGTACCTGTTGCTTGTTTCCTTGGAAGAGATTGATTTCAACTGTTTTTCTTGCTATCAACTACATTTATTTTGATCTGTTGCACGAAAATTCTGCAATGCACGAGTCGCCAGTGTATGGGATGCACCGCTTCCAGGTGCACTCCTCCTTTGCTTCCAGGTGCACTGTCATCGTTGTTTTCATCAGTTTCTTTGAGAAAACCTCCGTCGCAACCGGACCTGTTAAGTCAAATAAAAGAGCACTCCAGCAGGCGACGGTATAGCTCTAAACCTCATACGTAGAGCTCATCAACAGAATGGTACGCATTAACAATCAACAAATCAATAGGTCTTCACACATCGACAAGAAGATCCTTCATATGGTGAAATTTACAATGAATGGATGATACATTCACAAACGCGAAAGCTGGTCCTATCTTTCCTGCCTGGATTACAACAATGCATTGTGTCACCGGGCACCAGCTATGCAACAGTGGTGAGACAATTTCACGTCACAACTTCCATGTCAGTCTTGAAATGTTTGTCGTCAGCTGTTTGATATGAATTTGCGTCACCACAAAAATCTATACATCGTTCGCGATACATGTCCTCACAAGCTAAATGTAGGCACAGTTACGCTTTTCTGACTTCTGTTGTCTGTACAAGAATGGCCATCGATCTTGCATTTTGCACGATGGATGTCCTATAAATATAATTTACGCTCCCTTCAGATTGTTGATGGTTGATACGGGTCAACCCAACATTTATCCTCCTTTACTGCAGCACTCCATCTTTCCTTAAAGATCTGCATGTCAATAAAGGACTGCATCCTAACCTGCCAACAAATAGCATTCGCCAGATAAGTAGTTGCAAGCAATGTATATGAATTGTTAAAATGTTTACATCGTCTACAAATGCGTGTGGGTGTGCACGGAGGAGGAGAAAATACTATATTTTAACAGGACAGCAGTTTAAGAATGCTTACTTTAGATCGATCATTGACTTTATCCGAGGAAGATGGTGCCTGATATTATAAATGATGAACTCACATTAGAACTCACGTTATAGGTCAGTAAATAATCTAATACATTGAACGAAAAAACAAACAATCTAATAAATGCAGAACACACCAATGCTTTCGAGTCCCCTTTCTGAGGAGGATCAGGGCCATTAGTCACCTATGCAAGTGAACAGAAGGAAAAGAGAAAAAGGTCAGAGAATAATATGGAACGTCAAGACCGTAGACGAACTCATCCACTGCTAGAACAAAATAAATAATCATGTTTGAAATGTTTAGAAACTGCATATTGCATCAATCCAAGTATTTCACGCTAATGATGTTGCATCTGCTAATAGATGTATGGAATAACAATCAAGACAAGTCTTCAACGTTACTATTTTAAATAGTTAAACGATCCACCTTATTGCCATCTGAGAAACCGAGCGTAGGAAGACCAAGATGAACTATATACTCTGAGTCAACCACACCAACGTTTTGTGTTCGATCTCCCTGAAACATAAAGTTCTGTTATCATAAAGTACTCACAATAACCAAGAGAATAAAAATAGAAGCTATAAGGCAGGAAAATTTACTTGTGCACAATAACCAAGCTGCACATCCAGGCCCCATGCATGGACCAGATCATTCTGTAGGGATAATCAATAATCACCAGAAAGTTCCTTACAAATGGTACAAATTCTCCAAAATATTCTTTTGCATTTAATGGTTGTTTCTACTACAAGGTATTCTGTTGTGTTTAAATTACATGGATCATTCAGCGTCACCATTAATGAAAAATTTGGCGGGCATAAATGATGAAATCTATTTTCACATACTCATCTATAAATGTCCTAAAGTGTTGTACGCTGCCAAAAATAAGTAAACACACTCTGAAGGTGGTCGGTATTGGTTTAGTAAGGATTATGTACCTGGATCATGTACCATACACATTGCCACGCAGATCTTGAGAATACAGGTGCCATCATTTCCACCCAACTGTTATAACAGAACATACCAAACACCCAAAAGGAAACTATTCAGAAAAGTACTTTATCCGAGTTACAACATGGAAAATAGCACATAGGAAGTTTCTTACCCTGCACAAGGAGGAGCAGAGCTATGGTCGTCACACCTTCCACTGCCTTTATACTTATGAAACCTTCTGTTGAAAAATTAGGCGAAGATGGATCAAACTCAATTCTATGTATGTTTTGATATCCCAAAGTGAGAAAAAAAAAATATAATAAGAGAAGCAAAGTTTATACAAAACCCCAATGGTTGCTAACTTGCTATGCTAGAAACCAATTGACGAAAGAAACCATAGCAATAGTAAGAAAACAGAAAGCAACAGTACAAGAATACAAAGCAAATATATATGGTTTGGCCATTCCTCTCAATTCAACCGCAGTTCTCCCTCTACAAAACTCCAAATGAAATTTAAGTATACTAGATAATTACACAGAAATTGCACAATGATTACCCATCGGGGCAGTCCTGGTCTAAGCCAAAGCAGGTAATCAAAATGGAGAGGTCCTACAATATCCATCCCGTCACTGAACTTATTGAATTCAACATAGCACCCAACTTTAAACTAAAGAAAGTGTACTACAATATTTAAAAGAGGTCTTATGACAATAGCTGCTACTGTACTACAGAGCACTAAGATTTGGTGTGTATTCAAGGAAATACAAATTTCTCTCTACACTGATGAGAAAACAGCCATTTCTCATAAATTTTATTGACTTATTAAATGAAATAACTTAGCCTCAAGTAAACCTGATGCCTTATCTAGTATGTTGCAGCAAGAGAGTAGAAATGATACTCCTTGGTCCTATAGGGAACTGTGACAATAGATTAATCTAATGGTTCAAGGTTCCATACTCTGTCATCTACAAAGGAAGCAAAAAACAAGTCAGTAGACCACGTCAAAGATTTTAACTAATAGGGAAGGAGCAGTTAGATTAGTTAATATTAGCTGCTAGCTGTTAGTTATGGGTAGTCTGTGGGCTTTTACATAGGGCAGTAAGAGAATAGTGAGCTACATATAATCCAGAATCCTATAAGTGTTTCATGGAATAAGTAAATACAGGATGAGGCCTCGTTTTGGAAGATCATTGACTTTCCTATACAATTCCTAGAGTGTTAGACAAAGAGTGATGTGTTGCTCAGCAACTTTTCTTCGAGGAGTTTAACAATACAATGCTTTTGTGCATGTTAGCCTAGCTGAACTGTAGTACATTACATATATTATTCAAGTAGAAAATTTAGTTTCAAAATGAAGATACGGATGGGTAAAAAGTGGAATTTTTATTAACAAAACCCCAATCAGCATTTGGCATTCTTGTTCCTCGACTTTCAAACAATATATTTAGAGATCGGCATAACGTTTAAACCAAGGATGGAACCCGAGTACTAAGAGTCCTAAACTACAATGGTCTCTACATATATTAGACAGTGAAGTTACCACAGGAAATCCACATTCAAGAAAATATACTACACTGACCTGTGCACTTTTGATTTCTTCACACGTGCAGTGATTGGATGATACACCTCTGACTTGTCAGGATCAAGTGCTGGCTGTGATATTTCAAGTCCCTCTTCCTGAACAATGGATACATATCTGCAGGACATGTTCCAAACACAATGCATTACGTCTCTATGTGATATCAAATCAGTTTCCTATTTTCTTGTCTGTGAAACATTACTACTGAATGGCTTTGTGATTACAACATTTCACATTCCAATTACTACAATAGCTCCGCACCCAGTTTATAATTGAAAAAAACAATATTTTAATACCTGTAAATGGAGGACTCCTATTTAGTTTTCATTTGGCAATTGTAAAGTGCAAACGCATGCATAGGTGCTGGCAATTCCAAGATTATTCTAAAAAATTTAAAAATGCCATTGGTTACCGTTTTGGGTTAAAATTCTCAACTCCAAGGTCCTCATCCCAAAGAAAAATATATTTGTACTCGGAAACTATATCTGGATGCAGGAAACGCTTGGCGAACCACCTATGTCATCATACAGTATGTTTCATTAAAATGTTATCCACAAACGTATAGAGTATTCCTGTCCAAAGGTAACTAGCTACATTTCAAGTGATCATGTGAGAGAATAACCTTTACCATTTTGTTTGATTCATCACAGACACGTGTATGGCACGATCACTCCAAGGTAAAACCCTCCATTTATCCACCGCACCATCATAATGAAAAAGCATAACAACGAAATCACTTGATAGAAACTGCAATACAACAGCAGATGTTTAAAATAATATGGATAGAATATTGTAATGTGAAGTGTATGAGCCAATTATATCACTACCTTTTTGACAATTTTGTCCACTATTTCTTTCTGCTTTATTCCAACTGCAATTGCCAACAAGCTCTTAGAAGGTTTTGAGTTTTCCTGAAACATCAATTTTGCAAATTTTAGGCAGTATGAACGCCCGAAAAGAATAGAAGAAATCTATATACGCAGACACATTTTAATGTATGCCATTGTAGATAACGAATACTAATAGGAATGAACTAGGTGGAAGCAAGAATTTATGTCCCCAAAACTACAAATTTCAAACTTTCTTATTTGTACAAAAAGTCCAAAAGAAATTTCTATGGGGCTAATATTTTCATTTCCCATCTCATGGAAAACCCCTTTCGCTCCGCTTAGCCTATCCCTCTCAATATTTTGCAGTCTATTGAGATAATGATTTGCATCAAAGCAAACAGATGCAAGAGCATGTTTAATTTAATTGGAACAAAAGATGCCACAAGCAATTTTGTTCAGGAAGGAAATAGAAAACACAACCACCAGTCAAACAACCAGCTGGGAGAGATGTAGAACAAATGCAAAAGGCATACAAAACGAATGCTAAGTTGTTTTCACTTTAAAGATTTGTTTACATTCATGCTTCTTTATTTCTTTCCCTCTCATCCCATCATTCTTCTTCATCCCTCATTTTCCCCATATCTGTTCCTCATATCTCAATGACAGAAAGTGCAAACTAAAACTAAAAAAATACTTTAAAAAAAAAACTGAAAAACTGAATAATTATCAAACAGGGCCTTTTATCTGAGGTTGCTAAGCAAGATATGATGAGAGTTTGCATCTAAAACCAAGGTACGTTACCAAAATGAATGAGTAATAAGTACATCGATAGTATACACCAGCTAATATCCTAGAGAAAAAAGGGACTTGCAACAGTTCATTTCAGTTTAGAGCTATGTCTTTACATTTGAAATTACCATTTTGTACAAAACAACCTGCATTACATTGACGATAAAACTTATAATGAAACAATGTTCAGGACTTCAGACAGATGCCAAAGAAAACAAATTTCACTAGCTTTAGGACCATGTAAAGTTTAACAAAACATGTCAATCCAATTAAGATGCTTCCAGCATACTAATATGCTCTCGTCTTAGTTAAATGATACATAAAAGACACACGGAAGATGGGGGATAAAAAACTACTTAGCAACATGAAACCCGTGCTTCTCATACAAAGGATGAGTAGGCATTATCATTTATCAATTAACAAGAAAGAACTATATAGTTTCATAAATGGAATGAATCTAGTATTCAAGTAAAACTCGCCATAGCCTCGCATACATTTTTCACAGATGAACCCCATAGAGGCAGCGGTTCCAAGTCCGATGTTTTGGCAATAATTCCTTCCGGTAATGCCTCACTCCCTGAAGGTTGGCAATGATTCTGAGGATGAAAAGGAAAACAAATTCAGCAATAGAAGTAACTTCAAATGCCATTAAAAATATATATATATATATATATAAAAACACTTAATATTCCGGGTAAGATGCAAACCTTGCACGTATGAAAATTTGTATTCTGCCTATTGTAGACCACTTTCCATCTCATTAATTTCTGCAAGAAAGATTTCCGGGACCATTTAATTGATAATAGGTAATACAGAACTTGCAGAACAAAAGTAAAAGGTGCACACAACTTGGAAGAACAAAAAAAACAGACATACTTCCTTGTACTCGTGAGCAATGGTTGCACCACCGATGAAGTAAGCCCCGCAGATCAAAGAAGCTACAGTGAAGAGACTGCAGTAGAATGACCTATTCTTCGGGTCAGACAGCGCAGCGGCCTGACAAAAACAATGAGGAAACTAGTCTTAAAAGTTAGTCACTTTGTATCACATTTGATCCCATCAAGCCTTCAAGGGGGTCGATTAGCGATGAAGTAAGAACATTAATGGGAGTCATTTCACTGCGCAACTAGTCATAAACATTCGTCCATAATCCGAAATAAAATCGATGCCAAAGAATTCATTTCTAAGCCCAAGAAATTATTTTCAACTCTAGGCAGTTAAAAGACAAGAAACAGCAAGTTTTCCCCAAACATTGTCAATAAGCAAACAGAGAAAAACAATTTAACCGATTCACCACTCCAATTTCAACATAGCAATGCAACTCTCGCTATCCCCAGTAACTTTTCAAGTTAATGTGCTGCAAGCCAACAACTTTAATCCAAGAGACTCACAACTCCGTCTCAAAAACTCACAGTTGAGTAGAATCAAACAAGAGAGAGAGAGAGAGAGAGAGAGAGAGAGAGAGAGAGAGAGAGGGAGGCTTACAGGGTTGATCATTTGTGCTGCAACTTGAGGGAACTCTGAAAAGAAGAGGAAGAGGAAGAAGAAGAAGTTGAAAGGACTAGTTTGTCTGTTTCTTGTTTGGGTCTTCGATTTTGTAACACGAAGTCCGAAAGTAAAGAACGGAATTGGGAAGAAAAAGATGGAGTCTTTGGACACCCAAATATACAGTAATATGCCAAAAGACACGCGTGCCAGCCTTATGAAACGGTGTCGATATCCCATCACCTTCGCTTTTCAAATCAAAACCCAGTGAAGAAGCGACAGAAAAGCGAGACAGAGAACCGATAAATAAATAAATAAACAAATAAATAATTGGATTTTTTTTTTGAACAAAATAAATAATTGGAATTAATTATTGTATTGGAAGAGAGGAGAAGAAGAGAGGAGAAGTGGGGGATAAATTAAATTAAAATAAGAATTGTACACATGCTAGCCATGTGCATTTTAAAGTTTTTAAAAAATTGAGAAAATGTTAAAATATAAAATAGGCGTTTATTGTAAGAATAATTTACTAAACAATTATGGAGGCCATAGAAAGAGTGGGTGCGACACATAGAGAAGAAAGAGATGTGTAATTATGAGGTGTGTTATATTCCATCTCATTATGCCTTTATTTATAGTAATAGGGAATGTTAAATCCTTACTCTTTTAGGAGTACAACTCTAATAGGATATTAATTACTAAATGAAATATTCAAAGATATTCCTAAATATACTAGGATTTACACAATCACATTCATAATCTAATAGGACTACAACATTCCTCATTGAGTGTGTAAATACTCAAACAAATGACACATCAGGCCTTTAGCGATGAAGTAAGTGCAGTTGATGAAGTCGTCGGTACAATAAGCGAATGTGAGTCACATATTAACGGAAGAATGCATAAAAGGTAAAACTCACAAAACCTCGCTATGATAAAACCCAAGTGGCAGAAAAACCCATAGACTAAGGAGAAAAGAGAGAAGTTGCATTAAGTCAAAATTATACGTCTTCTAGACGCAAGTAGAAAAGCTCACAAAGGTATGATCAGCCCATGATGGGTGCCTCGTCAAAACCTAGTTAGGTAGCAAAAACTCAGTGAGAAAAATACTCCTAATCATAAGGAAAAAGAGTACATTAAGATCAAGTGAGTATACTTTTGGATACTCCCTTTGAGTTTGACAGAACTTCCAAATGAGAACTACAAACATTGTATATGAATAGTTAGGCATAGCAATTCCTCGGACAAGCTTTTAGAAGGTTGAATTCGGCAGTGACGTCGTGTAGAAGTCGGCAAGGTTGTCTGGGATTGGCTTGCATGACTTCAATCTTCTGATGCTTTACTAATGCAGATGTAGACGCAATACGTCTTGGCGTGGACTTTGTTGATGTATCATGTCTTGGTCATGTCGATACATGCGGCATAATCTTCATGGATCGTCATTGAGACTCAACGATGGATGAAAACAACAAGTATTTTGAATATACTTAACAAAAACTCCTAACCATGTCTCACTTGTGGCATAGTGAAGTGAGGTGAGTCTTGGAACGATTCGAAGATTTTGCAACTAAGGTCATACTGTGGACCCCCAAGATATTGCGATATCCCTAAAGGTAAAGATATAACCATTAGAGGATTTTGCCTTATGCGGGTTTGATAAGTAACCAACGTAGTCAGCGTCGGCATAACAAACAAGGCAAGCATTATTCTGAGGATCAAGGGGGTTGGATCCGCTCGATATGCGTTGGGATTTGCCCAAATATGTAGTACATTCAGGGTACGTCTTTAATACCAATTCAGTGGTTATGTGTAGGCGCGGTGCTGCATCTTTACCAATAGATCAACAGCGAATGAGATGTCATGTCTAATACAATGAGCTAAGTACAACGAAGCGCAAAGTTGAACTTAGATATGAAATTTCAGATTCCATAACCTCTTCAAGAGTCTAATCTGCTTATAACGTATGGAGATCACAAGTATACTCAAAGGTAACACCTTCAGGGTGTAGTTTGATTGGTAAACCAAAGTACCATCAGAACAATGCTTCAACTTTAGGTCAAGGCATAAACGAGTTTTCCCAAGATTCTTCATCTCAAATTCCATATTCAGGTGCGAGGCAGTTTTCTCAAGCTCTTCCAGAGTCTTAGATTCATGTCATTGACATAAACTGTAACTCTAGCAATTCGAAATAAGACTTCATAGTTTAACACCCAAGGTCATTCATTCATATTCCTAACTAATCAAATAATTACTTAGACGGGTACACCACATCCGCCGGATTGCTTCAATCCATAAGTGAATGCCTCAAACAAGTTGAGAAGGTGTTATGTGGCTTGGAACTATTTGAACCAGTCTATGTAATTCTTCGAGAACTTACATGTAAATCTTCGTATCAACATCCTTATGGAGAAAATACTAACCACATTTCATAATATTGCAATCAATTACAAGGCATTTAAGAGAAACCTTGTACCGTAAGACGTGCTTCATATCACACTATTTCATTCATCTCAATACGTTTTCTTTCCTATTAGTAACACAACAAGATTACCTTGGGCAACGTAGGAACGATAAGTCCAAACACACTTTGGTAAGCAACAGACTTGCTGATTTGGGCCATAAGCGCAAAGATAGGGCCTAGCATGCAGCTGTAGGCCGTGCTAGAGGTAGGTTGGGGCTGTGGGCTTAATTGAAAAAGGCTGCTGCTTAGTCCAAACGTCAAACGACGTCATCTTGGTAACTACTTAATACAGCTGAGATTTAGGCCAGCCAACATGTCTCGGCTCGGCTTAGGGTCACAGCTCATGCTACAAAAAAAAATTCCATATTTTAATTTTTTTTCGACACTAGGGTTTGGAAAACCCTAATTGCTTTTAATTTATTTTGATGCTTTGACTTGCAAATTCCACATAGCAAAAATTGCGTGATGCATGAAATATGTGTGTGTGTGTGTGTGTATATATAAACATATACAATATATATATCGGAAGGAAAACATAAATGTAGGGGGTTCATACATCATGGGGAATGGTTTCACACTTCATGGTTGTTTCAAATATCTTAATTTATTTTAAAATAACTTGATTGGCAGAAAACAACTGAGCCTTTGAACTTGTAGAAGACCGTTCCTGGAAAGCTGAAATTGCACTTCCAATGCATTGTATCACATTTAACAAAGAAAAATTAAATTGAATCAATAGCATATAGCTCAATAATCAATTTAATAAATTAATCATAAAAAGAATGATTAAAACGTAATACTCCCCTGATTGAAGATCAAACTATCTTTAACGCAGTGTCAAGAGTGTGCTGATAACGTGTTGTAGACATAATTTACTGAATAATTAGGGAGGCCATAGAAAGAGAGGGTGTGCGGCACATAGAGAGAATAGAGAGATATGTAATTGTGAGGTGTGTTCTATTCCACCTCATTGTGCCTTTATTTATAGTAGTAGGAATGTTAAATCCTTATCCTTTTAGGATTACAACTCTAATAAGATATTAACTACTAAAGGAAATATTCAAAGATATCCTTAGATACACTAAAATTTAAACAATCACATTCCTATTCAAATAGGTCTGCAACACCGTTAATTTTTTTGCTATGATTATTTTAAAATGATTTTTCCTCGCTAAAATGGTTCGTATATTTTATAATTGTTTCTCAATACTATTTCATTACTAAAAGTTTATTTTATTTGAGATAAAAATGTGGAAGAAAATATATAGGCTACTGATATTATTCGAATGTGAGCTTTCAAAAAAAAAAGTAAAATTATTTTGTGTTTAATTTACTATATTGTCATTATTTTAAATACTTTTTTACAATTTCTTTACAGGGTCGTCAAAATTTTTGTTAATAAGTAGTTAGATATTGCCACTTAGTATTATGGTTTAATGATATTTTTCTTCACTTGTAAGTGAGAGGTCTCATATAGGTCTCAAATTTGATTTTTACCAAGAAAAATTTAAACCACATTATAACTAATCCATTGTGAGATTAAACCGCTCACTTCCCTTAGTGCTGTTTGTTGAAAAAAAAAAGTTAGATATGAGTTTTGTTGTTAAAAAACCTGATTAGTTAATTATAAATTTGATTAAATTGAAGAAATGATGAGTTCAAAGACTTGGAAGCCGAATCGCCGCGAGAAAGTGCTTTTATACGCGGGAATGTTTGCCGTGGGAAGGAAAACGCGGCACCGTTTGCCAAAAGTCTACTCGCTCGTCTAGCTTTACACTTGTACTCGCCATACCTTGCTAACAAGTATCATTCTCTTTTCTGTTTTCTCATAATTAAAATAAAAGAAAAGTAATGAAAAGTAAAAAAATACTTCTTTTTTAATGAAAAGTCATTTTTAAAAGTATAGTGAATAATATCAAGAAAAAGTAAAAATGTAGTTTTTCGTTAAAAGTGAACAGTACCAGTAGTGTTTTGTTAAACTTCCCTTAAAAGAAGCGATGCATAAAACATACGATTATTTAATGAAAGCGCTAATTCGATTCTTTAAGGAAAGAAATAATATAATTATTTAAGGGATATAAATAATTTATTATTTAAGGAAAGAAAGAATTCAATTATTTAAAGAAAGAAAGAAATCGATTTAGAAAGAAAATTATTATTAAAAGGAAGTCGAAAAAAAAATTGGTATTAAAAAAATTAAGTTAGTTGCTATAAAACTATATATTTTAACTAATACAAAATTTATTGAGAATTCACGTGTTACAGTTTTATTTTGATATAACGATATTTCAATGCTCGAAATAAGGGGAAACATCACATATCCTTAAACAATTAGAGGACATTGGGGTAAGAAAAAAAAACTTTTTTCTAATTATATAATGACATGTAGTGTTTCGTCCCGTGTTTCGAACACATTGAAAAATCTTTCTAATAGACCAACCATAATTGAGTGTGGAGCTCACCATCTATAAATATGGGACCTGAGAATAAGTGGTAGGGATTTGAGCAATCATAAACTATATTATAAATGAAGCAAAGAAGTAATTATATTTTTGTTGGTAAGAAGTGTGAATAATGTAATTTGTGTATCATAATTTTAGTTTGGTATAAAGGGATCAACTCGAACAAATATCACATGCTTCATGGGATCATATCTACATTAAGAATGAAATTGACAACTTCATTAAGTTGGGATGACATGAAATTCTCTAAACAAAACAATTACTAATAGTTACTTAGCACTACAGTCTAATTATAAACATATTTAAGGGTGGTTTCAGTACGATTACTGTACCAAAACTCCTGTATCAATTACCATACCAAACTTTTGATATTGCAAAATTGATGACCATTACCTTGCCAAACTTTTGGTATTACTGAAGTTCGGTATGCTAAATATTTCGGTTGACGTAGTATGGTAATGATAATTATCACTTTATTTTGGGCCACTATTTTGAGCCAAAATTTGAAATTTTTTTCATCAACCCAATTAAAAACCCACTTTTTCAATTTTTTTCATCAACTCTGTAGGTAATTCATACCTTTCAAATTATTTAATCATACTTGAAGCCAGCAGGTAGCAAGCAAGCAATAAAAAACTGCAGGCAAGAAGCACAGAGTAAAAAAAGCACAGGCAGCAGCACACCAACACAATCCCAGTAGATTTCACGTAATTGACAAATACACACACACACACACACTTAGGCTCGGTACATAACCGTACCAAATTGGTATGACAATACCGTACCAAAAAACTTAGGCTCGGTACATAACCGTGTCATTACCGATTGACACAAAGTTTGGCACAAAATTGGTATGATATCGTTGGTAATTCGGTTGGCATAGTAATTTGGCAAAAAAATCCACCCCTACACATATTCACTTATAAATAAAAGATCTTAAATTCAACTTCAGTGAATGACAAGATCCGCACAAAATTATTATGATTATTATTGTCTACTTAGCTCAAATTCTCCGTCCCTTAATATAAAATTATAAAAATATAATTTTATTTATGAATTCCAATAGGGCATGAACCATCCTATGTGTGTGTGTGTGTGTATATATATATATATATATATATACATATATATATATATATATATATATAGGAATTGCTTAACGAGAGGGATTTCCATTTTTTTGAAAAAATGGGGACACACTTCCCACCGTTGGATTTAACTTTAATAAAATTGTGTGAGTTGTGTTTTAATCTCAACCACACAATTCCATTAAAGTCAATCTAACGGTAGGGAGCGTGTCCCCATTTTTTTTTTGAAAAAATAGGGATCCCTCCCCTTAAGCTCTCTATGTATATATATTATTATTTTTTGTTTATCGAAACATTAAGGTAAACCAACTAACGATTTTAATTTGTTTTGATTATCAAATGGGGTGTACTATCAACACAACCTATTTTACTTCTCACACACCCGTTGATAATTTATGTCTGTTGATCTTCTTCAATTCATCTGATTCAACGGCCGAAAATTAAAAATGTGTGTGAGAAGTAAAATGGGTTGTGTGGACATCACACTCCTATCAAATATGTGAAACCGTTATTATATCAAGTGGTTGGCGACAAATTCCAAATCCATGTTTCACACACAGCATGTCCTGAATTTGATTTTTAACGAATGTGAATACATGATGGTGACCAGGAGAGATTGAAATGTTTATGTGTGTCATCTCAATTCCACAAAAAGTAAATTGCCAAAATCACCAGCTAATCCCTTTACAGAATTGATTATTATATCCACTCGTGGTTTTAATCATGGCCAACAAAACATGCCATCATTTTCGCGTTAATGCAACTTTTTAATCATGGCCTCTGTTTGGATTTTTTTTAGATGCGATATTTGTTTACACTAATTTACATTAAAGAGAAGAAAAAGGATTGAAAGAAGAACCCTAACCACTAAATCAGTATACCACCAATTCAAATCTGGTGCAGGTGCCGTAACTTCAGCGTTTACATCTTCATCATCATCGCTTAACTCAATTAACTCAGCTTTGGATGCGCTTGCATTTTTCAAATGCTATTCTTCTTTAATTGTAACTAAGTAAGAGTCTTTGAGTTAAAATTTCAAAAATAACGAGTTCGTAATTAATTTGTTCTCGACTCTCTTAGTGCATGTAACCAAAGATATTGTTTAGAGATATCATTCCAATCCGACTCCTAATTTGGGTGGATATATTAATTAATTAATTAAATCTAACACGTGTCAATAAAATGACTAAGGGCGTGTTTACGAATCAGGAATGGAGTGAGTGGAAACAGAATGGCATTCTCTTCATGTGTTTCCTTGTATTTGGGGAATGAAAATACAGGTGGGGTCTGTCCAAGATAGGGAATTCAATTCCGGATTTACCCGGAATCCGATTACCAAGATATAGCTGGTAATTGAATTTCGGAAGAAGTGCTCCATCAACAATCAAACTCTTCTTCCCAAAACACCCCTGCAACTTCTACACTATTGCTTTCTCTCTCTCTGTCGACTCTCGCAACTTCAACACTCTCAGAAAATCTGAACCCAGTTGCCACCATTGATAATAACAGAAAATTTAGCAACAAAAGGAAACGGAAGTGACGGAGAAGAGAGTGGTACCAGAGAGGAGAGGCCATGGGAGAGAAGCGGGTTCAGGTGAGAGAGACCCGAGAAAGACTCGAATTGAAGCTCGGGTTTGCGGAGTCCCATGCTGAGGCACAGGCTCCGACGCCCGCACATCGTTGAAGAAGAAGCAGCAGGAGCGGCGAAAAAAAAACCCTCTCTGCCGGGATGAGGACATGAGCCGTGGGTTCTAGAATGCTAGTTTGGATGAGGGGCAGTTGGTTCCGGATAGATAAGCACAAGAATTCCATTAAAAAAATTCAAAAATAAAAGAATAAAAGTTTTTACTAAAAAATAATAAATAATAATTGTTCTCTCTTTTAAAAAAAATGAAAGAATAAAAGATTTACTAAAAATAATTAGCATATAAAATAGATTAATTAAACTAGGGGTATTTTAGTAATCACAATGGTTTTCATTTCGATTCATGTAAATTAGTAAACAGTTTATATAAATCAATGTCATTTCTACTTCGATTCCAAACAGTTTTAGTAAACAACTTCAACAAGAATCTGATTCTAATTCTACCTCAGTTCAATTTCACCTCAATCCAATTCTTCCTCAATTTAATTCCTCTCAATTTGATTACAGATTAGTAAACGCTCTATAAGAGAGAAACTAACACATATCCTTGTATTGAGAAATATTAAGGGGACTCTCTCAAAGTGGATTCTTTGTGGAATCTCTGCCACCTCACAATTTAAAGGGTTTAAGATAAATTCATGAAGAGTCACACTTTTGAAAGTCTCCTTAACATTTCTCTCATGTACTATTGGTTGAAAATAAAGGGTTTAAGATAAATTAAAAATATCTACAATCTTACAATTCTCAAAATACTACTTCAATAATTTTATTTATTCTTTTCTATAAGGAGGTATTTATAAGATTACAAAGGAGCAATACTAGAAAATAAATCAAAATAATCCTTTGTCTACAAGACAAGGAAACCTAGACTAAATCAAATTATATCAAAACCGCAATTAAATCACTAATAAATCAAATCCTAAAATACTTTCTTTTTTATTTTCCAACACTATTAACACAGAACACTATCAAAATGAAATAATCGTATCATACAAATTATTCTTGTTCTTTACACTAGAGACCGACCAATTTTCTTCTTGTACAACGCAACATGCATGCTCTTTTTATATGTGCAAGGAATTTCTTAAAATTCGGATAAACAATCCACAGGACTGATCCATAATCCAGTTTGATTATATTTTTTTTTAAAGGAAAAAGAAATGATCCATATAATCCAGAAAACTTAACAATCTCCAGCCATTTCGGCTGGGAGGGCGTTTCTGAATGACCCTTTTCTTTGACAACAAGTTTCCGACTCCTCCAAAAAATAAAACTTGGACAACAAGCTCTGATCATGTATATATATATATACACACACACACACGTCAAAACACAAAAAAAGCACCTGGAACTACATCGACTAAAAACCTTTTTCTTCCAGATATTGGCCAATTTTGCTTGCTTCCATGCCTCGCCGAAGCTCAAGAGGTCGATCCGCCCGCGCAGCTCCCCGTCGTCATGCACCAGCACGCAACCCTCCTCCTCAGCCTTGTACGTAATTATGTGAAACATATATTATCGGACTTGTTTCAAACTGCTTCTTTCAAAAGCACTTCTGTTCATAAACACTTTTATTAAAAGCACGACAATTAAAGCACATTGAAATTTTGCCTCCTAGAAAGCATTTGAAGTACTTTTCTAGAACTCAAAACCACTTTTAATTTTTTTTGTCAAACGTGATTAGAAGCGCTTCCAATAAAAGCACTTTATAGAAATGTATTCCCAAACAAGCCCTAGGTCACTAGGAAAGGGATCAAGGAACAAGACTTAAAACTGAGAAACCAATTTCTTCAAGTAACGAAGGAAGTGAGGTTCATCATAATTCATAGAAGTGCCACACAAAACATATCAAAATCCTTCCTATATCATCTCACTCATGCATAACTGCAAAAAGTTTTCTTAAGTAGTTTTGCATCCATAATCAAGACTTGCAAGTAATCATCTAAAAACGGTTTTAGTCATTTTAAAAGCACATCATAACCGGCTGATGCAATGTTCTCCTTTCCACTTCTAATTGGATTGTTTATGTGTTGCCATGCAGTTTATGAAGCTCGTCGTTCTCCATCTCCAGCTCCAGATCCGACTGGCCATGGTGGATCTATGTTTTCAGGATTTGTTCAGGGTACGTACACATGTGGATAGATAATGTTTTTGTTAGTTTGGTTGCTTATAATTATTGTACATTATAAAATACAATCATTCGAATTGGTCTTGTTGCATGCAGGTATGGCTTTGGGGATTGGAAATGCCGTGGCACACAGGGCTGTGGATGCTTTGATGGGTCCTCGCCGCGTCACTATTCGAAATGAAGCTGCCGCTGCTGCTTCTCCTACTCCTGCGGTTCCTGCTTGTCTTGCTGCTGCACCAGTACTAGAAACCATGGCTAGCACTAGCAGTATCAGTGGTTCAGATGCCTGCAGTAATCACTCCAAGGCATTTCAAGATGTATGCAATCCTTTTCCTTCTATTATTTTCCCCAAGATTTATTGGGAAATTCAGGGACCGTTTGATAATCATTTCGTTTTCACTTCACTTTTTTATTTTTTTATTTTCGAACCTGAAAACTACTTATACAATGATCTTTGGGTTTTTTTTGGGGAAATTATTATACGACCACCTTTCTGCAGTGCATCGACGAGTTTGTAAGTGATGTCAGCAAGTGTCAGTGGTACATGGATAAGCTGTCCGAGTGCAAGAACAACTCCGGCATGTTGAGTACTTAACTAAGCGCTGCTTCCTGTGCCTGTCAAGATAGTGAATTAGTGGTCTACTTTTGGGGGAATGATTTCTTTAAATAAATCTTCATATAAGTAGTAGTACCTCTTCTTATTTGAACTTGATCGAACGATGCTTGTTTCCTGTATTCATGCTCATAAATTAATGATTTTTGTAACTATTTGCTGGATTTATAGTTGAAGAGTTTGAGCATATGATATACTCACATATCAACTGTTAACACTGAGTTCAATAACAGTATAAGTTTGGCGATTAAGTTTTTTTATACCGGTTCCTTGAACTGTTTTCGACTATGAAAGGGAGACTAGATGGACTTATTTGTGAAGAGCCCAAAAACTAGTTGGAGTCATATTTGACAAGAAATGTTATGATTTCATCAAACTTGAAAATTCCTTCTTTTAACTAAAAGAGACGAGACGAGAAGGAACTGTGAGCGGGAAGAAATTCTGAACAATGCATTCAAGTTCTTTGTTTACAACTATGTTATCTACAAACTGTTTAGAAATTAAGCAACCCTAAACCTCTCTAAACGAGCATCGGAGACGCGTTTTCTCAAGTTAACTTTCAAACGCTGCAGAGGAATGTTTATGTTGGAACGGAACAAAATTCATATGCATCGTGTTTGTTTATGATTATAATTTCCTACCGCTCTCATTCTGTGGAATCAAACCGATTGGAAGACGGCTGAGAGCAAGTTACATGAAGAGTGATTGAAATTAAACTGAATATTTTGCTTGCAAATCTATGGGTGTACAAACAAAGACAGGAGGAGATGCCTCCACAAAAATAACTATCATGGAAAAACAGACGACCGATCTTTTTCTCGCTACTGGCTAGCTGTCTCTACATATTTTCACAAAATTCTGATCATGTACAAATTGTGTTTTACTTCTTCTGCTGTGGTGATGTGATCTCGTAATCATTTACCTAACAGTAATCCAATTTCCTGACGACTCCAACTGATTCTCAGATATCTGCTGCCTTCTTGAAAAAGGGTTTCTACTTGGGCTAGCGGGGAACTCATCGAGATCGCAGCTCTCGAATCCCTGATCTGAACAATCAGAACCCTCTTCATAAAGTCCAATGTCTAATGTGCTCGCTGGTGAGTAGGCCGCACCATTTCTTGAAAAATGCATTGAGTTTCCAGACACAAATGGATGGTTGAGCAACTCCTTAGCAGACCACCTCCTTTTGGGGTCTCTCTCCAAGCACCTTGCTAAGAAATCCAACCCTTCGTCCGAAAGCTTTTGTGGGAACTGAGGCTTCTCATTGCCACAAGCAATCTTCAAAACAGCAGCAACCGGATTCCAAATCTCATTGCCCCAAGGAGGCCTCCCGGTAACCATTTCAATCACCGTGCATCCCAATGACCAGATATCCGAAGCAAAATCTTGCCCTTCGTTTCTCAAAACTTCAGGAGCCATCCACAATGGAGTCCCGCCAATACATTGCAGAGAGTGCTGCACTGAAACCTCGTCAGCCTTTGAGCCCTTTAGCCTCTTTGCGAAGCCAAAATCCGCCAACTTGACATTCCCAGAGGATCCCAAGAGCACATTCTTGCACTTGAGGTCACAATGCACAATCCCACTTTCATGAAGATACTCGAGGCCGTGAAGAATCTCCCTTGTGTACAACCGAACCACTTCTTCCTCCAACGCCCCGCCAAATATCTGCGACACATCTGACAAACTACCCCCTGCCATGTACTCCATGAACACATTAGTGCATTTCCCTTCACCATTTTCCCTCCCCATCCATTTAACAACATGTGGGGAATTCAAACTCTCGAGAATCTTAACCTCGTTCTCAAGAGCCTCAGCTCCATCCCTAGACTGAGCAGATTTCACAACGAAAAGCGCTCCTGTGGCTTTGCTCATGGCCAGATGAACACTCCCATGAGAACCAGAACCGACCATTTTTCCCTTCATCCACTCACCCGGCAGAGGAGATGTGCACTGATCGGGATTCGCAGCCATTTCTTCTTTGATATTTTGAATCGGGCAAGAAAACCCAACTCAACACAGGATGCTTCTGGTGCCTCTAAAAGCATGCAGAGAAAAACACCATGAATTGTAGGATATCGAAGACCGATGTGTTTATAGAGGATTTGAAAAAAAAGGAAAAAAGAAAAGAAAACAGGTTGATGGAAAAAAAACTTGCCAACAGTTCCAGATCGAATCGAAATCGGAAACCTAAACAAAACAAGGAGTTATTTTAGGATTAAACTGAAACTTCAATGACAGAATTACTCTCTTACTTTGATGGTAATCAGAGTTTCCAAAGAAATTAAACAAAGTGCAAGAAAAAACTATAATGATGGTAGAGCGGTTTCCCCTTCGCACGGAAAACCGCTCTAGCAGCAGGAGATTTCTCCTGAAGTTTTTACTAAGCAGAAAACTTTGATGATCTCCTTTTTCCCAGATACAAAATTATGGCCAGGAAAAGGAAATGAAAATTTGAGGAGGAATTTGGAATTTATATGAAGTCTGACGGGGGAGGAAAAAAAAACGGTTGGCCATCCTAGCCTTGTGGAATTCCCTCGAGTCCTATGGGTACCTGCCACATGGCAGAAACTACAATCTAATTCATGTTTGCTCATACAGAACAAAGAACGGCTATTGAGACACTGAATTTCTTGCCATTCATTTCTCTTAAGTTCGAATTTCGTTCTTGCGGATTAATAGATTATAGTAGTTTAGAATGTCGTTTCTAAAAATAGAAACAAATGACCACTTCTAACCAAATTGGTTTTCTTATCGAATGTCCAACATCACCGTGGTATATACATCAATATATTACAAAATCGAGATTTGATATTGTTATATATGGGCAGAAATTTAACTCATAATCACATCCTCTTGCAAGTATAATCGAAAACAGTCTGCAAAATACTTCTTGATGAATTGTCTTCCGGCAACTTTAGAAGCTGAGCAACTTTCGAGTATCCAGCCTCGTGCCTAAGCGAAGAAACTTCAGCTGCTTCTAACTCCGTCTCCTGCTTGAACAGCGGTGGTTTAGATAATGCCCACTGCATTGACCAAATGGCCAGAGGGCGCATGTAAGCTAAAGATCTGAATTCTCCGCTGGTGGTCCAAGCTTCGGGAGTCTGAAAAGAGTATCTGTTGATAAAATAATAAAGGAGTTAGGAAGCGAGAAACGGAGAGCAGATAACATATACATCAATTGGTTGAGTTAACAAGAGATTGACAGTGAGTGAGTCAACATTTAACGGATCATATCCCTTCGATGAGGTTGTCGACAATCTTCAGTATGGTTGCATCTCAGAAACTTGGAAAAGAAGTCATGTATTGGCATTTGTTTAAGCTAACACCCGACATACACTTTAAACAGATATGTTATGTCCAAACATAGCTTGCAGGTTAGCGATTATAGAGTTAACTCACCCAAGACCTTCTTTGGACCATGCAGCTTCATAGACTCCACCCGCAGTAAGAAATCCTATATCAACCATATCTTCCTGAATCATCGTTGCAGCTACAGCATATGTAACTCCAGACCATATTTCTCTAGACTGCATTGCTGACATGTCAACCTTTCCATCAGGTAGCATCCCATTAACTGCCCCTTGTCTCCCATCCTTAAACTTTAGGACATTGTAATTATAAACCGTTTCCAGCGCACTCCGTGCCTTATCTTCATCAACAATTGGCAACAGACCGGATGCTCTTGCATACCTACAAAGTAGCTAGATAGTAAGTTTTATTTCATCGCCATAACTACATAGATCGGACTGATAATTTTGTGAAAGAAATCTTTTGATTGGCATGAATAGATGACATTCAAAATATCTAAGATGTCTGTTGAGTCACAACAGACCATTGTCCGGCCAGTTGATCAGCTTGGATTGATGAACTTGAAGTTTGACCACTGCTGTCATAATTAAAGTAAGATCCATTCCATAATTTCGCATACACAGATTTTGCCTTCTGATACTTGTGCCAAAAATAAACCTCTGAACCCTTGTCACCTACTTCTCGTGCCATGGCTGATGCAGCCTGCAATGCTGCTACCCACAGCCCACCACTATATGCACCCACACCAGAGACCGACCACGTATCATAAGTCTGATCTGGGGAGCCATCACTCTGAACCATTCCATCACCATCCTTATCAAATTGCTCCATATAAGCCATTGCAACATAAACAGCAGGCCAAACGGCTTCTGCAAATTTCTTATCACCAGTGGCAACCACATCCCTGTAAACTTGGAGAACAAACTTAGGATTCAAGTCTTTCCACCTATCCGTGTTATAGAGGTTATAAGCATTTACTTCAAACCAGGGGTCATGGAGGCCGATATCATGAGGAACAGCTCCAAGAACCTTTCTTTGGACCCATTTTCCATCAGATAGAAGTCTCATCTTAGAGGGGTCGTGCATCATTACTGCTGCCGCAAAGTCTCGTTGGATGCTGAGCTCAAGTTTTGGGAATAGCATGACTAGTGCAAACGAGGAGTAGAAATGGACATCGTAACTGTTCCACATATGATATTCAATTCCTTCAAGACAGAGAAATTGGCCAATGTTTTCTTCTCCCTCCTGAAGGAGATTTGTTCCAAATGCAGAGTTTGATGCTATGGGAGCGTGAACTTGCTCAAGTATTGATGTCATCCTTCCAAGAATGCTAATAGCAGTATCATTTTGTTGGGATGCGTCAATGACGCTTTTCAAACCTAATGATGACTTATCCAGGGAAAGCTTCCTTTCTCCAATGCTCGTTAAGCTACGGACTGGCGGTGCTCCATCTGCAAAACAATTTATATGAAAAAAAATAAAAGGATGAACTAATGTTTCAAACTTTCAATATAATTATCAAATTTCACCGCAAAAAAAACTCAAACTTAACAAATACCTGTCCAAACTGTGCCCCCCGAATTCAGAATGTAGAGCTCATTGAACAGAGTGACAGGGTACCTGCAGAGAACCTTGACTAATCTTAGAAATCTGACATGTACGTGAATCAGTTTAGACATCTAAACTCACCATTCAGGAAGTCTCTTGTCCTCAAGAACTGGTCTTTGCCATGCTTCAATCTGGGATTCCCAATGGCGATGCTCTATATTTCAAGGACAATAGAACAAAAACAAAGGATGTAAGGCGACCGATCACAATCAATCAGTGTTTTAAAGAACTCGCCTCGGGGCGCGCCTAGGGCGCCCTTGAGGCTAGGCGCCATGACAAACGCCTCAGTTTTGCTGGAGTGGGCGAAAGGCTTCGCCGGAGCCGCCTAGGCTCCGCCCAGTGGGTTTTTTTTTTTTTTTTTTTTTTTTTTTTACTCCCAAACCCAAATTTTGGGCAGGATTTTATATAATTGATGTGTGTGTTGTCTACGTGCATTGTTATATGTGTGTTCATTATGCTTTTCATCCTCTATTTTATACATATATAATATAATATATGTATATATATGTGTGTATATATATATTTATAATATATGTGTGTGCTTAGGTGATTATTGATTAATAATCTCTCTATTTTTAATATAATATATGTGTATGCTCAGTGTATATATTAAAAAATTTAGGTCCCGTGAGGCTTCGCCTCACGCCTCACGCCTCACGCCTCACGCCTCACGCCTTACGCCTAGGCCGGGCTTCCCCTCGGACGCCTCGCCCACGCCTCGCGCTTTTAATACATTGCAATCAATAGATAATATAACAAGGAAGCGGTGAATTAGGGCTTCCTAGTTAAAGGAATAGGAAAGTTTCACACTCCTTCGTATGACCAGACGATAATATACTATGTGACCATTTCCTAGTGTAAAGAACATATTAACTTGGACCAACGTTCCTTTATGCTATGTTTGGATGAGGGACTTTCAAAGTCCCAAAGAACTTTAGACTTTGTACTTAAAAAAGCACTATAAGAAGACTACCAATGAACTACTCTGACACTACAAAGCTACTTTAGAACACTGAAAATGCACTACAAAGAAGCTAAACAAAGGAACTTCAAGGTGTCATTTGAAAGTTCTCTTAGATGTATGGCACTATTCATTTCACAGTCCATCCAAACTAATTTAGCCGAAGCTCCATGGAACTTCAAAGTCCCTCGCACAAATGCACCCTTAGGGTTGGATGACGACTCAAGGATTCTGTAAGAGTGCATTGACCATAAAATTTGCAATCTCATTGGCAAGTAGGGGTCCAATACTAAAATAGGTGTCATGTATCATGTTTGAAATGAAGATTCTGAACTCGACTCAGCCATCCAGAAGTGGAGGAATGAATATCATCATCGATGAAAATTATTGTCTTCTCTAATGACACAAAAATGACAAAGAACTGTCATATGATTTACGCTGACCGCAGTATGTTAAGGGGTAACGGCCCCAACTTTGACCACCAACATGAAATTTATGAAATCAACCATTACCAAGAATAGCATCATGAGCAATATTTGCAGCTGCATCCCCAACCCCAAGTGCGCCATAGAATTTAGTGTACCGCCTGTTCATAAAAAAATTGCAGCATTTAAATACTGTTCCAGTGTATCATATCTTTCACCCCAAGTGTTTCTCCACCCACCTGTGATACGTCTTCCCACCCATAAATTTTACTTCTGGGCAATCCCATGCCAATGAAAATGTTACACTGCGCACTCCATCAGGTGGAACCGCCACGGACGCAGCAATGGCTGCCCCAATAGATGATCCGGGTTCTGAAGGTAATGGCGTTTCTGCAGAATTAAGACTGTCAAAGGATCCATGCTGTAACAAAAGAGGCACAAGTATCAAGTTTTATGAAGAATAAGAATAGTTCAAATATACCAAATAAAATGGGTCTCCGACCCTTATAAATTACTTTCTTGCGACAATCAAAATAAAGCAAGCTGAAGACAGTTCTATGACATGAAATTGTTAGCATAATCTACTGACCTCTTTTATCTCACTCCACATGTCCTTAGCTGTGATACCTTCGGAGTCACCAGAAATCACAAAGCAAGGGCACTCTGATACGTGAACACCATCAGTCTCCTGTGCTGCTATTGCAAATGTCACTGGGGGCAGCCCATTTGCAGTCCTGTATTTGCAAATAAAGGGTGTTACATGTAGAGAAAAATAACAAACACATCGTAAATTGAGGAAACGATTTCAAGAATCTTTTTCCATCTATATCAAGAAAGGGAACGAACTTGTGATGTAGAAGTACGCCATGCACGTCATCCTTCATCCTAAAGAGGTTAAATGATACTGAGTTGGAATAAATTGCAAGTATGGTGATAAGCAATCTTTCGTAAGGGCACATGCAGATATACATGTGTTGTTATATCAAAAGTCAAAGGTTTAGTTCTCAAAAGAAAAATTCAAGGGTTTATGTTGCAAAATCCGACAAGAAGTCAAGCCAAGAACAAGATCTTACACTGCTCTTGAATTGGAGTGATGACCAGAAAATTCAGAAATCCCTCCAACAGAATTCTGAATGGGACATGCCAAAATGATTTCGAATTAGTTGTAATGGCTTCTCATGAGATAAATCTTCGATTCAAGATTGCCAAGAAAACATAGAAAAAGAGACGGAGAATATATTTTAAACAAAAAGGACTTACTGCCCAAGTGAAGAGCAGTGTGACATCAGCTGCAGTCTTCCCAGAATTATATATCTGAAAAGAGAGAAAAACTAAAACTCAATACAGCTGCGCCGGATTTTATGAAAACATATTTCTCACAGAATCATTCTTACCGTGTAAGTAAAAACTGAAACAGGTAGGCTGCTCTCCTTGTAATTATGGGGAATAAAAGGCGAAATTTGACGACAGACTATTTTGAGAGCTGGATCAGGTTCACCTACATCAAAGAGAAAAATATGACACATGAAGGACATAGTACCACTCAGATGTATAACATTCAATGTATCTTACCGTTGTAAACAGACCAAGCCCTTGGAAAAAGGGCATGATATGTAGAATTATCCCCGTTCAGATTCCAGTCCCAAGATCCAATCCCTGAAACTTGACTTTCTCTGTTCATGCACACAATATCAGTAAATTCATTCATTCATTCATGGGGGTTCCTTATTATGACAAAAAGTAAACAAATTGTCTTGTTTCATGTCTAGGAACTTACTCCAGAACATCTGGGATCCTCGGACAGAGCACAGTAGAGTATTTTTCACCATTCGTGCGGGAAACAAATACCTGGCACAGCATTTGTATCCAGTTTAATTGAGGAAAGAAACTTCTACATCATCTAAAAAAAAGTGTAATAAGAAAGGCTATTGCAAACTATTTGGTTAAAATGATGATGAAATATTATCAGAAGGTTCCAGAAAGGGAGAATAGCGAAGCTAAAAGTACGACAATTGAGATTTATCAGACATTTATGCATCGTATTACTAAAGGAAAATCAAATGAAGGTTATGTAATGAGGTAAAACTATTGATTTCTGTCAAAGATTCCAAAAGAAATCATGGACTTAAATTTGCAGGTTCTTCCTCACACTTAAACTGAACAACTGTAGACTCTTTTGCGAGATCATCAGTCTCTAACACATGAAGAGATGTATTCCGCTTCTAGAGTGTTGCACTGCATTAAGTACATAACCCTCCACAAGACAATGTGTATATTATCTAACTTCTGATTGTTGAAAGCCTTGGCGAAGAAATGCCTCGAGATGGTAGGCAATAAACTTATATAATTTTCTACTTTTCTTTCTATAAGAATTAACTTACAGAAAATTGATCTGCTAAAACAGGTTTCTCTTCACATCTTCCAGGGAACAGCTGCCACCGCTGAAAATCACCACTACAACTTCTTCCAATGTTTCCTGCCCTAAGAAAGCAAACAAAAGGATTATACTATGCAATTGGTTATACTTCTTAGTAAGATATATATACATATATATATATATAGGGTTTAGAGAGAGAGAGATTGATGAGTTACCCAATTCCACCAAGTGGGACACCATGATTAGATGTCAAATGGTGCTTAACAAATGGATTAATGAAGCCCTCCTGCAGATAAAAATAAACAGGTGCATCCGTGTTAGGAAGAAATTCAATTAGATGGATCCCCTAAAATAAGCAATCGTCAAAGTAACTAAGCTCATTTAACATTAAGAAGATTACCCTTCCGTTAGCAGCTTCTTCTCGTAGATGACGCCATAGCCGAATACCTATTGGAGCCTACCAAAAACAAAATAAGCAATATTGTTTACAGAAACAATAAGAGAAGGTAAAGGTCAGATACTAAAATTGCAGTCAGTCATATGCTGCATCACCAAGGCCTAAGACCAAAACTTTATGCGAAATATCTCCAACCGATAAGTCATTTGTTCATTTTCATCTATGTTGTACTTCAAACTTCATACATTCTATAATTCAAACTTACCATATGAATGATTTCTTTTAAATATAGATTGAATGGCAAAGGTGCATTGCCCTTGCTGTTTAATTTTCGTTGCCATGTCAGTGATGCAGGCTTCCCAGGGTCAACCTTAATCCAGATAAACAAAAGAAATTACATATTAGAGAGCACCAAAAGGCAAAAATCTTTCAAGTCAACAAATTTCAATCAATGATTCAACAGTCTTAGGTCACTTGTCAGATCTTAAAATTACATCATGCGGACTATGTTAAGTAATCCAAAAACCACTAATTTTATTGGCGAAACCAGAATTCCCCAGTGACAGATTCTAAGCATTTTCTTCAATTTTCATATATAAAGTAGAGGCAAGAACACGGTGAGTCTTCAATATCATTATATCAAATGATGCAACGTTTCTGTCTCCTCTAAGACATATTCAACACAAGTTAGTAGTCACAGGCTTTTCAAAAGAGTATGCAAAGTCAGTAATTAGCCAAACAAGTACCCGAAATTCATCTTTCGAAGAATATAAACACAGTTAAATCTTGAAACCTTTACTTGTTCCAAACAAAAAGGAAATGCTGCCAGGTTACTTCTCACATTTAAGAGTATATAATCATGATTGAACCTACCTTTTCAAGTGAAGAATCGGAATGCTCGTTATCTCTTTCAGCAAACCCATTCACGAGTATCTTCTTCTCAAGCATATTTCCTGTGTTAAACAAAACCTTACTTAATCAGGCAGAACCCATTCTTCCTCTTATCACTTGCCGTCAGTTTAACCAGAAGTTAAAGAACATCAACACAAGTATTCAAACTACTCCGATGCGTCGGTAACTACTGGTCTAAATAAACAAAAATATCGACTGGTCTAAATAAACAAAAAATATCGACTGGTCTAAATAAACAAAAATATCTACTTGTGTAAATAATTCAAACCTGATAGTTATCAGACTGCAACTCCAACCAACTGGGTTCACAGAGACAGCGAACTCCTGCAAATTACCGCAGAGGGGGAGGGGTGGTGGTGGTGGGTTGGTGGGTTGGTGAAATGATGCTGAATATTTTGATCGTATAGAAGGCCGCCCCTTTGACCGGTATGCATGCCCGTACGCTACATAATTTTCTTAATCCCTACGCTAACTAAATCGGTTTAGCTGGTTGGTGACACGTGTCTGCGTGGGGTCGGGTTTTTTTTTTTAATTTTATCTTATCTTAAGTTGGAGTAGGTTTATGGATGTATTTTTGTTAAAGAGTCTTTTGATATTGGTCCAATTTAATAAGTCTGTTTTGAATGGATTCCACTAATATTACATAAGCATAAGTGGCGGCTACTAAGTACAACAATCATCCATGTCAGTAATTAAAGTGCACATAATTTACAAACAAAATTACAACAATTGCCATTAGATGTTTTATCAAGTCTCTTGCAGATAATTACAACCCAAATTAATTTCATTTTTTTATTCAAAACCTTATCCTCCTCTCTATCAAATTGCTTTGCGTATCCATCGGAATCCAATTTTGAATTCTAAATCCGTATAAAGATATGAAAGCTATAAATTTTCTCCCCATATATGATGAAAATAGAGAAGCATAATTTCTGATTTGTTGCTCCTGGTATACCTAGAGAATAGGTATTGCAACATTCTCGGCACATTTCAGCAGTCCACAACTTTTATCAACTTGTGGAACAAGGGAATCCTTCCTTCCCTTCATACTACATAAGAACAAGTTATATAACATAAGCTGCTCAACATTGTAGATAATTAAATTCTCATGTCAATTAATTTTCATAAAATACTATTTGGGACATATCAAAGCATACAATATTTGATACCTCCTATCAAACGAGAGCATGCTAGAACAATTAAGGGATGGACACAACATGTATGCAGTTATAAAACAATACTTTCGCATATATTATTGTTTAGGACCCTATTAAACTACCTAACATGGAGCAAAATAAACAAAATCAATTTTGTCAACATGTATGGATAAACATTTAAACTACCTATCAATGTGGAAAAAAAAATTATTAGCTTTCCTGCAGTCTATAATATAAGTAGATGTCTAAATCATACCTTGATTACCATTTTTCCCAATGGCTACTGACAAATGACCTTTATACTTGTTTTTTTATAAAAATTCCATCGAGGCATAAGAAAGGTCTGCAGAATTTGAACCCTTCAATACTAGCATTATATGAAATGAATAAACGCTCGAACCGACATGAACTATCATTATATTCAAGTTGGACATGGGAGTCTGAGTTGGTTGCTAGCACTGCTTCTGCATACCATAATAGTTGTCTGTATGACTCTGTATCATCACCATGGACCTTCAACTTTGCTAACTCTTTACCAAACCAAGCATTATAGTAAGAAATATATAGCTATGCCATAGTTTTTCTTGAAATCTCTAACAACATCGATTGGTCTTACAATTGGATTGGTTCGAATCTCGTCAACAAGGACCGACGCCACAATTTTGGAACCCATCTTGATGCTTTTTTTTTTTATATCACGAAACCTAGTTTTTCATGTATGTACATTATTCAGACTTTTAATGTAGAATAACCTGCTAGGACGATTCAAAATGGCATGCACACGCCAAACACAACCCTCATCATCTTTATTGAAGCATTCAACAGTAACACGTTCACTATCATTCCTTGCATAAACATACCTGAAATCCTTTTCAACTGCATACTTCATCAATCTTTGTCTGAACTCCTTGACACCACCTGGAAATCTTGACCAACATGGCTAATGTAGTTTCTCCACGCATGGGATAAATAGGTCTTCCCATGAGGAGTGGCAAACTTCCCTAAATTTGCACGATCATCTGACGGTTTTATGCCTTCATATGTAAAAATCTGTTTATCATGTGGGGAAGAAATGGGATCAAGTTGCTCAACTGGTTCAACCATGGAAACACCGATAGGAATAGATGCTATGTTTTCAGCATAACATGAAAATATCATTACACTCACATCCACGTCAGATTGCAACAAACAAGATTGGTGTTCTCCTAGAGAGTATGTTAACTCCATGACTTCAGGACTTAATCCCACAAATTGGGAACAAATTTGTTTAGCAATGTCCTTGAACTTAGTATGATTAAATACTGGAATTAAAAGGGTCTTACTCTCAAAAGTGCACTTTGCAATGATAGCTCCTTCCATAACTAACCAATTATAAAACACAAGAAGAAAAAAAACATAAACGTAATAGGCTGAAAAAGATACAACTATGAAAGTCATGAATATATGAATACATGGATTACTAGAAGTTCTGTAAAGGTAAAATGTTAAAATTTCTGTTTTTATTTTTAAGGAAAACTAATGAGAAGGGCTTGAAAACTTTGAGTTTTAATGATAAGGACAAAATAAAGGGTAAAGTGAATAGTAGCATGATTGACTTTTTAGTGTAAAAATGTGGTTTTTCATTAAAGTGAACAGTACCGAGAGTTTTTCGTTAAAGTTCTTTTTTTTTTTAATTTGTGTATGCTCTTCTTTCTTGTAGACTTGACTTTAATTTGATGCCTATTATGCAGACGGTTCAAACTATACTCGAGGAGCAACACCCGCAAACACTAGAACCTACATATGGAAGAGCACGAAGAGTGTTAAATTTGTAGTTCTTCTGGCCTTTCACATTCTTAGTTGGATTATTTTCTTCCAAATAAGCTGTTATTATATATTGAATTATACTATATAATAACAGATATTTCTTCCTATCAAACGAGAGCATGCTATAACAATTAAGGGATTGACACAACATGTATAAAGTTATACTGCTGAAGGTGGGAAATTTCATGGTCAGGCCTTCGCTCGTACAAGTTGCACACCATTACCATGTTAAATCTATCTCGTTTGCCAAATCCAGGATTACAACCCCGCAAACGTTATACATTCTTCCAAAGATATAACTATGAAAGTCATGAATATATGAATTATGGGAAATTAAAGAGTACAATTTTCAAAGAGGCATAACATCAAACACCTTCTATGCATTGCTTTTTTTGAATAAACAAAGGAAGAAGCATATCAATGAGAGATGATAGAAAGGGATTAGGGGGATTAGGATAAACTCTTTATGTAAAAATTCACACAACAAACAACAATAAAGGAGAAAAAAAACTATAATATACCTGACTTGAAAATTAAAGGGAAATTTTATTTGAACCCATTTAACATCTTTCTACACCCAACTTACTCTCTTCACCCATATTGTTTTTTTATTAAATAATTAATATCTCTTTAACAGAAATGCTCTCCTAAGGTCCTTATTTTGAGGACCTGTGAGGTCCTTTTTCATTTCAACCCCTAAAATTAATCTGATTGTGAAATAATCCAAAATATAATATTATCCTTGTTACAACATAACAAAATAATAATTTTGATAAAAAAAAAGAAAAAAAAAAGAAGAGTTTCAGGCATGAATGTCATATATCTGTTATGTTGTAACAGGGATAATATCATATTTTGTTATTATCCTTGTTACAACATTATTATTTTGTTATGTTGTAGCAGGGATAATATCATATTTTACATTATTTCACAATCAGATTAATTTTAAGAGTTGAAATGAAATGGGACCTCACAAGTCCTCAAAATGAGGACCTTAGGAGAGCATTTCTGATCTCTTTAAACCCAAATTTATTACCTAAACTACTGACACGCCCCGACCCGGAAAGGTCGACGCATGCTGGCCGTCACCGTGAAGTGACGTAACCATAGGGGTAAGTGATGTAAAAAGTGTGTAGGTTGAAAACGTACATAGAATTTATTAAAATTTGAACTAATGACAGAGTGCACAAACGTGGGTGTGGCCCACTATAGTTATTCAGAGCTTAACGAAGGAACGACTACTGAAGAGTAGTCAAGCAACTAAAGTACACTTATTACACATAGTGATAAGTTCATACGTCAGAAGCGGAATGCTGAATGTCAGAAACGTTTCAAGATTCCTCGAATGCCACGCAGAACAGCTATCTAGGTCCTGGAGGGGCGAAAAACAAATTGAGTGGGTCAGCAAAACAAACTTATGCGAAAACGTTTGGTTTTGAACATACTAACCCCTCGCCGTAAAACAATTATAGTTTCTTTTATTAAAAGCACATTATGAGTAAGTACGTACGTATATATATATATATCCACAATACTAAAGCCAAGTATAAATGATATATACAAGTTAATTCATGATGCTGCAGTTATATAATCATGTGACAATCTTATAGGGCAATATCACTAAGTACTCATCCATCTAATGCTGGCACACAAGTTCGAACAGATAACTCTGACACGAACAGGACTGGGTGTAATCAATACGCTCAAGTACTACGATCACGTGAAGACTGGTGCAAAAGCACATCACATACAAGTCGGATTGCCTAACGCAATCTACCCGACAGGACTGGCACCTAACCTGGATCCAGACGAGCGAACGGTGCAATGTGAACATACACGTGAAGGACTGGCCCTGGCCCTGGGGCAAGTACTAACACCAGTGCAGCAAGATGAGTATGTATATAAACATGTATGAAAGTCATGGCAATTATATCTCAACCGCATTTCAGCATTTATCACAAGTATACCTCAATTATCCAATATTTAGCAACATATACGTAAAGTGAAGCATTTTATGAAGTTTGGAAACCATAAATACGTATAGGTATAAAAACAAACTGCCCACTCACCTGGAGTCTACACCAACTCCCTAGCAAAATCATCGAGCCGTCAAAATGATCGACGCCTAGAACAATTATTAAATCAAAACTTAGAATTCGATTCGATAAAATATATAACTTTGTATAACGTTTTCTACATAATCTGATCCGGAAGATCCGTATATCAGATTTCTGATCCGTCACTTTTAACGATCCACATTATATCTCTAGGAAATTATCTCAAGGTTTCATCACGATCTAACGGTTGGATCTCGGCCAGTTGACAAAAACCTAATGGCGGTTAACATTTTATTTTTTTTTTAACTTACAAACCTATTTCAGGAAGATCCGTACGTCGGATTTCCAATCTGTAAGTTCCTATATTCTTCAAATATTACGTTTTACCACGTATCAAAGTTTGGTGACGATCCAACGGTTGGATCGTCGATTTATATCACCGCCTATACGAGAAGTAATTAATTGACTTAGTTTAAAACACATGAACGGAAACGTAAATAAAATCTTCATAGATTGTCCAAATATAGGGTTTAAATATATGAAATCGATCTACTCGACGTCACGAACACATACGTATTTTTAGAATCTGATTTTGACCATGCACGCGCCCCCACGCGCCGCCACAAGGTGGCTGCGCTGGTGGCCACGCGCCTGCGAGTACAGTGTACTCGTCTTCTTCGCGGGTTCTGCCATTTTTTTACAGATTTTCGTCTAACTTCCAGAGCTTCAAACGAGCTCGTTTCTTAACCAAATTTAGTAATTCAAAAGCCAAATTAAAGTTAGGAATGTAGAGAATAGATCTACATTCACAGAAAGTTCATATGTGGCCCGTGTTGTTCAGAAATTAGGCCTGAAAGTAGCCAAACGACCACGGTTACATTTTTTTCCAGAAACTTATGTTTTCCTTCCAACTTCCAGAGTCAATATCTAACTCGTTTTTAATCCATTTTTCATGAAATTTTATATCAAAATGAAGCCCTCGACATGTAGAATCACGTTAGATAGGTTTTAAGACTTAAAAATCACTAGAGTTTTCTCAAGATCAAACGATAGTTCGGCTTACTTTCAAACGCTTCGATCTCTGCCCTCCGACGTCCAAATCCTTCCAAACGAGTTGCTCCGGGGTTCCTGGGAGCATTTTAAGGATAGTGGTGATCTTAGTTTGGTCTAAAACGAAGCCATTTAAAAGACGATGAATAGTACCATAATCGGAGATCGATAGTTCGACGTGAAAACGATCGAGTTTTTACCTGAGTTTGATGTGGATGGACTCGTGAGGTCCTAAGGAATCCAACTGTGATCTTGGATCATCGAAACTTCAAGGTTTGGATTGATTTTGAATTTGCTCCGTGTGCAATGGTAGAGAGAGAAGGAGAGTTTTCGAGTTTTTCTGAGATGAGAGAGAGAGAGCTGTCTGAGAGCTTGAGGGAGAGAGATTCTGAGATCTAGAGAGAGAGTGAGTCCACATAGAATAAGGATGGTGGATGATCATTGACGGAGGGAATGATTGTGGACGGTTTGGAGTGTGAATGGAATAGGGTTGGTGAGGAATTATTGGAATTAGTTTAGTAAGGTAGTGTATTAGGTTGGTGATTGTAGTGGATCCCTTTCCTAAAAATACATGTAATTTCTACTAATGTAAAATTTAGATTATACTATAGTTTTAATCGGAGTAAACTTAATTTAACGCGTCCACGTCACTCCACGATAAGGGCATAATTGTCAATTTATACGTACGGGAAGAATTTACATAGAACATTAGGGACGGGTCGCCACAATCTACCCCCCTTATAAAAATTTCGTCCCCGAAATTTAAAATCATTTGTTATACAAAACTTAAGATAGTGATGTACAAACATACGTACTAACGAAGAAATCAAGTCAAAGTGATTGTACAAAAAGGGAAAAATGCTGTTCCGTCGCGATTCAGAGTGCATTAATTCCTTTTCGTACCTCAACTCGTACTTTCCTTCTTCTTCAGTACTATACTATAATATAATAGTTTTTGCAAAGACAAAATACTGAAAATATTTATATGTACTATTGTCCCGTCGAAAATACATACATATAACAATATAAAGTTAGAGTAGTTGTATTGATTTTAAAACTGAACATAGGCTTTTTCTATATACCTATTCACTCGCTTAACAGATTCAACGGATAAGTCCTTGATATTACGATCTGCAGCCCGCGATATCAACAACTCACTGTCGTCATGATAAGTAAGTTACAATTTCTTGAGGGTGCCATATTACCATCATGCCCCCATTGGGAAATACACAAACAACATCTGATTAGATCTCTACAGTGCTCACGCACTACCCCCCTTGGGTAACAACAGTAATGAACAAGTCCATATTCTGAACTCTCACAATTGAACGATTAATCATAAAACTCTTATGAAAAACAAGTGCTAAGCAAAGAATCTCCAAACTACGATTCAAACATGACACAACCAAGATCTAGATTTGTAACCGCAGTTACAAGCAGTTCTAACAGAATTAAGTGTCTATTACGATCATGCTATCACTAAAGAGTACATGATTCAAAATACATTCGCAACATAAGGCGACAAGAGAAAATGTATATATACACACTTTGTAATAACATAAGGTAAAAGGTACATACGCAAGTAGATAAGCATGTACGGAGGTAAGGGTAAGAAATCAAACGCTATAAGTATGTGGCTCACCCAGATTGGTTACGCCCAAAGAATATAAAATTCTCATTAATGATGAAGGGTTCCACAAGTACATAAATTCAAGTTCTCGTTTTGTGATTCTAATGAAGGATTTATTACAAATGACTGTAGGGACTTGCAAGATCTAAGCCACTGAGAAATCACAAAAATTTTTAAGTGTTGAAGCATGGTATTATCTTACGTTGCCTTCGTTCCTTAGGTATGAGTGGTATTTCGAACATATGTTGACGTACAAGGTAATGTATCATCTTCACTCGAAGTTTATTATAGATTAGGAGTTTCGTTTCGGTTTTCTGCTGATTGTTCTCTTCCTACTTGTCTCTCATTCAACAACAAAGACAAAGAAAAGGAAAATGAGGAGAAGTGATATGGGATACTTTTGCTTTTGAAGAAGTAGCTTTCCACAGACTTCATCTTGAACAGGTTTTGATTCAAGGGTGATGGACACCTAATCTTGAATCAGATTTGGGAGCCTTTTTACTTGCAAACAATCCTCAGCTTAGTTGAGGATGAATCAGCATGTTGTCTCCACATGCTTCAAGTAGTCCGGTCTCCACGCAGGTGTGGCATCTTCTTGAACTCTTGGATCAACCCAGACTCATCTGCTCTTCGTAGCAACTCAGACTCCTCCTGCTTCGTCTGTGAGATACTTTTGTTTTTGAAGAAGTACCTCTACACAGGTTTATTTTTTAACTGGGCTGGAGGGGCTCGAAGATGAGTACTCGAGAGCAAGACTAGGTAAGCAATCAGGATCTCTCTTTCTCCATGTTCTTCAGATGAAGGGGAGGAGAAAGCATGATATGAGATACTCTTGCTTTTGATCTTAATGATATGAGGTACTTTTGCTTTGGATGATTTGTTTTCTGGGGTGTTCCAAGGGATTAAGAATACTGAGTGACTCGAGAGTTTTCTTAGGGAAGACATTTTCAGAAATGAAGATGGAAGAGAGATGGAGAGGGTATGCCTTTGCTGTGGAAGGCGAAGGTAGACGTTTATAGGAATTTTTTCTTCACAACCGAAACTGTTCTTTTACTCCTGTCGGTAGCCGGTGGATGGATGAACAGTACCAGTCACGCGCTTTCTGACAAAGCGTCCGTAATTTCCGCGAAGCTGACAGCGCATGACGACAAACTGGAATGATGATCTTTTGAAAACCGGGGTTCAAATCCGGGTTCAGCTCGTGGTTTCCGTAAAAATCCAAGCTGCACGTGACGAGTCACTACAAAATGGAAAACAGAACGCCTCGTGATGTCTGAGCAATCCCGACTTTTGATAGAGGAATGGCTCTTTCGAGACTGACTTCCGGCATTTGAGAAAGAGCGTCCAGCTTTTGAAAAAAAATGTGTCTGGCTGTCTCTCGATCTGCGAGGAGCTCTCCTTCGATCTCTGAGGAGCTCTTCTTCGATCTGCTTCTTCTTATAGAGGCACAAATTTTCGTTTCACCTCACACTTGAATTCCCTTCTGCAAACACTTCTTTCTTGCACTTCTGCACTCTTACTCTTTCCGTTCTCTTCTTGCACTTCTGCAATCTTAATCCTTCCGATCTCTTTTCTTCCTCAACACCCTCTAAAAAAATGTCTTGCCCTTCCGACCGTCGCCTAAACTTGAATGTTGGAGAAGATGATGACTCGTCTTCTCCCAACAATATTTGGAATCCGTCCTTCATATCCCCCAATGGTCCTCTTACCGTCGGGGACACAATGATGAGGAATGAAATAACCGCTACAGTGATAGCCAGAAATCTGCTTACTCCCAGAGACAATAGGATGCTATCCAGGCGGTCGGACGAGCTGGCTGTTCAGGAATCTTTGGCTCTCAGCGTCCAAAGTGCAGGCTCAGTTTCAAACATGGGCCAGCGCCTTCTTGCCCGAACTCGTCAGGTGGAGTCACTGATGGCGGAGGTGGCCAGTCTTCGGCAGGAGGTCAGAGGACTCAGGCACGAGAACAAGGAGTTGCACATGCTCGCAACTAGCTACTCGACCAGCATGAAGAGGAAGCTGGACCAGCTGCAGGAGTCGGACGGTCGGATCCAGAGTGATCATGACAGGTTCATGGCGTTACTCCCGAGGTTTATGTTGCCTTCGTCCTCTGGAGTTGCACCAAGTGCTCCGGCTCCGGAGATTCCAACTCTGGCGCTTCGTCTTCCTGGAGCTCCGTCGACTTCTGAGGCTCCTCGCGAGTAGCCTTGTGAAGACTCCCCCCTCTGTGTTTGTTTGATTTTTATGTATGTCCACGCATGTAATTTATCGAAGTTTCAATGAACAAGTTTTATTTCATTTAGCATACTGTGATAAATACCCTAAGGTATCCTTGCTAAGTTTAAGTTCTTCTCTTTACAAGGTCTTCGTAACCTTCTCATAACTCGTTCCACTCCTAAATTTCCAAGATCCAGATTCTTCAGTTCAAATAGCTACTGTTGATCAGTTTATCAGTCGCGCCGCTAATTAACGTGCTTAGATTATTTTTAGTATTGTTTGTTACCCTGAAACTATGAACCGGTGTACTGGCATAAGGTATCACTCCCAGATACTAGTACCTACATCCAGTATCAGAAATCATACTGCCGAACGCTGGTCGACGGTCTCTGGATATCGGACAACATCGTCAATTAGTTGCGTCACCGTAGATTGATTACAGTTTAGAGCTTGTTCGAGTAGAAAGTTTCGGGTAATTGGAAAAGAACTGGTCAACGAAGCAGTTCATTGATCTTAGGAGGATTTGATCTCTAACCCTATGACAATTCACACTCTCAAGCCTATACTTACCAAATTGATAGGGTTAGCTACTCGTTTCTTCCAAAATAAAGCTTCCCAGATGGAGAGGTTCGTCCGTTGAAGTTCTAGAGGTGATTGTCAAAACGATTTTCTAAGATAACGATAAATCGTCTAAGGTATTCATAACTTTCGGAAAAGTTAACAGGTTTTTCGGCAGGAGCACGTGGCTCTTTTCGAGGTGGCATGTTTCTGACATAAGAAGACAAGAGTTTAAATACACTAGGACTTACAGGGTTATCTAAACCTAGTGCTCTGATACCAAGCTGACACGCCCCGACCCGGAAAGGTCGACGCATGCTGGCCGTCACCGTGAAGTGACGTAACCATAGGGGTAAGTGATGTAAAAAGTGTGTAGGTTGAAAACGTACATAGAATTTATTAAAATTTGAACTAATGACAGAGTGCACAAACGTGGGTGTGGCCCACTATAGTTATTCAGAGCTTAACGAAGGAACGACTACTGAAGAGTAGTCAAGCAACTAAAGTACACTTATTACACATAGTGATAAGTTCATACGTCAGAAGCGGAATGCTGAATGTCAGAAACGTTTCAAGATTCCTCGAATGCCACGCAGAACAGCTATCTAGGTCCTGGAGGGGCGAAAAACAAATTGAGTGGGTCAGCAAAACAAACTTATGCGAAAACGTTTGGTTTTGAACATACTAACCCCTCGCCGTAAAACAATTATAGTTTCTTTTATTAAAAGCACATTATGAGTAAGTACGTACGTATATATATATATATCCACAATACTAAAGCCAAGTATAAATGATATATACAAGTTAATTCATGATGCTGCAGTTATATAATCATGTGACAATCTTATAGGGCAATATCACTAAGTACTCATCCATCTAATGCTGGCACACAAGTTCGAACAGATAACTCTGACACGAACAGGACTGGGTGTAATCAATACGCTCAAGTACTACGATCACGTGAAGACTGGTGCAAAAGCACATCACATACAAGTCGGATTGCCTAACGCAATCTACCCGACAGGACTGGCACCTAACCTGGATCCAGACGAGCGAACGGTGCAATGTGAACATACACGTGAAGGACTGGCCCTGGCCCTGGGGCAAGTACTAACACCAGTGCAGCAAGATGAGTATGTATATAAACATGTATGAAAGTCATGGCAATTATATCTCAACCGCATTTCAGCATTTATCACAATTATACCTCAATTATCCAATATTTAGCAACATATACGTAAAGTGAAGCATTTTATGAAGTTTGGAAACCATAAATACGTATAGGTATAAAAACAAACTGCCCACTCACCTGGAGTCTACACCAACTCCCTAGCAAAATCATCGAGCCGTCAAAATGATCGACGCCTAGAACAATTATTAAATCAAAACTTAGAATTCGATTCGATAAAATATATAACTTTGTATAACGTTTTCTACATAATCTGATCCGGAAGATCCGTATATCAGATTTCTGATCCGTCACTTTTAACGATCCACATTATATCTCTAGGAAATTATCTCAAGGTTTCATCACGATCTAACGGTTGGATCTCGGCCAGTTGACAAAAACCTAATGGCGGTTAACATTTTATTTTTTTTTTAACTTACAAACCTATTTCAGGAAGATCCGTACGTCGGATTTCCAATCTGTAAGTTCCTATATTCTTCAAATATTACGTTTTACCACGTATCAAAGTTTGGTGACGATCCAACGGTTGGATCGTCGATTTATATCATCGCCTATACGAGAAGTAATTAATTGACTTAGTTTAAAACACATGAACGGAAACGTAAATAAAATCTTCATAGATTGTCCAAATATAGGGTTTAAATATATGAAATCGATCTACTCGACGTCACGAACACATACGTATTTTTAGAATCTGATTTTGACCATGCACGCGCCCCCACGCGCCGCCACAAGGTGGCTGCGCTGGTGGCCACGCGCCTGCGAGTACAGTGTACTCGTCTTCTTCGCGGGTTCTGCCATTTTTTTACAGATTTTCGTCTAACTTCCAGAGCTTCAAACGAGCTCGTTTCTTAACCAAATTTAGTAATTCAAAAGCCAAATTAAAGTTAGGAATGTAGAGAATAGATCTACATTCACAGAAAGTTCATATGTGGCCCGTGTTGTTCAGAAATTAGGCCTGAAAGTAGCCAAACGACCACGGTTACATTTTTTTCCAGAAACTTATGTTTTCCTTCCAACTTCCAGAGTCAATATCTAACTCGTTTTTAATCCATTTTTCATGAAATTTTATATCAAAATGAAGCCCTCGACATGTAGAATCACGTTAGATAGGTTTTAAGACTTAAAAATCACTAGAGTTTTCTCAAGATCAAACGATAGTTCGGCTTACTTTCAAACGCTTCGATCTCTGCCCTCCGACGTCCAAATCCTTCCAAACGAGTTGCTCCGGGGTTCCTGGGAGCATTTTAAGGATAGTGGTGATCTTAGTTTGGTCTAAAACGAAGCCATTTAAAAGACGATGAATAGTACCATAATCGGAGATCGATAGTTCGACGTGAAAACGATCGAGTTTTTACCTGAGTTTGATGTGGATGGACTCGTGAGGTCCTAAGGAATCCAACTGTGATCTTGGATCGTCGAAACTTCAAGGTTTGGATTGATTTTGAATTTGCTCCGTGTGCAATGGTAGAGAGAGAAGGAGAGTTTTCGAGTTTTTCTGAGATGAGAGAGAGAGAGCTGTCTGAGAGCTTGAGGGAGAGAGATTCTGAGATCTAGAGAGAGAGTGAGTCCACATAGAATAAGGATGGTGGATGATCATTGACGGAGGGAATGATTGTGGACGGTTTGGAGTGTGAATGGAATAGGGTTGGTGAGGAATTATTGGAATTAGTTTAGTAAGGTAGTGTATTAGGTTGGTGATTGTAGTGGATCCCTTTCCTAAAAATACATGTAATTTCTACTAATGTAAAATTTAGATTATACTATAGTTTTAATCGGAGTAAACTTAATTTAACGCGTCCACGTCACTCCACGATAAGGGCATAATTGTCAATTTATACGTACGGGAAGAATTTACATAGAACATTAGGGACGGGTCGCCACAACTACCATCTCAAACCCAATTCAAAATATAAAATTAGTTTTACACCCATTCTCTTTATAAAAAGTTATAGGCATGGACAACAAAAGATTTGACACGGATGAATTTGCAATTCCCGGTGATCTTGTCAAACTCTTCACCTTAAATGCAATTGGAAAAAGGTCAAGACAATCAAATGACAATCAGTGCAACCCATTATAACAGGTCTAGTTTTAATGGGGTCAAACTCACATCTGGAGAATAATTTCTTGCAATGGTTAGATCTGCAAAATGCACACACTAGCTCAGTAAACCACATACGAATGAAGAAACAAAAACCAGCAATCCAAGAATTAAATTTGTATGACTACCTAACATAAAATGGATGTATGTCTGATGAGTGTGTGCCTGCGGAAAACATCACATGCAAGCATTTTTTTTTTCTCAAAGAGGCATCCTTTGCCCCTTTATAATTGCATCTGCCATATAGGACTAGCCTTTCCATGACTGCTTTTTTTCTTTCCACTACCACAACCCATCCATGTGTTGGTGTATTCCATTAATATATATATATATATATATATATATATATATATATATATATATATATATATATATATAGGGCTACTGCATAATGTTGCTTGCGTGTATAATGGAGAAAGGCTGCAGTGCCTTGTGTGAAGAAACACAACCAAAGGCTGCTGCAGTGCCGTGCTTTTTTCTGATTTTCTGGTGTGTCCCTTAGATTGAAGAAGCATGACATCGGTTGCCGTGTAAAAAGAGTGATGCTAGGGTTTAGTTATAGTATGTAGGTCTATTGATAAATTTGATTTTTATTATTAATTTCATTTTGTACTTAATAGTAATTATGCAATAGGGTAAAATAGACAATTAATATTTAAAATTTACGTTGGGTGTAGAAAGAGGTTAGATGGGTTTAAATAAAAATTTCCCAAATTAAATGGCATTCAATTTGCTGTGTTTTAGTCCTTTGATAGACGGAGAAGGTTGAGTATCGCCAAACCAAGAAGGAAAAACACAATCTTCAAACAGTACCTAGACGGAGAAGGTTGAGTATCGCCAAACCAGGAAGAAAAAACACAATCAAACACCTTATATGCATTGGTTTTTTTGAATAAAAGGAGAAAGAAGCATATCAATGAGAGATGAAAGAAAAGGGATTATGGGGATCTAGTGCTATTGCAAAAACTTGAGGAAGTTGGAAGTTCTGTAAAGGTAAAATGCTGAAATTTCTGTAATTTGTGTGTGCTCTTCTTTCTCGTAGACTTGACTTTCATCTGATGCCTATTATGCAAAGGGTTCAAACTATACTCAACTGTACCTAGATGGAGAAGGTTGAGTATCGCCAAACCAGGAAGGAAAAACACAATCATAAAACTGTACCTGGAGAATAGGTATCCAGCTCTTTTCCGGCAACACGGTCTTGACCAAGAGAAAGAAAAGGAGGAACACAATCTGCGTTGTTGTTATTGATGATACATGCGATGAACCAAAGATAAGAAATTCAAATTCAAAAATTGTTATCAAGAAATCGAGGATAAAGATGAAGGAAACTATTGAACAATGAATTTAAATTGCTGATAAAAATTTAAAACGTGGGAAATATATAGAGAACGTGCTAGGAGGGTAGAATAGTAATAACAATTTAAAAAAAATCAACCTTATCAGAAAAATTGCTGACATGGAATCCTAGTCATTGGAGCTAAATAAAAAAAATAAGGAAAACTAATAAAAAAAGGGCTTGAAAACTTTGAGTTTTAATGATAAGGACAAAATAAAAGGAAAAGTGAATAGTACCAGGATTGACTTTTTAGTGTAAAAATGTGGTTTTTCGTTAAAGTGAACAGTACAGGGAGCTTTTCGTTAAAGTTCCCTAAAAATTGGACTAATCCTAATGTTAGGCTATAAAATTGGACCTATTTCAAGTTTCCCTTTTGTTAACCACTCTTATGTGCTGGTAATGCTTATTACCTTAATTATCACTATTAGATGAATTTTGAGATTTGTGTCCATCAGCTACACATATCTTACAATTTAAACTTATTTAACAGTGATAAAGATGATGGCGAACATTATCATCACTTGAGGGCGGTGAGCAAGATATTTCCCTTTACTTTTGTTTGATTGATTAAATTGTCAATTTTTAGTGTTCTATTGATGTTATGTTTGTAAATGTTTAAAGTCTTGTAGCAATACATCACTTGAAAAAGAAAACTTGAAGCAGTGTGCCTAAATTTTCTTTTGTTGTTAGGAGAGTAATGTGCTTAATTGAAATTTATTTCGTTTTGTGTGGTCGCGATGTAGGAGAGTCCAGAGTGGCTAATGTAACTTGTAGACTAAAATATCCCCTTCGTAGAATATTATTTGTATTAAAAAAAAATCCAACTCAACAATCGAGAAATTACTAACTAAGAGACGTGACTTAGACTTGTCGGTCATAGCAGTGTGCCCGCTCTTTTGCATTTAGGTTTCGAATTAGTTGTAGGTTAAACCTGTAACAAAATTTTCAAATGACACTTAATTCTCAATGTTCCGCACTAACAAGTTTTAACTATCGAGGCCGCGATGTAGGAAAGTCCAGAGTGGTTGGTGTAACTCGTAAACTAGAATATCCCCTACATAGAATATTAGTTGTATTAGAAAAATAAAAATAAAATTCTAACTCAACAATCGAGAAATTACAAACTAAGAGACATGACTTAGACTTGTCGGTCATAGCAGCATCCCGCTCTTTTGCATTCAGATTTCGAATTAGTTGTAGGTTAAACCTGCAATAAAATTCTCAAATGGCACTTAATTCTCAATGTTCCGCATTAACAAGTTTTAACTGCCAGAGGCCGCGATGTAGGAGAGTCCAGAGTGACTGGTGTAACTCGTAGACTAGAATATCCCCCTCATAGAATATTAGTTGTATTAGAAAAATAAAAAAAAAAAAAAAATTCTAACTCAACAATTGAGAAATTACAAACTAAGAGACGTGACATAGACTTATCGGTCATAGCAGTGTGCCTGCTCTTTTGCATTCAAGTTTCAAATAAGTTATAGGTTAAACCTGCAACAAAATTCTCAAATGACACTTAATTCTCAATGTTTTGCACTAACAAGTTTTAACCGCCAAAGGCCTGAAAAGAATGAAGAGTAAAAAGTAATTGGCAGCTTCAATGCTGTATACCAGAACAAGAAAACCAATCAAAGTTATGGGATTTACTCAGATAGAAAAGCAAAGGGTAGTTGATTTCCGGGCATCCGTGTGCCTCGGGACATACAGCTGCTACACGAGGCCCGAAAAATCATAGTCGAATCAAAAGTAATAATGTTTATAAGATTTGATATATTAATTCCGTTCGCTACTAGTATATCAAACAGGCACAAAACATATACCTCAACTCAACAAAACGAAATGAAAAATCAAGAAGTTCATACACTTTGTTTCCGCGGAGGCAAGCAACTTCCACATCCCCACCTTCTGCTGCATCACTTCCAAGAATATACTGGTACATTCGAGTTTGCGGTGAATTCTCTCCTCTTTTGCATATCAAATGTTGCAGGCACCTCAACTGTCATCACTCAAGACTCAAACAAAACCAAGAGGCTTCTGTTTTCCAAACTGCTTTCGTCCAGAGCTCGGAAAGCTTGCAGCCAATGTTCCAGCGAATGTCAACAAATGTCTTCTGCAAATATGATATCAAAGATGAATTGAACTGCAAAAAGAAAAAGATAAAGTACCAGTGAGACTGTGAGAGCATGATTTAGTACTTCAGTGTCGTGAGTTAAAAGTTGAAAGAAATGACGACTACACAAAAAAATAAACAATATGGAAAAGACAAATACACAAATTAAATAATTATAGACGAGGAAACATAATGAGATAAATAGAAATCAGAATGTTTTAATCACATGGATGATGGATCACGAAGGTTATAGATGATTGGTATCTTACCTTCCTCCGTGGGGATGTTAGGCTGATCAACCAAGAGCTGCTGGAAAGCACCCAAATCACTGGCACTGGGAAATTGATGAACGAACATCAAGTACATAAACTTAAGTCTTAAAAGAAGAAAGAAATATGTGGAAATATAACCATGATAAGAAATGGCTGACACATCTGCAGATTGCACCTAAGCTCCAAAATGCATCAAATTTATAGTATATGTGTAACCATAAAATAAAAGGTTATAGCACACTGAGGTTGAAATACAGTTCAGTTTGCTAATCTCAACGCCCAAACCCCTGCTCGGAAAAGATAGAATCGAAGCTCAGAAAATGAGAAATTCAAATTATAGAAACAAGTAAATAAATAAAAAAGGGTGGCAGCAAGGGGCTAGAATCTCAAAATAGATGGCTTTTGGTATTAACTGTTCAGTCTCCCTCGATGTTATATGTTAAAGAAGAATAAGAGTAAGTTGTATTACATAACACCTTCCAAACTATAACAGACTCTCTTCACATTCAAAAGGATCAAGTTCCTAAACAATCAGGAAGGTAAAATATCAGTTACGGTGAGAAGATAAGTACTTCGCACACCTGGGTTTCAAGGTAAGTTGTGAGAGTGCTGTAACCAATGATGACTTCAAAAGGTACCTGATAACAGAAGGGAAAAAAAGAAAAATATTCACAAACTAGGTTAACGTGATCTCGACCCATATATAACTAGAAAAAAAAAAGGTTTAATTACATTGGTGCATGTGTGCGTGTGTGCGTGGGCGTGTGTGTGCGTGCGCGTGCAGGAGAGGACCAGATACTTTTGCAAGAATTTAGATGAACTTTCTAATACACCCAATTACCACTAAGTAGCCGAATTTATAGGAATGAAATCTGGCAATACCAGATTTGATATCTCAAAGCTAACACACAACAATTTATCATTTAAGACATAGAAAAGTTGCATACTCAGAGCAATGCATGTCCTGAAGAAGCATAAGCCCATCCAAGCAATCCGCAAGACTGGGTTTTACACCAACTCGTTGCTGCAGTTGTTTTGCACTCAACTGACTAGAACCACCGCCTTTTACCATCTGCCTACCATCGCGATGAATCTTCCCGAGAGACAATACAATAACATGAAACTCTTCCCTGAAATTAATAACAGAAATTCAAAAACTTTCCCCCTTTTTCCACCTAAAAAATGCTAAATAATCATTATAAAAATTGAAATACTAATCTATAAAATGACTACTAACAAAAATTCATATGCAAATAAGCACCGGCTGCTATGCTTTCAATTGGAATTATCATGGTTTAGGACTAAAATGGATACAATTGTAGCTCACCCACAATTACTTTAGTCTAAAGAAGGAGGCGAAATCGCACTGTAGAAATGAACAGTGTTTGCGCCCAGATTTCAGTTTATATACAGGATTGCCATTTGGCTGTTTTAGACAACTTTATCGCACTGTAGTAATGAACAGTATTGCCCGCCCGGATTTCAGTTTATATACAAAATTGCCATTTGAGTGCTTTTAGCCAACTTTCACTTTGTTTCCATCGGGGAGAGAGAAGTTTATATACAAAATTGCCATTTGAGTGCTTTTAGCCAACTTTCACTTTGTTTCCATCGGGGAGAGAGAGGAGGGGGACATGAGGCCTGACAAATTGGAGAGAGACGATCGCTCCCGTTTTTCAGTCCGAGCCAGCTGGGTGTCGTTGTGGCGAGAGGAGATGAGGGGGACAGAGGGACTGACAGATTGGAGAGAGATTGGAGCTGTGGGTTTTGACTGAGTGAGAGAGAGTTCTTAGAGAGAGACATGGACAAGGAGAGAGATACAGAGAGCAAAAAAATGGTTGTGTGCATTGTCTGGGGTCAACCGGTTACGCACACAGTCAGTGAGGAGGGATGGGTGAGGGAGGAATGGCAGCATGTGAGTTTTCTGCTTTCTCCCTTCATTAAACGGTAATGCATTTTCTTTATTCATTGTTAACTGTCTAAGTTACCATTTACTTTGTTAAAATTGTCATTCATATTTTGTTCTTTCATTTAAATTGTAATGCATGTTTCTAAATTCTTCGATTGGGTTCTGCGATTATGTCTCTGTTTTTATAAAGGGTGCACTGATTTCCTTCTTTTTTTCTTGATAAATTTTTGTGTAATTTATAAATTTTCTGTTTTAAAATTGTTACAGATTTTTTTCCTTCTTTAAAATTGTGATAGATCATTGTAGATTGTTTAGCTCACCTTAGGGTTAAACTTTTTCAGTTTATTGTTTTTAATTGTTGTTTACTGTTAGATTAGCCATTCCATTTATTCAAACTGTCATATATCTTTTTTCTATCATTAATGCCGTCATAGATATTTTATGCTTAGCTAACTATTAGGGTTTCCTCTTAGTCTTTTGTAGGTTGTTTAGTTCAACTCTAGGGCGATGACTAAGGGAGGAATGGCAGGGTGTGGTTTTTCAGTTTTCTCCCTTCATTCAAATGGTAATGCACTATTTTTTATTCATTGTTTAGTGTCTAATTTGCCATTTCCTTGGTTAAAATTGTCATTGAAATTTTTTTCTTTCATTCAAATTGTAATGGTTGTTTATAAGTTGTTTGGTTGGGTGCTAGGATTATTTCTCTGTTTTTGTAAATTAGAGCCCTGCACTACTTTTATTTTTTTCGTTTCTTGATAAATGTTTGTGTGATTGATCATTTTTCTGTTTTTAAATTGTTACAGCTTTTTGCTCCTTCTTTAAAGTTGTCATAGATCATTGTAGGTTGTTTAGTTCACCTTAGGCTTAACTTTATCAGTTTATTGTTTTAAATTGGTGTTAACTGTTTGATTGGCCATTCCATTTATTAAAATTGTCATAGATATTTTTTTCTATCATGTCTCACAGATATTTTTTTCTATCATGTCTCACAGATATTTTTTCTGTCTCATTTTTGGCTGTGAGATTGTGTTTGCAGGTGCTATAAAGCAGTGCTCAACACATACCCAAGCACGCAAACACTCAGACACCTCCACAACTCACCACCCCACCTCTATTTTAGCCTTCCAGATCAACCAGTTTTGCAACCTGTGAATGTCTTCAGGTAATTTTTTGTTTCTTTTGGTTTGCTTAAATTCATGTGATTAAAATTTGAAAAAAATAAAGTGAAAAGGATGCAATTTTATATGGTAAATGTGCTTAACGATTGGACATGTTGTTGAATATTAGCTATGTGGTTTGAATTGAATATGTGATTGATTATTAAGTATGTTGTTTGAATTGATTTGGATATGTGGTTTATTGAGTTGGAATTTGGATATATGCTAATTTGAATTGGTTGGGAGTTTGCTCTGAGAATTTTTTTGCCCTCTGCTATTTTATGTTAATTGTTAGGTAATTTGAAGGGAGGATTATATGAAAGGGTGTGTGAAAACAACACTGTGAATTTTTTTTCCCTCTGCTATTTTATGTTCATTGTTAGTTGATTTGAAGGGAGGATTATATGAAAGGGTGTGTGGAAACAAAATGATGAAGACTTACTGAGAGGTGTTTTATTTTTGTGATTTGGGTTTATAGTTCTTCTAAATGCTGTTTTAATTGAGTTTTCTGTGTTCGGTCGATTCGTTGTTGTGGATGCCTGGTACGTTTTTTTCTTTCAGTTAGGAAATAGTGCCTTTTAGAGTTTGTAATTTTTGGTTGGGGTTTTTTCAAGTTGCTGTGTTAAAGGTATATGACGTTTTTTTTCCCTTCATTTTGTTTGCTGTTGAGACATTTTTTTTCCGCTTTAATCTTGCTGATTTGGGATGGTTTTTGCGTTGTATTTTTGTTATGAGTTTGTTGTCCCAGCTCATGACTTTGCTCTTTTCCAAGCAGCCCACCACGCTGTATATCTGTATTTGAATTTGATTTGTTTATATAGTTATATTTCCTTTGTGAGGAGATTTATGTTTGCTGAATAAATGCACAAGAAATTGGATCTTGAGGCTTAATTTAATTTAAGAACCATATAAGATGAAGGTTGAAGAAAGGGTAGCATTCTCACATATAAGTCATTGACAATGTTACACTTCAAAGAAAAATAATTCAAACTAAATACTTTGTATTGAGAGAAGGGCACCAAAATCAATTAGAGCATAGCAAGTCGATGGACAAGACTCTTGAAGTGTTTTTGTATAAAAATTATAGTTGTCGTGGTTTTTGCTAATTTACTGGAAAGAGGGAGTCATTAGGTGAGTGAGCTTATGGTTTTATAGAGAAGAATGAAGCTTGCCTCCTTTCTTGCTTTGATAGTTTGTATGATTGTTATATGTAAGAAGGAACTAATGGAAGGAAGATTCATATTTGAGTTTGTGGGTGGATACGTACATTAAAAGTGGTATGATAATTGGATTGGGGTCTGGCCACGCTTCTGGTATGGCCATACAATATATAGGTCTGCAACTTGGTGCAGGTGCTTTGAAAGATATAGTCGGGATACTTATATTAAAAATAGTGTGTTTATGCTATTAACGGTGTCTTCGTTTGGTTGAACACTATTATGCGATATGCTCTCTGTTTGTAAAGCAAAATAAACTGGTTGGAGTACCTTCTAATGGGCCATATATAGAACTTTGCATTACCGCAGTTTGAAAAGCGGGTATTTAATCTTTGGCATGCCATTGTCTTTATTTAATAATTCTTTGAATGAAACTCTGATGGAGAATTGAAATAAAATGAACAACAAATTGGAGAATATAGGGATGGTTACATGAGGAATTTTTTTTTTGTGCATTTTGTCATTGGCATCTAATTGCAGGTTCTTCTCTCTCTCTGTTAAGTTATCAGTGGTAATGTTTTTCCTGCACTCTTAATCCTTGCAGTTCACAGAGTCCTTATTGATCCTGGAATTGTTCTTAATTATCTTTGTTGAATAGAGGATATGTTCTGTAGGTTTTAGGGTTTGGGGAAAATTTTGAGCTGCATTACTGTTTTAATGTTTTGGGAACATGTTGAAATTCTTTAATAGGATTTTTTTGGCTAACACTCTTTAGGTAAATTCCTAGCTATTTACTGGTTGGCATCCAGTGGATTGGCATCCATATCTTATAAATATGTTGGCCAAGACATATGTTAGATTTCATTTGTTTTTTCATTTTCATTTCTTATAATCAGTGTGTGTGAGTGCAGTGTCTATGAGTATAATGTGTGTGAATAATTAATTAGCTCACAGGTTTGTTGGGTCAGTTCAACTACAACCCTGATGAAGTTAGTTTTACATCACAAACACATATTTATAGAAGTTTAGCCACCTTGGCAAATACCACTTTTTAGTTATTTTCATGGTCTGTTTAGTTGGTTTTCATGCTCTAACCTCTACTTTTGTAAACTAGATTGTGCATTTCCAGTTGTTAGGCATGATGGTGTTACCTAAAGATGTAGATATTGCGTTGCTTTTGTGTCATGCAGTATTAACATTCTATCTTGCCTCTTAGATAATAATACAATGACATTACATAAAATTTTAGTTAGTTTTCATGAGACAATTTCAATTTCTTTGCTTTGTTTGAAAATTGGTGTGTTTATCTTCTGGACACTTAATCGATTTAGCTTGCAGTTTAACTATTGCGGTTTTTATGTATTTTGGTTTAACCTGGATTTCATTTCTAGAATGAGCATGTGTCTCTCATTGTATCTAGAAGTTATTTTGGTTGAAGTAGCATGCTTAACATTTGTACTCTGGAGTTGCGTAATTTTCCTTATTGTATTTTTTGGATCGGAAAATTTTAGATGAGAAATAGTGGATGATATATGTTTCTTCGGTAAAGTATATTACTATCTCAGATAAAGTATATAACTAACATGCTAAATTCTACAGATAATACTTGCAGAACTTGCAACTAATGCCTATACTATATTACTAATTGGTGTAGCTTTCCTACAATCCCTGTTGCAACAGTGTGTACTTACTGCTAATAGAATTTCGCTACTATCTCTGAGCTATTATTTTCATTGCTGTTCTGTGAGTTAATGCTAATCGATTTGCTTTGTTTCTGATTTTCAGAAAGTTGGATCGATCGCTGGAGCACTTGGCCCTTTGACTTTTGAGGTATATTAATTAACACTGGTTTCATAACTGTTCTTACATTTATTTTTTTCACATTAGGATTAGATTTAGCTATCTAATTATAGCATCCTTTTCGTATATATGACCGCGATAACAGTATAATTTGAATATATATGACCGCATTAACAGTAAAATGTGTTATTGTTACATCTTAAGTTATTGTAATGTAACAAATAGTCATGCCATCAAACCTAAAACTGAAACATAATTGTAAATAAAACGTAGTTGTTTGCAGTTGAACAACGTAGATAAACATGCTGTGAGACGACCGATTCCAAAACACATTTTAACAACTTTATCCGGCTAATAATTCATAACATTATCAAGAATAAATGACTGGCCATCAGTTAAACCCGTCTGAGATTTACCCTTTCTTTGTTGCCCTTTCATGGATTCAATCCATTCCACCATCACAGTTTTTGTTATTTTTAGAGTCTCCCCATGCTTTCTGGAATGCGTTTTCAATCTTAATAATATCTGCTCTGTTGCTTGGAATTATCAGTGGTTTCAATTATTCATTTTCTTTTCTTCTTGAAGAGCATGACTGAAGTTTTATCACTGAGTTTCACAGACAAACATAGTAAACTTTTCAAATAGTCTTTAAATTTACCCTATATATTTTTCCTTTTCTTTTTCTGACACATGTTCCCATGCTGACAAACAAAGTATAATAATATGTATGATGCCTTAATATGGTGGATTACCTTAGCTGCTAACCTTCCGTCACTGCCTTGCTTTATGCATGATCGAACTAATTTACTTTTGAATACATGCTTTTTTAGATCTTCTTAGTTTTGTTACAATATTGTTACTGTGATCTCCACTGGTTCTTTAAATGGTTTGGTTTTTCAATCAGTTAAACACTTTTTCAAAATTGAAACAACATTATAGTTCTAAGCATAATCATCTGATTAGTCTCCCCTTTAGCATAATTTCTCGAAACCATTTTCTTTGGGCCATTTGTAGAAAGATGGAAACCTTTCAGATAAAATTTAGAACATTTGGTTTAGGAATTACAGAGAGAAATAGAGAATCTCCGACCAAATTGTGCAAGAATTTAGCCGGGATTTGAGGGTTTTAGTTCAGGGTTTGTTTTTTGCGATTTACACACACAGAGAGATAGAACAAAGGTGAACGAGAGAGGGAAGGATTTTATGCAAGGGTTGAAGCAAAGGGGTAAGCAAGGTATGGGTAAGGAAAGGGTACGGACGCATAATCAATTTGACTACACGTGTAATTCATAAATTTATATTGTCTGAATGAGTTTTGGCAAGTATATATACTTAATGACTAAGTGGTTCTAAATATTAAACTAATGGAATTTGGATCTCATCGTTTCTATTTATGATACATATAACTAAATGCATTGGTTTTGGTTCGAGTATCATGTAGAGAATTTCTTGCTAATTGAACATGTTTGGTTTTGAGTTTCTGGATATAAAATTTACTATAAAAGGGTCTGTCTCTTTGAAATTTTGACCATTATTTTTCTGATCAAAATAGAGGACTTTGATTGTTCTATTATACATGACCTATATTTTTCACATTGTTGAATTATTTATACTATTAGGATTATTAATATGATCATCATCAAAATTATGGTATTATTTCAACATACTTTTGCTTTCAAGCAATGCAAATTTATCATTTTTCAATTGGTTGTTTGGTTTTCTCAATTTATATCGTTTGTTTGCTCTGTGCTTTGTTTCTCATTTTTGGTTGTCTCTGTGTTCCTTTGATAGTTCATAAATTTATTAGCTTCTTTGTTTATGTTGGTTTTGATGTTGTCTATGACAACAAAAAAACAAAATTCCTAAAATACGTAATTATTAATGTTATATTACATTTATGATTCAGGGTAGATAAAATGGTGAAAGAGATTGATCGAAGAGAACAACAAATTCTAGGAGGTGTTTTTGTAAAAAATTTAAGGGATCTAATTATAGCTCGACACAATGAATTGAATCAAGGGACGATTAAGAGGTATTCAGATACTGCCCCGGGACCGAGTACAAAGCAAGAAGTTAAAATAGAAAAAACAAGGCTAGGTTTGCGTGTTTATGGTAAGGGTCCGAACCGACACAAGTTGGTGGTCCACACTATCTATTCACCTGAAAATCGAAGCAATCCACCAAAAGAGCAACTTCCGTTGGATGAAAATCTTTAGCAACCTTTTTTGGGGTTTTTTGATGGGATCTACAAGCTTTGTCGCAAGAAGAATGTTGGAATTTTGATGCTCTTGCTTGCCTCCACTGCAACAGCCTTTTGGGTTTTCAATGTCTAGAAACGAAATGTGTCTTCAATAAGATGATAGTAAAGTCAACCTCTTTTGTTTGCTCATAAGCACAATAATGTAAACAATTAATCATTTTACAGTTTTAAAGATATTTTAGTAGCTTTATCAACAAATATGTATTGCTTTCTATAAAAAATATTGTATCTCAATGTTTGTATTCTGCAAGTTCTTTGTTTACAACCATATCTAGATTAATAGAAACTCTGGTGGTTGTTGTGTGTGTTTTAGGTGTATTTTTTTAGTAAAGAAGATAGGGTGGGCAAGCGATTTATATTGTTATTTTCAATTCATACAGTTACTATTTAAATATGGAAGGCATTGATATCATGCAAGAAATCCAAGAACTAGAAATAGAAGGACTAAAATAATTTTTAAGCCACTTAGCACTACGTCATTCATTTAACACATGAAAATTAAACATTGAACACATTTAATCGACTGAATGCTTATATAAAGCTTGAGATAACTGAGCATGTATTTGTACCAAACCCTGTTCGAATTGAATGGTTGTTGTATTTGTTCCAAACACCATTTCAATTGGATGATTGGTTTATTTGTCCTAAACCCCATTAGAATTGTATTTGCTTGGATGGGTTGTTAGTATAGGGATAGTTAGATTCAGAATTTTGTTTTCGTATTTTGTGATTGGGATCTAATTACAGGTTTTGGTTTTGCATGTGTCCATATTTCAGTCTCTGTTCTCTCTGTGTAGTTAGTTTGGTTTGTTTTTAGATTCTTAAATAGTGCTGCTTAATATTGTTTGTAAGGCAATTTTTACGACTGGGGGAGCAGGGATACTGTAGCAAATTAACTTAAGAGTTGTGAACAAATACATGCTATTACATACTTTGTCTCATGAAACCACAATGCATGTTTGGTGCAGGGTGGAGTTATGACAAAATAAAGCATTACTACAAACAACTAAGGGGAAATATGAAAGATCATAGGAAATATTCTTAGCGGCTTTTTACAACAAACTTGAACATGCAGTGTTTCACTACACTAAAACCAAAACATATCTGCAAAAACGCCTCACATTCTGCATTGCTAATGGGGTTTAGTTTGAATATCTCTTTCTTGAGTTGCTCTACACAACCTCACAGTGCATGTTAACTTTGAGTTCTGCAGTTACAACTCTACTAACCTGAAGCAAAAATAAACCACCTTTATAAGTCCACTATTTTAACAAATGTAATTTTCTTTTCCGGTGCTTTCTGTTTCACACAATGCGACTTTATGAATTTTTTATTCATTGTTCAGTTTGATCGCCTTATATTATTCATTTGGTTTCTGCTTTGTTTCTTTTTTTTTTATTCTCGCTGTGATCTTCTGATTATCTAAATGTTGTATGGTTTGTTTTTTTTCTTTTCAATTATGTCTCTGTGATTCTATTTTTTTAACAGATTTTAAAACATCTTGCCCATTCCAATTAATTAAAGTTATAACATATCCTCATTCATTTAACACGTATGAAAAGTATGGATTAGGGGTTTACATTTTTACGGTCTTTAGCTGTGATAAAAAAGTTGTTCCTCACATTAAAGAGGAATTTCAAGTTGAATTAACACCATGACAAAATGTTTCATATGCTAACTTACCTTGGAGTCACTTCAATCCATTTTTTCCACCATCACAGGTTTTTCATGATTCTTTTAAAATTTCTTTTTCTTAAAAATAAAATTGTTCCAATCAACTTATCGATGTGTTGACATGTTTAAGTGGCGGTGCTTAAACTCAAAACATCTGAGAGTATTTCTATCATTAATAATTTGTATCAAACTCAACGTTTAATAAGAGTCCAACCTGCAAACTTTATTAAACAGAATGATTGAATTGCATCATAGATTTCTATGTTTCCCTAAACATATTTAATGAAAATGTTTTGCAACGTCTACGGGATCAGACATATAGTAAATGCAAGCTTTAAGCTTCGAACTCTCAAATGATGCATATCCTGTAGGATACATCACAAATGTTTTCTATGTATGTTGTTGATTAAGTACGTGAGGTGCAACTCTCTAAAGCGAATCAAACCTAAATAATTTGTTTGTTTCTGTCAAATTTATAAATGCATGTCTTCCAATATTTATGCCGTTAAGCTGTACATTAATTTTTATAGTTCAATGTTTGTCCTGTTTTTCGCTTCTCTCTAATTATATATGTCTTTATATTTTGTCTTCCTATTTCTCTAGGTTCTGTTTTGATCGTTGAAGTTCTGCATTCTTCTTTGGTGGCATTCATACGCAGGCACGCTTTCTTCTCTACAACGGTTAGATTTCTATCCCTTTAAAGAACCTTCACCTTTTTCAATTTTTTTCTCTTTTCTCGGTTTACACGTTCAATCGTCGGTGCATGCTTTTTTGAATCATAATAACATTGTTATTCGATATTTATGCTGGTTTCCTTTATCACAATTTTTTAGCAATCATCATTTCATATGGTTAACATAGTTGTTTCATCATCACATTGCTTCTGTTAGAAAGTAAACCACTGCCGTGTGGTTTTTTCCGTTTATGTAGATATATGTCTAGAAGAATAGGGCTATCTAGGAATGCCGCTAAAATTGAGCGTGCCGCTTCGCCTACTTCTATTGCGGTTGTTAATCTCGATGATATGGTGTTACAAGATGTTCCCACCACTTATGACGACGAATACAACAATACTTCAACTTCTTTACTATTTTTAAACAAAGAAAACAACCCTCCCCAAACATTTGCATCAAGTTTTGAACAACATACTCCCGTCAAAGGTTTTCTTACCTCACATTCAGCAGTTGGAACAAGTTCTCATCAAATTTCTGTACCCCTTTTTCTTGCTGACCATGCCACTGTGCACCGGTTGTTGACTAGAGATGCTCCAAGCATTCATTCTGTTACAAACCTGCCCATCACTGGGCAGGCCACCTATCAGAAAAAAAGAAAGAGTATGCTCTCTTTCAATATAACTTTGTTTATATTTTCTTGCTGATTTCAAAATTTGACTTATCTCCGTTAATTAATTTCTATCAATTGGTTTGATGTATGTTTCTATTATTCTTTGTTTTTATAGGGATTGATCCAGAATATGTTGATTTTGGATTAAGAAATTATCAATGTCAATATTGTAGTGCTCTATTTTGGTCTGCAGAGCAGAAAAAGAACCATCCTGAGCGTGCTTCTTCTGTTTCTACCCCGCAGTTTACTGCATGTTGCATGAGTCAAAAAGTTCAACTCCCACGTGCTAAACCCACACCCATTTTTTTAGATCAGTTGTTAAATCCCATAAATTCTCAAAGCTTTTTACAGTTTAAAAGAAATATTAGATCGTACAATTCAATGATGGCATTAACTTCAATGGGGGCAAAAGTTGATCAAACGATCAACAAGGGTCGAGGTCCATATGTTTTTAAAATTAATGGTCAAGTGCATCATTTGATGGGTTCTTTGTTGCCTCCGGAAGGAGATAGTCCTAAATTTGCACAACTCTACATTTATGACACTCAAAATGAAGTCAGTAATCGTATCGGTTGTTTGAACAGATCAGAAGCATCTGAAAAACTTGATCAACAAGTTGTTAGTGGCCTCATTAAAATGCTAGATGAGTGTAATGAGGTTGTTCAACTTTTTAGGCAAGCCAGGGATAGAATTGATCAAAGGTCCACAAGTAATTTACGTTTACGTTTGTACTGTGCACAAAGTAACCATGATGTGCAGTACAATCTACCGACGTGTGACGAGATAGGTGGCTTGATAGTTGGGGACATTGGCCAATTTCACACGGAAAGAGATATTGTTGTGGAGCATAGGACAACTGGCCTACAGAGAATCACAAAGTTACATCCTAAATACATGGCTCTTCAATATCCTCTTCTTTTCCCATACGGTGAAGATGGGTACAGGAAAGGTCTTCCTTGGAATCCAAATTTTAGGGGGAAAAAACCAAAAAATGGGGGGGTATCAATGAGAGCATTTTTGTGTTATCAAATTCAAGATAGACCTGGACATAGTAACACCCTGTTAAAAGGTGGCAGATTGTTTCAACAATACTTGGTTGATGCATATGCGACGCTTGAAGAAGATAGGTTAGATTTCATTAGAGCAAATCAAGATTCTTTTAGAATAGAAGGTCTTAAAGGAATTCATGAAGCGCTCAAAGCAGGAAATGCAACCAGTTCATCTGTTGGCAAAAGGGTGATTTTGCCAACTTCATTTACTGGCAGTGTTAGATACATGATAAATAATTATCAGGATGCCATGGCTATATGTCGCCACCTTGGAAATCCTGATTTATTTATCACTTTCACCTGCAATGCTAAATGGCCTGAAATTATTGAAGATCTGCGTGATAAACCTGGTTGTAAAGCTGAAGACAGGCCAGATTTAATTTCCAGAATTTTTAAAGCAAAACTTGACCATTTGATTAAATACCTCAAATCAGGAAAACCTTTTGGCGATATCGAATCTGGTTAGTTCATTACTCTTGACCAATTTTTTCCTCTTATTTGTTTCTATCTTATCATTGCAACTCCTAAGAGTCCATTCTTTTGATAGTTCTGCATATATTTTTTGAAAACAGTGATTTACACGGTGGAGTTCCAAAAAAGAGGTCTTCCTCATTGCCATATCTTACTATGGGTTAATCAACATTATAAATGTCATTCTCCTTATGATGTTGATTCTATCATTTCGGCTGAGATTCCTGATGAAAAATGTGACAAAGCTGGGTATGATGCAGTTTCGCAGTACATGATCCACGGCCCATGTGGTGTTGCGAATCAATTTTCGCCTTGCATGAAAGAAAACAAGTGTTCAAAAAAATTTCCTAAATCTTTCACAAGTGAAACCACTTTTTCCACAGAGGGTTTCGTTGCATATAAGCGTCGAGATATAGAAAATCTATTTGTTCTAAAAAATGGAATCAAGCTAGATAATACATTTGTTGTCCCTTACAACCGTGAGCTATTATTGAAGTATCAAGCACATATAAACGTTGAATCATGCTGTCAATCAACACTCATTAAGTATCTTTTTAAGTATATAACTAAAGGTGTTGATCGAACCAGAGCTGTTTTTGAGGATGACAAGTTTGATGAGGTTGTGGCTTATCTAAACTGTAGATACTTATGCCCATACGAAGCAGTGTGGAGATTGTTACAATTTCACATTCATTTTAGAGAACCATCGGTTGAGAGGTTGTCTGTACACCTTCCATCTGACCAAAATGTTCTTTTTAGAGAGATTGATGATCTAAACCATGTTGTTAACGACCATAATCTTGAAAACACTATGTTAACACAGTGGTTTCAAACCAATGTCCAAGACCCTGATGCACGTATGTTAGCTTACGTTGAGTTTCCTACCAAGTATGTTTGGAAAAATGATGAGAAATAATGGACCCGTAGAAAAAGAGGTAGATCTCTAGGAAGGGTTGCCTATATTCACCCTGCTGCAGGTGAATTATACTATTTGAGGTTGCTGCTAAATTACCAAAAAGGCTGCTTTAGTTTTGATGATTTAAGGACCGTCAAAGGCATTCTTGAGCCCACATTCCGAGCTGCATGCACCTCACTTGGCTTATTAGGGGATGATAAGGAATGGAATAGCGCTATGTTAGAAGCGGTTGTCACTGCATCGTCCTTTCAATTGAGGCAATTGTTTGTCACATTGGTTCTCTTTTGTGATGTTGCTGATCCATCAACTCTGTTTGAAACACATTGGAAAACGATGTGCGATGACATTTCGAAAAACATGATCGATGTTTTTGGCCTACGAGATGTCTCTAAATACCAAGATCAACTTAGAAATTCACTTTTGTACGAGTTAGAAAAATTGTTTGTTGCTTCAAATAGTTCTTTGTCAACGCATCACCTACCACAACCAAACAAGTTGATGATGGATAGAGTTACAAATAGGAGTTTGAGGGAAGAGTTAGATTACAATGTTGACTCACTAAAACAAGAGCACTCAAACCTATTCAGACAGTTAAATAGAGAGCAAAAATATGTTTATGACAGTGTCATCCAAACAATTCAGAACAACAAATCTGGCATGTTTTTTGTACATGGTCATGGTGGAACAGGCAAAACTTTTTTATGGACTACCATCATGGCTAGAATTAGATCCCAAAATCAAATTGTTTTAGCAGTAGCTTCATCTGGAATTGCCTCCCTCTTACTTCCTGGTGGAAGAACGGCTCACTCTAGATTTAAAATTCCTATCAACATCACAGATTGTTCGGTTTGTGAAATTAAAAAAGGGACTCATCTTGCAAAACTAATCATTGAAGCTGCTCTCATTATTTGGGATGAAGCCCCCATGAATCATAAACGATGTTTTGAAACCCTAGATAGGTCCATTCGCGATGTTCTTAAAGGGTCAAAACCAGGTTTTGACCATTTGCCATTTGGAGGTAAGCCGATTCTTATTGGAGGTGATTTCAGGCAAATTCTTCCTGTTGTTCCAAACGGTAGTGTTGCTGACATTGTCGAAGCTTCATTGACGAGTTCATACCTTTGGCCATATTTAACAAAAAATTTTTTGAAGCAAAACATGAGGCTTTCGAAAACAAGTTTGGACGAAAGAGAAAAACAAGAACTCGCTCATTTTGCAAAGTGGATATTAGACATTGGAAACGGTACTGCTGCCAACTCTTTACCTTCAACTAATGAAGAAACCTCTTGGGTTCAAATTCCAGAACAATTCCTTATCCGTTTTGATGAAGATCCCATTAAAGCCATGGTTTCAGCTGTATATACGAATTTCAAAACTAATTTTCGAGATGTGCCATATTTGAAAGAAAGAGCTATTGTCACACCACTAAATGACACAACAACTGAAATAAACACTTTTATGTTGGGTATGGTTCCTGGTGAAAATCATACCTATCTCAGTTTTGATTCAGTGTCTTCTTCAACAGAAAATTTAGAAAATTTAGATGTGCTTTATCCAAATGAATTTCTAAACCAACTTGATTTACCTGGTTTACCACATCATAAGTTAGATTTGAAAGTTGGCACCCCAGTGATGTTGCTCAGAAATTTAAATCAAAGCGGTGGATTGTGTAATGGAACACGATTGGTTGTCATGCAATTGAACGACAGAATTATACAAGCAACAATCATAACAGGAAGCAACATCGGTGAAAAGGTTTATATCCCCAGGATAATTACTGAATCATCTCAACATAAATATCCCTTTACTTTGCGAAGGCGACAATTCCCTCTAAAAATTTGTTATGCGATGACAATCAACAAAAGCCAAGGACAATCCTTAACAATTGTTGGCCTATATCTATCGCAAACTGTTTTTTCACATGGACAACTATATGTTGCGCTATCCAGAGTCACCTCAAAAAAGGGTCTCAAAATTGTTATTGCTCACGATAGCGACATGCCCTACGGTTATACAAAAAACATCGTTTATAAAGATGTTTTAAGACATTTACATGAAGGTATAACTTTGCATTATTATTCTTTCCATTTGTATATTTTTGTAAACATGACTCCACCATTTCTTTGTTAAATCACCTTATTCAGTTTTGAATTTAATTTGCTTATAAATTGTTTATATATCTAGATTAATGGAGGAGCAACCAATTCGTTTTTTGACGCCATACCAGCCAGCAAACAAACTCCACATCAGGGTATGCAGAATATGGGTTACAAAAAGCATCGGAGATAATCCTCAACCTATAAGTCTTGATTGCGTCTTCGTTGATAAAGATGTAAGATTTTTACACTTTTTAACTTATCATTGAATGCTATCATTTTTACTTATCCAAATATGCACACCATGTTCTTAGTACAACAAACTTTGTAATCAAACATATACTAAATTTCACAAAAAAAAAAATTCCTTTATAAAGTTCGCTACCCAATTATGCATCGCTTACATAATTAACATGTATTTGGTTAATTGTTTTACTAGATATAATCTTGGGCCTTAATATTAATTTTTGTATTGGGTTAACAAATTCATGCAGATAGGCAACAAATGAAAAACCCATTTTCTCCATTTGATGGCATGGCTTTCAATAAATTTCATTCTTAAAAAAAAAAAATTCACAGTGAACCATGCACACTTTTCCTATCTTTGCATTTCACTACAAATATTATATTTTGTTTTCTTTGAGAAAACTTTTGTAACTATAGAAACAAAACTAAGTATGAACTATCAATTCTTCTTTTCCTTAACTTTTCTTCATTATTTTTTAACCTATACAAATCAAACTAAATGTGATTTTGCAAGGTTGTTTCAACTCCTACCGATTTGATTCTTGGAGTAATCTCCATTGTTATCTTGCATATGATCTTAAATGCTATCTAAGTAGCCACAACTATACTATACTGCCTGTTTACATGATTCTTAAATTATATGCGTTAAATGTTATCCCACTCATTTAGTATTACTTCTGATTTTAAATTTCTCCTTATAAAAGGGAGATGCAGTTCATGGAACCATGAATAATCGAGACATCCAATTTTTTTTGGACCATCTAAGTGTTGGCAATGCATACGAAATCAGCAAATTTCGTGTCGTTCACAACAGGAGATCAAGCAAGGTTGTCCCTCATGCAGCCATGATTGAATTGAATAGGAAAACCGCAATCATTCATGTTCACAAAACAAGTCAAGAGCTCCCCATGCACTGGTTCAATTTAATTGAGCTTAATCAACTTCATCGGAGAATCGACAACGATGTTGAGCTTACAGGTAACAAATTTAGTTTCAAGTGCCTCTCAAACATCTATGATGATCAATTATATTTTTTTGTTGGCCTCGGTGTGCACTCATTCCTACCATTAAATATTATATATAGATGTGTTTGGTTGCCTAATGGCTGTTCAACCAACTGAAGAGATCACTATCCAGAACACAAGAGTTGCAAAGAAAAGAAATATTAACCTGCAAAATATTAGGTAATTTCTATTTATGTTTAACTCTAAATATTATTTATATGGCACCCTATTTATGACATACACCAAACTCTCATCTTTTGTATTACTTACAGAGACGAAACAGTGAGAATAACCTTATGGGGAGAGGCTGCAACAGGTTTTGAGAACAATGGAATACAAGCGCTTTTGCCACCAGTATTTGTTGCTTTCACAAGCCTGAAAGTTAAACAATATCAAGGTTATACCATGCCATACTTTATCTAACTACTTCAAGTTTGAGTTTGTTGATTGTTATCTCATATTTACAGGAAAACCTGTTCTCGGAAGCACAGGATCAACGGTTTGTGTTTTCAATCCAGAGATTCCACAACTCTCTGAATACAAACACATGTAAATCGATAACCCTTATTTAATAACTTATGCGTTTATATTTCTTCGATAAATCTTTCTCACCCTAAACATGCACAAAATAGGTTTAAGCATCTAAGATCACCTCTTCAAATCCTGCCCACCTCAGCTGAGATGTATACGGGCCGTGCAATCGGTGCTACTTTAGAGTCAAAAACAATTGACGAGTTGCTTTTACTTGATCCTGCCTTGCACAAGGTTAGTTTGTCATTACCAACCTGTTCACCGAAGTCACCTCTTTTTAATAATAGAATTTTCATGCTACATCTAACTTCACCATCTCTTGCTTTGTTTCTCTATTTGTTTATACTCCATGTTTGCAAAGTGAATTTGAAAACCCTGTGTTTTCATAACAGAATGCAAGTTTCGTATGCCAAGCAACTATTGTTGGATTTGATTTAACTAAGGGTTGGTGGTACAAATCATGCCCGTCTTGCCATAAAGTTGTCAAGAAAAACTCTGAATCGTTTCACTGCAATGAACATGGGTTCATAAACACATTACCTGAACCATGGTAATATACTTCTACACCTATTTTATATCTAATAGTTTAATTAAGTTGCTGAATCGTTTTTTATTATCTTGCGATTATGACAAATAAGAGTCGTATCCCCAATGATTACATTGTTACTACTGTTTCACCCTTGGGGGTATATTATTAGTATTATTATAAATGTCCCTACTATATTGTGTTACGATAACCTGCACCTATATTGTTTTCACCGCCTTTAAAGAAGAAACTAAAGAGTTTCCAAAACAACCATAACGATAATACATAAATGATTCTTCATGTATGCAAAGGATGCCCATATGGTGTGCATCCCAAGCCTTGCTTATCCTAATACCTTCAAATACATTGTGCTACCAAATTTGACAACGTCACCATTACCATACCACTAATTTAAAATGCTATTATCTTGGGAATGATTTCATACATTTATGTACTCATTTCATAGGGCTATAAAAAACTGTTTCAACAATCATTTCGAGAATTCCTCTTTGATTATCACTTTCTACTTAAGACCTGTGATTCTAAATAGATTCATAGTGAAATATTCTTTTAAATTGCTTCCGATTAAGAATTGTACCCTACAACAATTTATTTTCTATGTCATTCGGTTCTACTCATTCTTATTTTATGTGTGTTAGTTGTGATTATTCATATTCACACATGTTTTTTAGTTAAGAATTAAACTTCCCGTGCACAACTTTAGAACATCATATTAATTGTTAAAGTATGCCTTGCAAAGTTTGGGAACCATTATTTCCATTTGTTCTTCTACTTTATACAGCCAGGGGCTAAAACAAGTTTATTATGTGGTTCCATGATTCGTTAACTCAAATTTTCAAACACACACTTTTCATTTTGCACAATATGTTGATGTCAGGTAAACTAATTCTAAATAATTTGTGTCTTTCTATCCATTTTATACATGCATACCCTGCATTACGGTAGTTCTACTGCATTTGCTACATTACTCACAAGATTGTTGTTAGCAGTGATGTTTGCTTAACAACCAAATATCCTCACCTTACCTAGGTTCAAAATAGATCTTATTGTGGAAGATAGCACAAATCAACACAACTTCCTCATGATAGGAAGGCATGCCGAAAAAATACTTCGTGTTTCTTGCCACACTTTGGTGATAGAGGATGGATATAAAGATCCTTTCATAGTTCCGCCAACTCTGAAAAATTTGGTCGGCGAGACAAAACAATTTCAGCTCTCTTTTGGAAATCAAAACACTGACTTCGGGAAGACAGACTTCATCGTTCATGGACTACTCCAAGACCAACTGCTCTCGAGCCCAACAATTGCCTTACTCACACCAAAAACACCTGCTGCCACTACAGGAAAACAGATTATGACTGAAGCGACCTCCAGCCCATTGATGCCTTCTCAGCGACTAGATCAACAACCCCAATCAATTGCACCCACAAAGACTTCAAAAAGAGTGTTGTTTCCCGATGAGGCGGACAAATCTGAAAGGTAAAGTTTCCTCTTGCTTTAAAATCTCATGTGTGAATCTTACAAACCATGCTTTTCTTAGGTATACGAATATGTATTGCTGCTCATGAAAAACCTTCACACCACTGTTTTGCATTCTTTCATCACTCTTGCATTTCTTTCTAACCTTATAAATTTGTGCCTTGATTCACAGCAAAAAACCTCGCGGCAACCAAGCAGAGACAACCAATTCTGCCAAAATTAATAGAGAATTCCATAATCTGGTTGTCCCCAAAATTGAACCAACGGACAAAGTGCCACTAGCCACACTTAGAACAAAATCACAAACCAGAAAAACCAAAGATAGGTAAATTACAATTTGTTTTTCCATCAAAGGCCTACATAACAAACATCATAGTTGCATTTTTTTTAACTATGATTTATATTTTTTGTTATAGTGTGGAAGATGTCGACTCTCAGAAAAAGTAAACACCGCAATCTCCATGATCAACTGCAACAGAGCTTTCTACATGTTTTTCGCTTTTCAACATTTTAGCTTCAAGACTTACCTGCTTCGACAACAACGAAACACTCTTTTTTTGTTTTTTGTTAACTACTGAAACATATAACCAACCTGCAAGACATATATTTTGCCATCTTAACTATAATGGCAAAATTCGTGTGAACATGTTACTTATGTTTCTTCTGTTTATTAGGGAGCCAAAAAGTTTAGTTTTGTTATCTTAATTGTACAATATCTTTTCATATTAGCTAAGTTGAATGTATATAAAAACAAAGCTACATATCTTACTAACCCTGTTCACTCATCTATCCCTCTCTTCATTCATGATTATATTTAATTTATTCATGTAAAATGTATCTTAATCATACTGTTCAACGGTATGCATTCAAGTCCCGCAGCATCGCGCGGGCAAATTTTCTAGTTAGCTACTATAAATAAATTTCAATTACAAGAAAGAAAGAGAGAAATAAAAAGAGGAAAATTACATGGTTTTCTTCATGGAGAGCAAGATTTTTTGCAACGAGTCCATCTGCTTTGCCAGTAGTGCCTCTTCAATGCCGACGACATCTTTCAAACAGCCGTAACTCTTGGAATCTTGAAGCACCTGATAAAACACACACACAACTTGTAAATTAGCAGAGCCAGATTAAGAAATGAAACCCAAGTTGTAAATTAACAAAGGCATGTTAAGAAATGGTTTTTAGTGGGGTTTGTTTGTTTGTTTAAACAATAGATAAAGAATTATTGTGGCATATGGAAAAAGCATTTGGATGAGAAGGAAGGTCGAGACCTGCAACCTCTGGATGATGGAGGAGGCGTTCCTGAACTGCGAAATCAAGCGAGACTGAAGCACGGCCCAGCTGTCCATCTCATCCCTCACCTTCCTGAACCTCTGCTGATACTTCTTCACCATGGCCTCCATCCCCACGACACCAAACTCCACAGAGAGAGTCAGAGACAGACTCAAAACAAGGTAGTCGAATCCAAACTAGGACTAAGAGGAGCTTAAATTTCACTACTACAACACAGTCGTATAGCACAAGATTAGAACAGCACACCAAAAAATCACAAAACTAGTGGTAAAGCAGAATCGATTCTAAAATTATAAGAGAACAAAAAGGAACTAGTGCAAAGTGCATGGGAAATGAACTGAAGAGTTTTCAAACTCCATTTCAATGTACAGAGGATTTAACTTTGGATGTTCGAATACACTGCAAGTGGCAAGTGGTGGATTGCCCTGGAGATTAGGGCTTTCTTCTTTAACCCACTATGTCTCGGGTTCAAATCCCCCTCCTCTTAGTGTAGATTAGAGTAGAATATCGCTCGTACTCAAGTAAATTTCTAGTATATTATTGCAATAATATTCTAGACAAATGCAGAAAATAGGAACAGAAGAAACATGCCACAATTGAACAAACCCAGTCCAATTCAAAGTATATCACAGAAACAGAGAAATCAATTCAATAAAATGCATCCAGCTGAATGAATTTGACAAGAAAATTCAACAAAAATTATGAAATTAACAAACTTGGAAGAAAAACAGAAAACCCCAGAAAAATATTCCAAAACAGCCAAAACCCAAGACCTACGATCAAATGAACAAAATCCAATTAAACAGAGAGGGAAAAGGAAGTGGTCAAGATGAACCCTATTTATGGAATTATTATAAATCACATTATAAAAATTAATTTAAAAAAATTAAAATATAAGATTATATAGTCATCAATTTTTTTTTAAATAGATGACAAATTCGGTACAATATTATGAACTATTTATCTATATTTTTACATCGGATTTAATAAACAATTTTAATTTTAATAATAATTTATAATATAAACCGTGTCAATCATAAACATGAATTCGTAAATTGAACATAACTCCTCCTCAATCTTAAAGAGCCAAGCTCTTCTCGTCATTTTTTAATCCCAAATAAATTTCGTACACCAAAGAGTTTCTAATTTTGTTTGTTAGACCCAAAGGCCACCGTCTCTACTTTGGTGGTACCGTTTTGGCTCGATTAGCAGCAAGAGTAAAAACGCAAGACATACCAATTAAGGCATGTTCCATTTATATTGGGGTGGTCAGAGGTCCAGAATCTTTTCTGAATCCTTTTGATAAAGATCATAAGAATTCGTAAATCGCATCAGTTTATCATCCAAGAATCCATAAATCGTGTCAATTTATCATCCGGGACTCATTGCTCTTGTACACCAGCTCACTCGGCAGTTTGTGCTTCGAAGTGGCAATCAGTGACGCAGAGGCCAAATAAAGATAGAAGGATCGACAGGCGTCAAATCCGACATTTGCAGGAAACAAAAAGATGGTTATAAAAAGAGTAGAGGAGAATAAGAGAGAGACGATATCATGCATTCGATCAAGCAAGCGAAAACCCATCACTAATCTGAAGAAAACTAGAAAAACAAAAAACAAACCAAGAACAAAAATCCTTATTCAAAAATCTAAACCCTTTACAATCAGTGTTTTTCTTTACCACAAAATTGATATTGATATTGACCAGGCGAATTCAGTTGCGGCTACATGCTTCTATCTAACTGTGGTTCGATGAACTTGAACTACCGGTGACTGAGACGATGGATGGGGACGCATAGGCCAGCCAAGGAGCGGAGGCGAATCTGGGGGTGATGCATCTCGACTACTAGGAGAGAAGAGGCTCAGTTCCACGAAGGGTACCCTAGAAGAACCCTCCTCCTTTTCCATGGCACGAAAAGAAATTGATCCACGCTTGGCTGATACATCGGAGTCTCTACAAGGGCTGATTCCGGAACTTTCCTCCATATGACTCTGGTTAGCAATGAGAGAAATGGTGTCATTCTGATCATCATTAACTCTCCTGCTCTCCAAGTCCTGTAAACTCCCCAGAGCTAAAGAATCCGCAACTGGGCAGTAAACAAGCATGCATATACACACCCCGGCACAACATAAAAGTGCAAGAAACGCCAAGAAAGCAAGAGCTTCAAACTGAACGTGCTCTGGTTTAGATAAAACAGAGAAACCAAGCAAAGTAACTCTTAACGGAAGGAAAATTGAAACCGAGAATATCAATGTATAAACTCTCTTCTGCAGACCCTTGTTGATGACCAATTTTAAAATCTGCCTTCCAAGCCAAAACAAGTAGGCAGTTAGAATGATGGCAAAAATCCCAAGCAGGATGGTACTCAGCAAAGGGTAAGTGCAGAGGGCAACATGATCAGTCTTGTTCACTGTTCTTGTGAAGTAGGAAGGCAAATTATGTAAACTGCCTTTCTTGTGGAGTTCGGGTCCAATTAAAATAACAAAGAGCTGAAGAGCAACCAATGGGAGGCAAAAGAAAAGAATGTAACCAGCTGTTCTCCCATTCCACTTTTGGCTTAGAATTCCTGACTCCATTGTCTGCAAAGGCGCACGAAGTAGGAACACAAGGGTCAGGAATAGGCATGGTTCCGCAAACCCAAGGTTTGAGACAATGTAACACTTGCAAAGATTCTCCTGCCATTTAAAGTTAAGGGCGTTCAACACTCTACCCTCACGTCTCAACAGACTTAGACGGACAACTTCACCAAAACCCCACCAGATTGCAAACAAGATGAAAGTGATTCGGATAATCCAAGGGCCACTGAAATAACTCAGCTGAATAAAACCCTGATTACGAATGCGAGAGCGAAAGTAAAACAAGTAAATAATGCAGAAGAGACCAAGAAGGATCAAGAGAGCAACTAGACATATGGTCAACACACCGAGTGTATCGGCAGCAATTCTCGTCAGGGGCATTACCCGAAGCACAGATTCCACGCATGCTCTCTGCCAGCATGGATACGATGATCCTCTGGTAGCGCAAACGCTTCCTTCTCAGAATTAACGAAAACTACCAAAGCTGTTTAAATAGTAATACCAGAAGATTCTCATCGATCTATTACTGAAGTTGATGTTTCGGAGATATTCCCTGAACAACCATATAGCACCAACACTATCTGAACAATGTTGGGCTCTTAGGTTGATAGCGTGACCCACACAACTGCAACAAAGATGGAAGAAAACCATGAGCACACAAGGATCTCCAAAGATTGAAAAGATATAAAAAGTTATGGTCGTAATCAACAGGACTTAGATAACTTAAACTTTAATTAAACAACAAGCTGCACCAATAAAAATTATAATTCTTATACCCGTAAGAAAAGATAAAAAGGTCACACATAAACCAGCCTCATATAAGATTGTCAAAGCATCATACAGATAAGCGCAGAACACTTAAAAGAGGAAACATGAAAACTAGTTTTACTCAGGGCCAATAATGAGGGATTACAGATTCTACAAATTTGTCAGATTTCGCAAGTACCAATTTTGCATGAAAAAATTAGTACAATAAAATAATTTTCTGCATCCAGATTCCACAAACTATCAATAGCGCAAACTTGACCAATGACTTGACCAAGTCAAAGTGGGAGTGCACCCGTTCAAATATCTACTCTTTGTAATAGGAGAGATCAGTAGATTCCAGATCCAAAGAGAAGCAGCAGGGGTGGAATTTACATCGTTTGCGCGACATCCTTCCCTCAACATTGAGATAACTAATTTCACGCGATTGATGTGCTTTTAAAAGCTTATAAATATCAGTCAAACAACAATACCTCTACTCTAACAAAACAGCATTTGCTCGAACGCTTATACTCAGACAAAAATCACAGGATTGCATCTCACTCTTGGACACTACTGATATTCTATCGAGCTATATCGACGCGCGCAAACAAATCATAAAAAAAGAATACAAAATCAATCAGAAAATAACACTCAAACCAGGAAGTATAAGGTTATTCATTTATTTAACATCCATTGCAAAAGACCCAAAAACTGGAATACACAGTTTAAATTTATAATCTAGTTTTTCTTCATTTCCTACCATTTCTCAGCAACCAAACAGTCCACAAACATTAAAATAAAATTCAAAATAAACCTTGCACAGACATTATATTCCAAATCATTTCATGAGGATATTACAAGAAAACAAAATTGACTATAAAATAACTACACCCAGAAAAATTAGAAGAATTTTGAATACCATAAACAGGGCAGCCAACATGATAGAAACCCCAAATTCAAGAAACTATAGCAAGAACAAAAATTAGTACGAATTAAAGCAAAAGGGAGATCAATCGAGATCTTACAGAGGCGAGAATCGTGATCTGGTGAAGTCGAACCCGGAATTGCAGAATCGGACAAAAAAATCAGAAAACCCTAACTTGCAGAGAGAGAGGAAGAGAGGGGAGAGAGAAGAAAACAGAGAGGAAGGAGGGCGAGAGAGAGAGAGAGAGACAGCGTACTTAGGGGAATAGGTGAGTGGGACTTTGTTGGTGACAGGCTGTTTCCAGCTGTGTCGTCCGAGCCTCATGGTTCGAGAACTGAATAGGCTTGCTTCGGCTTCTTCTCGAGCCTACGTGGCAGTATCGTGGCGGCGTTTACGGTGAGTTTCCTTTTTCTTTTTTTTTCTTTTTTTTAAGCGGTTTTTTTCGTTTTTGTTTTATTTTTCTGTTGACGACAATGTCTTCGAGAACTTGGGCGGTAGATTCTCAAGTCTCCTCCTCTACACATATTTTTGAGTCAAAAAGCTTGACACCTTGCAAATAAATTGAACTTAATATCGATAAGAATTAAATGAAAAACTCCTTATTTATAAGTAAAAAAATATCATTAAATAATAGTATTTTTTTTAAAATACGAGAATAAATTTCAAAAATTAAAAAAACGTCATTAGTACAAAATTTTGTCAACACACAAGCAACTTATTGATATATTAGTCAAATATTAAATCTAAAATGAGTTTTGGAGATTCTCAAAATAGTTAAATAAGTTATAGTAAATAGCTTAACGAGCTAACTGATAAGCAACACTATTGCTTGGCGGCATACATGGGTAAAAGTTACTCCAACAATTGTAGATAGTCGATGCTATGCATCTTCCACAATAGGTCCAATAAAACACAAATTGAATGAGATATCCTTCAAAGCCATCGATGGCAGCCAAAGCTTCAACTTGAAGCTGAGATGAGATATGGTTGTACTTTTTAGCAAAGCCTGCAACAAAATGTCCATGATCATCTCTAACCATTGCTCCAACGCCTCATAACCTAAGGTCTTCATTCCATGCCCATCCACATTCAATTTGTGCCGGCTTCCTCCGTCTTACCTCGCCGGAATTTCTCCTAGGGGTGTGCTATCTATTTTATTTCTCACACATTCTTTAATAATTTATGTCCGTTGATCATCTTCAATTCATATGATTCGACGGCCGAAAATTTAAAAAGTATATGAGAAATAAAATAGTGTGTGTGAATATTGCACCCCTTTCTCCTACTCCAGAAACCTCTTGACAATGAAAATCGGTGGAGAAAAATGACATGAACATTTGAAGGAGTGAGAAAATCCAAGTGTCACGATAAATGCAAATGTTACTAGCACTCCCCTGCAAATTATAAGGTTGATTTCAAAATAGTACACCATTATTGAACACTGCTTACAAACTCATGCACAAATTTATTTTTGAGTTTTCATTTGCTCTTATAATTCCTCGTGCACAAGTTGATAAAGAGAACGACATACATTGCGAGATAAGATCAACTCTTTTTAACAAGGAAATTTACTCGTATATTTCTTTTAGGAGTCTTTGACTCTCGATTAATGATGGATTATTATCGTCATAAGGACTCTTCTCGACTAATACAAATACTCCCTAGGTGAACGTGAAAGGTGTTGCATAATCTACTCTCAGTCTATTGCTTGAGTTCTAATATCTTTATTGACTTGATTGACCGGTACCACATTGGTAGCAAAGATCTTTACCGTTGTTTGTTCTTGTTTACAAGTTTTTCGGTGTGTAACTTGGTTGTATACAGATGCATGCAAATTTAGTTTCAACAATTATAATCGTTAAAGTATCAAATAAGAAGCACATAACTAAGTGTTTTATTTCAAACTACACTTCAAGTACTTTTGAAACTCAACAACGTTTGCATAATTAATTTTGATGGGTCTGTTTCTAACTATTATGTGGTGGGTCTGTAATAAGAGATGAGTTGGGGAATCCTAATTTTGTTGCACCAAAAATCTTGCCTCAACCACAATTCTGGTGGCAGAGGTGGCTGGCTACTCTCATGGACGCTTTCATGTTTGCGTCTCGAAGGAATTTCATAGACATTTCGGTAGAGGGTGTCAGGGTGATGTCAAAGCTGGGGTTATTAATGTAATTTTGAATAAATGCTCGATGACGTGGCGCCGCAAGACTGTTATCGAGGACATTTTGGTAAAATAATCACTTTGATTGCTTGTAGACATGATTTTCCTTTGAAAACCCGACTTACTTTGAATTGGGCTGGGGTTCATATTTTATTGTCCAACCCATTCAAACCCGACCCGGAGACCCGCCCGAATTGTAAAAGGTTGGGTTACCCTTCCAACCCGGCCAACCAACCCGAGTTGCAGGTTCATCTTTCAGAGAGGATCAGAGCGTGTACTTCTCCTCCACGTTCAGTCTCTTCTTCTTCGTCGTTGTCGGAGGTTTGTTTCCTTCTTCTTTCTCGCTCTTAATATGTGATCTGGTTTCTTTCTGAATCCCGATTTCACGGATCCCTACAGGAATTGAGATCCTCTCCGTCGCCGGAGCTTTGTTTCCGGTCAAGCTCCTGTGAAATCAGTGTACACTGAGACCCACCCTTCTCCATCGCCGGAATCCTCGGCATTGCCGGCGTTGCCGCCATAGCAACGGCCTAGAGACGACCAGCAATTATCAATTCGGAAAAAGGATTTTACATTGTCATCGAATCTTCAGTGGCGGATCGATCTGGATTTGCCAACCACTTGCACAGAACAATCAACATGACTGATGTTGCAAGCAACGGAGAGGTAAACCTTACGTTGCTCAATTTGGTGAAGCAAGAGCTTAATTAGAATGCTCTGGTTCCTAATTTTACAAATATTGTGTTAAATTACGATTTAGCAGGCTTCGTGCGTGCGTGCGTGCTTGCAGGGTCAGTTTTATGATGTGAGCAATGATGATGATCAGAAAGCGGGTTTCGATTTGGGTGCATTTGTTGGGGACTTGACTGTTGAGGAGGATGGAAGCAGGTATATACTTCTTTCGAATTTCTACATAGTTGATAAATTGAATTCACATTGTCAAATTTTGGCTAACAGCTATCGGGTACTACACTAGGAATCGGTATTCTATTCACCCATGTATGAGTAATGCCGCGCACACAAACAAATTTCTAACCCATAGACACGACGACACAGACTATCATGTATGTTGACGGGGCTGTTTTTAAGTACTGTGATAAACAAGCCTGCAGAGGAACCATATGGAATTTTTTTTTTTTTAATTATCTGTGTATAGAAATTAGGAGAGGTTTACGCGTGCATATTAAATTGCTTACTTGAAATGCATGTGTGGCGCCACATGTTATGCTGAGTATGTTGATGACAACTGGAATAAATATACTAGAATTGCAAAATATAGACTGAGTGCATCATCTTGGTAATGATTCCCTCGTAACTTTTTCTTCTCCTCTCAGTGATGATATATCGTTAGAAGGATTGCAACAAGAACTGGAAGAATGTAAACACGATAATGTGAGTAACATTTAAGTTTCTATGCTCTTTAATGGTCCAATACATGGTTTCGTTGTATTTCTTTTAATTGGTTTTTTGTTTGTTGTGATAAGAGAGAATGGTCTTTTCTCTTTGCTTTGAGGTTTTGAAAATGGTTTGTTCTAGTGAAATGTGCTAAAATGTATTTATCCGTTCTTTTGCATGCTACTAAGGAGAAGCATATGAACTCATGACAAAATGGAATGTCTGGAAGTAATTTTTTCCTGGTCAGAGAATGCATATGATTTTTTTTATTTTTTGAAAATAAGCTAGTTAGTTTATAAGGATTCATGAGGTGGGACTCTTAACCTATATTTATACTTGTGTGTAATTTGTGTGAATAGTGAATACAATAATTTCTTTGTACTTTCTTAGCTCTAATACTTGTGATGGGCTACTCAAATGCATCAATATTTCTTCTATCTATCATCTGAATCTGATGTAGAAAGTTGGGAATATGTTGCCTTGTGTTGGTCACTAAAATGCATTAATCTTTCGACTATATATCATCTAATGTAGGTAGTTGCGAACATATTGTCTAAGGGCACAAAATTTCGGGAGCATACAAAGGGGGTTGAGAACAATATACGACAAGTTGAATTGGACTCGATCCAGGTTCTTGGTCGCTCATATTCTCTTTACCATATTTTGTGCATTCCCTAGTTCATTTTATGTCTAAAAGGTTAACTTGTAAAATAATATCTTTTTTGAGTTTTGATAAGAGTTCCTTTTTTACTGTTTCACTTGAGTAGCTTTGCTTGTGTGCATAATATGTGCAAATAAGATAGTGTTAATATACTTGTTGAAATAGGTACTTCCTTTAGCTTTGCAATTACAAAATTTATTTTGTAACAAGGTTTAATCATGGTAAACTGTTCTCGTTTTGATTATGAAACATTTGTTATGTGTTCAAATCTTTTCAAGAGGTACTCTTTTTTCTTGGAAGATGCTGTGCAAATTTATGAAGGGTTAAAATTTTGGTTCCATCCTGTTGTGTTTTGGTGCAGTGTGAAATGATGTAGTCAAGTTTTCGCAGTTTTCAGCACAAATGCTTCTTTTATGGTGCATGGTTATTAATTTTTATGAAAATCATTTACGCATGGCTCACATGTGCTTTCCTGCGTTAATTTTATATAGATAGTGGACAGGGTTCTGGGAATAATTAATTTGATCGTTAGGATCTTCCTTTATGCAATACTGCAGGACTATATTAAAGAAAGCGATAATCTAGTATCTCTTCATGATCAAATTCATGATTGTGACAGCATCTTGTCACAGATGGAAACTCTTCTGAGTGGATTTCAGGTAGATTGGTCCTTTCTTTGCCGTTTTACAATCATTACATGTTTTCACCCATACAATGACTGTATCTTCTATTGCTTATATTGATGGAAAGACGTCTGGCTTCTCACTTATGTTTCCGGAAAATATATTTAACGATGACTCTTTAGCATCAACATGTTTACCCAAATAAAAACCGTCGTCTCTATCAGTATTTGGAGTCATGTTAGTTATACTTGCTGCTGTAATTTAAAAGGAATGCATTAAAAATCCTTTTGTTTTTCATTTTAGTTATATTCTAAATTTCTAATTAGTGTATTCTTCTTGATTGTAGAGGTGTTTAAAAGAATGTACGGTGTTTGAGTTTTGAAGATGTTAAGTTAGATATACGGATTTCTTGTCCATCTTACTTTTTATATATATTTTTTTCATTAATAAAGTATGTGTTTCTTTTAAACGGTTTCTAAATTTTTATTTTATCCCACAACTATGCTCGAAAAACAATACATCATTTCAGCTGTGATAGAACTAAAAAGCACATAAACTTTAGATATTATATGCATTTTAAATGGTATTCATTTTCTTTTTCCAGTTCCTTTTACTTTGGCCTATTAATTTCATATTGGGTTTCCTCATGTCTTGTTGCTTAACCTCCAATTTTTTGCATTGAGCTTTTATTTTCCTTTCAATAATTCTTTTAAAAATTTGAAACAAGTGCTTTTATTAAAAGCATAAGCACAAGACTGTTGAGAATGAGTCCCACATTGATGGGAGGAGGACCTTGCATGGACTTATAAGAAGTTGGGCTACTCCCCATATTGCCAATTGGTTTTATGGTGGAACCTCAACTTTCTTCATGGTATCAGAGCAGGTTATCCCACGTGGGAAGTCAAAAGGCCACATGTGCTCCACATCACCCTGTTGTGTTGTCCACTTGTTAGGCTTGAAAATTTGCCACATGTGAAGGGGCGTGTTGAGAATGAGTCCCACATTGATGGGAGGAGGGACCTTGCATGGACTTATAAGAGGTTGGGCTACTACCCATGTTGCCAATTGGTTTTAAGGTGGAACCTCAACTTTCTTCAAAGACTGGAGACCAAGGAGTCATCTGAAAAATACACACAACATGCAATCACCCACTCTACTTTAAATAAATACAACAAAACCGTTGAACTTTAAGGGGATTGTTTGTCAGTTATCCTCCCACTTAACATATGTTATATCAATATCATTAATACTTACAATAATTCTTGTCCAGTCAGAGATTGGTTCAATAAGTTCAGACATCAAAATTCTCCAAGAGAGGTCTATGGACATGGGTTTGAAGCTGAAGAATCGCAAGGTATCATTTGTTTGTATAAAAAACCCTTATGTTTTCACTTTTCTTGAGTTTAATTAACAACTAACCTTTTGAGTATTGATGAGGCATGCTTCTCTGTAGCTTGCTTGTTTGTGTTATAAAATTGTTGGAATATATCTATGGAAATTTCTTACTAGATTAGCAGATAGTTTGGTATGTTATGCCTGTAAATTGATTAAGGTGAAATAATGGTAGACATAGTTGGTCTGATTCTTATCCATAAGCTTCTTGTTTCTTATATAAATTACCGGTTTATGTTCACTTAACAGGTGGCAGAATCAAAATTGGCTAAGTTTGTTGAAGATATTATAGTCCCACCAAGAATGGTACACATAATTGTTGAAAGCGAGGTATATCTTATTCTTTTAATTGCTAAATTTCTCCTTGTAATTGCAATATCATCATTTTTCACATTTTTTCTGTTCGTGTATGATAAAAAAATGCCATTATAATCTTGATAAGAATGTTTTCTCACAATCTCGACTGTATCATGTCTTAAGTGAAACTTAACATGTTCTTTAGTAGGCATATTGAATTTGTATTATGTTGTGTTGTCTTTCTTTCATTGCAGTTAACATGCTCAATGTGTCATTGTTATCCAGGTGAATGATGAATATATGAGAACTTTAGAGATTCTTAGTAAGAAGCTCAAGTTTGTAGAAGTAGATCTTATGGTTAAAACTTCAAAAGCCCTAAAAGATGTTCAGCCAGAGCTTGAAAAACTTCGACAGAAAGCAGTTTCCAAGGTTGGTACCAGAGTTGCCAGATAAACTGTCTGATATTGATCATCTAATTGCTTGTGTAGTTGTATGTTCACTTATTGTACATGCCTGATCTATGTCAGCAGAAACGTACATGCCTCTTAACATATTCCATATAGGAGTAAATTCTAGTGTTCTTCCGACAAAATCTTGGTTTTCAAATTGAGGGACCAAAATATTGATATCGTCTACGTGGCATCAAAATATTGGTTGTGTGTTTTCTGAGTGCCACACTGCCACGTCAGAAAACTAACTGAAAATTTGACGGATTTGGACGGCAGGGACTACATTGGTGTGCGGTAGTCAAATTAGGGACTACATTGATTGATTTTTGGCGTAACAAATTGAGGGACCATTTGTGATAAAAAGCCAATGTTTAATTTGATCCATCCCATTTACAAAAGATTCATAATGTATGAGTTTTCATCCGTCTACATCTATCTTTCCACAGGTGTTTGACTTCGTTGTTCAGAAGCTTTATGCATTGAGAAAACCTAAAACAAATATCCAGATCCTTCAGCAGAATGTTCTTTTGAAGTACAAGTGAGTAGTTTCTTACAGTATTCTCAATTCTAGTTCAGTTGGTTTTCATTAATATCACAAATTAATGGATCAAGTTCAAGTTGAATTCAGATCATTGAACCAACCCATTGACAGCCCTAGTTACAGATATTTAGGGTGGCAGCAACTATTAAGGATAATGAGTCTATTTACATGGGTTATTGGAGGATTCATTTGGGAAAAAGTTATGTTGCTCATCATTTTGTTCCCTGAAACAATCTGATTCACTTATGAGTTTGATCGTACGAGATAAATCAGGCTATGAAACTATTTGATTGTCTCATGAGTTTGAGATTAGGAGAAACTGGATCATACATTCTTAGTGTCTTTTTTATGTGTGCCCTATTATCCGTTTTCCTGGATTATATGTTGATAGTGCTAAATCTAAATGATTGTAACTGTAGTCTTCCTTGAGTTGTTTTTTGAAAAGAAAGTCTTCCTTGAGTTGTTGAGAGCAAATTCTCAGTGGTGATATTGTTTTCTGTATAAATATGGCATGCACTCATGTGCCAGTAATGTGTGACACGACTAAACGTAGATATCTGTTAGATGTGCATGCTGTTTTGGGTTTATTTTGGGTGCCAGGGCTGTTATGTGCAATCAATTTGGGATGCCACTATCATCAATTCAGGGTATAAGTACCTGTTAGATGGGCTCTCTGTCCTTTCTTTCCATGAGATATGTGTAGATATTGTTATCAGAATGATTTATTTATTTATTTTGTTTAATTTATTATTATTGATTCCAGTATGACAATGTAGGTATGTTGTTTCCTTCCTGAAGGAACACGGCAAGGAGGTATATATTGAGGTTCGTGCAGCATACATTGATACAATGAACAAGGTGAATACTTTAAAACTGATGACCTGTCTTTGAATTATAATATTAAAGAACTAGAATACTGCTTGATGAACTACCATACATAAACAGGTAGTGTCACATGCTCATTGTCCATTTAGATTAAAATTCTCTCTGTTTTGTTCTGTTATCAGTTCTGGGTTAGGTGATTTTGATGTACATTTTGTTGATCTATAACACTTTCATCAAAGCCGAAGCTTATAAGCTTCACAAATGTTTAATTTCAGGCAGTATCCTACTTCATCAAAAGCTTCACAAATTTATTTTCGGTTTTCCTTTTGTCTTTTTGGCGCAACAGAAAGGTTGCTCCTTTGTGACCCAAAGGTCATGGGTTCAAGTCATGGAAACAGCCTCTTTGCAAAGCAAGGGTAAGGCTACGTACGATAAACGTTGCTCCCCCAACCCCCCACTCTCTACTCTCCCGACCCTCACAAAGCGGGGGAGTTTTGTTGGCTTGGGGTTGCCCTTTTTGTCTTTTTGGGTGCTGGTTACACATTTTTAAAATGTTTACTAGTAGATTACAAGCTTTGAAAAATGTGTACTTCTAGGTTGTAAACATTTTACAAAGCTTGTAAAGAGGCTATTTCCACGACTCGAACCCATGACCTTTTGGTCACAAAGAAGCAACCTTTCCATTGCGCCAAGGCTTGCCCTCTCATTCCTTGGTACCTCATTTTAGCATTTAATGTAGCCTTAGTAAAGGAGTAGGATAATTTATGCTATGAATATTATTGTAAAGAGTAATTGATAGTGGCACTTCTTTTCCCAAAATTGGAAGAGGTCCCAAGTCTGAATCCACCCCCTCTTCACATTAATTAAAAAAAGGGAAAAAATAAAATGGATAATCTATGTAGTAAATTGAAGTTGAGTTATATGTTTTGCAGGTTCTCAGTGCACATTTCCGTGCTTATATTCAAGCACTTGAGAAACTACAGTTGGATATAGCAACATCTAGTGATTTAATTGGCGTTGAGACCAGGAACACTAGTCTCTTTTCAATAGGAAGGGAACCACTGAAGAACCGGTCTGCTGTTTTTGCTCTTGGAGAGAGGAGAAAAGTTTTAAAGGTTTTGTTACTGCAACTAACTCATTAATCCAATTTTTATACAACCATGGGAAAATGATATCTAACTGTAGCATCTTTGCAAAAAGTTTGTTTCCTTTTTTTTTCGTAAGAATAGTTGCGAAAAAACTATTGCAACCTGTGTACTTATTAATGAGATAGTGATTATTATGTTGAATGTTTGTGGATGAAGGTTTCCATTTTATCCCACTATATTATGAATGTGACATTACATATTAGAATAGTTTGCAATATATGTTGAAGAATATAAAAATTACAAGATAGGCTGGAGCAACAGAGGAGCTCTAGTGTTTGTTGATCATTGTACCAGGATTCATGCCTTTTCGAATGAAGAATGATCAACATTTTAAAAATTTGTTGCCATAATCGAATTGACTGTAACTTCTTTGGTCCCGTTGGTTATATGATATTGAATGTCTTTGAGATGGAAATTGTTGGGAGCTTATAATGAGTATATCTTTAATAGTTTTTGAATGCTTGGAATTGGCTTTGTCTAAAAACAGGCAACACTGTAAATGTAGTGTTTTGTGACAAATTACGTCTTTAATTGTGATATTTTTATAAGGATTGTTATACTTTGTCTTATACTCCACTTTTAAATGTCCATTTGGTATAAATGTGATGGATGCTATTTTTGTAATGGGTAGCTAGCGTTCTTATAATGCCATTTTCTTTATATATCTTGCATGTAAAACATGTCATGTTTAAATTTTTGCTATCTACCAGGAAATTGATGAACCTGCGTTGATTCCACATATAGCTGAAGCCAGCTCCATCAAGTATCCATACGAGGTCCTCTTCAGGAGCTTGCACAAGCTACTTATGGATACTGCTACTTCCGAGTACGCTAGAGTTTGCCCTGCTCCTTGATAATGATTTCTAAATTGCTAATTGAAAATTGACCAAATACTGATTTGTTTTCTCAATTTTCCTCTCTTAAATGCAGGTATCATTTCTGTGATGATTTCTTTGGCGAACAATCCATATTTTATGAAATTTTTGCAGGTAAACAGGACAGCTATTCTTGATTCATTCTCTTATGGTTAAATCTTTCGCAGTTGCATACTGATTATAACTACAAAGAGCATAAACTTCTCCCAAATTTTAAAGCATTCTACTGGTGACTGTTAGATTCAGATGATCGCTTTGGATCTTTGAAGACTCTCATTGTGCTTCTTTTTGAAAATTCGCCTCATTTTGACGACTTGTAATGCTTTTTATTGCCAGGCCCATTTTTTGTAATTGATGAACACTTCAATTCAATAATTGCAAATTGTTACGATGCTATTGGTGTAATGCTAATGATTCGCATAATACATCAGCACCAGGTAGTTATCATTTTAATGAGACCCTCAACCTGTGTTCTGTGGTGCATTTGGTTGAAGATATTCTATTTCTGATTTTTTTTTTCTTCCTTTGCAGCTCATTATGTCTAGGCGGCGTATTCCATGCTTGGATTCATACCTTGATAAGGTATGTGTCGTGAATTTGTCTCTATGCTAATCATATCATCTGCATTCTGCATGTAACTTGTATTCATAGCTGGTTGATGATATGCAAATGTTAAAGAGAATTATGAATTGCTAGTATTGGTTCATGTTTCCTCAAATGGATCATATTGAAACTTGAAAGCACACTTTGTATTGAGTGCTTATATCATAAATGCATGTAACGAGAAAGCTGTCCGATTCTGAAACATTAACAGGTCAATATTACCCTATGGCCTTGTTTGAAGATGGTTTTTGACCTGCATCTGCATTCTGCATGCAGTTTCTTGTACTCTTTGATGGTTGATGATATGTAAATGTTAAAGAGAGTTACAAATTGTTAGTATTGGCTTATGTTTCTTCAAATGGATCGTATTGAAAGCACACCTTGTATTGGGCTCTAATATCATAAATGCATGTAACGACAATGCCTCTGATTTTGAAACATTAACAGGTCAATATTGCCCTATGGCCTCGCTTTAAGATGGTGTTTGACCTGCATCTAAACAGCCTGCGGAATGCAAATGTGAAGACATTGTGGGAAGATGATGTTCATCCTCACTATGTCATGAGGCGTTATGCTGAATTTACAGCTTCACTTATCCACCTCAATGTGGAATATGGAGATGGGCAGGTTAGATATAGAAAATGAACTTAAAAACTTTATGCTCATTAAGATTCTTGATCACTTTATGGACTTAATTATCCATTTATGATTTGCAGCTTGAATTAAGTTTGGAGCGACTGAGAATGGCTATTGACGAATTGCTTATCAAGCTTGCTAATTTATTTCCAAAACCAAAGCTACAAACCGTGTTTCTGATAAACAATTATGATATGACGATTGCTGTTTTGAAGGTAAACTCAGTTTCTTGTTTCTTTTTTTTTTTTCTTTTCAAAATTGAAAACGAACATCAAAGAATCTATATCGACGTGAAGCTGAAACTTAAGTGTCCGGCAAAATTTCTTGAACATAGTTGTATCAGTTTCATGCTTTGGTTGCTGCTGTTTTTACGAGTTTTGTCATTTGAATACTAGGAAGCTGATCCAGAAGGTGGTAAGATTCAAATGCACTTTGAGGAACTTCTGAAAAGCAACACATCATTATTTGTGGTAAGTGCCTGGTCATGCTACCAATCTTGCATATAATGTTTTGGTGCAAATTGAAGATTGCATTATTAATCTGCAAATGAAGTTTGGATTTCAGCTAAATTTTTTTTCTTTCTAGTTCATTTCTGTTATGGTACTTCGGTCTTGCTTGTGTATTCATTATAAGCTTTTAACAAGAACATAAATGGAAGCATTTAGTTCTTTCTTCCCTTTAGGGTATATGGTTTTCCTTTGCTTCTTTTGTTTTAAGCTTTCTCCTCTCCTTGCAGGAGGAACTACTACTAGAGCATTTTAGCGATTTAATCAAATTTGTTAAAACCCGAGCTTGTAAGTATTTTGTCGAAGAAATGCTGTGGCATCTTCTATCCTTCTAGTTTCTTTAAACAAATTTACTTATCTGCAATTTTCTTAACAGCGGAGGATCCAAGTGCTAGTTCCGAGAAGCCTATCACTGTTGCGGAGGCTGAGCCCCTCGTGAAGGACTTTGCAAGCAGATGGAAAGGAGCAATCGAACTGATGCACAAAGATGTCATAACTTCTTTCAGCAACTTCTTGTGTGGTATGGAGATCTTGAGGGCGGCGTTAACTCAGCTGTTGCTCTATTACACAAGGCTCTCAGATTGCATAAAGAGGATTGTTGGTGGGTCTGCTCTCAACAAGGATCTAGTGTCCATATCGTCAATCATGTACGAAATTAGAAAATACTCGAGGACCTTCTAGGTTGTTTCGGTTCATATGGGTTACCTGCCAAGAGAAGGCTTGAGCGAAAGGATGATTGTATGTGTGCCAATGTTGGCCGCTACCAACAGACACAGTTTGTGTAGTGATTTTGTAGGTTTTCAATGTGTTATGCTTGCCTAAAACAAATGCAAAGACTCTGTGCCAGTTACGTGATTGATTAAACTAAAAGGAAATAGACTTGAAATGTAAAGAATGTTGTAGACTAGCAAGATTCAAGCCATGAAAGGCGTGAAAATGCTAAATTAGATCCATGATATATAAACATGATATCAGACTTGGTTAAGTATAGGACATTGTGAAGTTCTGATAATTGTAGAGATTAAATTTGACGAACATAATGAACATTGAGGTCTTTGCTTCTATTTACAGTATTAGAGAGAGCATTCTCGATCTTATTGCTGAGTTGGAGTTGAGGGGAGATTGGTTATTGCATTAACTATATTTTGTGTCTTCTATGCGGTTTCTAGCGTCCGTAAGAGATCATGTCGTCCAAGGCCTTTTATGGATGACATGATCTTCACAATATTAAATAACATGAGGTTTTCGAAACTGGTCGCCTACATGAAAGCTTGCCCTGAGAACTAGTCTTGGGGCTCAAACTTATTTGGCCCTTAAAATAGACCCACGTCGTCATTCAATATTACGATATGACGGTATTTCTCTTCATTGGTAAGTGAGAGGCCTTAAATTCGAATATCGTGGATGGTGAATTCGATACCAAATTAAATTGACTACTTGTATGGCGTAACCGAATTATCCCTTCTTTTAATGTAAAGTACATCGTTGTACTAAAAACAAAAAATCGACCCACGTCAAAAAGGATGGGATGCCATTTTCTGAGTAAAAGGATGGGATGTCATTTTCTGAGTAAGGATTGTCCAACCAGATTACATTTTAAGTGTGGGTCAAGTAGGCCCAAGTACTACCACGTCATTAATATCAACCCAAGTGACCCAAACCTCATTTTTAGGAAACAAACAAACTTCCTTTAAAAATAATTAGAAGAATTAAAGTATATTTTAAAAAATACAGCCCGGACCTTGACTAGTCCTGTCCCATTCCATTTTCTTGTGGGACCAAAATCTTCAACAGCGGGACCCACATTTCGCCACGTTGCCGACCCTCAACTTCCTAATGGAAGAGGATCCGTTTCAGATCTTAGTGTCCAGAGTCTCATCATCAAACAATTTGAGCAACAGAAATTGAATCCAACGGTTTATTAATTTATTTTTTTAGCCTACTACATACAACCGATAATCTTAATTTAACTTGCACATCAATTAGCACCTGAAATTGACACTAAAGTCCGGAGCAGATTCCCTTCCATCTCTACCCGTGTGGTGTCAGGTGTGTAACTCTCTCTCTCTCTCTTATGTATGTCTAGATACTTTTGCTCTGTTGCTTTCTGTTTATTCGAATGTAAATTTTAAGCACTCTCTCTCTGTCTCTCTCTGTCTCTAAAACCAACGATAACAAATATAGCAAAGCAAACAAAACCTACTCGGTTTCTTTCTGTTGAAGAAAACAGAGTGGGAATTGTGTCTGAGAGAGCTCTGCCTCTGTCTGTTCCGACGTCAATATCATTGGCTGGCTCATCGTAATTCCAGATCCTAAAATCTCTCTCCCTCTCTCTCTCTCTCTCTCTCTCTCTCTCTGTCTCTCTCTCTCTCTCTCTCTCTGTAGGATATATTTCTCTCTCTAGAATCTCCGTGTTGCTTCTCTGTCACGACCCACGTTTCAGGTCTCCAAAAGGGTAAATATTTGCAGTTCAAAGTAATTATCTTGGATGGCTTTCGTTGGAATTTACCTACTTGTTCTATTTATGGAATTAACCGCATTGGCCCCAGAAAATTTCGCTACTTACACACCCTCGCTCTGTTGTTCCCTTTCCGCCATTTGATTCCGTTCTGCATTGCCTGATTCCCCAGTTCACATTCTTTCTGCAGGTTTGATTCCTTCTCTCTCTAATTCCCACTGAATAAAAAAGCATTGGCTTTTTTTGAATAAAAAAAGTTTCCTGCTTGGGTTTGGTTTGATTCATCGACTTGTTTTCGATCTGGGTTTCTTGTAATTTGTGAATTTGGCATTGGGGGATTCTTAATCTCAACTGGTAGTGTGAAGAAATCCCCTCATTGGGTTGTTGGCATTGGTGGAGTTTTCTTGAATTTGGGGATCTGGGTTCTTTTGTGAGTTGTACTTTTATTGTTCTTGGTAGGTTTTCGTTTAGAAGCGTCAATTCGGAGATCTGGGTTCTCTCCCACTCCCCATTGTCCTTGGTTGTAGAAATTTGAGTTGAACTGCTGTTCTTGCATTTCGTATTCAATAAGTAATTTGAAGGGTATATTCATTAGATAGAAGTTGTTAATTGGAGAACTAAGTTATTGATCAGTTGATTCTGGAAGTGGTGACGCAATGCTGATCGGATTACATGCATTGGCTGCAAAAATGGCGGCCTGAGAAATGGCGTTTGGCGTTGGGAATTAGACGAATTTTGCAGTGTTCTTGTTGGAATAATAGGGGACTGCGAAGTAGAATAATGGGCTGCATTTGCTCAAAAGGAAGTTTATCCAATCAATATGTTTCTGAGAATCATCGTAGAGACAAAGAACAAAAATCAAACAAGTCATCAAAACGGTCTGAAGCTGCGGTTGGGGCTGATGCAACTGCCCGGTTAATAACCAATCCTCGCAAAGAAGACAATGCAGGGTCAACTCCTATTTCATCAGATGAAGAGGAGAAGATGGTGGTTGCTGAGAAACCCACAAAACCCTTCACGGAGGGCAGGGCAAGTGGGGGAGAGTTGCCGTCTGGGCTGTCTAGGATAACCAGTGTAACAAATGGAGAAAGAGGAGCACAAGTTGTTGCTGGATGGCCTTCTTGGTTGACAGCAGTGGCCGGCGAAGCGATCAGTGGATGGGTGCCTCTCAAGGCAGACTCATTTGAGAAATTGGAGAAGGTCCGTTTGTTCGCTTTAATATCTTTAATCCTCTCGTTTAATAACATTGATATTACGAACCTTACATTTAAAAAATATTCAGGTGTGAATATTAAATGTTTAGTGTAAATCTCTGATTCCTTTCGTTAATTTTTTACAGTAAACTAAAACTTGGGATTTGTTTTGGAGTTGTGCTTTAAGTTTGTACAAAGAACACAATGTGCATTTAGTTTTGTTGTGATAAACACGTTTTAGAAAGCACTTAAATTGTCAGATTGATTTGCTTAAGTAAGATGGATGTTTGTAGGTGTTATAAAAGACCTACTCCTACATACAGTAGTTTTTTGTTTCTAAAAGATCTATTTGCTTGCACATTCTGAGAGTAATGTTATCATACATATAACCATCGTAAAGGGGATCATATGCACTCGTACTTTAAAAAACTAACGAAAGTTAGGTACTTCTGACTGGGCTATTCTGCTGCAACTACTAATGGATCTCATCTATGCTCACTTTTTCATTGATACCTTGTTTGTAGGTACCACATGAAACCAAGACGTTTGAAACTTGTTTGTACTCTTCTCTCTTGTTGGTGTCCTCATTAAGGACATTTTTATTTTAGTCCCTTTTCTTTTTGTAATTTTTTCTTTCCTGTGTATAATGCAGATTGGACAAGGAACTTACAGCAGTGTGTACAGAGCCCGTGATCTTGATTCAAACAAAATAGTTGCATTGAAGAAGGTGCGATTTGCCAATATGGATCCGGAAAGTGTACGTTTTATGGCGAGAGAAATTCTTATTTTGCGTAGGCTTGATCACCCCAATGTCATGAAGCTTGAAGGTCTGATTACGTCAAAGGTTTCCGGCAGCTTATACCTGGTCTTTGAGTACATGGAGCATGATCTTACAGGGATTGCAGCACGACCTGGAGTCAAGTTCACTGAAGCACAGGTCTTTGCCCCTTCTGATCTTATTCATTGAGACCGTAAAGAAATTGTTTTACACTTTTTAGGTGCTACAACATGCTAACTAAAAACTAACGCATCAAAGCCAACTCTAGTGTATCCATGAAGTGAGAATATCTGAAACAGTAATATAAAACGAATAGAAAGACCATAACCCTGAGGAAAAAGAAATTGTTTAGCTTTTGAAGAAATATTGTTTCTTATCAAGACTGCCCTTGAATGGTCTGTTTTTAGCAATATGATGCATGCATCTAATGGTAGTTGTGTTAATTTTCATGATATTATTTTTATCATAGTAGCAGGATGTTTGACTCATCTTTTCTTGTAGTTGATACATATTGTTTGTGCACTGGGTTGCAGATTAAATGTTACATGCAACAGCTTCTTCGTGGACTTGAGCATTGTCACAGTCATGGTATCTTGCACCGTGATATCAAGGGATCAAATCTTTTGATTGACTATAATGGCAAGCTAAAGATTGCTGACTTTGGGCTAGCAACCTTTTACAGACCCCATCAAAGGCAGCCTCTGACAAGCCGGGTAGTAACCTTGTGGTACCGACCACCTGAACTTCTGCTTGGCTCTACAGATTATGGGGTTGCTGTGGATTTGTGGAGTGCTGGTTGTATTCTTGCAGAATTGTTTGCTGGGAAGCCTATCATGCCAGGAAGGACAGAGGTATTTTCCCAGCTTCTTATATGCACCTAGAAATATATGTGTATATATCTTTATGTCCGCTTGCTTTGCATGTATTAGGCATGAAAAAACTCTAGAAATTCAGTCATCTTAGAATTTAGTATCGTGTGTGTGAATGTGTTATGGATACGAGAGGGGAAAATATGTGTTTGATGCTATAATGGTCTGAAATAGGTCACAACAACTGTGTTGTTCTTTGTTTGTTTCTTCCCACCATTAATTGATAAAGATATGTGCTGGTACTTAGAATGTAAGCATGAAGAGTTTAAAGTTTATACTACTCTGAGATGCAACTGTAGTTGTTCAAAAACACGAGCTTGATGTTTCGCTGATACAAACTATTACGTAACCAGATTCTATGAATGTCAGATGATGGATGAAAGCATACGGAAATTTTCTATAAAAATAGTCTAGTAGGTTAAAACATATATGGTACATTGTATGGTTAAATCCCTTATGCTCTAATCTACTAACATTTTATGGTTAATCCCTTATGCTCTAATCTACCAACATTGTATGGTTAATCCCTTATGCTTTAATCTACCAACTGTACCAGTGGAACTATCAGACATCTTATTTGACAGTGATGAGATCTCATTGTTTATTAATTACAGGTGGAGCAACTACATAAGATATTTAAACTTTGTGGCTCACCTTCTGAGGAATACTGGAAGAGATCAAAATTGCCACATGCAACTATTTTTAAACCTACACATCCATACAAGCGATGTGTTGCTGAGACATACAAGGACTTCCCTCGATCTGCACTGGCCCTGTTAGAGGTTCTTCTAGCTGTAGAACCTGAAGGTCGGGGAACAGCTTCTTCTGCCCTTCAGAGTGAGGTAATCACGGGTTTTCTTTGCTTTTTGAAACCATGCTGTCTATTTCCATTGAATTTTGTGATCTTGTCAATTTGAAACAATTTTGGAAATTAGATCTTACCTCTGATATATTTTAAATTATTTTCGTTTCCCAGTTCTTCACATCTTTGCCTCTTCCCTGTGATCCATCAAGTTTGCCTAAGTACCCACCAAGTAAGGAGTTTGATGCCAAGCTCCAAGAAGAGGAAGCTAGAAGGTGAGCTATTTCCAAATCGTATTAACTAATTTTCAGTTCCATATGCAAAATCCGATTACAAAATTTCTTTACTGATACCACTAAAGAGTATCTATTTACAGAGAGAGTAATGTTCTCTTGCTAGATAGTTCACATGTTATGTTGCCAAGATGTCAATCTGGCACCACACATTCAAACAAGAGCCCGCCTAATTAATGACAAGACAACATTTATCATTTGTTTATATGTATGTGTCTTTTGATTTTTGAGTCATGACCAGTTTATTTGTTTACTCATGCTTGAAAATTATTTTTCTCGTCTTTAAACCAGGCGGAAAGCAGCTAGTGGTAAAGGAGGGAGTTCCAAAGACTCAAAGGCTGTGCCAGCAGCAGATGCCAATGCAATACAGGTACGCTAGCCTTGAACTTTTATAATTATATTATTTGTGCTTTTAATTACAAAACTCAAATTTTTTGTGAAGAATTTCTTATTTAAGTTCTGAACTTTTGTTGTATTTATCTTCTAATCTTGAAGCGACAAGGGCAGACTAACCCCAAAAGCATCAGTGAGAAGTACAATCCTGAAGAGGATGGTGGCTCTGGCTTTCCTATCGAGCCTCCCAAGGGAGGAGCATCGAATGCCTTCTCCCATTCTGGCCAGTCAGTGCACCCAAGTGCATTTGAATCTTTGCAATCTGGCCATTCTAAGAATGGATCTTACATGTATCGTGGAGCAGCCCAGTCGTCGAGGTTTTCTAATTCAGCTTCAGTTCGAAGTGATTCACAATTTGATGGTATCGCAGAAAGCGTGAATCCACACTGGCCAGAGGAGCGTAAGAATGCCAGATATAACCATTTAGACAACAGGGAGTCCTCTGCGAAACATGATTGGTCACACCATCTTCTGGAAAGGCCAAAGTCTTCACATAAGAAGGATGAACAGCCATCTGGGAAGGAGTCTGCAACGGTAAAGGAGTTTCTTATTTTCATCTATTGCATATTTAATTTTATAATTTGACTCCGTGCAAAACAATATTCAAGTTGTTATGACAATTTATTTTGAATTTTTTTTGTAATAGGAACTCTCTACCGCTTGCTTCTGAACCTAAGTTAACACCTTTGTTTAGTGAGTTGTTTATTATTTAACATGAATATTACTAAATCATTTCCCGTTTGGCATCAGGGTTACGGTAACAAAAAGAACCGGATTCACTACTCTGGACCATTGATGCCTCATGGAGGAAACCTTGAGGAGATGCTCAAAGAGCATGAGAAACAAATACAACATGCTGTCCGCAAAGCTCGTCTAGACAAGACCAAAACCAAGAAAGCTAACAGTGACAACGGACAAACAGAATCCCTACTTCAGCATGTAAGAAACGGCAGGTGATGACGGAAGAGAGATTTGCACTGCCTTAATTTTGGAAAGCCGGAGCTCCTTCAGATCGGCATAATTCTGATACTGAAGAAGTATTCCTTTCGGGAACTTGACAAATCTCACCACGGAAAGATAATCTGGGACGCACGGAGCTTCTTCTGATTATGTCACACCAAATATATACGCGATTGTTGAAGGTAAGCTATCAACTCAAGTACTAATCATCACATGCTAGAATTGATTCTGAATGATTGTTAAGTTTTGCATCCGAAGTCCATCAAATCCGCAGGCATTGACTTACCGGAAAACTGTTTCGTTGGCAGATGGTGATAGAAGGGCGTCGCATTGGTGTTGAGATGCTGGAGACAAGCTGTGGAAGCTGAAACCCTATCTGCTCAATCAGCTCTTTCTTTGTAAAGTAAAAGGTTAAGTTATATGATTAATTAGAAGGTTTTGTCATCACATTCACAATACAATGCTCTTTTCTTTTTCTTATTTTTCCCCTTTTTTGCGATGCTTTTGGCATGGAATACACAAGTGCATATAATTTAGGATAAAGTCTCCGATGTCTTCAGCTTGTTTGTCGTAGCTTTTTTTTTTTTACTAGGCAATATTGTAAACTATCTTAAATACAGAGATTCGAACTTGGCTGCAAGACGGCGAGCATATTGCCCTTGTTAATTGCCCTAATCCACATATTCAACTTGTTTCTCTAATTAAGCATTTACAGACTATGAGCAAAGTACATAATATCATTCAACAAAACTCTTAAGCTTCTAGGGAACGAAACAAGCTCCATTGGTGCAATTAATAAGGATTTTCGAGTCATCCTATGCCACTTAGTATTACAGTTTAGTGGTATTTCTCTTCATTTGTAAGTTTGAGATATTAAGTTTGATTCTTGACAAAGACGGATTTGAACCATATTATTGCTAGACCATTGTGAAGATTAGCCCATTCCCCCACTCTCTTAGTCTAGATAATAACAATCTTTTTATGCCCCGCTCTGATAGCTTGCAAAAGACCAAGATGTCCTTAATGTGGATAATAACAATCTTCTTATGCCCCACTGTGATAGCTTGCGAAAGATCAAGATGCAGTGCTGTAGCTTCCGCCAAGAGCACATTAGAAGGCCCAAGAGGCTTTAGCTCCGGCAGTCAAGGGCTAACCACTTTGAGATCGAATACTTAAAAGGAAAAGTAACGAAAAGTTCGATAAAATTTCCCTTTTAATGAAAATTTCTTTTTAAATATATAGTGAATAGTACTAGAAAAAGGTAAAAATGTGATTTTTCGTTAAAAGTAAACAATACCGGAAGTATTTTATTAAAACTCCCAATAATAAAACCTACATCTTCATGAGATACCAATTATATTTAAAAAGGTGCCAATAACTGCCTTAAAATAAGCCATAAAGTCGAAAAATCTTAATACAAACACAATGCATGAGATCCACTAATGTGCTTGTTACAAATCCAGTAAACAAAAACATTATATAAGAAAAGTATATTTGGCAATTTATGATTCTAATCAATTAATTTAAAGAAAGAGTAAATGGTAAGTTTACTAATTAATTGATTTTATTACTTTTCTTTCTTTTTTTCGAAAAAAAAAATTAAATGCATGAACTGATCATGGTTAGTTTGTTAAACATGTGGCACGAATCTAGATCTGAATAAGAGATTTTTTTTTTTCTTCAAGTCTCTCCACTTATATAATGATATAAGGCGTATCACGTATGTGTTCGTGTTCCGGACACACCTAAAAGTCTCTCCAACTTGTGTATGGTACGTTTTTGGAGTGCCTCCATGACTAAAACCTAATAATGTTACAAAGTAGTGTATCAAAACTGAGGAAATTAAGCAGGCACTAAACAAATCTCCGACAGATATAAAAATAGCCAGACAATTGGGACCTGCAACCAATCGAACTCGTAGATCTACCAACCTTAACTTGTTCCCATTGCTTCACCAAGAATCCTAAACCTAGCACTAGCAGCTCTTGTGTCTTCATCAATTAAGCATCCGAACCAACTTCCTTCCCTTCATGTTTAAGCATCCAATGCTAGCACTACAACGTAACACCTCCTCATCAACTCAGTCCCTTTCTTCCTCCAACTCACTTACCAAATTAATCAAAACCGTTACATATATATACATATGTGTGTGTATATATAGATATATATGGTTTAGGGTTCCAACTTCTCATACTGATCAAGAACACGCACAAAAATATATAACCTGCAGGCCAAAACATGAGAACCAAAACCCATCCAACTCTCAATGTTAAGCTCCTCGTCCTCGGAGTTTTCCTCGCTTTTGTTGTCATCTTTGTCCTCAGGTCAAGTTTCGATTCATCACCAGCTTCGTCCGATGAAAAATCCACCATTCCGGTGAAAGAAGCCGAAGACGATCACGAAAAATCAACAAGTTGTGACTCCACAATGACTTGCAACAAGATCCCGACCTCCCTAGCCAAAGCCCTAATACACTACACAACCTCCACCATCACCCCACAGCAAACCCTAAAAGAAATCTCTGTCACATCAAAGGTCTTGGACAAGAAATCTCCATGCAACTTCCTCGTCTTCGGCCTAGGCCACGACAGCCTCATGTGGACTTCCCTCAACCACGGCGGACGCACCATTTTCCTCGAAGAAGACGAGTCGTGGATCAAGCAAATCCGGCGCCGTGTCCCCACATTGGAATCGTACCATGTCACATATGATAGCAAAGTGAAGGAGGCTAACAATCTCCTGGGGGTTGGGAAGGGGCCTGAGTGCAGTGCAGTTGGTGATCCTAGGTATAGCATGTGTCAGCTGGCACTCAAGGGGTTGCCCAGTGAAGTGTATGAGATCAAATGGGATTTGATCATGGTGGATGCACCCACAGGGTATCACGATAAAGCGCCGGGGAGGATGAGTGCCATCTACACGGCTGGGATGATGGCCAGGAACAAACTGGAGGGAGAGACTGATGTGTTTGTGCATGATGTGAATAGGAAAGTGGAAGATAAGTTCTCCAAGGCTTTCCTTTGCGAAGGGTACATGAAAAAACAAGTAGGGAGGTTGAGGCACTTCAACATTCCTAGTCACAGGGATGCTTCCGACAGGCCCTTTTGCCCTGAGTAAATAATTCATGTGTTTTTTTTTTTTTTAAATTAAGTACAAAACTCTGCAATCTTCTGACGGGATTCTAAATTAGTCTCAACATTTTCAAACATTTTAAATCTCAAATCCGCAAGTACGGTGAACTGAAACATTCCAATCTTCTGTTTCTTTAATCTGTTTTTTTTTTTGTATATTTTAATAATCGGATTTTTTCTTCTTCTATTGTATAATATTACTACAGAAAAACGAAAGAGGGTTTTTTTTATTAATCATCAGTTTTTATATTAGTCAATTTTAGTCTAATATTTTGTTGCCATCATGCCCTCCCCTTCTAAAACAATTTCAATTGGCAATCTCCAAGCCGTGACACCACGATTGTTGTTTGAGTCTGCAACCGAAGTGCACTTCATACGGTAAGGGGTTAGGGTTTCAGAAGAGTGTTTTGAGGTTTGGCCTCCATCAGGACCTATTTAATTAATGGTAGGGAATCCACGTGTTTATACAAATTATGAGATTTTTCCGCGTCATTAAAAATAATATGACATAAAATGCCACCCAACTAGTTAACGGTTCTTCTAACTTGGAACTTAATAAAAGTGGTATTTTTTTTACGCTTGCTACTCTTCTGAAATGTTTGAAAACATTGAGACTAATTTGGAATCACACCAAAAAGTTGAGATTTTTAGGTAATTAATTATTTTTTCCCTTCTGCAAAGTAATTCACGTTTCATAGTTTTTTATATTGTCTCATTTCGATTCCATCCATTTAAAGGCTTCTTTCTTTCTTTATGTTTATTTTCTGACTTTATGGGCGTCCTTGTATAATTTAGAGAACCTTTATAATTGGTTTCCCATTAATTTTTTCATTTATTTTAATATAACAATATATTTGCTACTTAAACTACTGTCTAATAATATTTCTTGAGAGATCTTAGGTTTGATTCTCGCCAGAGGCGAATTTGAACAACATTACTGCTAGCTCGTTGTGAGGCTTAACCCACCCCTTCCCTTTTAGTGTAGATAATATCTTAGATTCGATTCTTGCAAAAAACAAATTTAATTTGATACAGTGGTCCAAACTAATTTTAAAGCAAAAGTTACATCCATCTGTTGAAAATATAATGTAAGTCTACAATACGCTGAAACAGAACACAATCAAACATTTCAAAATCTTTAACACCACTAAAATCTGATATTCAAAAATTCAAATACGAGACGTCACTCTCAGAAAACCTCACCCAGTTCATCATTGGAGAAGTCCGATAAGTGTCATCTTCAGCATGTAACTTAAAATTACTCTAGTTCCTTGTCAAGCAAAGTATCATCTTCCAAGCCGGCTAAATTGTTCGTTGCCAGCGTTTGAGAGCGGAGTTATGACCTATGGAGAGAAGAAACAGAAACGCGATGACGCCGTAGATCAGAAAACAAAACTCAGATGTAGTATAGCACTACGCCTTTACTATCAATATCAGCAAAAATAAGAGTAGTTTGATCGTAATCAACAAAAATCTTGCAATGAAGAAACCAAATATGCATATTGCATACTAATGAATAACACCAAGGATATTATTCTCAAAACCTAGTAAAACAAACAATTGCCTCCGGACTCGAGTTGAAAATTGCACAACATAAAATTGAACTACTACCAAAATTTACATTATACTTCAAACACAAACTCATTCAGACACACCTAAAAAATGATGACCAACAGAACAAGACTTATTTCACTAATAGCATATCTATACCAGTGCAACATGATGTGACACATTACAAATTTCTGCTAAAAATGTTAATCGAACATATCTACACCACAGTGACATATAACATGCCTGAAACCCCGAATCAAAATTGCCTCCAGATAGCACACAATGTGGCACATCAAAGATCTGTAAACAGGTTTTCTTTTATTGGTTCTTCCAATCTGGTTTATGACATTACAAGGTGGGGTATGGAACAATTAAATCCTCATCTCTAGTAGAGGGTTTATCGTATATAAAGTAATTTTCCCCTCCATCCACCAGCAAATAAATGCAGCACAAGAGAATGATTGCAAAATTATAACTGAAAAAATAAAGTACAATTTGATTGTCAATGTGTGTTTGTGTGCTTATGTAATATGCAGATGTCGAAATAAATTATGAACAGTTCAAACTTGAAAGTCCTTTGTTGAGTTGAAAAAACCTGACCGGAAGTCTCTGCGTGTACATGCTTTATGTAAATTGCAGATACGTATCAAATGGTTTATAATTACCTGGTCAAGAAGATGGCAGTTGGGCTTCCAGGGGATGGCGGATTCTGCTCTATTAATTTAGCAAGTGAACCAGCTTTAGCAAGAGCATCAGGGTCGGTACCAGACAGAACTTCTACTTCTTCAAGCTCGATTTGTCCCTGTCCCTGTCCCTTAGTGTCCACCTTCACTTGTCTCTTAATTAAGTCCAAGTTCTCCTGAAGGACCTCCATCTCTCCAAATGGTAGCTTCAAGTCTAAGGCATGGGGCCCAAGAGTAACTGCCTCATCCTTCTTGAACCTCAAGAAAGGCATACAAAGCTTTTGGGTTTGTCTAAAATCTTTACTCTGACCAATTGAACTTCTCTGCAAAGCCTCCAGAATTACCTTGTCTGGAGCAAAAGTGCGAGTATCTCTGTCAAAGTTACTCTGTAGAATCCTCAAACACTCTGCCTTCCATCCATCGAATTGCTCATTTACATATATCAAACCAATCAACCTTTTGGTTTCTGTCGATGCTTTAACTGGAGGACCCTTCTTATTGGCTTTCGTTGAGCCTGAAGTTTGCTTTTCAAGAAGCTTCCTCATTACAACAATGGAATGTTGCAAATACTTGTTGGCATTATGGAGGATCAGATCTGGAGAATCAGACACAGGCCATCCTGCATTGACCACAAACCCTTCCTTCTTCAAAAGTTCCCTCCAGACATATTCTGCATAGTGCGGACAGATTGGAGTAATAAGACGTGTCTGCGCATCCATAAAATGCCACAGCAATTCACGGTTCATGCCCCCAGAACCACATGAAAGCCTGTACTCATCCCTAGAAGCCTGAAGATCGTAAAACCCAGTCTTGAGCGCATCTCGGAACATGTAATCCCGGTAATTCTGCTCAGTCCTGTTCACAGCAATATTTATCTCATTCAAAAAGACCCTGTCAGCATAAGTAGAAGGAGGACCTATTCTCAAAGAGGATTCTGCAGCTAAAACTTCTTCCATCCATGCAATCTCTTTAGTTAGCTTTAGTATAGCAGCATTTGCAGTCTCAAATACAAAATTTGCATCATCAACACCATCTCCAGCATCAGCCAATGAGAATCGTGTGGCATCAGCAGAAAATTCCTCAATTGCCTGGCGAATGGTCCTAAAGTTCCCTGTGGACTTAGACATCTTCTCAGCATTTAGCATGATGTGCCCATTGCATCTAAAGCCACGAGGCCAGTGCTTCTTGGGCATAATTGCCGTGTGGTTGTAAATGCAGAAGGTTAAATGATTTTGGATTAGATCCTTGCCAGACACTCGAAGATCAAAGGGATACCAATACTCAAACTCCTGCTTCATCTTATTAAGGATGGATGACAATATTTCAGATGATTCAGGATATGGGCCATCACAGAAAATATACTCCCAGACCTCATCAGTCATTTGTTCAGGTTGAATTGCAGATTTGCTGGGACCATACATGTCTCCATTGTGTAAAAAATGAGCGATAGTGTAATAAGCCATGTAAATAGTTGAATCAGACAACGACTCAACTAAGAACTCTTCATCCCAGGGAATACGAGTCCCAAGCCCAAAAGATCGTGAACAAGCCCACTGATTCAACCAATCCAATGTGTGTTCAAATCCATGTTTTGTCTCGTCATGATACAAATTCATGCTGGACAAGCACTCCTCCGCCAGTTTTTTCCATTCAGGTTCCCCATACGTGATGTACCATTGATCTGTGAGAGCCACAACACACTCATCACCTGATCGTGACACCACCCGCTTCTCAGGTTCACTATACACAATTGCCTCATTTGACTCTATGAGCTTGCTCCTTATCAACGGTTTCGCCTCCTGGACTTTCCTTCCTTCAAATTCACCCACGATAAGTGTTCCTTCAGTGAATCCTTTCAGGTATGTCAGCCTCTTGGCTTCTGCTAGCTTCTCTTTCTCATTCTGGCTCTTGATTTTTAGATCTGCACAGACCTTTTCTGCAGCCTTATTCCCGAAATCAGGAATATCGATAATTGGAATAATCTCAAAGGGCATGACCCACTCATCCTTCACGCCATATTTTGCTCTAAGAGCAGGTTTTGCTTTTAAATCATGCAAGGCCATATAATCATCAGGAGAATCAGCAGGCACACTGGTCACAATCCCAGTACCTTTGTCTGTCAGGACAGTCAACATAGGAAGAGTGTAAATGATCTGATTGATTGCGCGTGGTGACTTCAATGGAAGGCCAATCAAATCATGACCCGTGAGCTCCACTAAGCAAGTAGGTTTCTCTGGAACCCTAGAATACTTTTGATAGGCAAGATTAAGCGCTGCTCTTTGCGTTACAATAAATACCTCTGTTTCGTTGATTTCGAAGGCTCCATATTTCCCATCAGGCAATACCCATGCATTTGTCTGTCCATACATGGTCTCAGGTCTAAGTGTTGCTGCAGCAAGGAACACTTTCCTTCCCTCCAACACTTTCAGTTTAGATGGAAAAGGTGCTACCACCTCCATTTTGATGAGGGTGTATTCCTGGGGCTGAACTCCTTCGCCACTTGCCCTGTCATGATCTGCACAGGGCTGCCCATCCAGTGGAGAGTAAATTGCATAACGGACATCTTTCACAATCTTGCCCATAGATTTTAGTTTCCTCATCTGCCACCTCACAAAGCCATCAAAAAATGGGTTCATGTCTGTAGTAATAAATGACCGTCTCCAGTCACATCCCAATCCAAAAGCCTTGAGGTCTTCCACTGCCAATGGAGGGAAGAATGTCAACCAATTGTATGGATCTTGGAATTTGGATATCTCGCTATCTGAGAGGCCAAAACTACGCATGATTTCCCATTGGTATACTTGTCCACCTGATTTTGATGCAGCCTTCGACTTCTTTCCCTTGAACTTGTCAGGAGGTGCTCCATTATTTGCATCTTCTGCTTCCACTTCCTGACTCCCCTGTTCTACTTCTTTTGGAAAAACCGGCGGGTTGCCAAATAGTTCAATCTCTCTCGCAAGTTTATCAGCAGACGCTTTAATAGGCATGCCAGTGCAGTGAAAACCAAAAGGCAAAAGCACATTGGCACCTCTTAACCTATGGTAAGCTGCAGCAAACTCTAGCTTGGAGAGTGAGAATGCATGTCCAAGATGCAAAAAGCCATTCATGTAAGGAAACGGGAAGTTTCCAAAGAACTTCTCCCCAGGTTCAGGGGGCTTTTCACAGGATTCGGCCCTGAAAGCATCCTTCTCTTCCCACCAGCTTCGAACCTTTGTTTCAATCTCGAGCAGGTGGTCTCTCCTGGCAAAGCTCTTCCCACCACCTTCAGCCGCCATTTCAGTAATCTTACAGAAACTGTATAAAAAAATGCTTTACATAAGCAAACCAGCTCTTCGAAGGCAACATATCAGACAAAAAGTATGTAAATTATCCAAATTCATATAATTCGAAGGTGAATTTAAGTTAAGATAGAAACCTGTCATCACCATATATATATAGGATAGTGCTATTTACACACACATATATACACAAACACATACATTAACCACGTCAATGAATCAGAGATAACCAAATTTCATCTAATTAGTAGATACTGAAAATTAAAATGGCAAATTTAATAAATAAAACAAAGCGTAGCAATTACATACTGAAACCCAACAATTCCCAAATTTTAAAAATTAGAAAATATAAATAAATAAAAAACTTCACTTAACTCGTATGCAAGCTAATCAGTAAGTTAAATCGACATGAGCAATTGGTAAAGAACAAATCTTTACCATTCAGTTACAGAATGCACAGATCGATAAACTCTAGTACAAATCATATAAACAAATATTTGGAACTGAAAAAATTAGGAAAAAAGGGGCAGTGAGAAACATACCTGCGGTTCAAGATTGAAAAGGGAAGGGAATTATAGGTTAGTTTGCGCGCGCTTTCTCGAGCTTGAAGAAAAGCCAGGAGGGAGATTAGGGTTTCCTTCTTCCTCTGAGAAGAAAACGATGTGATATTAGCGGAAGAGGGAAGGAGGGAGAGAATGAAGCAAGTAGCTGAGAAGAAGATGAGGCGTAAGTTAGGGTTTTGGGGACTCGGACTCTAGACGGGCCACGTGGCAAGTTTTGAGATAGGCTTGTTTTTTCCTTCGATTCTGTGCGTGCTGTCCACGGTTTTTTTATTAGGAGAAAGATTTGGTTCACTTTGACCCAAAAAAAAAAAAAAAACAAAAATTTGGTTCACAACTATCGTGACGTTCTAATTGAATAATATCATGTTATATATTAGTATTATATGAGATAATATTATTGAATTAAAACATCATGTGTTTGAAAATTCGTTCAATACAATTGATCTTGTCGTGAAAGAAATTTTCATATCATGAGTCATGATCTTGTGTCAACTTCAGGCATTACATTTTGCCATTGATCTTTTTAGAAGTAGAATATTCATTAATGTTTTGAACGATTAAGGCCCCGTTTGATATATATATATATATATATATATTTTTTTTTTATATATACAAAAATTGCTTGACTTTAAAGTTAAGCAGTAAAAAAATGTTTTGTAAAAATAAAATATACTGTTTATTTTAAAAGCAATAACCTCCAGACAGTAGCTTTTAAAAACAACATGTAGGTGTCGTAGCCTATTTTATCTGACAATATTTAGGGTGGCCGGCATCAAGGAGAAGGGAGACAGATGTGTTTGTAGAATTGTAGGGGAATATGTGTGTGTTGTTATCCTTCTTACATTGTGCCTTTATTTATAGTAAAAGATGAGAGAAAATATTCCTTCTTCCCCAAGGGATACAAGATACAATAAGAAATGATAACTATAATCAAATCTAATTTAGGATTTATATAATCACAGCTAAACTAGGAATGTTTACAACACTCCCCCTTAAGTGTGTAAATGCTTAAGGTAGATTCAGCATCATGCACAAGTTGAGGAAGTCGACTCGTCGGCACTAATTACAAGGAACAACGCTTATTCTCAATAAGGTAGGAACTTGCATAAGTAAGTCTCACTAAAAAAACCCTAAGGTTATGGCAAAAATCGGAGTAGGGACAAAATCCATAGTCTTAAGGAAAAATGCGTAAGAAATACAAAGTCAAAATAAACGTCTACAGGACATCATCAGGGATATGACCAACCCAAGGTAGGTGCCTCGTTAAAACCTAGTTAGGTAGCAAAACCCCAATGGGAAAAATGCTCCTAATCATAGGGAAAAAGAGTACATTAAAGTCAAACAAGTATTTTCAAAATACTCCCCCTGAGTTTGACACAATTCCAAAGAGAAATAGCAATGTTACAACTCAGAAAGTTTACACATACCAATTCCATGAATAAGCTTCTGAAACGTCGTCTTCGGTAGTGATTTGGTGAAGAGGTAGGCCAGATTATCTTGTGAACGGATTTGTGTGACTTCAATCTTTTAATGCTCTTGTTGTTGATGTGAAAAGAAGAACTTCGACGCAATGTGCTTGGTGTTGTCTCCTTTGATGTAACCCTTCGTGAGCTGTTCGATGCATGCGGCATTGTTTTCAAAGATCACATGAGCTTCGAATATGGCCCACTACTGCTCTCAACCAAAAGCATTCCCAAGTTGCTTCATGTAAGGCGAGAATTTCAGCATGGTTAGACAAAGTGGCAACTAAGGTCTGTTTAGTTGACCTTCAAGAGATTGCGATGCCTTCAACGGTAAAGACATAACTCATTTGAGAACGCGCCTTGTGCGGATCAGACAAGTATCATGTGTCGGCATAACCAACAAGGAGAGAATCACCTCGAGAAGCAGAGGTTGCGGCATCACTCGAGGATCCGTAGGGATAGAACAAGCCCAAATCTGTAGTACCCTTAAGGTAACAGAAGATGTCTTTCACGCCAGTCTAATCCATGCGTGTAGGTGCATTATTGTATCTTGACAAAAGATTTATTTGTACCATACTTGACCAAGCTTGAAACTACTAAGCATCGGTCAACATTATACCGTCAAGGACCCACAAGAGTTTCCCTCCAACCAAGAGGCCAATCGCAACGCGACACATGTTAGCGCTAGAGGCCAATCACAACACGATACGTGTCAACACGTGTCAATGTCAGGACAAAGCTAGAAACTCTCTTCTATAAATATGGATCATTCTCCCACAATAATCCCTAATGTCATTTGTACTAAACTATTCACTAAAACTCACTAAAAGAGAGCTTGAACCTATATACTTGTGTAAACCCTTCACAATTAATGAGAACTCCTCTACTCCGTGGACGTAGCCAATCTGGGTGAACCACGTACATCTTGTGTTTGCTTCCTTGCATTCATCTCTTTACATACTTATCTACACTAGTGATCGGAGCAATCTAGCGAAGGTCATAAACCTGACACTTTCTGTTGTACCAAAGTCCTTACCGATTTTGTCCATCAACATTTGGTGCCTTCTGTGGGAACGACACTTATTCCTACTCTCTTCAACTTTGTGAAGTTGGTTTCCACCATTTGTACACTCTCTTTTGACCAGACATCCTTCTCTAACATGGGAAGCGAAGGAAGCCATAGCACACAGAACGACACTCATCTTGCACCTAGTGAATCAATGAAAGAATGAAGGAAAGAGGTTTGCTCTTCAAGCTAAAGTTGATGAGCTAGAAGCTCAAAACAATAAGATAGCAATGAAAAATGAGGTCCTCTAGGAGTAATATGAGAAGCTATTTGAGATGTTTCATGGGGCTAGGAATGCTCAAACACACGAGTTCGTTGCCCTATTAAAGTCAAAAATCATTTGAATACCCCCCAACACGGAGGGTCACCGATATCCAACATGGATACCCTTGATAGGGAGCGAGCTACCTATCAAGGTGTCAATCAACATGAGACTTCTCTCAACCTAACTGCTTCAACTCGAAGCAAGCGAAGTGGAGGAAAGCACCTCCTGGCAGAGTGAGCGGAAAGATCGAAAGTTGTTTATCGCGACTGTCGAGACTTCCTAAAACAACGTCTAGAAAACCCTATCCACATAAGCTCAAAGATCAATGACCTAAGGGTCTCTAACAAATTTGGTCCATTACCACGGCCCAGGCCAGCTACCAATCTGGGGAAAGGACTCAGAAGTGTTCTGACAGATATACCCTAGAAGTCAATATGGTGAGTCCAAGGAAAAATCACATGCTCTTGATCAAACTTTCCTACTTCTAATAGACAATGGAGATTTACGAAAGAAATTTGTAGGAATCATTCTTTCATCATTGAGTTCTTATTGAGGTTCGTCTAGCATATCGTGCTGGATAGCAATGACCGCGTCTTTGACAAACCATGGTTGTCAAGGTTTATAGCACCTGACATGCTTTTGCTTGAAAATCAGCTGCCATTTTTCATTCTTGAGGATCTCTTTGCCATTGTGGAGGTGCCGGTGACAATGCCTTCAGTATTTGACCTCTCTTACAATTTCTGCAATATACCAATGAGTTTATATGTGAAAAGAGAAGATTTGGGATCTTCTTCTAGTTTTAAAGTAAAGCATTTTTTTGATTTGATTAGAACTTTAAATCTTCCAACGGAGGAAGAGAAGTCAAAAAATCGAGGGTCATTCGAAACTCTAGCTGTACCCAGCATGACGCAACTACACCAGGCTGACGTCAAGTTTAAGGCGAGATCAAGCAAGAATCAATTTGATATGTGTTTTCAAGAAAGGATTTTGAAAATTCCAAATCTAAATATATCCGATGTCTCGGAGCTTGTACTCTGAAACCTTATTGCCTTTGAACAATGCCATTGCACTTCGGATACCCGATACTTCAGTGATTATATCGCCCTCATGGATTATTTTGTGAATACCCCAAATGATGTGGAATTGCTTGTCAAGAATGGAATTGTTGAAAATATGCTTGGTGACAACAATGAGGTGTCTACTCTGATTAATAGCCTTGGCAAACGTGTTGGGGTGCAGAGACGAAGATTCTATTTTGCTACTCTCTTAAAGGAGCTCAACAAGTACTACAAAAAAACCATGGAACAAATGGAAGGGAGATCTGAAACAAAAATATTTCAACACACCTTGGACAACTATTTCTGTAATTGCTGCTGCCTTGATCATCGTACTCACTTTCAAACAAACGGTGTGTTCTTTTTTCCCAATGCGCTCAACGTTAAGTTTCCTATTTAATTTCTCCCTCTTCTTCTCCATATGTACTTGTTAATTTGCAGTTGCTTGTCTATACGTGAAATTTAAATAATATGTCTCCTTTGTACTTAAAATAAAATAAAATAAAATAAATAATATATTGAGGAAAAGTCTCATTGTAGCTTTTCACCATGGGAAGGGTCATAGTGAGACGCTCATCAATTTTTAATGTAGTGCTCACAATTTCAAATTCAAGCATCCCAAATCTTAAAGGAACACTCAGAAGCTAGACACTCTTTTGCTTCATGTTGAAAAACCCAACCTAAATTATATATTAACACAAAAAGTAGGAACGGTCACAAAATTTTGTTCTTGTTGTAGGTATAATTTACTGAACAATTATGGAGGCCTAGAGAGAGAGGGAGGTGCGGCACATAGAGAGAAGATGAGAGATGTGTAATTGTGAGGTGTGTTTTATTCACCCCATTGTGCCTCTATTTATAGTAGTAGAAAGGGCAAACCCTTTCCCATAAGGATTACAATACTTAATAAGTAATCTACTCCTAATAGGAATATAAGATACATTCCTAATCTACTAGGATTTACACAATCACATTCCTATTCTAAATAGGACTGCAACACTCCCCCTTGAGTGTGTAAATACTCAAGTAAATGGCGCATCAAGTCTTCAGTGATGAAGCAGGTACAGTTGATGAAGTCGTCAGCACAATGGGCGAATGCGAGTCTCAAATCAACGGAAGAATGCATAAAAAGTAAAACTCACAAAACCTCGCTATGGTAAAACCCAAGGTGGGGAAAACTCATAGTTTAAGGAGAAAAGTGAGAAGTTGCATTAAGTCAAAACTATACGTCTTTTGGACGCAAGTAGAATAGCTCACAAGGGTATGATCAGCCCAGGATGGGTGCCTCGTTAAAACCTAGTTAGGTAGCAAAAACCTAGTGGGAAAAATGCTCCTAATCGTAGGGAAAAAGAGAGAACCCCAGCCGCAGCTGGGTTATGTGCTTGGACTGAAATAGGGTGCACGGTAGCAAGGCACAGCAAAGCTGGCCGAAGGTTTGCTCAGGACAGCCCAGCCGCAAAGGCTGGCGTCATGCAGGGAGCCCAGCCACAAAAAAAAAACTGGCTGTGTGTGGGCCGTAAGGAACAAGGCCCAGCCTTGTTGGCTGGCGTGGAGAATGCATGCCGAGGAGACCAAGCCCAGTCGTTGGGCTGATTGCATGGCTACGGGCCATAGTGTAATGAGGAAGGGCTGCAGGCCCATCCATTTGGACCCCAGGCCGAGGCTTGGTATCAGGATGCACGGTGATGGTGCGGTGCACCATGTCCAATTTCCCTTCTTTTTTTTTTTTTTTTTTTCAAATCCCTTAGGTTTTAGGAAACCCTAATTTGCTTCTAATTTATTTTCAATTATTTGACTCACAAATTCCACATAGCAAAATATAATTGCCTAATGCATGAAACAAATATATATATTGACAAATATATGAACATATACAATATATATATATATATATATATATATCGGAAGGTAAATATAAATGTAGGGGGTTCATGTATCATGGGGAATGTTTTCATGCTTCAAGGTCGTTTCAAATATCTTACTTTATTTTAAGCGTACCTGATTGGCAGAAAACTTACAAAAGCCTTTGAATTTGTAGAAGTTCCTTCTCGGAAAGCCGGAATTGCGTCTCCAATGCGTTGTATCACGTTCAAAAAAAAAAATTAAATTTGAATTAATAGCATGTAGATTAATTCAAAATAATAATAAATTAATCAAAAAAGAAATAATTAAAACGTAATACTCCCCTGATTGAAGAATAAACTCTCTTGTTAGCGTAGCGTCAAGAGCGTGCTGATAACGTGTTGTAGGTATAATTTACTGAACAATTATGGAGGCCTAGAGAGAGAGGGAGGTGCGGCACATAGAGAGAAGATGAGAGATGTGTAATTGTGATGTGTGTTTTATTCACCCCATTGTGCCTCTATTTATAGTAGTAGAAAGGGCAAACCCTTTCCCATAAGGATTACAATACTTAATAAGTAATCTACTCCTAATAGGAATATAAGATACATTCCTAATCTACTAGGATTTACACAATCACATTCCTATTCTAAATAGGACTGCAACAGTTCTTTCCTTTAATTTTCCCAATCTTTCCTTTATCGCATTCTCCCTCAGACAACTCCCAACCTTAATTTTGGTTCTCAAAAGTTTGTACATTTTCCCCCTTCATATAGACTTAACTAGCAATTTAACCAGCGCAATGCTGCGGATTTTAAAACTGATTAAATGTGTGAAATATAGTAAATACTAGTATTCATACCCGCGCATTGCTGTGGGTTTTAAAGGCATATAAAATATGCAAAAGGTTTTTAAATGTATTTAGTATGATGTGTTTAAAAAAAATTGTAACATAACTATTATCATTGAGCAAGAATCTTGTACAATAGTAATATTGGGTGATGGTGTTATAATCATAAAAATTTCTCCTATGCTAGCACAAACTGTCATAACTTTTGAGAATAACAATTGATAAAAACCTATTCACATCGGAGATGTAACATTGATCACATTCATAGGATAAAAGCTATCATTCTTCTTGTACCATTATCGCAAAAAAGGAAAAAGAAAAGCATTGAGTCACTTTCCTTCCAAATCAAATTTAATTACCATGGGAGAGGTTGATAGAGCTTTCACCTAAATCCCAAGCACATGCGAAAGCTCTCAATTGTTGAAGGTGATGATATACCATTGATTGATTAGTTTCCTACAAACATGTCAGGAAACATTTATGAGCCAAAAGCTATTGAGAGGCTTGTTAGAAAGTTAGGCAACACATGTAGAGACTGTGAATTGTTCAAACTGATCAAATATAGAATATAATTGGATAAGTTGTAAACGACTGAGATTGTTTCGCATCAGTTTTTTTATCTACTTTTCGAGGGTAGAAGGAAGATTTGGAAAGATGAGCATACCAAGAATGTGAGAGACTGGAAGGAGTTTGACAAATTTACCTGAATTTCCAATACCATACATAAAGTGAATATAAGGAGGGAATCAAGGAAAAAAAAAACAAAAATTGTAAATTTTTTGGTGGATGCAAAAACTATACATCATAAGCTTTTTAAAAGATGTACTGAAAATGTATAGCATTGCAAAAATAAACTTATGCAGAAATTATACATCGCAAATTTCATTGAAGATATAATGTTTGGTTTCAATATTACTTAGAAGACAATTTATCAAAAAAAATCTGGAATAAGTGTGATCAAAATTTACCTTAACACCACCATTATGAAAATTGGCACGTTGGAGATTTTTTGGTTCAATCTGAATGAAAAATCAACAGAATTTCAAATGGAAACAATCAATATTTTCTGAAACCGGAAATTGAATGATCATAAAATGAAGTTATTGGAAGTTGTTTATTAACAGCTTTGGCAAAAGTGTTGTGTTTGACAAAGAAGCATTCTATTATGCTACTCTTACAAAGGACCTCAAGAAGTACTACAAAAAGCCGTGGAAAAAATGGAAGGCAGATCTGAAATAAAACTATTTCTACACACCTCGGACAACTATTTCTGTCATTGCTGCTACTTTTGTCATCATACTCACTATCACACAGACGGCGTGGTCTTTTACTCACTAAGTTTGGCACTTCTTAGTTTTCCATTTAATTTCTTCCTATTCTTTCCTAGTTAATTTCTAGCTATGTACTTCTTATTAATTTCTTGTCTATGTGTGAAGTTAAATAACGTGTCTCCTTTGTACCAAAAATAAATAAATAATATGTTGAGAAAAAGTCTCATTGTAGCTTTTCACCATGGGTTACCACAAACTCAATACCGGTCGTGGTTGTGTCAATGTATAATATTTGGTGGAAAGAAGACCATATTATTATGGGGAGGATTGTGGTACAATTTTTTTTAATACATCGATATTTTTACACTAAAGGGAAAAGAGTTCAGCAAAGCTACACAATGGGCAGCTTAATTTAGTATCGAATTTGCCATCCACAAAATTCGAACATAAGATCTCTCACTTTCAAGTGAAGAGGAATACCACAAGACTGTAGTGCTAAGTGGCTTTTTTACACAACTTTTGACACAAGTTTTCATGGTACTCACTCTGTAATGTATTTGTACGATCCAAATTGTTTATCTTTTAAAACATTATTTATAGATCATTCTTGCAAAAAATTTGGCAAATCCAAAATCATTAAGACATTCATTTGTAGTAAATAAAATGGACGAATACGGTTATACAAAGAAACACTAAACCCCTAATCCAAGAGTCATATGGTTTCAAATTTGTATATTTTTGGTAGACATGATCTTTGAAGAAATACTTGAAAGATAGATGATTTAGATCGTTGAAATATAATACAAATTGGATCCTACAAAAACTTATGTCAAAAGTTATGCAAAAAAGTGGATGTAAATTATTTTACACCCTCAAGTTTGGATGCAATTGCACTTTATACATCATCTTAAAAATATTTCAATTTTATACATTCACTAACATTTCATTACAATTTTATACACCTATTAATCAATCTGTCAATTTAACTGTTAAATAATAACGTGGCAGAGACGTGTTAGTCAAATTTGTCCAACTAGACTGAAGTAAACAAATTATAAAACAAAGATTTATAATTTCAAAAGAACGACACTGCTACTCATTTGCAAATCAATTATTTCCAACTCCAAGAAACAAAAAGACCGTCAATGGCCGCCTCCAAGAACCTCCTCTCTCCTCCTTTCTTTCTCATCCGCACTCCACATCCAAACCCTCCTCAACGCCGCACAAATCCTCTCGGATTCCCACCGATGAATACGGTCAGGTACGGACAGTGGTGAAGCCAAAATTTCTCTGGGGGAAGGGCGGACTTAAAAGAATACAAAGTTAAAGAAAAATGGCAACAACTAAATTTTTTAATATAAAATGTCTCCCATAATTAATCAATATAAACAAATTACAATTGTTGCCGGCAATGTTTTATGCCATGAAAACGTCGCTTAATTGGCTCATTATCAATAAAAGTAAATACATCTCTCTCAATGTAAACAATCATGCTATCACTCAACCATTGATCTCTCATTTTGTTACGCAATGGTGTTTTCACAATCTTCATAGTAGAAAAAACTCTCTCCACCGAAGCGGTTGCAACCGGTAAGCACCAAAGCCAATGTAAGAAGTTTATACACAAACGTATAGCTTTCACATCTCCCGGTCTTCACTAACTCTTTTGCAAGATCACTAATTCCTCTCAATAATGAAAACTCACTATGCATCTTCATATCATGAATGTAATTGTCAATGCATTATTCACCATTAATTCCTGGTTCAGCCCCAATTTCACTACCAAACTATGAATCATCATCCCTATATTTACTTTTCCATTCCCAGCACCAAAGGCAATACAGTCACCAACGTAGCAACATCCGGTACTAGAGCTTCCTCACCCTCTAAAATCTTCCCCAACAAACTATAACTCTCATGATCCAATCCATAGAACCTGCATATCATCGAATTCCAAGAAACCAAATGCTTCTCAGGCATTATCTCGAACACTTTAGCTGCATCATCAACCAACCCGCATTTCCCATACATTGCAATCAACGCATTGCCTACAAACACATCCGAAATCAGTCTCATCTTCACAACCATCCCATGAACAACCTGTCCCAAACCCACGTTCGAAATCCCCCCATAGGCCTTAAAAGCACATGAAAAAGTAAAATTATCAGTTTTAAACTCCGTAACGTTGATCAACTCCAAAAACACAACAATGGCATCAACAAAAAGCTCGCTTCTTGCATACCACTAACAAGCGCATTCCACTGAATTAAACAAAAAAATAGCAATCTGATGCTGCTGCGCGCAGTTGAACAGATCGCCCAACAAACAGAGGAGATGAACTAGTGGGTTTTCCGATGAGGGGAGTGGCGAACCCAGCTCTCCAGTGGTGTTTCCTGGCAAAGAGAGTGGCAGCCGCCACTCCTCGCCCTCAAGTGGCTTGGCCATTGGGTACAGAGCCATTGCCTCACCGGAATAATATTTCTAAAATGTGTTCATTCTCCTGAACTTTTGAGACACATTTAAGCCATCCAAGTCCTTATTCCTCACAGCCTAATTTCAAAAAACCAATAGTTTTCCCTCATGATTAATCAAATTCTCTAATTTCATAAATAGTTAAATTACCCCCAACAAAAAGATTGAACGTTTAGGACAAATAAACAAAAGGGGAACTCCAAGCTGAAACCCATAAATTTGACAAACCCGTTTTTTGACGGAACCCACCAGGTAATTTTTTACACGATACGAAAATGACACGAAAATAATGGATTTCGAGGATCAACACGATAACTAATCGGGTCATTATCGGGTGATCCATTAAGAATTTGTTAATAACGGGGTTTTAACAGTATACATGTAAGTAACACGTGAGTAACCTGTTAAGAAAAATAAATTATAATTTTAAAGTTTAATTACTAAAAAAAATATTATAAAATACAATAGCCAAATTATATATATTGATATAGTCTATATTAAATATATATATTTTTGTATTATTATTCTATATAAGTTTTAAAAAATTAAGTTTTATTCATTTATTTATATTTATTATGAGAGTTTATTATTATTATTAATAGGATAAATTTTACTTAACATGTTGTTATCCAAAATTAAAATCAACAAGTATAGTATTAGTATAGGCAAGAAGACATGCCTATAAGTATGAAAAATGTGAAAGAATATAAAAACACTCGTGATTCATCATTCCTCCACGAGTAGACAATAGTTACACTTACATTATCATTTAGATTTTTAAAACCCTCCAAACCATCATGAATAGTATTTTTTTATTTGAGTGTAAAATTAATAATAATTATTGTAAAAGTGTCAGAAATGTTAAAAAATATATACAAGACTCGTAGTGACAAGCTTACAACTTTCATGAATGAGTCAACTTTAAAATTCGACACTATAATTCATAAACCTTAAATTTATATTTAATCATTAATTGTCGTTTACGCTTCATTCTTCATATTAAATTTTATTTTTAAAATTTTATTTTTTGAAAACATGATTTTCTTGGGGATGTAGGAAGATGAATGGTTCGAATCTTTAATATCACGTCCCAATATTTACGATTAATTAAAATATGAGCCGATGTTATGTAGTTTGTAGAGACTTTATAAACACTAGGCAACATTTTCACTAACAGTAAAACTCTGAACATAATATTAACGATCCGAACCGTTTATCTTCATGTATCTTCTAATAGATCATGTTTTCAAAAAAGAAAATCTGAAGAAAAAAAAATTTGGTGAGAAAAATGAAGCGTGAATGTAAACAACAATTGACGGTTAAATTTTGATCTATGATTTATGTGATTATAGTGGCAAATTTCAAAGTTAAGCCCTTTACGAAAGTTGTAAAGCTTGTCATTACAAGCGTTTATATATATATTTTTATATTTTTTACACTTCTACATTAACTAAAGAACTATTAAAGACTTTACTTAAACAATAGCCGTATGATAAATGAGAAGAGAGTGCTAATGTAGAAAGTCTCACTAAAAATATCATCAATATAACTCTTGAAGACAATATATCAAGCTAAAGTTCCAATACTGTTTCTCATGGTGATTGATGAAAATTGAAGAGTTTGATTGTAAGAAAATGTGCAAGGTTCCAAACCTTGAAACATATCTCTCTTAATTTTGCAAATCTTTTGAACATTTGATATTTTGTAATTTTCTAATGTTTTAATTTTTATTTTTACTAGCCCTTGAGTCCCTAAGAAGCACAAAAAAACAAATCTTGAAAGGATTGAAAACAAGTCTGGACTTTATTCGAGTTGACCTCTAAGTTTCAATTACCGATATGTGGATCTGCACATGTGAACCACTAAATGGGGTTCCACGTGCAGAGGCATGTTGGTTATCCCCATCGTTGTGGTAAAGAAACTTTACTGAGTTAAAATATGATTACTCCACTCTAACTAATACCGAGACCTTTAGTGATAAAACCTCACATCTGATGGATTGAGTAGGTGGTAATTAATAGTTTGGGACAATATTGGTGTCGTTAAATTGGGGCCCTACCAGGCCCGTCAATCTACAATTCCAACATGATATCAGAGCAAGTTACAGGCCCATGCAAACCAAAGTGCCTGTCACCAAGAAGTGTGGAATTTGAAACAAGCATGGACTCTTAACATAGAGTCGACCTTTGAATTCTTAAGAAGCACATACTGAAATGATTGAGAACAAGTATGGACTTTATTGGAGCCGACCTTTGAGTTTCAATTGCTGATTTATGAATCTTCATGTGTGAACCACTAAAAAGGGTTCCACGTGCGCCACATATCGGTTATCCCAATCGGTGGGGGAAAGAAAAATAATGAGTTTAAATATGATTACCCCACTAAAACTAATACAGATGCCTTTTGTGATAAAACTCCACACCTGACTAATTGGTCATGTGATAATTATTAAGTTTGGGACAATATCAGTGTCGTTAGAGAGGCTCTCGGGCCAGTCAATCTAAAATTCCAATAGTCTCGTCCATTTAGTGAGGGGCGCATTTACATGCTTTCTTTCCATACTCCCAATATTTGCATGTCCTAATATGAACCTGCATTAGGATTTGTCTGCCTAACGAAATCTACATGCCTGAATCTAAGCGTCATCTGCTATCTGAACCTATATCCATCCGTCTGAAACTGAAATCTGCTTGCCTACCTGTCCGCGTTCAGATACTCATTCAACTCATGCATTACTTTTCTGCACCAAATAGGTTTATAGCCATGGAAAAATATAAGGGTAGATAGAACAAATTAATTCAATCTGACCTAACCCACTCCTCATAAATATATAAAACAAAATCTAATTGTTAATTTCTGGGAAAATAAAATCTACTTCTCATATACAAAACCCACATTTTCTTCTTTGTTTTTGTCTTTGGAAACACTTCTTATTTTAACATTGAGTAGAATTTTGTTCTCTCTTTCATGTTTTGACTGGAAGCTTGAGATCTAAGAAGGAACACACTTTCTGCAAACGAATTATATTTGAATTTCATTCTACGTAGTAAAAAACTTATTTACATATCCCTATTGAGTTGCAAGACCTACTCCAACCTTTGGAGTAAAACTTAAATTTTAGGTTCTAAACTTACCCCAACTTGCTCCAACCCTTGGGGCAAATATGAGTTAAAACTCAAAACTCATTCTTGGCCAAATTTAGCTCAGGATTCCACCTAAGTTAATAAGGCTGGCCCACTATATATGTATATATATTTTAGTTTTATATTATAAATTTATTGAATCAAACGGTTAAGATCTAATTTGATGAAATCTAACGATCCGAATTTAAATCCAATGGCTAAAGTAATTTAAAAAATTCTTTTCTGTGTTTCATATTTTTTCATAGTGTTTCACGAGTTTCATGGAGTCGGTTAGTGTAACATCCCGTCCCAAATTTTATAATTTTGGCGAGGTGAATAGACGATTTTACCCTTGATTACACGTGAACGGGTGCGTTTTGGGTTTGATTTTCGGCTATGGGCGTCCTAAGCAATTAAGCCCAATAGATTGGGCTGTGATGGTGGGTAACTATATGTACACACACGCACACAGCATGCACACACGTGCACTGCTTCTGTTTTGTCCTCCTCTCTCTCTCTCTCGAACTCTCTCGTCCTCCCTTCACCCTTGCCTTGTACGGACACACACATACACCACTCCCTCGACTAGGATCGAGGCTAAGGTAAGCATATTCATAACCCCTAAGACTTGATGAGTATAAATATGTTGATTATAGGATTAGGAACCTTCGAAAACATGCTTAAACCGCAAGCTATCCTCGGAGTACTGTTCATCAACTTTGTGTTGGCTTTGTTTTAGGTGAAAACAAGATCACCATTCGTCTTAGAATCGTCCCACGAGCCTCGGAGTGTATCGTTTGCAAGTTTTGGACGTCGGAGTAGGTGGTTTTGAGTGTGGCCGATTTTGGAGGAATTCCCCGAGGAATTTCCAGGTGTTTTTCGAGACTTTTGAAGGTATATACTTGTTCTACGCTAAATTTAGAGCATGTAGGAAGAAAAATAGACGAAAAAGGATGAAAAACGAGTGAGATATGGAGGTTGGAAAACTCGCCGGAATCAGGTCGCTGGAAAAACCAGTCCGGCGACGCGAGGTAGGGGATGATGCGCGTGGGGGGGCGTCTGCCCATGGGCTCACCGGCGCGTGGGGGCGCGTGCGACACTCCAAAATTATTTTAAAAATATCACGACGTTCGTGACGTCGTGTAGGTCGCGTTGGTATATTCATATACCAAAATTGACCTTCGTATGAAAAGTTATTTACGTAGTTCGTTTATGTGCTGTAAATGACGGTTTTACAGTTGTTTCACATATAGGTGAGACGTATCCAGAGGACGAGCGCATCCACGCTAGGCTCGGGGGATACGACCCGTCGACATACCAATGAGTGGGTTTTTGTTTTCAGTATATATATATAATTGACGTTTTTCCCAGAAATGTGATTTACATGATTTATGAATTGAGTTGATTTTATAATTAAATTGCCATGTCGTATGCCAATTATATTTTATAAATATGAGTATTATTGCATTCATTACGCTTCGACGTTGAGGACGGCCAGGTAAGTCAGGTGAGTATGATAGTTAGTAGTTGAGATGATGATGGATTGTGATTTAGCTCATCACCTGCACCTCGGGTGTTTGTGCTCCTCCAGAGTAGGGCCTAGCCTTCACGTGATCGTTCACCTCACGCACCGTACGCTCACCTTGGATCCAAGGCAGGTGTCTAGCCTGTCGTACAGACCACTATAGGTGGTTCCGACTCGTAGGTGACCCGCGATTCGTCGCACAGCCTTCACGTGATCGTAGCACTGAGCGTAATATTATACACCTAGCATGTAATACAGACCACTATAGGTGGTTCCGACTCGTGTGCAGGATAATGATTGATAGTGATTGATGAGCTATAGATTCAGCCGTACAGGTCACTAGAGGTGACTCCGGCTAACATGACACTAGGGACACCCCTTGATTTATATTACTTGCCTGATGATGATGATTTTTCTGAGTTGGTATATCGACATGGCCTATTCTTGAGATTGATAATGAGTTTTGATTCCTAGACGAGGTTTTCGTATATAAGTTTATATACGTATTATTTTATGGAAAAATTATACTGGATTTACAGCGAGGAGTTATATATGAATTTTATAAAATGGTTTTGAAAAGTATTTGTTTTTGCCCACTCACGTTTTCTGTTTTGCGCCCCTCCAGGTTATAGGTAGCGACGACGTGGACGGTTATCGAGGCACAGAGACAGTTCTGACAGACCACCACCTATGTGGGTTTCTTCTGTGATTATATCATTTTGTTTAAAAATGACTGCACCTAGGATTGGCTCTGTGACTCTTAACTACTTCACTTTCGTCTTACATTACCCTTTATCGCATGTACATTATCGACTTTGATTCTCACTGTTGCACTTCATGCATAATTACCTTCCGCTGACGTTTTTGGTTACGTCACTCACACGTGACGGCCTGCACGCTTCGACCTCTGGTTCAGGGTGTGTCAGTTAGTGGTTTTTTAATATTTTTCATAATCTATATATTTTTAAGTTAAAATGTTCATAAAATTAAATTATGATAGTCTAAATAAATTTTTTTCTTTTTAAAAAGTTACTTTAAGAAGAAAAAAATTAGCCTGGATTCATTTTTTAATAATCTGGTGCTAAAATTTTAATCCATAAAGGTTGGAACAAAAAAGCTGTCTCTAAGCTAAAAACTAAATTTTCTAAGTTAAAAATTTTAAATTTTAACACATAGGTTGGACATGGTCTAAATGTGGAGACAAATAAAGTCTAAAAGAAGAGGTTTCGACGCACGGTGACGCATTCTTTCTTCCTCTTGAAACATCAAATTCTTTCTTCCTCTTAAAACATGTCAAACTTTCGTACCAAAGCCTTAGCCCACAAATTAATATCCAACAACTTGCTACTGGTGCAGTGTGCCTCTGTAGGGACTTGATCCTCTCCGGATCCCCTCTATGGGGATCCTAGGGATCAAAGCCTTTGGGCCGTTTATTAAAAATCGTGCGGCTAAAATTAAATGATTTTTATATTTTTAAAAATAAAGTAGTTTCGTTTTGCGTAAAAAACATTTAATTGTAACCGCATGATTTTTGATAAACGGTCCACGAGGCTTGATCCCTAGGATCCCCATGAAGGGAATCCGGAGAAGATCCCCATGAAGGGGATCCGGAGAGGATCCAATTCCCCTCTGTAGTACAATTATAGGCCTCAGGGCCCCAAATATTTATGTCGTTAAATGAAATTTCTTCTATTTTTCTGTGAAGGGACCATTATTGCCAGATGACGTAATATTGGTGATGTCACTCTTATTGATTATTGTCCCCAGCCAAAGTTTAAGGAGGATTCGTGCAAACTGGTTGACTGCTATAGTTTGATTAAAATAATCTAACAGTGCCACATTAAAAATTATTGGAAAATTAGCTATAATAAAATTAATTTCTATTGTTTAATTATTTTTAATTCATTCAATCCAACGGTTAAAATTTGATAAGAGTGTGTACTAGATAAAAAATGTGGGTAGGAATGAGAGAGGCAGATGATAGAAAATGCCTAAAGTACCCTAGCTTAATTATATAATTGTCCTTGCAAGCTAAATTGAGGTTGCTCTTTCATTCCACCACAAACATTGTTTAGGGCAAATTCTTCTAACTGGATTTTCTCTCATCACTCTCATCACTAGAGGCCAGTAAGCCCATCTCGTGGTTTGAGTCTTTTAAACATTTCTCTCGTTAACATAAGAAGTTATGAAGAAGCTAAATTTAATCAAGCACTACAAGTGAGATAAATCTGACTAGCACAATATCGAGACTTTTCCAAATTCACGTTGCCAGACTGTCACTTCATTAATTGGAGAATTTGTATCAACCACATATGTTTATAGGTAAGGAAAGACAAGGGTAGGTAGCTACATAAATCACACATTAATTTAGTTTGGTAAATTAAACACGTTCTGCAAAAACATATTGAAGAAGAAATGATTATATATAGCTAGCCTATCATTGTGCTATTGTTAAAAATATTTATTTTTCATCTACTAGAGGAGCAAGCAATATGTATTGAGTTCTCTTAGTCATCTACTAGAGGCAAATTGACCGTACAAACTTGCATGTTTACTTGTAACAAAGCAGGTGCGAATTCACTTTATTTTTTTCTTTATTTTTGATGTAATTTACTGTTATTGACACTCTGTATCATTATCACTGATTTATGCTCAAAACAATAAATTTCACTTCTAAAGGTGTTTGATGACTTATTTTTAGTACCAATAGCAACTCACTTTTCAATTTATAATCTTTTATCTGGCTTGTTTCTTCTCCCTGCTATGGTTGCACATATTCATTGTTTTTGTGGAGTATGATTCCCTCCCCTCTTTTTTCCCATCCCCTTTACTACCCTTGTATTTGAACGGTCACAGTTAAGCTACATTAACGTCTTATATTAATTTTTTTATAGAAAGAAAGATAAAATAGATAATGTGAGAGGAAGGGATGAAAGGGGATGAAAAGAGGAAGAGAGAGAATAGGAGGAGATGAGATAAAATAGAAAGACAACATCTTATATTAATTTTGGTTTAGATTTTTGTAGAGACGGATTAGGCAGACTAGTTAGTTAAGGAAACACGTCTTATTTCAACTTTAAGTAGAATTTTGTTTGTTTGAGATCTAAGAAGGAACACGCATATAGCATTTTTCATTGAAGAATAGAGAGTGACCTATTTGTAGGAGGACAGCTGGGAGTCTCAACCCCTGTGAAAATATTGCGATTGGTATTTTAATTTGGATTAACTGGTAAATGAGGGTATATATGTATTGAATCTCATTATATGGGAATGACTTACATGAAATGGGTACGTTAAGATGATAGTGTCACAGACTTATATGCATCGTCGTGTGAAGAAGTTAAAACACATAGTGACTCATGATAGGTCATGTTTCACAATGGCGTCCCAAGGGTGTATAGACTTTGCCTACCGTGGTTGGGCTTTAGTCAGTCATCAATCAAATTGAAAGTATTTCCAATCTGTGGATTTGATCAACCTTATATATTGTTTGAGTTAGCCACTTTCCACTTTGTGATTTTTACCAGAATATATATACATATATATAATCCTCATCCACAGTATTTCCAATTTGAGTTGGCATTTTGTGATGCATGTTTTCTAAATTCTTGTCCAAACATCTTGAAATGTCAATAATGAATAAAATATTTTTTTTTTATTATTGTGCCAGTGATCTATAATCCTCATCCATCCATCCTAAAATCAGAACAATGGGGAAGAAAGATAGGAACAAGGAGTCTCCATATGACATAGAAGCCAACTTCCCAGTAGATACTAGGATGGAAGAGCTCTTGAAGGGTTTGTCACCTCTGTCCCCTCACTGTTGTATCTACAAAGTTCCTGGGCGACTGCGGCGCGTGAACATGAAGGCCTACACACCGCAAGTAGTCTCAATAGGCCCACTCCACCATGGAATCGAAGACTTATTAGACATGGAAGAACACAAACAGAGGTACCTACAACATTTTCTAGATCGAACTGGGGTAAGTTTGGGGGATTATATGGAGAAAATAAAGGGCCACGAAGAAAAACTGCGTGGTTGTTATGAAGGAGAAGCCAGTGAGTTTAACAGTGAAGTGTTTGTAAGTATCGTTTCAGTGGATGCTGCCTTCATCATTGAGCTCTTATTGAGGAACTTTTTTGCGGATTTGCGGGATGATCGTGACTGGATATTCAAAAAACCAGGGATGTTGCAAAATATAGCACCTGACATGATTTTACTTGAAAATCAGCTGCCATTTTTCATTCTTGAAGATCTTTTCGCAGATGTCAAATCAAAATTGAAAAAAGAGCTCAAAGATGAACTGCCTTCAATAATAGAGCTCTCTTGCAACTTCTTCCAGGAGACGGTGCGTTTACAGCGGCGAAAAGACAATTTGGACTCTAATTCGCAAGTACATCACTTTGTTGATTTGATAAGAACTTTACATCTAAGACAATCACCTTCGGAGAGCTCACAAACTGGAGGGCCCACATCTTCTTGTAGTCCTAAGGTTAAACACTTCTGTGATGGTATAAGAGGATTTCTACCATCTAAGAAGTCTCAAACGGAGAGGCCTCTAAATACACCATGCGCTAAGAAACTACACCAGGCTGGAGTCAAGTTTCGGGTCAAAAGATCATGCAAAAATTTGTTTGATATGCAATTCAATAATCATGGTATTCTGGAAATTCCAAAAGTAGAAATAAACGATTACACGGAGCTTACACTCAGAAATCTCCTTGCATTTGAACAATGCCATTGCATGGAGAATCACATAAGTGATTATCTTTGCATCATGGATGGTTTTGTGAACACCGCAGCGGATGTTGATCTGCTTGTTGAGGATGGAATTGTAGTGAATGCGCTTGGCGACAACAATAAGGTTTCTAATCTGATTAACAAGCTTTGCATTGGGGTTTCTTGGAACCACAAAGACTACTACTTTGCTGCTCTTTCTAAGGACCTGAACGACTACTGTCGAAAGCCATGGAACAAATGGAAGGCAAGCTTCAAACAAAAGTATTTGAACACACCTTGGGCAATGGTTTCTGTCTTTGTAGCTGGTTTTGTCATCATACTCACTATCCTACAAACAGTGCTGTCTATTATCTCTTTCATTAATCAGTTGTCTCCTTAATTCGCCCATTTCTCCCTATCCTTCCCGTAGTATTTGCTTGTTTTATTTGTTTGTCTGGTTGTTCCATGTTGAGATTCATGTTTGTGTTGTAGACATTTGTAAACTCTGCTGCGAATAAGAGCTGTACGGTTTGTTTTATGATTTGTGCTTAATTTCTCATCTGTCAAGTGTTGGTATTCAGGCCATCTTTCATCTTAATAAACTGAACACGTGGATTAGACTAGAACGATGAAGCAACATATAGCAAATATGAGCAGCAGCTTTGCTGCAGAAACAGAGTGCAGGGAATTTTTTTTAGTATTATATACATCTGACCACATGAATTTTTTTTAGTACAACGACAGCATTAGTGGGTTAGAGAGTAAGTTGTTAGGGGGAAGGGAAGTCGGTGGAGATCGAACCTGCATAATTGTTGAAAATATGCTTGGTGACAACAATCAGGTGTCTACTCTGATTTGTACCTTGGCAAAGGTGGTGTGTTGGACAGAGAAAGATTTTATTTTGCTACTCTTTCAAAGGAGCTCAACTAGTACAAAAAACCGTGGAACAAATGGAAGGCAAATCTGAAGCAAAAGTATTTCCACACACCTTGGACAACTATTTCTGTCATTACCAATGTTTTTATCATCGTACGGACGGTGTGTTCAATTATTTCCGATGTGCTCGAAGCATCAACACTTAGTTAGGCACTCCTTATTTTCCCATTTAATTTCTTCCTCTTCTCTCTCTTTTAGTTTCTATTCTGCACCATATGTACTTGTTAATTTGCAGTAACTTGTCTATGCGTGAGATTAACGACATCATAATTGTGCGCTATCTCAATTAGAGAAGTGCATGGTAAAATGTGGTCTCTTATTTCCTCAATGCGAATCTCTAATCATGTCAGCAAAGTTAGATTTGTAGAATATGGAGATACAGGTACAAATAAAGATACCAACCATGGAAAAACACACAGGACAAGTGCCTAAACTAAAACACAGTATCTAAATACACTGGAGTAGGCATCATTTTATCACTCACGCACGGAATATAGCTTAACACGTATCTCATGTTTAATAAATTTTATGTTGGGCCTGAAAGGCACACTGCAGAATTGTTGCAGTCTGATTTAAAGACGTCCGTATAAAGTTGAGATCCCCTTGCGGCGGAGGTTGGAGGCTGAGGAACAGAAAAGAGGCCTTCAAGCATCTGGACAACCTTAGTCATCGATGGCCTCAAAGACATATCAGTATGCACCACAGTGCAACCATAATGGCTGTCTCTACCCCTCATCGCCTTTATCTATCCCTGGCTTTGTATCGAGGATGTCCTTCAATTTTCCTTCTTCCAACATCTTCAAGGCATAGGACGGAAAATTTGACTTTTCAGAAGTTTCTGCCTGGTCGTAGTTCTTTCTCTGACCAATGATCTCTAGCAACAGCATTCCATAGCTATACACATCACTCTTCTCTGATATGGGGGAGTTGTTGATCCATTCCTGTGCAAGGTAACCTCGCGTTCCTCTTAATGATGTGAAAACATGGCTCTGCCCCCTAGTCATTAGCTTTGCCAAACCAAAGTCGGCAACTTTGGGAAGGTAATTATCATCTAGGAGAACATTTTCAGGTTTTATGTCACAGTGAACGATCCTTGAATCGCAATCTTCATGGAGATAAGCTAGTCCTTTAGCTGTAGACATTGCTATATTGAACCTTGTCTCCCAATCTAACAGGGATTCTTTGTTGTATTTCTTGAAAATCCATTTATCAAGATAGCTATTTGCCATGTAATCGTAAGCAAGAAGTCGATGGCTTCCTTCTGCGCAGAAGGCCCTGAGCCAAACCAAGTGCAGATGTTGAATGCTGCCAATGATGGTAACTTCGGCTTGAAACTCTCTCTCCTTGACCAATGCCTTCCAACTTCTTCACAGCAAGTCGAGTCCCATCTGGGAGAATCCCATGGTAAACCGAGCCAAAACCTCCTTGCCCTAGCTTCACCGAGAAGTTATTAGTTACAGTTTGAAGATCTTTGTAACTGAAACGGATGGGCTTCCCAGTTAAATTTTCAAAGAAATTTCCTTCTTCTGATGTCTCCAAAGGAGAGACTGGCGATTTTCACTTCTTCCAGTAGTATCGGCATCCCACATAAAGTAAGCCACAAATAATTGCAAGTACTGTCGTGATGGCTATGATCACAATATAAGGGAAGCGCTTCTTGTTGCTTCTGCTCCCCCCAGTACCACTGCTTCCATCCCTCAAGACTTTAATATAAGAAACAAAGCCAGAGCCCTTGTTAGAATTTTGGAAGCTACCTAATTTGTCAAACAGAAAACAATTTCTTGTACTGTTTTGGAAGAACAGAGCAACACACGAACAGTTGCCAAGGCAAGACGTTTGGCAACCATTCAAATCAGTTTTCGAAGAAGGTGGAATATCTCCCAACGCAAAATAATAGAGCCAGTCCCCAGCATTTACAAGCTCTGTAGAACCCCTTGAAGGATCACATGAGGAGACAACCCCCGCCTTGCAATTAGGACGCAAGCTGAGACCTGAAGGGCATTGGCACTTGTTGATAAAATATTCGAAGTATGAATCACAGGATTCTGGTGCGCTGCATGAATCGCTTGGTTTTTTTGCTCCTGAAGGACCACTTGACCCTCTATTCTGAAGATTGTAGAAAGAGATAAATCCATCACTTCCTAAAACTGCAATCCATGTGGCATTTGCATCAATATTGCTCGAGAAAATAAATTGCCATGGCAACACTTTGGATCGATCAAAGAACTTCCAGGAATTTTCACTGATAGTTGCTGAAGTGACTACACCACCGTCTTTGTTGATTGTTTTACGGCTTTCTTTCACCATAGATCAATACAGCTGTGGTGTTTGGTAACCTGCTGAAAGAACTAAGTCGCCAGACTTGATTTGAAGAATATAACTCTAGTTGTTGGAACTAGGATTGCTTACAGGCTTCATTCCTTCTGAATATTCCTGGTTCCATAACAGGGTATCAGTTGGATGGCTAAAACTCTGCCAAACTAACCATGCAAAACCAAATTTCCCGAGTCCTGCAACTCTATTGCAGATACTCTTTTGCCACCAGTATCTGCAGACCAAACTACACCTCCGTCGCTTTGCAAGAACACACCACTCTTAGCATCAAACACAAATTTATCAGAATTTAAAACTGGGGAACCCCTATTCCCGGTCCAGACTACCCTCGAACTGTCCATGTGAACAATAACAAGCAGAAATAATAGATCATGCGGACTAGTTTTGAATCTTTTGAAGCCAAAACCGAATTTGGACTAGTTAGATAAGAGAAACAACCCGCCATTATCGATCCAATTTATCTGGGCCCCTTGAAACGGCGGATTAATTGTGCCAAAATTCCGAACAAGAGCCAGGCATGTTTTGGAAGCGAGAAGAATAACAGACAAAATTATGAAGCCCGTGAAATGGTTCAAAATTTCAAATGAATGAAGTTCCAATCTGTAATGCTACTACGAAATGTAGGTAGGATTTTAAAGTTCCGAGATTGAAAAGCAACACAACTAATCAAATCACAAAATCTAGAAGGTTCAGAAACTGAATCTATCGCATTCCCACTTTAAACATAATCCCCATTTTTGTCCAAAAGGATTAAAGACATAACAAAAAAATATTATTACAACACCAAAGAAAACATATAAACTTTGCATGCAACGCTGAACTGAGAGAGAGAGAGAGAGAGAGAGAGGGGGGGGGGGGGGGGGGGGGGCACCAGTGAAAAGCAGCAGACAACTATGAGCCGGAGGAAGGATCAAGAGACTTGACAATGCAATGGAAGAAACAGACCAACATTTCAATCTCCAGAAAGAAAAAAGATACATTTTACTGATCATCGTGTGTTTAATGGCGTTTAATCTTCCACTTTACTTTTTCTAGATTCTAGTGAGTTTACACGTTCAAACTTTACGAATGAGAGTTAAGTTTAGAATTAATTGAAAAAAACATCAATGATTATGTATGGACTGGGTATGTGTGATGTCAATTGTGTGTCGAATTTATGTTGGGTTTTTTAGATTGGACACAAAAAATCTCAATACAATAAATAATATCAAAATTTGGACGGATGGATAAACCAAATTACCATATTTTTCCTTCAATCCATTAAGAAATATAGACATTTTAGTAGATGGGTTCTGCACAAAATCAAATACTCTTCTTGGATTTTTCAAATTAGACAATAAATTCTTCAAGAAAATGCAAATATGAATGCAACTAATCAAATTAATTACTCATACATGTGAAGCGAAAAAGTTGTTTTGTGGAATATTGAGAGTGGTCGATAGCGAAAATTTAAAATCAACACAACATGCATGAGTTCTACAAAGGTTTCAGACTTACCCAATAAAAAGGATGATGTCGGAAGCAGGGGAAATTGGCTTGATTGCAGTAGAGGCCAGAGTGAAAAGGAAGCAGCGGGCATGGGGAGGGGCGACGCATGAGGGCGATCCCAGATGTCAAATGGGGGAAGAGTGATATGAATGTAATAAGTGATAAGCTAAATCACTCAGTAGAGGTTAATATTAGCTTTAGTCATTAGTGCCAGGTGGCATTTTGTGGAATTGAAAAGTTGTATTAAAGCTCACATGGAGCTTGGGGGCGAGCAGAATTGTATTTGGAATCAGAAATATCAATTGGAAGAAACATTTGGGGCTCATCTTCCTTTCCTCTCTCTTCCCCTTTCTCCGCCATTGTTTCCCCCTTTCGTTTGTGCTGCTTGCAGGTTGAGATAGGGTTTGAGGTTGATAAGTTCATCCTTATCATTGGTATCAGCCTTCCGATCCTGGTTTCCCTCTTGTATGCCCCGCCACACCAACAATTCCAAGTTCGTCGCCATGGAATCTCGCATGAGCTCTGTGGAGGTCTCTTTGGCTGACCTCTCGCAGATGCTTCAGGATGCTGTGACTGCTAACAATGCCTCCTTATCAGCGTTGTGGGATTTGAAACTTCAGGCCTTCCTCGAGCAATGTCGCCGTGAGTCCTTTTGTCTCGGCGGCGGGGGCGGTGGTCAAACTTCAGATCCGCATCCACAGACCGTTTTTCCTTCTCAGACCTTCACTGATCCTGATGATTTTCGATGTCTCGAGACCCCTCGTCCACCTTGTCGGGACGGTGGTGATGGGGGTGGACTGAATTTCAGACCTCCATGGCAGCCTCGCCTGGATTTCCCTCGTTTCAGTGATGGAGACGACCCCTTGGCTTGGATCTACCGAGCTGAACAATATTTTCCTACTACGCTGTTCAGGACAATCAGCGTGTTTTTGTCGTTTCGTTCCATCTGGATGGGGAGCTTTTACAGTGGTTCCGTTGGCGAAATTGTTTGCAATCCACGCCCACTTGGTCGGAATTCACCGCCGCACTTTGTCAGGAGTTTGGTCCTCCTAAATTTGACGATTGTTTAGAGTCTCTTTTCAAATTAAGGCAAATAGGTACTTTGAAGGACTATATCCATGAATTCCGTAAGTTAGCCACTTGATCTGGTGCTGTTGGTCCTGTGATGCTCAAAAGTTGTTTTTTAGGCGGCTTAAAACGTGAGTTGCAATATGATGTCAAATTATTACGGCATTCCACGGTTCATGATGCCATCTCCATTGCTTTTCAAGTTGATGCTAAATTGACTGCCTTAAAGCCTTATTTTCCTCGTGTTCTTCCTAATGTGAAGACCCAGCCTCAGGTGGTTCCTCAACTTCCTGCGCCTCCTCCTCGTCCTCCTCCACTTCCTTATAAGAAACTTACACCAGCAGAGGTTCAGCGCAAGAAGGATCGGGGCGAATGTTGGTATTGTGAGGAGAAATGGGTTCGAGGTCATACATGTCCCCGTACGCAACTGCTGATGCTGGATCTCGTGGAGGATGAGTTCGAACTTGCTCAGGAATTTGCTCAGGAACATGCTCAAGGTGACATTGATAACAGGGATGTACCTCCTAAAATGTTGCACATGGAGTTGAGCGAATGTGCTTTCTATAGTACACCTGCCACTCGTTCCGTGCAAACCATGAAGGTTGAGGGCCTTCTACGAAACCAACCATTACGAATCCTGCTTGATTCCGACAGTACTCACAATTTTTTAGACTCTCGATTAGCAAAGAAATGGGGTTGGCTACTTGATAGTACTCATGCTTTTGAAGTGATGATTGCTAATGGGGGTCGGATTCAGGGCAGTGGCTGTTATAAGGATGTTCCCTTGTCACTGGGAGGTTATAACTGTTCTACTGCGCTATTTCCATTGCCTCTGGGGGGTTGTGATATGGTTTTGGGTGTTCAATGGTTGTCAACCATCAGTCCTGTGCTTTGGGACTTCCAATTACTGACTTTGGAATTTAGTGCGGGGGGTTACACATACAAGCTGCATCACAGTGCTACTACTACACCCTTGGTGCGAGAGATTACAGTGCAACAACTGGATAAGGAAGTGACTAACTCTAATTTGGGAATGTTATTGTATTCCATGACTTCCGACAAATTAGAAGCTTCCAATCTGACTCCTCTACAATTACAACAACTGCAATCGGTTTGGGGACAGTTTGCAGATGTTTTTGCAGTACCTGCTGCTTTACCACCCATTCGCGAACATGATCATCAGATTCCATTGATTCCTGGTGCCAAGCCCCCCAACATATGACCATATCACTATGGTCCGTTGCAAAAGTCGGAGATCGAAAAAGCAGTGCAAGAACTCTTAGACGCTGGTTTTATTAGACCCAGTCATAGTCCGTTTTCATTTCCAGTCTTGTTAGTAAGGAAGAAAGACAACACATGGAGGGTGTGCATGGATTACCGTGAGTTGAATGCCACTACTGTGAAGGACAGATATCCCATTCCGCTCATTGACGACTTACTGGATGAGTTATTTGGCGCTCGGTACTTTACTAAGCGATTTGAGGTCTGGCTATAATCAAATCCGTATGCATCCCTACGATGTCGAGAAAACAACATTCCGCACTCATGCAGGCCATTATGAATTTTTGGTCATGCCCTTTGGCTTGACCAATGCTCCTGCTACCTTTCAAAATCTGATGAATGATCTCTTCCGACCCTTTCTCAGGAAGTTTATTTTGGTCTTCTTCGATGATATCCTCATCTATAGCAAGACCTGGGAGGACCACTTGCTTCACCTGTAAGAAGCCTTTGCTATATTGCACAAGAACCAGCTCTATGTGAAAAAACAGAAATGTGCCTTTGGTCAGGGTACTGTGGAATATTTGGGTCACTTGGTCTCAAGAGAAGGAGTGTCGGCAGACCCTGCAAAGCTTCAGGCTATACTTGAATGGCCAGCTCCCACTACTGTGAAACAGTTGCGTGGATTTTTGGGGTTAACTGGCTACTACAGGAAGTTTGTGCCCCGGTTATGCGAAGATTTGTCAGCCTTTGTACCAGCTCACTAAAAAGGATAGTTTTGTTTGGTCACCCTTGGCTAATGAAGCTTTTGAACACTTGAAAAAGGTTATGGCATCCCCACAGGTCCTGACTCTTCCTGATTTTTCGAAACCCTTTGAGCTGGAGTGTGATGCTTCAGGCACGGGAATAGGCGCTGTGCTGCAGCAAGACGGAAGACCTGTGGCTTTCACTAGTCAAGCTTTGGGGCCAAGGAATCAGGCTCTTTCGACTTACAAGTGGGAACTCATTGCAATAGTGCATGCAATAAAAAAATGGCAGAACTATCTACAGGGCAGACATTTCATCATTAAGACTGATCATAACAGTCTCAAATATTTTTTAAATCATCGGGCTAACACTGCTTTCCAGCAAAAATGGGTCTCAAATTTGCTGGGGTATGACTATGAAATTCAATATAAGCATGGTAAGGACAATGTGGTGGCTAATGCATTATCAAGGAGCCCCACACCTACGGAAGTGCCTGTGGAAGTCTCGATTAATATGTTGGAATGCAGGGCTATCACGTACCCTTATTTTGGATGGTTGGATGAGATGCGAAGGGAGTTGGAGCTTGATCCCTGGATTAAGAATCAATCACAATAAGTGGCTCACTTCAGGGCCAACCCTTCGAAAACTGCCAGTTCTAAGCTCAGCCATTTCCACTTGGATAATGGATTCCTGAAGTACAAGGGACGAATTGTTCTTAGTCCTTATTCGGGTTGGAAATTCAAAGTCCTAGAGGAGCATCATTGCACTCCCACGGCTGGACACCAAGGGGTGCTTAAAATGTACCAACGACTCAAAAAGTATTTTTATTGGCAAGGCATGAAGCAAGATATTAAGAAGTTTGTATCGGAGTGCGCTGTTTGCCAGTAGAATAAATACGAAACTATAGCTCCACCGGGTTTACTTCAACCTCTACCCATTCCAGAGAAAATATGGACTAGCATAAGCATGGATTTCATTGTAGGGCTACCTAACTGCAAGGGCAAGACAGTGATAATGGTTGTGGTAGACAGGCTGTCTAAATTTGCTCACTTTATTGCACTCTCTCATCCATACCCAGCAGCTAGTGTAGCCCACTTGTTTGTGGAACATGTGTTTAAGCTTCATGGTATGCCCTCTAATATAGTCAGTGATCGAGACTCGGTGTTCCTCAGTCAATTTTGGCAAGAATTTTTCAAGCTACATGGCTCTAAACTGAGCATGAGTTCTGGATATCATCCCTAAAGTGACGGGCAAACTGAAGTCATGAACAGGTGCTTAGAGACATACTTGAGGTGTTTTGTGGGATATCAACCAAAGAAATGGGTGAACTGGCTTCCATGGGCCGAGTGGAGTTATAATACCTCATACCACACATTTGCCAAACTTACTCCATTTGAGATTGTGTATGGTATTCCCCTTCCGCTTGTTATCACCTATGAACAGGGCACAACCAAACTGGAATAATAAAATATGACATGAATACTCGGGGATAGGCAATCAAACTGAGTCCAGTGAACCCGCCTAAAATTGGGCCGAACACGCACCAGGAAACCTAAATGAAAAACAGAAAGAAGACCCAACTTTAATCTTAAGTAATGTATATGTTGGATTCTTCCATATTTATGAAAACAGAAAATATGATATGAAACAAACTTTCTTGCCTATAGTTTTGAGGATGTTTGGAGTTAATTCATGTTTTTGTGCCAAGGAAATAATCTGTCAAATTCAACCACAAATGAGGTTAAGATTATTGTCAATAGCTAATACAACATACACAAAGAAGGCTCTTGACAATGAAGAAATAATCCCAAAAATCATACTCAACATGCATTGCAGAAACGAACACTATACTTATATACATTCGCAATGTCCTCAGCAAGTCCTCTCTCCAATGGCTCTGCAATCTACCAAAGGCTTTTAGGAGATTATAATTTAAAAACTGAATCACATAAAATTTCTGAAATTAGGTTGCTTCTTACCATAGTTATTCTATTCTTCTTATTGGGTGTTTCAGCAAAACATTTCATTGACAAATACTACACCACTGTTTCACAAAATGAACCAACAGGATCAACTTGCAAACAAAAGCATATCCATCAAGAAAAGAAGAAAATAAAATTTTACATTCTTAAGGCGTGGAAAAATTACTTTAAAAAGACAAAACGTGAAGAGATGATGATGATTGGGAGCAAACAATTACCTTGACTTCTACTTCCAAATAAAGCTCTCTTAGGTCCTTCATTACTGAATCCAAGTAGAGTTCCCCTGTCTCTAATATTGTTTGCTCCCTAGACTCCTCAACTTTAGTGATTGTAAGAGGATAACTCTTGCTTATCTTTCTTAGTCCTTCCACCATCTTTGGCAGCACACATGGATTTAGTGGCTCAGTTGTTATTTTCACAACTGGCAGAGTATTGAACTGAATAAGATGGAAGATGTAAACATCCTTGTCATAATATTCATTACAGAGGGTGGGAATTTTCATAATAGAAGCATCCACAACTTCAATAAGAACCCAACTACCAGGAGGAACCTCCCCTATTGGTATATTGTCTCGAGCTTGATAAATGCCATAGCTTTGTCACCTCTTTGACTATCATGTCCTCCTCATCCTTTGGTCAATAGCCTTCTCCCAAGACATGTACAGTCTGCCCTGTCTGAATCTTGCCAGTATAAACCCTACCAAATGCATCAAACACACTACAGTCGAACTTGGGATACAATTTTGTCACACTGACCATCAAAAGACCATCAAGATCGCAATAAAAAAAAACACATCAACAATCCCAAATCACAAATTCTGATGCAATCAAATTAATTCCCTACCTCCTCATTTCTCATAATTAAAACCCTAACAAAAAATTAATCTCCAAATCCCCAATTTGTAAATCCATAATTCGACCCCTAATTCAAAAGCCCTACATCGTAATCCCTAATTCGTTTTATAAATATGAAATTGCTTACCCTAAACGGCTTGAACGCCGAAGATAGAGCAGAGAGGATTGTGGTGGACGGTGCGGTATATGGTGCGCTGGTGTTGGTACCGAAACAGCTCGGTGGAAATCCAGACTCAGACCCAGACCTTAACTTTTTTACGGTACAAATATACTCGAAGTCGAGTAGAGGCGGTCGAAGAGGGTTTGGTAGACTTGTAAATATTTCAAACTCAACCAATAAACAGCTATATACAATGCCATAATCCTCCCCAAATTTAGAATAGATAACCAGAAATAAGATCCCTTAAAATACGAAAAATTTTGGGATCGAAACACCATAATATCGAAGAAAAACAAACAATTCGAGAAAAACAGTGAGAATAAGGCACGAATCAGAGAAAGAAGTGAGATTTAATTACTTCTTAAAGGCTAGAGAAATTGGGTGCAGCATGAGGGGGCGAGAAGATCGTGAAGCAGAGATCGAAAAGATGAGGAAGTAGGGATCAAAGGGATCACAAAGCAGAGATGGAAGAGATCGATGCAGGAGTGTATGACGCAAGATCGAAATCGTCATCCCGTTGCAGAGCAGCTAAGAATTCTGTCGTTTCAGGTTTCTAGCGTGTTTGGAAGAAGCCTAGAGATAAAACGCAAGAAGCTTAAGAGGGTAATACCGTCGTTTAATTGTGCGACAAAGAAAAAAAAAGCCTGATGAAAAGCCAAACGAAGGGCATTTTCGTCTTCTCACTATCCATGAACAATGCCACCCCGAGTTTGGGTTTTAGTATAGGAATAGTTTGCAAGGAAGCGACACTAGTTCTTAGCTCGGAAGTTTAGAACTCAGCCCAACGCCTTTAATTTTACCCCTATTGCTCTTGTAGTGTTCATTCAGGCTTTTTTTTGCCATATATGTACGTTTATAAGCACTGTTCTAAAAATTCCCGCCTAACTTAGGCGCTAGGTGGCTGGTCACCGCCCCGATTAATGCCTAGCGTTTGAAAATTAAGAAAGGGTGCCCAAACTAGTTGAAGCGCCTGCCTAGACCACCTAGGGCCTAGTCCGTCCAGACCTACCTAGGTTGCGATTCACTTAGACAAAAAATAGATAACTTTCAATTTGCATTTATTTTTTTCAATAAATTGTAAGAGACTTGTTGAATACTTAAATGAGCACACACTATATGGTTGTTCCCCATGTTTTCATTATGCTCTAATACTTCATAATACATATGTCATTCTATTTTGTAGTTTATGATGAAATTATATATATATATATATATTAAGTATAAACAAACACTTATTTACACGAAATATAATAGATTTACTTAAATCCGCCTAGTTCGCCTAGGCGCCCGCCTAGACCCCGCCTAGGCGCTAGGCCCCAACTTTCCGCCTGACTAGCGCCTAACGTTTTTTAGAACCTTGTTTATAAGTTATTTCAACTTGTTTTCCTTTCATTGTTTCAAAGCTTTATATGAACCATGTCAGCTGAATAAACCCAGTTTCTATTTAGTTGCAAATATTATTTCGGTATTCACTAAGATGATATTAAAGTCTTTAGCAAGCAATGCATATAAAATAATCAAGCACGAGTCATTGCCCCGCTCATGGCGCAATTATTTGATTACAAGTTAGTTAACTTGTGGTGTAAGTTTCATTACCGTCATCAATTTCACTAAATTTACATTTCTTTGGCACATCTACAATCAATCAACAAACACATACAACTCAAAAGTAGGCTGTCTCTGTGGCTTTGGCTGCAATCATTGAACATCAAAGAGTCGATAAATAATTGGCATCGTTCAAATACGACCCAGAAAGGAAGTGCATTCCATGGCTCCATATTTCTTTGATTTCGAAGGCTCTGCATTCATGTAGGGAACATGGCCCGCCCCGAGTTTTTTTATGCCCAGGACGAACTTCAAAATGTTATTTATCACAAGCAAGAGAATATTGTGAAAACCCGATAAATTTCAAAAAAGTTAATGTAACCATATTTATCTTCAAAAAAGAAATGAAAAATAGTAAATGTTTTTTTTATTAAAAATAGTTTTTGATATTAACATAACTCGTTACATTTGAGATTTAAGATCGACATAAATAGTCATTGGATTTGTCGACTACCAATCATTAACTAGCCTAATCATTTTGATTCTTCTGTGAGAAATCTCTTTTAAGTTGCGAGTATTTTTGTCAAATCAACTCCTTTAATTGAACTGGTGGTTTGTTCAATTTAACGAATATTTTTCTCAAAATAATTGATGGTGAACAATTTGAAAACCACTCTTAGGCCATCTTCAACCCTTGGGTTAAAAACCAAAATTTTTTTAGCTCGAAAAATTTAGCATATAATCCAGAAACAGCTTTTCTGCTCCAACCCTTCTGGCCTAAAATTTTTAGCCCGAGATTATTAAAGAATAAATTTAGGCTAATTTTTTCTTTTAAAGTAAATTAAAAAAAAAAATATGTACACTATCATAATTTAATTTTATGAACATTTTAACATAAAAATATTTAAATTCCGATAAATATTGAAAAATTACTAAATTTGGGTGAATTTTGAGTTAAATAATTTTTTTAAAATTATTTTAGCTGTTGGATTTAAATTTTGGTCGTTAGATTTTTTTTTTATTGTTAGATTTGATTATATTCAATCTCAACTGTTGAATTCAATAAATTTTGAAAGACATGCCCATATAGATAGGGTCCAGCTGGTGGGCCCACACAATTTTCTGGGCTAAATCCTGTAGAGAATTTGGCTTAAGTTTAGCATTTAGCCCAAAGATTTTTTTTGAGTTAGATTGGGTTTGGAGGCAAATTTTAGAGGAAAAATTGGTAAATAATCCAGAGTTGGAGAAAGCCTTATCAATTTTAAATCTAAAAAACCAAGAACCAACAAGTTACCTCAATTTATAAAACTTTTTTGAATAAAAAGTCCAAGCCTTTGACGCGTGAGGTGAAGAATGAAGGTAGAGCAGAAGACAAGAGACAAAACTCCTCCTCTTCTTTCTTCGTGCCGAAACAAAACTTGCCCCAACAGTTTCCGATTTCAATTTGCAACTCAATCATGAGCAACGAATAGTAAGCCATTTTCCTTCTCCCCCAACTTTCCCTTACCCTAATTTCCCTCCCTTTCTTTCAATCTTTTTGTCACGTGCCTAAATTATCTTACGGAGTTTGAATTTTCTTCTGATGTTTTTGGTTTTTATTTAGCGATTATTTGTTCAAGCTTCTGCTAATTGGGGACTCGTCCGTTGGAAAATCTTGCTTGCTTCTCAGATTCGCTGTGAGTTCATTTGCTCTACACTTATTCATTTCTCCCTTGTTTGTGAAATTGTTTGTGCTAATTTAGAAATAGATTTTAGGGTTTTGAGGGTAATGATTCTGTAATTGCTGCTCGAATTAATGCCTTTCGCATTTTTTTTTCTCAGGATGATTCCTATGTTGACAGCTACGTAAGCACCATTGGAGTTGATTTTGTGAGTATATGCATCTGATATATATATATATATATATATATATATATATATATATATATATTTATTTATTTATTTATTTACGTGTTTATGCATACACCCACTACTACATGGGTCTGCTGTATGTGTAAGATCCCACATCGCCCAGGGCAAAGATCCTGTAAGCCTTATATGTATATTCCCACTTTCAATTAGCATGAGGCATTTTGTGTTCGGAGTTTGTCGGAACTTCGAAGTTAAGCAAGTTCGCACGAGAGCAATTCTATGATGGGTAACCTACTAGGAAGTTCTCGAGTTAGTTCTCAGAAACAAAATCGTGATAATCACGCTATCGCGGAGTCAAGCCCGGGTCAGGATGTGACAGTATGTCAATGCACTTGGTTTTGCGTTATTGGTTTTGCGTTAAGTCTTCCGTTTGCTCCAAGTATTCTATTTCTATTCTTAGAGTCTTTTTCTAAGTCTTTCTAGGTCCTTCTCCACTCTTTTTGTTCTGAGCCTCTGACTAATAATTGCATCTTCTAACCGAAGCATTTGTAGGTCTTTAGTGCACATGTACTCATATATATGTACATGTATTTGTATACTTACTTTGTTGTTTATGGCTTATTTGTTGATATTTTGTTTTTTAATTTTCAGAAAATCAGAACAGTGGAGCTAGATGGCAAGACAGTCAAGCTGCAAATTGTGAGTAGCGGTTGCTTTCCTTTTTCTTATTCTATTAAATGAAATTACTTGTTGGGGTCACTGAGTCTTCATTTAAGTTTGGCACAAATCAAAAGTATAGTTATGGGCAACTGAGTCTTCATGTATGTTTGGCACAAATCAAATATTCGTTAAATTGAATCAATTGGCAGTATCTGATTTATGTATGTATATTGGGTTTTTGGTAAAAACTGTTCTCCGAAATTTGATAATCTTCTGATGTAAATGCACATTATAAGTCGTCTATTTGCATTCCGTTTATGATGAAAACTTTAAGCTTAGCAGAACTTTAGTTCCAAAACAACTACAAAATGTACGTCTGTGTCATATAAGAGGATAGTTCTAACTACGTCTATGTCTAATTTAAACGTCTTTTAAGTTTATCAAGTCTTACGCGGGTAGATCAGTAGAAATATCAAAATTGACAGCGGGGATACATTGGAAATGTTAGGTGTAATGCATCATGGAAAACTAAATAGGCTGTTCAATTTCTCTTGCTCCTTGATTGATCAACATTTGGTTGGAAGTTAACATATTCTGCTTTTCTGTCACGTAGTGGGATACTGCTGGACAGGAGCGATTCAGGACTATAACAAGCAGTTACTACCGAGGAGCACATGGGATAATTGTAAGAATGCTTGCTTTTAGTATTTTCTTTTGTTCCTTGGGTTGGGGGTTACTGGGGTTGGGGAAAGTTAATTGTAAGAATAGATCTTGGGACCCATGGACTGGAAGTATTAGTCAGTACCCTTAACTGGGATGGATGCACATGATTTTGTTGCTGGCTTTTGACTTACAAATTACTGATTTCTTATGCAATCATTCATGATGTAAGACAAACGTAACTGCAGTTGTTGTGTTCATCATAAAATGTAACAGTTATCCCTGTAGAATGTTAAGGCTACTATTATTCTAAGCTTAAGGGCCCGTTCGATAACCATTTCATTTTAGTTTTTAATTTCCATCTTTTTCAATTTTCACTGGAGATAGAGAGAGTCAATGGAAGGAGGGAGGAATCAAGAACATGGAGGTAGTGTAGTGGGAGGAAGGTGGGAGAATTGCACATAGAATAGCAAGCGAAATGAACACCAAAAACGAGAAAAGAAAACCTATTTAAAGTTTACAGTCTTTCAGTTTGGTTTCATGTTGTATACTATTGTCTTGTTGTACGACCACATGGTTTAGTGAAAGAGCATGGACCTTGTAAAGGACCTGCCGGATCAGTCATTTGCTGCAATTGATCAAACTTGCATGATGAAGTTACCTGAGATATATGTTGATGTTGATTATTGCTACCTCTCTGTATATATTTTCTTTTTTTTAAAATCAAAGGGCGAAATATTGTCTTAACTATCTTTCTTTCTTTTCTATGTTGAAGTCAATAGTTAATGAAAGTGACTTTTTTTAAGCTATTCTGCCACATTAACAATGTATAACTTTTCGATGTTACACAATAATGTAACGTGTGGTTTAGCTCTTTATCGTAAATGAAGTCTTAATTCTTTTGGAACTGCTACAGATTGTGTATGATGTTACTGAGATGGAGAGCTTCAATAACGTGAAGCAGTGGCTGAATGAGATTGACAGATATGCAAGTGACAGTGTGTGCAAGCTTCTAGTTGGTAATAAATGTGATTTAGTTGAGAACAAGGTTGTCGATACACAAACCGCCAAGGTAAAGATTGTAGTTTGGTTGCCTGAACCATTAAACAATTTACTTTAAATGCTGATTTTCATCACGACGCACTTTTGGGCAATTGATATGCTCAGTCCCCTAAAAGCATCACTCGTTCCATAGAGCTGTTAAACCGTAGGCATGTATTATGTGTTACCTTATATATCTATATGCTGTTGCTAAGTTGTTGCTTCAGATCTCAAGTCTGATTCATGCTTTGTAATATATATATATATATATAATTTGTTGCCTTTTTTGTGGATTGATATTCATTCGACATTTGACGTTTGTTTTTTTGCTTCAGTTCTCAACTGCCAGATTAGGGGAAAAAAAATCCATATTCTGGTTATGTTACCCACGTCTGGTTTTGTTTATTGCGTATTATAATGATATAATATAAATTCTTCTTTGAAAATAAGAAGTGTTCCTCCGAGTGCTTGTCATTATTAGAGCGGGTGTAACAGGCTGGAGCTTCTGGGAAAACATTTATGGTCAAACGCTCCTCATGACTTTCAGGACGATTCACATAAAATTGAGTTGGAGAAAGTGATTTCCATTGATGAACATACAATCTTTGTCGATTAAGCTGTCTGTAAATAACAATGATTTGTTAATAACTGCTTGCTGTGGCTTAATTTTTGTTTCTTGTTTGTTCTGATGCACCGTAGGCTTTTGCTGAGGAGCTTGGGATCCCTTTCCTCGAGACAAGTGCTAAAGACTCGATCAATGTTGAGCAGGCTTTCTTAACCATGGCTGCCGAGATAAAGAAAAAGTAAAACCACTAATCAACTCTTTCATGCTCTAATCACTTGCTTAAGACTTCCTTGTTATAAACATCCCTAAATTGATCTTACTAAATTGCAGTTGTTTTTTTGTTGTTACTGTTTATTCTTGTCGATGGATAACTTGCTTGTAATCTCGTATCTTCGTAATCGTTTTCCTTTAAATTTGTGCAGAATGGGAAGCCAACCAACCGGTAACAAGTCGAGTGGAACTGTTGAAATGAAGAGCCAGCCAATTCAGCAGAACAGCAATTGTTGCGGTTAGCCATTCCGTTCCTCGTAAGAAATCTGTTATAAAATCGTAGAACTGTGGAACTGTGTTAACTGAATTGTCATGTGGATCTTTCAGAAACTTGTAAAATATTGCCTACTTGAATCCTTGCCTGTGGGAAAATTGGAATTAGGCCTGTTAGATGTTCGGCATTACCGTCTAACACGATTGAAAGAACAAATTTGCAGGATTACGAAAACTGTTGGACTCGAGTGAATCCAAACCTGATAAAAAAATTAATGAGCGTGATTCCGGTCCAACATATTGAGTAAATAAAAAGAAAAACTAATGAAAAAGGATTGAAAAGTGAGTTTTAATGATAAGGACAAAATAAAGAATAAAGTGAATAGTATCAAGATTGATTTTTTAGTGTAAAAATGTGATTTTTCGTTAAAGTGAACAGTATCAAGAGCTTTTCGTTAAAGTTTTTTAAATAAAATTCATAAAAGCTGCTAATTCGTTGATTTTCACTTTTTTTAGCTTTTGCGTGCACACCTCTTTATTTTTACCAATTAATTGAATAAATTAAACGAAAGAAGAAGAGGAAATGCCGCTCAAAGAAGAAATGCTGCCGGAAGAACAAGAAATAAGACTCGGAGTCTCTAGAAATGTTTCAAGAGGGAGTTCCATAGGAAGAGGAAAATTATTAACCTAACATACATGGCGCCGACCTAACAATTACATTTACATCTCAGATCAATTCAATAATTTGTTGTACCATTTTACTTTTCATTTAAAACCAAAACATTTGGGGAAAATGGTTGAATACAAGAACTACTTGAACCATAAGCCTCTTGCATAATGCTTCCAATTCTTAAAAAAAGGTTGAATACTGCAAACTATTTTTCGTTTCAATGTGCACACCCAAAAAATCGTTGTCGTGACTACGGAGCTAGAGTATAGACATAGCCTTGCCTATACTCCATGACTCCCTCAAAGAACGTCTTGTTACGGTTTCTAATAGCAATAGTTCGAAATATCGAATGCAAGCTTCCTGTGAATAGGTAGAAAATGATAATTTTGGGTCTGACCTGTTTAGTGTTCTGCAATAACAATCCAAAACTTGCGAGGCTTCATCTTACTTATAGGTGTATCATCCATCTAATCATCACCGTTATATATCTCATAAATAGGAGGCAGATTGTCTGTCCTCCTTTACCATTCCCTTTCCATCCTCTCATATTTGTACGGTCACAGTTAAGTTACGTCAACATTTTATATTTCTATTACTTTTTGTCTTATTATCTCTATTAAAATATTAATATAAAATATTGACGTGATTTAACCGTGACTGCACAAATAGAAAGAAATGAGAAGGGCATGAGAAAAGGAGGGCAGACTATCTGCCTCCTCATAAATATACCCCTTAACAGAAAAAAAAAACCCGGGCAACGAACAAATAAATTATAGTTTGACATAGGAATAAGCAACAAAAATAAGTTGAAAACAATAACCCACGACAAAGGAATATGAAAAGACAAACTCATTTTGATCAACCTCAGGTTGAAGAACAGCAAGTCTTCTTTGTATTGACCTCTGATCCTCCTGTGACTGCAATAGTCTTCCCTTCTTTGACGCTTGCTGGTGTTGGCTCGCCTGATGAGAGAGACTTCTTACTAATAATCCGGTATATCTCTGCCAGAATTGTCTGGAAAGCCTTCTCCACATTGATTGCTTCAAGAGCGGAAGTTTCAATGAACGAAAGGCCTTCCCTTTCGGCATAACCCTGGGCATCTTCTGTGGCAACTGCACGTAGATGCTTCAGATCGGTCTTGTTCCCGATCATCATGATCACAATGTTTGCGTCGGCATGGTCTCTCAATTCCTTGAGCCACCTGCTTACGTTCTCAAATGTTGTTGGTTTTGTTACATCATAGACAAGTAAAGCTCCAAGGGCGCCTCTATAGTAGGCGCTAGTAATTGCTCTATATCGCTCCTGTCCTGCTGTGTCCCATATCTGAGCTTTCACAGTTCTCCCCTCAACCTGATAAAATGAAGAGGAGGTCTTAAACAACACAATATGAACTGAAGAAATAAGGACATCAAACCTCTGGCCATTTCTTAGGGTCACTTCAAGGATCATTTATGGTAAAATAAGCCAAACCGGAACCCGTTAGCCATCGGAAGTGTGCATACAAAATTAATCGATCTGATAAATTGAAACTATAATGATGGTTGTTATCAAATCGCTAAATGATTTCCAATTTGTCTAATTTATAATCCTTGAAGGACTGAAAAATAAACAGTCCTTATCCTTGAAGGAGGACTGAAAAATAAATTATCCTAATCAATGGACTGCATAATAGTTTGAGGCAAGGTTCTAAAAGACGCTAGGCGCTAGTCGGGACGCGGGCTAGGCGGATTTAATTAAATCTATTATATTTTGTGTAAATAAGTGTATTTATACTTAAAATATATATAATTTCATCATAAACTACAAAATAGAATGACATATATATCATGAGCTATTGGAACATAATAAAAACATGGGAAACAAACATATAATGTGTGGTCAGGTGAGAATTTTTAGAACAGTGAGGAAATCTGCACTTCTCATTGTTTCGCGGACATCCCGTCTTGATCCTTCCTCTTCAGTCTTCATATCTAAAGAGTATCTGTTATCTCAACAGCGTTGCTCCACTACTTAGATTTGCTTAACTTAGTTACCGAAAACTTTACATATAACTTTTTCGCCAACTCAGTGACGATGTCGTAAGCTAAACACCACATGAAACCAAGAAACTAACTTGGGAAGATGCGACCAACCCCTCGTATGAGTTCCCTGGGATCTTAAGGCAAAGTGAATGTCTCGGGTGGGCAAGCAAGAGCAAACCCCATAACCCCAACTATGCCTAGAGCTAGTCGATTCCAGAAGGCCTGGGGATGGTTTTTAGTGTCTAGTTACGGAATTTGGATTTCTCTTATAGGCAAAAGGATTTGGCAACTATCCATCTAATTCTACGAGGTATCATTTTTTAAATTTTTATAATTTTTTTAAGAAATGCTTAAAGTTGTTTGGTATTTTATTTGAAATTTTTTATCATTTCTCAAAATATTTTTTAAGAATATTTTTTTAAAATAATTTTCTTTAAGATTCAAAAACTTAATTAATTTGTAATTTAAATTTATTAAATTTTACGATTTAAATTAGACAAAGAAATCTAAAAAGAAAGAGTCACAAGAGAGAAGAGAAAAAAATGTAAGAAATAATTGATAGAAAGAGAAAGAAGAGAGGGTCGAACGAGGAAGAGGAGTGAGAGAAAGAATTTAAAAAAAGGAAAACTAACGAAAAGGGCCTGAATAGTGACAGTTTTAATGAAAAGTCCTTTTTGAAGGTATAATGAATAGTGACAGTTAAAGGTAAAAAAGGACTTTTCGTTAAAAGTAAACAGTACCGGGGGTGTTTTATTAAACCTCCCTTTAAAAAATGAAGAGAGTAGGTCGGAGGAGAGATGAAAAAAAGTAAAAAGAAAGAGAGATTGAGATTTGAAATGAGAGGAGATGGGGGAGAAGAAAGAAATGAGTGAATTTAAATTTAAAAACTTACTTTTATGTTTTTAAAGAATAAATTATATTTTTAAGTTAGTTTTAAATTTATTTTTATAAAGTAATCTTACCAAACAAATTTTTAAAGTCTAAAACTTAAAAATTATTTTTGAGTTTAAAAAGTTAATTTCATATCAAACAGGCCCGTGTTCAAAAGAAAAGATAATCAGATCACAAAATCGAACTTGTTACTCTACGGAGTGAAGAACAAACCCAATTGAATCGGTTCTCGAGAATTTTGTTGAACCAATTCTGGAACCAAGAAAAATAGCAGATCTGGAACAATTTCGCATTATACAAATTGAAAACCGATCCAAATCCCGGTTCAAGTATGCATTTCTCAATAAAAACAAAGATCCAAATTAACTGAAAAACATTAAGAACAAGCACAATAAATGAGATCAATTCCAGTCCAGTAAGAAACACAAACACAATTGGGTGTGTGCATAATCTTTCTATATATATATATATATATATATATATATATATATATATATATATATATATAAATATGCGAGCGAGAGAGAGAGAGAGAGAGAGAGAGAGAGAGAGAGAGAGAGAGAGATGGTGAACCTGGAGAGTCCGGGTGGCAAATTCGACGCCAATGGTGGACTTGGACTCCAAGCAGAACTCGTTGCGAGTGAATCGGGAGAGAAGGTTCGACTTCCCAACGCCAGAATCGCCGATTAGTACCACTTTGAACAAGTAATCGTATTCCTCGTCCGGCCTTCTCGCCATATCTCTCTCTCGTTTTTTGCCTTCTCTGTAATTTCGTTCGAAATTATGAGTGCCAAAAATAAAAGGCGAGCGAAGAAGCAGCAGCAGAAGATGTGTGGAACGGACGGAAAACAAAGCGCTGACGTGGATTTGGTTGGCATTTTATGCAGATCCAAAATGTCCCCGGTATTTTGACTGAAATACCCTTGAATATTTAATGGTTTGTTCACTTGTTGTATTGGAAATAAGGGTAGAAAAGATAACAAAATTAAGATGTGCAACTGAGAGGCGTGCTTAGAGCATCTTTGATAGCAATTATAATTTTTTTTTTCTCAAACTAACAAGTAATCTAACTACTCTATTTAACTTTTTATTTTAATAAATTTTAAATATTTTATTATTAACCATTCAAATTTAATATACTCATTTTTAAATACTGTTCTATCTATGCTTTTCTCGTTGCTCAGGAGTCACGCGCAATGTTTAAAATATTTAAATCAATGAAAATATCAAATATGATATAAAAATTTGTGGATATATCGATATTGATGGTTTTCGGCGGAAATGATAAAAATTTGCTTTAAACATGAAAATTTAAAATGACAGTGTCAAGATATGGGCAATCCCTCCTAACCTCGATTTAACCGATCTGTCAGAAATATCGACAAAATTTGTCAATTTTAGTCGACATTTAACAGTTTATCTAATATCTTCACCCGTCTTTACGTATCTTTCTCTAATTTTTCTGAAATATTGACACTTGAGGTTTTTTTATTTTAATATTTAACAAGTGAACAGCAACTCTAAATTTAAAGTGTAACTGGCCATTTTGCTATAATAGAGAGCCTTTTACAGCAATCTTTTGAAGATTAATTTTTTAAATTTCTCTCTTCAAAATAAAGTTTAGTTGTTTTACAACATCTCTTTTGACTTATGGCGTTTCCCTACACTCCAAGTAGGAATTGGATCCTCTCCTGAGCACAAGGAGGGGGTCCTCCTGACCAACACACATGAGCCGTTGAATTTTTATCCAACAGTTACAAATATGGGGTCCCTTTAAAGTTATAATAATTATAACCGTTAGATGAAAATTCAACGGCACACGTGTGTTAGTCAGGAGGATCCACTCCTTGTGCTCAGAAGAGGATCCAATTTCCTCCAAGTACTACGTGTTGTCGTCAGAAAACGATATCAAGTATAAAAAGACGATCATCAACGAGACGTTGCTTCGAATTCCGAAGCATCAAGTAGCGTCAATGAGAGCAATATTTGCAAATCCAATGGCACCTAAATTAAAGACAGTTGAAGATGCATGTGACATAGCAGCAAAAGGAGTATTTGACAAAGTAGAGAAAACTAGGAAGGACATAAAAGAGGGTAAGGATCCTGGCATTGCTAGCTTTTTCAGAACAAAACTGTACAAAATTTCATATGCCTCGTTAACTCTTTGCAGTTGGAGCAACAACTTTTTCTTTTTCTTTTATGCTTTCAGTTGAAAGGTACCCTTTTAAGAATCTCGAGTTTCTATATTTAATCTTCGCGCATTTACTCGCATTTCTCTAAATCTCCGCCACAATTCAATGATTCATAACATAACACATCATCTTTAATTAAGCTGATTTATAATTCCAATTACGTTTTAGCTTTTTTAAAAAGAAAATAAGTTTCTTGACGCCTGTTAACTCTCTTTGTCTCTTTGTCATTAGGGTTACTCCTATCTTTTGGCTCGTCTCTTCTTGTCTTTCTTTCTTCTCACTTCCATGGTCATCCAAATGTCTCCAATCTCATTAGACATTGCATCTCACAAAAGATGTCACATCTCATTCTGCATTGCAAGATATTGTTTGCTTTGGACCTGGTCCGCACGGTTTTGTTCTAGGCCTTCCATTTCCACCAAAGCTAAAACCTTCAGTTATTTCATCGCATTACAAATGATGTCCATGCTACCTTCTGAAAAACGTCCTTCCATCGTCTATCCAAGCTCAAGTTTTGGACATTTCAAAATAATTTTAATATTGTTTGCTACCTTGAAACTGTATACCGGCATTCTGGCATAAGGGTATTACTTCCAGATACTAGCATGAGTCTGGTATCAGAAATCATACCGCCAAAATATTGGTGAACAGCTTCTGGATATCGGACATTGTCGCTAATTAGTAGCGCCACCATAGGCTGATTACAGGTTAGAGCTCGCTCAGGTGGTTGGTTTCGGATAATGGGTAAGAAATTGGTCCTGGAAGGTGGTTCATTAATTCTAGGAAAAAAGATACTTTCTACTTCGGAGATTTCTACTCACCATAGGTGTAACAAATAGTACACTTGTGCCTATACTCATCAAAATAACGAGTACAGTACCAAAAGAAAACTCGGGAACTAGCGTTGGCTGAAACGTCCTAAGGCCAGAGAAAATATTTTTTAATAATCTACTTTAGGACAGACTTATACAAAAGTCGATCTTCCTCCTGAAGATCTGGAATAATCCCCAATGCGTTTGGAAAGATTAAAGTTATCAGGGACCAAAAGTGATCATCCCAAGATGTTCTTCCATCGAATGCTACCCTTGTAGCACCACATGGTCACTTAAGACATTTATGGAGTCTTGATGAGAGTAGACTTCGTAGGATTTGTAGCAGGTAGTATTCTAAAGGACTTTGCCAAGGAACCAAAACTATTTCTAATTTCAATTCTCAAAAAGTTTAATAATGATGGCTAAAGAATAATGATGGAATTGATTTATAGATCCTTGGTGGTACACCGGTATCAATACATTAACCTTTCCTTAAAGCCATCAACTAGTCTTAAATCTACATCCTTCCTTGACAGGGAAATTCTTCACTTTAAGTCTAAAAGCGTTCACCAAAGTAATCTTATAAAAAGTCGACAAGTCGGCAAAACTGCCCAAAACTTAAGAAAACCAACACATTTTTCATATTCGACGAGGTGGCAAGACTCGATATTTAGGTTCAAGAACCTAAAATGCTTACATCATGTCTATGATGGATGCAATATTGCCCAACTTATGCTCTGATACCAAATTGACACACCCCGACTCGGAATGTCCACTAGAACTTCAAATCGAGATGTGTTGGCCGACACTTGGAAGGTGACGAAGCTATAAAGTGTAGTGAGGTGGAAAATGTGAATAAATTTAAACCTAAGTGTACCTAGATACCGGAGTGCGCTAGTGAGCGGGAGCGAGCCCATCTCACACGTGACGATAGAGCATAAGTAAGGTACAGCAGAGTGGGTAAGAATCATACCCTCAGAGATAGCCACCTAAACTGAGATTCTTGAAGAATCCTCGTCAATTCGAACTTTTAGCAACTAACACCTAGATGGGCGCAAAACAGAAAAAGTGAGTGGGCAAAACAAAGATTTTGAAAACACATCACTATTTCTTCGTATGCGGCAACAATTTCTTCCATCTGCTTACAGTAATCAACTTTTATGTCCTCTATATTCACAAGGAGTTTGACTATGGACGATGAAAACAAGTATTTCAACTAGTGGCAACAAAAGACCTGCAGCGATTTCAAGTTTCCGAAGTTGCTTCTTGTCAACATCGGTTGTGAACTACCCGTCTCCCAAACACGCGTTAAACTTGGCAATCTATCTAACCGCAAGGACTTCAATTTATTGAATGCTTCAACGGAGTGGTTACTTTCTTCATGCTTCGGTCCCTTAAGTTGAAAAATAACTTCCATTGAATCGCAGCCAAGTAGAGTAAGATTTTCGAGATTATCATCATCATTTGAGTCCTCGAGATTAGTTGGTGTAACCTAGAAAATTAAACACGATCAACAGGATGATACAATACTACTTATAAAGGTTAATTGAACCTAATTTAAAAGCTTACCTCCAAATTAATTGGACGTGGCAATATTTCAATGGAGCGGTGGGCGTTTGGTCTTGAATATGGTATGCATCAGCAGGGCACCAATTTGATGAACGTGTTGGAGAAGTGCTGAAATCATGACTTGTTGAATCCTTCTCAGACTTATTCTCCAACTTGTGGAATTATAGTCCTAATGTCTTCAATTTTTCACATTTTTGCACGTGCATGTCTTTCGTGGATGACCGTAGAAATGTAACTCCCTCTGGACAAAGACTTGTGAGACGAGGCAGGTCTACTAGTTCAAATCTGTTCAGTTTCGGAAACAAAATCATGTATTTCGTCGTCTCTTCTTCAATTTCCTCTATGATTCTGACTATAGTTTCCATGTCCGGACTGTTGTGCGGAAGCGTCAAATATGAAACCAATCAACTAATACGGTAAAATATGACAAGACAAAATATCCAAAAGACACAAAGATTTATACTGGTTCGGCGTAAGCCTACGTCCAGTTCCGAGACGGTAAGGAAATTCCACTATTTTCCAAATGGAGATTACAAATAGAGTTTTAACTCTCAAACCCAAATCTCACATACACCCAATAATTCTCACTCACCAAAGAAACAAATAGATAAGGAAATATAGTGAATAATTTCCTCTCTATACAAAGCTCAAAGCTAATCACAAAATACAACTTTGTTTGAGTGAGAACTAACCAATGAAGGAGCAACAACTCTTCCTTCTCTGAAATGGGGCTGCTGCACCTCTTCCTTCTCTCAGCAGTTTTTTTTTTCTTCTCTGGAGCTCTCCACAACTCTCTCTATTTTCTGGTGCTCTATATTCTTTTCTGCTGTGCACTTCAAAATGGCAGCTCTGAGGCCTTATAGAATACCTAGCCATCCCGTGGCTTTTCGTAACATGCCAAATAAAAAAAAAAAGCAATCCCTTCTTTTCTGCACCAAAACAAGGAAAGATGTCCACCTTATTTTACTTTTCTTTATTCAAAAGTGTATGGCCACTTGGCCACATAATCCAACACGGACATCTGATATGTTTACCTCTTCAAGATTCAAAAGTTCTTGGACAATTAAATGCGAAAACACATATTCTAGATCAGAACATTCTCTCATTTCCAAATAGTTTCCAACTTAAGCATTTCGTAACAATTTCAAATTTCCACATATCGGCTGCCTCCTCATATCATAGAGATTGGAGAGTGGGGCATAACTCTTGGTTGGCGGATGGCATGTTGTGTTGGCTTGGAAGAAACCAACCAAACTCTGTAGACCCGAGAGACTCAAATTGGTTAATTTATGGAAAGATGTCCTATCGGCTTCCTCCTCATGTTCCCTCTCCTGCTTCGACACAATTTCTTCCATTTGATCACATTCATAAATATCTAATTTCTAGAGTTGTACCGAGTTTCTCGTTATTAATAGTGAAAAGACATATTTTAAGACACCACAATCTTCTAAATGAAGAAATCTTAGGTTGGTCAAAAAGACTGACTGTATGCGAAGAAATAGTGTTTGTTGGGTTGTACTTGTTCCATTTGCAAGATACTCAGTACTTGACAACTGACAATGTACATAAAAAATAAAAAAAAATAAAAAAACCCATTGGATTAAATTTAGTGAGGAAAAAGTTTTTTAAAAAAAATAAGAGGGGGGGGAGCCTGTTGAGATGCAAAGAGCCAAAGAGAAGATAAATTGTGCTTCAGAGATCACTGGGCGTGAGTATGAGAAGGAGAGGGTGAGAGAGGGAGAGAGTTAAAAGAGTTTTTGAGTCCTCGGACGTTTGAGAGGGATAAAGGGAGGAAAACAAGGGCGAGGAAAGAACTCATTGGCAGCGGCAGGGTAGTGGGGGCACTTTGGGCTTTATGAGCATTTTTATGTTTTTGTCCAACCAAAAAAAAATTGTTTTTATTTAAATTATTTTTTTGTTTTTCTTTAATACAATAATATATTTACACAAACTCGTCACTCCTGGATTCAAATCTAAGACCTCTCACTTACAAGTGAAGATGAATACCACTAAATCGCTGTACTGAATGTCAATTGTTAAACAATGATATATTTACACAAACTCAAAATGGATCGGACTAAAGAGTATAAGAGAGGGTCGAGTTGGCCACTTCATAGACAACAAAATTTATTTCAAGATAAATATGTTGGGCACTACACTTCCAGTTACATTATTAATATATAATATCAATATTATTTGTAGTTTGATATAAATATTTAGACAATCAAAATTTGTCGAGATAAATTCGGGTCTCTAGTGCAAAAGAGATAAATTAAGGTCAAATGTGAAATTTTCATAAAGATGCTGACAAAGGCTCATTTCTTACTTAGGGTGACAATGTAGAGTAAAATATTGTTAACCAGTAAAAAAAAGAATCAAAGAGTGGAGGAGGAACTATTTTGCAATTCATACGTGTAATCCTAGCTTAGGAGTCACAATAATCTTGTCTCTACCGTTCTAATTTTATGAGATGTCCATGAAGGAGATTTCATGGCGGTTTGCTCACAGGGAATTTAAAGAGAACATTTGAAGATTTTGGTTGTCAAATTGGGCTCTTATTTTCTAGAGAGTTCCGGTTTCAATTTGAGCTTTTGGAGGGAGACACAAATTGGGCTCTTATTTCACGGCACTACAAAATTTAAGGATAATATAATAATTTTCATTACCATGGCTGATGATTGCCTTATACTGTCTTTCATTTATATTTCAAATTATTTTATTTCTTTTTATTTAGATGTGTATTAAAAGTGGAAAAAAAAATTAATGGTACTCTTCTTTATTTGTAATTTGTAAGTAAGAAATTTTATGTTCGATTATAATCAAATGCAGATTTGAATTATTACTTCTAGCCATTATTATCGTCAAAACATATTTCATCTCATCTCACGTACCAAAAACATTTTTGGTGATAGATAATATCGTTTATTTCATTAAAAAATGTGGAAAAGAATTAAGATGTAAAAAGTGGGAGAAACCTATTTTCTCTCCTCCTCCCGTATCCTCTCTCCTCCTCCTCTTCTGCGCTGCAACAGGAGCCCCATTAAACAGCAAGCCGACGACTGCCGAATGCCGACGCAACCGCTCTGTCGTCCACGGGTCACCAAAGGCTCTCAAACTACACATCCAGAATGCTCTTGCCATCCTTTATCCAATCCCCAAGTTAGTTTCTATAAATTCGTAGGCCATTTTCCTCAACTTCAAATTTAAGAAACGGTGACCCAGGGTTTTCCGGCCATATCGCCGGAATTGGAGCTTGACCCAAGAGGTAGAGATGATCCTCTACTCGTGGGCTATTCTCCAATGTAAGTTCTTTTTCCAAATTTTCAACTTTGAGTTTTGGGATTGATTCTTGATTTCGAATTTTTATTATGAATGTCGAATTTTTATCATGAATGTCTATAATATGATGTGGGATTGAACTCTGTAGAAGCTTGTATTATTGTGAATCTGCAATGAATGAACTCTTTTGCATAGGAATTATAAAATTCATGGAAAGAATGTGAAAATGTGGTACGGAATTAGAAACATGTCGTTCAGCTTATCATTATAAATGGAAATGCAAGAATATAATCAACCTCGAGCACAAATAAGCAAACACTAATGATGCGAATTTAGAAACAAACAGTAATAATCGCAATCGAAATTTATGGTACATAAAATAAGCAACATAAATAGTATTTTTGGAATGAAATTTTGGTGCAACAAATGTCCTTTTATTGGTTTGTACATATGATATAGTAAACGAATTGTTGTAGCCACAACGTTCTTTAAACTCTTTTCCTGCATGCATTGGAGAATATTAGAAATTGAAACGCTTATGCTTATTGTATATGTGTTTCCAAAAATAGCGGTTTAAGGACTAAATTAATTTTTAGGCCACTTAGCACTACGGTTATGTTTATTGTATATATGTTTCTGATAAATGTTTCTCGAGGCAGTTGGTAATCTGAAAAGCTTCTTCCTCACACCTTAACTGATATTAGGTGCCTCGAAAAAATGATTCAGGTGGCAGATTGTGGTTTTAGATCCAAACTGTTCAATTTTTTAAGTGCTATACATGTATGTATATATTATATAAAACATGGTAGAATACTTTTTTGAGTACTATATAGATAATTTTCGTCAGTTTTTACTAAACCTAGAAGAAGTTGGAGATGGAAACATGCTAGCCTTTCCTTTGTGCTTGATCAATCAATTGTGTTCGTCCTCGCTGTCGATTTCGTCGTATTCACCCTCACTGTCGATTTCGTCATCTTCATCCTTGCTTTGTTAGAAATAAAAGATAGATGTTTTCTTGAGATATAATTGAGTTTTCAAAAAAAAAAAAACAAACATATTTAAGTACACTTTAGTGTGCACATAACCGCCCGCATGCGCGCGCGCACACGCACATTAATATATGTATGCTGTTATTCAGTCTTTTGTAAAAACTTTAGAAATTCCACGTATACATCAAGAATTAAAAGATAGATGTTTAAAAAGAAAACATCTTTAAATACGCACACGTAAGTGACTGAAAATTAGAAACCTTAAATTAAAGCATACCTTGTGTCGTAAATATTCCTTAGAGTGGCGTTGAGGTCCTCCTTCCATTCAGCCACTCCCAATGCGGTGCGTACTTGCAATCGGGGATGTGTGTCAACAAGCTTAGGAGCAAATCGCCCTAAGTTTTGGACCTTCTGAACCTCCAATAACTCCAAAGACGGCAACTTCAAAGTATAAGCTTCACCACAAAAATACTTGAGTTATTTGGCTAAGGTTCATACTTAAAGACTTTGGCGAATTGCAGGTTGAAGCCACACCTCTTTTGTGCGACAACACCTCTGCAATTGCCATGACAAAAAACCCAGTATTCCATCAGAGAACAAAACACATCAAGAGGAGATATCATTTCATTAGAGAAGCATTGCAGAACAACACAATCAAACTAATCTATTGCAGCACAGAAGATCAGATCGCAGATATATTCACTAAAGCATTACCGAAGGATAGGTTCAATTACCTGAGGGGTTTGCTCGGAATGACTCCAAGAAGCAGTTTAGAAGGGAGTGTTGGAACCTAACTAGCCTCTGGAGTCGAAGTGCCGAAGGCAGCAAGGAACCCTAAGCTAAGGGAGTTGTCTGTGTCGAAGAAGGAAGAAGTCGAAGGGCCGGCGCCCAAAGGAAGAAATGAAGAAAGAGTCTCAACGGCTAGTTTTTTGTTTAAACATAGGAGTAACAAGTGTACACTCCAGATTAGATCACTTAAACCCAATGAAGGGTTGAGATTTAATCTGGAGAGGTAGGGTATTTAGTGTTAAATTATTGTCTAAGTTACCAACCTTTTGTACACAAGTATGGGTGATGGAAATGTGCCATACCCTTACACTTTCCTATCTACTTAATCAAATCAAGGCTGCTGCAAATCTAGAGCACAGCAAGTATCCAATCTCTGAGTTCACTCTACTCCCTGCTTGCTCTAACCTTTTCGAAAACCGGTTAGAACAATCAACCAAAATCACAAACCAAAAAGCTAAAACAAACTTTATCACAGCCATCACCAATGCTCTGGTAAGTGACAACCCCGACGATTAATCAAGAAAACTCTAACTGTAGCCAGACGTTTTTTCAAATGCATATGCCTAGGATTCTGGTCATAGTCCCACCGATTTCTAATGGAGCACCCAAATGTTGTGGTGTGATTGTTGGCGATTTTGCTTCTCAAGACTTTAGAGCAACCTTCCACGGGGGTAATGATACGATGGAGATGCAGATGGAGATGACATAATTCTGCAGAAAGAAAAATAAACGAATCAGATTTCGTCATCTTTATTTTACATTATGGGACGTAAAATTTCGATAATTAGAGAAAGGTTAACGTTTTCGATTTAACCAATTTGGTCGCTTTTTTTTCATTGTTTACAATCTAAGTCATTTTTGTCAATTTCAGGTTTTAAAAAGATTATTCCTTGCATTTTCATTTTTGGATGAACTTGTTTCATCACTTGTAAATAACGTATCCTCGCAAAAATAAAATCATAATCATTTATTTATTTGATGCATTTGAATGATTAAAGATTTCCATTTCAAATGATTTTTTGTAGTGATGATCTTCAAAAGAAAATTAAGAAATTGAACGATTTCGATTATGAAATTTTTATAATGAAGATACGCTATTTGCAAGTATTAGAAAATGAGCTCATCTCCAAAGGAGAAATAACTTCAAAAAGGTTTTTAAGAAATGTTTTTTTGTGTTGTTGATAAGAAACACATAATAATATACGGAACATATATAGTACGTGAAAAATATGTATTCAATTGTTTGAGAATTCCGAACTGAAAAAAAAAATATTGGTTGTATTTTTGTTGAATGTTGAATTTCCAACCGAATCCTCTTCATATTCTTTTGGTGAGGATCCTGAGAATTCGTAAATCGTGTCCGTTCATCGTACATCGTGCGATCAATTTTTGTCAAGTACTGTTTGTGTTTAATTTTAAATAAAAATATTTAAAATAATTTCGAACCGCACGATGTATGATAAACGGACATAATTGATGGATCCTTGGGATCTTAACAAAGAGGATCCGGGTTTATTAAATTTAAGTAATTTGATAGTAGACAATGTTAGAAATAGAAGTATGAAATTAAGTAGTTTGAAAATTTGGAGTGTTGGACTTTGTATGAATAAATTGGTATGAAATTTCAAATTGATATGGATAAAAAGTTTAAATTTCAATTGATATGAAATTGGGCAATAAAATTTCAGGCTAATAGCCCAAATTTTGGGCCATAGCTCAAAAATCTCAAATTTCAGCCTAAAAACCCAAAATGTAAAATTCAGTCCCAATCCATCCTGAAATACCATAAACATATCAGAATCCTGAAAATTAAGAAGAATTTCAATTCAAAATTGGTCTTTAATTTTTCGTCCCAAAATTTTTCGATTTATGATTAAAAATCCCTTTTTCAGTTTGAAATCTCATATCGAACCACCACTGCACAAACTTACTAACTCTAACTCGAAGTCTTTTAAAAGTCTTACTTGTGCTTTGTCTCCATCTGTGTGTGTTTAATTGTGAGTGTCCCGCAACCACAAGGGAAAGGGATCCTTCTCCGAAATCCTTCTTCTTAATTCACCAAGTCTTCGGAATTCAGGCCATTAAAATTTAATCTAACGGCTAAAGTTATTATAATTTTTAAAATAAGCCCCTATTTATAGTCGTTGAATTAAATTTTTATGATCCAAATATCCGAATTAGATTAGAATGAAAAGATCTAGAGACAATGCCTTTCAACCCACAACTGGCAAACTTAAAAGATTGCAAGTCTTTTATTGTGGATTTGGATCCTCTTCTGAGTTCAAGTAGATAATCCTCCTGACAAGTTATTATGGGCCGTTGGATTTGGGCTCAGCAGAGGATACAAATCCTTTATATATCTGATCGGAGCGGTCTGCCCCCCACCACCCTCATAATTCGCATTTGCTTCGGAACTCCTCCCTCTCTCGTTCAGCAAAGCCATTGCTCGAAACTGACACACAAATAAAGACAGTGATCGAGGGAGGAGGGAGACATTGATAATTTTGATTGAGGATAGGGAAAAAAGCATCTCCACCTACTCCATAACCCCACCATGTTTGATGCCTGAGTGCTGCAACTTTAACACTTCACCATTTCACGCCATTTCTCTTTCTGGGTTTCACGAATGTCAGCTCCCGAGGCAACCCACCACCGCCGTTCGGCCACCGGAGGCAGCGGCGCGTCGATCTCGGATGACCCGACGATAACTAGTCCTGGCACTCGGTGTCTGACTCCGGCAATGTCCAGAGGAAGCCTTGTGTGTCGGATTGTTCAGTGGAGGAGGTGGATTTGGAGAGTGGGCTTTTGGAGGTGAAGAAGGTGGTGCATTTGAGTAAAGTTGTGAGAAATTGCAGGATTTGCCACTTGGGTTTGAAGGGAGGTGGTGGGACCGACCCTGCATGTGGGGTCCCGATTGACCTGGGGTGTTCTTGCAAGGGGAATTTGGGTGCTGCTCATAAGCAATGCGCTGAGACTTTGTTCAAGATCAAGGGAGATACGTGAGTACAAAAATTTTCTGAGTTTAATATTCATTATTTTCTTTGATTTTTGGTGTTTCTGCTTAAATTATGAACACCCATTTGCTGGATTGTGAATGTTTGTTCTGCTTGAGTGTTTAATGATGGTCCAAAAACTTTAGGATTATATGTTGTTCTGTTTCTGCATTGAAGTGCAAGCACATGGATGTAATTGGTTTCCGAAGTCGCTCTCTCACTTTTGATGTGGTTTATTTCAAACTATGAACTTACTATGGGCATGTTACAACAGATACCATCTTGGTGGTGTTTAGGTTCCTGCTTCCGAGAGTTCAGCTTATTCGAATGATTACTTGCTAATTAGCTTCTTTCTTTTCATGTAATTGTCACTATTGTTCTTATCATTTTGCTTCTTACTGGAATGCCGAATTAGGCAGATCACGTATATAGTAGAATGCGTATGCTCATATGAAATATGAGAAAATCTAGTAAAAGAACCATCTTGTGGTCACCACTTTTACAATCCATCTGAAATCGAAGATATCGATCGTTCTAGGTTTATAGTTTTTATAGTCACACTTTCTGTGGCATTTACATTAGTGGAAAGTGTGAGGTCCAATGCAAGCTAAAGGAAGTGTGTTTGTATGCAAGAATTCAGCTCCTATGTCGAAAAGTAGATATCTTTGTGTGCCATGCTCTTTTCTGTATGCTTCTAATAAAGATGTAAATGTTTAAATTATGCATATGGATTAGTAAATGATGATGAGCATTTGCATTCTTTGGTTCCGTCACAAGTTTGTTTTGTTTATACATTTGGGAGATTTTCTATACTCCAAGGATGATAATTTGGTAAAGTTCTTAGGACCTTGCACGCTATGCCCTCTGCAAAGGAAATATCCAAACTTAGGCTACATGAAATATAATCTAGATAAGCTGCATCACATGATAATACAATGACGTACATACATCATAGATGGACTGATGAAGACTTGCTGGGATGGTAACCAGGATGAGAAGATATGCAAGAACAGCAAGCTAGTTCAAATTTCATTTTACTCATCATGGTAAGCAAATGGAACGACATCTTGACAAAATGACTTTTTTTCCAGAAACAGAAATAGAAGATTGATGGCCTTTGAAATCACTTATAGTGATTGTATTGCATTCTCTTCTATATTTTTGATACTTGTATGCTGTTGGTTACATTTCATTATGTTTGTTCAAAATCCTCATGGTACGTTTCTTCATTGTGTTGCATTATGGTTGCAATTACTTGTCTTGTCTGGCTGACTTATTTTTTGCCTCTGTATTTTTCTTTCTTACCTCAATCTGGTCTTGTTTTTACATGAAGTTTAATGGTAAAGATAATCAGTAGATTGCACACGTGATTCAATTCAATTCATGTTCTACTTAGTTTTATTTTTATTTTTTATTTTATAATTTTTTTTTTAATTCTACTGTTAAAAAGCATAATTTTATTTATTTGATTTGCAGAACCTGCGAGATCCGTGGAGTAACTGCATTCAACATTTCCAGTGACCAGATAAACGAGGCAAATAGCAGTACTGCCACAGCCGCATCAGTACCAGCACCACCCATGATCCTGGTTGAAACCCGTGGCATGGCCGCCGCATTATGAATTTCCTTCTTGCCTGCATGATCCTTGCCTTCGTAATTTCATGGCTTTTTCACTTCAAAGTGCTTTCATGAACACCAGCAGGGAAAAGAAAAGGCTTCTGTGAATGTGTGGGGGTAAGTTGCAGTTCCAATCATCGTCTTGCTTGTGCTGCTACGTTGCTGCACCGGTTCCTACTTTGCCGTACACACGCTCTCCACCCTTCGTAATATAATATTCTACATGGATATCTATAACAAGTATATTATTTTTGGATAAATGGGGGTGACAACTTGTTTCCATCTGCGGTGCGTAGTCTAGCACATATTTTGCCATGTAAATCTTACTTGTACAGTTAAGGACTCCTCGGTGTGGAAAGATTCGGAGGAGATGCTGGTCAAGCCCTCGTACCTGTAAGTTGTGAAGCATTGCTAATGAAGGCTATTGGCGTCTTCGTTGATTGAAAAGGTTAATGAAAGTATGTATTTTCTCAATGATCCTTGTAATACACCGGTTACCGGCACAAATGTTGTCAATTCGAAATTTTCGATCCATTGAAATGGTATGCCCTTACTGAATATCATATGATTCACTAGGTAAGGCTGAGTTTTGAGAGCACGAGGAAATACTCTTAATTGCTTAAGTTACGAGCCATCTGTTAAAACTTGAAATGGATCAAGAACAAACAATTGTTATTCGGCAAACATCAAAACACATTTCCACGAGTTTAAACAACCCCCTTAATAATCTTATACCTTAATTTTTTTTCTTATGAGAAGGCATTAGATATTCAAAATCAATGTGGATTCACTTTTTCCTCTCAAATCCTTGGTTGTTAGCAAACATATAATGAGAATGATATTCTTTTCTTGTAAGCAAACATAATACTGAGTTTTTTGTTGGTTTTGAATTATTGTTCTAAATTCGTGTTTTTCAAATAATCTCCGGCGGGTTTTGGAAAGACCTCAATTTGGTTTTAAACAATTGTGCAGATTTTTAGTATGGCAGAGAAGGAGATGGAGTACAGGGTTGAGTTGTTCAACAAGTAAGTTTTTGACGGCATTGTTAAATATCACGGCATACTAATCTAGTTTTTGAAAGTTGGGTGTGTGCAAGGCTTATTATCTGAATAATTTAAGCTCGTCTCCTAAGTAAAGCAATTCTTTAGGGCCTTCTCGTACACTATCATTTGTTTCTTTATTTTGACTTTCACCTGTGTCACTTCTATGCAGGCTCACCGTGGAATGTCCTCGACCCAAGAGGTAAAAATGATCTCCTCCTCGTGGAATGTCCTCTGATGTAAGTTCTTTTTCCAAATTTTCAACTTTCAGTTTTGGGATCGATTCTTGATTTCGAACTTTTATTCGATTTTTCTGTTTGAATGCCGGAGATGAGATTTGTGGTAATTCTGTGAAGTTGTTGAAACCCCTAACAATCACGTTGATGTGAAAATGTAGTAGGAAATTGCATATCCTGATTCCTTGTTTATTCTAGTTGTATTCAACTGCAATCGGGCTTGTCATTTCTTGTTTGAGTAGTGTAAAGTTTTTTTTGTTTAATTTGATTAATTTATTTTTACATAAACATTTGTCATTCCTTGGCTCGAATCGGGTTCATTTCGGTAGTTTTCTTTGGTTTTCTAGCTTGTCACTAGAGACATAAGATTTGGTTTAATTGGTAGAGCAATATTGTATGCAATATTTCCAGGACCAGAGATGAGTTCTTTCGCATCTCCCCAATCTTTTGCATTTCTTAATGTTATTTTCCTTTCCATAACCTGTGTTTTGTTTAGGGTAAAGGTGCTATTGAGATAAATTAGGGTCAAATGTGAAATTTTCAGAAAGATGCTAACAAATTCTCATTTCTTACTTAGGGTGACAAGGTACAGTAAAATATTGTTAGCCAGTAAAAGAGAGAATCAAAGAGTTGAGGAGGAACTATTTTGCAATTCATATGTGTAATCCTAGCTTGGGAGTCACTCTAAACTTGCCTCTATCATTCTAATTTTATGAGATGTCCATGAAGGAGATTTCATGGCGGTTTGCTCGTAGAGAATTTAAGAGAACATTTGAAGATTTTGGTTGTCAAATTGGGCTCTTATTTTCTAGGGAGTTCAGATTTCAATTTGAGCTTTTGGAGGGAGACACAAAAGCTAAAATGAAGATTTCACGGCTCTTATTTTCTAGCAATGATCCTCTTCTCGTGGGCTATTCTCCAATGTAAGTTCTTTTTCCCAATTTTCAACTTTCAGTTTTGGGATTGATTCTTGATTTCGAGTTTTTATTATGAATGTCGAATTTTTGTCATGAATTTCGAGTTTTGGGATTGATTCTTGAACTCTGTAGAACCTTGTTTATTCTAGTTGTATTCAGCAGCTTACTTGGGTTTTGAATCGCCTGCTGTCCAGTAGATGTTTACCTATTTGGTAGACAAGGTTCCTCAAGGGAGAGATAGCCGGAGGTGTGAGTGGACATTATTTGAGAAATGTTTTTCTTTATCAAATATTAAGCATGCCTAGATATATATGATTCCTGTCACGTTTAGGGGAAAAACAGATAGATCTTAGTGTATGATCATTTTTTTTGTTTAGTCGAGCAATACTGTTAGTAAGTTAAATGTTAGATTACAACACATTTCCACGATTGTGGTAAAGGGCCACTTGCATGATCATATTATTTAGCTTTAATTAGGTACGGCTAGCCAGTGTATCATAATATTATTCAGCTTACATGTGTATGATTAATATTACAGGATATTTAGCTTTCCATTATACAAACATGTCGTTCAGCTTATCATTATAAATGGAAATGCAAGAATATAATCAACCTCAAGCACAAATAAGCAAACACTAATGACGCAAATTTAGAAACAAACAGTAATAATTGCAATCGAAATTTATGGTACATAAAATAAGCAACATAAATAGTATTTTTGGAATGAAATTCTGGTGCAACAAATGTCCTTTTATTGGTTTGTACATATGATATAGTAGACGAATTGTTGTAGCCACAACGTTCTTTGAACTCTTTTCCTGCATGCATTGGAGAATATTAGAAATCACTGAAACTGGAATAAGTTGAAACGCTTATGCTTATTGTATATGTGTTTCCAAAAATAGCAGTTTAAGGACTAAATTAATTTTTAGGCCACTTAGCACTACGGTTATGTTTATTGTATATATGTTTCTGATAAAGGTTTCTCTTGAGGCAGTTGGTAATCTGAAAAGCTTCTTCCTCACACCTTAACTGATATTAGGTACCTCGAAAATATGAATCAGGTAGCAGATTGTGGTTTTAGATCCAAACTGTTCAATTTTTTAAGTGCTATACATGGATGTATATATTATATAAAACATGGTAGAATACTTTTTTGAGTACTATATAGATAATTTTCGTCAGTTTTTACTAAACCTAGAAGAAGTTGGAGATGGAAACATGCTAACCTTTCCTTTGTTTGATCAATCAATTGTGTTCGTCCTCCCTGTCGATTTCATCATCTTCATCCTTACTAGATTTCGTCATCTTCATCCTTGCTGTGTTAGAAATAAAACATATTCAAGTACACTTTAGTGTGCACATAAGCGTCCTCATGCTGTTATTTAGTCTTTTGTAAAAACTTTAGAAATTCCACGTATACATCAAGAATTAAAAGATAGATGTTAAAAAAAAACATCTTTAAATACGCACACATAAGTGACTGAAAATTAGAAACCTTAAATTAAAGCATACCTTGTGTCGTAAATATTCTTTAGAGTGGCGTTGAGGTCCTCCTTCCATTCAGCCACTCCCAATGCGGTGCGTACTTGCAATCGGGGATGTGTGTCAACAAGCTTAGGAGCAAATTGCCCTAAGTTTTGGACATTCTGAACCTTCAATAACTCCAAAGACGGCAACTTCAAAGTATAAGCTTCACCACAAAAATGCTCGAGTTTTGGCAGACGTTCAAGCTTGATGGACTTCACTTTAGGTAATGTAATTATTTCATCAGTTTCATCTTCTGCGGCTACAATTTCTTCCATCTGCTTACAGCCATAAACTTCTATGTCCTCTATACTCACAAGGAGTTTGACTATGGACGATGAAAACAAGTATTTCAACTGGTTGCAACAATCGACCTCCAACGATTTCAAGTTTCCAAAACTGCTTCCTGTGAACATTGGTTGTGAACTACCCACCTCCCAAACACGTGTTAAACTTGGCAGCAACTTTAACTCCAAGGAACTCAATTTATTGAATGCTTCAACAGAGTGACTACTTTCTTCATGCTTCGGTCCCTTTAGTTGGAAAATTACTTACATTGAATCACAGCAACTTACAGTAAGATTTTCAAGATTATCATCATCGTTTGAGTCCTCAAGATTAGTTGGTGTAACCTAGAAAATTAAACACGATCAACAAGATGATACAATACTAATTAAAAGTTGTACCTATAGAGGTTAATTGAACCTAATTTAAAAGCTTACCTCCAAATTAATTGGACGTGGCAATATTTCAATGGAGCGGTGGGCGTTTGGTCTTGAATATGGTGCACATCCACATTCAGCAGGGCACCAATTTGATGAACTTGTTGGAGAAGTGCTGATATCATCACTTGTTGAATCCTTCTTCAAGTTATTCTCCAACTTCTTTCTTTGTGGAATTACAGCACCCAATGTCTTCAATTTTTTACAATTGACGTACATATATTTTGTGGATGACCATAAAAATGTAAATCCTTCTGGACAAAGACTTGTGAGACGAGGCAGGTTTGTTAGTTCAAATGTGTTCAGTTTCGGAAACAAAATCATGTATTTTGTCGCCTCTTCTTCATTTTCCTCTGTGATTCTGACTATAGTTTCCATGTTCGGACATTCTGATATCATTACCTCTTCAAGATTCAAAAGTTCTCGGGCAATTAAATGCGAGAACAGATATACTAGACCATAACATTCTCTGATTATCAAAGATCTCAAATTTTGGAAGCCCTGAAATCCAGACGAAATGTTTTTCCACAAGTGTGAAAACGAACAATTGCGTATCTCCAACTTACGTAACTGGGAAAATATTGGAGTTGTCTGCCAATCCATAACTCTATGGATTTTCAGATCAAATAGCACGCCTTCAAACTTCATATCCCCCAAATCTACCTCTTCTAAACTTGGAAACCATGAAATGCACTTTGATGGAAATATTGCTTTTTCAAATATGCCTGCAGATTGATGCTCAACCCTTGCCTTTGTTTCCTGAAAAAGAAAAATCATTATCAGTTAAACAATTTCAAATTTCCACATATCGGCTGCCTCCTCATATCATAGAGATTGGAGAGTGGGACATACCTCTTCGTTGGAGTATAGCTTGTTGGCTTGGAAGAAACCAACCAAACTCTGTAGACCCCAGAGATCCAAAATGGTTAATTTATGGAAAGATATCATATCGGCTTCTTCCTCAAGTTCCCTCCCCTGCTTCGACACAATTTCTTCCATTTGACCACATTCCGCAATAACTAATTTCTGGAGTTGTACCAAGTTTCTCACTGCTGATAGTGAAAAGGCATATTTTAAGACTATACAAAGTTCCAATCGAAGGACTCTTAGGTTGGTCAAAAAGCTATCCGAAAGCTGACTAATTGACTGTATGCGAGAAAAGAGTGTCTGCTGGGTTGCACTTGTTCCATTTGCAAGATACTCGGTATTTGGACAATTCAAAAGATGCAACTTTTTCAAATCTTGAAATCCCTCTTGGTCTAAATCGGTGAGGGCAGAGAAATTCTTAACATCGATCAACATCAAATCTTTAGATTTTTTCAACAAAAGTCTAACTGCTTGACTCCCCAGCTCCCTTGCATCACTATTATCAATTTCCAAACAATTTTCGAATCCATAAGTTGTGGGGCCATTGTACTTACTTGTTGTAAAGAATATTCTAAATCTTATTGTTGGGCTTTTCAAGACTATGTCTTTTGGCAACAAGTAGATGACACTGGGTATATCTAATCCTAGAACCTTCAAATGATCAGACAGAGACATCACCTCAGAAATGCTTGCCATCGGCTCTTCTCCTGGTTCAATTTTCCATTTATTAAAGCTATTATACAAATATAACTCTTCAAGTCCACACAAGCTGGATAGGATACCAGGTCGAATCACCTCAAGATTCCAGCAGTTTGTCGTATCTAACAACCTCAACTGTTTAAGTCGTCCAATTTCCATCGGCAACTCACGTATGGAATCACAATCCCGAAAGCTGAGGATTTCTAAATTCTTCAAACTCCCAATAACATCAATAGACATGCCATCAAATTTAGACCCATCTAGGCGCAAGGTCCGCAGGTTCTTCAGTACCCCTAGTGATCTTGATAAGCCTAGGTCTTCCATTTCCACCAAAGCTAAAACCTTCAGTTCTTTCATCGCATCACAAATGATGTCCATGTTGCCTCCTAAAAAATACCCTTTCATTGTCTGTAGAAGCTCAAGTTTTGCGCATTTCAAACCAACTGGAATATTCAATTTGCCAACAAGTGAGATTGTAGTGCAATGGTCTATAGCTACATTTGGCCACCCTTTATTTTCGGCATTACTTCTTATCAAAAATCCATGTGGATCTCTTGAAGCAATATATATGGCAACATCGCGAACTATGTCATGCATTTTTATAGTCTCGCCATCATATAGTATGCCGCCATCTAGTAACAAAAACCTTCTTTTCAGTTGGTCAACCAAAGAATGCACTCCTTTCCTTGCTTCTTCCAAAGTATCGCTGCTGCTAAAGTATCTTCGACCCCACCCATATCGAACCAAATACTCTATTGGAATATCGTAATCTTCTGGAAATAAACAACAAAGTAAAAGACATGACCTTGCTTCATCACTCTCCAAGCCATCATAACTCAATTTTATGCTAGAATAAACTTTGCTCTCCACCCCAGGGATGTTCACTGGGTTAGAATTTCGCAGCTGATCAAGGGCATGTTCCCATTCATGCTTCTTTCCCCCTTCTAAGGCTCTTCCAACAGTTACAATTGCAATAGGTAAACCTCCACATTCATTCACAACCTTTTCTGCAATGGAACGTAAATCAGGATCATTAAAGGATTCACCTACCATTTCTCCAAAGAGCTCCTGTGATTCTTGTGTTGTTAAACTCTGGACTTCAATAATTAGACTTCCCTTCCTCCTGCATACTTTCGAATCTCGTGATGTCAACAAAATTTTGCACCCACTATGAGTATCTCCATACGGAAGCCCTATAGCCTCAAATTTAGGCAGTGTCCATACATCATCTAAGACAATCAGGATCCTCTTTATTTCCATGAGTTCCATGAGTCTCCTATGTAGGCTTCGTGCTCTTCCGGACTCGAATTCCTCCTCAAATTTCAAACCTATTGCGTCTGCAATTTCCGACTGGATCGTTTTAATACTTGGACTTGAGACACAGTTGCCATTACAATTTTACCAAACAGGTTTAGTTTTGCCAATCTTGTGATGATTTCTTTTACCATTGTGGTTTTACCCACACCCCCCATTCCACAAATCCCCATCATTCCTACTTCTTCCCTCTTCAAACCCTCTATCACCTCATTCATCTTTGCCCTTCTGGACTCAAAATCCTTAAAACCTTTTTCGAATATTGACCATATCTCTGGTGGAGGTGCCTGATGGGCCACATTTTCAAATCTTCCTTCGTTTTGGAGCCGAAGAACATCCTGTGTAATCTTGTAGGCTTGCCGACTGAAGCTCCATCGGTACACACATCGGCTTTTCTTATTAATTTCGTCCTCAAAGTGCCGCACTTTTTTGACCATGTCGTCGACATTCTGTAGCCAACCCTGAACATCAACTCTGATAATTTCACCTTTCCTTTTGGCAGCTTCTACCAATCCCTGCACTCCATCTTTCTTGTCAAAAAGCCTCTTTATCTCACCCCTAAGACTTTCGAGGTTGGAATGGTAATTAACCAAATAGCCAAACTCCATTCCTATTGGTGTGACCAAGCATTCTCCAATTTTTATGGCAATTGCAGTTATAAATTCCATTTCCCTCAAAGACCGGCTGGAGTGATCCTCTTTGTTGGTGGCTTTTGTATGTCTCGCGCGCAGTGCTCTAATGCCTAAACCAAAGAAGCACCCCAATACAACAATGCAAATATATGAGCAGATAACTTCAATGCGGAGGAGTTAATGAGAGTTTTCTAAGAGCATCCCCAATGGAGCTCTATCATGGGAGGCTGCCACAGTGAGAATTTTATCTTCAATGAGCCGGAAAATGAAGCTAGCAACTTTTATTTTTAGGTAGCATAAAATTGGGCTACATCTAGCCCCAAAAAACAGTGCATCCCTAAAAAAAAATAGCAACTCATGTGAGCATAATTCTATTAATCTCCCTCCACTTGCGTATACATTTACTCTCCTTTTTTTAATTCTTTTTTCTTACTTATTTTTCTTGCAATTTGGCTAATTAATTATTGTTTTAAATTTCATAAGAATTAAAATTTCAAATTGATTTAAGCATTGATGGGTGAAATTTACAAATAATATTTTGTTTTAAATTTCATACGAATTAAAATTTCAAATTGATTCAAGCATTGATGGGTGAAATTTTCAAATAATAATTTTTTAAATAATATGATACTAATTTACATTAGTGAGGGTTTGTTTCTTTCAACAGATGAGATTGAGATAAGAAAATCTAATTCCACGAATGACTCATAAGTGATGAAATCTAATTTTGTCACAATTCAAACTTTTTAGGTAAAAGGGTTAAAAAATTCATCATTTAATCAAATTACTATATAAACATATATATGTAGCCTCATATAGAGCTTGAAAGATATAGCCCCTTATTGGGAGAGATGCTTTAATAAAGCCTCAAAGATTCTTTGAAGCTTTAGAATGAGTTATATCCACCACTTTTCAAGCCCCATATAGAGCCCCTCACTGGGGATGCTCTAACAATATAAACAGGTGAAGCAAAAAAAAAATATACTTAAGGTCATTGAGTTATTGTACTAAATTAGTGGCATATAAGAAAATATATTGTACTAAATTAGTGGCATGTAAGAAAATATGCAAAAACATAAGCGTACCGAAAAATCTCTACGAAAATATTTTTTTTATATAAGATACTTACCATAATGAGATTTAAAATTTATGAGATTTAAAATTTATAATATTTCATAGGGGTGGAAAAAATACCAAAATTTCCAAACCAAACCCAAAAAATCCCAAACCAAAAACCCTGAAAATTTTGGTACCCAATACTTTGACAGCCAGTCTCGAGTTATAAATATAATCGACGTAAATAGACGTTTTTACCCTTGACTCGTACGTGAACGTGGGTGTGATTGAAATTTAATTGGACCCTTTGGATGTCCTACACCCTTGGGCCCAATAGAAATTGGGCTGCTGATTTTGGATGGTTTAAATCACACATGCACACGTGCACTTTCTGTTTTTGATTTTTGTTTCTCTCACTTCTCTCTCGAACACTCTCTACCATTTTATGTACGGACGAACTCACCACACCATCGAGGCACGGATCGAGGGAAATATTGGCATTTTTGGAATCCTTGTGACTAGGTAAGCTTGGTGGTACTATTGTTTTGGTTCGAAACATAGTAAAACCTAGGAAACCCAAGTTCGATCCCTATGGTACTGTTCAACTTCTAATTGTGAAGTTTTCTTGAAATTCTAAGATCACAGGGCTACTCTAAGCATCCTCACGAGGCTCGGGATACCTCGTTTACGTGTTTTGGACGTCGGAGAACGAGGTTTGAACTTTGGCCGAAATTTGTGAGAGTTCCCGACGTGATTTCCACGTTTTTAAGACTTAAAAGTGGTATACTTTGATTCCTTACCTCTTAAGCTTCATTTGGTAGTGATTTCGTGAGATTTGGTTGAAAAATGTGAGAGAAACGTGATTTAGAAGTTTTTGACGTTTTTAAGACTTAAAAGTGGTACACTTTGATTGCTTACCACCTAAGCTTCATTTGGTAGTGATTTCGCGAGATTTAGTTGAAAAATGTGAGAGAAAAGTGAATTAGAATTTTTCTAGTTTTCCGGCGATCGTAACAACGCAGGCGCCGATCTCTGGCGAACTAAGGTAGGAGACGAGGAATATTGTGTCAAGTCTCACGTAATATTCTAACGGCGTCAGTTAAAACTAACTGATTTCGTTAGGTTTTAACAAAATATTTTATGGTCTATATTTTTATTCTCAAAGAAGTTAGCATCTTGGTTGGCTGTAATATTTTATGGTGATTTGTTGTGTGATTGTTGCAAGTTTCATGCTTTAGTTTCTTTTGAGATGATTGATTTTTGTAGATTGAATTGGATTGGGAATTTGTGTCTTAAGTTTTGCAGATGCATATCAGATACAATTGTAACAGTCTGCCCGCAATTTTGTGTGAATTTTAATTCGAGATTCCCAATTTGTCATAAAATCCAGAAACTAGCTCGGGATTCCTAAAATTTGGGATTCCCGAATATTTTCACAAAATTGAATTTTTGAACACTATAAAATTATAAATAAAAAAGAGACAATGAATACATGTGCTGACATTAAATAGAGTGTAGGGACAAACAAATTTTAATCTTGTATAAGGCATTTTTCTAACTTCATCTTATTTAAAAATTAAAATCTAGTTTTTAAATAATTTACCTATATTTATATATATCATATTGATAAATTAATTCTGAAAAAAAAATAACATTTTTATATTATGTTGCTAACTAATCCTCCAAAAATTCCTAATTTTATGCAAATTTGAAATGCAACTATGGAGTTTAAAAAGGAAATAAATAAAACGGATGAAAACTCTAGTATCGTACCATTTTCTTATTAGTATGCAATGAAATCATGACATTAAATTTTGTTTAACCCGACATAAGCTATGAGTAGAAGGCTAGTTATTGAGTTTTTATTAGGAAAATATATTGCGGTAGGATTTAGTTAAAGAAAATTGAATTTTGAGGGGTAAAATTATATTTCAATTGATGGTTTTAGTGCATGTGTATATTTATTTGCTCATTATTATTTTACTTAATGCAAATTTTGAATTGTTTATATTTCACCATTGCAATGCAGACGTGATTTCAAACTTCTTGTATTGCATGATAAAATTAACTCACGCATTTGTATGGTCCCCAAACCCACTATCACATGAAATTTCTTTTGTTCATTTCCGCTAGCTACCCTGATCCATATTTTTTCCGTTTAGAAAACAATAAAAATTTGATTATAAGGGGGAATTAGCTCAATTTTAGTTGATTATTTTTTAATAGGTGATGGTTTCCTTATGTTTGTTACTGTTGGGGCTCAACTAAAATACATTATTTGGCAGGCACTACAACGTGAAACCAAAACTTTTATTTCTTGGTCAGCCAAAGTCAAAACAAACATCTAAAACAACAATTATTGGAAAGAAATAGCTTCCGAGAAATATGTAGTACCTATATTGTAAGTCAACGCAATGCAACCATCCGGCAGAGTAAAAGTGAAATTATGAAATCTATGCCTTGTTCAACAACAAATCATATGTCTGGAACTAGTAGTGGTGCTTCACGAACTTTGACACACCCTAACCGAAGTCAGGACGTGCTAGCCAACACCTGGAGATGACGAAAGTCATAAAGTGTAGAATATGTGCAAAAGTGTGAATAAATTAAAACCGAAGCTTACAAGTAATTTAAATTAGCAGTGAGGGTGCGCTGTGCAGAATGTACCTGTACTACATAAATGTAAATTCATAGCATATATAAAAGTGCAGTAATAAAATGATTATTCACATTCTAGGTAGGAAAGATAATTTTACAAACTACAGGATTAAGAATTCCTACATTAATTGGTGTGGATGTCAAAACTGGCGGGGAATATCGACAGTTGAATCTCACCAGGTTAATTTAACAATTCAAATACTTGGTGCTTTAAAAGTTATTAGCAGTTTGTAAAAAATAAAAGTAACTAGTTATGATCACATTAAGTTTGACATTCCCTAGCTTAAGTTAGATATGTGACGTTACCTTCACTGAACATGATCGGGTCTTTGACTGGTTACGATTTCAACGGAACTTCATTTCATGTCTTTTTCTTTCCATTTAGGTCACTCTCACAAATTTCTGTGTCTTTTAGGAATGATATGCAATTACGTGTTCAGTTGTTTTAGAATTGCGTTTTTTCACTTACTTTTTAGGGTTATTTAGATATAAGCCAATGTAATGCTTATTATCTTGACAAAAGTAATTACCTATTATTTTCAAAATATTTTCAAATAAAATCTACATTTAGAATAGACTGTCATGCAACACTTATTTTCTTCACAGAAATTCATATCACTTTTTACCAGGTTCGGTCGCAGGTCGCAGGTCGTCGGATTATGAAGTTTCTAGTTTTATGAGAAATTTTAAGTTTTAACAAAAAAACCTGATCTACTATTTATTTTAACAAAAATTACATTTTTATACTAAAAAATCAATCATATTTATTCTTTATTTTTTTCTTATAGTTTAAACTCAAAGTTTTCAAATCATTTTCATTAGTTTTTCTAAATTTTAAAACTTCATAACTTCCACATGTCTCAACCAAATTGAGTGATTAAGAATGGAAATGATACCTTAGAATGAGACGAACAGATTGGTACTTTTGCAACGGCTAAGGCATCGTGATTTAACCGAAAACTAGCCGGAAGTTCGCGGAAATCGAAGGAAACTGGGGACAATTTCAAAAGGTCACAACTTGCTCATTTCTCAACCCTTTTTTTACGTTCTTTATATGGAAATGAGACTTAAGGAACAAGTTCATACCTTTTGGAACTCCAAAAAGCTAATGTAAATGTACTGAAATTAGCCCAAAAGTCTCGGCCAAAACCCGAAAGCTTCGAAACCGTGTGTTTTCGAGTCGGGAATTGCCTCAAACTGGACCCAGGGACGATGGCGAGTTGTGTGATGGCTTCAAACTCTTCCAAAAGGGTGTGGAGTGGTCGGAAAAGTGTCGGGAACTTCGTCGGGAAGTTGCTTTCTCGTCGGAGCTTCGAGTTAGAGCCTCTAGTCTCGGTTCCTACGAAACGGAGCTCGGGTTCGAGCTCGTGAGGTTAAGAGGGTGGATGTGGTGGTGGTTTGAGCGTTGATTCGTTAGGGTTTGGTGACTTACGCTGCGTTAGAGAGAGAAGAGAAGACGGGAGATTTTGAAAGGAAGAAAGAGAGGGTTGAGTGGACAAATTTTCAAAAGCCAACAGATAATTTCTTCAACAGTGTCTGCCGACGCTTTCAAAAGGGCTAGAGAGAGGGTTGAGTGGACAAATTGTTAAAAGCCAACATATAATTTCTTCAACAGTGTCTGCCGACACTTTCTCACATGCAAACATGTGTGAATTTACACGTTTACAAATTTATCTCCTGTTATCGAACTTTAAATCGTTACAAATTTAATTTGAATCTAATTTGGGTTTATGCTTTTGTAATGCCGAGTACTACCCATATATAATAAGAAATTAGACAAATTAAGCACTGCCTCAAGCGTCCAGGTAAGATTCCATTAAACCCAACATGATCAGTTTTGTCATTTTGTATTCTCTTTAACAAGAAAAAGACTAAGTAAAAGAGAGATGGATGCATCGCTTACGAACCCCAAATTTTTAGACGACAATACATGGCTCGAGCCATCCTCACTCTCTCGTGGCATTATAATTTACATTATTTCACGGTAAAAACGTCGCAATTAGAGTTGCGCATTCTTTTTTATCATTATGTAAAAATATCTCTAAAATAATTTATTATTTTGTTTTCGGTCAAACAACTAATTTAATTAAAAATAAAACGCACTAAAGTATCGTTTGCTAAAAGAATTTAACTTCATTGTTGAGAGAATCAGCAATCCCTCCTGTTGAGAGCCTATCACAGTGTGACACGTGTCCAAATTGTATTAAAAAATCACAACTTGGACACATGTCCAGCCGTTATTGGCTTTTAGCAGGAGGGGTTGCTGATTCTTCAGCAGCCAAGTCTTGTTCTAGCTAAAAACACACTAAAGTAAAAGTGCAGTCCTTTACAAAGTAGAGTAAGGAAACAAGCCCCAAAAGTGAGGTAAAATTTATTCATTTTGAGGTTGTTTAGTCATACAAATTGAATACACTTTTTTTACCTTTAACACATCTTTGTTAATTTTTGTTCTTTAAAATAATATTTTTAGCCAAATTAAAACTGCACAAGTAAACTCAATACATCAAATTAACAATGCAACTGCTATAATTTTACTTTTTGCATATCTCAATACATTCAACGCACACATTCTCGCATGAGATTTTCTCACGTGACTCACTCATAAAGCAATATTTTACACTAGTTTAATTATACACTCATAACCTCCCTAGACAAATTTTTAAAAGCCAACAGATACTTTAAAAAAACAATGAAGTCTTTATGTACTGTGTGATGTAATAGTGGTGGTTGTTATCATTCAATCAATAATGATCCATTTTAGATGGATAAAGCATCTGATACAAATGTGGTTGTTATTCAATCAATAATGATAATGATCCATTTTAGATAGATAAAGCATCTGATACAAATGTGGTTGTTATCATTCAATCAATAATGATCACAAAGTGATGAAAAAGAGAATGGGCCCCGTGATTTCTGCGTGCAAGCTGAAAAAATAACAAAATATTTAACATCATTTCTAACTGCCGAATGTGTAGTGAACGATTAGGGTGAATTCATATTTTACGCGATGCGCAGAGAAGGATTCGGAAAGGATAATGGTCCACAGTTTCTTACGTGCACACACATGTGAATTTCACACAATTTTGTGTACATATTTACTCGCTTGTTATACGAGTGTACTTTTTTAGTTACAAGTCTGATTTGGATCTAGTTTGCCTAATGCGTTCGTAACGACAAGTATTATTTCGATATACTAAGAAATAAGACAAATTAAGCACTGGCACAAACATCCACGTAATATTCTGCTGAACCCAACATGGGCATTTTTGTCATTTTTCACCTTTTGTAATTAAAATTTGGTAAAGTCGGAAAGGGTTGTCACAAACTTGTTATAGAATTTGAATGCTGAATGCTGTCATGGACAAGGAGGACATATTATGTTACCTCAAAAATGAAATATATGATCATATTTAATCAGAGTTTTCTAACAATATAAATAGAGAAGCAAAAATATATGGAAATTGTTTATGGCACTTCAAAAATCTCATTTTGCACTCTAAACTTTATATAATTAGAAAAAAAATAATGCATTTTTGAAAGGTGTAGAATGAGATTTTAGGAGTGTTAATAACAGTTTCAAAAAATCTCTTATATATAAAGCACAGAGTCCCATTTTGGGGTCATAGCTTCAACAAAATAAAATAGGACGAAAATGCCCCTCAACCAAAAAAATCAAACGCAGCCCAATATAATATATCAAATAATGCATGGGTAATTTGGTAATTTGGTCATCCTAAAATGTAATATAAATATAAGTGGGAAGAGATAAAATATAAAAAAAATAGAAGGATAAGTGAAAGTTGATGGTGCCCACGTGAAGGGGAAAGAAAAATATAATAAAAAATAAAGAAAGTCATGAATATTGTGTTCAAAACATCATAAGAGGCGCGTAATGCCGGTGATAAATTAATACTTTTTTTTTTAAATTAGTACCTTACAATAGGCTAACAATAATATGATTCAATCAGATATTCATGAAATATTATTTTATCTATTTTTAAATACGTTCAAAACATCTTAAGAGGCGTGTAATGCCGGTTATAAAAAAAAAAGTCTTTCCAACACGGATGATAATGTGATTAAATTAGTTGTCAAATGATTGTTTTTTTTAACAAACTATATTATCTATACTAAAAGGGAGGGGAGTGGGGGCTAGCAATAGTGTGATTCAATCAGTTGTTTATTAACATTAAATTAGTTGTCAAATGATTTTTTTTTAACAAACGATATTAGAGGGTGTGCTTAGCCTCACAATAGGCTAGTAATAGTGTGATTTAATCAGTTGTTTATTAAATATTATTTTCTATATTCTTAATGTAAATTTTATATAAATCGATTTTATTATGTGGATTCAGCTGCTTTAATTGGTTTATGAGGGGTTTCTTCTAGCGTGATGTCAGATTATTCATTTACTTCAAATATTTAACTTTTCTTTTGTCAATTTACGCATACAAATACATTTAAAATGTGTAAGTTGTGTGTAGCACGTCGCGATTCAAAAAATATCTTATGCACTTGCTCTACACTAAATGGGAAGGGGTGAGTTTAGCCTCACAATGGTCTAGCAATAATGTAATTCAATTAGTTGTTCATTCAATATTATTTTCTCTATTTTCAAACACGTTCAAAACATCTTAAGAGGCGTGTAATGGCAGTTACAAAAAAGTTTTTTCACATGCAAATAATAATGTGCTTAAATTAGTTGTCAAATGATTTTTTTTACAAACGATATTATCTACACTAAGTGGGAAGGGGTGGCATGAGCCTCACAATGAGCTAGCAATAATGTAATTCAATCAATTGTTTATTGAATATTATTTTCTCTATTTTTAATGTAAATTCTATAGAGACAAGTTTTATTATGTGAATTCAGCTGCTTTAATTGGTTTATGAGGAGTTTCTTCTAGCTTGATTTAAGACTATTCATTTACTTCAAATATTTGACTTTTTGTCAATTAACGCATTTAAATACATTTAAAATGTGTAATTCGTACGTAACATGTCGTAATTCAAAAAATCTTTTGCACGCTCGTGAGCGCGTGCATAAAAGCTAATATTTGTAAAGAGCATTACTTCATTCAGATGAGGTGATTCAAAAGTAAGGCATTTTGTATTTATTTTTCCTAGAAAATTTCAGGGGTACGAATTTTTTTTTTTTTGGCATTTTGTATTCCCTTTAACAAGAAAAAAAGTAAAAGATAATATCAAATGTAACAAAGTTCATATTTTGTTTTGACAATTATATTATACACTAATTTAATTATGGGATAGGATCAAGGGACAAATATTTTTACGAATATTATTACACTTCTTTGTAACTTTTGAATTTTATAACATCCAAGGGTTCTTATTTATTCATTAAATGATATGGATCGTAGATTTTAATTAATATTAATATTAAAGGTAAAGTTAAAACTGAAAAAGCATTCTTTCTTCGATTCTCTGTTTTTCGCTTCTAGGTTTTTGTTTGTATGTTCTGAAAACTTAGATAATAGGATTGGAAACGGGGGATTTTTTTGTTTTTGTGATTGGGTTTTCGGTGTTGATTTCGAAAGCTTTGAACTTTAGTATTGTTGTGCTAGTTTTAGTTGACTGGGAACGTTGCTTTTAGGTGCAATGGAAGCAAGTAATAGAGCGGTATCGAATTTGTTTCCGTTTTGTTCCGGATTCGGGTGTGGTTTTGGAAAGTTTCAACCTTGGTTGGATTTTGTCAAGGTAGACATTGTGTTAGTTTTAGTTGATTAGGAGCTGTGATTTTAAGTGCTAATGGCAGCAACTAAAAGAGCGAGTCACAAGATATGGATGCTTTGATTTATTTTTTTATATCTAATCTTGTTCTGTTTCGACGTTGCTTCGTGAAGTAAGTGATTTGATCCTCTGGTAATCTATGAGATGAATATGACAAACAAAAGATTATTTTTATATCCAATTAAAGAGTGACTCTGTAGATTGGTGCTTGAAGTACTATCCAAGTTAGATAAATGTCAATTTTATCAAATTAAATCAGAGAAGGAGAGAGACACCGATTTGTGTAAATCATTAGTTTTCTTTATCGGGATTAGCAATTTCAGACGAGTCACATGAACTGACAAAACTTAATTTTATCATCCTGATATAGAATTCAAGGTTTTATTTTGCTTATGTAATGAAGATTCAAGGCATGAAGGTTGCAGACCTCCTTTCTTATTTTCACGATTATAGCTAGGGTTTATTCCCCTTTTAATTTTAGTTCTAAACCCTATGTTTATAAATCCTATCCCTTTAATTATTTACAACATGTCAACAACCAATTCCATATTACATATTCTCAGCCAAAAGCATCAAATGCACAACTTTTCACCTTCCCACACAAAAGGAGGTTACCCATTATCTTTATTTACCCAAAGGTGGACCCCATCACCTTTGTCATCGCCTAAAATTTCAATAAACCTAACATCATGCATACCGGTGGCGGCAGCCTCCTTAGGAACAGTCACATTGAGCGTTACTGTCACGCCCTGGACCAAGGGTTGGGGAAAAAATAACTCTGCATTTGAAACTTGAGCTAAAAACTAAATAAATAAAATAAAACTGAAATAACAGAGTGAAAAAAAAGTAAAATTTTTCTTATTTAAAATAACTCAATAATTCTTTACAAGGTTAAATAAATAAATAAATAAAAATTCTAGCCTCACATTTATTTTGTTCTCATCCCATCTATCCTTTTACAGTTTAGTTAGTAAACAAGCATAACAATAAAGGGGTGAGCTTCACAGCTAGTAGGGACATAACCTTACCACAGTAAAGTGACAATACTAAATTACGTGTTATAATCATATAATTAAGTACCAAATCATTATCAATAACAATGCATGAGTGCAATGGAATACTCTTCATCTCTACCCGTTAATTCATATAATAAAACACATGGACCTGCACGTCCCATACCGTGCATTTTACCTCTGTAGTGGTGGTTTGAATGCTCTGATATACCAATTAACCCCATGTAACTCAATCACCCCAATTTTCCTTTTTGTTAGTCATCTTGCCAAAACCCTTCGTCGCCAATCCCGAATTACCCAAAATAAACTGTGCACTGTGGGCTTGCCTGAGACTTGGTACCTACTAAGAGTTTGGCTCAACTACACAAAAGATCATTTCCAACTACCCTCATTTCCAATTCCTTCTCAACACCAAAACTTCAACCACACGACCAACTATGAATGATTCACAAATACTTTCATTTACCATTCACATATACCACAATATATTCTCAACCAATAACATTTCACCAATAATTCGATAACCAATAACAAATAAACACGCAAGGGTAGTATTTATCCAATGAGCAAGCCAGATCACATTAATCAACCAACAAGATCGATAATAATAATATAATGCTTTACGAAATTTAATAAAGTCAATCTCTGTAAAGGTCTGCCGTATTTCTCCTACCTTGACTCCAAAGCATTGCGCCAACTCTCTATTACAAGAGTACACCACCATTGTGATCAATTCCTATTTCACAAGTACAACCAAATCACCAAAATGCATAACAACTCTAACCCTAGTTAGACTACTTGGTGTTACTATTACTAATCTAACACCACTTGATTCAAAAGTCATTTTAGTCGATATAAAATAACGCAAATGCAATAGAAGACGTTTTGAATGTAAAAGGGTTTAGAAAATAAGCAATATATATATAGCTCACTATATAATGCAAGTACCTCAAAACACTTTGGTTTATACAATTGCATAAAAGCTTTGTCATATTATACATATATATATATATATATATATATGTATACGAACTGTGTAACAATATATCCATAGATTTTAAAACGTAACCTTTATTTCATATAATTGAGACTACATAGAGTACCATAATAAAAAAGTTTGACAACGTGATAGCCATTTTGGTTTGGATCCAGTGTTCGCATACTTGCAGATATGCGTGTGTGTGTGTGTAATCTTGATATGTAGCAGTATGAACTATTTTACAAAATAATACTCCAACCGAGTTGGAATTGTAAAAGTCGTTTTATAAGGGTATTACAAATAGACCAACACTTTAAATCAAAACAGGCTTTGCATTATCCAGTACTATATAGTGAACAAACTGATCATACCATAACTACTTGAAACCAAAAGGCTGTAGTTGTAAAAATAGGTATATGTTATATAAAATAGTTTTGTATCAAACATGCAGCATTATATAAAGGGAGGTTTAATAAAACATCTCCGGTACTGTTTACTTTTAACGAAAAACTGTTTTTTTTACCTTTAACTGTCACTATTCACTATACCTTTAAAAGTGGCTTTTCATTAAAAAAGAAAGTTTTTAAGCCCTTTTCATTAGTTTTCCTTTATATAAAACCCTTGCATATAAAATTTGTTTTGCAGTTTCTGCCTAAAAGCAACCATGAAATACAACGATTTACTACATAAAATAGCTTAAGCAAAGGACAAAGAGAGCTGCGAGTCATTACCCTGCTGCAGGCTGACATCCCAAGCAGGAAGATAAATACGAATATTTCAGCACCCTTATCTCTGATTCTATTTGATTTCTTAATCCCTTCCTTCTATTTGTCTTCTCTTCTCTTTATTTATGGGTCGACTATTGAAGACAAACCGTAGTGGCTCAAACTCGTGAGGCTGCTTGTCTGCGTCTCTCTCTCTCTCAAACTATTTTTTTCTTTCTTTTTCTTTCTCTGCAACTGAGCTTCAGGTCTTACGGAGAAGAAAGACAGCACTTCCTCTGATACAAATAGGTGCAAAATGCACCGCTTCCTCTTACATGGGGTCCAATGGCCACTCAGCAAGTGTCAAGCAAAAGGGAAATTTTATATTCCATTTAAATTGAACCAGGATCTTCGCATGATCCATTTTCTAGGAATCCTAGGAATCATACAATCGTGTCCGTTCATCGTATATAGTACAACCAGTTTTCATTAGGTACTATTTATATTTGAATTTTAAATTTGAATTTAAAATGATTTTTGACCGCACGATATACGGTAAAATGACACAATTGCATGATCCCTAGGATCCTTAGGGAATGAATCCGGCGAGGATCCTGATTCATTTAAATTTTCTTTTCTTTTATACTTGTGTCGAATCCTAAGTTGCCATGTAATAACATGGTGCAATAAGATGAGAACCAACGTCCCCTTTGCTGGAATACCTGGCTGCTGCCACGTGTCAAGGCCAGCCACTTCTCATCTTTCATTTTGCACTCTTTCATCTATTAAATTCAAAGTTTCACTAAAAGTTCGTTCGAGCTCCGAAAATTAATTCCAAAGATGCTACGAACTTGTAATGAAGTTCACTACCTTCATATGAAAACCTTTTCAATAAAAAAACACAACATATTTTTTCCAAATATTTCTCTTCTTCGATAATAAATTCTTGAGATATTACAATTACACTGCTCATGAATGCCTTGAGCTCCTTAATCCTGGCGTTGTCCGGCAGCTTCATCCTTGTCATGGAACTGCCACTGTCAGTGCTGATCTGGAGCACTCACTCGTCCTCAAGTGAAACAAGCACATCCTAGTTGGAGAACGCTGGCAGCACCGCTGTGAGGACCAATCGAGTCGAGAGTTTACGGAAGAAAACGGATTGAATTCCCATAAGGGAATAGGAAATAGATTGCATAATAGAGTTACTGTTCACTTGTTAAATATCTTAGGCCTTCCCGAAAGTGTGCCGACGAGGACGTCGAGCCCATAATGGGGGGTGGATAGTAAGATCCCACATCGCCCAGGAGAGAGGATCATCTATGCCTTATATGTACATGCTCACCTCCTTATAGCAAGACGCGTTTTGGGAACTCACTGACTTCAAATCCCATAAGAACTCCAAAGTTAAGCGAGTTTGGGCGAGAACGGTCCCAAGATGAGTGACCCCCCTGGGAAGGCCCAAGAATCCAAGAATAAAACCATGCGGGTCGGGCCTAAAGCGGATAATATATTGCTATGCAGACTGGGTTCGAAAGTGACAATTTGATATCAGAGCCACTCTCTGGCCGAAAGTGTGCTGACAAGGACGTTAGGCCCATAAGGGGGTGGATTGTAAGATCCCACATCGTTTAGGGGAGATGATCCTCTATGCCTTATATGTACATGCTCACCTTCCTATAACAAGACGAGTTTTAGGAACTCACTGGCTTCGGATCCTATAAAAACTTCGAAGTTAAGCGAGTTTGGGTTAGAATGGTCTCAAGATGGGTGACCCTTCTTGGGAAGGCCCAAGAACCCAAGAACAAAACTGTGCTGGTCGGACCCAAACTGGACCCAAGGCCCAAATTGGACCCAAGCCCAAATCCTAACCCAGTCCAACCCTAACCCTAAACCGGCCCAACTCGGTTTGACCAAACCGGTTGACTCGACTCAATTGAACTGACCCGTTGACTTTAACCAACCTAACATGTTGACTGTTGACCTAATCAACGTTGACTTTGACCGTTTACTTTTTGGGTTGACTTTTCATGTTTTCATCCGGGACATGCTAATTTTGATGTCCTGGACCCTTTTTTACGTTTGTTTTCTCAAATTAAATCGTTTGAGTATAATTTTAATAATTGTTCTCTTTATGTGCTTTGGTGCAATTAATAGCGACAATTCCATTATTCTTTTTTGGCACAGCTTTGCACCAACGGTGAACGGTGAGTGGACCCGTTCTAAAAATGCATGTTTTAACAGTAGAAATGCATACATGAAAACCATGATTTAATGACTACATTTTATGAAATGTTTTTTAGATAACATGCTTATTGAGGCTAGTTTGAATTATACTATTTTTCCTATAACCCATGTTCTTTATAGGATATCTGATGGATGACGATATAATGTTTAGAACATGTTTCGAACACTTCTTTATAGTATAGATGATGGATGACTTTATACTATGAAGATATTTTTCAATTATATATATGTTCAATGGTTTTGTACTTACCTAGTGGTCCCTATTCCGCTACAGGGCGAGGATAGATTCCGTCACGGGCGAGGTTATGGTGTTGGCATAGGGCCTGAAGAAATAATCTCTAGCTACGGGCTGAGAGACACGAGGCCTGAAGATGATTTTCCTCTGGCATTGGTACATGGATGGGGAGCTGGCACAAGGCCTGAAGATATATATATATATATATATATATCAACTTGGTCCACTCATGTTTGTTTTGCGCCCCCTTCAGGACATAAGGACGAGGAATACGATCCGAGCTACAAGGCATTCCCCTACCGATGATACTGTACCATCTTCTCTTTGCTTCGGCATCTATTATAATAGTACTTCTCTATCTTAATTTTCGCTTGTACTCTGTATTAGACGTATGCTCTGAACATGTCATGCATTATTTGAATATTTTATTGTTGGCAGTTGAATATTATCGTTGTGAGTATACCTTACTGGTTATGAATAGTCACATCCTAGAATCTAGCCACAATTTTTATGCATGTTCACATGTTCTCAGCATTTGCATTAATTAAATGACTTTCGTCACCCATTGGGTGTCAGCCAGCACGTGACCATCTCGATCCCGATGACATCGGGATCGGGGCGTGTCAAAAGGGCACTAAACAAACTAAATTAAAAACAAGATTTGCATAGGTAAGGAAAGAATGACATTTCAGAGAATATGTAATAACAAACTTCCTCTTTCTTTTCAATATTTATAAACCTTGTGTGAAAATGAAGAGTAATGGTCATTTTCGCTAATTCTATTAGAATATCCAAAATAAAGAATCTAAAAGATAAAAAAAGAAGAAGATGAAAGTTCTAACAGAGTTTGTTAAAATGACTATTGCTCTGTATTCTTCGCATTCTCCGCATTATTACAAGTTCAGGGCCGAGCATAAAACGTTTCTCAAAATCATGACCCGACCCATAAACAGTTGTTGTCATTTTCACTCGCACTAAAAACCCTAGGCACTTAGCTTTCCCTAAATCGTCTCTTGCTCGTATTCGCATCACTTCACTAGTGCTGCTGTTTTTTTTTTCTCTCTCTCTCTCTTGGAAGATCTCAAGTCTGAGCGAAACGTTTTTCCGGAACAGCATGGCTTTGGTGAGTTTAGTTTGTTGCTTCTTATCTTTCGATTCGAATTGTTCTGATTGTACTGTAGTCCAATTCTTATCGCTCACGGTGGTCGATTTATGTTTGGTTTGCATCTCAAAAAAGTTCTTAATTTTATGAATAACATGATCGTATGTGTTCGATTTAGATTTGGTTGATGATACAATTCAAACTTAGATGTTCTTATATTGATCTGTGTTCGAAATCGGGTTCGATTTGCATTAAGGGTTTTGTTGATCTGATATTATTGATAAACACTAGAAAACGCATCAGAACTTAAGCAATTTGAGGGGTTTGTTCTGCTTTAGTTCACTTCATATTCGTACCTGTTAAGTTTTTTATATGATTTGTGGGAACCTCCCGATGTGTTTTGGTTTCAATTATTATGTTATTGGCTTCAATTTTGGGATCTCCGTTTACTAATAGGTTTGTATTGTTTACTTTTCAGGTCTTGCATTCAGGGAAGACAAACAAAAATGGTTACAAGGCGCTCATTGTTGCCGAGTACAGTGGTGTGAAAGTTGAACTTTCACCCAACTTTGAGTTGGGTGTCTCAAACAAGACTCCTGAGTATTTCAAGTTAAACCCTATCGGAAAGGTAGAATTTCGTTTCCTTTATATAATACACGCTTGATGAAATTTTAGTTTGATTTTATGTATTAAAGAATCTATCATATAATTCCAGTATCCACTGTTGATAACACCTGATGGTCCCATCTTTGAGAGTAACGCTATTGCACGCTATGGTAAGACTATGTTTTTCATCAAATTACATTTATCAATTTGTATTGGTGTATTAGAAATTAACTATGTTTTTGTGTTGCTTCAGTCGCACGCTTGAAGGCTGACAATCCTCTGTGTGGTTCTTCTCTGATTGACTATGTAAGAAACAATATTCCTTCCTGAGTTTTTCCTTGAGTAAATCTAAAGGCTCAAGTGCATTTTTCCTTTTTATGTTTTATCCTGTGTCTCAATCCTGGTGAAATAAGATGTTTGTTATGCTTACATTTGTTTGTTATTCTTTAGGCCTATATCGAGCAATGGATTGATTTTGGATCCATGGAGATTGATGCTAACGTACTTAACTGGTGGTCACCGAGAGTGGGACTGCGCGTGTTCCTTCCTCCAGTGAGTTGCATAATCATTTTTCTTTATGTCTTTTTATATTCTTCCCAATTTAGATAGCATCTTTGTCCGATTTGGGTGCTTAAGGTGTGCTTATTTTGTTTATTCTTTTGTCACTATTGAAATCGATCATATAAACAAGATTAGATGTACATTTTGTTGAGTTAGTAGTGTCACATTGTGAAGGTTAATGGAATACAATTATAATATTAGTTGTACTCTGTAAGGCTAGTTACAACGGATCCTGTTAGGTGTTATGGTTAGATATACAGTCATGTCAAATACCTTGGCTGAAATGGTCAACAAAAACTTTGTGGTGACTAGTGACACTTGACCAAATTGAAATATATGATTCTTTTTCCCTGATTTACAGTGCACGATCTATATTGTTTATAAACCCCCTTGTTCCTTCCAGCTTCTTTGATGGTTCATTGGAGTCTTTCTAACTTTTTTGTATATTCTATTTAGGCTGAGGAAGCTGCAATTTCTGCGTTGAAGAGAGCACTAGGTGCCTTGAACACCCATCTTGCTTCCAACACATACCTAGTTGGGCATTCAGTAACCCTTGCTGACATTGTTGTTGGATGCAATTTGTACTTTGGGTTCACCGAAATTTTGACTAAGAGCTTCACCTCAGAGTTCCCCCACGTTGAGAGATACTTCTGGACCCTGGTCAATCAACCAACCTTCAAAAAGGTAATGGGTGATGTCAAGCAGGCTGTTTCAGTTCCACCAGTTGTATCTGCAAAGAAGCCTGCCCAGCCTGCTAAAGGCAAGGCCAAGGAGGAGCCCAAGAAAGAAGCCAAAAAGGAGCCGGAAAAACCCAAGGCAGAAGCTGCTGAGGAAGTGGAAGAGGCTCCAAAGCCTAAACCCAAGAATCCTCTTGATCTTCTTCCCTCAAGTAAGATGGTATTGGACGACTGGAAGAGACTTTACTCTAACACAAAAACCAACTTCCGTGAGGTTGCTATTAAAGGTAATCATCTCAACGCTTGGTCTTTCTGGAATGTTGGAAGTCAAAAACATCAGTTGGGTTAAGTTGATGTTTGCGTCCTTGTTTATTGCAGGATTCTGGGATATGTACGATCCCGAAGGATACTCTCTTTGGTTCTGTGAGTACAAGTACAATGATGAGAATACAGTTTCCTTTGTGACACTGAACAAGGTCGGTGGATTTCTTCAGAGGATGGATTTGGCCCGCAAGTATGCTTTTGGAAAGATGCTTGTGATTGGCTCAGAGGCACCCTTCAAGGTGAAGGGGCTGTGGCTCTTCCGTGGGCAAGAAATTCCCAAATTTGTGATGGATGAGTGCTACGACATGGAGCTCTACAACTGGACAAAGGTTGACATTTCGGATGAAAACCAAAAGGAGCGTGTCAACCAGATGATCGAAGACCAGGAGCCGTTCGAGGGAGAGGCTCTTTTGGATGCCAAGTGCTTCAAGTGAAAATGTCTAAACCTAATCCCTTCACTGGAAATGATGTTTGTCAGTCTTTTTTGTTAGGGTTTGTTTCTTTGGTGTCTGAGTGACCGAGTATAATTTATATTTCGTGTTTCTGCGCTTTAATTTTGTAGAATGGTTAGACATCTAAAATTCTGTATGATACAGTTTTCGTGTGGTTTGAATCAGTTAGGTTAGCGCAAGGTTAGTGAACCTGCCAGCCTAATAATATGTACAGTTTTTTTTTTAAACGAGTTGAGTTGTTATCGGATCACTCGTTAAAACTCGATAAAATATTGTTTGTCAGATTTAAACATTAGGCATGATATACTTTTGCACGATCAGTTTTCACGACATGAAGAGGCACGGTTCATTAACAAATTGAATTTTTATGGGGTCACAACACGAACACAAATTGTTTCCAAGATTTAGGGCGTGTGACATCTCTTGTAATCAAAGATACCATGGTGGAGTAATCAGTACTCGTAAACACTGTAACCTCATTATTGTTGATTATCTAAATAAACTATTGTGTCATTCTGTATTACCACGTCAATTGAGTGATACTCATGCTTAAAGTTTTTAACATGTCTCGTTTTATGAAATATATACAGCCATAATTGAAACTTCATGTCTAACCTGTAAAAAAATTGAGGAGAATGCAACAACCTTCTCACAATGACCACCGTTTTTCCTTTCTCGGCTATCCTCGTCACATTTCAACCATCTACAATAGGTCACTCGTAGAACATCAACTAAGCAAATAAATTAACCATATTAGAAATCATTTAACAGTTAATTAAACATAGTTTGTCCACTGTATTCTATCAAATAATCATTAGATAAATAAACAATAAGAATTTAATTAATTTTTTTACAAAGACAATCTTCAAAGAATGACTTAAAAATAGACTTTTGTTGTAAATAGTGGATGTCCATTCAGCCAAGAAACAGTAAAGGAATATAGTTGTCCACTAAACAAGCATGTGAAAATAAGGCTGTCATCCATAATATGTCATTTCAGTAGGAGCTATCACTGCTTGCTTTCTGTACTCCTATTTACCTATAAAACAAAGGAGCATATGAAAGAATGAGATAACAAAACGGAAGAAGGAAGCCATAAGGCTCACGGGAGAGAGAGGAAAAAAAAGAAAGAGAGAAAAGAGAGGAAGAAGAGAGCTGACTGTAGAGGAACTTCGTAAATTTTGTGTCTTGCTTATTTATTACACTGCACACACTGTCGATTTTACAACAACTTTCTAATAATTCCCTCCTTCGAATAAAAAGGTTCGAATAAAAAGGAATCAAGCATGGTGCAATTAGTAATATTGAAAATACGTGGGTCATTACTGAAATAGTCTCTTGCTCGTCTTCGCATCACTTCACTTGTGCTGCTGTTCTCTCTCTCTCTCTCTCTCTCTCTCTCGGAAAACGCTCCGCCTCACAGGTCTCTCTCTGTTTGTTTCTCGAGAAAATTGAAATGAAAATTCTTCTCTTCCAATCTACCAATTTCTCTTCCTACTGTAATCAAATTGCTGATAACAAAGGTTTTTTTTTTTGGCCTTGCATGTTTCAGATCTCAAGTCTGAGCGAAACGTTTTTCCGGAACAGCATGGCTTTGGTGAGTTTAGTTTGTTGCTTCTAATCTTTCGATTCGAATTGTTCTGATTGTACTGTAGTCCAATTCTTATCGCTCACAGTGGTCGATTTATGCATCTCAAAAAAGTTCTTAATTTTATGAATAATATGATCGTACGTGTTCGGTTTTACCGGTGGCCTATTTAGATTTGGTAGATGATACAATTCAAATTTAGATGTTCTTATTATTGATCTGTGTTCGAAATCGGATTCGATTTGCAATAAGGGTTTTGTTGATCTAATATTATTGATAAATACTAGAAAACCCATCTGAACTTACGCAATTTTAGGGGTTTGTTCTGCTTTAGTTCACTTAATATTCGAACCACCTGATGTGTTTTGGTTTCAATTATTATGTTATCGGCGTCAATTTTGGGAGTTTCATTTACTAATAGGTTTGTATTGTTTACTTTTCAGGTCTTGCATGCAGGGAAGAAGACAAGCAAAAATTGTTACAAGGCGCTCATTGTTGCCGAGTACAGTGGTGTGAAAGTTGAACTTGCACCCGACTTTGAGATGGGTGTCACAAACATGACTCCTGAGTATTTGAAGTTAAACCCTATCGGAAAGGTAGAATTTCGTTTTCTCTATATATACATGCTTGATGAGATTTTAGTTTGATTTTATGTATTAAAGAATCTATCATATAATTCCAGGTTCCACTGTTGATAACACCTGATGGTCCCATCTTTGAGAGTAACGCTATTGCACGCTATGGTAAGACTATGTTGTTCATCAAATTACATTTATCAATTTGTTTTGGTGTATTAGAAATTAACTATGTTTTTGTGTTGCTTCAGTCGCACGCTTGAAGGCTGACAATCCTCTGTGTGGTTCTTCTCTGATTGACTATGTAAGAAACAATGTTCCTTCCTGAGTTGTTTTTCCTTGGGTAAATCTTAAGGCTCAAGTGCATTTTTCCTTTTTATGTTTCATCTTTTTTCTCAATCCTGGTGAAATAAGATGTTTGTTATGCTTACATTTGTTTGTTATTCTTTAGGCCCATATCGAGCAATGGAATGATTTTGGATCCATGGAGATTGATGCTAATGTACGTAACTGGTGGGTACCGAGAGCGGGATATCGCGTGTACCTTCCTCCAGTGAGTTGCATAATCATGATTCTTTCTGTCTTTTTATATTCTTCCCAATTTAGATAGCATCTTTGTCCGATTTGGGTGCTTAAGGTGTGCTTATTTTGTTTATTCTTTTGTCACTATTGGAATTGATCGTTTATCATATAGACAATATTAGATGTCCATTTTGTTGAGTTAGTAGTGTCACATTGTGAAGATTAATGGAGTACGATTATAATATTAGTTGTATTCTGTAAGGCTAGTTACAACGGATCCTGTTAGGTGTTATGGTTAGATATACAATCATGTCAAATACCTTGGCTGAAATGGTCAACAAAAACTTTGTGGTGATTGGTGACACTTGACCAAATTGAAATATATGATTCTTTTTCCTGATTTACAGTGCACAATCTATATTGTTTATAAGCCCCCTTGTTCCTTCCAGCTTCTTTGATGGTTCTTGGAGTCTTTCTAACTTTTTTGTATATTCTATTTAGGCTGAGGAAGCTGCAATTTCTGCGTTGAAGAGAGCACTAGGTGCCTTGAACACCCATCTTGCTTCCAACACATACCTAGTTGGGCATTCTGTAACCCTTGCTGACATTATTGTTGTATGCGATTTGTCCTTTGGCTTCACCCAACTTTTCACTAAGAGCTTCACCTCAGAGTTTCCCCACGTTGAGAGATACTTCTGGACCCTGGTCCATCAACCAACCTTCAAAAAGGTAATGGGTGATGTCAAGCAGGCTGTTTCAGTTCCACCAGTTGTATCTGCAAAGAAGCCTGCCCAGCCTGCTAAAGGCAAGGCCAAGGAGGAGCCCAAGAAAGAAGCCAAAAAGGAGCCAGAAAAACCCAAGGCAGAAGCTGCTGAGGAAGTGGAAGAGGCTCCAAAGCCTAAGCCCAAGAATCCTCTTGATCTGCTTCCCCCAAGTAAGATGGTATTGGACGACTGGAAGAGACTATACTCTAACACTAAGACCAACTTCCGCGAGGTTGCTATTAAAGGTAATCATCTCAACGCTTGGTCTTTCTGGAATGCTGGAAGTCAAAAACATCAGTTGGGTTAAGTTGATGTTTGCGTCCTTGTATATCGCAGGATTCTGGGACATGTACGATCCCGAAGGATACTCTCTTTGGTTCTGTGAATACAAGTACAATGATGAGAATACAGTTTCCTTTGTGACACTGAACAAGGTCGGCGGATTCCTTCAGAGGATGGATTTGGCCCGCAAGTATGCTTTTGGAAAGATGCTTGTGATTGGCTCAGAGGCACCCTTCAAGGTGAAGGGGCTGTGGCTCTTCCGTGGGCAAGAAATTCCCAAATTTGTGATGGATGAGTGCTACGACATGGAGCTCTACAACTGGACAAAGGTTGACATTTCGGATGAAAGCCAAAAGGAGCGTGTCAACCAGATGATCGAAGACCAGGAGCCGTTCGAGGGAGAGGCTCTTTTGGATGCCAAGTGCTTCAAGTGAAAATGTCTAAATCTAATCCCTTCACTGGAAATGGTGTTTTTTGTCTTATCCTTTTTGTTAGGGTTTGTTTCTTTGGTGTCTCAGTGACCGAGTATAGTTAATATTTCGTGTTTCTACACTTTAGTTTTGTAGAATGGTTTAGACATCTAAAATTCTATATGATACAGTTTTCGTGTGGTTTGAATCAGTTAGGTTAGCACAAGGTTAGTGATCCTGCCAGCCTAATAATATGTACAGTTTTTTTTTTATTTTTTTTATTTTTAAATTTTAACGAGTTGAGCTGTTATTGGATCGTCCGTTAAAACTCGATAAAATATTGTCTGTCAGATCTAAGCATTAGGCATGATATACTTTTGCACGATCAGTTTTCACGACACAGAGAGGCGCGGTTCATTAATAAATTGGATTTGTATTGGGTCACAACACGAACACAACTTGTTTGCAAGATTTAGGGCGTGTGACATCTCTTGTAATCAAAGATACCATGGTGGAGCAATCAGTACTCGTAAACGTTGTAACCTCATTATTGTTGATTATCTAAATAAACTATTGTGTCATTTAGTATTTCCACGTCAATTGAGTAAAACTCATGCTTAAAGTTTTTAACATGTCTCGTTTTATGAAATATATACAGCCAGAATTGAAACTTCATGTCGACCCTCTAAACAAAATTGAGGAGAATGCAACAACCTTCTCACAATGACCACCGTTTTTCCTTTCTCGGCTTTCCTCATCACATTTCAACCACCTACAATTGGTCACTCGTAGAACATCAACTAAGCAAATATATTAGCCATGTTAGAAATCATTTAACCGTTAATTAAACATAGTTTGTCTACTGTATTCTATCAAATAATCATTAGATGAATAAACAATAAGAATTTAACTAATTTTTTTTACAAAGACAATCTTTAAAGAATGACTTAAAAATATACTTTTGTTGTAAATAGTGGATGTCCATTCAGCCAAGGAACAATAAAGGAATATAGTTGTTCGCTAAATAAGCAAGTGAAAGTAAGGCTATCATCCATAACATGTCATTCCACTAGGAGCTGCCACTGCTTGCTTTTTGTACTCCTACTTTACCTATAAAACAACGGAGTATATGAAAGAAAGAGATAACAAAACGGAAGAAGGAAGCCATAAGGCTCACCGGAGAGAGAGGAAAGAAAAGAAAGAGAGAAAAGAGAGGAAGAAGAGAGTTGATTGTAAAAGAACTTCGTAAATTTTGTGCTTTAATTATTTATTATACTGCACACATTGTCGATTTTACAACAACTTTCTAATAATTCCCTCCTTCGAATAAAAAGGAATCAAGCATGGTGCAATTATTAATATGGAAAATACGTGGGTCATTCATTACTGAAAGAAACAACATTTTTGTTGTATTCAAATTAAAAAAAATAAAAAACAAGATGAAAAACACGAAAAGCGTCGTTGCGTGAAAGGGGAACGATCTCTCCAAAAAAAACTTTGAGAGAGCGAAGGTTTCAGAGAAGAGTATTTGGGAGAGATGAGTGAAATTTCTGGTTGCAGATCGCCGACTTTGCTTTTATTATTAGCTTCAATTTCTCTCCAATTCTTTCCAGGTTGGGCATCACAAACCCCTCATCAATTTCTCTCCAATTATTCTGCTTTAATTTCATGTTGATTCATGTATTATGTGCTTTCATGTTGATTTATATACATATATTTATATTTATACATGCTTGGTAATTGAATTCTCTCTGTGTTAGTTGCTTTCTGGGTCTGTTTCAATTCACTAGTTTGGTTTCTGAGAAAAAGAAAGTTCTAAATTTGTTGTTTTCTGTTGTTAATTAGCTAAAACCTACCTTACCCAAACCCAAGTTAGTCATTATTTGCTTAATCTTGTCCTGATTTTGTTTCCCTTATAAGGAAATGCTTATGTTACATTTGAAATTAGAGTCTTAAGAAAAAAAAATCCAAACTTTTCTTTTCCTTTTGGAACATTGTCTCGATATGTTTACTTTCGTATGGCCAACTTTGAAGTGGATTATGTATCTGGGTTATCTAATTTGGTGGAATCGAAGTATCGTAGCTGGGTTTTGAATGCACTCTTAGTGGAAATCTATGGTTGAGTGTGGTGTGGTTTAGAAACCATTGGAAAATGGACAAAAGAGAAAAACCACATATTTTGCAACATCCCCAAGTTTGAGTACTTGCTTTGGTATTGAAGCATCCCTTAAGCATTGTATGATCTAATTGAAGTGCTACTGCATTTAAGTCTTGAAAGAAGACCTTTCGATAGACTAGACCCTTGCTTCTCGAAGTAACAAGCCTTTATGTGACACGAGGGGATTTGATGAACAGATGAAGGAATGAGATGTGATGTTGCGATACGTGTATGATTAATTGTTTCTCATGTTACCTCGGTAAGACCTTTTAACTTTTGGTCCATTTCTTTCAGGCCTTTCTGATGATTCATCTAGTTCCAAAGATGGTAAAAAATCTGAGAGTCATTCCACTTCCAGCCACACTGGTTCAACGTTGGTCATCATATTCCTTGGACTTGTAGTAGTTGCGTTGTTCTTTTTCCTTTTCAAGCTATGGCAAAAGAAGAAACGAGAAGAACAGTATGCCCGGCTTTTGAAGTTGTTTGAAGAGGATGATGAGCTTGAGCTCGAACTCGGTCTTCGGGATTGAAATACTTTGTTTATATCCAAGGTGTGCCTCCTACCCTATTGCTTTCTTCTTTTTAGTGTGCAAACTGTTAATTCTTTCTTTCAATTGATTTACGGGGGTGACTATAACATAATTGTCATTAACAATGCGACATTGCGTGACCAATTTTCTTTTCTGAATGCTATGTAGTGTTGATACCTTTATAGTGAAGCTGTTTTGTGCAAAGCTTGGTGACATTGAATGAACTAGTAGAAATGCCATTTTGGTTTTTATACCCTGTAATTAGTCGGGTGTCAGAATACTAAGAAACTAGGTAGAGCATCTTAGTTGATAGATACAAATTCACCTTTTTACTTACAATTTCCGGCCGAGATAGGTATTTTTTTACATCCCCTTAAAATTCACCCATTGGAGGGCTTTATGGCCAACAAGAACTGTAAAATGCACATTCCAAGACATTTTTCATCTTCCCTTGGAGATGCTCTTTGAGATATCAAAATTGACAATAACCTTTTTATGGAACGCTAACGGTATAGTGGGAATTCTAAAAATGTGTTAAGGGGAGAGTAAGAGTTATTAATAGTGTATTGTAAAAGGGAAGGACCACTTTATGCACAGAAGCCTATATGGATCAATATAAAGTGAGATCTTATCAGTTTCTAATCTTCCCTTGTTTTCATTTAGAAATCTAGACTGATGGATTTTTTAGTATCCTTTTCCTTTTTTACTTGTGGTTTGACCATACTTTAATTTATGTAGATGATCTACCAAAAATTTTGCGAGTTTATATCAAATCCTTGTGATATCCATCACTTACCGTATCCTGGTTAAGTTTGGAAAGTTAGTCAGGTTATGGTATTTCTTCATATGGACACTTCTATCATTATGATTATTGGTTGAAGAATCACTTTCTAATGAGGGTTTTTTCTTCTTTGTTTTTGCAGAGTTGCATGGATTTTGTATTTGAAACACTCACTCTCCTAACCAGGATGGAAGTTGGGTGTCCGGGGTTGAGGTTAGAAAATTTCTGTCAATTGTGACATTTGTAATCATATCTTCAAATGTAATCTTATGCTTTTATTTTTCGTTTTGTTTTTGAGTATGATATCATGCCATATGTGAGCTAAGGAAGGGGATACTATTTCATATGGAACGCTGAGGTTCACAAATCAGTGTTTGTATAAATGACCTGATTTTGAATTCACATGCTTGATTGACGTCAAAATCTTAGTAAGTGGTCTGAATCTTGATATAATTTCAGACAACTGTAAGTCTTGTAAGCCCTTAGCGCCATCTTCTTTCAATTGGTTGGCGTGGATATAAATGCCCGCTTGATAAAAATATTGTTCGATCACTCTGCCTTACGTGGAATGATATGTCCAAACGGATATTGTGTGTGTAGAAAACAAGAAAGTTATTTCAGTTGTTTTGAGAATAAATGAAGTTAGTTCACTCGTATTTGGTAGATAGTAGGTGGTAGATGGCTTCTGGTATGGGAACTATTTTTTTGTACAGTTGTTGGGGACACCTGCAAGGCATGTCAATAAAGTTTGATTTTCATGTTGAGCTGCATTTAGAAATGTTTGATATTACAAGATTTCGGGCAAATCTTTTATCTTACAGATGATTTGCCACTTACCAGCAAAGTGAAACGCTTCTCGTGCGCACTCATTTCATGAGTTCCATGATGATCCTGTTTACTTCTAGGCAGCTTGGAGCCAAATATCTGTAACATAGCGATCTCTGTTTTTTACTTTCGAATAATTACCAACGCAATGGTTCATGTTTTAGCTATAATCTGTGTATTGTGTCTGTTTCTTACCCGAATTTCGGGGTTACTTGCGTTGCCTTTACTTTTGTAATCATAATTTAGTTGTGTTTCGATCTTTAACTCCTTCAACGGATTGCAGAATTTTGGCATTTTAGTTTGGTAGCGAGCTGTGAACGTCGATATAGCACCTTCAAACCCGTAATTTCTGCTCTCGAACTCGAAGATAATTGTCTTAATGTTTCCTCCCCTTTTCGTTTGAGTCTTTCCCTTTCTATTTCTTACGGTCTAAGGTTTCACCAAATTTGTATCGCCGATTGCCTTGTCTTTAATTTAAAGATCGAAGAAGGTGCCGGTGCTGGTGCTGGTGCCGGTGCTGGTGCCGGGATGAGCTACCAGACTTTAAACATTTTGAACTTCTTTCTAGTGAGCTGTTGATTCAAAACCATGTTTCTGTGACTGAAAAATTGAAATAATTCCATCTTCGCGGCGATCGAAGAAGCAGAACCGCAGAGAGAGAACGAAAGAAGAAAACGGGAAGGGTTGAAGGTCGGGGAAACACGCGGTGGTAATTGGGGTGCGATGGGGAGGGGGAGGTGAGTGATGGTAGGGAGGTCCATTGGATCCAGATGGTTTGGATCCGGAGAGCATGTGTCCCCATATCTACCAAGATAATCCACCGCTTGCAACGTAGAAAAAGTGAGTACAAAGAAGCCAAAACAAAATGGGAAAAATTAGAAACTCATCTCAACTTTTTTTTTTTTGTAAACAATAGCACAATACATGCATACAAGATAAAAATACAAACTTAGTCAATGTAGCAATTTGCGTAGTACAAGATGCTGGAATATGATCACAGGAAAATCAAACGACGGCCTACAAGCTCGAGGCTATGGGCTACAATATAACTAAAGAATAATATTGCGTTCGCTATCAAAGAAAGAGTATAGGCTCGTTCAGAAGTGCTTTTAAAATGAGAGGTGAAAATATTTTTAAAACCAATAGAAAAGCACTTTAGTGCTTTCTGCAAGAAGCATATAGCTGGTGTTTTTTTGAAGAAAAAACTTAAAAGTGCTTTTAGAACTCAAAATCAATTTCACCAAAAGTATTTTCATTCATTTTAAAAGCACTTTCAAACGAGTTCTAAATCACTGTAGACGTAGAAGGCAAGTCCTACGGAACTACTGAACCTGTTCACCCGTCTGAGAGGTCGGACGAAGGGCCCGAAATTTGTTCATCAGTTTGTCAACAATGCCTCCCAATGCGTTGGAAATCAAAATTATCAAGATGCCGAAGGGTCTTCGACAAGGCAGATGTGAATGTTTTCAGTGATTAAACCACTAACGATCGGCATAGTTTTAGGATTTATTACTTCCCTGTCTTGGCTCGTTTCATCCCTGTACTGTTAAAGGGCGACATGCTCGGGCTTAGACTTGGGCTCATGCTAGGGCTCTCCTCCCTCAGTGTACCGTTCAGCATAGCCAATTCTCTAAGTTGTTGCTTCTTATAGTGATCGAAGGACTCGTCCTGCAAGAGACGGGTTAAAACCTGTCAAAGAAAATGAATTAAGAGTCAAAACTACGCGACCAATACTATTCATACCACAGGCTTCAGAAGGTTCTCGAGTATTGCCACTGCATGATCCAAGCGAGCATTGATTATATCCTCCGGAAATTCAGCCTCCACCAACACATGCAACGGCTCATTAAGATGTTCATATCCAGGCTCGTCTTTTAATTTCTCTTCCTGAAGAAAAACAATGTACAAGACACATAAGGAGCCAAATGATGTCAATGAAACTAGAATTTGACAAGGATACATGAGTATTTTTCAGACAAATAAATCTTCGATGAAGTTTGCAAATCGATATTCCACCTGCCATTTTTAGCACACCATGCCATTCAAAAAATGTCCAACTTAATTGTGATTCAAAAGTTGAGACCATAAAAATGTAAGGATACATTATCTGTTAAAGCACACATGACCCCAACCAAAGATTAAAGAAAATGAACGAAAGATGTAACAATAATCAGGCACTACTACACAAGTCCAAACTAAGATATCAGACTGAAGCGGTTAGTTCCTAGCTACCTCCATCTCCGTCATTTTGGATCCATCAAGCTGTTTGTAGTGAGTTGTAATACAACCACACAAATCAAAACTAGAAACATATTTATATTTACACATTCTCGTTTTGCCAAGTCAAGAGAGAACCGTATACCATGAACTCTCACTACCATCAATTTCAAGCTTCATGTTAAAGTTTTTGGAAACCTCACGGCTGGCCTGAAGCTCATGCGAGTCCTCTTATTAGAGATCTCTTCTATTCTAACACTGAGCGCTATTTCAAACAGTTTCAAATTTTTTACTCCTGTTTGTTACTCCTAGGCTACAAGCCTACAACGAAGCTTGTCGTTTTGTTATGATAATGTTTTTCTAGTACATGATATATATATATATTGTTGTATATTTATTACGCCACCATATTTCAATTAAACCTTCATCCTTGCATTTGTGGCATCCTTATTTAGAAGTTTGCAAAGAGGTAGCGGACAAGAACATATGATCTATGAAATTAATTATGTTTGAGTATTTTGTAGAATGCATGAATTAATACCTACTATAAATGAATCTGAATGAGCAAATTTAGAAGTAAATTTTCATGCAATCACGCCAGTGTCCCCAACTAACTACCCAAAAAAGATGAGCAATACCTTTCCAGAATCCTTCACTGAGCCCCGGCCTCGGATGTACACCCTACACTCTGTCATGGCTTCAACTCTTTTTAAGGAGTTCCCACGTGGTCCCAAAATTCGGCCAACAAAATTGTACTGCCAAGTTTGGTGTGAAAAATTGTTAATTAAGACAAAAAGGTTGAAAATAAACTCTGCACAAATCACAACCCCTTCCTTACTTACATGTGGATATTTGTCCACGGGAAGATCAATTCTAATAACTCTCTTTACAATAGGGGTAGTTGGAAGTCCTTGCCCCCCAAGCCATCCCATAGAAGGAGATTGGAACGGGGCCATTCTCTGGATATGTCCATTGTCCTACAGGAGACAAATTATCATGAATGAAGATTCACACGTACAAACAACATAAGACATGAGCAAAACCTAAACTCTCTTCCCACTATGTCATACACCATAAAAGAGTTTTATTCAGCTATGAGTAGATGATTGTACCACGACTGGTAGAGTGGTTTCAACAATAACATATTGGAAGTTGGCTTGAATGGCCACAAAAACATTACAAACTGGACTACATCTCTGGCATACGGTGTCTCACAGGTTTGTCAAACATGCATTAAAGAAATCAAAACTCTCGTCTTACATTTCAAGAAATGAAGGCTATACTGTCACACATGCAAGCAAATATGAAGATTATGTCCTTGTATGCTTCTAATACTATTGAAAAAAAATTAAGAAAATTAGACAATGATAATTGAATTCAAGCAACAACTATGGTAAAAAATTCAAACAAAATACAAAATACGCATCACCCACTTCTATTACTAAAATTACCTCCATGTGTATTCCTGGCCATCCCTCTAGATCCATTGGTCTACCATTCGCATTTTGACTTAATGACCTAAATCGACTGTCATGCTCAAATCTTTCATGATCTGCAGGAGTTTGATTGAAGCCTGATATTCGTCTGATCTCTGTCATGGCGTCAAAGAACAAAGTATGCTTCAGGAAATAACCAAAAAAGACCAGAAAAATGAAACTGTAGCTACACATGGTTAAGCATTTTACAAGAGCATGCAGTTTCCAACCAACATGCTTAAACATTGATTGTCATAGGAGACACTACACAAAAATTTATAATAGATGATTGTATAGTGAAGAAATTACAGTTACCACCGCCTAACAGCCCTTTTCAAGGACTCAATACTTTCTCTATACAGAAACTATAACTAATGTTAATTGTGAGGATCTGATCATTTACAGCTCAAAAATCATCCAAAAAAAAGATCTTTGTTCTAGTGTTCTTTTCATTCATTTCTAAATACACCATTTGGCATCATTACTTCCGACACGCAGGGGAAGCATAGACGGTGCAAACATATTTTGTGTTTTGAATTATGGATTGGAATAAAAATATCCAAGAACAGCTGTCAAACACACACATGCCTAGTAGTTAAATCCAAACTGATATCACAGTACATGACTGTCTGCACATACATGTAAACCTGTACAGAAAAGTATATTGTTTATGGACTAATCAGATTTTTAGAAAGAAAAAAGGGTGGCCAAAACTTATTGTCAACCACAAAAAAATGTTCTTAGTTCACAAGAGAAAACAAAATTTAAGTGGGCTACATAGGGGAAAAGCATTAGATAGAAATTTCATCTAACCATGATTTAGAAGTCTGCTACATAGGGGCAATATTTGCAGGAATGGTCCCAACTTTTGCTTCTCTGCCAGTAGTTCAGCCAAATATCTGCCATAACACCAGCCAAATCATGTGTCAATTCCTAGCATACTTCGAAAAGCAGTAGTATGTAGTATTTCTTACTAGTTAATATTTGGAAAGTGAAAATTGTATTAATGCAATTTTGAGAAAGAATATTCATGTTATATCATATATGCAGACATCACAACATTGCTTTGATTCTTTGAATGATTGTTTTCACGAACTCAAATTGAAGTATTATCGGAAAAAGATCATGATTTCCAAGGGAATGAGCAACATGCTCAAACATCTTCAATTGTTTACATGAAGTGAGATGTGCATCAATGATTGAGTACAAGTACAAACATCGTTACAAAATGAACAAGATGTCAACAGGAAGCCCAAATAGTAAAGAACATTAATATGACCAAAAGGATAAAAGCAGCCCTCCAATCAGTAAAGAACAGCAAAATAAAAAGAAGAGTTTCTCTGAACTTTGAAGAGTCTAAAGTCCACAAAGACGACTGTGATTGAAATTTGTCCCCAAACTTCACTCCCTCCCATCGAAAATCTTTCTATATCTTTCTTAGCACCACAATCACACCACATCTCCATAAAACTTCTTGTGTTAACCTATAAACTTCCTCATTATAAAATAAAAATTGAAAAACAACTTTCTGGTAAAACCTGACTTTCCCACAGCATCTCCACCACAACCAAACGCAACTGGGTAATGACAAAAAAAATGTTCAATACTTTCTGCCACTCACTTGCACATCATAGATCAGTGAGGACAGACGTTAGTTTTATAGCATTCAACCATGCCACAAGTGTTTCACCTTACAGTTAGCAATGATCTATATGTTCCGCTCAAACATTATGCACCAGTCAAGAGAGAGGGGTATTAGGTGTCTAGCTTTCAACCATGTCACAGGTGTTTCATCTTACCATTAAAAATGGACATGTGGGGTATGGGGACTATCTGACACAACAACAGCAATATGCATAACAACAGCGGTGATTTGGTTACACTTAAAAGCTCAGAGACAAAGCAGGTGAGCACAAAAGTAGGTTCCAAACTACGTCTCACAACTTTCACCTGCCATGCTAACAACACTTTTCCACTGAAGACCGTGCTCGCATCAAAAGAATGAGTGGGTTTGTCTTTTTCCTTTTATGATTTGATTCAATATTTAGAAACATATAGCACTATGTATGATCTGAAAGCAGCGGTGAAGTGAAATAAGAAATAGTAGGGTTAAAGCCCAACGTGCAATCACTCAAATATATATTCACCCTTTGAAGCTTATTTATGTTAACAAGTTCCTGAGGATTACTGTGTTCGATATTCAATGGGGTTCGTTGGCTATATCGATTAATTAATGGCATATAAAAATAAAATAAAAAGATTGTCAAGTTTGTATGAAATGCATGCAGAAACAACCTCCCAAACTATGTACGAAAGTACCAATCAATTAATTTCTTCATTGGTAAAACAAACTGACTATCTATGGTAAAACAAATTGACTATCTGTGGCATTTAAACATATTTCTACTTCAATTAGAGCCCGAAATGCCTTCGTAAAACATATCTATAAAAACATAAACATTTTCTCTTGAACAGTAAAAGAAACCGGCAATCTAGATATAATTTATGGCGTTTCACATTTCAGGAAGAAAAAAGTTGTCTAATTGCAAGGTAAGCTAAAATGTCTGAAAGAACAATTTCCCAAATATGAAATCGTTTACTACCTCACTTTAAATGTTTTTCCATCGGAAAACTGAAAATCAAACGGGGTTTATGTAATTAACTCCCAAAAACTCATGGAGCATACTCAAGGACTCGAGAATTCATAGCGCCATACTTTCTTAACCCTACTAAAGATAATAGACGAAATATAAGGACTGAAAACCAAAAGACATCAGAAAAGCATGGGACAGCCACATATATGGGATAAAACACATAAGCCCTTGAAAACTAAGTATATTCTATGAAAGCAAAACCAAATAGAATGGCCATCAATGTACTGATGATAAAACCACCACTCAAACCAACAGAAAACGTCAAGTACGGAACCACCAGCTACACATGTCACCGACAAACTATTGACAAGGAATCGAAATGAGATTGAATTAACAGGTGAAACATTAAAGGTTAAGCAAATTACTGACCTCTCTCGATCTGCAGGGAGAGAAGACCTGTGTGGAGAAGCATGGACACCAGGAGGTGGGTACTGGAAATAACTTCTAGGAGGGATTCTCTCTCCCATAACACAGGCACTACTGTATATGTCAAAGTACCCACAAAACAAATTAACAAAGCCACTTCAGAAAACACAAAAAAAAAATGGCATATCATTATGTAAATGTCAAATGAGCAAAACCCAGTTGAAGAAAACGCCGATAAAGCATTATCTTCACAAGAAAATTGATCTCACTTTGAATAAAACACACAGCAAACAATAGAACAACACACAACCCAGCAAGAAAAAAACAACAATAATATGTATTTAGAGAGAGAGAGAGAGAGAGAGGAGAGAGAGGGGATAGAGGGGGGCTTACCGGACGGGAAGGAGAGAGGAGGGAGGTGGCGGCAGAGAAATTCCTACTACAGCATGAGTCTCAACCATCCCTCCCTTGTATTTATATATTTTCAGTCAAATCATTCATTTTCATTTTTCCTTTTATTTTCTTTTCCTGCCTGTTAAGTGCCACTCGTCACTGCTCTATTACTTTTGTTGTCACTTCAAGGAGACTTGCTATTGTGGCTCAAAATCAAATTTTCTCCACTTATCGTTGATATATGTTTAGTTTATGATAATAAAATTAAAAGTATAAGAAAATTATATTTATAAATATGTATCAATCAGTGATGAGGTCAAGAAGTTGTACTCATTTAAACGCAGAAAATTTGATCTCATAACTCATGATGGGGCATTTACACTAACCTGAATTTAGGACATATTTAGAAAAAAATCTAAAAAATAAATTCTAATTTAATTAGCGACTTAAAGTCTTCCAATTCAAAATAAAAAAAATTAAGTTACACATTCAGTCACGAATCATGACAACCAAAAAGCAATAAATTAAGTTACAAATTTAGTTTCAAATGAATTCAAACTTCAAGTTGATGACAATGATGGCCCTTTTCGGCCCATTCGCCCCCTCGGCCACTTTCCTTGTAGGTACCGTTTGGCACATGAGATGGAACGAAATACACTCGTCCCATGTTTGGTGCGCCAAAGACAGTGGGATGCACTGTCCCATGAAACGAATTATAGATGGTTGGTCCTTTGTAGAAGATTGGCCTATTCCCTTTGATATAGTAGTTGTAGACGATTGACCCTTACAAGTGAATTTGAATTGGGTAGTCGTGGAAGTAGTGATTGACGTTGTTGAACTTAGGTGGTGGAGGCGGTGGAGAAGGTACCATTTCATTTTGAGTTGAATTCTTCTCACCTTTAAAATTAAGCGGTCCAACATATAACAATAAACACAAATTATATTATATTCTATATATATATATATATTAAAACTCAAACTTCTGGTTACTGTTCTAGGGCAGTGTGCGGACCAAAATGCCCCTCAATTCATTTGTTAAGCCACTTTTTTGCCGTTTTTCTACAGTAAAATAACTTCATTGCCCTCCGAGGCCACGCGTTTATCCTCTCTGGTTTCGATTTCTTTGGGTGCTTTCGTTCTCTCTCTCCATTATCAATTTTTCCTTATTTTGTTTGACTCTTGCTCTTCCCATCTCCATCCTCGCCTCACTCTTCTCCTGCACCAAGCAACTCGATTTAGGGCTTCACCATTTCTCTTCAAATCCAGGTCTCTATTTCTCTCCCTATTTTCCCAATCTAGGTTTCCTTTTGTCTGTATGGAAAAACCCTAGATCTCGCCACTGTCAGAGAGTTGAAGCTTCGCCCTTCGAGCTTCAATTCGCCTTGCCGATCGCCTATTCTCGGCGCCTCCACCTAAACCCCTCTAGTAAATTTCTCAACTTTTCCCCCAATTCTTTTTTCTCTCTATTTATGAGTAAGAGAGTATGATGCTCAAATTCTTTCAAAATTTTAATTTTTTTTTTCTATTAATTTGAACTATTAAGATGTTTTGCATTGTAGATTCACTTAAAGATGGTGGAGAGGTATGTATCTAGCAACCCAATTGAATAGACTGAGTGATAATGGTGTGTAGAGAACTTGATTAGTACAAACTGCTCTTAGACCATATGCAAGATGTTTTTAGTTAAATATATTTTTCATTTGAAGGTTGTGGCTAAGTTTGAAAGATTAGGCAATAGATATAGTTAACCAGAAGTGATGGTTTTACTTAAGTGTTTTAGATAATCAGAAAAAATATGTAGAAACTATAATTTGGGGTTGCTTCCTTAAACCGTGATAAAGCAATCCAAGTAATTTTAACATGGTATCATTTTTTATCTAATGCATGAGTATATGAAATGTTAAGACAATAGTATATTGGGAAACACCATGAGATTTAAAATGCAAAGAGAAAGAATGAACCATATTTTATATTTTGTTCGTATTGGTTGATTTAAATTTGGGAACTTTTGACTTGGATTAATGTGCTCTCTTTAAGATATCATTTTTAGATTATGAATCGTTTGCCAATGCAAAAGTTTACATCTTTTTTATCGTAGGATTCATGTGATTTTCTTAATCAGTTAATCTTTCAAGCTTTTAATTTTTATCAAGAAATTTATTTTGGGTTTCATTTATTTGTAAAACTAGACACTATTTTGTGAAGATTTTTCTTTATAATTTAGTAAATAATTGCTTCTTTGGCTGTAAATTTGACTATTGTAAATTTCCAGGTTGTTCTAAACTTTGTCGATGCTGCACAGTTCTCTTTGCGGCATGTCTCTATTTCGTATAGCAGAGCTTGATAACAGGTTTGGGTCAGTTTCAATTGGCAGTAGACATTACTTTGTTTTAATTTATTCATCCTTTTTCAAATTTTTGTGCAAATATTTTTGAAACCCAAGTAATTCAAAGTTCAAATTTATGTGTAAATTGATAAGTGTGTGTGTGGACACCCAATACAACTTTTACATGGTGTTGCTATCTGGTTTTTCACATAATTATACTGGGAACCGTTGAAATTTTGGTTTAGCTGCAGATGAAACAAAATCAAAACGTTACAAAGTAGAGGTATAATTTAATTTTTATATTTGATGCTTCATTGGATTAAAATGAATATAGTAAGAACATTGACTTGATGTATGTGCTTTCGTTTCATATTTAGAATGGATGTTTTCCTTAAATTTGCTATTAATTCGTTTTGGTTTTCCTCATCTAGCATGTGAAGGGTGCAATCTACTTAAAGTAAATAACCCAAACAGTTGAAAATGCACTCCCCCGTCTTATTGATAACTATATAGAGATTTGAATCATTCAATTTGTGTTGAAATATTGTATTTTTTTTTATTTCAATGCTTTCTTCGTTAATTTGTATCAGCTTTTTAGCTTATTAGTTGCTTATATAATTATTCTTGTGTTTTTTTTTTGTAAATTACAAAGAAGGATCGCAAAAAATCACTTAATGCTTTGGAAAATTGCTTGATGATTCTATTTAAGCTTTGAAAAGCCTTCTCTTTTTATTCTTGGTTATTTTCCCCTTAATTTGTATTTGTCCTGTTTGTACGTTTGGTAAAGTTTGTCTAACTATTTTACTGTCATTTGTCAGGACTGTTTTTTATTATTTCCATAATGTTTTGCAGGATACATTGATAATAGATTTCGTATCAGCTACCATGCGTCCCAATTACGTAAGACAACCTTCTTTGTTTAATTTAAAATAGTCTACAATTACATCGATTGTTTCAAAAAGTTATTTCATCCAATTTATGTTTTTTATGTAAAAATTATTTCAAAAAATTCAAACATCTTTCAATTTAAATAACATTAACATTTTATAACAGTCTCTTACAGCTTGAAACATATTTTTTTAATATGGTTTCTAGTTGCGCGGGCCATTTTCTATATATACAAAAACCCAAACTTCTGGTTACTGTTTTAGAGCAGTGTGCGGACCAAAATGCCCCTAAATTCGTTTGTTAAGCCAATTTTTTTCAGCTTTTCTACAGTAAAATGACTACCTTGCCCTCCCAGGTCAACGGTTCGTCCTCTCCGGTTTCGATTTCTTTGGGCGCTTCGGTTTTCTCTCTCCAGTATCAGCGTTTTCTTATTTTGATTGACTCCTCGTCTCCCTCATCGCCTCACTCTTCTCTGCACCAAGCTGCTCGATTTAGCGCTTCACCATATCTCTTCGAATCCAGGTGTCTATTTCTCTCCCTATTTTCCCAATTTAGGTTTCCCCCTGTCTCTGTGGAAAAACCCTAGATCTCGCCGCAGCCGGAGAGTCGAAGCTCCGCCCTTCGAGCTTCAATCCGCCTTGCCCATCGACTCCTCTCGGCACCTCCACCTAAACCCCTCTGGTAAATTTCCCAAATTTTCCCCCAATTTTTTTCTCTCTATTTCTGAGTAAGAAAGTATGATGCTCAAGTTCTTTCATTTTTTTTGAATTTTTTTTGTCGATGATTTCAGAAGAGGGTATCCCTTCTTCGTGGACGACAGCTTTTTTCTTTTCTGGACTCTTCTTCTTTCCATTTGTCTCTGTCTTACAAACTTTCTCTCAATCCTGGCCTTGCTCTCCCATATCGAGTTCTCTCTGTGTCTCGGCTTTTTCCAAAAAATGGTTAAGTCAGAAAATTCGGAGCGGATCGCGTTTCCTGCTGCCGATTTGGTGTGGGCTTTGAATGTTACGTGCTTGGGAGTGGAAATTTGTATTTATAAACGGGTTTTTCATTTAAATTTTTTGGTTGTGATTTTGGGAATTTTGGCTTCAGATTTAATTTGGTTTTCTTTTTGGTTTCAGGAGATCCGGTTTTTTGGGTTTCTGACATTTCTTTGCACCCTGCGAAGGCCTCTGTGTTTAAGGTGAGGAGTTTTGAAATTCTACGTTTTTGATTCGACTTCCAGCCTGAGATGTTTTTTTAAAGCTGAAATTTCCAACTTTTTTTTTATTAATCTTAAATCAGATTAGTTAATTATAGTTAAATAATTTTTTTTATTCGGAAGTATAGAGTTGAGAAAGAACAATTGGAGCTTAAGAGTCTTTGTACATTTGAAAGTTGAATATGAGCGTTTGAAAGGCTTTGTAAATGTGTTCTCAATTGTAGGGCATTGCATGCAACGGACCCAGATAGCAATTTTGGGTGAGTCTTGATTCCCCAGTGCACATAATTTTGTTTCAGTTTATTTGTCTAATATTGCATTTCTGTGGATTTTTTTGGAAACCCAAATGATTCAGGATTGAAATTTATGTCTAAATTGATAAGTGCGGTTATGTCTAAACAGAGTAAGAGCAGTAATCCAGTTTTGTGATTGGTTCGATTTGGGGGTTTTGATTCAGTAAAGGGTATGGATAGTGTGTGGACAGAGATTAAGCTCAGTGGTGGGCAGAAACTATAGTGTATCTCCTACGGAGTTGTCTTTTTTGGAATCCCATTGTTTAAATCAGTTATGGGTTTTCAATTGTGATTAGTTGGATTTAGGGTTTTGCTTCACTGAGGGGTATGGATAGTGTTGACAGAGATTAAGTTCTGTGGTGGGCAGAAACGGAAGTGTGTCTTCTTTGGGGTTCTCTTTTCTGGAATCCCGTTGTTTTAATCAGTTATGGTTTTTCAATGTTTCAATTGTATATTGCATTTGTTAATGCTTTGTTCTGAATTCGAATTTTTTGTTTGTTTGTTTGTTTGTTTTATGTTTGAGCAATCTCCAGTCTATGTCTTATATGGTAAAATGAAAGAAAATGAAATAAGCTTTGTTTGGTTGATGCAAAAGTCAAAAGTAAAAAATTAAATTGTGAGGTGGTCATTCTGAGAGTATGGTTGTTTGCTAGAGTGTTTTCTCTTTTTTTTTTTTTTTTTTTCTGGTGTGTGTTTTTCTTTTTTCTATCCCTTTGGGTCCATCTTTGCTATGCAAAAGATGAGCTGAGTTTGTATGTTTTTGGAAAAAAACATTTTCTTTTCTGTTGTACAAGAAGATTCATAGTGGTTTGATCTTTTGTAGCATACTTTTTCTGTTTATTCTTACTCATTTATTTCCCAAATTTTTTACTATGTGACTTTGAGTCTATATTTCAACTTATACTTTATTTACTCTTCTTTTGCAGCATACTATTTCACACATTTACTCTTCAGTAAACAGGCTAACGAATTTTTGCATACAACATTGTCTCCGATCATTGTTCATTATAAGGTATGCTGTTCTCATATTGTCGTCTGTCCACTTTCATAAAAAAATTTATTGCATTTCAATATTAATTGGCTTCGGTCTTTCTTTTGTCTTAACTATCAATGCACAAACTTATCAATTATTGACAAACTCACATTCGAATAAACCATTTTTCATACACTGCAAAACCAGTTTAACCTTTGAGTTACTGCTGCAGTGTTTGTTACCATTGCTCCATTATCAGCTAAAACTTAACCATCTGTTATGTGTATATGTTTGCTCCTTCCTGTAAATATGATTAAAAAAAAAAATTAGTGTTGGATTGACACATAGTTGTGTTAAAGAACATTGAACGATTGAGTCAGTTGATCGGAGATTAATGTTTATGTGTAGATTAAGTATGTTTTGTTTATGGTTATTGTTGCTTTTGGTGTGTGTATCAAAGGATTATTTTGTGTGTAGAGAGTGAAGAATGTACTGTTCACAAAGGCAAAGCAGGGAACAACAACTACTTCATATGGGAAGAAGAGGTTAGTTTAATTGGAATTATTTTTTTATTTGGTTAAATTCGAAGTTGGTTGGCTTGCATCTAATTCGGGTGTTTGCTTGCATAGGTTGAAGTCACTGGTTTTATTAATGCTGGTGATCAAAATCAATCCAAGTTAATGTGAAAACGATATCATTATTTTTGTTATGTTGAGAACTGATATAAATTAAGAAATTGAATTACTTTTTTATACCTCTTTTGTGATCATTTACTGAGAATTTGTTAATTGTTTTAATATATATATATATATATATATATATATATATATGATGTAGGATTTCTATGTTCATTTACTGAGAATTTGTTAATTGTTTTAATATATATATATGATGTAGGATTTCTATGTTCATTTCTCATCTTTAGAGATTGCTGAATTTCTACATTCATTTCTCATCTTTAGAGATTGCTGGATTTCATATTGTTGAATAGTTTATGGATTTTCATATTAAGTGCGTCAATATGTTGTTGCAGTAATTCAATTAGATGTGATATAAGTTGATGTGTTTATACCTTTAAAGACAATTTTTCACACAATTTCTAATCCCGCAGCAATGCGTGGGTAAAACTTTCTAGTATATACTAAACACCTAACTTTCTAATAATTCCTTGTGTGTCCTTTTCACTGTTTCTTCGCCAGTGTGATTCCTTTTTTTACCCCTTTTTTGTTTCTTTGGTAACTGTTTATTGTACAGTGTGATTCCATCTTTAGCCCTGTTTTAGACTTGGGTCTTTTACTTCATTTCAGACTATCGACCCACCTTTTCTCTGCCTGCTCCTGCTCTCCCCATCTTCTTCCTCGCCTCATCTTCCCACTTATTTTTGGTTTACACTTAAATCTCATATGAATCTCCTTGGTCTCAAAGGTCTCCTCTCCTCTGAACCCATAAAAGCTTTAGCCTTTTGACAACGCCGGCTGCCATAATCTAAGCGGTTCAGCAGCTAATAGGTATGCCTAATTTCGCATTTCAGTGTTGTTGGGTAGAATTGAAAGGAACTCAGATGGAGAGTTTTAATTTTTATTTGAATTGCATGTTATCCAGATGAAATTTGAATTTGCGAGCTAGGGTTTTTCGATTTTTTTAATTTGGGATTTCAATTTTATTGCTTTTTCGCATACATGATAATGGTTATGGTTTTTCTAGCGATTTTTTATTATTTTACGATCTTGGTTTAATGATTTTAGATGGGGATCAAGTATAATATGTGTGTAGAGGTTCTTCTTTTAATTGCTATGTGTGTAGCAGCTTTGTTCAGTTAGATATCTAATTGTTGATTATCAGTTAGGGTTTTGAGGATCCAAATATCAATTCTTTGTGGGTTTGATTTGTCAAAGAGTTTTGTTTTTTTTAATGAAAGAATAAGAATTTACTTTGTTTTGATGCTTCCTGTGTTTATTGCTTAGTTTGCAGTTATTTTTTCTTTGGTTTTCATCTACTGATTGGTTCTAGGGATCGGGGATTGGGCTAGCACTCTTCTCCACAGGTAGTTTTTAACTTTTTATATGTTTAAGTTTTTTTAATATAAATTTTGAGTGATGTTTCATTCTTAAGCTGTGGTTTTCTTTGCTTTGCAGTTTCCAGTTTTTATTTGCACAAAGAACTTTTAGACATGGTATAACTTCTTCAGGTGCGTGCTCTGTATATTTCTCGAATTTAGATCTCTCAAATTGCTATTGTTTATTAGATTTTTCTTTCGATCTGATTCCAATTGAGTTCGATTTCGAACTTGAATTTATATTCGATTTTGATTTACACATGTCCTAATTTTTTTGAAGAAATTTAGAGACGAAGGTATTCAAGTTGGAGATTTTGAGTTCATATTTCTTCAAACTCAGTAGACCCATTTGTTGCCCCTCTCTCCTCTCTTTCTCTCTCAATCTCAATACTATTTCTCTCTCATAAATTAAATATTATTTATTAGTTGAAGTTGACGCATCTTTTGTACCTCTCTAATGCTGAGGTTCAGATCAATTCCGGAAGGATTCCAATCTGGCAAAAGTCTGAGGTACCTTTTATATTTTGACAGCAAGATCCCTTTGCTTATCAGCATTGTCAAACATGTTTGTGATCCTTTCATTTATGTCTTAGATATATTTCTATACAATGAGTCCGTCTGCTGCTGGTGAGCTAAATAAAAATATTAGTACTAGAGTGTGACGTAGTTGTATTAATAGATCCCTAATTCTAATAAATTAGAGATTCTCAACCTTGATATGATTTTGGTGTTTTCATTTTGTTTGTCACATTTTGTTGTTCTTGCCTAATTGTTATTTAATTAGTTTTGTTTTTTTAACTTTGGATAGGTGCTGTTTCAGATTTTGTGTATCTCATTTTGGAAGTGATTGATAGGTGCTCTGTAAAGGTTAGTCTTATATTCATTTTTTAATCACTGTGCATAGTAGTTGTTAAATATTGTGGCGCTATGAATGTGTGTTTGGTTTTGTTTTTTATTTCAGGAGGTGCGGCTCTTCGGTTTTTTGGCCTTTTTTAATCTGGTGTTGTAACATTTTTGTGATAGAGGTGAGTAATTTACATTTTTTTTCCAGGCTTTTCTCTAAACCCTAAACCACAATACATTAACTCTTAATAAAGCTCTTCGATATTTCAATCACCCATGTTTTAGAACAGCATGAGAGTGGTAGATTAGCAATCAAAATTTGAGTTTATTATACTTGAGCTAGAGAGAGAGTGTGAACTTTCATCAGGATACAGCAGAAAACACTAATAATTAACCCAAGTTCTTAAGAGTTAGGTCTACCTTTAAACAGAGTGGCTACAAGGATTAAAAACAAAGGTGGACAATAATGGTTTAGATTGGTGGTCTAAATGTATCATTTGGTTTTCTTTTTTATTCCAGGAGTTGTGGGTCTTCATGTTTTGGGCCCTTTTTCTCTGCTGTTGTAACATTTTCATAATAGAGGTGAGTAATTTAGAGTTATTCTTTTTAGGCTTTTCTGTAAGAAAGTAATAACTTTTCGCATATTCTGATGTTTCAGTTTTGTATGATCTGAACGTTAAATGTGTTTTCATGTTGTTTTATGAATGTATTGAATAACTTAGAATTTATGTGATTGCTGATAGGGAATACAAAATGCTTAGTTGCTGTTCTTTCTTTTTTAGTAAAGCCTCGAAAAAGTGAATGATACAACATAGAATTATTTTGTATAACCAAGCATAAAAAAAGTGAAGCCTTTTAATGAGTAAAGTGAAGCGTCATAAAAGAAGGTAAAAAATGATAAGACTTGGTTATATTGTTCAAGATTTATTAATTGGTAATCAGTTTTTGAACTTTTTAATTTTAGCTGTGATTTTATTTTGTTTGGTTTCATTACTCTTGGCTTGGTTTTGTTAATTGTTATTTCATGTTGTTTCAATTTGAAGTTTTTTTTTTTTTGGGTTAACTTAAGTTGGGACGATGGGCCTAACGGCATTAGTTCCTTTACTGAATGGAACAATACAATTAGTAGATAGTAATTCATATGATAATTTTAAATATCTAGATAATTGATGTTTCGTTTTTTAATTTTAATTTTGGTTTAATTTGCCATTTTATGGTTGTATGTATGCATATTACAATCATTGATATTGATATTGGTTTATTCTCTACAATCGCTTTCTTGGTTGTCTAGAAATGGAGTTTCATGGTTGCGTAATTGGTTATATGTAGCGGTCTGTTTGTTATGGGAAACAAGGCTTTATACATTCAGTTAGTCAAACTTTCCAACTCAGCTCTCTCTTTCTCCCCTGATATGCATTTCATTTGAGTAATATAATCTGCAGCAAATGCAGATGGAGGTGCAGATAAGCAAACGACAACGAACTGTTGAAAATATATCCTTACACCATGAAAGAAATTGTCAAGTTGTGGATAACTAATGCTTCTTTTTGGATTATTAGTTACAGGGCATCCAGTAGCCCAGGTTGGCGACCTGGTGAACGAAGCAAGGCTGCACCCCCGAAAGAAAGCAATAGAGCCTGTCCCTGACAGAACTAGCCGAATCATTCCCGCTAGAATCTTTTACAGAAATAGCTCTTCTACTAATTGTATAGGAAACCTCTCCTCTGGGTATTTTCATCACATGACTTATAGGTTTACTTTTTTTCTTTTTAAATTTTATTTTTTGGTAGAATTCTTCGTTTAAATTTCTATGATTTGGACAACATTTAAACTTATGGGTTCTTTTGATGTGATTTCGTTTTATTTGAAATAATCATTTTATTTTATGAGATGTTATACCAAATCTCCAAATTTACTTAGTCATTATGCCTTGCAGATTTACGAAGTACGGAATAGGGCTTTCGGGAAGCATCAAGCACTCGAAAGTTTCATGTAGGCTCAAAAGTTTTCTCCATCTTTTTAGTTAATCATTTTTTTTTTTTAGCATTTGTCATTAGCATTTTATTAGAAGATGCTATTACGGGACAGAAGTTCAGGGCGAAGGGGTAGAGGGAGACCTAGGAAGACTTTGGAAGAGACTCTAAGAAAAGACTTAGTATTTGGATTTAACGGACGATGACACAGGACCGAGCACAATGGCATTCTAGGATTCATATAGCCGACCTTACTTAGTGGGAAAAGGTTTTGTTGTTGTTGTTGTTATTAATTTTCTGATTGAATTTGTTTCGTTCAATGGGTTAGTTAGCTAAAATTACAAGTGCGTACGTTAAATTTTTGCTTCCATTGAGCATAGATGGACTGGAAGATAGAGGCAAATCTGTTGGACAACAGCTGCGAGAAAGGACATTTCTTACTATTTCTTTAGAATTGTCTCTCTCTCTTTTTTTACTAAAACTTTTTTAGTTATCATAGGCTCTTAAATTCAGATATAAGGTAGTTTCCTTGCATACAATTTAATCCAACTTAATATTAGTCGACTTTGAGTAGGTCCTAATAATCCAACACGTAAATACTTAATAATCCTACCTTTAACTTACATATTTGTTACAATCCTTTTGTTTTGTAGAAATATAAGTGCAAGGTAGACAATATTTATTCTTCATTACGAACATTTAGTTCAATCCAAAACTAAAAAACATTAACATCTTGACTTATGTATCCAAAGTAAATGTAATGTTGAATATTTTCTTTTCCGAAACTAGGTTCGGATGCTACTTAAATGTAGGAAATTGAAAAAAGGATATTCAGTTGTTGTTTTTGGACTTGGTGCTGTTGGCCTCGCTATAAGTTCGGACAAACTTTAATTTCGATACATACATCCATACTTTTTTATACTAACAATATGTATATTTTACTTTCAGGTTTGCAATACAATGAGCGTATTTTTGATCCACTGTTTGGAATCTTTTTACTTGAACAAGTAGATTAGAAACTGAGTGCGATGAAGTTGGAAACCCAAAGTAAATGGATCTCATAATCAATTTGGCTCTTGTGAGAACATCTCATAATCAAGTTGGAAACACCAGTTTTTTGGTTTGAACATCGATCCACGTCAATGGCTCTTGTGAGAACATCTCCAGGAACCTCCTCTGATTCCAACACTTTTCGGCGTTATCGCTACGACGTGTTCTTGAGCTTTAGAGGCGAAGAAACTCGCAAGACTTTTACCGACCACCTCTACACAGCTTTGAACAACGCAGGATTTCTCACGTTCCGAGACAACGATGAACTCGAGAGAGGAGAAGATATAAAGCCAGGACTGCAGAAAGCGATCCAGTTGTCATGGACTTCTGTTGTCGTGTTTTCGAAAGATTACGCATCATCCAGGTGGTGTCTTGATGAGCTTGTGCTGATCCTTGAACGCAAGAGGACCACCTCGGACCATGTAGTTTTACCAGTCTTCTACGATGTCGATCCGTCCCACGTGAGGAAGCAGACAGGAAGTGTTGGAAAAGCATTTGCTAGAAGCCAGAAAAATCAGTCGTCGGAAAAGGTGGAAGGATGGAGGAAGGCACTTGCAGAGATTGCCGACCTAGGAGGCATGGTCTTACAAAATCAAGCTGATGGGTAACTTTCATTATCTCCATTTCTCTTATCTCTCGAGTCAATTTGATGATGATCCGTAGTGATCTAGATTTTTATATATTTATTATTCAATCTCAGTCGTGAGAATCCCAATTTAGGTCAACTTAAAGAAATCACACTTGGCTCAATTAGTCATTTTCCATGTTAGTCTACTGGTTTGCATTTGCTTAATTTTTTTTAAAAGAATAATGCTAGGGTGATATAATTTTTTAAACCAAATGATATGATTGTAGGCTATTAGATTATTAACTAAATATTGATTAACATGTTTTATTTATTGGTGACACATAATTTAATTTACAAATTTGGTTTAAAATTTCAAAAATGTTATTCTCACTATCTTGTTGTACCATCTCTCTAATAGAGATGAGACCCGCATGTATTGGCGAGCTGTACCTCTATTAGAGATATGGTACAAGTAATTATACAAATAGATGATAAGTGTAGCGTTACTCTTAAAATTTTGGTCTCTCTAACTTGTCCTTTTTTAAAAACAGGTGTGGAAAAAAGTTATGATGTAATATGTGCTGTATGTGTCTAAATTCGTATAAATTATGCGTTGTATTCCTTTTTTTCTTTTTAGTTTTCTCAGCAGTCATCTTTTTTCCTTATTTAAATAATGGCCATGAACATATGTTTTAATTATCCAAATTCCCTGGGTCATTTTTCATTTTGTTTGCAAATTCTTAGGTACGAGGCAAAGTTTATCGAAAAAATTGTTAAAGTGATAGGATACAAGTTGCGTCGCACGCCATTGAGTGTTGAACCAAAATTGATTGGAATTCGTTCTCAAGTCGAAGATATCAATATGTGGTTAGAAGATCGATCAACCGATGTTGGCATATTTATTTTGTATGGCATGTCTGGAGTAGGGAAGACAACCATTGCAAAACATGTTTACAATTCAAACTTTAGAAGCTTTGAAGGAAGTAGTTTTATTGAAAACATCAGAGAAAGAGCGGATCGACCGAATGGCTTAGTTCAAATGCAAATGCAACTTGTTTCTGATATTTTGAACGGTAGAAAAGTGAAAATACAGGGTGTTAGTGAGGGAATAATTAAGATTGAAGGCGCTGTAAGTTCTAGAAGAGTTCTGCTTGTTCTTGATGATGTAGACCATATGGATCAATTAAATGCAGTACTAAAGATGAAAGATCGGTTTTATCTCGGAAGTAAGATACTTATAACAACTACGCGTAAAGGGTTGTTAAAGGCATATCAAGTTACAAAGGTGCACAAAATTAAAACTTTGAAATACAATGAATCATTACAGCTTTTTAGTTGGCATGCCTTTGGCCAGGAACATCCCATAGAAGAATACATGGAGCTTTCAAAATTGGTAGTGCAACATAGCGGTGGACTTCCATTAGCTCTAAAAGTTTTGGGTTCTTCTTTATCAGGGGAAAGTATAGATGTATGGGAAAGTGCATTGGAGAAGCTAAAAGTTATTCCTAATGGTGAAATCATAAATAAACTAAGAATAAGCTATGACAGTTTACAAGATGATCATGATCGGAAATTATTCCTCCACATTGCTTGTTTCCTAATAGGAAGGGACAAAAACTATATTGTTCGAATACTCGATGGATGTGATTTCTATACAATTGTTGGCATTCAAAATCTCATTGATAGATGCTTGGTGACAATTGAAGGATGCAACAAGGTGAACATGCATGACATGATTCGTGACATGGGAAGAGAAATTGTCCGCCTGGAATCAGAAGAGCCTGAGAAACGTAGTAGATTATGGCACCATAAAGATTCATTCCAAGTATTGAGGGACAAGAATGTAAGAAACATGCCTTTAATGTTTATATATGTATTTCTTCTTGTGAAAATTATCCATATTAATGTTTTGGTTTTTTCCTTTAGGGTACAAAAAAAATCCAAGGTCTTGTATTGGATATGCTTACGCGTCCTGCACACTGTCCAATAAACACAAATGAGACAGTCTTGGAAACCAATGCATTTGAAAAGATGCACAAATTACAGCTACTCCATCTTAGGAATGTACGACTGGATGGATGTTATGCAAATTTTCCTACAAGATTAAGATGGTTGTGTTGGCTTCAATTTCCATTGGATTCTATACCTGTTGATCTTCCTTTGGAGTGTCTAATTGTTCTTGAAATGCAATACAGTAGCTTGAGACAAGTCTGGAAAGGAACAAAAGTAGGTTACTCTACGCATTTCAATTCAGTTTTTTATTTTTTAACCAATTGCACATGTTAAAATTAACTCATACACATTTTTCTTTGTGTTTATTTTACACAGTTTCTTCCATCGTTGAAGATCCTTGACGTCAGCCATTCCCATGCCCTCACTGAAATCATGGACTTCTCACTTTGCTCCAGTCTAGAAGAACTGATTCTTGTTGATTGCACAAGCCTGATTGATGTACATGAATCTATTGGAAGCCTGCAGAAACTTGTGTACTTGAATATGAAGGATTGCAAGAATCTTAGGATACTTCCGAAGAACATGTGTTTGCTTAAACTTGAAACACTCAGTTTATCTGGTTGCTCAAATCTTGATGAGTTTCCAGTGGAGATGATGAAGAAGATGGAGTCTCTGAAAGTTCTTGAAACAGATGGAATTCCATTAAGTGAATTATGGCCAGAAAGAAGTTCGACTATCTTGAGTTCTTTTCCATGCTCTTTAGTAGAGTTGAATCTCAGTAGTTGCAATCTTTCTGAAGATGCATTTCCTACGGATTTAAGTAATCTATCCTCAATACAGAGACTATATCTAGATGAGAATCCAATTTGTAGCCTACCAGTTTTCATCAAAGGTTTGAGGAGGATCGATAAACTCTCTTTTTGTAATTGTGAGAAGCTCGAATCGCTTGTGGGGTTGCCGAGAGTACACAAAAATATGTATATAAACGATTGCATATCATTGAAAAAAGTAACATATCAATCGTTGGCGAGCTTCCAATTTCACGCCTTTGCGAATGGCACCGACAACGTAGTTGAGTGGGAGTACTTATTCAAGTTAGAGTCTATTGATAGAGTTGATGCGGAGAAGATCAAACTTTTGGGCTTGTGTAACTTGGGACCCATGCCACTCATTACAATGACTCATCCATTATCAAGATTGGGTTCAAAAGTGAGTCCCGTCCAGGTGCACCTCTCTCTCTCTCTCTCTCTCTCTCTCTCTCTCTCTCTCTCTCTCTCTCTCTCACAAGTGATATATATATAAAATGGGAAATAAATGACTTAGTAATGTTTATGATGGAAAATGCATAGGTATTGTATCAATATGGTATATTCAGCATATTTTTTGTTGGGAATGAGGTTCCAGGCCAGTTCAACTATAAAAGTACCAAGTCCTCTATATCTTTTATTGTCCCCCCTTCTAGTCACAAAATCCAAGGCTTGAACATCTTTGTTACCTATACAAGGGAGGAGAATTCTAATTATAATGATGATGATGATGAGGAGGATTATAAATGTCCAATGATAATCAAAGTGAGTAACATGAGCAAGGGTCTGAAGTTTATCTATTTCCCATATTTCTGTGGTATCCCAAGTGACGGAGAAGTTATGATATGGTTGAGTCATTGGAAGATAGAGAACAAAACAATATTACAATGTGGAGATCAAGTGGTGGTTTCAGTAGATGACAAACTGGATGAGTTTCGGATAAAGGAGTTTGGTGTCGAGCTTATGCAAGAGGACCAGAATAATCTAATGATAGGTACCCAACACAACACCAAATCAGATCCATATATCATCGGTGGAGATTTGTCCTTTTGGGAGCATATACCAGGAGTATACATCCTCGGCTTCCCTAAAGAATATGTTGGAAAGGTTGATGATGACGATGATGACTTTAATTGGAGAGGGTATTATCACTTAATCATGGAAAGTGATGAACAAGACACAGGTATGCTGTGATGTTGTATGGCAATGAATTATACTCCATCTAAACACTTCCAAGTTCGTCTGTGTTCAATTCAAAAACATAAATTTAATGTTATTTGTATGTTCTTCAGACAAAGAAGGCCAAGAGGATGAACCTGATTACACAATTGGAAGGACGAGGGATGCCAGTAATCATTGCGGCCTCAGAGGCTGGAAGGTGCTTCTCACAACTGCCGGCTTATTTTTCACGCTGGCTCTAGTAGTTCGGTCCTCCATCTCCCAGAAAAAGAAGCGACAGTAGTCCACAAGCCATCCATGAATTTGTAATTTTATTTGATACAGACATCTTTGGAATCTCTCCTTGTTTTCAAGATGTTTTCTGCCTTCAAAACATCGAAGTTCAGATGTGTTCAACATCATCAAATACTGCATAAAATAAATCCAACATTAACGATGTTTAAGAATTTTTTTTTCCCTGCCACTGATTGCATACAATCCCGTACAAGAGAAGACAAACAGATGGTTGTATACTAGCAGTAAATAATTGAAAAAAAAAATATGATTTCAAACATACAAGGGAAGGACATTGACATAGGTATCTTTAGCAATACCAGGCAAAAATCAATTCTTTGAACTGGGGGAAAATCTTCTGGGACCGGGGAAAGCAAAAACATCCTATCTGCTTATAAATGTAAAATTTACCTGTGGTAATTGCCATTTACAACAAAATCATGCTTCTTAAAGAATGGGCTCCCATTGAAAAATTGCGTAAATTACATAAATATCAGTACCACAGATATTAGATTGACTAATATATCAAATAAATTAATAGCACAATTTCTTAGCCTGAGATCTAAGGACTATACAGCTGATTCAGCCTTGCATTGCTACTACATTAGAAAGCTGGTTTCTGCTTCTTCAACCCGAACAAATTATTAAGGTCAAGATTCATAGGAGAAACGGCCATGGTATCGGGAGCCATGAAATTTATTGTCTTCTCATAAACATTGTACCTGCAAAAGCGTAACTCAATATGCCATGAACAATCTGGCTCAGTTTGCTCAACAGACGCTCCAAGATATTCCAAAACAAAATCAAAACAGTTTCACATAGCGAACCGAAGTCTATTGATACCTTATTTTTCGATACATACCTGCACACATTTATATACTAACAATGTACATCTTACATTTGCGATCCACTATTTGAAACCTTTTCAGTCAAACAAGAAGATTAGAGTCCAAATATGAAGATTTTGAGACCCAAGGTAATCAGATCTCATGATCGATTTGGTGGTTTTCTAAGCATATTACTTAATGATACGGTGAGAAAACCATTTAGTTATACTATCTATGTTGACATACAGTACTTTCACTTTCATACAGTTGAATGCAAGTCAAATAGAATATAAGTTGAATTAAAACTGATTCTAATTATTCAACGCAGAACTGCCTAATAATCTTACATGTAACATACATATTTATTATAATCCCTTTGTTTCGCTAATTTCTACAGCATAAGGTGGACACTAATTCTTCTTCATTATGAGCATTCAAGTAAATTCAACACTAAAAAAAAATACGGTCATGTATCCGAAGCTAATGCAATGCTGAATTATTTTTCTGTACATATTAGAATGTATTTTATCACAAAAAGGTGTGCAACGATCAATATAAATATAATTTATAAAATCACACATAAAACAAGAAGTAATCTTTTCTTTTTCTTTTCATCACTGCCACTAGCGGCCGACCATGACTTAAAGAAACGCTTTTTGGGTCAATAGATGGGAACGACCCATTTTATAATTGTTTGTAAATTTTCCTGGAAGTAGATGGGAATGACCCAATTACATTTTTCCCCTGCTCACAGACATTTGCCTTGCACCTAGCAAACACCAGTTTATCTGGTTGTGTTGGCTTCAATTTCCATTAGATTCTATACATGTTGATCTTCCTTTGGAGTGTCTAGTTGTTCTTGAAATGCAATACAGTAGCTTGAGACAAGTCTGGAAAGGAACAAAAGTATGTTACTCTATGCATTTCAATTCAGTTTTTTATTTTTTAACCAATTGCACATGTTATAATTAACTCCTACACATTTTTTTCTTTCTTTGTGTTTATTTTACACAGTTTCTTCCATCATTGAAGATCCTTGACGTCAGCCATTCCCATGCCCTCACTGAAATCATGGACTTCTCACTTTGCCCCAATCTAGAAGAACTGATTCTTGTAGATTGCACAAGCCTGATTGATGTTCATGAATCTATTGGAAACCTGGAGAGACTTGTGTACTTGAATATGAAGGATTGCAAGAATCTTAGGATGCTTCCGAAGAACATATGTTTGCTTAAACTTGAAACACTCAGTTTATCTGGTTGCTCAAATCTTGATGAGTTTCCAGTGAAGATGATGAAGAAGATGGAGTCTCTGAAAGTTCTTAAAACAGATGGAATTTCATTAAGTGAATTATGGCCAGAAAGAAGTTCAACTATCTTGAGTTCTTTTCCATGCTTTTTAGTTGAGTTGAATCTCAGTAGGTGCAATCTTTCTGAAGATGCATTTCCTACGGATTTAAGTAATCTATCCTCAATACAGAGACTATATCTAGATGAGAATCCAATTTGTAGCCTACCAATTTTCATCAAAGGTTTGAGGAGGATTGATAAACTCTCTTTTTGTAATTGTGAGAAGCTCGAATCGCTTGTGGGGTTGCCGAGAGTACACAAAAATATGGATGTAACCGATTGCATATCATTGAAAAAAGTAACATATCAATCGATGGTGAGCCTCCAACCTATGGTCTATGCGGATGGCACCGACAACGTAGTTGAGTGGGAGTACTTATTCAAGTTAGAGTCTATTGATAGAGTTGATGTGGAGAAGATCAAACTTTTGGGCTTGTGCAACTTGGGACCCATGCCACTCATTAAAATGAGTAATGTATTATCAAAATCGGGTCCAAAAGTTTGTCCTGTCCTGGTGCGCCTCTCTCTCTCTCTCTCTCTCTCTCTCTCTCTCTCTCTCTCTCTCTCTCTCTCTCTCTCTCTCTCTCTCTCTCTCCCTCATAAGTCATATATATAGAGAGAGATTATATTCACACACCCTAAATTACTTCTCACACCTTTTTAATTTTTTTAATATTTTCTACACACCACTAACACTTGATAGAAAAATATTAAAAAATTTAAAAGGTGTGGGAAAAGTAATTTGGGTGTGTGAATATAATCTCCCTATATATAATTATATATATATAATGGGAAATAAATGACTTAGTAATGTTGTGATGATCATGGAAAATGTATAGGGATTGTATCAATATGGTATATTTAGCACATTTTTTGTTGGGAATGAGGTTCCAGGCCGGTTCAGTTATAAAAGTACCAAGTCCTCTATATCTTTTATTGTCCCTTTACTCCCTTCTAGTCACAAAATCCGAGGCTTGAACATCTTTGTTACCTATACAAGCGAGGAGAATTCTAATTATAATGATGATGATGATGATGATTATTATTATTGGCAACGTACAATGATAATCAAAGTGAGTAACAAGAGCAAGGGTCTGAAGTTGATCTGTTTCCCAGCATTCTGTGGTATCCCAAGTGACGGAGAAGATATGATATGGTTGAGCCATTGGAAGATGGAGAACGAAAAAATATTACAATGTGGAGATCAAGTGGTGGTTTCAGTAGTGGTCAAACTAGATAAGTTATTTCGGATAAAAGAGTTTGGTGTCGAGCTTATGCAAGAGCACCAGCATAATCTAATGATAGGTACCCAATACAACACCAAATCAGATCCATGTGTCATCGATGGAGATATGTCCATGTGGGAGCATATACCAGGAATATACGTCCTCGGCTTCCCTAAAGAATATGCTGAAAAGGTTGGTTGTGGACATAGATGGTTTAATTGCCTTATGATGGACAGTGATGAACAAGACACAGGTATGCTGTGATTTTGTTTTGCAATGAATTATACTCCATCTAGACACTTCCAAGTTCGTCTATGTTCAATTCAAAAACATAAATTTAATGTTATTTGTGTGTTCTTCAAACAAAGAAGGCCAAAAGGATGAACCTGATTACACAATTGGAAGGACAAGGGATGCCAGTAACCATTGCGGCCTCAGAGGCTGGAAGGTGCTTCTCACAACTGCCGGCTTATTTTTCACGCTGGCTCTAGTAGTTCGGTCCTCTATCTCCCAGAAAAAGAAGCGACAGTAGTCCACAAGCCATCCATGAGTTTGTAATTTTATTTGATAGACATCTTTGGAATCTCTCCTTGTTTTCAAGATGTTTTCTACCTTCAAAACATCAAAGTTCAGATGTGTTCAACATCATCAAATACTGCATAAATATATCATAAAATACATCCAACATTAACGATATTTAAGAATTTTTCTTCCCTGCCACTGATTGCATACAATCCTGTACCAAAGAAGATAAACAAATGGTTGTATACTAGCAATAAATAATTGAAAAAAAAATATGATTCTAAACATACAAGGGAAGGACATTGACATAGGTATCTTTAGCAATACCAGGCAAAAATCATTTCTTTGAACTGGGGGAAAATATTTTGGCATCGGGGAAAGCAAAAACATCCTATCTGCTTATAAATGTCAAATTTACTGATATTAATTGTCATTTACAACAAAATCATGCTTCTTAAAGAATGGGCTGCCATTGAAAAATTGCGTAAATTACATAAATATCAGTACAACAGATATTAGATTGACTAATATATCAAATAAATTAACAACACAGTTTCTTAGCCTAAGATCTAAGGACTATACAGCTGATTTAGCCTTGCATTGCTACTTTGTCAAAAGATCTCTGATAAAGTTGAAAACGCATGAATCTTACTGTTTTAATTACACCATAGTTGTTGACAAGAGTAAAGGCACATCACTACTACCTTGTATTGGGAAATCCCTATATATGTCAACCTCCATCCTCTATGGCAAGGCAGACTTGAAAAATATCTAACTCTTCCTCATCTTTGAGAATGCATCTCCAACAAAGCATCTCAGTTTTCTTTCTCTATGAGAATACCTCTTCAAACAAGTAACACCAGAGTAAGAGTATCTCATATCATCAGGGTCGAAAGTAAGAGTATCTCATATCATGTTTTCTCCTTGTCCTTTTCTTTGTCTTTGTTATCACCTACAGGACAAGGAGAAAGAAAGCAATCAGTCGCCACTTGGAGTCAAGCTTCCGATCTGGAACTGATTGTCTGGAACCCTTTCCTGATTGTTTACCTAGCATTGCTCTCGAGTAGTCATCTTCAACTGATGTTGGAAGTTGCCATGCATGATAAGTCGCTGAGAAGTGATGTTTTGAAAGACCATTCAAATGCAAGGTTTGCATTCCACTCCTACATCAGTGGACAAATACAACAAGAGAAGATGCTACACAAGCATGGGGGGAAACCAGGGAAAATACCACTTGTGCAAGGGGAACAGATAAGGCAAGTGAAAATGATACATTGAAGTATGTGGAGACAAGCACATCAAAACACATGTAATTTCATCCCTGACAAAGCTGAAGATCACTTGCTACGTGAAGCTCCTCATTGTCCAATTTCATTCAAGATCAAGCCTCGACGGCCCTTGAAGAAATCACAAGTCCGATTCAAGATCAAGTGTCCACCACCTTTGAATCAAATTCAACTCCAGATAAAAGGAGTAAATTCAGACCTTTGGAGGAAGTCTAGCAGAAGGTCATCCAGCCTAGTTCAAGAACAAGCCTGTGGAAAGTTAACTAACAGTAAAACACCTTTGTTGGCAACTCTTCTCGCTAAGAGACCGAAACAGAGTGATCAACGATCAGCCTAAATGATTTGAAATCAGGGGGAGATACTCATCATGAGGAGCATCAAAAAACAGATCAAGATTTTAACGAGTCAATCGAAGACTTGTGGCCATCCAAGGGGGAGTGTTGTAAATATGGATGTCCATTGTTGTTAGTATGGTTGGTGTAGTAAGTAAATACTTAATGGGTGTAGTAGGTGAAATCATCAAATGAGTGTGGTAGGTTTTGATTTAACATCTTGCCTATTCATTTGCCTATATAAGGAAGGCCAAAGTTTAAGAAGATGTTACACACATCAAGAATAGAGGGAATTATAGGACAACATCAAAGAGAAGAAGATATGAGAGAATTGAGAGAGTTATCTTTGTACTCCTATTATTCCAGATTATAAATGAAACCACTACTGCTGCCTCGAGGATGTACTCCAGTCACACTAACTGTAGAGGTACCTCGTAAATTTTGTGTCTTGTTTATTTATTCCACTGCACACATCGTCGATTTTACAATAGAAGTAATCTTTTCTTTTTCTTTTCATCTCTGCTACTAGCGGCCGACCATGACTTAAAGAAATGCTTTTTGGGTCAATAGATGGGAACGACCCATTGTATAATTGTTTGTAAATTTTCCTGGAAGTAGATGGGAATGACCCAATTACATTTTTCCCCTGCTCACAAACATTTGCATTGCACCTAGCAAACACCAATTTTTTTGTTTGAACATCGATCCACATCAATGGCTCTTGTGAGAACATCTCCAGGAACCTCATCTGATTTCAACACTTTTTGGCGTTATCGCTACGACGTGTTCTTGAGCTTCAGAGGCGAAAAAACTCGCAAGACTTTTACCGACCACCTCTACAAAGCCTTGAACAACGCATGATTTCTCACGTTCTGAGGCAACGATGAACTCGAGAGAGGAGAAGATATAAAGCCAGGACTGAAGAAAGCGATCCAGCTGTCACGAACTTCTGTTGTCATGTTTTCGAAAGATTACGCGTCATCCAAGTTGTGTCTTGATGAGCTTGTGCTGATCCTTGAACGCAAGAGGAGCACCTCAGACCATGTAGTTTTTGTTGTGACTTGGCCGTTCGTTAGTGCGGAAACGAAATTCAGATTACAACCTCACCAAAATCACACACAGTTGAACAGAATAAAATACAAGAAATAAAGACACCGATAAATTTACGAGGTTCGGCAAAAACCTGCCTACGTCATCGGAGAGATATTGCTCTTCACTATGAGAATAACAGAACAAGTATACATGAGTTAAATCACCATAACCCAATCCCGAATCCCTTGTACACCCACTCATAGAATTTTCCCAAGAACCTCACTCTATCCCAAGAATTCTTTCACTAGAGACCTTTCACTCTAGCTCTCTTGTTTTCTCTCATCCGTGCCCATGCTTTCCCATGGAGACAGCTGAATGCTCTCTTCCACCTTGGATGCTCACTGATGCTTTTTTCACACTCGGCAAGCTCATCTCAATGCAAGCATTTCCTTGCATTAAATAAAAAACCATCACCTTTCATCCACTAGCACCTATGCCAACCTAACATGCAACCCTTTTCTTTCTTTACATTAAATTACAAAGAAAGCAAGCACAATTGCATGAAAGCAAACCAAGGTTACGGATCATGCTCCCAAAGTCCAAAAGCAAACCCACTTTTGCTTTTCCTTTGTAGAACTTGTCATGGTTTGCATTATACAATGCATTCCACCATCTTTCCACCGAAAACAAACCATCTTTCCACCGAAAGAAAACTAAAGGGTGAAACACATGAGTCACTCTAATTGTTGCCAGCTAATATGAGCCAATCACAACAGTTTTACCAGTCTTTTACGATGTCGATCCGTCCCATGTGAGGAAGCAGACAGGGAGTGTTGGAAAAGCATTTGCTAGAAGCCAGAAAAATTAGTCGCCGGAAAAGATGGAAGGATGGAGGAGGGCACTTGTAGAGATTGCAGACCTAGCAGGCATGGTCTTACAAAATCAAGCTGATGGGTAACTTTCATTATCTCCATTTCTCTTATCTCTCTTGAGTCAATTTGATGTATGATCCGTAGTGATTTAGATTTTTATATATTTATTAATTCAATCTCAGTCGTGAGAATCCCAATTTCGGTCAACTTAAAGAAATCACACTTGGCTCAATTAGTCATTTTTCATGTTAGTCTACCGGTTTGCATTTGCTTATGTTTTTTTAAAAGAATAATGCTGGGGTGATCTAATTTTTTAAACCAAATGATATGGTTGTAGGCGATTAGATTATTAAATAAATATTGATTAATATGTTTTTTTTATCGGTGACACATAATTTGATTTACAAATTTGGTTTAAAATTTCAAAAATGTTATTCTCACTATCTAGTTGTACCATCATTTATATCATCTCTAATAGAGATGAGAACTGCATGCGTTGGCGAGCTCTTCCTCTATTAGAGAGATGGTACAAGTAATTATATAAATAAATGATAAATGTAGCGTTACTCTTAAAATTTTGGTCTCTCTAACATTGTCCTTTATTTAAAATAGGTGTGGAAAAAAGTTATGATGTAATATGTGCTGTATGTGTCTAAATTCGTATAAATTATGCGCTGTATTCCTTTTTTTCTTTTTAGTTTTGTCACCAGTCATCTTTTTTCCTTATTTAAATAATGACCATGAACATATGTTTTAATTATCTAAATTCCCCAGTTCATTTTTCATTTTGTACGAGTCAAAGTTTATCGAAAAAATTGTTAAAGTGATAGGAGACAAGTTAAGTCGCACGCCATTGAGTGTTGAACCAAAATTGATTGGAATACATTCTCAAGTCGAAGATATCAATATGTGGTTAGAAGATCGATCAACCGATGTTGGCATATTTATTGTGTATGGCATGTCTGGAATAGGTAAGACAACCATTGCAAAACATGTTTACAATTCAAACTTTAGAAGCTTTGAAGGAAGTAGTTTCATTGAAAACATCAAAGAAACAGCGGATCGACCAAATGGCTTAGTTCAAATACAAATGCAACTTGTTTATGATATTTTGAACAGTAGAAAAGTGAAAATACAGTGTGTTAATGAGGGAATAATTAAGATTGAAGGTGCCGTAAGCTCTAGAAGAGTTCTGCTTGTTCTTGATGATGTAGACCATATGGACCAATTAGATGCAGTACTAAAGATGAAAGATCGGTTTTATCCTGGAAGTAAGATACTTATAACAACTAGGCGTAAAGGGTTGCTAAAGGCATATCAAGTTACAAAGGTGCACAAAGTTGAAACTTTGAAATACAATGAATCATTACAGCTTTTCAGTTGGCATGCATTTGGCCATGAACATCCCATAGAAGAATACATGGAGCATTCAAAATTGATAGTGCAACATAGCGGTGGACTTCCATTAGCTCTAAAAGTTTTGGGTTTTTCTTTATCAAGGGAAAATATAGATGTATGGGAAAGTGCATTGGAGAAGCTAAAAGTTATTCCTAATGGTGAAATCATAAATAAATTAAGAATAAGCTATGACAGTTTACAAGATGATCATGACCGGAAATTATTCCTCCACATTGCTTGTTTCCTAATAGGAAGGGACAAAAACTACATTTTTAGAATACTCGATGGATGTGATTTCTATACAATTGTTGGCATTCAAAATCTCATTGATAGATGCTTGGTGAGAATTGAAGGATGCAACAAGGTGAACATGCATGACATGATTCGTGACATGGGAAGAGAAATTGTCCGCCTGGAATCAGAAGAGCCTGAGAAACGTAGTAGATTATGGCGCCATAAAGATTCATTCCAAGTATTGAGGGACAAGAATGTAAGAAACATGCCTTTAATGTTTATATATGTATTTCTTCTTGTGAAAATTATCCATATTAATGTTTTGGTTTTTTCCTTTAGGGTACAAAAAAAATCCAAGGTCTTGTATTGGATATGCTTATGCATCCTGCACACTGTCCAATAAACACAAATGAGACAGTCTTGGAAACCAATGCATTTGCACAAATTACAGCTACTCCATCTTAGGTATGTACGACTGGATGGATGTTATGCAAATTTTCCTACAAGATAACAAAAGTAGGTTACTCTAGCATTTCAATTCAGTTTTTTATTTTTTTTAACCAATTGCTCATGTTAAAATTAACTCCTACACTCTTTTTTTTGTTCTTTCTTTGTGTTTATTTTACACAGTTTCTTCCATCGTTGAAGATCCTTGACGTCAACCATTCCCATGCCCTCACTGAAATCATGGACTTCTCACTTTGCTCCAGTCTAGAAGAACTGATTCTTGTAGATTGCACAAGCCTGATTGATGTACATGAATCTATTGGAAGCCTGGAGAAACTTGTGTACTTGAATATGAAGGATTGCAAGAATCTTAGGATGCTTCTGAAGAACATGTGTTTGCTTAAACTTGAAACACTCAGTTTATCTGGTTGCTCAAATCTTGATGAGTTTCCAGTAGAGATGATGAAGAAGATGGAGTCTCTGAAAGTTCTTGAAACAGATGGAATTCCATTAAGTAAATTATGGCCAGAAAGAAGTTCAACTATCTTGAGTTCTTTTCTATGCTCTTTAGTAGAGTTGAATCTCAGTAGTTGCAATCTTTCTGAAGATGCATTTCCTACGGATTTAAGTAATCTATCCTCAATATAGAGACTATATCCAGATGAGAATCCAATTTGTAGCCTACCAGTTTTCATCAAAGGTTTGAGGAGGATCGATAAACTCTCTTTTTGTAATTGTGAGAAGCTCGAATCGCTTGTGGGGTTGCCGAGAGGACACAAAAATATGTATGTAAACGATTGCATATCATTGAAAAAAGTAACATATCAATCGTTGGCGAGCTTCCAACCTGAGGCCTTTGCTAATGGCACCGACAACGTAGTTGAGTGGGAGTACTTATTCAAGTTAGAGTCTATTGATAGAGTTGATGCGGAGAAGATCAAACTTTTGGGCTTGTGTAACTTGGGACCCATGCCACTCATTACAATGACTAATCCATTAACAAGATTGGGTTCAAAAGTGAGTCCCGTCCAGGTGCACCTCGCTCTCTCTCTCTCTCTCTCTCTCTCTCTCTCTCTCTCTCTCTCTCTCTCTCTCATATAAGTCATATATATATATATATATATATATAAAAATAATGGGAAATAAATGACTTAGTAATGTTGTGATGATCATGGAAAAGGCATAGGTATTGTATCAATATGGTATATTCAGCACATTTTTTGTTGGGAATGAGGTTCTAGGCCGGTTCAGCTATAAAAGTACCAAATCCTTCATATCTTTTATTGTCCCTTTACTCCCTTCTAGTCACAAAATCCGAGGCTTAAACATCTTTGTTACCTATACAAGCGAGGAGAATTCTAATTATAAACGTCCAATGATAATCAAAGTGAGTAACAAGAGCAAGGGTCTGAAGTTGATCTATTTCCCATATTTCTGTGGTATTCCAAGTGACGGAGAAGATATGATATGGTTGAGTCATTGGAAGATAGAGAACGAAACAATATTACAATGTGGAGATCAAGTGGTGGTTTCAGTATATGCCGGACTAGATGAGTTCTTTCGGATAAAGGAGTTTGGTGTCGAGCTTATGCAAGAGCACCAGAATAATCTAATGATAGGTACCCAACACAACACCAAATCAGATCCATGTGTCATCGGTGGAGATTTGTCCTTGTGGGAGCATGTACCAGGGATATACTTACCCGGTATCCCCAAAGATGTTGAAATGGATGATGACAATGTTCCAAGATGGTATAATCGCCTCGTGATGGACAGTGATGAAGAAGACACAGGTATGCTGTGATGTTGTATGGCAATGAATTATACTCCATCTAAACACTTCCAAGTTCGTCTCTGTTCAATTCAAAAACATAAATTTAATGTTATTTGTATGTTCTTCAGACAAAGAAGGCCAAGAGGATGAACCTGATTACACAATTGGAAGGACGAGGGATGCCAGTAATCATTGCGGCCTCAGAGGCTGGAAGGTGCTTCTCACACAACTGCCTACTTATTTTTCACGCTGGCTCTAGTAGTTCGGCCCTCCATCTCCCAGAAAAAGAAGCGACAGTAGTCCACAAGCCATCTATGAGTTTGTAATTTTATTTGATACAGACATCTTTGGAATCTCTCCTTGTTTTCAAGATGTTTTCTGCCTTCAAAACATCGAAGTTCAGATGCGTTCAACATCATCAAATACTGCATAAATATAGCATAAAATACATTCAACATGAACGATATTTAAGAATTTTTCTTCCATGCCACTGATTGCATACAATCCCGTACCAGAGAAGATAAACAGATGGTTGTTTACTAGAAGTAAATAATTGAAAAAAAAAAAAGATTCTAAACATACGAGGGAAGGACATTGACGTAGGTATCTTTAGCAATACCAGGCAAAAATCAATTCTTTGAACTGGGGGAAAATATTTTGGCATCGGAAAAAGCAAAAACATCCTATCTGCTTATAAATGTCAAATTTACAGATAGTAATTGTCATTTATAACAAAATCATGCTTCTTAAAGAATGGGCTCCCATTGAAAAATTGCGTAAATTACATAAATATCAGTACAACAGATATTAGATTGACTAATATATCAAATAAATTAACAGCAAACAGTTTCTTAGCCTGAGATCTAAGGACTATACAGCTGATTCAACCGTGCATTGCTATTACACTACGAAAGCTGGTTTCTGCTTTTTCAACCCCGAACAAATTATTAAGGTCAAGATTCATAGGAGAAACGGTCATGGTCTCTGAAGCCATGAAATTTACTATCTTCTCATAAACATTGTACCTGCAAAAGCATAATGCAATATGCCATCAACAATCTGGCCTAGTTTGCTAAACTGACGCTCCAAGATATTCCAAAACAAAATCAAAACAGTTTCACATAGGGAACCGAAGAATCTATTGATACCTTATCTTTCGATATGCACACATTTATATACTAACAATGTACATCTTACATTTGCGATCCACTATTTGAAACCTTTTTAGTTAAACAAGAAGTTGGAGTCCAAATATGTAGATTTTGAGACCCAAAGTAATTAGATCTCATGATTGATTTGGTGGTTTTCTAAGCATATTGCTTAATGATATGATGAGAAAATCATTCAGTTATACTATCTATGTTGACATACAGTACTTTCACTTTCATACAATTGAATACAAGTCAAATAGAATATTAGTTGACTTAAAATCGATTCTAATTATTCAACGCATAACTACCTAATAATCTTACCTGTAGCATGCATATTTATTATAATCCTTCTGTTTCGCTAATATCTACAGCATAAGGTGGGCAATAATTCTTCTTCGTTATGAGCATTCAGGTAAATCCAACACTCCAAACATTACGGTCATGACTTATGTATTTGAAGCTAATGTAATGCTGAATTATTTTTTTCCAACATCAGGTTTGGGTGCCACTATAAATGTAACAAAACCGAAAAAGAATCATCAATTGCTCTTTTTTGACTTGACTCCGGTGGCCTCGCTGTAAGTGTGAACAAACCTTTTTCATCCCAAATACTTTATTATTTATGCTTATACGTGCTTTGTTTAGACTGGTGAAACTGCACGAATTTTCTGGATCGTCATGAATGACTCGGCTTGACTTGAATCCCAAGAGGTTTAAAAAATGTATTTATGATATTGTCCGCATTGATTCACCATGATTTAACAGGTAGAACTTAGAAATTAACAAGCACATTCTCAAATCAGGATTTAGTTTTGAATTTATGTGCAGGTGCTTTTGTCACATCACCAACAGTTACTACTTCACATTAGGGACAATTGAACAAGCACGTTGTAGAATCCATGAAAAAAATCATGTAAATTGTATTTAGTTAGGACTTAGAAATTAGCTATTTTGATGGTACATAGGCTCTTAATGAAAATCCAATAGAATCTAGATGGAACTGAAAGACGTATTATACCATGTGAATTAAGTTGCTTTCATTGATTTCTGAATTACTTAGAAGTGGCTTTTATAGATTGTGGGTTACGATTCCAAAACCCGCTGCAAAGCGCAGACATTTTTGCTAGTTATTGCTAATTAGTATATGATTGTTATATACAAGATTCAATGTATTGAATACTAAAAAAATAAAAATAAAAAACTAAATACTTCATTTACTGAGTCTTCAATTTCATCCTAGAATATGAGGTCGTCAATTGTAGATTACAGAAATAAAATTCATTCCTCCAAAGCTAATCACCAGTACACAGTAGACACCAATCATTGTAGGTGAGGTCAAGAGAGAGTTGATTTAAATTCAACGGTTGAGATTAAATTTCAACCAATCTGACGGCTATATAAATTATAATCTTATTTTGTTCAAAAAAGAAAATTTTCTAATCTTATATATGATATATTTAAAATTATATATATTTAATTTGGTTTAGTTCGATCTTACCATACTAACCTATGTGTTATACTGACACTTGTACCAAATTTTTCAGTATTTTCAGTTTGGTACCTGTATAGAGCGAGTCAGTTTTGGTTTTATCGGTTGTTTATTCCACCCAATCAATAAAAGGTGAGAATGAATGTCTCACTTGCTCGACTTATCCTTTATACAATTAATCACTTTGATGTTTTATTTAATTACAATTTCATGCTATAAGATTTGATAAATACACCTCTGGGTATATAATAATTTCTCTCTAATTTCTTGAATATTTGATTTGACACACCCCGACTGGAATCAAGGTGTTTTGGTCGTCACTTGAAGGTGAGGTAACCAAAAGTGCTAGTGATGTATGAAAATTTTGAATAAATTAAAACCGAAACTAGAACTTAATTAAACTAATAAAGTGAGTACACAGTAGTGGGTAGAACCCATAAACTACAATGTCTAGAGCATAGATAAGAAGTAATGTAGTCGAACTAAAGAAGTACTTATTACACAACTGAGATAAGTTCCTACGTTAAGAATGAAGGTATGTCAGAATCACCAGCTATCCCTCGTATGCCACAAAGATAATTCAGCTAACTAGGACTTGGAGGGGCGAAAAACAAAAGGGTGAGTGGGCACAAAAATAAAAGTTTATAAAATCCATTTATTTTTCCAAGTATACTAACCCCTCGCTGTAAAACAAGTATAGTTTCCAGAAAATCATACTACATATAAGTATAGTTTCCAGAAAATCAACCAAAACCGAAACTTTTTGCGGTGCGGTGCGGTGCGGTTTTGAAGCCAAAATCAAAATGAAACCAAACCGTTTGGTTTGGTTCGGTTCGGTGCGGTTTCAAACGGTTTTGATTTGGTTTTTGAGAAAAAAAAATGTACAATTTAAAATATACACATATTTATGCATAAGACGGTCTATCTTAACATGCAGATGAGTGTTCAGCTGCCCTTGAAGGCAACATGCAGAGGATTCTCCAGGGCATTCCTCAAAAAATTAGATTCTGAAGTCTAACAAAAAGAAGTTATCCTTCTGAAAACGAAAGAAACATATAAGTCTATTGGACCGATGACCAAACCATTAAAAAATACATCCTAACGCCAAAAGACTCATAACACATGAACAACCACAGTTTTAAAGTTTATCATGGTATCTGACATACCAAAGAACTAATCTATGAGTAAGAAAAACTGCATTCATGAAAATTCTTGATTTTGCCATCAATATATAATGTGGGGTATACAGAACACTCGAAGAAAGAAAGTGCTAATGTTATTCCAGCCCCCTCAAATTCAATATGACTGATGCTCAGTGCTTACAATAGAAATAAACATATCCAGTAAATATTTGTTTGAGTTAGTGTAGTCTCCATGATGAAACTTGTATGATTCCCAACCCAATAAACACATATTTAGAAAATGTAACAGCTTGTCTATAAAGGTTCCCCATCCGACAAAAAAAAAAGGTCAGAGAACATGTTTCATCTCGTTCCATGTTAAAGATTCAATGAATTCAACTTCGATTTCACATCCAAGACTTTAAATTGAATATTTGATTCAAACGAACCCTAACCTAGTTTCCCTTTTGAATCTTTAATTCAAACGAACCCTAACTGTAAAATTAATTTAATTACATATTATTAACTAAACTAACTAATACAAGTTCTAAGTTCTTACCATATTAGCTGGAACGAAAAGCAGGTGAATGATTTGCCAAGTTTGTTTTGCAGAGCTCAGGGCTTGCAGATGAAGGGGATCTGGGGATGCAAGGCAAGCAGTGAGGTCGCAGAGGCAGAGATGCAAGCAGAAGCAGCCAAGTCGTAGAATTGAAGATGAGTTTCAAGAAGATGAGTTAAGGAAAAGATGAGTTTTAAGAAGATGAATTAAGGAGATCTTCAGCCTTCAGGAATCAGGAATCGAAGTGCAAAAAATTAGATGATATGATATGATAGTCTAGTAACCTATTAAAATATAACATTTATTTATTATATGGTGCACTTTCAGTTTCAGTTTCGGTGCGGTTTCGAAAACCCAAAACCAAAACTAAACCGTTTTCTTTGCCGAGGTTCGGTTTCGAAACCGAAACCGTTTCAAAACCGCAAAACCAAACCGTTCGGTGCGGTTCGATTCGATTCATGCTTCAGTTTCGATTTTCGGTTCCAAGTGCCCACCCATAGATGCCACAACATAATATCTCAATGGCAATATAATATAATCATGTGTTCAACAATTTACACTAGCACGTAAGTTGAAGTCACCTTATGTGACCTGTACGACATGACTAGGTGTAATAATATATGCTCTAGTGCTACAGTCATGTGAAGACTAGCGCTATGCGCGACACCTACGAGTTGGAGTTGCCTAATGCGACCTGTACGATAGGACTAGCAACTACTTGGATACAAGGTGAGCGTGCGGTGCAAGGTGAACATCACGTGAAGGACTAGCCCTGACCTAAGGCGAGCACTAATACTGGTGCAACAATGATGAGCCAATATATGAAAATGAGCATGCTACACAATTCAAACATTCCAATCAACAATATAAACTCACCTGGACTTACCTACACGTCCCGTAGAATTACTTAGCATTTCAGAATAGCATAATATTTATGAGCAGGTAAAATGCATATGAATATTGACACACCCGTACCCGAAAGTAGGGCATGCTGGCCGTCACGTGAGTGTGACGTAACCATGTGCGTTGTGCGGAAGCGAAGATCGATAACGTAGTACGAACTAATTAAAACGAAGTCTAGCAACCTGAATATGAATGTGTGCTAGAAGTATTACAATACTTGTACATAATCAGAGCGTACTAGGTCGAGTGCAGTCAAGCATGAATAAAAGAGTTATTTACACCATCAGTGTCCTACATGATGATAAATCTGTCAGAAAGACCGATGGATCCTTGATGTGCCCAACTCGGAAATCAAGCTATCTAGAACCTGGAGGGGCGAAAAACAAAAGGGAGTGGGTCAGCAAAAACAGTTCCTTTCAAAATCCATCTTTTCTCAAAAGTTTAGCCCCTCTCCGTAAAACCTGTATAGTTCCCAGAAAATAATACGTACATATATATCTCAATCTTTCTCAGCATAAAACGTTATTAAAGTAATTCAATGTATGCCATGCAATGCATTTCAATAATCATATCACTACTATATATCATCTCAGCCCTCGGCTGTAAATATAACTCATAGCATCTCTATCATCTCAGCCCTCGGCTGTAAATATAGCTCATATCATTTCTATCATCTCAGCCCTCGGCTATAAATATAGCTCATAGCATTTCTATCATCTCAATCATCAATCTCATAACAGATTCAATAGAGAATGTACCATGCCAAATTCAACAGTTTAGTATGAATGCATTAACATAATACAAATCAGGTGAAAGAAAGTAATCAACCGGAGACCCTACAATGGTCCTGTACGGCTGAATCTAAAGCTCAATATCTCATTCAGCCGGAGTCACCAACTGTAACCTGTACGGCCTATTGCACATAAGTCGGAACCACCTAATGTAGTCTGTACGACTTAATGGTTAATATTACGCTCTAGTGCTTTTCTCATCAATCATCTGTGCACATAACTAAAGTCACCTACCAGTCGGAACCCTTCTAAGGGTCTGTACGACTGGCATGTCGGAACCACCTCTTGTGGTATGTACGACTAGCATCTACTTAGATCCAAGGCGAGCGTGCGATGCGGTGAATACTATAAGCAATAATACCATGGTGCAGGTTATGAACTCAATCTCTCTCAACATCATCATACAATAATAATACTCACCTGATACTCACCTGTGCGTCCACCGCACCATTTCACATATATGCATCATACAACAATTCGTAATATTCATGAAATTCTATGCATGGCAATCAAAACATATTTCATATCTTATTTCAACATACTTTTCATTTACGTTTGATTTCTGGGAGAAATCGAGTATATAGGTATATATATAAAAAGCAAATGCCCACTCACCGATACGTAGTCGAGACGAAGCCTCCTAGCTTGGCTCAATCACTTACGTCCTCGGAATACGTTTCCCTATAAGTGAAATTTCTAATTAACTTAGTTTAATAACACATAAACGGAAACGTAAATAAAATCTTCATAGATTGTCCAAATATAGGGTTTAAATATATGAAATCGATCTACTCGACGTCACGAACGTCGCTATATTTTAAGAAAATTTTTAGGAGGTCCCACGCGCCCTCATGCGCCAGGACAAGGCACGGGTTACGCGCCCCCACGCGCACCGCGCGTGTGCCCCACGTGCCTTCTCCGGTGGTCCTCGCCGGACTGGTTTTTCTGGTGACCGGAAAACTTTCGTGTGTGATTTCTCACTCGTTTCTCAACCATTCTTCATGAAATTTTCACCAAAATGTTCTAAATTGAGAGTAGAACAAGTCTATACCTTCAAAAACTTCGAAAACCAACGAGAATCTCATTGGGAAATTTGCACATATTCGGCCACACTTGTTCTTGACGATCCCGACGTCAAAGCTTGTCAAACGAACGTCTCCGAGCATCTAGAGGACCCAACAAACACTCCTGTGATCTCCGATTCTCCTAAAACGCAACGTATAAAAAGTTGATGAATAGTGCCAATATAAACCTTGAGTTTTGGACGTGAAATCGTATGAAATCTTACCTGAAAATGGTACCAGTGAGTTCGGATGGACTTCACGATCACGAATATGTAATTTTTTTTCTTCAATCTACAAGGTTTTGATTATGGGTGTGGGTGTGCCGTGTATATGGCTACGGGTGAGAGAGAGATCGTGAGTGAAGGCAGAGAGAGGAGAGAGAGTGACTGTGAGGGAGAGGAAAATATGTTTTGTGCGATCCCAATAGTGGATCACAAATCAAAGATCAAATCCTCCCTGATTTTCCATTGGTCCCAACAAAGTAGGAACTAACGCAACCAAAACTAAAATCTCGTTTAATTTTTACCAACGTACCTTAACGTTCTAGGGTAAAATCGCCAAATCAATTCTCGTAATAAAACGTGCTGGGACGGGCTGTCACAAATATGCCATGATCATATATATATATATATATATCTCAACCACATAACAACATTTTTAAAATTATATAACTCATGGCATAATATGCATAAAACAATTTAAAAGCATTTGTGGAAATTATAAAGTTTATATATATACGAAAACAAAATGCCCACTTACTGGTATGTCGTAAGATTGTAGCCCCTAGTCTCGCTTGTCCACGTACGTCCTCAGAGTAAGTTTTCCCTATATGCGAAACAACTACTTATAATTAGTTAATAGGACATATATAGAAAAACTAGGAAAAACTTCCCATAATTTGCTCAAACGAAAGGTTTGAATATACGAAAAAGTTCTACTCGAAGTCACGGACCCGTAGGAATTTACCACTCATCGGAATAGTCACACACGCGCCTTCACGCGCCCGCAGGCTTACTGCCACTCGCGCAACACGAACAAGTCCAAGCACGTGACATGTGGCTAACGGCAGAGAGAATATTCCTTTAGATTTGATGGAATATTCCTAATGGCCTCAGAATATTCCGTTAACTTTAACGAAATATACTATTGTCTTCTCCGGTGAGTCTCCGCCGCCGGCGCCACCGTCCGCAACTTGAATTTTTGTCGGATTTCTGGAAATTTTTAAAAAATTCATAACTTCCTTTTTTTTCAACCATTTTCGACACACTTTATATGGAAATGAAGGGAATACAGAGGAGAACAAGTTTGTATCTTCATAAAGTCCAAAAAAATGACGGAAATTATCTCAAATTAGCTCGAAGCTCTCGGACCTTATTTCAACTCCTTGAAACTATGTGTTCTCACCTTAACTTCACTCCAAACTTAGTCTAGAGTCTCCCTGGAGTTGTGTGGAAGCTTCCCCAACCTTCAAAACCTTAAAACGCGGTTGAGATCACATCAGTACCAACTCGATCGAGTTGGAGCTTCCGAGTTGCTCCACATTGACCACTCAAAACTCAACCGTTCGAGAATCGGTTGGTATGGTTGTGTTCGTGAGTTCGAAAGGATCGTGATGATGGTGATTGTTGGTTCGATATGTGGTGTTTAGATGTTGGTCTTGAAGGTTGCATGGAAAAAGAGAGTTACAGTGAGGGAGAGAAAGAAGAGAAGAGAGAGAGAGAGCGTGTGTCAGCTCTGATTGGGCAGAGAAATAGTGGGTTTCTGATTGGTTACGTGAGAGAGGGAGAGAAAATAATTGGTGGAAAGTCTAAGGCAAGGGTCAAATTTTAAAGAGAGAAGATGATAAGATTTTCAGGCTCAACAATAAAAAGGAAATCCATCAAAAACAGTGTTTCCAACACTGGTAAATTAACACGCTCTCGTGTACAATTTTACCCGTCATTACGTACTTTAACGTAACGTAACTTTTTCGTTACGAACCCAATTCAGGTCCAACTCGCGGTCATGTGATTGTATCAACGAGTACTATATAATTACGATAGTAAGAAAAATAATTTAAGAACAATCAATACGTCCACGTCACTTGCCAACAAAGGCATAAATGTCAATTCACATACTCAGGGAGAAATTACATAGAAAATTAGGGACGGGTCGTCACATGATTTCTCTTCAAATTTTCCAAATCTATTGCATATTTATATTATTTTTAACACATTATTGTTATAAAACAATAGAACGTGTGCTCCAAAACTTAGAGCTCGTTTAGAGCAAGTCCACCTCTAAAAAAATGCGTCATCACTCAGCCCATTTAATCTACTCAGTGAACAGTGATAGACCCCAATGAACACTAATAGGCCAAATGCATCTCCACACCTAAAAAAAATAGCCTAATCAATTTTATAAAAATATTATTATTTTTAATTTCTGACTTTATAAAAAAAATTATTAATTTCTGACATTTTATTTATTTTTTTAATTTATTTTGGGTGAAAAATATGGACCGTTGATATGAAAATCTAACGGTCCTCATTGTGCCACATCAGTAGCCATTAATTTTAAATTTCAATTTTTTTTACTATTGGAAATCCAATGGCTCAGAAAGCTAGCCGTTGGAAATCCAACGAATAGAGAGGAGCCACGTGTCTCCACATCGGAACCCCATAGTGCGCCTGCACAGTGGGCCCTGCCTCTGTGACGTTGTCAACCACTCACGACCACGCGCACGTGTTTTCCACACCTGGCGCAAAAAAGTTTAAAACGGCTTGTGACGTGTGACGTCATACTTGCGTCAACATGACGTCATGTAGCCCCGGCTTGAGCTCAGCACATTCTAGGCTAGTCTATGGGACGGCTTAGGCTGTCAGCTAGTCGTTTGGACTAGGTTGAAGGAAATTTGCTGGTTGTCGAGCTATTTTGGCTATTGGGTGCTGGGCTATACACTCCTGGTGGACTTGCTCTTAGAACTGTTTTTAGAAATAACGAAGGCGCTTCTGGTCAAAATGTTTTTAAATTAAATCCTTAGTAAAAATTAAAGTAGATCTTAGAAATGCACTTCCTACAAAAAGCACATATCTTATGCTTCTTGCAAAATATATCCTAAAAAACACTTAAAGTGCATTTAGAACTTAAAATCAATTTCAACATTTTCATTCATTTTAATAACATTCTTAAACGAGTTATAGGATATTAGACTTGAATTCAAATTCATAATTTGATGAGTGCATGCATTTTTTTTTGTCAGATGGTAGATTCTGTTAAATTAGATGTTAAGTTAGCCACCAACAAGTTCAAACCTACACCATCATGCAAGAGAACAATACATTTGGGTAAAGTACAAAAAACTATCTCAACTATTAGTGTCACGACACTTTCATACCTCATTTTTTAAAATTGACAATGTCATACCTCATCTTTAGAATTTGGTCCAATGTTATACCTTCCGTTACTTGGTCGTTTAATTTTCAGTTAAATGCTGACGTGGCTTGATTCGGGGTCCACGTCCACTTTTTATTAAAAAATGAATAAAATATTATTAAAAACTAAAAAAATTATTTAATAATTTTTAAATATTAAAATAATACAGAAAAGTTAATAAAAAAAACCCTATGTTCGTGCACTTCCCCCCTCTACCAGGGTCCTCATCCTTCTTCTCTCTATTCTCCCCCATATTCTCCTTCTTCCCTTTCCAGCTCTCTTCCTGCAACCTAGAAAAAAGGAGGAGGAAGAAGAAGAAGAAGGAAAAAAAAAAACCCAATCTGCAACCCAGAAGAAGAAGAAGAATAAGAAGAAGAAGAAGAAGAAGAAGAAGGAGAAGGAGGAAGAAGGAGAAGAAGAAGAAGAAGAGAAAAAAAAACCGAATCTACAACCCAGAAGAAGAAAAAGAAAGAGGAGGAGGAGAAGAAAAAAAAAAACCGAATCTGCAACTGAGAAGAAGAATAAGAAGAATGAGGAGGAAGAAGGAGGAGGAGGAGGAAGAAGAAGAAGAAAAAAAAGAAACCCAAATCTGCAACCCAGTTCCTGGTTTTTTTTAATTTTTTAATTTTTTTTTTCTTCTTCTTTCTGGGTTGCCCTGGGGAGGAGAGAACTAGGTTTGATTTGGTTTTTTTTGTTTTTTTGTTTTTTGTTGTTCTTCTTCTTCTTCGGGTATGGTGGGGTTACTGAGGGGTTTTTCTTTTCTTTTTTTTGTACTTTTTATTATTATTTTAATATTTAAAAATTATTAAATGATTTTTTTTAGTTTTTAATAATATTTTATTAATTTTTTTTAATAAAAAGTGGGTCCCGGATCAAGCCACAACATTTAATTGAAAAGTAAACGGCCAAGTAACGGAAAGTATAACATTGGACCAAATTCTAAAAATGAGATATGAGATTGTCAATTTTAAAAGATAATGTATAAAAGTGTGTGAAACCTATAATTGAGATATTTTTTTTGTACTTTACCCAATACATTTACATTTCCACCATTATAAATTGCCACTTGATGAGTACATACATTCGCTTCAGGCTATTTCAATACTTTGTTACTTCCATATGTCACGTGCCAAACACACCCACGTATGCATACGTATATCACTTCTTCGTACTCAAAACACAGAGGGAGAACTACAGAGGACGGGGAAGAAGACCTGAAGGCGCAAAACGCAACCGTTTCAACTCACTCTTGCGTCTATAGCTTTTTCTTGCATGGCGATTGGTGAATTAGGGGTTTCAAATCGACCTCGATCGATGATTTTCAGAAGCCAAGAAGATGTAATTTAGCGGAGATTTTTCGTGTATTTTCGAAGCAATTTGCGAAAACCGTTCGATTCTGCGAACCTTTTAGTTGGTTTTTCTAGGGTTTTTGTTTCTGGATTGTGGAGATGATGAAGGGCCAGTTGGATCGAACCAAGGTGGTGCTTCGACACTTGCCGCCTTCGATTTCGCAAGCTGCGCTTGTGGAACAAATCGACGTTTTCTTTGCTGGCCGCTACAGCTGGGTTGCTTTTCGTCCTGGCAAGAGGAGGTTAGGGTTTTCTGGCAAATTTGTTGGTTGGTTCTACTTGAAATACAACTTCTTTCACTGTTTTATGTGCCGTTTCGGCTTTGTTTTCATAATTTTGTTGATGGGTTAGCATAAATTTTGTGTAGAAATCAAAAGGGTATATGTATTTGTTTGTGGGTTTACTTTAGTTCATACTATCAACTCATGGTTTGTTAGTACCTTAGGTTCATGCTACTTGGAATGTCGACTTTGTATCGGATGGGAGTGTTGAGTGGGTTCTTCTGATTGCTCCGGTGGTCGTCGTTAACATGGAGTTTTGACCTTTCTTTTTTGAGGTCATGGATGAATGCAAGGAAAGTCAGAAATTTTAATGTTGGCATTATCTGTTGAAACCTTTTCACATTTCAGTTTGCACGGTTGAGATTGTATACTTCTTCATAGCTACTGTGTTTTGGCATCTTCAAGTTATTGCATTTATTTATTTATTTTTATTTTTAGGGGCTATTTCGAATTATGGTCCTCACTCTGTCTGTGGTGTCTCTAGAATTGTTTATTCTGTCTGTTGCTTGTTTTCTGCGGCATTATTATTTTTATTATTTTGATAAATAGCTTTTGAAGCGTGTTTTATGGGCTCCTTGTTCTAATTTTGAAACTTTTTTTCATGGCTTAAATTGTAATCATAATAGCATAATGACTAGTCATATTTGACATCAAGTGTTTGAAACTTTGAAGTAACATTCTGCAGGATGGAAGATTAGCTAATTTCCTTTTTCTTGAATTAATTTTTCAGCCAAAAGAATCAGTCATATTCTAGAGCCTACATTGATTTGAAGAGGCCAGAGGATGTATTCGACTTTGCTGAATTCTTTGACGGTCATCTGTTTGTTAATGAAAAGGGTACTGTTTGAGCTTGCTTTGCGGATTTATCATACACATCAACTCTCTTGTTAGAAGTCTTATTGAAATATATCTATTCAGCTTATGTGCATTTATTTGTTTTGTTAATGATATTTTATTCTTTCTTTTGCTACGGCGCTCTTCTAACTCAGGGTGGTAATGAAGTTTTTTCGTGTGCTTTACTGCTTTACTAGCAGCTAAAAATATATATAAACTGCTCAGTATTTTTTAATTATTTTTTAAAAGACTTAACATGCCGTTCTCATATATTTGTCTTTGTTTATTTTCTATGTGTCTCAGGAACCTTCCACAATTTTTATTTGAGATAATGAAATTTAAAAGTATTTATTTTCCATTTTCAGGCAGTCAATTTAAAGTTATTGTTGAGTATGCTCCTTCACAACGTGTTCCAAAACATCGGTCTAAGAAGGATGGTCGTGAAGGAACCATATTCAGAGGTAATAATTTAATATTTAACATTCGTTTAAAGAAAATTCAACAGCTTGTTTTGTTGCGTGTGGACTTATATATACAATTATTTTCCTGTTAGTAAGTACAAGTATTTACTTGATGAACATCTAGATCCCGAGTATTTGGAGTTTCTTGAATTCATTGCAAAGCCTACTGAGAATCTTCCAAGTGCAGAGACACAATTGGAGAGAAGAGAAGCAGAACGATCTGGTTAGTCAGACAGATCACCTAATATAATAACAAAGAAAATATATATTTAGGGAACTTAGATTGAATTCTCTTTTAGTGCATTCTTTCAAATGATTCATTTTTCTTGTCTAACTTTTTTTTAAGGTGCTGGAAAGGACGTTCCTATAGTTACACCATTAATGGACTTTGTTCGTCAAAAAAGGGCTGCCAAGGCTGGATCTCGGGTATTTAATGGCTTATATTACTGATAACTAGGAGACAATTGATTAGTAGAATTCATACTTTCAATATGATTTTCAATTATTGCATTTTAGTGCTGTTAGGAGATGTTAAAATTGAATTTTAGATAACCATTGATGAGTTTCTAAGCATACTTCATCTTTGCTGACAGAGGTTACTGTCTAATGGTAAAACAAGCAGAAGAGCTGGTGCATCATCTGCTCGAAGTCCTACTTTACCTATGACCAAACGAGGTTCTGAGAGGAAAAAGAATTCTGCCTCAACGGTACTTTTTTTTTTATGCATACATGTAGGCGAAAGCCAGTTTATCAAATCACCTTTCTGTTATTATTATTATTATTATTTTTTTGGCTGAAGAAGTGTTTTAGTGATAAATCTCACTCTTAGCCTTCCATTGATCAGAACTGAGAACTAATTGATCTAGAACACCCAGTGATTCACGACCTCCACCATCTTTGGAATCCTTTTCGTTCCCTCACATCATTTTGGAAATCCTAGTTAATATGGTCATAAGTTTCAAATTATAGATCATCTCTCTTCTCATTGCTTGTGTGAAACTCTGACTACTTGTTCAAATATGACAAAGGCTGGTAGACATTTATGTTTAAAAATTGGTTCATTAGGAGTTTGAAATTTGCTTTGGCCTGAATTCTCGTCATAATCAAATTGAGGGGTTGATAATTTCAACTTTTAACCGTTGGAGTTCCTCAGAGATGAAACAAATACATTCTGCAATGGTAACCCCCTTTTTTATTTATGTTCTTTCAAAGCTATAATAACCCGAATTTAATAGTTCTATTACTTATATATGCACTTTTTGTAGTCATTATATTTTATCAATGTTATTGTTATCATATGTCATTGTTCAAAAAGTAGAAGAGATGAACTTAGAAGGCTAGTTGTTTTTTCTACTTTTGGGTATGGGTTGTATATCCAAAATTTGAATAATTTTTGTAGGTTTTCTGCATTGCTTTTGGGACTAAAAGGTATTGTACTAATATAGAATCCTTGGCTTATCCTCTTCTTGCTGGACCTTTTACATCTTATTCACAGGGTTTTGGTTTATTCTGTTTTCTTGTAGGTGGCTGGCTTATGAGGCATATGACATTTTCTTAGTTTTTCATTTTTGGCAGTTCCTAGTTCCATGTTCATCTCGGAAATTTATAAGTGATTGCATGTCAAATTTTATGTTTAAGGTTATTAAGAGAGCGTGTCTGATTTGCAGTATGTTGTGAGGGATGCTAGAAAGAACACCAATGCCAAAGACAAGTCAACATATACATTGATACCCAAGCGCGATGATCAGCAACCTTCCGAGAAGTCTGCCACTTTGGCATCTGCAGTTGGAACTCAATTGTTTGAAGAGGAGAGTGGTATGTTATTTGATTGTTTGAGAGTATTTGCTGATGACTAGGCATTTTTTGCCCTAGTACCCTCACTCACATGTAATGGTTCAATGGTTTTCCTTGTCTATGAAGTGGAAGTTATCACTTTTGATGTCTCTTTTAAACTTACTTTGACGTCAAGGTTCTTTTCCCTTTCATTCTTCTGGCTCTTGTGATTATGTTGCAAGAACTATAGTTTTTCCCTTCGGTCAATTTCTTTTAGGAATGGTGAACTTTGCGCATTTGCTCATATACAGAATTTAAGGTTTTAAGTTTTGTAGAGTTTTGAACTTTGTTCTTAGTTTGGTTATAATCTTTATTTAGTTGCAGAGAATACTTTGAGCATTTCATAGGTAAGAAATTTTTTTGGTAGCTTTCATCGTTTCAATTAATATTTTCAAGTAGGTTGATTGATATAGTTTTAAGTTTTAATTGGAGAAAATCGGAAGTTCTGAATTTCAAGCTTCTTCCTCGCATCCCCTTACATTTGATTTGTAGGTTTTTCCTCCCTCTTTATAGTTCCCTCCCCTCGGCCTGGGGATTTCTTATAACTAATATCTGTCTTTTGATGCGGGTCCCGGGTTGTTTCCTGAATTCTGGTGTTGCCTTTTTTTTCTCTGATAGTGAGTTGCTTTCCATTTTTGATCTTTAAGTTCTTACCCCTATTTCAGGAGTTTCTGGTGCTGATGCTGGGAAAAAGAAAGTCTTGCTTGTGAAAGGGAAAGAGAAGGATATATCTCATGTAAACCTCCTCCTTTCTTGAACTCATTTACTGTTGATTATCTTTTGCTCTACAATCGTGGGGCGAGAGGGCGTTTTATGTTTTCTGATGTAGTTCTGTCAATATGCCAAATGATGCCAGTTAAAACGAACATACTAGTTAACTTGTTCTACTTTTTGTACAGCATGATATAATTTAACGCTAGATTCAGTTGTGACTGGAAGTATTGACTACAGGTGCAGACGGTAGTGATAATGACATGCATGTTATAGTATGCATGGGTTGCAGTTTCAGCATGATATAATTTAATGCCAAATTATATTGTTTATTGTGTGCATGTTTCTGTGGAAAATCTAGGTGCGACTATGTATTTAATTTGCATAATTTAAGCATATGTTATATAAAAATAAACTTTTAGCTTCTGAAAAAAAAAATGGTCATCAAATAAGTTGCGAAGTGGCAAGAATTTGTTTGCGTATTTAGACTGCCTGAGGGCTTTGACACCGAGAAATATGATCTCCTTTTACTTTTGCTCATGTCTATCACTCCTTGTGCAGGTGCCGGCGAACATGTCACAGCAGCATAGTACATATTCTAAAAACATGGGTGGTTCAGTTGCACTGAAACAGAACCCGCATCGTCATGATAATGGAAGGATTATAAAAAGCATACTTCTAAACAAGGATGCACGTCAAAGTCAGTCTTCTGGGATTCACTCGGAGCAGCAAATTCAGAGTTCAAGTTCAGATAGGGACAAACGACTTCCTCGGTCGCAACATTTGCAATTGATTTTAAAGGATACAAATGGAGCTCCAGATCATAAGATAGTTGGGAATGACTTGCATGGTAGTTATAGTGAGAAGCAGGAGAAACGGACGAGGAATAAGGACAGACCTGATCGTGGTGTATGGACTCCTCTTAATCGTTTAGAGGGATCATCTGCAAGCAATGAGTCTTTGTCGTCTGTTTTTCAACCTGATCACTCACTCTTAGATTCTTCAGAAGGTGCGACTACTATTCAAAGGAAACTTTGTTTTAGGGTTACATTGCTAGGTACTCTAATCAATGTTTATATTTCTTTACATGAATAATTGAAAATATATGGACAAGGTAAGAAAATATTATTGTTGAAACCTTGAAGAGCTTATCAATCATTATTTTGCATGAATAAAAATAAAATAAAATAAATCCTGTGTAGAGTTCTTATATCAAATACTTTCAATCATTAGTTTTGAACTGTCTACTTTCACTGGTCTACCTTTTAGAAGTCCATAATGCATATGTTCCTACCACTTGAGCTTAGTTTCTCTCTTACCAGTAACTGGTACCACTCTTTTTCAATCGACTTGTATCGACTCTTTACTGACTATCAATAATCCATTGTGTAGAAAAGAATGAAAGCAGGATAATTCAGATGATGATGGATATACGATTGTGCTTACCAATTTAACAAAAAGAAAATCCTTAGGAACCAGAACTTGACTTCTGAACCCACACTTGTTTCTGCAGACACATTAACGTAAAAGTTTAAGAGCCTATTACAGAATGAATAGAAGACAAGATATGGAAAAATATAGAGATATGCAAAAGGATTTACACATGGTCTTTATAGATTTGGAAAAAGCATATGATAGGGTTCCAAGAGACATTCTTTGGAGGATTCTAGAGAAGAAAGGAGTACGAGTAACATATATCCAAGCTATAAAGGATATGTATGATGGAGCAGAGACGGCCGTAAGAACTCATGAAGGACAAACCGAAAGCTTCCCCATAACTGTAAGGTTACATCAAGGCTCATCTTTAAGTCCTTACCTTTTTGCATTGGTAATGGATGAGTTAACGGGACATATTCAAGATGATATTCCTTGGTGTATGCTTTTTGCAGATGATATGGTGTTGATAGATGAAACTCAGGAAGGGGTAAATGCAAAGCTTAACCTTTGGAGAGAAGCGTTGGAATATAAGGGTCTTCGCCTAAGTCGGTCAAAGACAGAATATATGGAGTGCAAGTTCAATGCAGCTGGAGGTCCAATCGAGTCAGGAGTGAGGATCGGAGACCAGGAAATACCAAAGAGCGACCGCTTTCGTTACCTAGGATCTATTTTGCAAAAGAACGGAGATTTAGATGGAGACCTTAACCATAGAATACAAGCTGGATAGATGAAGTGGAAGAGTGCATCTGGCGTGTTGTGTGATCGTCGTATGCCACTAAAGCTCAAGGGAAAATTTTATAGGACGGCAATAAGGCCAGCGTTGTTGTATGGTACAGAATGTTGGGCGGTGAAGCACCAACATGTGCATAAAATGGTTGTAACAGAGATGAGAATGCTTCGTTGGATGTGTGGGCACACAAGAAGGGATAAGATTAGGAATGAGGAGATTCGAGGTAAAGTAGGAGTAGCCAAAATTGAAGGAAAGATGAGAATACTCCATATTGGTAAATTTATTTGATCAATAATTTAATATTTCAACTATAAAAAACTAGTTAAATGTAGGTTCATATAGGAGCTTCCCTCTTTCTACATATAGTACAGCTTACATGCTTACTCTTAGATTGCTGTAGTGACTAGTGACTGATTGAAATACTATTGAAATTTTGAACAAACACAGGAAATGGCAGTTTAATGCCATTACTGTTCAAGGACCAAAAAATCAATATTTTGGCAAAAATACTGATGTTTCAGTATGACTAGCAAATGGCGGTAATAACAAATACTGATACTTTATGCAGGCTCCCATAAACATCATGGTCGCCGTGGAGCAACACATGGTGTTAAGGATCTTGATGGCTCTCCAGTTGCAGGTGAAGGGAAACATTCGAAGAGAGGCTATGGCTCCCATGAGGTGCTTGTTTTTCAGCATACTGCATAACTTGTGTTCAATATCTTGTCTTTTATTCATTCTGTAATAGGCTCTTAAACTTTTACTTTAATGTGTCTGCAGAAACAAGTGTGGGTTCAGAAGTCAAGTTCTGGTTCCTAAGGATTTTCTTTTTGTTAAATTGGTAAGCACAATCGTATATCCATCATCATCTGAATTATCCTGCTTTCATTCTTTTCTACACAATGGATTATTGATAGTCAGTAAAGAGTCGATACAAGTCGATTGAAAAAGAGTGGTACCAGTTACTGATAAGAGAGAAACTAAGCTCAGGTGGTAGGAACATATGCATTATGGACTTCTAAAAGGTAGACCAGTGAAAGTAGACAGTTCAAAACTAACATGTAATTCATTTGCAATATGGGATGGCTCTTTTATCTTTTTAATTAATTAGGTTTTGTTCTGAGTCTTCTAATTATTGTGACCAGTAAGAAGGAAATTAACTGTCTAATTATATATTTTTTAAAAATCAAATTTTTATGTGTAATAATCGCTCTTTCGCACACCAATAGTACGGGCCATCAATTGTGGTAATCATTGGAGCTGCAGGACAGCTCAACTTAAATGAGATCATTTGTCATCTTGTATGAATTGTGGTAGCCTAATGCATCATATGAAGTTTCTTGTCCTGTTCTATATGGCTTTCATTTGAGATTCCAGGAGTCTCTCTCATTTGTGATGGTATGTTGTGACAATCACTATTCCCAGCACTGCCGAAGATGCTATCTTTTTATTGTCTTCTTTAACTGCTAGCCGTGCTGTCATTTTCTAGAACTACTGTGTGCACAACTGCACTAATTTGTTATTTAAGTCTAGCGTTTCTTATTGAAGCTCCGCGTCTATTCACACTTCTCCCTCCTGCGGTATTATTGAATCCATGCATGATCTACCAGCATTGAAAATGATATATAGATACTGTAATACATGTATGATAGGTAGTTAAGAAATCTGTGTATGCATGATTAGTATATATTGCAAGAAATTGAGAAAAGAGGGAAACAGCTCTTCTTATAATAGGTTTAAATCGGGATTTGTCTTTTTATAAACGACTTAAATTGGTTTCTGTTTATGACTTTGCAGTGTGATGTTTGGCTACTTCAACCTTGAGAGTGACTTACCAAAAAGAAAAAAAAAAAAAAAGAACCTTCAGAGTGAGCATGTACCAGTGCCCTGAAGCTGTCTGGTTTTTTGGGGACAGATTACGAGTTGTAAACAAAGCGTCGGCAGCATTGAAAGATGTTTCATTTGGAAAGCCATACGGAGTGATGGAGACACAGGTATATAAAGATAGCACGGATTTGAAGAACCTTCCAAGTTTGTTGGTGAAGGCATGGAAATAGGAGGGGAAAGGAAGAATATTAAAAGACATCAGCATCATTAAGGTATATAGCACAGTTTTTATCACAGGGTGCCCCACCAATGGGTTCCTCCCAGAAGAGTTACGGACAGCCCTCGTCCTTCACTGGTTATCAGGATATTTGGGTATTTATGTGATAGATGGTTGTCGTCCATTAGTAAAACTGTAAATATGAAAGCGAAGCATTTATGCGGCTTCACGGTTTATTTCTTATGTATCTATGCCCTATTGCGAGCAGTGTAGCATCTGCAACCGGTCAGTATTGTAAGGCCCTGGAGTTTTCTCCGATACTCTGATTGCGGGCTTGTTTCGAATAGAAGGACAACTCGAGCCATTTTGCAGTTGATGGCCGGGCGAGTGACTGATTGATTGGGTCTGTGTCTTGGCAGTGTTTCACCTTGTTTTAACGGAGGAGACATTGTTCTGAGTGGAGATTGCCGGAATATAGTCTGTTCGTTTGCTCTCTCAGTCTGTCTCTCTCTGAAAAAATGGCTTCCGACCATTCTTGCCACGGCAAGTGGGAGGGCCACGTGAAGCCCGACCATTGGGCCGGGGAGCCTCTAGGGCTTACGTCATGACACAGAGTTGGAATGCAACGTTGATGATGGGAATTGTATATTTCGAATTCTATATACGCATGTTATGGCAATTGGTTTTCGAGGTAGAGGAACCGTATAGGAAACACAAAATGGAAACACTAACGCTCGTTTGGTGTGAACATTTATTTGATGAACTGCCTGAAGTTTTACCAATTGGACTTTTTGTTTTCTGCTATTATAAGACGGCTAAAGTAAGATGAGTGCAAAACGGTTGGTTTGAACATGTGAATCGAAGATAAACAGATGTTCTTGGTTAGAATATGTGATTATGATACGGAAGCTTAGGATAAAAGGGTAGACGAATACCTAGGAAGATTTGAAAAGAAACTACAGGAAAAGACATAGAATACCTGAAGTTAACGGAAGACTTGGTGCAAAATCGAGTGCATTCGCGTTCTAGGATCCACTTAATGAGATAAGACTTCGTTGTTGTTTGTAAAACGATGGAAATATTAATCTTAAGTAGGATTAGGACAAACTAGTTATTGTTGGAAGGAAAGTGATTTTCGCACTTTTTTTTCTAAGTGCACAAGGAGAATGTTGGAATCACATGTGGTGATGTCTCACGTTGGGCAGGAGAAAAATGAGAGATTTGTAAGCTTTAGTTCTGAGCAACATAATCAGATGAATAGAATTTTGAAAAAAGTTAATGCCAGAGACCAATAATGCACATTGTGTTAAATTCAGAAAACTGAATTAACAAATTTTTCAATTCATTTTTTTTATGAACGGTAACATTAGTGGGTTAAAATATTAGTTAGTAGGGAAAGGAGGATCCGTGAGAATCGAACTTGCATCTGGGTGCATAGATATGATTGCTTTTCACATTGCAGTAAAGCTCCATCTGCGACCAATTATAAAACACAAACAAGAGCAAAACATCAGGAACCAATTCTAAGTTTTACTCTCACAAATAAAAGGAAAGTAAAGAAATGGAATGCTCACCATCTTTGAGCGGGGATAATGCCCGTCACTTCATTGATTATCGTTAAATAAATTTGATTTAATCTATTTATTACACAAATATCGAAATTTAAACCGCAATCAAATGAGGCGAGGAGCAAAAATATTACTGTTGAACAAAAAAATATAACACATAAAAAAATGCCCATACAAAATTGGGTCAAGCTACAAAACAAAACAAAAGATGTAATCTAGCCCAAAAATAGGGATGGGCTTTACATACAAGTCAACATCCATCAGTAAACAACAACAAAAATAAATAAATAAATAAATAAACCCCTTCCTACAAAAAGGGGGAATGTGCAAAACAGGGGGAACTCCTCATTTCCTGCAACAAGAAAAACAAGAGGAGTACGAGGTTAAGAGAAAGTGGAGAAAAGAGGGGCCTCTATCCTCCCCCACGTAGGAACTCTGGAACCCTCCTAAAAGGACTATAAATAAGACATCAACCACAAGAAGAAGAAAGAGGACAGAAAAAGAAGAGAGAAGACTCTGCATAATTTTAGAGAAAATAACAAAAGGAACGAGACGCTGCCAGAAAGGAGAGCAAGCAGTTCAGTCATTTGTGCTTTCGAATCAAGGATCCAAAGAAGAACATTCATGACCAGGTATAAAACAAGTTCTATTTAAATCATTATTTTTTCTCTCTTGATTCGTTGCAGGAAGAACAAAAGCAAAAAATATGCACAACAAAGGAAGCAATAAAATTGGTCCATGACATGCCTGTTGCTCGGCAATGGTCCACAACACAAGGAAAAAAGCAGAGAAGGACAAATCATTTTTTTCTAATCTTTCTTTTGAAGCCTTTCGGTTTTTGTTTCTTTCTTTGGTATTTTCCTGCACCAAACAGATGAAGGTTCTGAATCACTAACTGCAACAGAAATGATTTCTAAGAATCCCATGAACTTCTTCGGGGTGGCCTAGACTACCCCGTGAAATTTTATTTGCTTGGATGGAGGACTTTTGAACGACACATCTCCCCACAAACTGCAAAAAAAAAAAAAAAAAAAATCCCCAAGAATCCCATGAATTTCTTCGGGGTGGCCTAGACCACCCCGTGAAGTTTTAACCAAGTCTAAAACGTGCGTACTAGGGGTGGGCACTTGGAACCGAAAACTGAAACCGAAACCTGAATCGAATCGAACCGCACCGAACGATTTGGTTTTGCAGTTTCGAAACGGTTTCTGTTTCAAAACCGAACCGCGGCAAACAAAGCGGTTTGGTTTCGGTTTTGGGTTTTCAAAACCTCACCTCACCGAAACCGAAACCGCACCATATAACCAATAAATGTTAATATGTTATATTTTAAACTTTTAATTACTTTAACTAGGTTATAGGTTTTGTTTTGCGGTTTTGGGTTTGTATTTCGACTTCAGAGACTGACTGCTTCTGCTTGCTTGCATCTCTGCGGCTCTGCCTCTGCCCTTACGACGGTGCGACCTGGCTGATCACTGCCTTCGATCTCTGCGGCTCTGCCTCTGCCTTTGCTGCCTTCGATCTCTGCGGCTCTGCCTTTTCCTTTGCGATGGTGTGACCTGGCTGATTACTGCCTTCGATCTCTGCGGCTCTGCCTCTGCATTTCGACTTCTGCAAATCACTGCCTCTGCGACTGCCTACTTGCATGCATCTCTGCCTCTGCGACTGCGACCTCACTGAGTACTGCTTGCCTTGCATCCCCAGATCCCCTTCATTTGCGACCTCGCTGAGTGACTGAGTCACTACTTGCCTTGCATCTCCAGATCCCCTTTGTTCCAGCTAATATGGTAAAAACTTAGAACTTGTATTAGTTGGAATTTAGAACTTGTAACCAGGGCCGGCCCTGAGTATTTAGGGGCCCTGTGCAAAACTTAGATGGAGGCCTTCATTTCTTTTTATGTTATATTTCTTTATTATTATTTTTTCATGTTTAAAACTAAAATATTACAAGTTACTGTAACAAAAATAAGTTGTTTTGATTGAGCAGGATTTTTTACTTACCTTCAAAGGTCTTGAGTTCGATACACGTTGGATGTGTTTTTGTTATCTCATTTTTATGTACAAATTTACAAAAGCTAAAAAATTAGAAAAGCAATATCAAGGGGATTCGAACCCAACACATGGGGCATAAGGTAAAAGAGCTAAACCGCCAGCGCTGGAACCACGGTTAAAATTGTGTTTTGCATCTAATCTATTTATATGCATCTATATACATGTAATGAAAATTTGGGGGCCCTGTGTGGTGGCACCTTTTGCACACCCTCAGGGTCGGCACTGCTTGTAACATTCATTAATTTAATCTGTTACTATGTTGATCTATATATATAGCTAGTTTTGAGATATTAGATTAAGCAACTATTTAGGTGAGGGCGTTGTATTTACTATTTAGTATTACATTTGCATAATCTCCTTATGATTTGCATTTTATTTTTCGTTTTGTTTCAATCTATTTTATCAGTTTTGGAACTTTCAAACACAGTCGGTTGAAAGGCAATATTATCAGTTTTGTTTCATTAATTCAAACACAGTCTATTTTATCAATTTTGTTTCAAACTATTTTGATGTAATGTTCTTTAGATCTCTGTTAATGTTTTCGTTTGCACAGTCGGTTGTGAAAGGCAATATGTCTTTTTGTGTTTTAGAATGAAATGGAATAGAATATGCTTTGTGTCAATTTTATGGTCTAAGTTACTTGTTGAATCGAACCAGGTTATTTCGGGTTTGATGTGTTTGAATTTGTTCTGGGAGCATTCGAATAGTTAGAAACTGAAACCCCTTTCAATTCGTATAAGCTGAATTTGTTAAATCAAATATATCTATATCGTATCCCCATTTATTTCTTAGTTATTTGTCTCAAAAAGAAGTTTGGGTCTTGAAAGATGATTTCTGAATTTATTGCTTCCATTTTCGAAATAAAATCTTCAATTCAGAGTGCTGGTTAGACGTTATAATTTGGATCAGATTTAGGCTTTTTTTTTGTCGTTCTTTAATACAGTGATACCTCAAGTTTCTGTTTCAATTTCCATTAAGGTTATAATGGTTTGGTTTTCTGTTTGCTGTTGGAGAACAGAAGGCAAACTGCAAAGAGCTTATATGCATGTGCTTTTACTTGTGTTATGCTTACTTTGTCTTTTGAGTTCCGATGATTTCGGTGCCTTTTTGAGACAAGAAATATATATTGTGTGTGACTATGTCTAAAGCTGACTATGTCTAAATGGTTTAAATTCACATGTTGAACACTAAGGCTGACTATGTCTAAATTCAGATTGTGTGTGACAAAAAAAAAAAAAAATTCATGGCTTTATTGCCCTTTTTCTAGGAAGCATAACTTTGGTCAACAACTATTTTGCTCTAATATGTCAGCTGGTCTTTGAGTTCATATCTCATTGCTTGTCTAAAATTGAAATAAATTAATGTAGCTGGTGCATATCAAGGTATAATAAAAGTGGATTAAATTCTATGTTTTCACTGAGGGTATGAAGGGAATTTAAACCCTATATTTCCAAGAAGTGGAGCAAAGTAAAAAAATTTATCTTAACACATAAAATTTATCTTAACACATAAATGTTATCTTAACCCGTTTGTTTGTTGTGGTTTTAGCTTAGGGTTCTTCGTCCAATATTTACTACTTGGTGTCTGATATTGTCTGATATGATTCACTATTGTGTTGTAGATTCTGTGCATTCTATTCATGTAAGATAATGAGCATTTCGTATTTTATTTCAGTCAAGATATGAAGAATCCAACAAGCATAGTGAGATTGGTTACTCTTCTACGGGGGACTCCCCTGAGAAGCCGGAGGACGAGGCAATAGAAATTGACTCGAAAAATGAAATAGGCATTGAAGGTGACCCTGAAAATGACGGCGAAGAATATGAGGGCGAAGATGAAAAAGTAAGTAACTCTGATTCAAGAAAACGTAGCTGGGTTTGGGATCATTTTACAACATATTATGTGACGAAAAAACAGTCGAAAATAAATGAAAAAGGGGAGAAATATTTGGCCGAAGTAAAACTTAGGAGAGCTAAATGTAATTATTGCCCAAAACAGAGCAGTGTAGGTGACTATGCAGCTGAACCGAGAGTTAATGGCACCTCAAGCATGAAACACCACATTGAAAGATATTGTAAATTTTACCAAGGGAATAGAAGTAAAATGTAAAAAGTTTTGGTTGGGGATAAAAGTAATGGTAACAATCTGGTTGCTGTTGGATTTTCATAAGAGAGTGTGTTAGAAGCATGTGTCAAGATGGTAGTCATAGATGAGATGCCATTTAGTACAGTTGATAAGATGGGGTTTCGACTTTTTTGTGCTGTTGGTATTCCATTGTTTAAAGTGCCTTCTAGAAGAACTCTTGTGAGAACCTTAAGTGCCCATAGAATTTGTTTCACTATCGACACTTGGACAAGCACACAAAACACCAATTATATGGTTCTTACTACACATTTTATTGATCATGAATGGAATATGCATAAGAGGATCATAAACTTTTGTGTTATTCCTAACCACTATAGAACCACAATTGCAAAGTTAATTGAAAGTTGCTTGTTGGAATGGGGGATAGACAAAGTTATGACAATCACAGTGGACAATGCTTCCGCAAATAAAGTTGCCTTGGATCAACTCATGACGAAAATGAATAGGTGGGAAAATTCACAAGCTATTCTAGGTGGCAAGTATTTACACGTGAGATGCATCACTCACATAACCAACATAATTGTGAGTCATGGGATGAAGAGGCTAAATAATGGTCTATTAGCTATAAGAAATTGTGTGAGGTTCGTGAGGAGCTCTCCACAAAGATTGGAGCTTTTTAGGCAAGCCGTGAATAGGGTGAAATTGATGTGCAAAGCAACGGTTTGCCTTGATTGCCCTACTCAGTGGAATTCTACATTTGTTATGTTGGATGTAGCCTTGAAATTTAAGAAGGCCTTTGCTACAATGGCGAAGGATGAAGCAAGTCCCTTTTTGGCTTACTTTAAGGAAGTTGAAGATGAAAAAGATGAAGATGGTGTGATTATTGTTTGCCAAACCAAGGGGAGGAAAAGGGTTGGACCACCAATGGAAGAAGATTGGTCAAAGGCGGAGGTTTTTGTCAAGTTTTTACGGGTGTTTTATGATGTGACTTTGAGGGTGAGTTCTTCTACACATCCCACGGTTCATACCGGCCTCCATGATGTCATAAAAGTGGAGACCGCCATCAATAACTTGGAATCCCGAGCCAACATGCAAGTAGGTTTACTATCGGAGCAATTATTGAAGGTAATGGCATCCGATATGAGATCAAAATATGAAAAATATTTTGACTCATACCATGAATTGAACCCTCTTATTGTGATTGGACTTATTTTAGATCCGAGGTTCAAGTTGATTTTAGATCCGAGGTTCAAGTTGAGGCATGTCACACAACTCTTTAGAAAGAAGCTTTCTGACATTGAGGCACAATTGAAAACTGAAGAAACAAAAAATATATTGCGTGCCCTTTATGATGAATATGTTCCTAATGTTAAAGGTGAAAAATACATGAACAAATCGAAAAATTTACAATCACAACCTTCTTCTACCTCATCTAATGTGGCTATGACGGAATATGGTCTAATTGATGAATGGATGCATTTTGTTGAAGATAGTGATGAGAAAGTGGTGGGAGATGAGGTGGATTCTTATTTGTTTGATCCCTTGGTACAAATTACAAAAGAGGAGTCCACAAAGTATTTTAAAATTCTCCTATGGTGGAAGGTGAATGGTAACAAGTATCTCATCTTGGCTGCAATTGCAAAAGATATTCTTGCAATTCAAGTTTCGACCGTGGCATCGGAGAATGCTTTTAGCACTGGTGGTCGAGTGATTTCGGATTTTAGGAGTTCTTTAAGTCCTAAATCGGTGGAGGCCTTGATATGCATGCAAAATTGATTGAGGGGTGATAATATTATTACTTTGGAGGATGATGCACCTTCAATTGACCACATTGAGTTCTATGAAAGTATTGAATCGGGTAAGTATATCATTTGAAGTAAAAGAACTTTGTTCGTTTTCTTTTTTTCAACTAAACATCAATTATATTTTTTATGTTTTGTATTGTGTAGAGTTGGCCAAATCAACTTCAAGCATTGCCTCTCTTACTCTTGATCAACAACCACAACAAGCTCCAAAGCAATCTCAAGGTTCTAATTCACAAGAGCCTCCCCCTATGCGTTTACAAGGTGCAAAGTCTTCACAAGCTCAAAGGCCTCCTAAACCTTCAAAGAATAAGTGTCCAAAAGGAAAAGGAAAGGCAAATGTTTGAAACTTGAACGATGCAAAGTAAGTTGAAAACCAAGACTTTGTTGAATTCCACGAACCATTTATTTTTTTGGTTGTAACTTGTACTAATGTCATAAGGCATTTGACATTGAACTTTGTTTGAAATTTTGAAGTTTGAACTTTAGTTGTATTATGACAAACTTAACTTTTCAATTGGGTTGTAGTAAAGTATTGTGATTGGTGATCAAGTTGAATTTTAGTAGATGTGATGCGTTTTTGTGCAGTTTTTTCGTGCAGTTTTGTGCAGTTTTTTGTTGCAGTTTTGGTGCAGTTTTTGCTGCAGTTTAGCTGCTGTTTTTTGTGCAGTTTTGGTGCAGTTTTTGCTGCAGTTTAGCTGCTGTTTTTTGTGCTGCAGTTTTGGTGCAGTTTAGTTGCTGTTTTTTGCTGCAGTTTCAGTGCAGTTTTTGGTGTTGTTTTGCTGCTGTTTATCTGTTGTTTTCTGCGTTTTTATGCAGTTTTGGCTGCATTTTTTTGGCAGTTTTGCCACTGTTTTTTGCTGCATTGTTGTTGTTGTTTTTGGTGCAATTTTACTACATATTCATTAATTAATATACAAGAAAAATAAGACCGTCTTATGCATAAATGTGTATATTTTAAATTGTACATTTTTTTCTCAAAAACCAAACCGAAACCATTTGAAACCGCACCGAACCGAATCAAACGATTTGGTTTCATTTCATTTTTGGTTTCAAAACTGCACCGCATAAAGTTTCGAAAACCGCAACCGAACCGCACCGCGCCCACCCCTAGTGCGTACCCCCGCCAGATTATCAAGAGTAGTGCCAAGAGAAGTAAGACAACAAAGAATCAAGCTATTCTACCTAGTACTACTCACGGCTACAACATATGAAGAAAAATAAGAAGCAAAGTTTGTTTTGATAACTGACTCATGCTTGAAATTTCAAGTTCCCAGAGTCTTTCACGTGAAAGAGAGGAAGAAAACAAAGTTAAAGCAAAGTCAAAGAAAGCAAAGTTAAAGAAAACGCAAGAAATGCATATTTCAAGTATAGATGTGGACATCATTTTGGCCAAATATTGGGTCAAAAATGTTGACCAAAAGCTTTGAAATGTGACTGATATATTTGGCCAAGTACTTGCTTCTCTACCACAAGAGATTGGACTCGAAAAGGACAAGTAACTGCTATGGCCACAAAGTTAAACACCCAAAATACAAAAAAAAAATGAGGAAGTTGTTTCTTCCTTTGCTACCCACGGGTACAAGGGTCCAAAGAAAATGGGGATTTCAAACTCAGGGAGCCTTCCCCAAAAGTCTTTCACATGAACATCGCCATTATGTTGGACAAAGGGACAAAAAAACCAAAGGAAAATGCATATGGAGACAAAATACATATGTTGACTAAGAGACAAGGAAAAGAAGCAAAAGAAATACCACATAACCGACTCATGGTTGGTATCAATCCACAAGAAGAAAAGTCTTCAATACACCTTTTGACAAAGAACAAATAAAAAGTGGGAAGTGTTGCAGTCCTATTTAGAATAGGAATGTGATTGTGTAAATCCTAGTAGATTAGGAATGTATCTTATATTCCTATTATGAGTAGATTACCTATTAAATGTTGTAATCCTAAAGGGAAAAGTTTTTACCTATCCTACTGCTATAAATAGAGGCACAATGGGGTGAATCAAACAAACCTCATAATTACACATCTCTCTCTTCTTCTCTCTATTGCCGCCGCACCCCTCTCTCTATGGCCACCATAATTGTTCAGTAAATTATGCCTACAACACGTTATCAGCACGCTCTTGACGCTATGCTAAAGAGAGTTTATTCTTTAATCAGGAGAGTATTACGTTTTAATTATTCTTTTTGAGATTAATTTATTATTATTTTGAATTAATCTACATGCTATTGATTCAATTTAATTTTTCTTTGTTGAACGTGATACAACACATTGGAGACGCAATTCCTGCTTTCTAAGAAGGATCTTTTACAAATTCAAAGGCTTTTGTAAGTTTTCTGCCAATCAGGTACACTTAAAATAAAGCAAGATGTTTAGGTACACTTAAAATAAAGTAAGATATTTGAAACGACCTTGAAGCATGAAAACATTCCCTATGATGCATGAACCCCTTACACTTATATTTACCTTCCGATATATATATATATTGTATATGTTCATATATTTGTCAATATATATATTTGTTTCATGCATTACACAATTATGCTATGTGGAATTTGTGAGTCAAAATTGAAAATAAATTAGAAGCATATTTAGGGTTTTTCCTAAACCTTATGAGATTTGAAAAAAGAAAAAAGAAAGGAAACTTGGGCATAGTGTGGCACAACACCGCACTTTCTCTGTGCAAACTGATACCAAGTCTCGGCCTGAGGTTCTAATGGATGGGCCTGCAGCCCCTCACCTTTGCACCACGGCCTGCAGCTGTCCAACCCAACCCAGATTGGCTGGACCCATTTTCCTGCACACGCAACCTATATGGTTGTTGAGCTTTGTGTTGCCCAGGCCCGAAGCCTTCCCCTTAGCCCCTGCAGCATGCTCACGCAGCTAGCCTTCGCTGGGCTCCTCGCGACAACCCACATGCCAGCCTGTTGCTGGACCTGCTTCCGTGTCACTCCTTCAGCCCAAAACACAACCCAGCTGCAGCTGGGGCTCCTGATGCCCATCCCGTGGCTTGCAGCCACAATCCAAGGTCCTTTGGGCCTTGCATTATGCTTAAGACACCCACACCCGTGCCTCCTTACCCACGGCACTAAGCCCAAATTATTTTGGGGCCATTTTTCGACCTAATGCTATTATTTTTTGCATTATAAATAATTTTAACCCGTATGTTAATATTATTTTGCTTCTACAATCGACCCCGAATGGTCCCGATTTATTGAATTAATTAAAAGTGACATGCTGTCCATTAATCTAATAATGAATCCAAAAATTATTGACCTGAAGATCACTTTTGGACATTAACGATTCAATAATTTATTTCTCTTCTTTGAACTGTTGACTCACTTTCGTAGTCTCGAAGCACTCACACTTGAGTTCCCGAAGAACCTCAAAATCCACTACACTTAGTTGTATATTGCATTCTGTGTTCTTGTAGGAACCTCTCTTTTATGAACTAAACGTTCATAAACTAAATTGAACCTGTAGTTTCGAATTTAGTGCCTTTGAAACCCGACGTTTTCATAAAACAATACACCCATGAAAACCCGACGTTTTTCATGAAAACCATGTCTTAGAACTCGAATGTTCTAACTTTGATGCTTATGAATGATTCCTTCCCATAGCACCTATCACAATCTTGTTCACTCCAATTCACTGGATTGTCGAACCGTCACAAGTTTGATTTTCCTGATTTGGACGTTTCTAATAGAAACCACTTTATGTGAGGTACAAGACGTGAATCTCCACTTGACTATTAAAGTAGCTGAGAAACCATTAAAGCTAACAATGGCATGGAAGAGCTGAATAAGCCTCCGCCATGATCTTCATTCGAAGACTTATGCCCGAAGCATTACAAATGGAAATACCTCCCGAACAAGGATTTCATGGCTCTTTGGCTCGCTTCTACGGACTGTTTAATCATGAAAGATATTGCCCAAAGCATACCATGATTTCGTCCATGAATTAGTAAAATTCTAAAGTTTAGAAATCCGATTGAATTTTGACTAGAGAATACTTTTCTCGTCTTTCCTTATTTCTAACTTGCTTCTGAAGCAACAGTGTAGAAAGCGGACGTTTACCAAATTATTGGATCTGATTACTACCACAATCATATGATAGAATCAGGGCCTGCCAAGGTGTGGCATCATGCCTGAAGCATGATCCTTGGCACCTAAGACCTAAAACTTAAAGAATAAGGGATAGTATTCCCAAACCTTAACCCTGCAGAATCTACTTCCGTCTTGACGAAATAGATAATTGGTTATGCACCTGTTCATGCCCCTACCAATGTTATTAAGGAGTACCATTCTCGTAGTCAATATGTGAGATTAATTTTGCTCCAGGAAGAGCATAATTTTGACATGGATGACCTTATTAGCCGAATCCCCTTAGTAAACTATTTACTTTGTGAACATTTTTCCATGTTCTTGGATTTAAGTTTGGTGTATGTTTTACTTATGGATAATCTTATTGATATTGTCCTCGAATATGATTTAATTGAATCATGTTTCTTAGTACATGTGACCGATTCAATTAAACATGTGATTAGGTAAAAATGTGGGGAAGTTAGTTGTCTGGACGAATGCATACTACCCACACTAACTTTACACCTAAATCACATTTCTAATAATGACTTCAAGTCTATCCAACTTGATTAAGAGCATTGGCACGCTCCTCGTTGTATGAATGGTACTGCATCACCATTTAAGGGACCTTAAATTCTCCCTGACGTTGAGTTTTTAAGGATATTCGAGATGACAATGATCATAAATGAAACCACTAAAGAAAATAGAATGAAATATCTTTGCATCACTTCCAAAAATGAGCCTGAAGCTTTGATTTAGGGCCAATGGGCTGTCTCCTAACTGGGAACACGCCACATGTGGTCGGCCTAGAGTTGGGTGATTGAGCAGTTTCCTTGCTTTGGCATGACCTTTTGGGACACTTGGGTCGAACAATGATGCTACGACGCATCTCCTTACTCGAAGTAAGGATCTTGTGCTTACAAGCACACTTTGCCAAGCCTGCTCATTAAGGAAATTGATTTTTTATATCATTCCTTGCAAAGATACGAAATCACCACCTTTCCACAGTGGATTCAAGGGAATATATGTGGACTAATCCAATCAAAATGCGGACCATATAAAGACTTATGGTTTTGATTGATGAATCGACAAACTGGTCACATGTTTTTCCACACACATTACTGCTAAACCTCTTGGCCGATTATGGGTTCACCACCCTACTTATCCCTTAAGGTCTTGAAGACTGAATAATGCCGGAGAGTTTATATCGACGGTTTTCGATCAAGTATTGCATGTTATTTTGGGTTTCTAATTGAACATTGAGTTCCCATGTTCACTCCAAATAGCCTCGCCGAGTGATCATAAAACGCAAATTTAAATGTTCGCCCGAATTTTGGTAAAAGTACCAAGTTTTCGATTTTCTGCCTAGGGCTATGCAATCCTTGTACGCAGTTATATTGGTCCGCCTTGAGGCCCATTTCCACCCAACCTATATGACGTTACAGTTGGTTACTAGGTACGAACCTGACGATTTTCGTATTTACGCATTTGGGTGAGCATTCCATGTGCCAAGTTGCGCCGCCGCAACGTACCACCATGGGTCCTCAAAGAAGGATGTGTATCTTTTGTCGATCATAATTCTCCTTCACACTAGCTCTCTTCGAGCCCTTGCATGCGATCTCTTTAACGCTTATTTGCGGGTTGTCACTTTAATAAGACAATCTTCCCGCCGTTAGGGGGAGATAAGAACGTCAACGTTCCTGTAGAAAGGCGCGAAGTTGCGTGGACGTTGCCCACTATGTCTCATCTCAATCCCTATACCGCACAAGTGCGATGACTTCTAGATTTCAGAATGTTGCTCCAGACGCATTCCTCTGATCTAGCTAAAAGTGACGAGATCATATACTAGCTACAAATATGCCTGCAAAGATAGACGTACTTAACGAACGTCGAGTCAACATCCCTGGAGGGTGTGCCACCCTTGTTGGACGGTTTGGACACCCCTGTTGGATGGTCCGGTACAACGACGGATAACCAATCAATCTATCTTGGCCTGGAGCACAACAGATCATTCGGTTAGTAGGATTCACTTCCCTAGAAGAGGAAGACATGGCACAACTATAAATCTAAACTCAATCACTATCTCAAATCATTTCCATCTCATGAGATTAATCCGGATTACTCCCGAGACATGAAGTTCTTGGTCCAGTATACTAGTTTGGATGAGAAAAATGGAATTGAAATGAGATTATCATCGATGATGTTTTCACTTATATGGTAGCTACCGACATAAATGAAAAATGACGATATCGAACCGTGTTCCGTTGATTAAGTGACAACGTAGAACTGATTGGACAACTGAGATTACAATCTAGGTCAAATTCCTTACCAAAGTGTGTATTGGACCTATCGTTCCTACTGCCCAAGGTAACCCTATTATGTTACAAGTGGGAAAGGAAGCGTTATGAGATGAATGAAATAGTGCGATATGATGCACGCCTTACGATGCAAGGTTTCTCTCAAACATCCTGTGATTGATAGCAGCATTATAAAATGTGGTTAATGTTTCTCCATGGGGATATAAATACGGAGATTGACATGTAAGTTCCCGAAGAATTACATGGACTGGTTCAAAAAGTTCCAAAACCACGGAACACCCTCTTAACTTGTTTTGAGGCGTTCACTTAAATTTGACGGATGTTGTATACCCGTTTAAGTGATTGTTTGATCAGTTAGGGATATGAATTATGCCCTTGCGTGTTAAATTATGAAGTCTTATTCCAAATTGCTAGAGTTACAGTTTATATCGTTAACACGAATCTCACTAAGACTCTGGAAGAGCTTGAGAAAACTGCCTCGCACCTGAAGATGGAATTTGAGATGAAGGATCTTAGGAAAACTCATTTATGCATTGACCTGAAGTTCAAAGCATTGTTCTAATGGTACCTTGGTCTACCAGTCGAACTACACTTTGAATGTGTTACCTTTGAGTATACCGTTGATCGTCCATACGTTATATGCAAATGAGACCCTTGAAGAGGTTATGGAATCTGAAATTCCATATCTAAAGTTTAACTTTGCGCTTCGTTGTACTTAGCTCATTGTATTTAGACCATCTCCAACCCTGGGCTAAAAGCCAAATTACCCCCCAAAATTTCCCCCCAAACTCACTCCAACCCAAGGGGAAAATTCGGGCTAAATGCTAAACCAAGGCCAGATTCCCCCCAGAATTTAGCCCAGAAATCGGTGTGGGCTCCACCAAACTAAATGAAAATATTTATCGAAATATAAATTTTTTTTGATTAAAATGTTCATAAAATTAATTTATGATAGTCTACATATTTATTTTTTTTAAAAAAATTTAATTTAAGAAAAAAAATAGCCGAAGTTTATTTTTTAATAATTCCGGGCTAAAATTTTAGGCTAGAAAGGGTTGGAGCAGAAAAACTGTTTATGGGCTAAAAGCTAAATTTTTCGGGCTAAAAAATTTGGCTTTTAGCCCAAGGGTTGGAGATGGTCTTAGACAGGACATCTCATTCGCTGTTGATCTTGGTAAAGATGCAGCATTGCGCCTACACGCAACCATTGAATTGGTAATAAAGACATACCCCGAAGGTACTACGAGGGCAAATCCCAACGCATCTTAACGGATCCGACCCCCTGATCCTCGAAATGATGCTTGCCTTGTTATTATGCTGACGCCGGTTACTTATCAAACCCGCACAAGGCAAAATCCCTAAATGGTTATGTCTTTACCGTTAGGGACATCGCAATATCTTGGAGGTCCATGATATGACCTTAGTTGCGAAATCTTCGAATCGTTCCCAGACTCACCTCACTTCACTACGCCACAAGTGAGACATGGTTAGAAGTTCTTGTTGAGCATGTTCATAGTACTTACTGTGTTTTCATCCATCGTTGAGTCTCGACAACGATCCATGAAGACTATGCCGCATGTATCAACCCGACCAAGCCATGATACATCAACAAGGTCAACGCCAAGACATATTGCGTCTACATCTACATCAACAAAGCATCAGGAAACTGAAGTCATGCAAGCCGATCCCAAACAACCTTGCCGACCTCTACACGACGTCACTGCCGAAGTCAACCTTCCAGAAGCTTGTCCGAGGAATTGGTATGCCTAACTATCATATGCAATGCTTGTAGTTCTCATTTGAAAGTTATGTCAAACTCAGGGAGAGTATCTAGAAGTATACTCACTTGATCTTAATGTATTTTTTGTCCCTACGATTAGGAGCATTTTTCCCACTGGGTTTTTGCTACCTAACTAGGTTTTAACGAGGCACCCATCCTGGGTTGATCATACCCTTGTGAGCTCTTCTACTTGCGTCCAAAAGACGTATAGTTTTGACTTAATGCAACTTCTCACTTTTCTCCTTTGACTATGGGTTTTTCCCCCTTGGGTTTTACCATAGCGAGGTTTTGTGAGTTTTACTTTTTATGCATTCTTCCGTTGATGTGCCATTTACTTGAGTATTTACACACTCAAGGGGGAGTGTTGCAGTCCTATTTAGAATAGGAATGTGATTGTGTAAATCCTAGTAGATTATGAATGTATCTTATATTCCTATTAGGAGTAGATTACCTATTAAATGTTGTAATCCTAAAGGAAAAGGTTTTTACCTATCCGACTACTATAAATAGAGGCACAATGGGGTGAATCAAACACACCTCACAATTACACATCTCTCTCTTCTTCTCTCTATTGCCGCCGCACCCCTCTCTCTATGGCCACCATAATTGTTCAGTAAATTATGCCTACAACAGGAAGGAGACAAGAAGAAAAAATGCCAAAGTTTTCTCAAAACTTCACTGCCCCGTGAAAAGGGGATTCGAGGCCTTCATATTGAATATTCGTCAATCCAAATTTGCAAGCATTTTGGGAAAGAAATGCACCACTTTGTGCGAAAGATTAATACGAAGATATGGCAGGACAAAATATGGATGGAGGCCAAATAAAATACTCCCCAAATAACATTCTTTGGCCAGACAAATAAAATACTCCCCAAATAAAGTAGGAATGTTGCTTCGCACGGAGAAAGAAGAAAATCTCAAATGACACAAAACCGTATCAAGTATCAAAGGGCATAACGTTGCATAAGACTTAAAAGGCACAAAGCCATGACAAGTTTCAAATGGCAGGAAGCCATGTTAAATTTCAAATAGCATGAAACTACTACAAATGGCACAAAGCCATCACGAGATTCAAATGGTACAAAGCCACATCAAATTTCAAATGACATGAAGTCGCATCAAATTCAAAGGGCATGAAGCTGTAAAGAATATCAATTGCTCCTCGTCCGCATGAGCTAAAATTGCACAAGGCGTCAGAGGCTCCAATGGCTTAAAGTCCTCGCCCGCACGAGCTAAAACTGCACAAGGCATCACATGCTCTTTGCCTGCACGAGCTGAAACTGCACAAGACACCAATTTAAGGAACTACGAGTGACTTGATCCCTCAACGAGGTACATAGGCAATCTAGGGCTTTACTTAGATGCAGTCACAAAATCAAATAAACCCCAAACCCCCAAGTTACGATTTATTCATATTAGAATCAAAGGGTATTCCTTTCCTTGGAGAAAAGTTGTAATTAATAGGCACGTAGCCTAGAATGAGTCGAACTCAAAATTAATAAAACCCTCTTCGAAAAAACGAACGAGGGTGAAATTATGTCGAGTAAATTACTTGTTTACATGTTATGTACAATTTTTATTCAACAATTACTTTCTGGAATGGAGTTAAGTTTTGCTGATGGATAAACCCATATATAAAACAAGGGGGTGGAGATTGGAAGTGGAAGTAGGGCTAAGAAATTGATGATGGAGGGGTTGAGATTTTGCAAACTTTAGTGAAAATATTTTAACAATGGCATTGACGGCATTTCCAGTTACTACTCTTCAGTTTTTCCAACCTCGTCCATCTCCTTCCACCTCGCAATCCTCAACGGTCAGAAATCATCCTGTTTTGGCGCGAAGTTCCGTCGGACGGGCCCCCTGTTCTTCCACTGGCGCTGGCGCTGCCTCTCTCCAAGACAACAAATCTTTCTCAGGTTACTCTCTCTCTCTCTCTCTCTCTCTCTCTCTGTGGGATAACTATCGCACATATTCTCATCTTTAGAAAACTACTGAATCCCTACTGATCTCCTCCCCTAACAACTAACAGTTTAACCCTCTAACGCTATCGTTTGTCCAAAAAAAGAAAATAACTGAACTTGTTGTGCAGGGAAGGCAGAGGCTGATGTTGTAGTCATTGGAAGTGGTATCGGTGGACTGTGTTGTGCGGGGCTTTTAGCTAGGTACCAGCAAGATGTTCTTGTCTTAGAGAGTCATGGTTTGCCTGGGGGTGCTGCTCATTCATTCGAGATTAAAGGCTTTCAGTTTGACTCCGGCCCCTCCCTATTCTCCGGATTTCAGTCCAAAGGCCTTCAGGCTAATCCTCTTGGACAGGTCAGTTGTTCCTTCTACTCATTTTTCTTTGCTTTCTCTTTTCTTTTCACTGCTCGTTATGATAAGGACCACTTATTCGTGTTCCGTATTTCAGGTTCTTGATGCATTGGGGGAGGCAATTCCTTGTGCCAGTTATGATTCAGGGATGGTCTACTTACCTGAAGCTGAATTTCTATCACGCATTGGTTCCACAGAGTTTTACAAGGTCGAATCTTGTTGTGAATTGTACATGTTTCATTACTTTAACCTTCGTTTGGCCTGTCTTATGCTGGCTTATTATTGCTTACTTATCTCTCGGGAATTCTCCGGCGAGGATGCAAGTTTCTCCTGAAACAATGAACAATTCGTAGCTAATCATTAGTCAATAAACTTGCATGTTGGTAGATTTTTCTTCGCATCCCCTTTGTTGCATCTATCTGGCCTTTTTTTAATCATTAGTTTGTCCCATCGATAATTCGCTGAGAATTTTACAGTCAAATTCACTAGGTTTGGTTTTTTCCCTCCTTCCAGGACCTCGAGAAGTATGCAAGTCCAAATGCTGTTCGAGAGTGGAAAAAACTTCTTGTGAGTACCATCAGTTTATATCTTGATTTACTGCAGTTCTCTTTTGGGTTACCTCTCATATGAAAAGTGAAACTCTTCTACAGGATGCCATTCTCCCGTTGTCTGCAGCTGCAACGGCTCTGCCTCCGCTTTCCATCCGAGGGGATTTAGGTGTTCTTTTCACTGCTGGAGCTAGATATGCTCCCTCTCTCTTGAAATCTTTTGTTGAACTGGGACCGCAGGGAGCACTTGGTGCCACAAAGCTTCTCAGACCATTCTCAGAAATCGTTGACTCGTTGGAACTGAAAGATCCCTTTATACGTAACTGGGTGGACCTTCTGGCTTTCTTGCTTGCTGGGGTGAAATCTAATGGTATACTTTCAGCAGAGATGGTAACTAATATGCATTGAGTCCTACATAAATTCTTTCGGTTTGTTATAAGTGCATTTATATGCTGTGCTCGAAGCTTTTATAGCGGTCTGTACTTGTTTTCCAACTTGTTACAAGACGTTGTCATGTCACTAGAGCATTGAATAACACTTTTGTTCTCCGATTTTTCAGATTTACATGTTTGCAGAATGGTATAAGCCAGGTAGCTGTTTTGAGTACCCTCTGCACGGAAGTGGTGCAGTTGTTGATGCTCTTGTCCGGGGAATGAAGAAATTTGGTGGGCGTATATCTCTAGGAAGTCACGTAGAAAAGATTGTTGTCGAAAATGGTCGAGCAGCAGGAGTCAAGCTAAGAAGCGGTCAAGTGAGTAAATTATGTGTGATAAAATAAACTTTTGAAGTCTTTGAAGTGAATTATATGTAGTTTATGTGTTAACATTCGAATATACGTTTACGCTGCAGTCTATACGTGCAAAAAAGGCAGTTGTTAGCAATGCATCTATGTGGGACACTCTAAATCTATTACCCAAGGAAGTTGTTCCAAAGTCATTTCTCGACAGGACTAAGACGACCCCCCAATGTGAATCGTTCATGCATCTTCATTTGGGATTCGATGCAAAGGTAAGTGATCCGATCGAGAAGCTGACATAAGTAGTAACATGATCCCGACTCTCTCTCTCTCTCTCTCTCTCTCTCTAGGATCACCCTGCACATATCATAGCTATAATGATCTGAAATAACTTACGAAACTATTGCCTGCAAAGCTCCTGGTGCTGTATAAAACCTTGTAGTTCATTTCATAAATCTTAGATTGTTTAATATGTGTTCGAAATCCTGCTATCAACCAGGACATACGCGAGGACTTGGCGATTCATCACATAGTTGTTAATGACTGGGATAGAGGAGTAGATGCCGATCAGAACGTTGTTTTGATATCTATACCTAGCGTACTAAGTCCGGATCTTGCACCACCTGGGAAACATGTGTTGCATGCCTATCTTCCTGGAACTGAACCCTTTGATTTGTGGAAAGGATTGGACCGTAATAGCTCTGCATACAAAGAGCTCAAAGCTGAAAGATCTGAGGTACGTGCATATGCTTTCTTATCATTAGATTTATTTATTCTGCAGCCGTTAAAATTACTAAAACAAGTACAATCCAGTTGCGAACTTACAGCCACATTCTCATTCGTCGAATTCAAAGAAGACAGAACAAGAGAATATATAGTGCAGCCCTACAAAAACCGAAAAAACCAAACATCGTCCTAATGCGAGCATATAAACTCAACCAAGTTATATATACACCACCTTCCGAAAAAGCATGTTGATAGCGTATAATTAATAGATCAAATTCGATTTCGGCTATGGTTTCTCAAAACTTCATTGATCTGCTGAAACTAGTGAAACGTTACATGAGTAACATGTCATAATCTGAATTACAAGAAAGTGAAGAAACACGAGGACACTTTCCTCGGTTCCTTCCAAACATGTGTCAACTGCATTGCTTATGATTAATCACTTGTAATCCAGGTTATGTGGAGAGCCGTGGAGCGCGTAGTTGGTCCTGGATTTAGCCGTGAGAAATGCGAGGTGAAGTTAGTCGGATCTCCATTGACACACCAGAGGTTTCTTCGAAGGAACCGAGGAACGTTTGGTCCAGCAATACAAGCCGGTAAAGGGTCCTTCCTGGGGCATTCAACTTCCATCCCTCAGCTTTATTGTTGTGGTGATTCTACATTTCCCGGCATCGGAATCCCTGCAGTTGCTGCCAGTGGTGCCATTGTAGCCAACTCATTAGTTTCTGTGTCTCAACACTCTCAACTTCTTGATGCCATTGGAATTTGAATTTTCTTATTAACTTTTTTATAACATTTCTCAGAGTTTTATTTGTCTTTTACACACTTTTGGTTTGTATAATTTCTTCCTCTTGAGAATTGTGTTATACTGCGACATATTATGAATGGATGATACAATATTATGTATCTACCATTGTATTCAAAGAAGAAAATGTGGCATTGTATATGTAACTAAAGGTAAAGGTTCATCTAATTTATTTTGTAAAAAGAAATGAAAATTTGAGGCAACTGAAATGGAATGGGTTCACCTTTTCACCATGATGCATATCAAAAAATACATACTTTATTGGATCGGATCCCGTTCTATGTAAGTCTTTCTCCTATGTTTGGCATTATTACAATATTGTCAAATTAACTTCAAAATTAGGGGTGGGCATCAAACCAGCCGAACTGACCGTTCAGAAACATATTAGTTGGTTTGGTTTGATTTTGACCAAGAAAATGTCAAAAATTTAAAAAACAAAACCGAACCACCAAACCAATTTACTTTTGATTTGGTTCGGTTTTGATACTTTTGAAATTGACCAAACCAAATTGAACCGATCATGTATCTTTTAATTATTTATTTATTTATTTTACACATTTCAATTTATTGTAGGTAATTTAGAGGTCTTACCATACACATTTATAAGTCTCAACACATTATAAGTTGTAACGACTATTAACATTTAGGAGATTTATATGTATTTTATGCTTATGTGAGGTTGTAATTAATAAATTGTTTTCGATCATGAGATTTTATTCCATTGAAACTTATTTTATTTGAATTGATGAAATTTTTATGTTCTGAAAAACTTAATCTTTCAGTCGAATTAGAATGCATGAGATGTGTATATGCTTAAAATATTAAAACTCTTGAAATTTTGAACATTTTTTTATTTATGTATCGAATAGGCTTAAACAGACCAAACCAAACCGATCAACAATAATATAATTTGGGTCAATTTCAATAATGGAATTAGTCAAAACTGAATCAAACCGAACCGTTAAATACTAGTTGATTCAATTATATTTTTGGTGTTAAACCGAACAAACTGATCCGCGCCAACCCTAACAAAAACTGAGTATGTTGCCATCCAAGATTTTTAATTGCTTTGGATGAAGATAGGGAATGCAAAGAGATAATGCATGCAATAATGATTATTAAGTTCCCAAAAAGTCAACGTAGTGGAAGGTAGAGGTCGGCCCCAATGATGCGGATGTTGACCCCACATTACATGCATTTTTATCGAGTGGTCCACTTCTATGCAGGTTTAATAAAACACTCTCGGTACTGTGTTATTTTTAATGAAAAATTACTTTTTTACCTTTAAATGTCACTATTCACTATACCTTTAGAAGTGACTTTTCGTATTAAAGATAAAGAAAACGTATTCATACGACAACTATGATATTTCAGGTCTAAAGACTCATTTGTTTACTACAACTAAGAGATATCTTGTTTGACATGTAAGTAAAACTTTCTTGACAAGTTTTTCTTATTGACTATGTTCAGTGTGCGCAATCCTATTAAGCACATACTTATCTTCGTATTCTAACACGAATGACCCGAGACTAGTCATTCTCATAGTTGAACTAAGTACTAAATAGTGCGTACTAGTCTTTAAGGACTGATATTCATCCTATAATGCGGAATTATTTACGATACATCGTTAAGATTGAAAGGTCTCATTAATCTAACTTCTTTATATTGCTATATTTCATTTCATGATCATTAGACTTTTTTTTTTTTGAAAAGAAGATAGCTTAGTGGTTGGATGTTAGAATAGAGAGTTGATTAGGTTCAAACCCACGCTGAGATGCAACGGTATAAATTTTTTCCACCACTGCGGTAAAGGGCCACTTGCATGATCCCTAGACTTTGTTGTATAAGATAATAACAATATTATTTTATTTTAAGTTTTTTAATACGATGATCTATTTACACTAAGATTGAAGGGAATAAATTGGTATCAAACTCGCCATTCACAAGATTTGAATCTAAAATTTAGTGAAGATAAATATTACTAAACTATAGTACTAAGTGATTATAATAATAAATTACATAAAACAACATATTTGACCTTTTGATTAATACCTCAAAAAAAAAAGTAATAAGATAAACTATCCATGAAAGATACTTCAAATTATTGGCTTTTAGAGCATGTTTTTTACCTGGTTGTCTTGTGGGCCTCCTTCATTGGGATTTATCCTAATTCTTTGGACATTTAGTTCTTGAAAAGTTATTTTTGGTTCACTCAATTGGTCTTTATGTAATTCTAAGTTGTTAGAAATTCGAATTTGAGATTTTTTTTTTCAACATTTGAATAGGTGCAGGACCTTCATGCTTGATGAATTATATCTTGGATGATCTTGTAAGTTGAAATTGTTGAGTAATCATGCTTGTATTGGCATGTATGGCCTCTTTTTTCTTCACGGGTGTTTTTTTCATATGATTTTACTCGGATAAGATTTTGTATTCATTTTAAAATAAATATTAGACTAATTTAAACTTATAATACAAGACTGGGTTGCTAATAAATTAAGTAAACCTGAATATCACTTTCTTCAAACTTGACTTGTTTAACTTTTTTCGAACTCAAGTTAGGCTTGATTTGCTTCTTAGAAGGCTAGTTGTTTTTTCTACTTTTGGGTATGGGTTGCATATCCAAAATTTGAATAATTTTTGTAGGTTTTCTGCATTACTTTTGGGACTAAAAGGTATTGTACTAATGTAGAATCCTTGGCTTATCCTCTTCTTGCTGGACCTTTTTCATCTTATTCACAGGGTTTTGCATTATTCTGTTTTCTTGTAGGTGGCTGGCTTATGAGGCCTATGACATTTTCTTAGTTTTTCATTTTTGGCAGTTCCTAGTTTCATGTTCGTCTCAGAAATTTATAATTGATTGCATGTCAAGTTTTATGTTTAAGGTTATTAAGAGAGCCTGTCTGATTTGCAGTATGTTGTGAGGGATGCTAGAAAGAACACCAGTGCCAAAGACACGTCAACATATACATTGGTACCCAAGCGCGATGATCAGCAACCTTCCGAGAAGTCTGCCACTTTGGCATCTGCAGTTGGAACTCAATTATTTGAAGAGGAGAGTGGTATGTTATTTGATTGTTTGAGAGTATTTGCTGATGACTAGGCATTTTTTGCCCTGGTACCCTCACTCACATGTAATGGTTCAATGGTTTTCCTTGTCTATGAAGTGGAAGTTATCACTTTTGATGTCTCTTTTAAACTTACTTTGACGTCAAGGTTCTTTTCCCTTTCATTCTTCTGGCTCTTGTGATTTTGTGATTATGTTGCAAGAACTATAGTTTTCCCTTCAGTCAATTTCTTTTAGGAATGGTCGACTTTGCGCATTTGCTCATATACAGAATTTAAGGTTTTAAGTTTTGTAGAGTGTTGAACTTTGTTCTTAGTTTGGTTATAATCTTTATTTAGTTGCAGAGAATACTTTGAGCATTTCATAGCTAAGAAATTTTTTTGGTAGCTTTCATCGTTTCAATTAATTTTCAAGTAGGTTGATTGATATAGTTTTAAGTTTTAATTGGAGAAAATCGGAAGTTCTGCATTTACAAGCTTCTTCCTTGCATCCCCTTACATTTGATTTGTAGGTTTTTTCCTCCCTCTTTATAGTTCCCTTCTTATAACTAATACCTGTCTTTTGATGCGGGTCCCGGGTTGTTTCCTGAATTCTGGTATTGCCTTTTTTTTCTCTGACAGTGAGTTGCTTTCCATTTTTGATCTTTAAGTTCTTACCCCTATTTCAGGAGTTTCTGGTGCTGATGCTGGGAAAAAGAAAGTCTTGCTTGTGAAAGGGAAAGAGAAGGAGATATCTCATGTAAACCTCTTCATTGCTTGATCTCATTTACTATTGGTTATCTTTTGCTCTACAATCGTGGGGCGAGAGGGCGTTTTATGTTTTCTGATGTAGTTCTGTCAATATGCCAAATGATGCCAGTTAAAACCAACATACTAGTCAACTTGTTCTACTTTTTGTACAGCATGATATAATTTAACGCTAGATTCAGTTGTGACTCGGAAATATTGACTATAGGTGCAGACGGTAGTGATAACGACATGCATGTTATAGTATGCATGGGTTGCAGTTTCAGCATGATATAATTTAACGCCAAATTATATTGTTTATTGTGTGCACGTTTCTGTGGAAAATCTAGGTGCGACTATGTACTTCATTTGCATAATTTAAGCATATGTTATATAAAAATAAACTTTTAGCTTCTGAAAAAAAATGGTCATCAAATAAGTTGCGAAGTGGCAACAATTTGTGTGCGTATTTAAACTGGCTGAGGGCTTTGACACCGAGAAATGTGATCTCCTTTTACTTTTGCTCATGTCTGTCACTCCTTGTGCAGGTGCCGGCGAACATGTCGCAGCAGCATAGTACATATTCTAAAAACATGGGTGGTTCAGTTGCACTGAAACAGAACCCGCATCGTCATGATAATGGAAGGATTATAAAAAGCATACTTCTAAACAAGGATGCACGTCAAAGTCAGTCTTCTGGGATTCACTCGGAGCAGCAAATTTAGAGTTCAAGTTCAGATAGGGTCAAACGACTTCCTCGGTCGCAACATGTGCAATTGATTTTAAAGGATACAAATGGAGCTCCAGATCATAAGATAGTTGGGAATGACTTGCATGGTAGTTATTGTGAGAAGCAGGAGAAGCGTACGAGGAATAAGGACAGACCTGATCGTGGTGTATGGACTCCTCTTAATCGTTTAGATGGATCATCTGCAAGCGATGAGTCTTTGTCGTCTGCTTTTCAACCTGATCACTCACTCTTAGATTCTTCAGAAGGTGCGACTACTATTCCAAGGAAACTTTGTTTTAGGGTTACATTGCTAGGTACTCTAATCAATGCTTATATTTCTTTCCATGAATAATTGAAAATATATGGACATAGGTATGAAAATATTGTTTTTGAAACCTTGAAGAGCTTATCAGGCATTATTTTGCATGAATAAAAAAAAAAATCCTGTGTAGAGAGTTCTTATACCAAATACTGAGTGGAAGTTAAAACCCAGATATTAGATATCTGTGTAGGTTCCAAAAACACAATTATGGATGAAAATTTAAAGTCTCTATATTGGTAAATTTATTTGATCAATAATTTAATATTTCAACTATAAAAAACTAGTTAAATGTAGGTTCACACAACTACAAAAGGGCCTTATAGTGTCAGTTGTTGCGTCGGTTTAATATAATATAGTGTCGCACAAGAGAGTTTCGACACCAACTGAACATGACGTCGGATTTACGAAGCCTACGTCGCTTTTAAACCGACGTAAACATTTAATGTCGCTTATAACCGACACAAATTTTAATAATTTTAAATACTGGCGTCGCTTTAAATAAAACAGTGTCGCTTTTAAGCGACATAAATAATAGGTGTCGCATAGAAGCGACACTAATTGTGGTTTTTATATATTTTAAAGCCTGCGTCAGTTTTTTTTTTATATTTTAAATATTGCGTCGGTTCTGAGCGACATATATTTTATTTTTAAAAATATTTTGAAACCTAGTGTCGGTTGTAAGCGACAGATTGATGCTCTTCATATACTCTCCCGTGTGTTTTCCTCTTCTTCTCTTTCATTTATCTCATTCCCTTTTCTTTCACCTTCCCGTGTCCTCTTTCCTCTTCTTCTCTTGCATTTATCTCAGATTTGCAAGCCTCTTCTTCTCTTGCATTTATCTCATTCCCTCTTCAGATTTGCAAGTTCATTCTTCACAATAGTAAGTTTTTCTTGCTTGTAATATTTTTATTTTCTCCTCTTATGTTTAATTTTTAGTTACAATTTTTTTTGTAGGGAATTTATTTGAGCTGGTTCAGTACATAAAGAAGTGATCGACGACGGAATTATTCCATAATTCAGGTTTATATCACTAAATTCTTTAATTTTTCAATTGTATATTGCACAAGTTTATTTATTTAAAAATTGTAATTTAAGTAGTTAGATAAATTTCTACTATTTTTGTTAAATTAATTAATATTTAGTCGAATTAATTAATTTTGACACTTGAATTGTTATGAGAAAATAGAATGAATAATATTTATTAGCATTTAGGTTAAATTAACAATATTAAATATATCATAAACTTATAATATTGAGTAATATAAGAATATATTATGTTAAATTAATTTCTTTTGTTGTTATTTTAATTTGTTGTTATTTTGATAATTTTTTGTTGTTATTTACTAGAATGGATTAGATGAGAATAATTTGAATTGTTATGAGAAAATGGAATGAATAATATTTATAAGCATTTAAGCATTTATGTTAAATTAACAATATTAAATATAACATAAAATTATAATATTGAGTAATATAAGAATATATTATGTTAAATAATTTTTTTTTGCAATTTGAATTTTTATGAGAAAATGGAATGAATAATATTTATAAGCATTTAGGTTAAATTAACAATATTAAATATAACATAAACTTATAATATTTAGTAATATAAGTATATATTATGTTAAATTAATTTTTTTGGCAATTTGAATTGTTATGAGAAAATAAAATGAATAATATTTATAAGCATTTATGTTAAATTAACAATATTAATATAACATAAACTTATAATATTTAGTAATATAAGAATATATTATGTTAAATTAATTTTTTTTGCAATTTGAATTGTTATTAGAAAATGGAATGAATAATATTTATAAGCATTTATGTTAAATTAACAATATTAAATATAACATAAAATTATAATATTGAGTAATATAAGAATATATTATGTTAAATAAATTTTTTTTTTGCAATTTGAATTTTTATGGGAAAATGGAATGAATAATATTTATAAGCATTTATGTTAAATTAACAATATTAAATATAACATAAACTTATAATATTTAGTAATATAAGAATATATTATGTTAAATTAATTTTTTTTTGCAATTTGAATTGTTATGAGAAAATGAAATGAATAATATTTATAAGCATTTATGTTAAATTAACAATATTAAATATAATTTTTGCCCTGTAATTGTTATTTTGATAACTTTTGGTTGTTATTTACTAGAATGGATTAGATGAGCATAATTTTTATAACTTTTTGTTGTTATTTTAATTTATTTTTACTATAATAGGTGTTGAAAATTAAAAGATTGCAATCGTGATAGAGTTCGAGGGTTGAAAGATTGAAATTGAAAATTCTATTAGTTATGCCTACATGATAGGGATTGCAAGATTGTAGGCATCTTAGTGTCAACGTAATATTGTGCCCTCGTAAAGTGGTAAAACATGGATAAGAGTTGGTTGACGATACCTCGAAATTTAGAAGCGTATACAGCTGGAATTAATTCGTTCTTGGATCAAGCAGTTGCAAATGGTGTTGGTCCTGATAAGTTTAGATGTCCTTGCAAAAGATGTTGTAATCGATATACTTTTGTGAGGAACACTATTATTGAACATCTCATATTGTATGATATGGATAAAGATTATAAAAATGCTTGCTGGCGACATCATGGCGAGCAAAACATTGGAGAGCAAAATGTGGCAATTAGAGAAGAAGAAACAGTAGATGAGGTGATTGGCATGCATGATTTTCTTAATGATGTATTTGTCCAACCGTTAACAGAAGAAGGTGTTGGGCCGTCTACTGAACCTTCTATTGGGGAAGGGCGTCCAGAAGAGGTGGAGACTTTTTTTAGGTTGCTTGAAGAGGCAGATCAAGATTTGTGGCCAGGGTGTAAGGAGTTTAAGAAATTGGAAGCAGTTGTAAGACTGTATCAGATCAAGTGTTTAGCGGGAATGCCAGACGAGATCTTCACAACTTTACTGGAGTTAATTAAAAGAATGTTGCCTGAAGGGGATTGTTTGCCTGAATCTTGTTATAAGGCAAAAAAACTTATAAATGACTTAGGTCTGACGTATGTGAAAATTGATGCATGTCCCAATGATTGCATGATCTATTGGAAAGATACTTCGGATTTGACCGTGTGCTCGGTTTGTGGTGAATCAAGATATAAAATTGCCAACACAGCGGATAGGTCGAAAAAAAATATCGCAGCTAAGGTTATGTGGTATTTTCCTTTAAAACCACGATTGCAACGATTTTTTATGTCAAAGCATACAGCTGAACATATGAGGTGGCATGCAATTGAATGTCCTAAGGATGAGTTTATGAGACATCCTTCAGATTCTCCAGCATGGAAGCATTTGGATAATTTATATCCGGATTTTGCGTCAGAAATTCGAAATGTCCGATTAGGGTTGGCCAGCGATGGATTTAATCCTTTTGGAAAAATGAGGAATGATCATAGCACATGGCCTGTGGTGCTTTCTGTTTACAATTTGCCGCCTTGGATGTGCATGAAGCAACCAAATTTGTTGTTGTCTCTTTTAATACCAGGACCGCGCAGTCCTGGTAAAGATATTGATGTATACATGCGTCCACTGATTGACGAGTTGAATGAGTTGTGGGAGGTGGGCACTCCAACTTATGATGCGTATTCCAACCAAAGTTTTACAATGAAGGCTGCTGCCTTATGGACTATAAGTGATTTTCCGGCTTATGGAATGTTGTTAGGATGGAGTACACATGGCTATAAAGCCTGTCCACATTGCATGCATGATAAAGAATCTATTTACTTGCCGGCGAGTCGTAAAATTTGTTATATGGGGCATCGACGCTTTCTTGAAGATAATCATAGGTTTCGAAGGCAAACCACAACTTTTAATGGTCGTCGAGAGCATCGTAGTGCACCAAGGCAGTGGACTGGTTTACAATGTCTCGAAGAACTTTGTACATTGAGATTTACTTTTGGAAAACCAAAGAAAAATGTTTCAGTTGGGCAACGCAGAAAAAGAACTTCGAGCAGTACAAGTGGTAACAGTCAGTGGAAGAAGAAATCTATTTTTTATGAACTACCTTATTGGAGGCATCTGTTGATTAGACACAATCTTGATGTTATGCATATCGAGAAGAATATATGTGACAGTGTGGTGGGAACATTGTTAGGTATAGAAAAGTCTAAAGATGGATTGGCTGCACGTGCAGATCTTGAAGTCTTGAACATAAGACGCAGTCAACACCCACGTAGGGAAGGAAATAGAACATTTCTACCTCCAGCTTTGTTCACGTTGAAAAGAGAAGAAAAAACTGCGTTTTGCAATGTGTTGTCTACTATTCGGGTCCCCGATGGATATTCATCAAATTTATCGCGATGTGTGCATGTGAATGAACGAAAAATACATGGGTTGAAAAGTCATGATTGCCATGTTTTAATGCAGCAGTTACTCCCGCTTGCAATACGCCCGGTTTTGCCTAAAGCTGTTACTATGGTATTATTAGAGTTAAGTGCAATTTTCAGACAGTTGTGTAGTAAGAAGGAGTCTGAGGAAGGATTCAAGGAACTGAGTTCAAGAATTGCCTTGACATTATGTCAACTTGAAAAAATATTCCCTCCTGCATTTTTTGATATAATGGTGCACCTTCCAGTTCACTTGGCAGAAGAAGCAGCTCTTGCAGGGCCTGTTCCCTATAGATGGATGTATCCAATTGAACGGTAATTAATAAATTTTTAAATTTTTTTTACAATTGTAGTCATAACTTTAATTTATAATTATAATTGTTTATGTTTCGTTTATAATTATAGGTATTTGCAAACGTTGAAGCGCTATGTTCGTAATAAGGGTCGTCCTGAAGGTTCTATTGCTGAAGCATATTTGGTGGATGAGTGTTTGTCCTTCTGTTCCATGTATCTTAGAGGTGTCGAGTCTCGTCGTACCCGTAGAGGCCGAAATGAAGATGGTATTGGACGTGGAGTGTCTGGTGGGTTATCAATTTTTGACTCCAAAGGATGTTATATGGGTTCAGGAGAAAATGTGGAGCTCGATCTAAATGTTCTTGATCAATGCCATAGATACATTCTAAATAATTGTGATGAAGTGAACCCATTTAGAAGGTAAGAACGTTTAATCATACGTTTTAATGTTTTATTGATTTTCTTAACTTTGAAAAATTAATTATCTAAATTTGGACATAATTGTGTAGCCAACATGAGGAATTCTTGAAAACTAAACATCGTCGAGAAAGGTTAACTATGCGACAAATTAAGGAGCTAAGCAAGAAAGAATTTCCAGAATGGTTCAAGCAACATGTGAGTTGATATAACAATCACATTATTTATTTATTGTTTTGCATTTTAATTATAACATGTTATAGTTATTATGTCAATTTTTATCTTCATACTTATTACAGATGAATTCAAGCTATCATGCTAATGACACGTTGATATCTCAAGACTTGCATTGGCTAGCTAATTATCCTGGTAGGGTTGTGAGTAGATATAAAAGTCACATTGTTCATGGATTTAGATTTCGTATAAAATATGTGGATGATAAGCATAAGAATCAAAATTGTGGTGTCTTTGTACCTGCAAATGTTCCTGGAGCAATTGGACAAGTGAATTGTTATGGCAGTGTTGTAGATATGTTCGAGGTTAAATATTGTGGTCCTACTGAGGCAGGAGATAGGGGTCGAGCTGTGATGTTATTTAAGTGCGAATGGGTTAATAGTGAAAGTCCACGAGGAATGAAGACCGATCAATATGGATTTACTATGGTGAATTTCAATCAATTGGGATTTAAAGAGGGTCCTTTCATACTAGCATCACAAGCATTACAAGCATTTTACGTGGAGGACACAATTGAAAAAGATTGGCACGTAGTTGTTCGAACCCAGCCGAGGGATTTGTTTGACGTACTACAGGATAGTGATGCAATTGAGGATTATGCCATACCGAACTTGGATGATCGAATTCTTGACAATGAAAATTTCCATACAAGGGTTGGCGTGGAAGAGACTCCTTTTCTTGAATCATTAGCGTTGCCTACCGAGTTCGTTAATCATGCCAATGTCGACGATGAGGTATCAGATGATGACGTGGAATAAATATGTTAATTATTTTATGTATTAATTATACTATCTTTCATTTCGTATGTTATGACTTATGATATCTTATTGTAAAATTATATTTCTGTTTTTTATTAAGTATTATATATAAGTTAAATCTTTATTTTAAATATTGGGTTATACTTTTTTTTTTTAGCTTGTTTTCTGTCGGTTTTAACCGACGGCATATGTCATCTGCGTCGGTTTAATTGAAATATTTTGGCGCGACATTTGACTTTTCCAGTTGGCGTCGGTTTTAACCGACGCAAACTTTGATTATTTCGACGCAATGAAAGCTTATTTCGACACAGCTTGTCATCTTACGTCGATTTCATCCGACGCAATGTTAGTCTATTTCGACGCAAGGTAAAAACCTGAATTACATGTATTATTGCGAAAAAAGGATGATTATTTTTTCTTATTTGCAGTTCAAAAAACTTTTGAGTTGTGAATTACACAATTTTTTTTTATTTAACAATTTTAAACTTCTAAAAACTATAATAATTATATATATATAAATATTAAATTCTTTTATTCGAGATCGCATACGCAAAAAATTGGAAAAAAAAAACATTCTGAGATAAAGTTACGGCAAAAACTTATTCGACGGTTATTAACGAAAACTCACGATTTAACGGTTATTTTAACTCCGATTTTGATGATTTTTTTTTCTTATTTGCAGTTCAAAAAACTTTTGAGTTGTGAATTACACAATTTTTTTTATTTAACAATTTTAAACTTCTAAAAACTATAATAATTATATATATATAAATATTAAATTCTTTTATTCGAGATCGCATACGCAAAAAATTGGAAAAAAAAAACATTCTGAGATAAAGTTACGGCAAAAACTTATTCGACGGTTATTAACGAAAACTCACGATTTAACGGTTATTTTAACTCCGATTTTGATGATTTTTTATATGTACACTCCTTCACCCTATATGAATACAGTGAATGATTTCGATCGTCAATTTGAAATATTTACATTAGTGGATACCACAAAATCTTATGTTATACTTAATGAAAGTATGAATAAACTCTTTAAGTGTTAGTGAATCTATCGTTTTGATGGAATACGAATTCTACGAAACTAATTTCGACGATCCAACCGTCAAACATGTTTGTATATAATTCGAGATCGCATACGCAAAACATTGGAAAAAAAAAACATTCTGAGATAAAGTTACGGCAAAAACTTATTCGATAGTTATTAACGAAAACTCACGATTTAACGGTTATTTTAACTCCGATTTTGATGATTTTTTATATGTACACTCCTTCACCCTATATGAATACAGTGAATGATTTCGATCGTCAATTTGAAATATTTACACTAGTGGATACCACAAAATCTTATGTTATACTTAATGAAAGTATGAATAAACTCTTTAAGTGTTAGTGAATCTATCGTTTTGATGGAATACGAATTTTACGAAACTAATTTCGACGATCCAACCGTCAAACATGTTTGTATATAATTCGAGATCGCATACGCAAAAAATTGGAAAAAAAAAACATTCTGAGATAAAGTTACGGCAAAAACTTATTCGACGGTTATTAACGAAAACTCACGATTTAACGGTTATTTTAACTCCGATTTTGATGATTTTTTATATGTACACTCCTTCACCCTATATGAATACAGTGAATGATTTCGATCGTCAATTTGAAATATTTACACTAGTTATACTTAATGAAAGTATGAATAAACTCTTTAAGTGTTAGTGAATCTATCGTTTTGATGGAATACGAATTCTACGAAACTAATTTCGACGATCCAACCGTCAAACATGTTTGTATATAATTCGAGATCGCATACGCAAAAAATTGGAAAAAAAAAACATTCTGAGATAAAGTTACGCAAAAACTTATTCGACGGTTATTAACGAAAACTTACGATTTAACGGTTATTTTAACTCCGATTTTCATGATTTTTTTATATGTACACTCTTTCACCCTATATGAATACAGTGAATCATTTCGATCTTAAGAGTTGAAATTTTTTTTTTTAGTGGAATGTTTTAATGTGAAAAGTCATCTTTTTTTTTTTGGGTTACACAACTTACACATAACGTACCATAAGTTGTGTACGTACCAAAATAATGATAATACAACGTAATAATAACTTGGTACGTACTAAATAAAAAATTGCATAACGTACCAAAATAAAAATACATACCTAGATTAATACAAATTGGTACGTTATATTAAATATTTGTGCATGTTATCTTTCATAATTGTATGTTAATATGATGTTTATATGTTATTATAATTTAATACAACAAATTATTTGAATAAGAAAAGTTCATTTTAAACGAATTATGATAAGATAAGATAGGAAGTTTGTGATGATTTTAGAATATTTATAATATTATTTTATGAACTAGTTGGTTAATTATTTACAATAAAAATCATATTTCTTAATTAAAAGTTATAGATGTTTGATTAAAAACATTCAAATTTATGACATCTATATCAAAATGATCTTAAAATTATATTTCTGTTTTTCATTCAGTATTATGTATAAGTTAAATTTTATTTATTATAATATTATATGAAATAACATAACTACTTATTTATTAATTTTATTTATTATAATATTATTTACAATAAAAATCATATTTCTTAATTATATGAAATAACATAACTACTTATTTATTATAATAGTATATGTTATTATATGAAATAACATAACTACTTATTTATTAATTTTATTTATTATAATATAATATGTTGGGCGGGAATTTTCCCGGTCTTTTTACACGCACGGGGAAATGGGTTGGAAATTTTTTTAAAGCACTGTTAGAGTTAGCGTCGGTTTAAACCGACGCAATATTATCCTATTTCGACGCAAGCATTTAATATTTCGACGCAAGCGTCGGTTTAAAACGACGTAATCATTTATTATTTCGACGCAAGCATTTAATATTTCGATGCCTCGGTTCATTCGCACGTCCAATTCCGAGACCATTGTCTGTGTCAGTATAACGTCGGTTTTAACCGACGTAAAGTGTGTGATATTTCGACGCTATGTAAATCTGTCAGAATAGTGTCGGTTTCAACCGACGCAATATTATCCTATTTCGACGCCAGTATCCTTGCTGTCAAAAATGTGTCAGGCTAGGCTACGTGTACCGAGGTCGAGTCAGAGGGTCTGTCGCTTTTAAGCGACGTAAATAGGTCATATTTCGACGCTAAGGTTTTTCCCGTATTTAAAGTTCTGCATCATCCCCTTTTCCTTTTGTTTCCATTATCACTCTCGCATATCACTCTCATTTCACTCCCTCTCCCTCTCCCTCTCGCTCTCCCTCACCTTCTCTCATTTCACTGTGATTCCTTGACTTATCTATGGATTGTGGTAGTGATCATCAACGGTCTAAGGAACTCGAAGGTGGATGTTTTTACATATTATTCTTAGTTTTTTTTTTTGTTTTTTTTTTTTTGGTGTGTTTTAATTGTTGTTTTTTTATGAACAAGGAACATCTCAACGGAGGCGAGGACCGTCTGTTCCCAAATGGAGGAAACAGCTTTGTTTGTTTGATATGTCCGGAAAATGCGTTAGTGATAATGCTAGTGCATTTTCGAAATATGTGGCATCAGAGGTTAGAGACCCCAGAAATTTCCCATTGGCGAAGCATTGGCGTACGATTAAGGATGAAGATAAGGAAGTTTTCTGGGAAAGAATAAAGGTATTGTTATTTTTATTTTTATTTGAAAATAAAAAAATAATTCAATTATGGGAATAATGTTTGACTTGGTTGATTTGGTTTTTTTTTTTATGGACGTAGGGAAATATTTGTTTTGAAGATGCAGATATACCAAAAATGCCTTTGATCAGCTATATGACGCTTAAGGTAGCGGGGCATGCACATAAAGAGTTTAGAAATAAGTTTAAAAAAAAATATTATACCGAAAGAGCAGCTGGGGAGCGTTGCCAGCCACCTCCTGATGTGAATCCTATCCAGTGGGGTAATTTGCTGGCATACTGGAGTAGAGATAAAACAAAGGTAATCGTTATGTAGTTTATTTCGATATAACTATAAATTTGTCTAATAAATTTTTTTTGTTTATTTTTAGGAGGTTGCTGAAAAAAAATAAAATTAATCGGAAAAAGAAAACGATGAACCACACTACTGGTACAAAATCTTTTGCAAGAAAGCGGCAAGAATATGTATGGATTGTACAATTTGAATAAGTTTTATTTTAAATACTTTATAGTTATAAATTTTAATTTTAATGAGGTCTGCTTAAAATTGTTTGTGTTAAATTTTTTTATTTGTGAAGAGGAAGAAGCATGGGAAAGAAGCAGATCCTGTAACTTTTTTTCGTGAATGTCATACACGAAAAAATGAAACATGGATTGATGAAACATCGGAGCATACAGGGGTAATTTATTTTACTGTGTTAGTATTCATTATTATAAATTTTTATTATTTATAGCTTAATTTTATGTTTTACTATTGATTTTTTTTTTAAAATTGTAATGCAAGGCAACAATGGAGACCAATCTCCAAACTTTGATTCAGTCGGGCCAAGAGGATAGTGAAGATCTTAGGACCCGAGTGTATGTTGATACAATGGGTCCTGAGAAGTATAATAGAGTCAGAGGATACGGTCACGGGGTGACTCCTGATATGGTGTCATATGCGTCTTCTTCATCTTCTACATCAATTTCCTCCAAGAGGTCGTCTAACAGTGCAATGGCATTGCTAAAGACTCAAAATAATGAGTTGAAAATGACGAATGAAAATAACCATAAACGGATTTCGGACCTAGAGAACAAGCAAAGTCAGATGATTGCGTGGCTTTTCCAAAGATTTCAGCCACATCCACAAGCACCGTATAGCCCGGGAACCCAACAGTCAGGCCAGAGTCAGCCACCTCCTCCTCCTCAACAGTCGGGTCAAAGTCAGCCACCTCCTGCACATCCGTATGCTGGCCATACTCAGCAACCTTCATATCCTATGCCATACATGCAGCCCCCTATGCAGCCCCCGACATACATGCAACAGCCGCCTATGCCATGCATGCAGCAGCCTTCCATGCCTTACATGCAGGAGCCGCCTTATCAACTGCCAGTATATCGACCCGAGATGGCTGCTCCTAGTGGATTTTGTCCTGAATTTCCAGCTGGGGGGTTTTCTGAAATGCTTGCGGGTGTTGGATTTGATGTAGACTTGACGAGGATGTTGGCATCAGATAGAGGATCTCAAGGACGAGAAGGATCTGTGCCACGTTCCGGCACAGATTCGGCTACGTAGTTTTTGTTTATTTGGTTCGTTTTCTTGTCGGATAAATATGACACTTTAATCGTTCTATCTTTTTGTTTTTTTATGTTACGTTTGTAATGTCGGATTTGGAAGTTGTTACGACGGATAAGTTTTTGTATATTAAGTGGAACGTTGGATGTAAAATATTTGCGTATTTTGGTACTATTTTTCTTGTTAATTATTTTCATTAATGTTTATTTTGGCCTTATAATTTATTATTGTAATTATATAAATTTTGTCTGTTATAATTAATTGAAGACGAAAGTTAACTTTGTCAGTTGTTTTTTATTATTATTAACAAAGGTGGTGTCGGCTAAGACCGTTATTAGTTTTGCATATTTTATTTATTTAATTGGTATTTGACGTCGGATTATGGGATATTTAATTGATTTCATTTTATGTCGATGTCGTTTAAAAGCGACAGTAGGTTGCATATTTTACAATTAAATTGTTAATGAACGTCGCTTTAAGGTGTACGTGTACGTCGCTTTAAACCGACGTAAGGTGTATATGTATGTCGCTTTAAAGCGACGCTATGTAGTGGCGCTTTAGAGCGACGGTGTTTAGTGGCGCTTTAAGCCAAGAAAGCGACGCTAATGCCTTTTCGTGACGCTAGCAATAGTGTCGCTTTGAAAATGCGACATTACATTGTTTTATGTCGGATTTTTGCAATATTTCCGACAGAAAATCATATTTCTCGTCGGTTTTGGTTCCAACGGTGATAGTATATATTGTAGTAGTGTCATATAGGAGCTTCCCTCTTTCTACATATAGTACAGCTTACATGCTTACTCTTAGATTGTTGTAGTGACTAGTGACTGATTGAAATACTATTGAAATTTTGAACAAACACAGGAAATGGCAGTTTAATGCCATTACTGTTCAAGGACCAAAAAATAAATATTTTGGCAAAAATACTGATGTTTCTGTATGACTAGCAAATGGCGGTAATAACAAATACTGATACGTTATGCAGGCTCCCATAAACATCATGGTCGCCGTGGAGCAACACATGGTGTTGAGGATCTTGATGGCTCTCCAGTTGCAGGTGAAGGGAAGCATTCGAAGAGAGGCTATGGCTCCCATGAGGTGCTTGTTTTTCAGCATACTGCATAACTTGTGTTCAATATCTTGTCTTTTATTCGTTCTGTAATAGGCTCTTAAACTTTTACTTTAATGTGTCTGCAGAAACAAGTGTGGGTTCAGAAGTCAAGTTCTGGCGCCTAAGGATTTTCTTTTTGTTAAATTGGTAAGCACAATCGTATATCCATCATCATCTGAATTATCCTGCTTTCATTCTTTTCTACACAATGGATTATTGATAGTCAGTAAAGAGTCGATACATTGAAAAAGAGTGGTACCAGTTACTGATAAGAGAGAAACTAAGCTCAGGTGGTAGGAGCATATTGCAAGAAATTGAGAAAAGAGGGAAACAGCTCTTCTTATAAGAGGTTTAAATCGGGATTTGTCTTTTTATAAACAACGTAAATTGGTTTCTGTTTATGACTTTGCAGTGTGATGTTTGGCTACTTCAACCTTGAGAGTGACTTACCAAAAAGGAAAAAAAAAGAACCTTCAGAGTGAGCATGTACCAGTGCCCTGAAGCTGTCTGCTTTTTTGGGGGACAGATTACGAGTTGTAAACAAAGCGTCGGCAGCATTGAAAGATGTTTCATTTGGAAGGCCATACGGAGTGATGGAGACACAGGTATATAAAGATAGCACGGATTTGAAGAACCTTCCAAGTTTGTTGGTGAAGGCATGGAAATAGGAGGGGAAAGGAAGAATATTAAAAGACATCAGCATCATTAAGGTATATAGCACAGTTTTTATCACAGGGTGCCCCACCAATGGGTTCCTCCCAGAAGAGTTACGGACAGCCCTCGTCCTTCACTGGTTATCAGGATATTTAGGTATTTATGTGATAGATGGTTGTCGTCCATTAGTATAACTGTAAATATGAAAGCCGGGCACCATATGCGGCTTCACGGTTTATTTCTTATGTATCTATGCCCTGTTGCGAGCAGTGTAGCATCTGCCACCGGTTAGTATTGTAAGGCCCTGGAGTTTTCTCCGATACTCTGATTGCGGGCTTGCTTCGAATGGAAAGACAACTCGAGCCATTTTGCAGGTGATGGCCGGGCGAGTGACTGATTGATTGGGTCTATGTCATGGCAGTGTTTCACCTTGTTTTAACGGAGACATTGTTCTGAGTGGAGATTGCTGGAATATAGTCGGTTCGTTTGCTCTCTTTCTCTGTCTGTCTCTCTGAAAAAATGGCTTCCGACCATTTTTGCTACGGCAAGTGGGAGGGCCGCGTGAAGCCCGACCATCGGGCCGAGGAGCCTCTAGGGCATACGTCATGACAGAGAGTTGGAATGCAACGTTGGTGATTGGAATTGTATATTTCGAATTCTATATATGCATGTTATGGCAATTGGTTTTCGAGGTAGCGGAACTGTATAGGAAACACTAACGCTCGTTTGGTGTGAATATTTATTTTATGAACTGCTTAAAGTTTTTACCAATTGGACTTTTTATTTTCTGCTATCGTAAGACGGCTAAAGTAAGATGAGAGCAAAACGGTTAAGGTGGTTTAAACACATGAACTGAAAATATAAAGATGTTCTGATTAGAATATGTGATTATGATACGGAAGCTTAAGATAAAAAGGGTAGACAAAGACTTAGGAAGGTTTGGAAAGAGACTACAAGAAAAGATGTAGAATACCTGAAGTTAACGGAAGATTTGGTGCAAAATCGAGTGCATTGGCGTTCTAGGATTCACTTAATGAGATAAGACTTCGTTGTTTGTAAAAAGGCTGAAATATTAATCTTTAGTAGGACTAGAACAAACTAGTTATTGTTGGAAGGAAAGTGATTTTCGCCCTCTTTCTCTAAGTGCACAAGGAGAATGTTGGAATCACATGTCTCACGTTGGGAAGGCGAAAAATGAGAGATTTGTAAGCTTTAGTTCTTAGCAACATAATCAGATGAATAGAATTTTGAAAAAGGTTAATGCCAGAGACCAATAATGCACTTGTGTTAAATTCAGAAAACTCAATAAACAAAATTTTCAATTCTTTTTGTTTTATGAACGGTAACATTAGTGGGTTAAAATATTAGCTACTTGGGGAAGGAGGATTAGTGAGAATCGAACTTGCACCAGGTACATAGACATGGTTGCTTTCCGCATTACGGTAAAGCGCCATCTACATCCAATTATAAAACATAAAAAAGAGCAAAAAATCAAGAACCAATTCTAAGTTTTACTCCCACAAAGGACAGGAAAGTGAAGAAATGGAATGCTCACATCTTTGAGCAGTGATAATGCTCATCACTTGATTAATTATCGTTAGATAAATTCAATTTAATCTATTTATTACACAAATATCAAAATTTAAACTGCAATCAAATGAGGCGACGAGCAAAAATATTACTTTCTGGAATGGAGTTGAGTTTTGGTGATGGATAAACCCATAAATAAAACAAGGGATGGAGGTTGGAAGTGGAAGTAGGGCTCAGAAATTGATGACGTGGCTAGCTACAAAACACCAAGTCCTACTCTCTTCTTTACCAACCAAGCAAAGTTTTAGTTGGAACTGAAAACTGAGATTGCAGGAGGAACTCTCAAGGCTCCAAAATATTTTGACAATGGCATTGGCAGCATTTCCAAATACTACTCTTCAGTTTTTCCAACCTCATCTCTCTCCTTCCACCTTGCAATCCTCAACGGTCAGAAATCATCCTGTTTTGGCGCGAAGTTCCGTCGGACAGGCCCCCTCTTCTTCCACTGGCGCTGGCGCTGCCTCTCTCCAAGACAACAAATCTTTCTCAGGTAACTCTCTCTCTCTCTCTCTCTCTCCGTGTGGGATAAGTAACGCGCATCATCTCATCTTTAGAAAACTACTGAATCCCCACTGATCTTCTTCCCTAACAACAACAGTTTAACCCTTTAACGCTATCGTTTGTCCAAAAAAAAAGAAAATAACTACTGAACCTGTTGTGCAGGGAAGGCAGAGGCTGATGTTGTAGTCATTGGAAGTGGAATCGGGGGATTGTGTTGCGCGGGGCTTTTGGCTAGGTACCAGCAAGATGTTCTTGTCTTAGAGAGTCATGATCTGCCTGGGGGTGCTGCTCATTCATTCGAGATTAAAGGCTTTCAGTTTGACTCTGGCCCCTCTCTGTTCTCCGGATTTCAGTCCAAGGGCCCTCAGGCTAATCCTCTTGGACAGGTCAGTTGTTCCTTCTACTAATTTTTCTTTGCTTTCTCTTTTCTTTTCACTGCTCGTTATGACAAGGAGGACTTATTCGTGTTCCGTATTTCAGGTTCTTGATGCATTGGGGGAGGCAATTCCTTGTGCGAGTTATGATTCATGGATGGTCTACTTACCTGAAGCTGAATTTCTATCACGCATTGGTCCCACAGAGTTTTACAAGGTCGAATCTTGTTGTGAATTGTACATGTTTCATTACTTTAACCTTAATTTGGCCTGTCTTATGCTGATTTATTATTGCTTACTTATCTCTCGCGAATTCTCCGGCGAGGATGCAAGTTTCTCCTGAAACAATGAGCAATTCGTAGCTAATCATTAGTCAATAAACTTGCATGTTGGTAGATTTTTCTTCGCATCTCCTTTGTTGCATCTATCTAGCCTCTTTTTAATCATTAGTTTGTCCCATCGGTAATTCGCTGAGAATTTTACAGTCAGATTCACTAGGTTTGGTTTTTTCCGTCCTTCCAGGACCTCGAGAAGTATGCAAGTCCAAATGCTGTTCGAGAGTGGAAAAAACTTCTTGTGAGTACCATCAGTATATATCTTGATTTTCTGCAGTTCTCTTTTGGGTTACCTCTCATATGAAAAGTGAAACTCTTCTACAGGATGCCATTCTCCCGTTGTCTGCAGCTGCAATGGCTCTGCCTCCGCTTTCCATCCGAGGGGATTTAGGTGTTCTTTCCACTGCTGGAGCTAGATATGCTTCCTCTCTCTTGAAATCTTTTGTTGAAATGGGACCGCAGGGAGCACTTGGTGCCACAAAGCTTCTCAGACCATTCTCAGAAATCGTTGACTCATTGGAACTGAAAGATCCCTTTATACGTAACTGGGTGGACCTTCTGGCTTTCTTGCTTGCTGGGGTGAAATCTAATGGTATACTTTCAGCAGAGATGGTAACTAATATGCATTAAGTCCTACATAAATTATTTGGGTTTGTTATAAGTGTATATATATGCTGTGCTCGAAGCTTGTATAGTGGTCTGTACTTGTTTTCCAACTTGTTACAAGACGTTGTCATGTCACTAGAGCATTGAATAACACTTTTGTTCTCCGATTTTTCAGATTTACATGTTTGCAGAATGGTATAAGCCAGGTAGCTGTCTCGAGTACCCTCTGCACGGAAGTGGTGCAGTTGTTGATGCTCTTGTCCGGGGAATGAAGAAATTTGGTGGGCGTATTTCTCTAGGAAGTCACGTAGAAAAGATTGTTGTCGAAAATGGTCGAGCAGCAGGAGTCAAGTTGAGAAGCGGTCAAGTGAGTAAATTATGTGTGATAAAATAAACTTTTGAAGTCTTTGAAGTGAATTATATGTAGTTTATGTGTTAACATTCGAACAAACGTTTACGCTGCAGTTTATACGTGCAAAAAAAGCAGTTGTTAGCAATGCATCTATGTGGGACACTCTAAATCTATTACCTAAGGAAGTTGTTCCAAAGTCATTTCTCGACAGGACTAAGACGACCCCCCAATGTGAATCGTTCATGCATCTTCATTTGGGATTCAATGCAAAGGTGAGTGATCTGATCGAGAAGCTGACATGAGTAGTAACATGATCCCGACTCTCTCTCTCTCTCTCTAGGATCACCCTGCACATATCATAGCTACAATGATCTGAACTAACTTACGAAACTATTGCCTGCAAAGCTCCTGGTGTTGTATAAAACCTTGTAGTTCATTTCATAAATCATAGGTTGTTTAATATGTGTTCGAAATCCTGCTCATCAACCAGGACATACGCGAGGACTTGGGGATTCATCACATAGTTGTTAATGACTGGGATAGAGGAGTAGATGCCGATCAGAACGTTGTTTTGATATCTGTACCTAGCGTACTAAGTCCAGATCTTGCACCACCGGGGAAACATGTGTTGCATGCTTATCTTCCTGGAACTGAACCCTTTGATTTGTGGAAAGGATTGGACCGTAAAAGCTCTGCATACAAAGAGCTCAAAGCTGAAAGATCCGAGGTACGTGCATATGCTTTCTTGTCATTCGATTTATTTATTCTGCAGCCGTTAAAATTACTAAAACAAGTACAATCCAGTTGCGAACTTACAGCCACATGCTCAATCGTCGAATTCAAAGAAGACAGAACAAGAGAATATATAGTGCAGCCCTACAAAAACCGAAAAAACCAAACATAGTCCTAATGCGAACATATAAACTCAACCGAGTTATATATACACCAACTTCCAAAAAAGCATGTTGATAGTGTATAATTAATAGATCAAATTCGATTTCCGCTATGGTTTCTCAAAACTTCATTGATCTGCTGAGACTAGTGAAACGTTACATGAGTAAAATGTCATAATCTGAATTACAAGAAAGTGAAGAAACACGAGGACATATTCCTCGGTTCCTTCCAAACATGTGTCGACTGCATTGCTTATGATTAATCACTTGTAATCCAGGTTATGTGGAGAGCCGTGGAGCGCGCAGTTGGTCCTGGATTTAGCCGTGAGAAATGCGAGGTGAAGTTAGTCGGATCTCCATTGACACACCAGAGGTTTCTTCGAAGGAACCGAGGAACGTATGGTCCAGCAATAGAAGCCGGTAAAGGGTCCTTCCCGGGGCATTCAACTTCCATCCCTCAGCTTTATTGTTGTGGTGACTCTACATTTCCCGGCATTGGAGTCCCTGCAGTTGCTGCCAGCGGTGCCATTGTAGCCAACTCACTAGTTTCTGTGTCTCAACACTCTCAACTTCTTGATGCCATTGGAATTTGAATTTTCTTATTAACTTTTTTTGTAACATTTCTCAGAGTTTTATTTGTCTTTTACACACTTTTGGTTTGTCTAATTTCTTCCTCTGAGAAATGTGTTCTACTGCTACACATTATGAATGGATAATACAATATTATGTATCTACTATTGTATTCAAAGAAGAAAATGTGGCATCGTTTATGTAACTAAAGGGTTCATCTAATTTATTCTGTAAAAAGAAATGAAAATTTGAGGCAACTGATATGGAATGGGTTCACCTTTTTACCTTGATGCATGTCAAAAAATAAATACTTTATTGGATCAGATCCCGTTGTATTACTATATGTCTTTCTCCTACGTTTGGCATTATTACAATATCATCAAATTAACTTCAAAATTAGGGGTGGGCATCAAACTAGCCGAACAGATCGATCTGAACCATATTAGTCAGTTTGGTTTGATTTTGACCAAGAAAACGTCAAAAAATTTAAAAATCAAACCGAACCACCGAACCATTTTACTTTTGGTTTGGTTCAGTTTTGATACTTTTGAAAATGACCAAACCAAACTGAACCGATCATGTATCTTTTAATTATTAATTTATTTACTTTACACATGTTAATTTATTGTAGGTAATTTGGAGGCCTTACCATACACATTTATAAGTCTCAACACATTATAAGTTGTAATGACTATCAACATTTAGGAGATTTATATGTATTTTATTGACACATCACAACCCAGAAAGTCCACTAGGACTCTGAAGTCGAGTTGTGCTGGCCGACACCTGGAAGGTGACGAAGCCATAAAGTGTAGTGATGTGGAAAATGTGAATAAAATTTAAACCTAAAAGTGCCTAAACATCAAAGTGTGCTTGCGAGCGGGAGCGAACCCATCTCACACGTGACTTCAGAGCATAAGCAAATACAAAAGAACGGGCAAGAATTATACCGTCAACAGTAGCCACCAGACCAGAGATTCGCTAATAATCCTCGTCGATACGAACCTTAACAGCTAACCTGGAGGGGCGCAAAACAGAAAACGTGAGTGGGCAAAAACAAATACTTTCCAAAACCATTTTATAAAATCCATATATAACCCCTCGCTGTAAATCCAGTATAATTTTCCCAGAAAATAATACGTATATAAACTTATATACTAAAATCCCGTTTAGGAATCAAAACTCATTATCAAACTCAAGAATGGGCCATGTCGATATACTAACTCAGAAAATCATCATCAGGCAAGTAATATAAATCTAAGGTGTCCCTAGTGTCATGTCAGCCGGAGTCACCTCTAGTGACCTGTACGGCTGAATTTATAGCTCATCCATCATACTCAATCACTATCAATCATTATCCTGCACACGAGTCGGAACCACCTATAGTGGTCTGTACGACAGGCTAGGTGTATAATATTACGCTCAGTGCTACGATCACGTGAAGGCTGTGCGACGAATCGCGGGTCACCTACGAGTCGGAACCACCTATAGTGGTCTGTACGACAGGCTAGGCACCTGCCTTGGATCCAAGGTGAGCGTACGGTGCGTGAGGTGAACGATCACGTGAAGACTAGGCCCTACTCTGGCGGAGCACAAACACCCGAGGTGCAGGTGATGAGCTAAATCACAATCTATCATCATCTCAACCACTATTATCGTACTTACCTGACTTACCTGGCCGTCCTCGGTGTCGGAGCGAGATAAATGCAATCATAATCATATTTATAAACTATAATTGGCATACGACATGGCGATTCAATTATAAAATCAATTCAATTCGTAAATCAATCAAACTACGTTTCTGGGAAAAACGTCAATTATATATATATATATTGAAAACAAAAGCCCACTCACCTGGAGTCCACGCTACAGCCCCCTAGCACGACTCTCGAGACATCCCAAATGATCCCAAATGATCACCGCCTAGCATAAATGTCAATTCATGTCTCAGAATCTGTGCTGAGAGAATATGCAATTTATAATAAACGCATCCCTACGAATTTGATCCGGAAGATCCGTATCACGAATCTTTGATCCGTCACTTCCAATAATCCACATTAAGCTTCTAGAACAATACCCCAAAGTTTCGTTACGATCCAACGGTTGGATCTCCGCCAATTGCCAAAACCAAGTGGCGGTTAACGTTTTATTTACAAACTTACAATTCCAATTCGGGAAGATCCGTACGACGGATTCCCGATCCGTAAATTCTTGCATTCCTCAAATATTACATACTACCACATATTAAAGTTTGGTGACGATCCAACGGTTGGATCGTCAATTCATATTTTGACCTATTCCATAACCGTAACGAATTTAGGTCCTAACGACCAATCTACGTCAATCCATCATCAAAACTAATATCAAGGCATTGAATAATGCCTAAAAACATCATTGGCGGCCCTCGGGCCACGCGCCACCGCACGCGCCGCCGCGGGTGGCGGTTGGCCGCCCCCGAGTCGCCGGAAAATTCAACTTTCACTAAAAATTCTCAAACTTTCCAGAATTAAAGATCTCAATGAGTAGAACAACTTTCATACCTGTGAGAAAGTCCAATTTTGACTGGAAAGCCCTCAATTTTGTCACACCCGCCAAGAACCCTAGAAATGGGGTGTTCTCCAATTCGACTTCAATTCAATTCCGATGCTCCAAAAAATGATTGGGCTTTGTTCCTGGCTTCTAGGGAAGTATTTTGGTGTTGTTAATTGCATGAAAACGTTTCGGGATTGGAGGATTTCGAAAAACTTCCCCACCGCACCCACGGGTGCGTTTTCTCCATTTTGGGGATCAAATCTCACCAAATTTGAGATGAAAGGGATGGAAGGGAGGTTATGGAGGGGTTTCTAGGTGGTGGTGTGAGGCAATTCACCAGAAAAATGGGTGAAAACCGTCGGAAATCACCATGGGGGCCGATTGGGTCGCGGGTTGCCCAAAATGGGGTCCCGATCCCCCGTGTCTCTCACCTCTCCTTTCTCCTCCTTTCTTCTGTTTCCCATTGGGCACCCTCCCTCCTTTTCTCTCCTTGCTAAACCATCTCAGCCGCCCATTCCTCCTTCCTTTAAATCTGGGCCACACAAGTGGCACCCCAAATTTCTGGAACTTTCCCAAACAATTTTAAAAAGTATCAATTTTGCCCCCAACTTCAAACGTTAATAACTTCTTCGTTATAACTCCAAATTCGAATCCGTTTGCGCCTACGCGTCCGTAGCGACGAATACTATAAGAATATGCCAAAAAAGAATTTTAGGTGTCACTACGAGGCAGTCAACACCAATCGAAGTATGTGCCTCAAAGGGCATTTTCGTAAACTCGCTTATTAAAATTATAAAAATCATTATTTTCATGGACGGGTTGTCACATTTATGCTTATGTGAGGTTGTAATTAATAAATCGTTTTCTATCATGAGATTTTATTCAATTGAAACTTATTTTATTTGAATTGATGAAATTTTTATGTTCTGAAAAACTTAATCTTTCAGTCGAATTAGAATGTGTGAGATGTGTAGATGCTTAAAATATTAAAACTCTTGAAAATTTAAACATTTTTTTATTTATGTATCGAATAGGATTAAATAGACCGAACCAAACCGATCAACAATAGTTTAAATTGGGTCGATTTCAATAATGAAATTAGTCAAAATTGAATCCAACCAAACTATTGAATACTAGTTGATTCAGTTATATTTTTGGTGTTAAACCGAACAAACTGATCCGCGCCAACTCTAACAAAAACTGTGAGTATGTCGCCATCCAAGATTTTTAATTGCTTTGGATGAAGATAGGGAATGCAAAGAGATAATGCATGCAAGAATGATTATTAAGTTCCAAAAAAGTCAACATAATGGAAGGTAGAGGTCAGCCCCAATGATGCAGATGTTGACCCCACATTACATGCATTTTGATCGAGTGGTCCACTTCCATGCATATGCTTTTCTATTTTCTTATGTCAAAAGAAAATGAGGTGAGGAACCTATAGTGGTTAAGGCTTCCACAACTCATAGGTAAAACCTAACTACTAGTATATATCTGGTAAATAATTTATTCCGTTGGAATTACAATGCAATACGATTTTTTGTTAATTCAATTCTCTTAATTACATGATTAAATCTAGACCTGGCATTCGTGTCGTGTTTCATGTGTTCGTGTCGTGTTCGTGTCATACCCGATAGCTTAACGGGTCGTGTCGTGTAACACCCGTTAAAATAAACGGGTAAAATGACCCGACCCGATAATATTAACGGGTAATATGACCCGACCCGTTACCCGTTAAGAAAAATATATTTTAAACCAATAAATAATTAAATTAAAAACATAACACTTTTTTTAGTGAAAAAAAAGTTGCACACCCCAAAATAAGAGTCTAATGAAAAAACATTAGTGCATACTACAAAATACAAATGTTCAAAGATATGCAAAATGAAGAGAGTTATACTTAATGAAAGTATAAATAAACTCTTAAGTATTAGTCAATCTATCGTTTTGATGGGATACGAATTCTCTGAAACTAATCTCAACGATCACAACCGTCAAATTTGTTTGTATATGTTTTGAGATCACATCAGCAAAAAATCACAAAAAACAAACATTCAGAGATCAAGTAACGGGACAAAACTTTTCGACGGTTATAAACAAAAAATCACGATTTAACGGTTATTTTAACTCCGATTTTGATGATTTTTTATAGATACACTCCTTGACCCTATATGAATACAATGAATGAATTCGATCTTCAATTTAAAATATTTACACAAGTGGATACCACAAAATCTTATGTTATACTTAATCAAAGTATAAATAAACTCTTAAGTGTTAGTCAATCTATCGTTTTGATGGGATACGAATTCTCCGAAACTAATTTCAACGATCACAACCGTCAAACTTGTTCGTATATGTTTCGAGATCACATCAGCAAAAAATCACAAAAAACAAACATTCAGAGATCAAGTAACGGGACAAAGCTTTTCGACGGTTATAAACAAAAAATCACGATTTAACGGTTATTTTAACTCCGATTTTGATGATTTTTTACAGATACGCTCCTTGACCCTATATGAATACAATGAATGAATTCGATCTTCAATTTAAAATATTTACACAAGTGGATACCACAAAATCTTATGTTATACTTAATGAAAGTATAAATAAACTCTTAAGTGTTAGTCAATCTATCGTTTTGATGGGATACAAATTCTCTGAAACTAATTTCAACGATCACAACCGTCAAATTTATTTGTATATGTTTCAAGATCACATCAGCAAAAAATCACAAAAAACAAACATTCAGAGATCAAGTAACGGGACAAAGCTTTTCGACGGTTATAAACAAAAAATCACGATTTAACGGTTATTTTAACTCCGATTTTGATGATTTTTTTATAGATACACTCCTTGACCCTATACGAATACAATGAATGAATTCGATCTTCAATTTAAAATATTTACACAAGTGGATACCACAAAATCTTATGTTATACTTAATGAAAGTATAAATAAACTCTTAAGTGTTAGTCAATCTATCGTTTTGATGAGATACGAATTATCCGAAACTAATTTCAACGATCACAACCGTCAAACTTGTTCGCATATGTTTCGAGATCACATCAGCAAAAAATCACAAAAAAAAACATTCAGAGATCAAGTAACGGGACAAAGCTTTTCGACGGTTGTAAACAAAAAATCACGATTTAACGGTTATTTTAACTCCGATTTTGATGATTTTTTACAGATACACTCCTTGACCCTATATGAATACAATGAATGAATTCGATCTTCAATTTAAAATATTTACACTAGTGGATGTGGATATCACAAAATTTTACGTTATATAATAAAAGTATTATTTTCGGGTGTAGATGTAATACTTAAACGACTAATGTTTTAATGTTTTGAAGTAATATTTATGTGGCAATGTGTGGAATGTGCAATTTTTTTAAAAAAAATCTTATTAATTTTTCACTTCTACAATATTATTAATTTTTCACTAAAAAAAACATTATTCATGAGATTTGGAGGGTTTTAAAAATCTAAACGACCATGTAACGATTGTCTAAGGGTAAAGGATGCAATCATGAACATTTATATAGGGGTGTGCTATCCACACACCCCATTTTACTTCTTACACACCCCTTGTTAATTTCTAATTGCTGATTTTCTTCAATTCATCTGATCCGACGGTCGAAAATTAGAAGGGTGTGTGAATATCACACCCCTTTATATATGCTTTCACATTTTCAGACTTATACATTAATGATTATGAATTTTATTTATTTTGAACTACCTTAAAAATACTTGAGGGTTTGTATAGTTTTAAAAATTCATGTACGCACCTTTAAAGCGTAGAGGATGCGATTAAGAGTGCTTGCATATTTTTTTCACATTTTTTGCACTTGTAAATTAATTATTTTAAATATTTAAATGTATTTGGTATTTTTTAAATTACTTGATGTTTTTATTTTTAATGTGTTTTATAATTTTTTAATCTCACTCTTTGCTCATAATATTTTATAAAATAAATAAATAAAACTTAAATTTTTAAAACTTATTTAGAATAATAATACAATAATAATTAATGAACAATATATATATATATATCCACTATATTTATTGTATTTTATAGTAAGTTTTTTTTAGTAATTAAAAAAAATTAAAATCATCAAAATAACTTTTTCCTTTTCGTGTCAAAACAGGTTACCCACGTGTCACTATCGTGTAAATCTGTTAAGGACCCGTTATTAACGGGTTCTTAACGGGTTACCCGATAATGACCCGATTAGTTATCGTGTCGACCCGAAACCCGTTATTTTCGTGTCGTTTTCTTGTCGTGTCATCGTGTCGTGTCAGAAACTGCCAGGTCTAATTAAATCACATAAGAATTGAGCAATTTTGCCAGTTCTGGAGCAATGTGAATTCTCAAGTTCATATGCATGTCAAAAAATACATACCTTATTAGATCAGATCATGTTCTATGTAAGTCTTTCTCCTACGTTTGGCATTATTACAATATCATCAAATTAACTTCAAAATTAGGGATGGGCGTCAAACCAGCTAAATCGATTGATCCAAACCACATTAGTCAATTTGGTTTGATTTTGACCAAGAAAACATCGAAAATTTTAAAAACCAAACCGAACCACCGAATCAATTTACTTTTGGATTGGTTCGGTTTTGATACTTTTGAAACTGATCAAACCAAACTAAACTGATCATGTATCTTTTAATTATTAATTAATTTATTTATTTTACACATGTCAATTTATTATAGGTAATTTAGAGGTCTTACCATACACATTTATAAGTCTCAACATATTATAATTTGTAATGACTATCAACATAGGAGATTTATATGTATTTTATGTTTATGTGAGGTTGTAATTAATAAATTGTTTTCTATCATGAGATTTTATTCAATTGAAACTTATTTATATTTGAATTGGTGAAATTTTTTTGTTTTGAAAAACTTAATCTTTCAGTCGAATTAGAATGCGTGAGATGTGTAGATGCTTAGAAGATTAAAACTCTTAAAATTTTGAACATTTTTTATTTATGTATCAAATAGGCTTAAACTGACTGAACCAAACCGATCAAAATAATTTAATTTGGATCGATTTCAATAATGAAATTAGTCAAAACTAAATCAAACTGAACTGTTGAATACTAATTGATTTAGTTATATTTTTGGTGTTAAACCGAACAAACTGATCCGCGCCAACCCTAACAAAAACTGTGAGTATGTTGCCATCCAAGATTTTTAATTGCTTTGGATGAAGATAGGGAATGCAAAGAGATAATGCATGCAAGAATGATTACTAAGTTCCAAACAGTCAACATAATGGAAGGTAGAGGTGGATTTGGATCCCATAGGATGGATTCAAATTGTGAGGATTCTAAAGATTCTTAAATTTTAGTCATTCATCGCATATTGTGTGATTAGAAATTATTTAATTTTTTATTATTTAAAATTAAACACAAATAATATTTGACAAAAATTAATGCACGATATACGATGAACGGTTAGAATGAAATTTCCACAAAGTGATTCGGAGAGAACCTCTGCCGGTGGAGGTCGGCCCCAATGATGCAGATGTTGACCCCACTCTACATGCATTTTCATTGAGTGGTCCACTTCCATGATATATGAAAGCTCCATGCATATGCTTTTCTTTTTTCCTACGTCAAAAGAAAATGAGTAGAGGAACTCATAGTGGTTAAGGCTTCCACAGCTCATAGGAAAGGCCTAACTAGTAGTATATATCTGGTAAAAAACTTTTTCAGTTTGAAATATAATTCAATATGATTTCTGGTTAATTCAGTTCTTTTAATTACATAATTAGATCACATAAGGATTGAGCAATTCTGCCGGTTCTGGAGCAATGTAAATTCTTAAGTTCATATGATTCACATAGATATGATTGAATTTCTTACTCAATCGTAATCAAACACTTTGGAGAATTCTTAATTATATCTCATAGAAGTCTCCCTCGTTATTGAAGATTTGAAGATAGACATTGAGCCACATGCTTGATCTAACATGTCTATGCAACATTATTAAAGATAAAGAAAACGTATTCATAAGACAACTATGATATTTCAGGTTTAAAGGCTAATTTGTTTATTGCAACACGAATGATCCGAGACTAGTCATTCTTATAGTTGAATTAAGTACTAAATAGTGCGTACTAATATTAATCCTATAATACAAAATTATTTACGATACATCGCTAAGATTGAAAGGTCTCATTAATCTAACTTCTTTGTATTGCTTTATTTCATTTCATGATCTTTAGACTTTTTGTTTTGTTTTGAAAAGATGATAGCTTAGTGGTTAGATGTTAGATTAGAAAGTCGATTATGTTCAAACCCATGCTGAGATGCAACGGTATAATTTCTTTCCACCACTGTTATAAAAGGACCACTTGCATGATCCCTAGACTTTGTTGTATAAGGTAATAACAATATATTTATTTTAAGTTTTTTAATACGACGATATATTTACACTAAGATTGAAAGAAATAAATTAATATCAAACTCGTAATTCACAAGATCTGAACCTAAAATTTGGTGAAGATAAATATTACTAAACTATAGTATTGAATGACTATAATAATAAATTACATAAAACAACATATTTGACCTTTTGATTAATACCTCAAACATTAAAGTAATAAGATAAACTATCCATAAAAGATACTTCAAATTATTGGCTTTTAGAGCATGCCTTCTACCCGGTTGTCATGTGGGCCTCCTAATTCTTTGGACGTTTAAGTTCTTGAAAAGTTATTTTTGGTTCACTCAATTGGTTTTTATGTAATTTTAAGTTGTCAGATATTCGAATTTGAGATTTTTTTCAACATTTGAATAGGTGCAGGACCTTCATGCTTGATGAATCATATCTTGGATGATCTTGTAAGTTGAAATTGTTGAGTAATCATGCTTGTATTGGCATGTATGGCCTCTTTTTTTTTCTTCGTGGGTGTTATTTTCATATGATTTTACTCGGATAAGATTTTGTATTCATTTTAAAATGAATATTAGACTAATTTAAACTTATAATAGAAGAATGGGTTGCTAATAAGTTAAGTAAAACTGAATATCACTTTCTTCAAACTTGACTTGTTTAACTTTTTTCGAACTCAAGTTAGGCTTGATTTGCTTCTTAGATGAGCCTAACTCATGTGAAGTTTCTTTAGAAATATAAGAAAACATGGGGACTTCATATCAATCTTTGTCTCAAAAAAAAAAAAAAATCAAACTAACGGTAGTCACTAGTCAATCTAAACTTAAAAGAACTTTAAAAACGATTTTTCAAAAGAACCACGACCTTTGAGTTTGAGCTTGACTAGTTTATTTCGTGAGTCCAATCCGATGCAAACTCAAACTGTTTCGAGCTAATTCACAACTACTATTCTAAAAATTTTCGTTTAGGTGCTAGGTGGCTGGCTACTGTTTCAATTAATGCTTAAACGTTTAAAAATTAAGAAATGACACCTAGACCTGCTGAGGCACCTACCTAGACCGCCGAGACCCGTCTAGACACATGCCTAGGTTGCAACTCACTTAGATAGAAAATAGATAACTTTCTTTTTGTATTTCATTGTTTTCAATAAATTGTAAGAGACTTATTGAACACTTAAATTAACAAACATTATATGTTTACTCCCCATGTTTTCTTTATGTTCTAATACTTCATAATATATATGTCACTTTATTTTCTAGTTTATGATAAAATTATATATATTTTAAGTATAAACACTTATTTGCACGACATACAATAGATTTACTTAAATCCACCTAGTGTACCTAGGCGGCCCCAGCCTGCCGTCCGACTAGCGTCTAACGTCTTTTAAAACCTTGCTTACAACAAGATTGAAACTAAAGGACAAGCAAGATTCTGATACAATGATATAAGCACCACAAAGGATGGAGGAATTGGTTATAAACTCGCTATTTACGAGATTCAAACCTGAGAAGTGTCGCTTAGATTTTATAGTATACATGAAAAACACGATCTGATATATCAAGTGTCATAATACAAGTGGTTGGATATTGAAAAGAAATTTTTTTTCAACTACTTGTATTACAACACTTATGTACCAGACCGTATTTCAACGCACTAAAAAAATTCTACTTTAATTATAACGAAAAAAAAATAAATATTAATAGACCGTAATAATAAACGAGAAAAAGACGAGCAAAATTAAAAGTATAGAATCTTATTATATTCCCCTCCTCATGTTTTAGATAGAGTAATGAAAGCAAAATTCAACCTCCATTTGTCCTTAACCCCTTATTCTTTGTTTTTATACAAGAACCCAAAGCTGTCAACTGCTGCTAAGTATTCCTCACTCATTCACTGCTCAAATTAAATTTTAAAAAAATATTAAATAAAACCTCAAAAAGTAGATTGAATTTTCTCGCAGCAGTAGCAGTGTCCGATCACTCTCTCCGATCAAACTCTTCTCCTTCTCAGAATTTTCTGCCCAAATCTCAAAAATTCCAGGAGTGGAGTTTAAAATGCGTGAGCTCTGCTTCCAGGCCTCCCAGAAACGCTTGCAGGTCAGTCGTTTGAACCGATCCGTATCTCTGAATTTTGAATGTAATTCCGTTTGAATTAATTCGCCGAAAATTAATTGTTTTGTTGGAGTCTGATTGATATCGGGGGATCGGCGGTGGCCTTTGAATTCGTATTTTGTGCTTAATTTAGAAAGTTGGAGTGAGTTTGGCGTGGATCTGAACTAAATTAAGTTAATTAATTTGAATTTTTTGACAATAATTTCAGCTCAACTTCTATGTTTTATGAATTTTAATTTTAATTAATTAAATTTTTGGGGAAAAAATTGAAAAAGTTTGATTCTTTTGTTGTTAATAGAAGGATAGGTGCTTGGATGGGAGTGGACTCAGGAGCAGAGAGTGTTGCAAGGAGGGGAAGTGGTAGCATCGTCTGCTCTGCTGCAGTAGCGAAGTGATCAGACGTCGGTATGGCGTCTGCTGGCCTTGGGAATGGTGGAGTTGGCAGTTCAAGGTCTGTGAATGGCTTCAAGAGTTCGTCTAGTTCGGTTGATTGGCTGGGGAGGGAGATGCTCGAGATGAGGTTGCAGGACAAGCCAGATCATGATGACGAAAGAGTAAGCTGGTGTTCGTTCTAGACTGTTAAATATAATGTGAAATTTTTGTATTAACTGTCATTTGTTGCAACTATCGCATAACAAAATGGTGGGTCTTTACATTTCTCCTGCCACAAGCAACCGATGAGCAAAATGGTTCTCAAGCATTTTGGTCTAGATTAGGCCCCCGCTCTAGTTAAATGTGACTTGTTTTGACTAGAATTTGGTGTTTTTATTACTGTAGACAGTCCTTACCATTTCATTGTTGTAGGATAGTGAACCGGATGTAATTGATGGAGTGGGTGCTGAAACAGGACATGTAATACGAACAACTGTTGGTGGTCGAAGTGGTCAATCTAGGCAGGTTGGACAAGATTCTATGTTTCTTCAAATTTAATCTAGTAATGGTATTGCAAATCAGAAGCAGGGATTTCCTATAACTCAGTGACTTACATTTTGTTTCTTTGTTTGGTTTCTACAGACAGTAAGCTATATTTCTGAACACGTGGTTGGAACTGGTTCTTTTGGGGTTGTTTTCCAGGTAGGTGGAACTATATATTTTGCTCCATTGAACCCACCTGATTTTCCAGTGAATGACATTGTTGATAAAACTTTTAACTCCTTCACAGGCGAAATGTAGAGAAACTGGAGAGATTGTTGCTATCAAGAAGGTGCTCCAAGACAAGCGGTACAAGAACAGGGAGTTGCAGATTATGCAGATGTTGGATCATCCAAACATTGTTGCCCTAAAGCATTGCTTCTTCTCAACCACAGACAAAGAAGAGGTTTACTTGAACCTTGTACTTGAATTTGTTCCTGAAACGGTTAACCGCATTGCTCGGAACTATAGTAGAATCAACCAGCGGATGCCAATAACATATGTTAAACTTTATACCTATCAGGTATGAATATGTCTTCATTTTTCTTTTCTCCATCTTTTGGTTTAATTGTAATGAACACAACCTAAGGCCTCTCTTTTTCAACTTTGTTGTGGTGCAGATTTGCAGGGCACTTGCTTATATACATAATTGCATTGGAATCTGTCACCGTGATATCAAGCCTCAGAACTTACTTGTAAGATTTTTTTTTTCTTCCTAAGGAACTGGGAGCTCCTGTATGACAAAATATGTGATTTACACCATTGCAAGTTATCTGTCTGACCAATGCCCTGGGTTACTAACTTACTAAGCAGAGCCAGCGATTGCTTTTACTGGTCAACTCCCGTATATGTGTCAGATTGGTGCAGTACCTTGGTTATTTAGATGGTAATAGTGTTTTCAGAGTCGAAGGCATAATATGAGGCGTTTTGTTGTTTTTTGAACTACCATAAGCTTTTCTTGTATTCCTATAAAATTGTAATTAAGTTTTTGAATCAAGAAGTGCTTAGGGTAATGCTGCACATGCACAATGTGGTTCTTGTGTGACAACATGCTAATGAGTACGGAATCAATACTCATTATCTGGTAGACTTTGTACCTTTCATGTATCTGAGTATCTCTATATGTGTTTTGTGTGTGTCTAAAGTTTTCACACCATGCTGCTTCTGCGCCTCTATTTTATGTACCTCGAGTCCTCTAATTCCAGAAATTGTGATGGATAACATTCTCATTAAGCTATCTCATATGTGGATTTGCTATTTATTTCTCTTAGAGCCTATATTATATTGAGCATTTTGGTATCTAAGGAAAGCGCGTGATTTTTGTTTCTTAAAAGGTGTGCCTAGGAAGTTACCACCCTTCCTTATCAGTTTATAAGACTGTTTTATCATCGTCAGCCTAGCAAGCTTAAAAGAAAGTTGTCATATGCCATAACCAAGAAATTAAGAAAGAAACAAGGTAGATAGTATTGAATAACTCGGAGCACATTTTGCAGAAGTGTGAACATTCTTGTTGGGCATGTTCTGCATTGTCTTTCAATAATTCGAGCCATCCACTTTTAGGTCCCACTTTAAGAATTTATCTGATCACAGTTGGATGCCTAAATTGTTTACAATTTGTTGAATTTTCAAGGAGTATCTTGGAAGGTTCTGAAAAAGTAGAGGGTTCAATTCATTGAACTACGTTGAAGGGTAGCCTCTACAAGGATGTCCACACTTTTCTAAAAATGCAGGCCTCCTCTTTGAATAGTTTTCCTACATCTATATGCATGTGTCTATAATCTGCCATTCACCTTTTGTTGGTCATGTTCTAATGCTTCATGTCATTCAGGTGAATCCACACACGCATCAGCTGAAACTTTGTGATTTTGGGAGTGCAAAAGTGTTGGTAAGTTTTGCACGCCATCCTTTTTACTGATGAAGGTGTCTTATGGTCTTGTTGTCTAATTTCATTTGCTTACAAGGCTGTCCCATTTGTGTTATCAGGTGAAAGGAGAACCAAATGTTTCTTACATCTGCTCAAGATATTATCGTGCTCCAGAATTGATATTTGGTGCCACCGAGTACACAACAGCGATTGATATATGGTCTACAGGTTGTGTGATGGCTGAATTACTTCTTGGCCAGGTGATTTGGTACTCAAATGTTGAATACTTACTGTTTTTGTTACTCTTGTCCCAAATTTGTTTTTAATATTGTCTAGCCAAATTCTCTTGCAGCCCTTGTTTCCTGGCGAAAGTGGAGTTGACCAGCTAGTTGAGATCATTAAGGTGAGGATGTCAATCTAGTTCTGTGGAGATTGCCATTTTATATTACTTTGAATATCGGATTAAAACTGTGAAACAAAACCATCAGGGTTGAGTATATGAGTTCGCCTCCACTCTTTTTGGGTTGAGCTTGGTCACCCTACGTTTAATCAACTACCATAAACTGTTATTCCTTAGAATGCCATCATTTGTTTTGGTGGTGAAATCTTCTAGGATTTAAAAGTTTAGAGTTCTCTAGTCTTTAAGAAGCAGTTGCTATCTTGATATGCTTTCAAATTTCATAATTATGAAAAGGGGAATGCTCAAATAGACATACGGTTAATCATACATTTTTGTGCAGGTTTTGGGAACTCCAACCAGGGAAGAGATAAAGTGCATGAATCCAAATTACACTGAATTTAAATTCCCACAGATAAAGCCTCATCCCTGGCACAAGGTGTGTCTTTGCATGTACTCTTACATTATTCTTAGATGTATGCTTCTGACTTCAAATTTTATTATTGGCGTTTTATCCAAAATGGTCATTGAGATTGGCATAACTCCTCACTTTGGTCCCTAAGATTTAAAATCAATAGAAGTGGTCCCTGAGATTGTCCACAGTCAATCATTTGATCCTCCTGTGAGAAATCTCTGTAAATTAAGAGTATTTTTGTCAAGTCAACCCCTCCCATGAATTGGTGGTTTTTTCACTTTAACATAAATTTTTCACAGAAGAACCAAAATGATTGATGGAAGACAATCTCAGGATCACTTTTATCGATTTTAAATCTTAAAGACCAAAGTGAGGAGGTATGACAATCTCAAGGACCATTTTGGCTAATATATTTAAGATGAAAGGGCGTGCAGAAATACTGTATAGGTGGAGCTGGCAAAGTGGGTTTGCAATTTTCTTGGAGATGGAGACTATTATTCATAGATTTTTAATTATGAAATCATGGTCATGACACATAGGTGTTGAAGGTTAAAAATTCTGTATGGGGCCAATCTTGCATTTATAGTTTATAGCTTGGATGTTGAAGGTTGAAAATTCTGTATGGGGCCAAGTCTTGCACTAATAGTTTATTTATAGTGTGGAACCCTATTTTGTGTTTTTCCTCAGGTCGATATTGATAATTTTCTTGAGTGTCATTCAGGATGCTCAAATAAACTCGTGAAAAGTAACTGCTTAATCATGAATCTTTGACTGCCTTAACACGTCTTCTGCCAAATTACCTTATCTAGTGCAGAACTCAGTGTGCCTGTTCACATTGATGTGATATTTATATCCATCTCATATGCAGCTTCCATCATTATTGCTGTTGTTCATTTAGCTCAGTGATAATCTATTGCTCTAAAAAGGAAGGAATTATGTATTATGGAGATTAACCATGATACTCTTGTCATGGTGCAGGTATTCCAAAAACGCTTACCCCCAGAGGCAGTAGATCTTGTTTGTAGGTTTTTCCAGTATTCCCCAAATCTGCGATGTACTGCTGTAAGTATGACTTTCAATTTAGTTTCCTTAAGTAAAAAATAAAAAAATAAAAAAATAAATAAAAATAAAGGGAAAGAAAACAATTCAGCGGTAATTACTTTTTTTGCATTGGTTTTGCAGTTGGAAGCTTGCATTCACCCTTTCTTTGATGAATTGAGAGACCCAAATACTCGTCTTCCTAATGGTCGTCCTCTTCCTCCTCTATTTAACTTTAAACCCCAGGGTGAGTTTGATCTGTATCCTTTACATAAACGCATAATACCATTTCAGTTTTCTAGAAATTTTTATGGAGATTGCTGACATTGGCTTCATGGTGATTACGATAACTGCAAGTTCATTAATCCGATGTGAATAAAATGGCTTGATTATGTCTGTTAGAACATTATATCCAAGAAATTTTTTATTTGGGACACACCCGTATAAGCCTTGAATATGGGAGAAAGGTTGTTTTGTGCTTTTCGGATCTTTCGTTTAGTGGTATTCTCTCGAGCTTATTAACTTGATTACCACAACTACGTGAACTAATAGCTATAGTCCTACATATTTAGGTATAGTTTAGAAGATAGATTTTGTTTCTCTAACACCTTTGTATTCTGTGTATTTAATTAGATGGCATTAGGCATTGAGCCACATTGGGCCACCTTTAATAGGGATAGACGTGGTTCCCATACGTTGTAACGAGTGAGATATATTCTTGTCCTCGTTCCCTGTCTCTGTCTGGAGTCCAACTCCTTGTTTCTATGTCTACACTTGTGTCATGTGTTTTGTTCCGAACTACTTTTTGTTCGGAGTATAAGTCAAAGCACTCTGAACTCTGTCCGGAGAGGAAGTTCTGAGTTTGAGATGTTACAACTTACAACCATGTTCAAAAGTTTGTGCGGTCTATGTTCTAAAGTTTGGGGTATTCACAATCGTTTTCTCTTATACCTGACCAATTGATTTTCAGTCATGCTCCTCAGTCCCATAGTTTTTGTAGGTAAATTATGTCAAACAGTTGAAATCACACCAAGAATAGGTAGGCAACTCGTATCTATTTGGTTTTCCTTGAGCAGATAATATGACCGAGAGGGGATACACTAGTTGAAAACAGATCTACAAAAACCCAAAGGGAAACATTTTTTGTTCGTGTTCTATAAACGTGCATTTTTGCATCCACCAGATTTTTTTATATTTGGATTCCATGTTTCTAATGCTCCTTTTATGTTTCATTCTATTCGCTTTGATAGAGCTTCAAGGAATTCCACATGACATAGTCAACCGACTTATTCCAGAGCATGCCCGTAAGCAGAACTTGTTCATGGCTTTGCACACTTAGCAACTTCCACGAGCGTATCTTGCTTCTGCGTACCATTCCACTCCCGTATGGTCCTGTATTACTATCAACATATGTAAAATCTCTCTTACCTTTTTACTAGTCATCATTTGTCCTGTGATCGTGATTTGTACGAGTGTTGCAAAAGTTCGCCAAACAATTTAGGAAAATCCGAGGCTTTAAGTTTGCATGCGGATGGAGGTGGTTTTGTATGCTTATTTGAAGACCAAATATAACTAATATGTATGTTTATTGTGACTCCCACTGCAAGTAATTTAAGATAAAGACCGGTAATATGTATACGCAAAGAGTTCCTTTTTTCCCTTTCATTGGTGTATGGTTGAACTTCCTTTTCGTTCGCTGTAATTTGTTTAATGTTTTGACTCCGTCATTGTGCTTTCAATATGAACAATGTGAATCCTGCGTTTCCTGAGTTACGTTGATGTTGTGCTTCCTCAAACCAAAACGATAATAGCTTCTACGCGTGATCTTCGTTCTTGTTTTTTGACATGAATGAAGTGTTTACAAGATGGACAGAACGGAGTGTGTACTTGGATCGGCTTTGCTTTGATCGAACCAAGAAAAAGAAAGAAAAATTGAAAGAGGAGCAGCTATCCACGCAACCTCGTGCTCTCCTCTCTTCGAAAGATAACTTTTTTGAAGTGCTAATGACAGCTCGAGGGAAAAAAGAAAACGTAGATATGCTTTTGGCTTCTTTATCTGCTTCCATTAGAAGGCTGTTTGGATTCTGAGGAGCATTGGAGAGAGTTAATTATGGGGAAGGAAGCATGGCAATTGCAAAAGGAACGCAATGATTTTATTTACTTTTTCGATGCGTTAGAGATAATCCTATATTTTTGTTTTTTTAAGGGTTGAACTTATTAAGTTCGTATAGCAATTTTGACACAATGGCTGAGTTGCTTAAATTTATTTTTAAAATAGCATCTTAAAAATATTAGAGCTTTAATTGTATTTGGTAAATATAGAGCTCATTTGAATACATTTTTAAAATGACTAAAAGTGTTTTTGATAAAAAAATGCTTTAAAATTAATTCGTAGTAAAAATGTAAGTAAATATTAAAAAATGACTTAAAATACTTTCGGAAAGAAGTACATAATTTGTACTTTTTATAGAAAATACTGTTAAGTACTTTTGAAATTTAAAAACATTTCCTCTAAAAATATTTTCAGTTATTTTAAAAGTTATTAAACGAGTCCATATTTAATCTCTTCAAAAACCCCATAAGACCATCTCCAATAGTGGGCTAAAAGCCAAATTACTCTCCAAAATTTTCTCTCAAACTCACTCCAACTCAAAGGGAAAATTTGGACTAAATGCTAAATGCTAAACCAAGGCCAGATTCCCTCCAGAAATAGGTGTGGGCTCCACTGAACCGAGTGAAAATATTTATCAAAATTTAAATTTTTTTAATTAAAATGTTCATAAAATTAATTTACGATAGTCTACATATTTATTTATTTATTTAATTTAATTTAAAAAAAATAGCATAAGTTTATTCTTTAATAATTCCGGACTAAAATTTTAGGTTAGAACGGTTGGAACAGAAAAACTGTTTTTGAGTTAAAAGCTAAAATTTTTGAGGTAAAATATTTGATTTTTAGCTCAACCATTAGACATTGTCTAAGGAGGATTGTCGGGTTTTTGTCTTTATTCCTAAAACCATTTTGGGTTTTTTTTAGTTTGATCATGACGTACCGAAAACTCCCATCTTCTTCTTGTCGTTGTCTGATAAAACATCCGATGGCGTCGATGATATTCACGGACTGTTCCTCTTCCACCACCCCTCGCCTCCTCCGCTTCAGACGGAATCCCCTCTTCCACCGCAACCACGGCGCCGTTTTCCTGCGCCACCTCATAAGCCCTAGCTCCCCCAGACGCCTCTCCCTTCACTCCTCCTCGGCTTCTTCTTCGCCATCTCCGTCAGCCACTGGTAAGCCTCTCTTCGTTTTCCTGCACAGCAAATTAGAGTTAGAGAGTGTTTTGTTCTCTGCCGCATTTCATCGAACATGTGAAGGGCTATGAATAAACGCCTTTGCAAAATTATAAAAGCAATTTCCCGAATTTCTTGAATTTTTCTGTACTACTTTAACTTTGATTTATCCATTTTGCAGCTTCGTTAGCTACTGAAGCATCGGCAAAAGTGATCGATGGAAAAGGCGTTGCAAAGCAAATCAGGGATGAGATCAATGCCGAAGTGTCAAAGATGAAGGATGCGATTGGCATTGTTCCGGGTTTGGCAGTTATTCTTGTTGGGGACAGGAAGGACTCTGCCACTTATGTCCGCAACAAGAAGAAAGCTTGCGAGTCCGTGGGGATTAATTCTTTCGAAGTGCACTTGCCTGAGGATTCCACAGAACAAGAAGTGCTCAACTCCGTCACGAGATTTAATGATGATCCTTCAGTTCATGGCATCCTTGTGCAACTACCCCTGCCTTCTGTATGCTTCTAAATTCTAAATTTGCTTTCCATTTGTGCAATCATGTTGCAGTCATATAAATAACAAGTTATTCGAATGTTTTAAAGTTAAATCACTAATTTTGCATAATTTCAAGCTCTCTAGTTTATTTGATTTCCCCAATATCATTGTTTAGAAATAGAGAACTGCTGGTCATGTTGGTTGGTGCTTTAGTTTCTTGAGAATGATAGACTCTGTTGACTGTTGTCGATGGATATTTTGTTGGTTCCAACTTCCATGTGATGTAACTCTAGGTTGTTTTGCTTAGTCGATTTCAGGACCTATCAAATTTTCAGTGTTTCCTTGAGGTATACATGCTTTTGGATAAGGGCATGTTTGGTTGTCCCATGGATCTTCATCTTGCCTCCCTTTGATCCATGGATCATTAAGATGTCATGCTGGATGTATGTGGGGTTCTCTATCACTTTTCGTGACCATGGAACTGTAGATGAATTTTCAAAATTATTGGAACTGCATTTGTTCAGCTATGATTTATGGCTAACCGAATCCAACTGTTTTCATCTGTGTGCTACCAGCATATGAACGAGCAAAGCATTTTAAATGCCGTTAGCATTGAGAAAGATGTGGATGGGTTTCACCCGCTAAATATTGGCCGTCTTGCCATGCGTGGTAGGGACCCTTTGTTTGTTCCTTGCACGCCAAAAGGATGCATAGAGTTGTTGCATAGGTATGGCATCCCTATCAAGGGGAAGAGAGCTGTTGTAATTGGCCGGAGTAATATTGTTGGGATGCCAGCTGCTTTCTTGCTGCAGGTGACATTTCATTTGCCTCAGTGATAAGTTATTTGTTTATCTTCTTGAGCTAACTTGATATCTAAATGTTGATAGAGGGAAGATGCAACAATCAGCATAGTCCATTCCCGAACCAAGAATCCTGAGGAGATCACAAGACAAGCGGATATTATAATCTCAGCTGTAGGGCAACCAAATATGGTGAGGGGTAGCTGGATCAAACCTGGTGCAGTAATTATTGATGTCGGAATCAATCCAGTCGAGGTGAGGAAGGCTTCATTGATATGCCGTTCTATCTTGCTTTGTCAATTATTCCTTAAGCGCAGCATCTCTCTCTCTCCAATGTTTATGGCTGATTCTTAGAATGCTTTAGACAATTCATTTCCTAAGCTCTCTCTCTTCACAATGTTTTTGGCTGATTTTCTTCAAGATTTGTGAACAAAATGAAGCACTGACTAGCTTGTTAGCGGTTTTTGAAAATCAGTGTTTTTAAAAAATGAGATTAGATGATTCCGTCGTGCCATGTTGATGTTTGTCGCTGATTCAAGGTCATAGGTATTGAGCTCATTGTGTGTATTTTCTTTTACAGGATCAAAAGAGCCCTCGAGGTTACCGGCTGGTCGGAGATGTGTGTTATGAGGAGGCCAGCCAGATTGCTTCAGCAATAACTCCAGTTCCCGGGGGAGTGGGTCCAATGACAATAGCAATGCTTCTCTCGAACACTCTCGCATCATAAAAAAGAATACACAACTTCCAGTGAGACGTTCATAGTTACTGTTATGAGCCCGTTTCAGTTGGAGAAGCCATCTTAACCTAGATCCTAAGCAACTGTTGTTTTCTGTGCGGGAACATTTCCTTTGTGTGCTTATCGGCTGTCACCATTTGAAATCGAGAGCTGTCTTTGGTCAAACGAGCGAAAGCTTCTTGGCCGGACTACATTAATGTATTTATGGTAGGGAGGTTTATGCAGCAGAGATAAGGTTTGCAATCTTCATCAAAAAAGTGGCGATGATATGCACCATTTTATTTATTATCGTTAAATGAGCTTAATTTTCGAAATCTGTGATTATTTCAAATTTTTTCTATCTAGTCGTAAAGTTTTTCTTTATGATGATTATTAGTGTTTTTAGGGTTCTTTGATTAACGCCCAACAAAAAAAGAATGAAACTTTCCCTATGCCTTTATTTATAACTTTCTAACAAACCAATTTTTTTAAGAGAATTTTAACAAAAAGTTATCGTACTGTTTATTTTAACAAAAAATCATAATTTTTACACTAAAAAGTCAATCATGGTATAATTTATTTTATTCTTATTGTTAAAATTTAAAATTTTCAAATTTTTTATTAGTTTTCCTTTTTAATACAATAATATTATTTAAACTAAGCATAATACTGCTTAACAAATTATTCACTTATTCCACCATAAAATAAAAAGAAAAACTAATGAAAAAAACTTGAAAGCTTTGAGTTTTAACAAAAAGAACACAATAAATGGTAAAGTAAATATTATTAGAATTGTTGTAGGCATAATTTACTGAACAATTATGGAGGCCTAGAGAGAGAGGGAGGTGCGGCACATAGAGAGAAGATGAGAGAGATGTGTAATTGTGAGGTGTGTTTTATTCACCCCATTGTGCCTCTATTTATAGTAGTAGAAAGGGCAAACCATTTTCCCATAAGGATTACAATACTTAATAAGTAATCTACTCCTAATAGGAATATAAGATACATTCCTAATCTACTAGGATTTACACAATCACATTCCTATTCTAAATAGGACTGCAACACTCCCCCTTGAGTGTGTAAATACTCAAGTAAATGGCGCATCAGGTCTTCAGTGATGAAGTAGGTACAGTTGATGAAGTCGTCGGCACAATGGGCGAATGCGAGTCTCAAATCAACGGAAGAATGCATAAAAAGTAAAACTCACAAAACCTCGCTATGGTAAAACCCAAGGTGGGGAAAACCCATAGTCTAAGGAGAAAAGTGAGAAGTTGCATTAAGTCAAAACTATACGTCTTTTGGACGCAAGTAGAAGAGCTCTCAAGGGTATGATCAGCCCAGGATGGGTGCCTCGTTAAAACCTAGTTAGGTAGCAAAAACCCAGTGGGAAAAATGCTCCTAATCGTAGGGAAAAAGAGTACATTAAGATCAAGTGAGTATACTTCTGGATACTCCCCCTGAGTTTGACATAACTTCCAAATGAGAACTACAAGCATTGCATATAATAGTTAGGCATATCAATTCCTCGGACAAGCTTCTGGAAGGTTGACCTCGGCAGTGACGTTGTGTAGAGGTCGGCAAGGTTGTCTGGGATCGGCTTGCATGACTTCAATCTCCTGATGCTTTGCTGATGTAGATGTAGTCGCAATATGTCTTGGCGTTGACTTTGTTGATGTATCATGGCTTGGTCGGGTGGATACATGCGGCATAGTCTTCATGGATCGTTGTCGGGACTCAACGATGGATGAAAACACAGCAAGTACTACGAACATGCTCAACAAGAACTCCTAACCATGTCTCACTTGTGGCGTAGTGAAGTGAGGTGAGTCTTGGAACGATTCGAAGATTTCGCAACTAAGGTCATATCATGGACCTCCAAGATATTGCGATGTCCCTAACGGTAAAGACATAACCATTTGGGGATTTTGCCTTGTGCAGGTTTGATAAGTAACCTGCGTCAGCATAACAACAAGGCAAGCATCATTTCAAGGATCAGGGGGGTTGGATCCATTGAGATGCGTTGGGATTTGCCCTCATAATACCTTCAGGGTATGTCTTTAATACCAATTCAGTGGTTGCGTGTAGGCGCGGTGCTGCATCTTTACCAAGATCAACAGCGAAGGAGATGTCCTGTCTAAATACAATGAGCTAAGTACAACGAAGCGCAAAGTTGAACTTAGATATGGAATTTCGGATTCCATAACCTCTTCAAGGGTCTCATTTGCATATAACGTATGGACGATCAAAGGTATACTCAAAGGTAACACATTTGAAGTGTAGTTTGACTGGTAGACCAAGATACCGTCAGAACAATGCTCTGAACTTCAGGTCAATGCATAAACGAGTTTTCCTAAGATCCTTCATCTCAAATTCCATCTTCGGGTGCGAGGCAGTTTTCTCAAGCTCTTCAAGAGTCTTAGTGAGATTCGTGTTAACGACATAAACTGTAACTCTAGCAATTTGGAATAAGACTTCATAGTTTAACACGCAAGGGCATCATTCATATCCCTGACTGATCAAACAATCACTTAAACGGGTATACCACATCCGTTGGATTTAAGTGAACGCCTCAAAACAAGTTAAGAGGGTGTTCCGTGGTTTTGGAACTTTTTGAACCAGTCCATGTAATTCTTCGGGAACTTACATGTAAATCTCCGTATCTATATTCCCATGGAGAAAACACTAACCACATTTCATAATGCTGCTATCAATCACAGGACGTTTGAGAGAAACCTTGCGTCGTAAGGCGTGCATCACGTCGCACTATTTCATTCATCTCATAACGCTTCCTTTCCCACTTGTAACACAATAGGGTTACCTTGGGCAGTGTAGGAACGACAGGTCCAATACACACTTTGGTAAGGAATTTGACCTAGATTGTAATCTTAGTTGTCCAATCAGTTCTACGTTGTCACTTAATCAACGGAACACGGTTCGATATCGTCGCTTTTCATTTATGTCGGTAGCTACCATATAAGTGAAAACATCATCGATGATAATCTCATTTCAATTCCATTTTGCTCATCCAAACTAGTATACTAGACCAAGAACTTCATGTCTCGGGAGTAATCCGGATTAATCTCATGAGATGGAAATGATTTGAGACAGCGATCGAGTTTAGATTCATAGTTGTGCCGTGTCTTCCTCTTCTAGGGAAGTGAATCCTACGAACCGAATGATCTGTCGTGCTCCAGGCCAAGACAGATTGATTGGCTATCCGCCGTTGTACCGGACTGTCCAACAGGGGCGTCCAAACCGTCCAATAGGGGCGGCACATCCTCCAGGGATGTTGACTCGACGTCCGTTAAGTACGTCTATCCTTGCAGGCATATTTACAGCTGGTATATGATCTCATCACTTTTAGCTAGATCAGAGGAATGCGTCTGGAGCAACATTCTGAAATCTAGAATTCATCGCACTTGCTTATCACACTTGTGCGGTATGGGGATCGAGATGAGACATAGTGGGCAACGTCCACGCAACTTCGCGCCGTTCTACAGGAACGTTGACGTTCTTATCTCCCCCTAACGGTGGGAAGAGTGTCTCATTAAAGTGACAACCCGCAAATGAGCGGTAAAGAGATCGTATGCAAGGGCTCGAAGAGAGCTAGTGTGAAGGAGAATCATGATCGACAAAAGATACACATCCTTCTTTTGAGGACCCATGGTGGTACGTTGCGGCGGCGCAACTTGGCACATGGAATGCTCACCCAAATGCGTAAATACGAAAATCGTCAGGTTCGTACCCAGTAACCAACTGTAACGTCATATAGGTTGGGTGACAACGGGCCTCAAGGCGGACCAACATAACTGCGTACAAGAATTGCATAGCCCTAGGCAGAAACCGAAAACTTGGTATGTTCACCAAAATTCGGGCGATCATTTAAATTGCGCTTTATGATCACTAAGCGAGGCTATTTGGGGTGAACATGGGAACTCAATGTTCAATTAGAAACCCAAAACAACATGCAATACTTTATCGAAAACGGTCGATATAAACTCTTCGGCATTATCCAGTCTCTAGGACCTTGAGGGATAAGTAGGGTGGTGAACCCATAATTGGCCATGAGGTTTAGCAGTAATGTGTGTGGACAAACATGTGACCAGTTTGTCGATTCATCAACCAAAACCATAAGTCTTTATATGGTCCGCATTTTGATTGGATTAGTCCACATATATTCCCTTGAATCTACTGTGGAAAATAGGTGATTTTGTATCTTTGCGAGGAATGATATAGAAAATCAATTTCCTTAATGAGCAGGCTTGGCAAAGTGTGCTTGTAGGCACAAGATCCTTACTTCGGATAAGTAGATGCGTCGTAGCATCATTGTTCGACCTAAGTGTCCCAAAAGGTCATGCCAAAGTAAGGAAACTGCTCAATCACCCAGCTCTAGGCCGGCCACATGTGGTGTATTCCCAGTTGGGAGACAACCCATTGGCCCCAAATCAAAGCTTCATGCTCATTTTTGGAGGTGGTGCAAAGATATTTCACTTTATTTTCTTCAGTGGTTTCATTTATGATCATTGTCATCTCGAATATCCTTAAAAACTCAACGTCAGGGAGAATTCAAGGTCCCTTAAATGGTGATGCAGTACCATTCATACAACGAGGAGCGTGCCAATGCTCTTAATCAGGTTGGATAGACCTGAAGTCGTTGTTAGAGATGTGATTTAGGTGTAAAGTTAGTGTGCATAGTACGCATTCGTCCAGACAACTAACTTTCCCACATTCCTACCTAATCACGTGTTTAATTGAATCGGTCACATGTACTAAGAAACATGATTCAATTAACTCATATTCGAGGACAATATCAATAAGATTATCCATAAGTAAAACATACACCAAACTTGAATCCAAGAACATGAAAAAATGTTTACAAAGTAAATAGTTTACTAAGGGGATTCGGCTAATAAGGCCATCCATGTCAAAATTATGCTCTTCCAACGGAGTTTGGTGGAGCAAATTAATCTCACATATTGACTACGAGAATGGTACGCCTTAACAACATTGGTAGGGGCACGAACAGGTGCATAACCAATGATCTATTCCATCGAGACGAAAGTAGATTCTGCAGGGTTAAGGTTCGGGAATACTATCCCTTATTCTTGAAGTTTTAGGTCTTAGGTGCCAAGGATCACGTTTCGGGCATGATGCCACACCTTGGCAGGCCCTGATTTTGCCTTATAATTTTGGTAGTAATCAGATCCGAGAATTTGGTAGACTTCCAATTTCTACACTGCTGCTTCAAGAGCAAGTTAGAAACAAGGAATGACAAGAAAAGTATTCTCTAGTCAAAATTCAATCGAATTTATAAACTTCAGAATTGTACTCATTCATGGACGTAATCATGGTATGCTTCGGGCAATATCTTTCATGATTAAACAGTCCGTGGAAGCGAGTCAAAGAGCCATGGAATCCGTGTTCAGAGGTATTTCCATTTGTAATGCTTCGGGCATAAGTCTTCGAATGAAGATCATGGCGGAGGCTTATTCAGCTCTTCCATGCCATTGTTGGCTTCAATAGTTGCTCAACTTCTTGATAGTCAAGTGGAGATTCACGTCTTATACCCCACATAAAGTGGTTTCTATTAGAAACGTCCAAAATAAGGGAAATCAAACTTGTGACGGTTCGACAATCCATTGAATTTGGAGGGAACAAGATTGTGATTGGTGCTATGGGAAGGAATCATCCATAAGCATCAAAGTTAGAACATTCGAGTTCTAAGACATGGTTTCATGAAAAATGTCGGGTTTTCATGGGTGTATTGTTTTATGAAAAACTTCGGGTTTCAAAGGCACTAAATTCGAAACTACAGGTTCGATTTAGTTTATGAACGTTTAGTTCATAAAAGAGAGGTTCCTGCAAGAACACAGAATGCAATATACAACTAAGTGTAGTGGATTTTGAGGTTCTTCGGGAACTCAAGTGTGAGTGCTTCGGGACTACGAAAGTGAGTCAACGGTTCAAAGAAGAGAAATAAATTATTGAATCGTTAATGTCCAAAAGTGATCTTCAGGTCAATAATTTTGGATTCATTATCAGATTAATGGACTGCTGATCACTTTTAATTAATTCAATAGATCGGGCCATACAGGGCGATTGTAGAAGCAAAATAATATTAACATACGGGTTAAATTATTTTATAATGCTAAAATAATAGCATGTGGATTTGAAAAATATGCCCCAAAATAATTTTGGGCATGGGTGCCGTGCAAAAGAAAAAAAACAAGCCAAAAATTGGCTTTGGGCTGAGAACAAAAGGCAGCCCAGCAAAGGATTGCTGGCTGCTGTCCAACTTTGCATAGCCCAGCAGCTACAAACTGCGGGTTGGGCTGTGTGAGGCTGCTGCAGGCAGCCCAATCACTTGCAAAGGCAAGCTTTAAGGCTTGCTGCAATTACGGACCGAGAGAAAAAAAAAATTGGGAGCCCAGCCTGCTGGTTGATGGAATACAGGCCCAGCGCACAGGGTTGCTGTGGTCCAGATTAAACATGCCGAAGCTGCTGGCTTGGCTTGGTGGAGGTGCGGCTTCAGGCCGTGTCCCACAAAACATCCCCCTTTTTTTTTCAAATCCCTTAGGGTTTAGGAAACCCTAATTTGCTTCTAATTTATTTTCGATTCTTTGACTCACAAATTTCACATAGCGATTTATAATTGCGTAATGCATGAAACAAATATATATATTGACAAATATATGAATATATACAATATATATATCGGAAGGAAAATATAAACATAGGGGAGTTCATGCATCATGGGGAATGTTTTCATGCTTCAAGGTCGTTTCAAATATCTTACTTTATTTTAAGCGTACCTGATTGGCAAAAAACAAATAAAAGCCTTTGAATTTGTAGAAGATCCTTCTCAAAAAGCCAAAATTGCATCTCCAATGCGGTGTATCATGTTCAACAAAGAAAAATTAAATTGAATCAATAGCATGTAGATCAATTCAAAATAATAATAAATTAATCTCAAAAAGAATAATTAAAACGTAATACTCCCCTAATTGAAGAATAAACTCTCTTGTTAGCGTAGCGTCAAGAGCGTGCTGATAACGTGTTGTAGGCATAATTTACTGAACAATTATGGAGGCCTAGAGAGAGAGGGAGGTGCGGCACATAGAGAGAAGATGAGAGAGATGTGTAATTGTGAGGTGTGTTTTATTCACCTCATTGTGCCTCTATTTATAGTAGTAGAAAGGGCAAACCCTTTTCCCATAAGGATTACAATACTTAATAAGTAATCTACTCCTAATAGGAATATAAGATACATTCCTAATCTACTAGGATTTACACAATCACATTCCTATTCTAAATAGGACTGCAACAAGAATTAATTTTTTAGTATAAAAATGTAATTTTTCGTTAAAGTAAATCATACTAAATTTTTTTTTGTTAAATTTCCCTTAATTTATTTAAAATTAAAGCGCCTTAAACCCTTAAAACCCCCCAAAAGCCATCGTCAATTCGTCATCGTGCTCGTCTTCCTCTGCCTTTACTCTTCTTCTTCCTTCCAACATTTACTCTTCTTCTTCCTTCCAACATTAATCTCCGAGCAGGGTAATACAGGGGCATTTTCGGAACAAAAAAAGAGAAAACAGCCAGACAGATTCTCCGATTCGTGGGAAATAATGGGTTGTGCGACGCTGGACCTCGCCGGAGCTGTTTCTCTCAAGCTCAACAACGACACCCACTTCCTCCGCTGCTCTCCGAAGCCTTTCCTCTCCTTTGCGGAGCTCATCCGCTCTCGCCGCCATCCCAACGGCCCCCCTTCCAACCTTCTCAGCTTTCGTGCTGACAAATCACGGCCGTCCTTTTCCCTTCGCGCCCGATCAACCACTACTGTTGCTCCTGGTAATTCTGGCAAAAAATAAAAATACCCCTCTAAAGTTTACTTCTTTTGATTTTATTTCCTTCAAGTTTTCATATTTTTTGGTTAATTTTCTCTGATTTTTGGTGTTTAATATTTTTGAAATTATGAATGTATATATGTATGATGATCTCCTTTTTTGTTTGCATGTTGAATCGTTGATACTACAGAAGAAGAGCGGGTGGTTGTTTTGGTGATTGGTGGAGGGGGAAGGGAACACGCTCTTTGCTACGCATTGACGCGGTCCCCTTCCTGTGACGCCGTCTTTTGCGCTCCTGGCAATCCCGGAATATCCAGCTCCGGGGATGCCACTTGTATTTCTGACCTCGACATCTCTGATAGCTCGGCAGTCATATCATTTTGCCGGAAATGGGGTGTGGGGCTTGTCGTTGTCGGTCCTGAGGCCCCTCTTGTTGCCGGTCTTGTGAATGATCTGCTCAAGGCTGGAATCCATGCTTTCGGCCCTTCATCTGAGGCTGCTGCTTTGGAAGGGTCCAAGAACTTCATGAAGAGTTTGTGCGACAAGTACAGAATACCTACTGCTAAGGTTTGTTCATTACGATTGATATTATGTTACGAAAGAGCGTTGTTAATTCAAATATTGCTTGATTATTGTAATTAGAACAAGAAAACGATAGGGAAAAATGAATGCCATGTTAAAATGAATTTGCCTTTTCTTTCGTACAAACAAGAGTTAACTAATGCATTGATTAATTGATGCAGTATCAAACGTTTACAGACCCGTCTGCTGCAAAGCAATATATACAAGAGCAAGGGGTGCCTATTGTCGTTAAAGCAGATGGATTGGCTGCTGGAAAAGGAGTTATTGTTGCTATGACTTTGAACGAGGCTTTTGATGCTGTTGACGCAATGCTAGTAAAAGGTTCTTTTGGGTCTGCAGGTTGTCGTGTCATTGTTGAGGAATATCTGGAAGGTGAAGAAGCGTCTTTCTTTGCGCTGGTGGATGGAGAGAATGCTATACCTCTGGAATCTGCTCAGGACCATAAACGCGTTGGGGATGGGGATACGGGGCCTAATACTGGTGGAATGGGTGCATACTCACCCGCCCCCATCCTAACTAAAGAACTTGAAGATTTAGTCATGACATCCATAATTTACCCCACAGTGAAGGGCATGTCCGCCGAAGGCTGTAAGTTTGTTGGGGTTTTATATGCTGGACTCATGATAGAGAAGAAGTCAGGCTTACCTAAACTGATAGAGTACAATGTGCGTTTTGGGGATCCAGAATGTCAGGTCAGTAAACAGATTTTTGTTCGTTGATTTTAAATGCGGAGGGTTAGGATTTACTTGAACTCTCACAGAATCGTTGTTTAATTCATCTTGTGCCCCTTTTACCATTTGGGAAGTCCTTATCAAGAATATTTTTGCTAATATACAGCCAACAATTCAGGTTCAGTAATTGAAAGGTGGTCTGTGTCTGTCTCTCGTTCTTTCCGAATCCTTTTCTTTTGTTTAAGGAATGGGTTGTGGAATTGAGTTTAGTGAGTCAGGAAACTATGATTGCAAAAGGCCAATTTCTTTTGCATGCTGTATTTGAAGTTTGATGGATTTTGTGTTCTTATTAATTTTTTTTCTTCCTGTTAATATCACTTTCAGTGTACTGGTATTGGTTTGGGTTATGTACCTCAATTGGTTGTTCGGCCGCTGTTTTTTTCCCCTAATCTTTTATGCTATCCCAGTGCTACTTGGCATGAGTTATGTGGGTTATGTACACCATATGGTTACCGTTTCATGCATTTCTTTGCACTGTTCTCATACATTAGAATAAATTCTGTTCGACATCTTTAGTGTGGCCGTTACTTATTGTGGTTTTCATGTCATAGCTTAATGTTGTGCTTAAAGGTCGGTCAGCATCTTGGATAGTAGTTGATTTGAGGCATGGAAATTGAGATTTGTCGTGTCTTGTTTAGATCATGTTGGTGTTGAATAAAACGTTAACAACAGTTTTGGGTGCTTGTTTGGCTTTAATGATAAACAGGTTTTAATGGTTCGCTTGGAGTCTGATCTGGCACAAGTTCTACTTGCAGCTTGTAGAGGACAGCTAAGCGAAGTGTCGTTGAACTGGTCAGCTGGGTCAGCCATGGTGGTGGTAATGGCAAGTAAGGGGTACCCGGGATCATATGAGAAGGGAAGTGTGATCCGGAACCTTGATGAAGCAGAAGCTGTTGCCCCATCTGTTAAGGTATTTCATGCGGGAACTGCACTGGATTCAGATGGCAATTTCATTGCTGCTGGAGGGCGCGTCCTTGGGGTGACTGCCAAGGGAATAGATCTCAAAGAGGCACGCGATCGGGCATATCAAGGCGTTGAAGAAATTAATTGGCCAGGAGGGTTCTACCGCCGTGATATTGGCTGGAGAGCCCTTCCTCTTCCTCAGAAACAGTTTGTGACAGGAAGTTAAACATTGTAGCGTTGCTATTCAAATGGGAGCTGTATGAAAGTGATGCCGTTCTATGAGAAACGGCTATGCATTGACCTTTTTCGGGGCTCACGAGTAGCGTTTACGTTTTATGAAGTTACCAATTGTCAACTCTCATCACTTAGAAAATCCTGGCTAAACGAGATGTAATTGTATGTTCTTCATGTTTAATCCCGTAAGTGGAGCAAATTATATATATGTGTGTGTGCGCGCGCGCGCGCGTATTTTCGTTATAAGTCCATGCATACCTCCATCGAGTAGAGAGGATACGCGTAGCTGCTCTGCTTCTCTTAGTGGCAAGAGAGACTATGCTAACAAGAACTTCATCTGGCAACTTGCTGATCCGGTCCGCCATCACCACCCCACGCTTTCGTTTCGTCATTTGGAAACTAGAAGTGAAATGATCAAAGTAAACGAGAGTAATATGACCCTAAACCCTATATAGAACACTTGGTGAACTGGACTGGCACCCTTAGAATATGAAGGGATGAAGAGATAGGGTGGAGCTTTAATGCAATGGACGGCACATTGCTTTGGTGGATTTCATGCATTTGTACTTATTGGAGTTGGTCGCTCCCGCTACACTTATCTTACGTTGGGTGGTGCATGCCTTTTGGAACTCCAACGCTTCTAGGGGGGAGTGCATTTTTGTTCCTCTTGATTGTCGTTAGATGAGTTTAAATTTTAAAATTTGTGTAGTGGATCAAACTCATTTAACAATAATCAATGAGATGGTGAGTAATAATATTTCCGTCTTCTTGGGGAGACTGCCAATGGAAGAGAAATTGGCCATTAACATTCTACCGCCGTGATATTGGCAGAGAGCCCTTCCTCTTCCTCAGAAACATTCGGGACGTGAGGGTCAAAACTAAAAGAAAATTGTCATGTTCCGGACCCAAAGTCGATAGAAAAATTTGAATTAGAAACGTGAGTGAAATTAAATAAATAAATAAAAAGAAACTGAAAGTAATTTAAAAATAAATTCCTTTTATAAAATAAAACGATATTCTTTACAAGGCTAAGATGTACGGCAAGTTGTTCCTTGCATTGGTGGATTCATGCATTCTTATCAATGCATATGCATCAATGCATGCGTGAGAGAATATGAGATTGGTCACAATCTCCATTTAATTGATCCAATATGGACTGGGAATGGATTCGGCAGAGCTCGAACTCGTCATTAATTTATCGCATTTAGTCTCTCTTTTGTATAATCATCACGACTCTCTCTCAGGGAGAGAGTTAGAAATTTCTTCTAGTGGAGCAACTCGAAAATCAACTAAAAAAATCTTATTATAGTATAGCTTGTATTCAATATGATAATAGAGATGATTTCAAATGATGATGTATCACAATTCTAATGTTAAAAAAATTTCAGTGTAGTAGTGGAAAGTAGCAGAGTAATAAGAAAAATATTAATACATGATTACATTGGAAAAGTTTTTTGATTTGAATGACAGAATAATAACACTTTTGTTCATATAATAATTGATATGAAATATATGCAGTATGAAGAATTCATTTAAAAGTAAAAAAGTATCACCAATGGGAAATTGCTCGCAACCGACAATGTTCGTTAAACGACTGGGAAAAGGATTCGAACTTAAAATCTCGGGTGAAAGGACCAATATGCTTAACCAACTTAGTTATAATTCACTTGAGCTTCTTCCTCTTTCGGCGTGATTTTCCAGCTTTGCTTAAACTTGACCTAAGCCCGACAGAAACCCAAGCCCAAGAACGAAGCCCAAGGCCTTTGAGAAGACGAAATCGACCAAAAAAATAAATTAACCTAAAACCCGCCTCTCTCCTCCACTGCCTTCTCCACTTTCAGACTCCCAGTCTTCTTCTTTACACAGAGAAAAACCCTAGCTCTATTTTCTCCAGTTAAAGGTGCACCCTACTCTCTCTATCTCTCTCTCTGTATACAAATCTATATATGTTCTGTAATTAGCGGTGATTTTTGTTACGTTTTGTGCTTTACTTGTTATCACGGGATGGTAATCTCGGCTTCCTTCAAGTTATGACGTTTCCTTGCTCTCTCATGAATCCTAAATTTCTGTTTGTTTGCTGAGAAAATCGGTGGGAAAATTCGAGTTAAAAAGAAATTGGAGCTCGTTTAAATTCATTGGATTTTGATTGCGTGAGTTTGTTTGGGAATTTTTTCGTGCTCTGCAGCACTCATGTAAATGTTGTCAATTTCTTGTAGTTGGCATATGAATTTTTGTCCAAATTAAATTATTCAATTCCATTTCATTTGAGATTAGTAACCGATTATTGCATTTTTCGCAGCAGCGAGATGGGGGCCAAGGCGAAAAAGGCGATGAAAAAGCAATTGAGCAAAGCCTCTGCTCAGTCATCAGCTTCTTCTCACAAAAACAAGGAAGCTACTGCTGCTCCTGCTACTGCAATTGTTACTACTTCTACCGCTGCTGATTTCTTGGTAATGCTTAATTTAATCCTATTTATTTATTTCCCTTTCATTTTTGGTTTGTGTCATTTATTGTTTTGGTGGTGAATTTATGTGTTAAGCCATTAGAAGGCGGTCCAGCGCGGAAACTCCCCCAAGAAAAGCCTACGGAGGATGTTGCTACGGTTTTATACATTGGTCGGATACCTCATGGATTCTATGAGAAGGAAATGGAAGGTGTGCTGTAGAGATTATCAAATCTGATGTATTTGAATGAAGAACAAATGTTTTGTAATATGTGCATAAGGTTATTGCTATGTTTGTAATTGTATACCTGCTAAACTGCTGATTGCATGCTTTTCACAGGATTTTTTGGGCAATTTGGTTCGATTAAGAGATTAAGAATTGCGCGAAACAAAAAGGTTAGGCTGCTGGACCACAACTATGTCACTATATATATGTTTTCCCTATTTTTTAAGTTCCCAAATGAAACAGCTTTAGTTCCTTGTAACTGAATATAAATATAATGTTTATCACTCTTGAAAATAATTCTACAACACCTTCTTTCCTCCGTGACTAGTGAATATTTGCAGATAAAAGATCCCTTTCATTTAGTATGCAGTATCATAGTTACAGGAATTATTATGTTTTTGACATATTTTAACTCTTTTTTTTCTTTCATCTTATGTTCAATAGACAGGAAAATCAAAGCATTTTGGCTTCATTGAGTTTGAAGACCCTCAGGTTGTATTCAATTTCTTAGAACTTATTATCTAAACTCCCAAATGTTTCCTTTTGTTTTTTGCGGTGCTAACACTACCTTGTTTGCAGGTGGCGAAAGTTGTAGCTGACACTATGCATAACTATTTGTTGTTCGAACACGTGTTGCAAGTCCATCTTATTCCTCCGCAGAAAGTTCACCCAAAATTGTAAGTTATTATTTGTTTATCTTTTATTATGATATGAGAGTTAGTTTGGCATCAAAGATAGTTTTGTTTATAGTAAATCTAATGTGTATTAATGTGGTTAAGCTGTTCAATGGTTCTTTAAAAGATTTATCATGAGACTTGGTTCATCTGTGTGCTTTGAGCCCCGAGTGGTAATCATTTCACGTTCACTTTTCTGTGTCACTTGAAACTGAGAACAGTGAAAAACTATAAATAGGAATGGAGGGAAACGGTAGGGCCAAGGATAAGTGGTTCAATTGTACGTTGGTTTCTGGGTTGAGAATTTCTTGCGTTCCCCCTTACTGATAGCTTTTGTTGCTGTAAATGCTCATTATTTGTGTCTTGTTTAACTTTAGATGGAAGGGTTTCAACTACCGAGTCAGACCCGTGAACTGGGTTCAAATTGAGCGGAAGAGACAAGACAAGGTATTCAGTGAAGACACGAAAAGCAACTTCTAGCAATTTCTCACATTTGACATTGCACAACAAACCTGCAAGGACTTTCATCTCATTAACCTTTTCCTTGTTGGGTGGTGATTTTTCAGGAAAGAACAGTGGAAGAGCACAAGAAGTTAATGGGGAAGATTGTGAAGAGAGATCTGAAGCGTCAAAAGAAAATTGAGGCTGCTGGTATTGATTATAAATGCCCAGAAATTGTAAGAATCTGGTCCTACTTACGGTTGTATATATTCTTTTCACCGTTAGAAGGTTGTTCGTAATTGTTTTTTGTTTTTCATCGTGCCTGCATTTCTTTGTGGTTGATTTAGTTGTTAACATTGCACATGTTTTTGGTTCCTGGCAGGTGGGTGGTAGTGAGGAGCCTGCTCCAAAGAAAAGGAAGACCGACCGAAAGAAGGTATGTCATGTTCTCTTCGTACCATTTTCTGGAAGATAAAACATATGTTGTCATCTCATCTCGTCTCTTCTACGGCAGGTTGTTTCTAAATGATGAAGCACACGCTCTCGTCTTGGTCCGCCCCTAAAACCGGGAAAGAGACAGTTTTGGATATCAGAATTGGTCTTGAGTTTTGAATCTTATTTGTAAGATTTTACAAATACAACGTGGTTTTTCTTACGACCTTTTCATCACTCGTCATGTAATGTAATCGTGCATTTTTTTTCGACCAGTTTATGGGAACATCTTCAGTTTCAAAGGCAACTGTCAAGTTTTTTTCCTCTGATTTAGGCATTACGTAGTTAGAAGTGTTTATGATTCGCGAAAGTCCTACCTCTGGCCTAGTAGCTACTGCTACTTTCTGTTGTGGCAGCGGAAAATAGCAAGGTTTTAAAAGATGCTAGGCGCTAGTCGGGGATGAGCTGGGGCCTAGTGACCCCGCCTAGGCATCTAGGCGGATTTAACTAAATCAATTATATTTTATGTAAATAAGTATGTATTTATATTTAAAATATATATAATTTAATTATAAACTACAAAATAGAATGACATTATGAAGTAAAATATGGGGAACAAGCATATAACGTGTGCTTATTTAAGTATTTAACAAGGCTCTTATAATTTATTAAAAAAATAAAATGCAAAATGAAAGTTATCTATTTTTTACCAAGTGAGTCGCAACCTAAACGGATTTGGGCGGACTAGGTGGGTGCTTAGGCAGTCTAGGCGCCCTTTCTTAATTTTCAAACGCTTAGGAATTAATCGGAGAGGTAGTCAGTTGCCTAGCGCCTAGATTTTAGAACATTGGAAAATTGACATGTGGATCTCTTGTATGTGCGTGTGTTTATGTGCAGGCGAGGACCCAAAATATGGAGGAGGATTGTCTGACCTCCTCCTTTCCGCGCCCTCTTGTTTGTGTGGTCGCGGTTAAGCCACGTCAACATTTTATATTACTATTCATTTTTGCCTTATTATCTCTATAAAAAAAATATAAAATGTTGACGTGACTTAACCGTCACCACACAAAACAGATGGCACAGGAAGGAGGAGGGCAGACAATCCTCCTCCCAAAATCTTAGGAAGAAAAACATCAGTTTCAATGGCAAAGGATGCTATGAGATGTTGTCTCAAATAACACGTCGTATAATACGCAACAATCTTTTAACTAGAATCACGAAAAAGAAACAAAAAGGAAAGGCTTGGAAATCCCCTAGTTGCAGAAGCTGTGCACCTCATTGCGAAAAGTCAAGAGCTTGTGTGCCCACGGGCCACAGCATACATTGCCCCCCCCTACAGATATTTTCGTGCAAGGGCACGGACATTTGTATCAAAATGTGATGACGCGATTCGCGAACCAGGCAGGTAGAGGGGACAAAACTGTGTAATGAAATAATTAAGAGTGTTTAGCAAAACTCGAAGATTTCATGAACTGACATAAACTACTTTCTAAGGAGAGCTAACCTTTTTACTACATTTCATAATTACAGAACGCATAGCAGAAATATATAGTTCACCTCTATTCACCTCATGCCACCCAAGACTACGAGATTAGAAGCATACAGTGTAGACGACATAGGGAATCCACAGAGAACACATCAACCAACAAGAACCTACGGAAGTGTAAAAATGAGCTTAAATAAAAGGGCTGATGGTATGTAGTGACTTACTTTGATGTAAAGCTCATGAACCTCTTGGAAGAAGCTCTTGATTCCATGTTGTACTCATTTTTTAATGGTTGGATACTGGATCCATTTAGTGTTGCAACTGCCTCTGCTTAATAGTTTCACTTTGTCTCACAGATGATTTAACTTTGGGTTTTTCATTCGGAAGGGATATATTGGCATATTAAGCACCGGTTGAGGGGTTGTTATTGCCTCCCCTCCTTTTAGAAACTTTTGTTAATATTCTCTTTTGTTTATAGCACCGGTTCACGTTTGACAACTGAGTGGTCTTGTTTCAGTTATACATCTTCTCGAATTTTGCTAATTATCTTGTTAGTTGCATGGATGTTTCCGCTAATGAGTACTGTGATAATGTTCTGTGGATTGTAACTTAATTACCTTCTTGAATTGTCAGGGGATGTGCAGCCTATGAAATGGGTAATGCGATTAAGGGTTGTGTTACATCTTGCACTGGCTCTGGAGTACTGCACAAGTAAAGGGCGTGCACTTTTATCACAACCTTAATGCTTACAGAATTTTATTCGATGAGATAGCTATAGATTGACTCCATCTGTTTGATATCCTTTCCAAAGTATATTCTGATTGTATTCGTTTATTTTATTTATAATAAATTTTCAGGATGGCAATCCCAGAATGTCCACCTTTGGCCTGATGAAAAATAGGTTGGATGGGAAGAGTTATAGTACAAATCTGGTATTTACTCCTGAATATAGTAGGACTGGTATGTAGATTGTGGAAAAAAGCGGCGTTTTTGTTCCAAATAACTCGTTCAAATTTATGATTTACTTGACACACATCCTTTAAGTATGCAGTTCAGCAATTATTATACACCGCACATCCCTTGTCTTGCAGGGAGAGTAAAACCAGAAGGTGCAGTATATAGCTTTAGACTGTCTTGATTGATCTTCTCAGCGGAAAGAATATCCCCTCTAGCGATGTCAGTGATTGTTCAAGTGGTGAACTGAACAAAAATAAAGAAAAAACCATTTGTAGGAAAAGATAAATTAGGGAAACTCTTCTAAAGGTCTAATGGTTACTCTTTTACCTACGATAAAATATAGTTTACCTTTCAATTGTTATGAACTCTGTGTGAGGATTTATCCTTCTTAGGATATGTAAACACAAGTATGTCAATTTATTCATCTGTTGGTTGATCATTTTGTGCCAGGCCCTAGACCTGATTGGAGACAGGAATCTTCAGATGCTGACAGATTCTTGCTTGGAAGGACAGCTTTCTAATGATGATGGTACTGAGTTGGCACGCTTGGCTTCATGAAGTTTACAATCTGAACCCGGAGAGGTACCAAATCCCAAGTCATTAGTTGCTTCTTTGACTCCTCCTCAGGAAGAAACTGAGGTTGGTCCTCTCTCCGATGTTTCTCTAATTAAGCAGCATTCTTTTCCCAACTTTACTCAGGGAGCATAGTTAGACTGCTTAAAATCTTGGAAACTTTAACGAAAAGCTCTCGGTACTGTTCACTTTAACGAAAAACCACATTTTACACTAAAAAGTCAATACTAGTACTATTCACTTTACCCTTTATTTTGTCCTTATCGTTAAAACACAAAGTTTTCAAGCCATTTTCATTAGTTTTCCTTAAAATCTTCACACAATTGTTTGTAGATCTATATTTTAGGGCAGTCTTGTAAGCAATGTAGTCATATGCTATCTTCTTTTCACTGGACACAATTTGAGCTATTTGTGTAAGCTCGTATCTACCGATTTATTATTTGTAATAATACTGAACCTTGTACCAAGCGGAAATATTTGAAAATTTGGGAAAGGGGCATGACACTAATTTGTTATTAGTGAGGACTTGAGAGAGCTACACTTTTGTTTAGTGCCTGTCATGTTGAATGATACTCTATAAAACATGAATCTCTTACGCCCCGAAACTGTGGGTAGTTAACTACAAGGGTTTTCATTGATACCGTACTTTTTGGGTGCCAATTAGACACAATCAGATCTGCACCATCGTAGTAGTTTAATCAAATATAGGTGCTTAACATGATGCTGGTAGCTATATCCGTTTCCATTGAACTAAAATTTATGACGAACAAAACAATTATATGCAGTCCAAATACTTGAAAATTAGAAGTAAATGTGGCAGTAAACTTTTACAAGCAACAACAACAACAAATCATCGGCCAAGGAAAATTAGAAGTAAAGCTCTTTATTATGACAACTCAATACTTGAAAACTTGTACAGATAATGGCCCGTGGAATCTCTTTCAGTGAAGTGAAGCTGCCTACGCTGCCTCATAAGACGCTGTAGATAAAAATAAATAAGCACATGTAATTAAGTTTTGAAGAAGACATCCAAATTAATCAGGAAAACTTTACGAAGAGATGCATGCATATAGCTTAATTTAAGAAAGAAAAAAAAATCACATTTTTACGTACCATTGCTTAATTGAAGTGCCGCTTGATCGAAATCACCCTCGCATAAAACCAATCATTCAAGACATTCAAGAACCTAAAGTATGAGTATCTCCATGGCTTGACGAAAATCAGACTGCCACAAACTCCCCAAAATCCAACAATAAAACCAAGCCCCATGCTGACGTAAAATCCCCATGTTATAAGGTCATCATTTTCTTCTTCAATGCTTGGGATCAGAGTTTCCTGTTGATTACCACACATATTTTGAAGTGGAGGTCCGCACAGTTGAGGATTTCCGGCATAAGCAGAAGGATCAAAACCTTGGAGCTGAGTGCCTGTTGGAATTCTACCAATAAAGTTGTTGTATGACAAGTCCAATACACTAAGACGATCTATCCGGGCAAGGGTCGTTGGAATTCTGCCATCTATCTCGTTTCTTGACAAATCAAGGGTATCCAATGATTGCAACTCTCCAATCTTTGCAGGTATCTCACCTGTCAATTGGTTTCTCGACAGGTTTAAAGAAATTAACCCAACAAGATCCGTGATTTCACTTGGAATCTCCCCCGTTAATCTATTCCTCGAGAAATCAATTCTCTTCACAAGTCCCAAAATGTTTCTGTACGAGCGCATGCTTCCCTTCCATATAAATGTTGCGTCATCCATATATGTTTCAACTCCATGAAAAGTTGATACAGAATGTAGAAGGGTCGGAGATGAATTTCCTTTGTGTGCCAGTGCAGTTAAATTGCTGAGGCATTTTGGTATTGTTCCAGAAATGTTGTTCGCAGACACATCTAAGTTTTGAATGTTTGTTAGACCGCACAGTTCAGACGGCATGCTTCCGTTGAAATTATTAGATAAAAGTATCAGGATAACCAAATTATGAAGGCTAGCCCCCAACAATTTTGGTATGCGTCCTGATAACTGATTGTTTCCAACATCAATAACTTGTAAACTGGTGCAATTCTTCAAGGATGAAGGCAACTCTCCAACAAATTTGTTGTTTCCTAATTTCAATGTTTCCATTTGATAGAGTGAGCCTATTGTGGATGGAATTTCCCCGGAAAAAGCATTGAAACTCAAGTCAAGCATGACTAGATTGTCGAAATGTGTCAAGCAGTTTGGAAGTTCTCTAGAGAGATTGTTGTATGAGAGATTAAGAAAACTTAAACTCATAGTTGCACTTGCACACAAGAAAGAAATTGACCCGAAAATGTTATTATTAGAGAGATCCAAATATGACGCTTGTGATAGAGTTGCGGGAATTTGACCTTCAATTTGGTTCGAACTCAAATGCACTTCAAGGTAATATGCAGAAGCCACTGTCAAATTTGTAAACATTTCCCCAATTTGGTTATGGGAAAGACAAATAAAACCTGCGTTATGAGTCGTACCCCAAAACCAGCTTGGAAGGACATCCACAATTCCAGCATCAGAAATATTGATGTGGTAATACTCATTCTGAGATTGAAGCCATTTCGGGAAATACGGACCCATCTTGCAAGACCCCAATCTTATATGGCCCAGTTGAAAAGGAGGAGTCCAATTAGAATGGAAGTTTAAAACTAGTGAGTTGGAGGATAAATCTAAGTACCTTAATTTTGAGAGTTTAGAGAAATGGGATTCTGAAATCACCCCTTCCAAAGCATTCATTCTAAGGCGAATCTCCTCGAGCTTTGACATTTGCCCGATACTTTCAGGTATTCTTCCACTTAATTGATTGGAGGAAACATATAATACTTTCAACGATAAAAAGTTGGTAAGATCAGGTAATGGCCCTGCAAGTTGATTTTCAGAGAGCCACAAAGTCTCCAAGGAGTTTTGAGCACATGTAGACAATATTTGAACAAAATTGGAAAACTGTCCACTCAAATTGTTTCTGCGAAGATTCAATGATTGCAAACTACATAACCCAGAGAAAGAATGGGGTTCTGCTCCTTCAAGTCGGTTGAAAGAGAGATCAACACGTGCAAGAGAGCTCATGTTTCCAAAAACATCAGGAATTGAACCGGTCAACTGGTTGAGAGAGAGATCAAGATTAACAAGGCTGGTATTGTTGGTGGACAGCCATAGAATTATTGAAGAAAGAGATTTAGAAGAATTTATGTTTGAGAGAGTGGAACGAACTGGAGGAGAAGGAAGACTACAGTCCCTTAATGCCAAGAATGTTAGTTTGGGGAGTTTATTAACTGCTTCCGGCCAATCAAAAACATTACTGAGATTGGCAACACCCAAGTTCAAATATGTCAACGAAGAAAGACGAGGGAGCCAATTGAGATTTTCTACATTACCGAAGTCATTATGGCGGAGATCAAGGTGATGCAAGTTGGTAAGGTTTCCAACCTGAATTGGAAATTTTCCACCAAAATTACACCAAGAAAGACGGAGATATCTCAAATTGGTTAGAGAACCAATGAAATATGGAACTTGGCTCCCATTAAAGTCGACTTCATGAAGGTCCAAATATTTCAAATGCTTCAACTCAATCAGTTCAGGACTAACCGTCGTGCCTTTCAACAAAGAATCATGGCCGCTGAGATCAAGATGAACAACATGGCCAGTTTGGTTGTCACATGAGACTCCTTTCCATCTGCAACAATCTTGTTTTGCGGCTTCTGCTCCCCACGAAGAGAATATTGCTTGGTTGTTCTCGTCCATGATGAGGCCTTGTTTGAATGCAAGGAGCGCTTCCCTTTCCTTGTCTGTGCACCTCATCGTCATGTTTGCATCGCCGTGGCCAGGGTTCACATGTAGGGTGATGATTAATAGCAAAAGCACCATAATTCCCCCCATCTTAAAAACAATAACAATCAAGAACAAGAGGCAGAAACACAACTAATCACACAAGTGTTGTAATGAAGATTTGAAGCTAGCACCCCTCTGACATAAATACAAGTCTAGTTTTGAAAAGTCAAAATATGGCGAAATGTTTTGTTCAACCGTGCAAGTGGTTAGAAATTTCGAACGGTGGTGAGGAGATTTTTTAATATGATCGAAACACGAAGTCTTTTCATATTAATAAGTCTATTGACTTGACCTATGTAATAATCCCCGTGTCGCCAAGTGGAGGGCGTCCCTGGCCAGCAGGATCTGATCCAGTACTGAGCAATTGCACCTGTTGATAATGATGATTTGTAATTTGTAATGACAAATATAGTGTTTGTTTTATGTAATTTGTACTCAACCCTGCAACTTTAGTGTTTGTTTTATGTAATTTGTAAAAGGACTCCTCACCAACCTTTATTTATTTATTTATTTATTTTTCTCATTATTTTATCCAATTACATCAGTACCAGTCTTTGATTCCCTTATCCCTACGCTATATCAATTCTAGCTTTACCCACCATTATCAACAAAAAGAAATAGATAGATAAAAAGGGGCTTGTTTTTAGCTACCTGTTGTAAATATGGTGGATGGCCACACATCACATGCAAATTCATTGTTCATTCACATGTGTAAATATGGTGGATGGCCACACATCACATGCAAATTCATTGTTCATTCACATGCTAAATAGTCTAAAGCTTTGTCTATAAAATGGATGAGAATGAGTAGATAATGAGGTGATGAATTCACGGAAGAGAGAAGAAAGAAAGGAAGAGAGAAGAAAGAAAGGAAGAGAGAAGAAGAGAGGAAGTAATATAGAGAGTTATCTTTGTACTCCTACTATTCCAAATTATAATAAAAGCACTACTGCTGCTCTGAGGATGTACTCCAGTCACACTGACTGTAGAGGAACCTCGTAAATTTTGTGTCTTGCTTATTTATTCCACTGCACACAATATCGATTTTACAACACGTTATCAGCACGAGAAGCTCTCGTGTCAGTGGAAAGCACAACGCCACAAATCTTGTTCACCTATGTCGTCTGGAATCTCACAGATAAGAAAATCTTTTCATTTCATCTTAAATTATTTGTACTACTAATTTTCTTGAATCAAATATGTAAATGTTGTTGTATAACTATATATAATCATTTGCAGAAGCAAAATGGTACGGACTCAAAATCCGTAGAAAGTCTAATAACCATGGAAACAGCCTCGGAACTCCAACTTGCAGACCTCGGATTGAAAAAATTTCTTCTTGAAAGTTGTCCATCCGCCCAGTATCTACAACATATCAAAATCTCAGAAAACTTTAACGGTGCGATCGTCCCAGATGTCTGAAATACCAAACCAGTTTCCAATTTCCGCAGAAAACTGGACAGCCATCTTATGAGTACCAAAACTCTATTTTCAGTAGCTCAGATCGAAATTGTTTCTTCACGAAAGTTGTTCGGTATCCTCTTATCCATATCATATTAAAATTTGAGCTAAATCTAACGGTTTGATCTTCTTATAAGTGGCAGACAAAGAAAAGGTTTTGGAATGGTGAGTTGCACCATTTGAAAAGAAAAAAAAAAATTGATGGAAACTTAATCATCACCCTTTTCTATTATTGCTTTATTTATGTGAATGTTGTTGTTTTAAAATCCATTCACAAGTTTTATTTACTTTAAAGCAATTTATTTACCATGGACGATTTTACCGCCTACTGCTTTAAGTTTTGATTTATGTGAATGGTGTTGGTTTAAAATCCATTCACAAGTTTTATTTACTTTAAAGCAATTTACTTACCATGGACGGTTTTACCACCGACGGTTTTACCACCTACTGCTTTAAGTTTTGATTTATGTGAATGGTGTTGGTTTAAAATCCATTCACAAGTTTTATTTACTTTAAAGCAATTTATTTACCATGGACGGTTTTACCGCCTACTGCTTTAAGTTTTGATTTATGTGAATGGTGCTGAATCAAAGCCCTTGTCACAAACTTTATTTACTTAAAAGCAATTTATTTACCATGGTTGGAATTATTGCCTATTACTTTAATTTACTTATTGTACTTCTTTTGTTACGATGAGTATAACAAGGACCCGAAGTTCCTTGATCAGATTAGAACCTGCAGTTTCTTGATCCTCATCATATAAAAATGATTGGACCAGAAGTTCCATCATGCAAAAAGATTGGGCATGAAGACCCTTGATCCTCAGTGATCAGACATGAAGTTCCTTGATGAGTACTTTAAGTTTGAAGAGCCGAAGTGCCACAACTTAATTGTAATAAAAGCCATGAGAGTACCAATTCATAGGCTATTAAATAAGGACCAGAAGTTCCTTGATGTATGTAAATGATAATATAATGCATATTTGCTGGAGAGCTTACATCTCGAAGTTTTGATGATTATTGCATGACATTGGGCATTGATGTTGAACACCATGTTCCTCATGTCCGTACTCAAAATGGTTTAGCAGAAGCATTAATTAAGCGGATGAAATTGATTACCCGTACTCTGCTCATGAAAACGAAATTGCCAAATTTTCTACATGGGGACATGCCATGTTACATGATACATTATTAACTTGGTTGAGACATGTTGCCAACCACTAATACTTCTCAGTATAACTCGTGTTTGGGCACTAACTAAACATTACACATTTACGAGTTTTTGATTATGTTATCTATGTGCCTGTTGCACTGATACAACGTACTGAAATGAGGCATATAAGCAAACTAAGAATTTATGTTTGATTTAATTCATCATTTAAGAACCTTTGACTGGGTATATATTTACCGCATGGTTTGCGGACTATGATTTTGATAAGACAATTTTCCCGCCATTAGGGGGAGAAAATAACATCGATCCAGAAGAATGATGAGAAAATATCATTCCAGAAGAATGATGCGAAAAGACCGTTCTAGAAGAACGAATAGAATTTGTCTTATTTTGATTCACAAAGCAATCAATGAGAAAATATCATTCCAGAAGAATAATGAGAAAAGACCGTTCCAGAAGAACGAAGAGAATTTGTCTTATTTTGATTCACGAAGCAATCAATGAGAAAATGAAGTAAGAATAATTGAATGATGTAACGAAAGTGATGAAATCACATATATTTGCTGCAAATGTGCCTACAAGAATTGATGTCCCTATTAGACAAAATAATGTGGCAACAAATGATTTATCTGTTGCAAGCCTGAAGCGTGGCAAACCCTTAGACTCAAAAGGTTCAGTCCTTCGAAAGAAGAAGAATATGGCACTACTGAATTATTGCATTCCCGAAGCATAACTGTTGCATGCCGGAAGCATGACAGTTGTCGCATGGATACACGTCCCAGAAAGGACAATCCGCAGACATGGGAATTTTGATGTCTCATGCATGAAGCATGATAGACGTATAGACTCCAATAACCCAACTCCCGAAAGTGGAGAATAAAATCCAAGCTTTATAACGCTCAAGATGAGGTTATGATCCGCATTCTCCAAATTATAGCTATCCTGGAAAAGATAGTGTAACGCCCTTGAAGAGGTAATGGATATCCAAAGAAATGAAAAGCTTTTTATGCATGCGCATGCACATGAGAATATGGGATCACGAATTGATGATAACCAATGGTAAATTTGATTTTTTACAAGTAGCTACTAAATTTCATCAATAAGCTGTGTTGATAATGAGTTACGTTCTTTTGTTCGTTGACGAAAGGAAAAATTCTTGGCCAAAAAAATGGAGAAAGGCAATTCCATTACAATCTTGTAAGAACGTGGAAAAATGGATCTATATATTTGAATATAATACAAATAGCCAAAAGATGTTGAACCAAAGAGGTTACATATGGGCATTTGTAATACAGTGAATTACACTCACATGATATGACACAAGGTTACTAATTGAAACCTGAAATTATACTCCTGTAAACGAGTTCATATGAATGGAGAATTATATACGAAGGGTTGTGAGTCGCCCACATCATATCTCTATAAGTAAATCCCTCAAGTATACATGGGAGCAAATTGCTCTGTATAAATTCCAAATGAAAATGTGTCATTAAGTGTAGAAAATCCCTAGAGGATTCAGATTGCTTGAAGTAAGTCCTGGAAGGATAAAGCATAAATTATGTACTCAATACCAATGGATGGTATAAATTGTCTGAGTGAGTACTATCATTATAATATTGTTGCAACATACTAAAATCTATTACAAGAGTCAATGACATTAAATTAGAACTCCTGAAGAGTTGATGATATTAAATTGGGACTCCTGAAGAGTTAAGAAAGATTATAAAGTGTTGAGAGAAATATTGTCTTGAACTGTAGAATCAAACAATATGCCAACACGAATCTTATCCATGATATTTATGATATTAAAGAATCATATGGATTGAAGATTATGAGTTGAATACTCAAATGATTTAGACACTAAGAATGATCATTTATCTTCGAGAAGGCTAAAGAGTCCTGAACAGCCAACTCGTCGGACTGCTTGGAAAGAATCTTGTTATCCTTGGGGGTGAGAAGATTCTTCGCTACCACCGTAGGGGTTATGTCGTTCTTCATCACAGAATCCCCAATTGTAAGAGGACCATTGGGGGATAAGAATGATGGGTGCCATATGTTGTCTGAAAAAAGACATGTCAGCGTCTTCCTTGACATTCAAATCAAGACGACGGTCAGATGGGGAAGCCATTTTCAGAAATGATGAAAGAAAAAAAAAGACAAGGAGAAAGAGAGCAATCAGTCGCCACTTGGAGTCAAGCTTCCGATTTGGGATTGATTGTCTGGAACCCTTCCCTGATTGCTTACCTAGCATCGCTATCGAGTACTCATTTTCAACTGTTGATACGATGATAGCTGCCAAGCGTGATGAGTCGCTGAGAAGTGATGTTCTGAAAGACCATCCAAATGTAAGGTTTGCATTCCACTTCTGCATCAGATGGAAAATACTGCAAGAGAAGATGCCAAGCTTGCATGGGGAAAAACTAGGGAAAATACCACTTCTGAAAAGGGAGCAAGTGAGGCAAATGAAAATGATACATCGAAGCTCATGGAGAATCAACAAGCGTAACAAAAACGTGTCGATTCATCCCCGACAAAGCCGAAGATTACTTGCCACATGAAGCTTCTTATGATCCAATTTCATATAAGATCAAGCCTCGACGACCCTTGAAGAAATCACAAGTCTGATTCAAGATCAAGTGTCCACCACTCCTGAATCAAATTCAACTCCAAATAAAAGAAGTAAATTCAGACATTTGGAGGAAGTCTAGTAAAAAGCCATTCAGTCCAGTTCAAGAACAAGCATGTGGACAGTTAACTACCAGTAAAGCACCTCTGTTGGCAACTCTTCTCGCTAAGAGACCGAAGCTGAGCGATCTATGATCAGCCTAAATGATTTGAAATCAGGGGGAGATACTCATCACGGGAGCATCCAAAACAGATCAAGATTTTAACAAGTCAATCGAAAATTTATGGCCATCCAATGGGGAGTGTTGTAAATATGGTGGATGGCCACACATCACATGCAAATTCATTGTTCATTCACATGTGTAAATATGGTGGATGGCCACACATCACATGCAAATTCATTGTTCATTCACATGCTAAATAGTCTAAAGCTTTGTCTATAAAATGGATGAGAATGAGTAGATAATGAGGTGATGAATTCACGGAAGAGAGAAGAAAGAAAGGAAGAGAGAAGAAAGAAAGGAAGAGAGAAGAAGAGAGGAAGTAATATAGAGAGTTATCTTTGTACTCCTACTATTCCAAATTATAATAAAAGCACTACTGCTGCTCCGAGGATGTACTCCAGTCACACTGACTGTAGAGGAACCTCGTAAATTTTGTGTCTTGCTTATTTATTCCACTGCACACAATGTCGATTTTACAACACTACCACCTTTGGAACTCCATTATAATCTTCCATTATTCTCTTAATTCAAAGGTCATCACTTTACTCTTTAAAACTCAAAACTTGTTTCATTTTGATTTCTGAACTCTCTCTTTTTTTCTTGAAACTTATAGGTTGTCTTCTGAAGCATATGTAGGACCCACTCAGTAAAACTATGCCATATGTGCAATAAATTTAATTATAAATCTCAATTATGTGTTTACATTCAATAGTCAAAGAATATTAAGTTTAAAAGAAATTGAGGAGATGAAAAAAAATATTGATTAGCCTAGCGCACCCAAATCAAATCCACATAAGAAATTAACAGATCTCAGATAATGTGGAGCAAATTTTAAGTTTTATTGTGTTCTAGGGGGCATAGTGGAGCGAACTTTGAGTTTGAGAGAGTAAAGTGATGACTTTTGAGTTATAGAGTGCAAAAGTGAAATTAAAATTGAGTTTTAGGAAGCGTAGCCGAAAAGAAGTCATTTTAATTAATGGAAGCAAATAAATATAAAAAAAAAATAAAGAAACCCATTTTAATTAATTGAAGCATAGCTGAAAATAAGCCTAAAAGGAAAGAGATAAGTTTTCGGCAAACGGTAACTGGTAATCGCCATAAGACTAATCGAACACCTTCCTTCCGAGCATCCCCAGCAAGGGGGCTCTATATGGGGCTGGAAAAAGTGGTGGATATAATCCATTTTAGAGTTCCGAGGAATCTTTGGGGCTTTATAAAAGAATCTCTCACAATGAAGAGCTATATCTTTCAGGCTCTATATGGGGCTATATATATTTATTTATGTAGTAATTTAATTAAGCGATGTTAACTTTTCTTAAGTTGAATTTTGGACTTGCTATCTTAATTTTTTTTTAATGAACGTGTCAACCTAAAATGTTCAAATTGTGACACAATTAGATTTTATCACTTATGAATCGTTCATTGGATTATATTATCTTATCTCAATCTCATCCGTTGAAAGAAACAAACACCATTTCGCCCTCTGAAATAATTTGATTTTAACTTATAACACAAAAATTTACCTAGCATCAATTGGTAAATTAGTATCATACAATTTTGAAAAAAAAAATTTAAAAATTTCACCCACACCCAAACAAACTCACGCAATCAAAACCCAAGAAATTGACAACATTTATATGAGTGCTGCAGAGCACGAAAAAATTCCCAAACAAACTCACGCAATCAAAACCCAAGGAATCTAAATGTGCTCCAATTTCTTTTTAACTCGAATTTGCCCACCGATTTTCTCAGCAAACAAACAGAAATTTAGGTTTCATGAGAGAGCAAGCAAACGTCATAACTTGAAGGAATCCGAGATTACCATTCCGTGATAACAATTAAAGCACAAAACGTAACAAAAATCACCGCTAATTACAGAACATATATATGTATATGTATATATATATATATATATATATATATATAGATAGAGAGAGAGAGAGAGAGAGAGAGAGAGAGAGAGAGAGAGAGAGAGAGAGTAGGGTGTACCTTCACCTGGAGAAAATAGAGCTAGGGTTTTTCTGTGTAAAGCAGAAGATTGGGAGTCTGAAAGTGGAGGAGGAGAAGGAAAGGGGCGGATTTTAGGTTAAGGTTTTTCTGTTTTATTTTTTTGGTTGACTTCGTTTTCTCAAAGGCCTTATGCTTGGTCTTGGGCTTGGGTTTCGGTCGGCCTTAGGTCATGTTTAAGCAAAGCTGGAAAAATCACATCGAGAGAGGAAGAGGAGCAAGTGAATTGTAACTCAGTTAGTTAAGGACATTGATTTTTGCACCCCAGATTTCGAGTTCCAATCCTTCTCCTAGTTGTTTAATGAACATTTTCAGTTGTGAGAAATTTCTTATTGGTGACTACTTTTTTACTTTTAAATAAATGAAATACGTATGGATACGTGACGATGTCGTGTTGGAAAATGTCAATTGAATTGGTTTGTGGATGTGAAATTACATTTTTACCCTTGTATTTTTACAGACATTTTGACGAAAATGACATTTTCAGTTTGTGCTATATTACTAATCTCTTTGCCACAAGGGTTTAAATATCACAGGAGTTATCTTTCAACAAGTCTCTTGTGGAGCAATTAATTAGACGGCGTGGGCAGATTTACATAAATTTGCTTAAACATGACCTAAGGCTGACCGAAACCCAAGCCCAAGACCAAGCATAAGGCCTTTGAGAAAACGAAGTCGACCAAAAAAATAAAACAGAAAAACCTTAACCTAAAACCTGCCTCTTTCCTTCTCCTCGTCCACTTTCAGACTCCCAGTCTTCTGCTTTACACAGAAAAACCCTAACTCTATTTTCTCCACACCCTACTCTCTCTCTCTCTCTCTCTCTCTCTCTCTCTCTCTCTCTCTCTCTCTCTCTCTCTGTATATATATATATATATATATACACATATACATATATATGTTCTGTAATTAGCGGTGATTTTTGTTACGTTTTGTGCTTTAATTGTTATCACGGAATGGTAATTGATGAGTCGATTTTATATTATATATTTAACTCTATTCTTAGTATATTTAGGTTAATATTTTGGAAGAATTTTGATACTTTGAATTGTATTTCCAATATAGGACTTTCAACTTCCTCTGGAGCAAAACATTGTCAAACGGATTAATTTTGGAGTAATTCCAGTTGGAGGGCGTTCGTGAGTCACTTAGCTTGATTGTATCAAAATATCAGATTTTTCTACTAAGCGATGATTTTCTGGCAACAAAATAAAGGAGCGATGCGCAGTGCTGGAAAAGTGATGTTTTGGGCTTGAATTGCGTTTTTAGAGCCCAAGATGACTTCGGATGGGTTCGTAGCCTTCTGGAGATGTGTTCGGAACGTCCTAATCTTCAAAACAAGCTATATTGGGCCGGATTTGGAGGAGATTTGAGGCTAAAACGTAGCTGGACAGTTTCTGTGCAGATTTCCTCGCTTAATTAGGACTTTATTTTATTATTTTATTTATTATTATTAGTTTCCTAATTAGATTAGGAGGCCAATCTAGGGTTTTTGGTGTTGGATTGGTAGTTAGGTTTATAAGGCTTCTGCCGTGGGAAGTTTAGGGGATTTTTATTATTCAACTTTAGAGAAAGGAACTTGGCTAGAGTTCTTGGAGATTTTCTACTCTAAGGTGTTTTCATTCCTTTTCTTCTCAATGATATTTTCTATGATTCTATGTATGAATATGCGTAACTAATTCCCGTTTTCTAGGGCGAAGCCTTAAGCCTTAGCATGACTATGTAACTTTTTATTTGATTGCTTATGATTGATCGCATGCATACTTTGAATTATTGATCACTGTTTTAAACTATCTAATTGTCTTAATGACTGGCCACCATTAGGGTTTTTAGAAAAGTAATTTGATGCAATTTTGGTCGGAAGGTTCCCTGAAATTGACACTGGCTTCTTGTGATTAATAGTTGTAATTTCACTTAGGATGAACACCACGTCTTAAGGATTGCATGGTTTTTCAAAGGGTTTTCATAAAGCATAATGAGTCTTTCATGTTTAGATTTGATCCGAACGTCCGGACGTGTTGCATGTTAGATATACGTTCTATGTTGGAGATTCCAAGTAGAAGATATATTAGGAAAACCTAACCTTCAAAGTGGCATGTGTAGATCATTAGTAATTGGTAGAAGTTCATAGGATTGCTAGGTGATGGTGGAACCCTAGTGCTTTTATAAATTAGTATTTAAAACTCTTTTCTTTTGTCATATTAGCTTTTAGTTAAAATTCGTTTTTAATATTACCCAATTTCAAAATCAACTTTCTCAATCTTTATTTTCAAGTAATTAATTAGAAATTATTTACCTTGTACTCTTGCAAGTATTTCATGTGATTTTGTCTCTATATAAAATACTTATCAGTAATCTCGGATTCCTTCAAGTTATGACGTTTGCTTGCTCTCTCATGAAACCTAAATTTCTGTTTGTTTGCCGAGAAAATCGGTGGGCAAATTCGAGTTAAAAAGAAATTGGAGCTCGTTTAGATTCCTTGGGTTTTGATTGCGTGAGTTTGTTTGGGAATTTTTTCGTGCTCTGCAGCACTCATATAAATGTTGTCAATTTCTTGTAGTTGGTATATGAATTTTTGTCCAAATTAAATTATTCAATTTCATTTCATTTGAGATTAGTAACCGATTATTGCATTATTCGCAGCAGCGAGATGGGGGCCAAGGCGAAAAAGGCGATGAAAAAGCAATTGAGCAAATCCTCTGCTCAGTTATCAGCTTCTTCGCACAAAAATAAAGAAGCTACTGCTGCTCCTGCTACTGCAATTGTTACTACTTCTACGGCTGCTGATTTCTTGGTAAGGTTTAATTTAATCCTATTTATTTATTTCCCTTTCACTTTTGGTTTGTGTCATTTATTGTTTTGGTGGTGAATTTATGTGTTAAAGCCATTAGAAGGCGGTCCAGCGCGGAAACTCCCCCAAGAAAAGCCTACGGAGGATGTTGCTACAGTTTTATACATTGGTCGGATACCTCATGGATTCTATGAGAAGGAAATGGAAGGTGTGCGGTAGAGATTGTCAAATTTGATGTATTTGAATGAAGAACAAATGTTTTGTAATATGTGCTCAAGGTTGTTGCTATGTTTGTAATTGTATACCTGCTAAAACTGCTGATTGGATGTTTTTCACAGGATTTTTTGGGCAATTTGGTTCGATTAAGAGATTAAGAATTGCGCGAAACAAAAAGGTTAGGCTGCTGGACCACAACTATGTCACTATATATATGTTTTCCCTATTTTTAAAGTTCTCAATTGAAACATCTTTAGTTCCTTGTGACTGAATATAAATATAATGTTTATCACTCTTGAACGTAATTCTACAACACCTTCTTTCCTCCGTGACTTGTGAATATTTGCAGATAAAAGATCCCTTTCATTTAGTATGCAGTATCATAGTTATAGGAATTATTATGTTTTTGATATATTTTAACTCTTTTTTTTTCTTTCATCTTATGTTCAATAGACAGGAAAATCAAAGCATTTTGGCTTCATTGAGTTTGAAGACCCTCAGGTTGTATTCAATTTCCTTGAACTTACTATCTAAACTCCCAAATGTTTCCTTTTTTTTTTTTTTTTTTTTTTTTTGCGGTGCTAACACCACCTTGTTTGCAGGTGGCGAAAGTTGTAGCTGACACTATGCATAACTATTTGTTGTTCGAACACGTGTTGCAAGTCCATCTTATTCCTCCGCAGAAAGTTCACCCAAAATTGTAAGTAATTATTTGTTTGTCTTTTATTATGATATGAGAGTTAGTTTGGCATCAAAGATAGTTTTGTTTATAGTAAATCTAATGTGTATTAACGTGTTTAAGCTGTTCAATGGTTCTTTAAAAGATTTCTTGCGTTCCCCCGTACTGATAGTTTTCGTTGCTGTAAATGCTCACTATTTGTGTCTTGTTTAACTTTAGATGGAAAGGTTTCAACTACCGAGTCAGACCCGTGAACTGGGTTCAAATTGAGCGGAAGAGACAAGACAAGGTATTCAGTGAAGACATGAAAAGCAACTTCTAGCAAGTTCTCCCATTTGACATTGCACAACAAACCTGCAAGGACTTTCAACTCATTAACCTTTTCCTTGTTGGGTGGTGATATTTCAGGAAAGAACAGTGGAAGAGCACAAGAAGTTAATGGGGAAGATTGTGAAGATAGATCTGAAGCGTCAAAAGAAAATTGAGGCTGCTGGTATTGATTATAAATGCCCAGAAATTGTAAGAATCTGGTCCTACTTACGGTTGTATATATTCTTTTCACCGGTAGAAGGTTGTTCGTAATTGTTTTTTGTTTTTCATCGTGCCTGCATTTCTTTGTGGTTGATTTAGTAGTTAATGTTGCACATGTTTTTGGTTCCTGGCAGGTGGGTAGTGGTGAGGAGCCTGCTCCAAAGAAAAGGAAGACCGACCGAAAGAAGGTATGTCATGTTCTCTTTGTACCATTTTCTGGAAGATAAAACATATGTTGTCATCTCATCTCGTCTCTTCTATGGCAGGTTGTTTCGAAATGATGAAGCACACGCTCGCGTCTTGGTCCGCCCCTAAAACCGGTAAAGAGATACTTTTGGATATCAGAATTGGTCTTGGGTTTTGAATCTTATTTGTAAGATATTACAAATATAACGTAGTTTTTCTCATGACCTTTCCGTCACTCTTCATGTAATGCATCGTGCATTTTTTATTGACAAGTTTATGGGAACGTCTTCAGTTTCAAGGGCAATTGTCAAGTTTTTTTTCTTCTGATTTAGGCATTACGTAGTTAGAAGTGTTTATGATTCGCGAAATTCCTACCTCTGGCATTACGTAGTCCAGGCAAGGTCCTGAACAATGTCGAGAGCCGCATGTAATATGAACTGATGCAACTGTGCAGCATCTTCTCTCTGTGTCAAGTGTCAAACCAACACCCATTACCCATCCAAGCATTTAGCCGTACAAACATAAATATTTACATGAATTTACAAATTATTAACCACATTGCCTAGAGCGGATGTGCTCCGCTGTGCACCCTAGTTCGAATCTCCCTCCCCGCAGTTTAGATTAGTTTAAAATACAACATCACTAGTATCAAATAAATAAAAAATTACAAAAAAATAAAGAAAGTTGAAGCAGGCATTGCAGATGCAGAGAGATTGCCAAGAAATGAAGAAACCCATTTTAATTAATTGAAATTGGATTTAATTTGATGAGATTATATTGTCAGAATGAATCAAACAATGGAAAATCAGAACAAAATTGCAATTGGAATTAGAAATTGAAAGGGAAGAAAAAGAAAGAATGATACTTTGGCGGCGGATCCGACTTCAGCTTCGTAAATAGGGATGTCGTTTCTGCTGACGATGATGAAACACGCCGTCGTTGCCATCTGCTCTGTTTTCAGTCCGACTTCCGACGACTCTCACCGAGATGATGAAGGCATCTCCAATGGCGGGGTATATTTGTCACAAACCCAATCTCCATATGTGGGAAAAGCGGAATTTGACTGAAAAGGCCCAATTGGCCCAAAGGGTGTTCAAATGCAGCAAGCACGAGGAGGAATAACACGCGACGCGGTGCATGATGTGCAATGCGCGCTCGAGAATCGACGGGCCAGATGTATGGTACGTCCAAATCTAACAGCTGTTGTCGTCTCGGTGGAGCCCACCTGGTTGCCGGTGGTTGGGTAAGGGGAATTCGGCATGTATCAGGCCATCTCTAATAGAGAGGGCGAAAGACAAAAAAATGACCTAATTTAGACAAAACTCAACTTCAACTAATGGCTACTAAAAGTTAATGGAGTCTACCAGGCCAAAACACGATCAAAAGGGCATTGAGCTGGCCAAACTTGACATGATACTCAACCCGTATGATGGGCCATAGCAGCATTTGCTGCAATATTCAATTAAATCTAAGAAATTTTAATGAAAAACTTCCGGTATTGTTCACTTTAATGAAAAACTACATTTTTACACTAAAAAGTCAATCATGGTACTATTCGCTTTACTCTTTATTTTGTTTTTTTTGTTAAAACTCAAAGTTTTCAAACTCTTTTCATTAGTTTTTCTTTAAATCTACTGGCATTCTAAAAATTCCTAATTTTTTCTATAAAATACCTATCTGTTGTAGAAAAGTGGATGTCCACACTATTTAGCATGTGATTACTCATATTTTCTATATAACCACAAGCCCCACACAACACCAAAGTGTGGATAGAAGTTCATACGGGAGAGAGGGAAGAAAGGAAGAGGAAGAGAGAGAGGAAGAGAGAGAGGAAGAAGAGAGAAAAAAAAGGAAAGAGAAAGGAGAGAATAAGAGAGAGTTATTTTTGTACTCCTATTATTCCAGATTATAAATGAAAGCACTACTGCTGCCCCGAGGATGTACTCCAGTCACACTGACTGTAGAGGAACCTCGTAAATTTGTGTCTTGCTTATTTATTCCACTGCACACATCGTCGATTTTACAACACGTTATCAGCACGAGAAGCTCTCGTGTCAGTGGAAAGCACAACGCCACAAATCTTGTTCACCTATGTCGCCTGGAATCTCACAGATAAGAAAATCTTTTCATTTCATCTTAAAATATTTGTACTACTGATTTTCTTGAAGCAAATATGTATATGTTGTTGTATAACTGTATATCATCATTTGCAGAAGCAAAATGGTACGGACTCAAAATCCGTAGAAAATCTAATAGCCATAGAAACAGCCTCGGAACTCCAACTTGCAGACCTCGGATTGAAAAACTTTCTTCTTGAAAGTTGTCCATCCTCCCAGTATCTACAACATATTAAAATTTCAGAAAACTTTAACGGTGCGATCGTCACATATGTCTGAAATACCAAACCAGTTTCCAATTTCCGCAGAAAACTGGACAGCCATCTTATGAGTACCAAAACGCCATTTTCAGTTGCTCAGATTGAAACCGTTTCTTCACGAAAGTTGTTTGGTATCGTCTTATCCATATCATACTAAAATTTGAGCTAAATCTAACGGTTTGATCTTCTTATAAGTGGCAGACAAAGAAAAGGTTTTGGAATGGTGAGTTGCACCATTTGAAAAGAAAAGAAAATTGATGGAAACTTAATCATCACCCTTTTCTATTATTGCTTTATTTATGTGAATGGTGTTGGTTTAAAATCCATTCACAAGTTTTATTTACTTTAAAGCAATTTACTTACCATGGACGGTTTTACCGCCTACTGCTTTAAGTTTTGATTTATGTGAATGGTGTTGGTTTAAAATCCATTCACAAGTTTTATTTACTTTAAAGCAATTTACTTACCATGGACGGTTTTACCGCCTACTGCTTTAAGTTTTGATTTATGTGAATGGTGCTGAATCAAAGCCCTTATCACAAGCTTTATTTACTTAAAAGCAATTTATTTACCATAGTTGGAATTACCGCTTATTGCTTTAATTTATTTATTGTACTTCTTTTGTTACGATGAGTATAACAAGGACCCGAAGTTCCTTGATCAGATTAGAACCTGCAATTTCTTGATCCTTATCATATAAAAATGATTGGACCAGAAGTTCCATCATGCAAAAAGATTGGGCATGAAGACCCTTGATCCTCAGAGATCAGACATGAAGTCCCTTGATGAGTACTTTAAGTTTGAAGAGCCAAAGTGCCACAACTTAATTGTAATAAGAGCCATGAGAGTACCATTCTATAGGCAATTAAATAAGGACTAGAAATTCCTTGATGTATGTAAATGATAATATAATACATGTTTGCTGGAGAGCTTACATCTCGAAGTTTTGATGATTATTGCATGACATTGGGCATTGATGTTGAACACCATGTTCATCATGTCCGTACTCAAAATGGTTTAGCAGAAGCATTTATTAAACGGATGCAATTGATTACCCGTACTCTGCTCATGAAAATGAAATTGCCAAGTTTTCTACATGGAGACATGCCATGTTACATGATACATTATTAGCTTGGTTGAGACATGTTGCCAACCACTAATACTTCTCAGTATAACTCGTGTTTGGGCACTAATTAAACATTGCACGTTTACGAGTTTTTGGTTATGTTATCTATGTGCCTATTGCAATGCCACAAACGTATTAAAATGAGGCATTATTGCAAATTAAGAATTTATGTTGGATTTGATTTATCATCCATCATTCAATATTTTGAACCCTTAACTGGGGATATATTTACCGCATGATTTGCGGACTATAATTTTAATAATACAGTTTTCCCATCATTAGGGGGAGAAAATAACATCGTTGTAGAAGAATGATGAGAAAATACTGTTCCAGAAGAACGAAGAGAATTTGTCTTATTTTGATTCACGAAGTAATCAATGAGAAAATGAAGTAAGAATAATTGAATGATGTAACGAAAGTGATGAAATCACATATATTTGCTACAAATGTGCCTACAAGAATTGATGTCCCTATTGGACAAAATAATGTGGCAGCAAATGATTTATCTGTTACACGCCTGAAGCGTGGCAAACCCTTAGACTCAAAAGGTTCAGTCCTTCGAAAGAAGAAGAATATGACACTACTGAACTATTGCATTCCCGAAGCATAACTGTTGCATGCCGGAAGCATGACAGTTGTCGCATGGATACACGTCCCAGAAAGGACAATCCGCGGACATGAGAATTTTGATGTCTCATGCATGAAGCATGATAGACGTATAGACTCCAATAACTCAACTCCCGGAAGTGGAGATTAAAATCCAAGCTCTATAACGCTCAAGAAGAGGTTATGATCCACATTCTCTAAATTATGACTATCCTGGAAGAGATAGTGTAATTCCCTTAAAGAGGCAATGGATATCCAAATAAATGAAAAGTTTTTATGCATGCGCATGCACATGAGAATATGGGATCACGAATTGATGATAACCAATGGTAAATTTGGTTTTTATAAGTAGCTACTAAATTTCATCAATAAGCTGTGTTGATAATGAGTCACGTTCTTTTGTTCGTCGACGAAAGAAAAAAAAATTATTGGCAAAAATGGAGAAAGGCAATTCCATTACAATCCTGTAAGAACGTGGAAAAATGGATCTATATATATTTGAATATAATACAAATGGCCAAAGGATGTTGAACCAAAGAGGTTACATATGGGCATTTGTAATACAGTGAATTACACTCACATGATATGACACAAGGTTACTAATTGAAACCTGAAATTATACTCCTGTAAACGAGTTCATATGAATGGAGAATTATATACGAATGGTTGTGAGTTGCCCACATCATATCTCCATAAGTAAATCCCTCAAGTATACATGGGAGCAAATTGCTCTGTATAAATTTCAAATGAAAATGTGTCATGAAGTGCAGAAAATCCCTAGAGGATTCAGATTGCCTGAAGTAAGTCCTGAAAGGATAAAGCATAAATTATGTACTCAATACCAATGGATGGTATAAATTGCCTTAGTGAGTACTATCATTATCATATTGTTGCAACATACTAAAATCTCTTGCAAGAGTCGATGACATTAAATTAGAACTCCTGAAGAGTTGATGATATTAAATTGGGACTCCTGAAGAGTTAAGAAAGATTATAAAGTGTTGAGAGAAATATTGTCTTGAACTGCAGAATCGAACAATATGCCAACATGAATCTTATTCATGATATTTATGATGTTAAAGAATCATATGGATTGAAGATTATGAGTTGAATACTCAAATGATTTAGACACTAAGAATGATCATTTATCTTCGAAAGGGTAAAGATAAATTGATATTTGGTCCAGAAGTACCACATCTTAGTGAAGAATATGCTTTATTGTATTTGGCACAATACATTGAATGAAATAAAGCTTATTTATTGATATCTCAAAGAAATTACAGATAGGTGCATACACATGAGCTACAATTATGAAAAAAAAATTTAGCGGTCATTGGTCATTGGTCAGGTGGTGCCTGAGAGGTCGACGGAGCTCCGGGAAGACGAAGAGCTAGAGTTGGAATCTCCGGAGCCGGAACACTTGGTGCTACTCCAGAGGACGAAGGCAACATAAACCTCGGGAGTAACGCCATGAACCTTTCATGATCACTCTGGATCCGACCGTCCGACTCCTGCAGCTGGTCCAGCTTCCTCTTCATGCTGGTCGAGTAACTAGTTGCGAGCATGTGCAACTCCTTGTTCTCGTGCTTGAGTCATCTGACCTCTTGTCGAAGACTAGCCACATCCGCCATAAGTGACTCCACCTGACGAGTTCGGGCAAGCAGGCGCTGGCCCATGTTTGAAACTGAGCCTGCACTTTGGACGCTGAGAGCTAGAGATTCCTGAACAGCCAACTCGTCTGACCGCCTGGATAGCATCCTATTGTCTCTAGGAGTAAGAAGATTTCTGGCAATCACCGTAGCGGTTATTTCATTCCTTATCATTGTGTCCCCGACTGTAAGAGGACCATTGGGGGATATGAAGGACGGATTCCAAATATTGTTTGGAGAAGACGAGTCATCATCTTCTCCGACATTCAAGTTAAGACGACGGTCGGAAGGGCAAGACATTTTTTTTAAGAAGGTGTTGAGGATGATGAGTTCAGAAAGAGTAAGAGTGCAGAAGTGCAAGAATGGAGTGTTTACAGAAGGGAGTTCAAGTGTGAGGTGAAACAAAATTCGTGCCTCTATAAAAAGAAGCAAATCAAAGAGGCGCTCCTCAGAGATCGAAGAGGAACTCCTCGCAGATCGAAGAGACAGCCGGACACCTTTCTCAAAAGCTGGACGCTCCTTTCTCAAAGGCCGGATTCCTGTCTCAAAAGAGCCGTTCCTCTGTCAAAAGTCGGAATTGCTCAGCATCACGAGGCGGGCAGCTTTTCCAGCTTGTCGTCACTCGTCACATGCACTGTCAGCTTTGCGGAAATTACGGGCAGCTTTGTCAGAAAGCGCGTAACTGGTACTGTTCATCCATCCACCGGCTGCCGACAAATAGTGCGAGAATAGTTCCGGTTGTGAAGAAACTCCTATAAGTACCTACCTTCGCCTTCTATAGCAAAGGCACACCCTCTCAACCTTTCTTCATTTCCGAAAATGTATTCCCAAAGAAAACTCTCGAGTTACTCAGTTTTCTTTCTCTCTGAGAATACCTCTCCAAACAAGCCACACCAGAGCAAGAGTATCCCATATCATGCTTTCTCCCTGTCCTTGTCTTTGTCTTTGTTTTCACCTGCAAGACAAGGAGAAAGAGGGCAATTAGTCAGAAACCGAGATCAAACTTCCGATCTGGAACTGATTGTCTCGTAACCTTTGCTTGTTTGTTTCTCTAGCATTACTCTCGAGTACTCATCTTCAACTGTCTTCAAGGTCATGAATTCCACGGACTACTTGAAGCATGTGGAGACAACGTGCTGATTCATCCTCAACTAAGCTGAGGAGCACTTGCAAGAAGAAGGCCCTCCAGCCCAGTTCAAGAATAAGCCTGTGGAAAGTTAACTACTAGTAAAGCAACTCGGTTGATAACTCTTCTCGCTAAGAGACTGAAGCAGAATGATCAACGATCAACCTAAATGATTTGAAATCAGGGGGAGATACTCATCAGGGGGAGCATCCAAAACAGATCAAGATTTTAACGAGTCAGTCGAAGACTTGTGGCCATCCAAGGGGGAGTGTTGTAGAAAAGTGGATGTCCACACTATTTAGCATGTGAGATGTCCACACTATTTAGCATGTGATTACTCATATTTTCTATATAACCACAAGCCCCACACAACACCAAAGTGTGGATAGAAGTTCATACGGGAGAGAGGGAAGAAAGGAAGAGGAAGAGAGAGAGGAAGAGAGAGAGGAAGAAGAGAGAAAAGAAAGGAAAGAGAAAGGAGAGAATAAGAGAGAGTTATTTTTGTACTCCTATTATTCCAGATTATAAATGAAAGCACTACTGCTGCCCCGAGGATGTACTCCAGTCACACTGACTGTAGAGGAACCTCGTAAATTTTGTGTCTTGCTTATTTATTCCACTGCACACATCGTCGATTTTACAACACTATCCCATTTGTACACCATTTCTCATATCTTTTTTACTCTTACATAATACCTTACCTCATTTTAATCATAAGTTTCACATTCTATTAACCTCAAACTCTCTTTTCATACACACACCTCTCTTACCTCTTCCAATAATCTAAATTTATAATTTTCGTTTTTTTTAAATGTCCACATCTTCAACCAAAGAAAAGGGTTGGACACTAAAGGAAGATGGAACTCTTTGGGAAATTTTATTTAAACTCATGTAACCTCTTTTTACACCCAACTTAAGTTTTAAATGTTAATTGTCTATTTTATCCTATTGCATAATTACTATTAAGTACAAAATGAAATTAATAATAAAACTCAAATACTATAATTAAACCCTAGGATCACTCTTTATTTATCTTACGTTCATTCCGACTAAAACCATAATAGCTCTCATGGAGAAAAACAAGTTTTTATTTATTTGTTGATGGATGGTGATTTTGAAGTTTTGAATCCTCCAATTTATCCAGCTTTACTAGCTAAACAACATCCAATGGCATCGAACGATCGAAGCTCCCATGAAGAGCTCTAGCTCAACTCGATTTCTTCTTCTTCATTCCTCCTTTGATGATCTCCTCCTCTAGTCCCATAGATGTTTTTCCCAAATGAAACTGAGGTCTGGGTCAAGATATGTGCCATATTACTATTGTCTTTTGTTGCACCTCTATGAATAAGTATCCTAGTAATCCCAACGTAGTGCAAAGACTTAGCAATCTGCAGTGCAATCACACATTTGTTAGTTCGAGCCTTAGCATCAACTCATTTCTTTACCAACATCTCAATCACATCCGCATGTCCCGACTCCGCTGCACAGTGCAACGCGGTGTACCCATCCTCATCTTTAGCATCTATATCCACACCTTTTTCAAACAGCGTTCGAATGACTTCTATCTTCCCTTTGAAACAGGCTCTATGGAGAGCAATCCACCCATGTACGTCTTTTCCATTGATTGTCGCAGCTGACATTGAAGAAGTCACCAATGTTTTCTCCAGATTCTTGCGCAAACCACATGTTCAAGGAGCCATAAGGTTTATTTTATTAAAGCCATTCATATCTCATGTATGCATACACGATTGAAGACTGGTGACATATGCATACGTGGTCTGCAAGAAATTGTCTAGGATGCATGTGGGAATGGTTTATGACAGAATTTGATGTTGAAGTTTGGTTTTTATGGCAGGTATGAGTCACCTTACTGGAGAGGCCCTGCATAACGCATTCAAGTAGCATGGAGATACAAGAAAAAAACGCCTACAGCGAGCCGACACCTCTTAGTCTCAATCTCATTCTCAACCCTAATCTTGATCCCAATCCAATCATGCATTGTTATAAGCTAATTAGCATATGGGTGTAAAGATAATTTTACATTTTGAATTTGGTTTGAGAGGGTAGTTTAGGTAATAAATTTAGGTTTAAAGAGATATTAATTCTTTAATAAAAAAACAATATGGGTAAAGAGAGTAAATTGAGTGTAGAAAAAGATTAGATGGATTCAAATAAAATTTCTCAAACTCTTTTTAAGGTTTATAGGTGGGTCTCTGAAAATAGTGACAAGAGTATTAACCAAACAAGTGAATATGTTTAGACTCGTATATCTAAAAAATACTTCGAGTTTTACGAACTCACCTCTCCTTTGTCAAGATAAGGCGTTTGGACTATGTGTCAATGCTTTATCTGGATATTGCATTTCTCGAGATTTTCAAGACATGTCACTAGCCAGACTTTGAGGGCATATTTCAGAAAACAAGGTGATCAAATGCAGAAAGGTGAAAAACACAAAAGTAAATTTTGGGTGATGCTCTTCGTGAAGCCGTTTTTACTTTTCATACATTTTTTATTAATTTTTATTTTTTGACCTTCTTTAATTTATTTGTTCTGACCGTGGAAAATTTGAGAAATGTGTGTTGATGTTAAAAAAAAAGTGTGTGTGGATAACACCATCTTAAATTTTATGTATAAACACAGGGGTAAAAAAGACATTTAGTTTTAAATTTTAATTATGATAGAAATAATAGTTTAATTAATTTAAACAATATATAATCAAGTGTTAATCGATGGATATTCACCATTGCTCTTGTAGTTGATGACTCAACAATAAATTGCTACAAATAACCACCGACAAACTTGGCATGGACATGATTCATGTGGTTTGTTCTTATACTTATTATATTTATATTGCGTTCGATACACAATTTGTGGTGGATCATTGTGCAATCAAACAAACCATTTTATAACTTTTTTTACTAATTTCGTATTCCTTTTTTTTTCACCAACCTTTTTTTATTTATTTATCTCATTATTTTATCTAATTACATCAGTACCAGTCTTTGATTCCTTTATCCCTACGCTATCATCAATTCTAGCTTTACCCACCATTATCAACAAAAAGAAATAGATAGATAAAAAGGAGGCTTGTTTTTTAGCTACCACCTTTGGAACTCCATTATAATCTTACATTGTTCCCTTAATTCAAAAGTCATCACTTTACTCTTTAAAATTCAAAACTTGTTTCATTTTGATTTCTGAACTCTTTTTTTTTTCCTGAAACTTATAGGTTGTCTTCTGAAGCATATGTAGGACCCACTCAGTAAAACTATGCCATATGTGCAATAAATTTAATTATAAATCTCAATTATGTGTTTACATTCAATTGTCAAAGAATATTAAATTTAAAAGAAATTGAGGAGATGAAAAAAAAATTGATTAGCCTAGCACACCCAAATCAAATCCACATAAGAAATTAACAAATCTCAGGTAATGTTGAGCAAATTTTAAGTTTTATTGTGTTCTAGGGGGCATAGTGGAGCGAACTTTGAGTTTGAGAGATTAAAGTGACGACTTTTGAGTTAGAGAGTGCAAAAGTGAAATTAAAATTGAGTGTCCCGGAGCTCTTGGCCGGAAGTTTGGACAATTTTCAAAGCTTCGTAACTCAATCGTTTCTTAACCAAATTCGACCCATAATATATCAAAATGAAGATAGAAAAGTGTAGAATAAAATTATGCCTATTTGGAAGCCCAATGGTTACCGGAGATGACTGGAAAATAGCCTCAAAGTTGACTGGTCAGAGCGAAAATTGGAAAACTCGCCGGAAACTGGATAAACTTTAAACGTTCATAACTTCTTCAATACTCAACGAAATCAAGTGATTCAAAAATAAAAATCATACTTCTCGACGAGACGAAGAGAATTGTACCTTTTTCGACTGCTATATCTCTATGGTTTGGCTGGAAAATGGCTCGAAAGTGACTAACTAGAGACCAAGACAGCCACTTTCAAGCCGTTTCCGACCAAACCACGGCGATTTAGCCGTAAAAAGGGTACCATACTCTTCGTCTCGTCGAGAAGTATGAATTAGCCGTAAAAAAAAGGTACCATTTCAAACACCTATTTTCAGAAAATAGGATTGGGCTAGAATATTATTTTAGGTTATCCCCTTCAAAAAATATTGATATCTTGTCTATGATTCTTTGGATGGATATCTTATTTTTTTGGTCTTTCTGTGTATACTACAAGACAACAAGGGCAGGGCTGCTGCTACGCCTTCTTGTTTTTTGCTTTTATTGATAATAAGTTGATTATGCTAATTTTTCATAACATAAAATTTTGTCAATAATTATAATTTGTTTGTATTAAATAAATTATGAACTATATTAATATTCTCTACTATTTAAAAATATTTAGTTGTCTGCATTTTTTTAGACTGTTTATGCTTTTAAACTCGCCCCTCCCCTCCACAATTATTGGCTTCACCACTAATCCTAAGTGTCTCTCATTTATATCAACCTCCCCCCAACTCCAACCTTTATGTTGTCAATTATCCAACATGGCTCTCGCCGGAGGACTACTACTTCCCATCTTATCAATCACCATCCTCATCTCCCTCGCCTACAAGCTCTACCAACGCCTGAGATTCAAGCTCCCGCCCGGGCCACGTGCATGGCCGATCGTCGGAAACCTCAATGACATAAAGCCCGTGAGGTTCCGTTGCTACGCTGAGTAGGCCCAGGAATACGGGCCCATCATATCGGTGTGGACGGGGTCCACGCTTAACGTGGTGGTGTCCAGTTCGGAGCTGGCGAAGGTGGTGCTGAAGGAGCACGACCAGAAGCTGACGGACCGGCATCGGAGCAGATCGGCCGCAAAGTTTAGCAAGGACGATCAGGATCTTATCTGGGCTGACTATGGTACCCACTACGTCAAGGTCAGGAAGGTCTGCACCCTCGAGCTTTTCTCTTCCAAGAGGATCGAGGCTCTCCGACCCATCAGGGAAGATGAAGTCACAGCCATGGTGGAGTCAATATTCAAACACTGCACCAATCCTGGTACGTCTAGCCTTCAACTATTATCATTAATAATAACTTTTGAATAAATTAGGTGAGCACCTTTCTATTGAGATTTTGAGAAGAGTTGCTCTTTGAGAGCACGGTGTACATTGTTGACTTTAATTACCAAAATGCAGAAAACCATGGGAAAAGTTTGTTAGTGAAGAAATACTTGGGAACAGTGGCTTTCAACAACATAACAAGGCTAGCATTTGGAAAACGTTTTGTTGAATCAGACGATGTAATTGATGAACAAGGGCTAGAATTCAAAGCCATCGTAGCCAACGGACTAAAGCTTGGTGCATCGCTTGCAATGGCGGAGCACATTTCGTGGTTGCGGTGGATGTTCCCCCTGGAGGAAGAGGCATTTGCCAAGCATGGTGCACGACGAGACCGACTCACAAGGGCAATCATGGAGGAGCACACACAAGCGCGCAACAAGAGCGGTGGTGCCAAGCAAGGTTGGAGCAACATCTTGTGGACGCGTTGCTTACATTGCAAGACAAGTATGACCTCAGTGAGGACACTATTATTGGACTTCTTTGGGTGAGTTGTAATTAATATATACTTTCGGGAAATGATTTCCGCACTCCAACTTTATCCCCTTTGCAATTTCCCTCTTGTTTCTAATAATTGTGTTGATTTTGCAGGACATAATAATTGTGTTGATTTTGCAGGACATGGTTACTGCAGGTATGGACACCGCCGCCGTTTCAGTTGAATGGGCCATGGCCGAGTTGATCATGAACCCAAGGGTGCAACAAAAGGCCCAAGAGGAGCTAGACCAGGTCATCGGGTTCGAACGGGTCATGACCGAAGTCGATTTCCCAAGCCTACCTTACTTACAATGTGTAGCAAAGGAAGCACTACGGTTGCACCCTCCAACACCACTAATGCTCCCCCACCGAGCCAAAGCCAACGTCAAGATTGGTGGCTACGACATACCCAAGGGTTCGAATTTTCACGTTAATGTTTGGGCTGTAGCGCGTGACCCGGCAGTTTGGAAAAACCCACACGAGTTTCGACCCGAAAGGTTCATGGAGGATGACGTGGACATGAAGGGACGCGACTTTAGACTACTGCCATTTGGAGCGGGAAGGCGAATATGCCCCGGAGCCCAACTCAGTATCAACTTGGTGGCCTCCATGTTGGGCCATCTGTTGCACCACTTCAATTGGACTCAAGCAGAAGGGGTGAAGCCAGAGGAGATTGACATGTTAGAAAATCCCAGAATCGTCACGTACATGAGAACTCCGTTACAAGCTGTGCCTGCTCCAAGGCTTCCATCACAATTATACAAATGTGTCGCTGCAGATATGTAAATAGTTGGTTCTTCTTTTTATTATTTTTATTTTCTCTGTGTTTTGGTTTCTAAAGAGACCTATGGATAATACACCGGTACTCACCTTGAGTACCCAAAGTATTGACTTATGTATGTGGCCCAATAATAAAAAGACGTGTTGTTAAAAACGTTTAGAAAAAGAGTAATATTAAGAATATTAAATTTGTAAAAAAAAAATTATAAACTAAATGACATGGAAGTTGATGATTGGATTACTACTTAAGCATTGGTGAACGTGTTTATTATTGTTGGTAACACATCATTTAGTTTGCCATTTCTCTTAGAAAAATTAATCAAATACCCATTATCTTGATAACTAAACATACTCAATTTTCAGCAAACCATATAACCAAACAATCATTTTCTTCCTCACCAAAACTGATAGGATTTTTACTACCTACAAAAGTAGGGATAAAAACACACAAAATACTTGCAAGAGAACAAGGTTGTTGTAGTATAAACGGCTCAAGCAAGGTCGTTTTCCGCTAGGACCATTTAAAACAATTAATGCAAAACTGAAATCTTGGCTAATTATTTGAAACAAAGATTTGAAAAGTTTGATTTTGAATTTAAAATTAATAAAAACGAATTTAACAAAAGTAAATTAGGAAAAAGCAATTAACCAATTCAAAAGGAAATAAATCAAAGAGAAAAGTTTATGATCAACCAACTTGGAAAAGCACTAGGGTTCCGTCATCTCCTTAACAATTCTATGTAGCTTTACCAATTACTTATGACTTATTCATGCAACCTTGAAGGTTAGGATTTCCTTATGCATATTCTACTTGTGGCTTTCAAGTTAAAACGTATATCAAACATGCAATCCGTCTGTGGCATTCAGATCAAATCTAAACATGCATAACTCATTATGCTTTGTGAAAACCCTTTGAAAAACCATGCAACCCCTATGACATGACATTCGCCCTAGGTGAAATTACAACTATCAATCACAAGAAGTAATACTCAATTCCCCGGTGGCATTCTAACCGAATTGCATCCGATTACTTATCTAAACATCTTAATGGTAGCTAAGCATTAAGATATAAAGATAGTTTAAAGCACAGTGATTAATAGTTCAAAGTAAGCATGTATAATATCATAAGTAATTAAATAAAAACTACATATTCATGCTAAGGCTCAAGGCTTCGCCCTAGCAAACGAAAATTAGTTACACATACTCATAATAAAAATCAAAGAAAATATCATTGACTAGAAAAGAATGAAGATACCTTGTAGGTAGAAAGTCTGAAATTCTCCAAAGTCTTACTCAATTCTCTCTTTCTCCAAACTTGCATAAAAAAAACCCTAATGGCTAAAAAGCCTTATTTATACTCCTCCTAATTAAAACCCTCATAGGAAAAAGTTTTCTAAAAACTAAGGAATAAAATAATAAAAGGAGAAGTAAAAATTACATTCCTATTCTAGTTAGGAAATCTGCCTATCAAAAGAAAAGCCACGTTTCTAGACCTTCAGGGCTCCAAAACAGGCCCAAAACGAGTCAAATTAAAGATCTTGACCCCCTCTTCAAGTTCCGAGAACAAACCAAGTCCAAAATCCTTCATCCTCCAGCCCAAAAGTCGCAAACAAGCTCTGTAGCCCAATCTGGCAACACTGCACGCTGACCATAAATTAATTCGCCACGATCAGATGCTTCAGGATAAAATTATGAAATTTTGACACCACCTCCTGGACTGATGCACGAACCAGCTCCAATCGGAATCGCTCAAAAATTCCACCGTTTGATTGCTTTATGCTCCAACTAAGTCCCCACGTCCTATATTAAAAACATATAACAAAGCATCAAAATCTCACCAAAATAATAACCAAAATATACCAAGAATAGGGAATAATATATAATATGAAATTGACTCATCAAAAATCCACGACCAGACCAACATCCAATCTCATGAACATACATTCAAGAGGAACCCACACCTCACCCATCAAAAGGAACCATTTCAGTTTCCAGAAACTCTCCCATGATACCAGAAATATGGGTTCCTTCTGTAAAACTTTTAAACACTAATCTACATGTTCTACCTTTAAAAGTTGTTGGATCATCTCCATCACGAATATCATAATCTACTTCTTGTAAATAGACCATGTAATCATCTGGAATTGTTGATCCTTTTGGTCTGGAGGACTTAAATTTCTCACCACTTGTGGTTGCTGGTGCAATGTAATACAGTTGAACATGCTGATTTTGAGTCAGAGACTGCTCAATGTCATTATTCGGTGATTGGGAAGATATTGCAGTTTGTTGTAATGCAGTGTAAGAAGTTGGATTAGCACTGTTATGTACTGAAGTTGAAGCATCACCTGGAAAAAAAATTGAATTTATTCCAGTTCTTGCCAAAGGTAGTAAGATTGACTGATTTGGGATAGGGACATTCCCAGGTTCCATCAACCCCTCATCCACTTCTTCAAATACACAAAACCTGTTACTTGGAACACAAGATTCTTCAAAATCCTGATCAATAAACTTTGCATTATGGTTTTCTGCAATTCTTGTATGTGATTGAGGACAATAAAATCGAAACCCTTTAGACTTCTTTGCATAACCAATAAAGTAAAAAGTAGTTGTTTTCATACCCAATTTTCTCATTTGGATTGTAAAACGTGCCTTTACATTTACAGCCCCATGTATGAAAATGTGACAGACTTGGTTTCCTTCATGTCCAAGCTTCAAATGGAGTGACAGCAACTGCTTTTGTAAGCAAGAATACCCGCGCTTCGCTACGGGCTTTAAAAACATTAAAATTGATAAATGATAGCTGGAAACATTGAGAACAATTTTGTTCATTACTTAAACAGTAGAATATGTACATGGAAGATTTGAATTGACTCCACATTAAGAACTTATGTACAATAAAAAAGGCCTATACTCAATTTCACGATTGAGTTTAAAATCCTTAAACAAAAGCAGCAAGCAAAATGGACTGAAAACAAACATTAACAACCAAAAAAGCAATGATGTCCATTATAGTAAAAAAGCTTAGGCGTTCACCAGTAACTCAACTTGAACAGCATTGTATGAAGAGTTCCTCTTGTGGTCTAAAGCACCCCTAGTTCTTTTCAGGTGAACAACCTAATTTGGTTGAAAACCAAATGCTTTTGCTGGGTCCAATGCTCATCATTCACTAATACTTGTAAAACCAACAAAAAGGAGATTTCACATTCTCCATAATTATATTTTAATGCCAATATTCATAGCTAATATACAAAGTTACCACTAATAGACTGTTCAAAGCATCAATATCCCAATATGAATCTAAATTGAAAGACAGTACCCAAAACTCAGTACCTACATCATTTGTGAGTCCCAACACTCTCAAATGCATATATTTTTCAACATATCCAGGCAAATCCAAAATTTGAAACTAAATTTGTACCCAAAAACATTCAAAAAACAAATTACATTCACAATGTCAACCAAAATCAGTAAAGAAGAGCAATATTAGCAAAACCGAGTACTACCTCAGGAGGAATCCCATTTTCGAAAGTGCTCTGCCCAAAGTATAAAACTTTACTCAACCTGAAAATCCAAGTTAGAAAAAAAAATTTAAACAAAATAAAAGGTGAGGTAAGATGATCCTTTACCAGTCACCCCTCTTTGTTATTCCTAGTTCTTTTTGGCACCGTGTGCAAAACAAAATGTAAACTCCCGTGAACAATTATATTTCAAATCTTCCATCACACCAATATGAATCTAAATTAAAAGACGTTCCCAAAACTCAACAACTCCTTGTGCATTCTACATCCATTGAAACCCCATAATCAATGAACAATTTAACAGAGGATAGAACACATAGGTAACTAATTAATGCATGAACAATAGTATATGAAATCTATGAATGATATGAATAGGTGAAAGCTTAAAGAATCAGAAGTTTGCAGAGCCACGATACATAAAGCTCTGCAACCTGTTATACAAAAATTGATTAAGCATGCATGAAATACTTCATAAAAATTTGAAACTATAGCTTCCCTTGGACTATACCACTCAACAGTTATGTTGCCAAAAACAAAATGCCATATACTGGCACATAAAGTTATTCATACACATAAAGGGTTAGTTAAAAGCTCCAAAAGTTATAGTCCTAAATTTGATTCCCTTTTAACGTTAATTAAAAGCCCCAAAATCTGTAGTCCCAAATTCAATTCCCCTTGCCAATATCATTTGTATTAAAAGAAAAATAAAAAGGTTGGTTTATACATAATAATCAATTAATCATTGTTCATAAAAAGGTTGGTTTATGGGACGAGATTTTTGAAGTGTTATTGACACTCCAAAAATCTCGTCATATACTCTTCACAAGTGTATATTTCTTTCTAAATATAGAAAGTTTGGAATGTAAAATAAGAATTTTGGAATTTAACGCACAGCATACTGGTAGCAAGGCGAGTCTGCGCCTGCGAATTAGTTCTTTCCCACTTACAGAGGTCAGGTAAGTTGGTAACCTCACCGATCAATGCTTCTCTTCTCTTCTGCTTCTTTTTCTATAATTTAATTTGTGAGTGTTTGTAAATATAATTTGGATTTTTGATTCTAGGGTTTATGATTTGTTTATTTTAATACGTTTTGTTTATGCGAAATCAGAGTATTCACTTGTCAAGTGTCTATATTGCAGTTATAAAATTCGAACTTGTGGATGAACTTAACAAAGTGGTTAAAAGTTAGATTATGTAAACTTAATTAGTACATTTGCGTTTAAAAATGCGAGACGTGTAATATTTAAGTAATGTTTGCATATCTTTCTTCTTTGGATATGAATTCTAATGATTTTTTTATGTAGAAATGAACTTTTTCATGTATTTAGCGAAACCTTTTCTTATACATATAAATGTACAACGAGTCGGGTGTCAAAGAACTTTAGGGTCCCCATTTGAAGGCTCGTCTAGGGCCCCTAATTTCTCAGGGCCGGCCCTGATGACATGTGTAAAGATTTGAAAAGTGTGGTAAGCATACACCTTAATATAGGATGGTGAGCAAAAATACTCTTCATCCATTGATATAAGTAAGGTGATGAACATTACCATCACTTTCAAGTTAGCGAGTAAAAATGCACCATTATCTAACTATTTTATGTCTCGAGATTTTCAAGACATTTGCCATTGCCACTAGCCAGACTTCAAGCTGTATTTTAACTATGGTACAAAAAATAGTTTAATGAATTTGAACACTACATAATCACGTGTAATCGATGGATATTCACACTTGCTTTTGTAGTTGATGACTCAAAAATATGGTACAAACAATGTTGGCGAGCGCAAACGCCATCATTTGTAAGATTAGGTCGCATCTAGCTCTACTAGATTGCCTACATACATTGTGCTCTAGCATAGGGACGTAGTTCTCTCCCGGCTACATCTTGTAGATCCGAACAATAGGGAGAGATTTTTGTGAAGGATGTGAGGGAGAAATTCCTAGAGGAATTTCGGCTATGGATACTATGGAAGGACTGATGTGTTTCTCTATCACTAACCCTCTCCCTAAGACCTCTATTTATAGTGGTCTAGCTAGGGTTAAGTTGGAAACTTTTGGAGGTTAAGTCAAGGACTATTCCAAGCATACTCCATATCCACCTCCACATTTGGGTGGATTATTATTTATTTAATAATTGTATTAAATAAATCTAACAAGGACGAAAAATAAGAGTGAGAGTTGTTATCGACAACGGGAAGTGGTGGCGGATGTTGACGAGAAAGAGAAAGAGTGAGAAAGTGGTGGAGATGCATATGTGATGAAGGAGAGAGAAGAGAATTATCTCAGTCGTACCATAATGCAGAAAGTTATGGGAAGAGTTTGTTAGTGAGGAAATACATGGGAACGGTGGCTTTCAACAACATAACAAGGCTAGCATTTGGAAAACGTTTTTGTCAACTCAGGTACATTGATAAGCAAGGGCTAGAATTCAAGGCCATCGTAACCAACGGACTAAAGCTCAGTCTATCGCTTGCCATGGTGGAGCACATTCGGTGGTTGTGGTGAATGTTCCCCCCTCCCGGTGGAAGAGGCATTTGCCAAGCAAGGTGCACGATGAGACCGACTCACAAGGGCAATCATGAACCCAAGGGTGCAACAAAAGGCCCAAGAGGAGCTAAACCGGGTCATTGGCTTCGAACGGGTCATGACCGAAGTCGATTTCTCAAGCCTACCTTACTTCCAATGTGTAGAAAAGGAAGCACTCGCACCCTCCAACACCACTAATGCTCCCCTAGCGAGCCAATGCCAACGTCAAGGTCGGTGGTTACGACATCCGCAAGGGTTCCAACGTTCATGTAAATGTTTGGCCAGTAGCGCGTGGCCCAGCGGTCTGGGAAAACCCACACGAGTTCCGACGCAAAAGGTTCCTAGAGGAGGGTGTGGACATGAAGGGACACGACTTTAGACTACTTCCATTCCGAGTAGGGAGGTGAGTATGCCCCGGAGCCCAACTCGGTATCAACTTGGTGGCTTCCATATTGGGCTATCTGTTGCACCATTTCACTTGGGCTCCGGCGGAAAAGGCAAAGCAGGAGAGATTGACATGTCAGAAAATCTTGAACTCGTCACATACATGAGAATCCTGTTATAGGATCTTCAAATGAGATGTCAAAAAGTTCACGTAAGCAATGACGGCTAAAAAAGACAGCACCAATGTTCTCCAACTGAATGTCAATTCTTATGTGGCATCTCCAAATAAATGCTTTTTTTATATAATTTTTGTTATTATCTTTTGTTTTAAAAATACTAATTACAATTATGAAAATTAAATATTGCAATAATAATAATTTAAATTGGACATATCGGGTGGAGAACAAAATTTACAAAAAATCAATGTGCCACGTAGCCTTCAAATTTAAATTTTGGGTTTAAATTTGACATCTCCTTCATAGCACTTCCACTGTGGGCAATACCCCTGTCCAAATTAATTCCAATCCCCGCCCTCCCTCCCACAAAAACCCCTTCTAGCCCACCTCGAGCAATTGAGCTAAAGGCAGCCCAACCAAGAGGTCAGGTGAAAATTCAAAGCCCGAGCCCGTAGATGGATGTGATGCAAGACTAATGTCAACCACGTTATTAATAAAAATTGTGTGAGGTGCATAGGGGCGCGCCTCCACATATTTTCAAAGGTGGGGCACGCGTATCAGCCCCACTTAGTTACTGTTGCTTGATGCGCAAAAATTAGTTAACGCCAAATTAACCCTCTTTTGACAATTGTAGTAAAGATATAAGTAGGGTATCGTTCTGGACCGGGGATTAGGAGGGCTTGCTAAAACCTCTAAATTGACTCAAAAACATAAAACAAAGTTAAAAATGTAAACAAAAGACTTTAAAACGAGAAAGTAAAAGGGGGGTTTGGGTTTGGTGAAGTTGAACGTAAAACAAATAAACTAAAACTTAAATAGATTTTTAGCTAGACAAATTGTAAAACGAATTTGAGAAATAAGATGGTGGATGGATTAGTTAGAGGTCCGTTCTTCACACATGACACACTTGTACATGAATTGATTTCCAATTGCTTTTCAATAAACTATGATGCTCAACACCCCAGATTAACCGTGAATTGCACTAATTAACCCTCAGATTTTCCTAAAGTTATTGAATTGGATGATTGCATACGACAACCCAAAGTATTCCCCACAAGTTCCCTACATGAATTGCATAATAGAGATACAAGCAAAGATCATTAAGTTCTATGAAAACCATAAGCATTGACGAGGCACTTGTTACTATGAATTGCATGAAACTCATGCCAAGAATTCAATTAACGCGATTGTGACAAACAACCTTCACTACTCATGAATATAAACTTGTAACGATTAGGTGAAACTCATTTATATTCTAGCATCTAATTCATGTATGAAAACTAAGTATGCATCCTTAATAAACATACAAGAATTAGTTATGAAGAAAATAGATAATTGAATTGCAATCACAACTTATTAAATCACAATTGGAAGAAATCAATTCATATCACAAGCATGTTCATGGCTTCAAACTTCCCCCTAACTAAATGGGTTTAGTTCCTCATGTTCACAAAACAAAGATAAATAGAATTATACATTAAAAACAAAAGAAAGAAAACACCTAAACGTTCCAACGATCCATGTTGGATAGCAAGCACGTCCAAGAACTTTCCTCTTCTTCTTTGCGGCAACACAAGGTTGGAGTGATGTTTGAAGGGTTGGTTATATGGAGGAATGGATGGGTATAGGTGAGTTATGGTGAAGGGTGGATGTGTGTATGAATGATGAAGGCCAAGAGAATGATGAAGAATGTTGTGGCATAGGGTGGTATTTATAGGGAATGTGGAAGGGGTTGTAGGTGAAGGTAGTAGGTGAAGGTGGTGGATGTTGTAGGTGAAGTGGTGGATGTTGTAGGTGAAGTAGTAGGTGAAGGTGGTGGATGAAAAGGAAAGGAAAGGAAAGTTCCTTGTTTCTTACTTTTTTCTTATCTTCTAGAACTTGGGCTTCACTTATCCATCTTCATAGTAGATTTCAACCCAATTAATCTCCAAATTCGTCCATCCATCTAGCTTGGATCATAAGCAATCCATCTTCGGCCCAAAAACACTCCAAACTACTCCAAATTGGCTCATAATGCACCCTTAGCCCATAAAACCTACAAACACACGAATTTAACTTTAAACACTATTATAAATACTAAATAATTACCAAAATGCAAGAAAACAAGCAAGCTAAGTCGCATAAATATGCTCCTATCATTGCTTGAGCAACGTGGCTACCTCCAGGCCGTTGGATTTCTAACGGCTATTTTCTCTGGGCCTTCGGATTTCTAATAGTAAAAAAAATTTCAAACCCCCCAACAACTAGATGACGTGGCACACTTTGGACCGTTTAATTTCCAGATCAACAATCCATGTTTTTTGGCTTAAATTTTTTTTTAAAGAAAAAATCAGTAATGTTACGTTGGGGCTACGAGTCACAATCTGGACTGTTGGATTTCAAGTTTTTTGTAATGCAAAGGTCTAGATTAATTAAGTTAATAAAAATTAAAAATCCTAATTTTAAAAAAAAATTATAATTTTTTCCTATAAATACCTTACCGTTTTCTCCCATTTTACACCACATTTCAATATTTTCAATGATTCTAAACAAGTAAAGACATGTGATGCGATATAATTGATTAAAAATCGTATCGAAGTCTATCCACAAAAATTGTACTTTCGAATAATGATATGTGGCATGACAAGATCGGTTAAAAATTCTATCTGAAATTAAAAATAAAATTATTTTTATTATTTTATAAAATAAAAATTATTAATATTTTTAATATAAATTACTTGGGCTATTCAGTATAGGGTTAGAGATGCAATAGGTCATTACTGTTCATTAAAGGAGATTACTATTCACTTGAGGGGATTGAATTACCTATTGCAAACGGGAGCCTTTACACACTGAAAGTGCTTTTAGAGATAGTTTGGTATTGATGTGCTTTAAAAAAAAAAAATGTTTCTGCTATATTATGAGAATAAACAGTTGTAAAATAAAGTTGTTAATGTTTAGTAAACCTTTTTTTTTTTTTTGTAAAAGTGCTTTTAATGGAAAAAAAAAACAGTGTTCGAGTGTTTGGTAAACTTTAACATAAATTGTTTTAAATATGTTAAATGACTAAAAAAATATAGTATTTAATGTGATATACTAATTATATTGTCGGGGCAAAGATTTAATTTTGTAAAACATGTGGGGATATATTTGTCATTTGAAAAGTTTATTAAATGAGCATTGATTATATGCTTTGAAAAAAAAACAATTTTTTTGGAAGCATGGCATACCACGCTTTTGCTTTTGGGTAAATTACATTTTACCCCTTCAAGTTTGAGGTCAATTTCAATTCTTTACAATATCTTTAAAATATTTCAATTTCATACATTTACTATCATTTTATTTCAATTTCATACATCCGTTAGAAAATTTGTTAAATAAACCGTTAAGTGACGACGTGGAAAATATGGGATCCACATTTGTGTTGACATGGTTGTCAAATTTATGCCACGTGGTAAAAAATAATTTTTTATACATTTAAAATATTATAATAATTTACCCTTAAAAAAAATATATAAAAAAAAAACCCCCATCTTCTTCCCCGAGCCCCCCTTCCTTACAACCCAAACACCAAACCTACCCACCCTCACCTCCCCCTTAACCCCCATTACCCCCACATCCCCCTTACACCCACCCAAAACCCACTCGTCTTCTACCTCATCACCCCCACCTCCTTTCTCCCTCCCCGACCCGAAACAAAACCCATTTCGAATAAACCCAATTGAGCGCACCCTTAACCCCCAATGGTGACGCCCACAAATACTCCAGCTGCAGATGTTGAAGTCCTTGTCGATGGGGCATTCGAGCTCGACCATGGACAAGTTCGGATTCTCCATCTTGACGACGACGAGAGTGCCGCAGTGGGTGTCTTTATTATTATTCCACCAACTGAAGGAGGGCGCCTGACACACCCGTACCCGAAAGTAGGGCATGCTGGCCGTCACGTGAGTGTGACGTAGCCATGTGCGCTGTGCGGAAGCGAAGATCGATAACGAAGTACGAATAAATTCAAACCGAAATCTAGCAACCTAAATAAGAATGTGTGCTAGCGATATTGCAATACTTATACATAATCAGAGCGTACTAAGTCAGTGCAGTCAAGCATGAATAAAAGAGTTTAATTACACCCTCGGTGCCATACATATGATAAATCTATCAGAAAAAGGCCGGAAGATCCTCGAAGTGCCAAACTCGGAAATCACGCTATCTAGAACCTGGAGGGGCGAAAACAAAGGGAGTGGGTCAGCAAAAACAATTCTTTTCTCAATCAATCTTTTCTCAAAAGTCTAGCCCCTCTCCGTAAAACCCGTATAGTTCCCAGAAAATAATACGTACATATATATCTCAATCTTTCTCAGCATAAAACGTTTTTAAATTATTTCAATGTATGTCGTGCAATGCAATTCAATGCCATCTGAATCTCATATAAGTAATGTCATGCTATGCATTACAAAATCATAACGCTAACATATGTCATCTCAGCCCTCGGCTGTAAATATAGCTCATAACATCTCAATCTCATAATCATATCTATGCTGCACATACATCAATATCTCATCATATCATCATTATTATCACTGTATCAATAATAAATGCTCTAGTGCTACAATCACGTGAAGATTGTGCGTATGAACGCGGGTCACCTATATGTCGTACCCACTCAAAAGTGGTCTATATGACAAGACTGTGCATCTACTTGGATCCAAGGCGAGCATGCGGTGCGGGAGGTGAACGACACGTGAAAGACTGTGCCCCTAACTCTGGGCGTGAGCACTAACAGTATGTACAGGTCTATGAGCTAACAATTCATGATATCTCATCATTTCACATCATATCTCATCGTTATTCGTTCTCAACTATGCATGTACCTACCTGGTATGTACCTGGCGTCCTCGGTGTTGGAAATGTGCCCTAAAACCAATCATATGATGATACTTTACGGACATTTCACAAAGTTAAACTAATGTAGTTTAAATATAAAGGGCAAAGGTTATTGTTTGAGCCGTCTCATATAAATGTTATATGCTTAAATGATAAGTCCAAGGAATATGTGATTGGGAGAATGCGATCTAAAGAAGTTAGATTCATGAGACCATTCTTTCGTAGACACATCCTAAACGTTCCTGATCATAGGATTGCCAATTGGGCATTGGCAGTCCGTTAAGATCAGTACGTGCTATGTCTTCTCTCAGGGAGAGTGACTAGTCTCGAGTCATTGGTGTGAGTGACACCAAGACAAGCATGTAGGTGCTCAATAGAGAATGAGTTCACTGAACACGATCAACGAGGAGTTCTCATACTCATGTCACATGAGAACTCATGGTTAGGATAATGCAAAGTAGTCCTTTGACCTGAGGCATCATAGATGTCTAATGGTTAGGTCCTTGATCTTTGATCATATCAAATGGCATTCCTTTGGAGTGTCCACGACATGGTTGGGGTCAAGTTATCTAGTCATGTAGGCATATGAATGCACAACAAGGGATCTCTAACCTTCAAACTGTTTGAGGGAGAATACTCTATGATATGATTTAGAATCTCTGGCCAGAGTATGAATGAGATGAAGAAAGGCGTTCCAAATCACATTCAAGGTAATCATATAAGTACACGTATCACATTGGATAGTAGACATGAATAAACTATCAAACCAAACAATGTGGTCAAGAGTATTGTATTAGAGAAAGACTGTATTGCATTGTAATCCTTAACTGAATAGGTTCTCCATCTCTTCTGATTAGCTTGGGTAACCATGATATGCTGCTAGGTGTCACTTATGGTTTGTGGAAGCCCTAAACGCGTGTAAACACTAAAGGGAGAATTGAAAGTAAGTTTCATTTCACAATCGATTTAAAAGAGTTTGAATCGCCCACTACCTCGCTAAAAGGAACCTAATGGATCGTACACCGTGTAAGGTAGAGATTGAAGATTCAACGGAGATGAGTAAGAATAATTAAATGGTTTAATTATTTATGGCAAGGATTAATTAATATGATTATTAATCAAACGAATAAGTTCGTTAAAGACCTCGGGATGGTTTTTGGACCTTAAGGCCCAATGGGCTTCGAACGTCAAGTCCATTGACTTAAGATGTATGACAACTTAATGAATAATGATTCACAAAGGCCCAAAAGCCCAATAAACATCCAATGGCCGGCCATATAGAGGGAGGGTAGTGAACTTGGCTTAATTGCAAGTTTGCCACTCCATTGTGAGGTGGTATAAAGACATCTTTATAGCCATTTCATCCTTAGGGTTGATTTTGGGGAAATTGGAGAAACACAAACTCTCATTTCTCTCTAAAGAGGCTGGCCATCTAGAGGAAAAATCTAGCAATTTAACTTCCTCTAGATCACTCATTTCTTCTTCAATATGCCTTGGTGTGGAGACTTAGAGGTTCTCAATTTTGGGAACTTGGAGAAACCTTTTCATCCATCCAAATCCATGGATCTAAGATGCAAGAAATGAAGGCCCTTTCTTTGGGTGATTAGCCTTTACTTATGCAAAGAGGAATCTACAAAGGTATTAAATATTAACTCACTTTGTTTTTGAGTTATGTATTGATTCACCAATTTACTAGGCTTTGAATTTCATGGGTAAATGTTTTGTTTTTAAGTGCATACAAGCATGATTCCGCCTTTAATTGTTAATTGCATGCTATTGATGTTGCTTAAATGAACATGTCATTACAAAATAATCCTTCACTCGGCACCAACATATGCATGAAATGTATAATTAAATACTCATGCATCAAAATCAAGTAATATGTAAGTCGATAAAACGTATTTTCCATTTCAAAAGTGACTCTGGGAAATCATTATATATATATAGGTTATACGAAAAATAATATTGCCCACTCACTGATAGGTCGCTGGATCGTAGCCCCCGCGTCGTGCCTGGCTACGGTCGTCCTCAGAATACGTTTCACCTATATGAGAAATTACTAAAAATACGTCATTTAAGCACATACACGTAACTACGAAAATAACTTCTCATACATAGCTCAATTTTGGTATTTGAATATACCAACGTGACCTACTCGTCGTCACGAACATCCCCATATTTTTAAAATAAATTTTCACTGTTCCACGCGCCCCCACGCGCCAGAAATGGCAGGGACCCACGCGCCCCCCACGCGCAGTCACGCGCAGTGCACACTGACGGCGTCAGTTAACGCCGTCAGGAATATTCCGTTAACTTTAACGGCGTCAGTTAACGGCGTCAAAATATTCCGTCAGTTTTGACGGAATATTCCAACTCCGGTCGTCTTCTTCGGCGACTCGCCGGTCGCCGGCGACTGTTTCGCCGGAATTTCTGGGAAATTTTCAAAGTGTCCTATCTTGCTCATTTTTCAACCTTTTTGACCCATTTTTCTTCCTATGTGCTCCAAATTAAGTGTAGAACATAAATATACCTTCAAAAACCTTGAAAAAGGTCTTAAATTTCCTCGGGACGAACTCCAAAACCGGCCAACTCCAATGTGCGTGATCCCGACGTCCAAACTCCTCCAACGAACTACTCCGAGTCTCCTTAGAACCTCACAAAGCTCGTTGTGAACTCAGATTTTCCTAATACGCAACGTATAAAAAGTTGATGAATAGTGCCAAATATAAACCTTGAGTTTTGGACGTGAAATCGTCGTAGTTCTTACCTGAAATTAGTATGGTTGAGTTCGTATGGACCTCACGAGCACGAATATATAATTTGTTTCGTCGATCTACAAGGTTTTGGTATGGGTTGGTGTTGTGCCGTACGTAAAACCGAGGGAGAGAGAGAGAGAACTGTCGAGAGAGGTAGAGAGATAGAGTAACTTGAGAGTGAAAGTTTCGGTGAGAGAGTGAGAGAGAGAAAGGGTGAAATGTGTGGTGTGTGGTCCAATTTGTCAAACTCACAAGCATTATTAAGTTTCCAATAATTGAGGGCCACATCCTATTGGTCCTCACACCACACACATGCACACGTAAGTAATCCCCAAGGCAATTCTGTCATTTCATAATTAATAAGTCAATATAATCGGGACGGGTCGTCACGGCGCCATTTTTATGGGGTGTGAGTTCTTCTGGGCGTCGACCGTGGAGAGAGAAGGGATGGAGAGTGGGGTGGGGGGTTGCAGTGGAGGAGAGGGAGGTGGGACCTGAGGGGAAGATGGGTTCTGGGTTTGTTTGTTTGTTTGTTTTTTTCTAATAGGGTAATAAAAATTTGTTTTTTTTTTGCCACGTGACATAAATTTGGCAGTCATGTGGCACAAATGTGGCAACAACGTTAGCTTTTAACGGATCAATTGATGGAAAATGTAACAGATGTATTATATTGAAATAAAATAGTACTTGAGGTATGAAAGTAAAATGTTTTAAAGATGTTGTAAGGAATTGAAATCGACCCCAAACTTGAGGTGGTAAAGTGTAATTTACTCTTTGTTTTTCTACTTTCATTGATAATAGTTTTAAAAAAACACTTTTTTTTGTTTTACCAAACACATTTAGGGCCAATTTGGGGCTGATGTGCTGTGAAAAAAAAGAAGAAGTTATTTTCAGAAGCAGAGGTAGAGCTGCTTCTGCTTTCTGATGTTTTTAATCCATGAGTTTGACGAAAAACACTTTTTATTTATTTATTTACCAAACACAATTTTAGTCTCAACTTTTTAAAAAACTACTTTTAAAATAATTTTTATAATCTCAAACCAAACCTTAAAGTTCCAAATATTTTAATAAACTGTTTTTTTTCAACAGCGCAATACATAACCAAGATAGGTTTTTCAATGTGACCGTCACATAAGACGATACACCACGTGTCCATATATAAATAGTGAAATATGCGTGTTAAAAGGTTAATACCTTAAAAATTAAATTTTTTTACCACTTATATAAAAACACTTCCAATCTGTATTCCCTTCACAGTTAAAAATTTATCTATAACCAACCCTTACAAACCTTGCCTACTCCAAGGCTTCCATCACAGTTATAAAAACGAGTGGCCGCAGACATGTAACTTGTCGGTTTCTTATTTTTTTTTATTTTTATTTAGTTTCGGTTTCTGAAAAGTCCTACTTTTTTGAAGAAAGTACGATATCATTGAAAGAGAAGAAACCAATAACGTACAACCACAGGATAGGGTGCAAATAGAGGGCCTCAATAAAAACCTTGCCGGGGATTAAAATCCGATCGAAGGGAAAAAGAGTGTCCCACACCAATTAACTAATTAAGCTATCCTCAAAAAGTAGATCAACGATCACATCCGGAGGCTCCTCAAACCACGATACAGGATGCGCAACAGACAACCCAACCCTAGCAAGACGGTGAGCCACCTGATTAGTCTCACGGCGACCAAACGTAACCTTCCAAACGCGACACTCAAGCAGGAGGTGTCGAGTATCTTCAAACAAATGCCCAAAGTGACCACCATGATTAGCATCGGCATTTTGAATAGCAGAAACAACCATCAAAGCATCCCCCTCAACTTGAACCTGCTCCGCACGCCACCGGCCAACAAATAAAGCGGCTTCCCGTGCAGCCGTAGCCTCCGCATGAAGCGCGGAACTCACACTAGCTGCCCTACCCATCTTTGCCGCAAGGAACTTTCCCGCACCATCCCGGACTACCAACCCATACCCTCCAATCGACCCAGCTTCAGTCCAAGCGGCATCAAAGTTACACTTTAACCAACCAGAAAGAGGGGGCTGCCACCGAGTAACACGCATGGGTGGAGGGTGACGATCCACCACATTCCATTTTTTAAACTCAGCCAACCACGATTGTGCTTTAATTTGAGTATCCGTCGGAGAAACATCACGACCAGTCCAAAGAAAGTCATTCCGTGCTTTCCAAATACTCCAAACAAGAATCAGAATCAACTCAAAACACTCTTTCGAAACTGCACGAGCCATAACTTCCAACCAACCAAGAAACCCATTCTCACTCCCATTAAAAGCTGTAATTCCCAACGGACTGCCAAACCAAACAGCTGCAGCCCGATGACAAGTTAACAAAGCATGCACATCCTACTCCTCATCCTGATCACAAAATCCACACGTAGCATCCTGCAGTACTCGGCGCACCTTGAGATTCCCTTTAGTAGGCAAAGCCTTCATACACCCACGCCACACACAAATTTTAACTTTCCCAGGAACATTGGCCCGCCAGAGCGCTTTCCAAAGGAACTTAGTATGTTCATTAACCATAGAGGCCGAAGCCTCCTCGCCACCTAGGCCCGACTTTGCTACAAAATACGCACTCTTTGTTGTGAATAGCCCTTTGGGATCAGAAACCCAAATCATCGAGTCAACAGGGTGAAATAAGCTCAAAGGAATACTCAATATTAACTCAGCTTCCTCTTCCACAAACCATCTCCGTACCAACAGCTCATTCCAACGGAGACCATCATCCTCCACCAAAAGAGACCGTACCGTAATATCAGGATGCACACCAGACGGCAAAGGACTAAGAACTTGAAACAATTGAGACCGAGGCAACCAGTTGTCTCCCCAAATCCGAATACGCAGACCATCACCCACGCGCCACCTTGCACCTCGAGCAATAACTACACGAGAAGCCGCCACACTACGCCAACCATAAGAAGAGTTGGGCTTAACCGGTGCCTGAAAGAACTCCGTAGTAGGATAATACCTAGCCTTAAACATCCGTGCTACAAGAGAATGAGGTTGTTGAAGCAAACGCCAACCTTGCTTATCAAGCAAAGCAAGATTGAAAGCATACAAATCCTTAAACCCTAACCCCCCCTCACTTTTAGGTTTACATAATCGCTGCCACTTCACCCAATGTATGCTCCGCTTCCCAGTTGCTTTCCCCCACCAAAACCGTGCCACCATTTGATTCAACTCATCACAAAAAGATTTGGGGAACAAGAATGTCTGCATGGAATAAATTGGAATGGCCTGTGCCACAGTTTTAATTAGAATCTCCTTACCCGCACTACTTAACAATGAACCACGCCACCCATTCAGCTTTTTCCACAACCTATCTTTAATATAAGCAAAAGTAGCTTTCTTAGATTTTTTGACGAAAACCGGAAGGCCGAGATAGCGATCATGACAACCCACACGCGCCATACCCAAACAATTAGCTAAAAGCTGAGCATCGAATTCCGTGATATTACGACTGAACGCCACACTACTTTTAGTTAGATTAACAGCTTGGCCCGAAGCCCGTTCATAGATAGACAATAACTCCTTTAACTGAAAACACTCCTGAATAGAACTTCGTGCAAAAATAAAACTGTCATCCGCAAATAACAAATGATGAACACTTGGGGCTCCAAGACACACTTGAACTCCCTGAATTCTGCCTTGACTCTCCCACGCATCAAACAATGCCGACAAACCTTTTGCACATAACACAAATAAAAACGGAGACAAAGGATCGCCTTGTCGAATACCCCGCTTTGGGTACACTAGCCCCACCGGCTCCCCATTCAATTTAAACGAATAAGAGACCGTCGAAACACACCTCATAACCCACTGAATCCACACATCCGCAAACCCCATCTTCTTCATCATTTGCTCAAGAAAACTCCATTCAATATGATCATAAGCCTTACTGATATCCAATTTCAAAGCCATTACCCCATTCCACCCATGATTTTTCCTATGCATATAATGGGCAATTTCTGAAGCAACCAAACAATTATCAGAAATCAACCGACCCGAAATAAAAGCACTTTGAGAGGGTGATATGATAACCGGAAGAATAGATTTCAATCTATTAGTAAGCACCTTGGAGCAAATCTTGTACAACACATTACAAAGACTAATCGGCCGCAGATGAGTCATCTCCGTAGGATCATGTTTCTTAGGAATCAAAGTGACATGAGTATAATTAATCTGGCTAAGCAAAATACCCGAAGAAAGAACAGATCGTACTCCATCACACACATCTTCACCTACAATCTCCCAATGCCTCTGATAGAAACCTGGTGACATTCCGTCAGGACCCGGAGCCTTCCCCGGATGCATTTGAAATAACGCATCCTTAACCTCCTCATTCAAGACCGGTCTTATTAGCTCCTGATTCATTTCTGGCGAAACCCTTGGATGAATCACATCCAAAACTGCCGACATATCCCCTGGCCCTTGAGAATCAAAGAGCTTAGCAAAATAATCCACAATCACTGATTTCATACCCCTTGTATCTTCATGCCATACACCAGCCGAATCAAACAAACCTGGTAAAGCATTCCTTCGTCGTCGCTTAGAAGCTTTATGATGGAAATATTTTGTATTTTGATCCCCCAGTTTGATCCAATTTTCTTTCGCCCGCTGTCGCCAAAAAGCTTCCTCCTGAGCTAACAAGGCTTGCAACCGAGCATTAAGTTCCTGTCGCTGGGCAATAGTTGTTTCATTAAACGGTTTACCAAACAAAGAATTCAACTTATCCTCCGTTTCCAAAATTTCCCCGGAATAGAACGTTTCGTTGACTTGACCCACTTAGATAACTGAAGTCTTGTGGCCTTAATTTTTCTGAAAAGTCCTACTTATTAATCGTATCTTCGATTTAATCCATCATTAACAGACATATTTAATTACCTCGTTAAATTAAGGGTTCATTTGAAAAATGCTTGTGCTTAAGGTATGTGACGTATGTCGGCGGCCCACAGTCCATGTCGTTCCAGACAAGTTGACGTCTGATGAATATAGAGCGTTGGGACCAGAGCAGTCGGATCATATCTCATCCTCACGTTCCATGGGCCTTTATATAATTCACCTACCACCCTCCCTGTCTCTTTCTCGTCCACTCATCCCACAAAAGGCAAATAATTCACCTACCACCCTCTCTGAATTAATAAAAAAAGAAACAAAAACTAAATTGTGTGTAATAAATTAAAAAAAATGTGTGAATTTTTTTTTCTTCGTTCTAAACCCTACAAAATTGACCGAATATATCACTACATTTGACACTAGCAATGAAATGTTTGAATGTGAAAGTTCATTGTAGAGATTCAATGTGAACGTCTGTCAACTATTTGATGCTCCCCTCTTCTTATTTTGTTCGGACTTGTGATTGGCAACGTAAGATAATGGGCAATAATATATTAATAGAGACTTAAATAAAGTTTTGATAATTATAAATAAGCACGTTAATTAGTACTTAAGTAATAATCCAATCATCAATAATCATGTCATATGATTTACAAAATTTAGTTTAAATAAATAATCTCTCTAGTATTATTGAAAAAGTTTTAATCTTGTATCAAACATTAATCTAAACTTTAGATGACACACCCCGACCCGAAAGTGGGACGTGCTGGCCGTCACATGAGCGTGACGTAACCATGTGCACAGTGCGGAACCAAGCCACTAGCAACCTAATTAAGATAGTGTGCCAGAGCGAGAATTTATAGTGCTTATACAGAACCAGAGCATACTAAGTCAAATGCAATCAAGCAGGAAATAATAAGATCAAATAACACCAAAGGGTGTCCTACATAAGTGAATTTTGTCAGAACGTCCGATGAGATCCTCATATGCCACCAACGAACACTAGCTACCTAGAACCTGGAGGGGCGAAAAACAAAAGCGTGAGTGGGCAAAAACAAATCTTTTCAAAACCATTCTTTTCTCAAAAGTTATAATCCCTTTCCGTAAAACCTGTATAATTTTTCAGAAATAAAGTATATACTCATATATATAAATCTCGAAATCATGCTGGAAAATAAGTATGTATGCCATGCCAAAGTATCTCAACTGAACTCTAAATCATAACTCTATGGATGCGATTAAATGTCAGGTAATCAACTCAGCCTTCAACTGTATATATAGCTCATAATCATTCTCAATAATCAATTCAGCCCTCGGCTGCATATAGCTCATAATCAACTCATCATATCACGTATATATCTTGCACACAAATCAATACCACCTCTAGTGGTCTGCACAACATCACTGTATATAGAATAAATATGCTCTAGTGCTACAATCACGTGAACACTGTGCGAATGATCGCGGGTCACCTACGAGTCGAACCCACTTATAGTGGTCTATACGACAGGATTGTGCACCTAACTTGGATCCAAGGCGAGCATGCGGTGCGGGAGGTGAACATCACGTGAAAGACTATACCCCTAACTCTAGGCGGGAGCACTAATATCAAGGTGCAGTTGTATGAGCTCTCAACACATCTCATCATTCACATCACATCATTTCATTCTCATTATAACCCGTAAATAAACTTACCTGATACTTACCTGTGTGTTCGCAGCACCATCATAATTAAATGCAATCATTAATGCATAATTAAAATAAATAGATACTTTGCATGGCATTTCAAATCGTATAAATATTCAGTTTCATTTTCTGGGAAAATAGCAATATATAGGTATATACGGAAAACAAAAGCCCACTCACTGATAAGTAGCCAGATCGTAGCCCCCACGCCTAACCTGGCTACGCTCGTCTTCGGGATAGGTCTCGCCTATATGAGAATTAACTGAAATAACGTTATTTAAGCACATAATCGGAACTTTGGAAATAACTTCTCATACATAGCTCATTTTGGTATTTGAATATACCAACGCGACCTACACAATGTCACGAACACACATAAATTTTTAAAATAATTTTTCTGTGGCTCACGCGCCCTCACGCGCTGGGGAGGGCACAGCTTCACGCGCCTCCACGCGCATCACCTTCAACCTCCAGATGCAGGAATAGTGTCGTCAGCGCCGGATTCTGGGCAGACCTGCAACTGCCATTTTCTCGCTCATTTTTGCACCATTTTCCACGAATTTTTCACCAAAATGTCACAAATCATGAGAGGAAGAAGGTTATACCTCTTTGGAGCTTCAAATCCTTCGAAAACTCATCGGGAAAATCCTACCAAAACCGGCCACCTTCGAACCTCGTGATCCCGACGTCAAAACCGAGCCAACGAAGCACTCCGAGCTTCGTGAGAACCTCCTACAGCTCGCTATGAACTTGGATTGTCCTAAAACATAACCATTCAAAAGTTCATGAACAGTGCTCAACTCGGAGCTTGAGTTTTCGACGTGATATCGAACAAGTTCTTACCTGAAATGGGTACCAATGTGTTCGTCTGGTCTCTAGGAACACAATGGTGATCTCAAACACGTCGATCTGTGCCTAGATGTTCGAGTGTGGGTGTGTTCATACGAAAAAAGGAAGAGAGAGAGAGTGAGTCTGCGAGACAGAGAGAAAGGGAAGCACGAGAGTAAGAGAGAGGGAGAAGGGAAGTGAGTGGTCCAAATCCACCCAATCACAACTAAGAGAAACTTTAGTTCTCATTGGTCCTAATAGTTTAGGAAATTATGCAATTGGACCAATACCTTAGCTCAATTTACAAACATACCTCAACGCTCAAGGGTAAACATGTAAATTCACATTAACGATATGAAAAATCCAGGACGGGTTGTCACATTAGAGCCTAATTTTCTATTTAGAAAATGTATTTTTTTAATCATTAAACAAGACTGAAAGATAAGTACTAAAATTGAGAAGGTTGCTAGCATTTTCTTAAGGATAATACTAGTGATACAAAATTTACAAACTAAATAACATATCTCTAATATGAATGGGCATGTTTATTAACGTTTAAGTAATAAATCAATCATCAACTTTCATATTTTAAAATTTTTAAAATTTATCTATAAATTTAATCTCTCTAATATTATTCTTCTCTTAATAATAATATTGTGGCAGTGATGGGAGTGAACGGTGGTTGGCTTGTAGTCCATACATAAGAGTTTGGTAACCGCACCTACCAAAAATATCCGACCCACAATTTCCACAACACAATACGACTCCATATATTTCTGTGTTTACATATATATATAAAGGGAAGGGATTCCCATTTTTTTTTTAAATGGGGACACGCTCCACACCTGTAGATTAGCATTAATGAAATAGTTTGCATGTATTTTGCATATATGAGTTTGTTATTATGTAGGTAAATTATTTTTCATGTATTTTACATATACTGGGTATATTATTTTTCTTTTTTTAAGCAATCTAACATTTTAAAATTTTAATAGTAGGTGCACTATTATGTAGGAAAATTAATATCAATGCGTTAAATTAATTTAAATGTAGGTAAATTGTTGTAGGTAATTTTTTTTTTTGGTTTAAAAAATAATAATATCCATGCGTTATTATATATATGTTTGGTATATACAAATAATTTGCATCCTTGTTACAAATGATATTGTATTACACAAAGACTGTAATTTGGTAGGTAAATTGTTTTGCACATAAAAAAAAAAGTCTGAAGTTTTCAAGAATAAATGATGAAAATACTGAATCTAATATGGCTATAGCATAATCCTTTGTGCACTCATCTCCATAATTTCTTACATTAATGTGTGACGACCCGTCCCGACATAATTGAATTATAAATGGGGAAATGACAGAACTACCCCTTCGGGGAATTTAGCACGTGTGCTTGTGTGTGTGTGTATTGGACCACACACTTTATTATTTTCACACCCTCACCGACACCCCACACTCTCTTTCTCACCCATCAGACTCTCTCTCTCTCCTCCCTCGACTGTCTCTCTCTCCCTCGCCCAGAAAACGTACGGCCAAGACCAAAGGTGGCCAAAACTTCACAGATCGAATCATCCATCACCACCATTCGACTCCTGAGGCTCCTACGAGTACGTTGACACCCATTTCAGGTGAGGTTTCGTTCGTTTTCACGTCGTTCTCACGATGTACGATTTTGGCACTGTTCATGAACTTTTCATACGTTGTGTTTTAGGCAAAACTAAGCTCACCACGAGTCTTAGAAGGTCCCAAGGAAGCTCGGGGACGTTCGTTGGCTAGGCGTTGACGTCGGGATCGTCGAGAACGGAGGTGGCCGGTTTTGGAGAATTTCCCGACGAGATTCTCGTTGGTTTTCGAAGTTTTTGAAGGTATAGACATGTTCTACACTTAACTTAGAGTACGTAGGAAGAAAAATGAGAGAAAATGGTGAAGAAATGGACGAGAAAACACGAGTTGCAGGTTTCCGGCGACGGTGGCCGGCGCCGGCGGAGCTCCGGCGAGCTCGAGGTAGAAGGCGCGTGGCGCGCACGCGCGCGCGCGCGGGGGGCGCGTGGACCCGTGCCACGTCAGGCGCGTGACACGTCAGAAATTTTTTAAAAAAATATAGCGACGCTCGTGACGTCGAGTAAGTCGCGTTGGTATATTCGTATGCCAAAATTGAGCTATGTATGAGAAGTTAATTCCGTAGTTACGTGTATGTGCTTAAATAACGTATTTATAGTGATTTCTCATATAGGTGAGACATACACCGAGGACGAGCGTAGCCAGGCTCGACGCGGGGGTTACGACCCAGCGACCTATCAGTGAGTGGGCAGTTTTTACCGTATTTCCTATATTTTATTATTATTTTTCCCAGAAAGAAATAAATGAACGTTTATGAGAATTTAATGCCATGCAAAGTATTCATATATTATTTTTATGCATTAATGATTGCATATTCATATATTAGTGCCGAGGACGCACAGGTAAGTTTCAGGTAAGATTACATGCTGATTATGCTGAGATTGATGTGATACGATGTGATTTGAGCTCATATATTTGCTCATTGACGTTAGTGCTCCCGCCCAGAGTTAGGGGCATAGTCTTTCACGTGTCGTTCACCTCCCGCACCGTATGCTCGTCTTGGATCCAAGTAGGTGCACAGTCTTGTTGTATAGGCCACTTTTGAGTGGGTACGACATGTAGGTGACCCGCGAATCATTCGCACAGTCCTCACGTGAATGTAGCACTAGAGCATAATTTCTTGATATATATGATGATGAGTAGACCACCAGATGTGGTAGTGATGATTGTGCAATATTGATATAGATAATGCTATGAGCCATGTGAAATATTAGACGGCCGAGGGCCTAGATGATTACATGTCATTTATCACATCAATACTTTATGATTGAGTTCGATTGGAATACTTTGGCACGACATTCATATACTTTTCAGCATGATTTGAGAAATTATACGTATATACGAGTATATTTTGATTCTGGGAAATTATACAGGTTTTACGGTGAGGGGCTATATGATTTGAGTAAAGAATGGTTTTGAAAGAGGAATTGTTTTGCTGACCCACTCAGTTTTGTTTTTCGCCCCTCCAGGTTCTAGGTAGCTCGAGTTACGAGATTGGCACTTCGAGGACCTCCGGCTTTCTGACAGAATTTCTATTATGTATGTTACTGAGGGTGTAATTAAACCCTTTCTATTTATGCTTGACTGCATTCGAACTTAGAACGCTCTGATTATGTATAAGTATCTTTTTATGCATCTAGTACACTATCGTATCTAGGTTGCTAGTGATTTCGATTTTAATTAGTTCGTTCTTAGTGTCGATCTTAGCTTCCGCACAGCGCACATGGCTACGTCACACTCACGTGACGGCCAGCACGCCCCACTTTCGGGTGCGGGTGTGTCATAATGTCTTTTGATTTATTATTTATTATTTCTCAAATTCATTAACTCTCTCCATATAATTTGCATGTAATTAATTTTATAAATCAAACATACAATAGGGGTATTTTCGGCATCCAAAATATGTAAAATGTAATTAATAAATTCGCTTACGTGGAATTTAGTCATTGAATTTTTTTAGTAAAAAAACATGTTAGATTTTTTATGGATAAAATTAAATTCTATAGACTAAAGTCATATTTTCAAATTTTTTAAATTTCGCCCCTGCCTCTGATTATATAAACACCTCAGTTCCTTCTAGGTTCAACTCCAACAAAGTAACCCTCTCCCTCTCCGTAGTGTGGATTGTTTGACTACTGCACTCACACATGGCTCTCTCTGGACTACATCTCCCCACTTCATCAATCATCATCTTCACCTTCCTTGCATACAAGCTCTACCAACGGCTCAGATTCAAGCTCCCACCCGGTCCACGTCCATGGCCCGTCGTCGGAAACGTCTACCAGATAAAGCCGGTGAGGTTCCGCTGCTACGCCGAGTGGGCAGAGAAATACGGGCCCATCTTCTCAGTGTGGATTGGATCCGCACTGAACATCGTAGTGAGCAACACAGAGCTTGCAAAGGAGGTTCTCAAGGAGAATGACCAGAAACTGGCTGACAGGGAAAGGAACAGATCGAGAGCAAGGTTTAGCAAGGACGGTCAGGATCTTATCTGGGCAGACTATGGGCCCCACTACGTGAAGGTGAGGAAGGTGTGCACTCTTGAGCTTTTCTCTGCGAAGAGGCTTGAGGATCTCAGACCCATTAGAGAAGATGAGGTCACTTCTATGGTGGAGTCCATCTTCAACCACTGCACCAAACCTGGTATATATTTATCTCTTTCGTTAACAAACAGTTACCATTTTATTTTTTACGAAATAGTTAAATGAAAGCATAATCTCCTTAAGAATAGTAATATTTACTAAAATGATTTGGAGAAAAGTGCAAATCAACCAACAAATAGATAGACCCCTGATTCAGGAAGAAGTAGCTGTGTGGCACCGGACGTCTCGTGTAAGTATTACAAAGATATGTGTTAATTTTTGTCCGCGTGTCTTTGTATTTTTTGAATGGAACGTGACAGTGGTGCTGTGAAAGTTGCTCTTATGATTGAGCCACCAAAATGAGAGTACTTTAACGAAAAACTTATATTACTGTTTATTTTTAAAAAAATCACATTTTTATACTAAAAAGTTAATCATGGTATTATTTACTTTATCTTTTATTAAAACTCAAAATTTTCAAATCATATTTTATTCACGACGTCATCTTTCAAGATTTGATATCTTCTTTAAGTTCCAATCAATGATATCGTTCTAATTAAATATAAAATAAGAGTAAAAGACATTTTACTACCCTTATGTTTGGTGGTTTTCAACATTTAGTACATCAATTTTTTTTCATCTCAGAGTCATACCTAAAGTGTAAATTTTGGGACAGTTTCATACATCCGTTAGTCAAACTGTTAGTTCTTCCGTTAAGTGATGACGTGGCGTCTTGATTGGGAGCCACGTGTCATTAAAAATATTAAAATAATTATTTAAATAAAAATAATATTTAAAAAAAAAACAAACAAAATCTGGGATTTGGGTTCGGGTGGGGCGCGCCTGGGGAGGGGGGAGGAAGAAGGAGAAAGAGGAGGAAGAAGAAGGAGGAGGAAAAAGAAAAAAAGAAAAAAATCTGGGATTTGGGTTTGGGTGGGGCGCGCGCGGGGGCGGGGCCGGGGGGGGAGGAAGAAGGAGAAGGAGGAGGAAGAAGAAGGAAGAAGGAGGAGGAAGAAGAAAAAAAGAAAAAAAATCTGGGATTTGGGTTTGGGTGGGGCGCGCGCGGGGGCGGGGGCGGGGGGGGAGGAAGAAGGGGAAGGAGGAGGAAGAAGAAGGAAGAAGAAAGAGAAGGAGGAGGAGGAAGAAATAAAAAAAAAGGAAGAGAGAAACCGAACCAGAAGAAGAAGAAAAAGAAGAAGAAGAAGAAGGAGAAGAAGGAGGAGAGAGGAAGAAAAAATATATATTTTATTATATTTTAATATTATTTTTATTTTAATATTTTTTTAATGACACGTGGCGCCCAATCAGGGTGCCACGTCATCACTAACGGGAGAACTAACAGTTTGACTAACGGATGTATGAAACTGTCCCAAAATTTACACTTTAGGTATGACTCTGGGATGAAAAAAATTGATGTACTAAATGTTGAAAACCACTAAACATTAGAGTAGAAAATTGTCTTTTACCCATAAAATAAAAACAAGTTTGGTAAATGCACTTGCTAACTCGTCCTTTCACCGATTAATTGGAGAGATTTTTCGATAGGATCAAAACACCTAGTGGTACATCATATGTAATTATGTAAATAGTAGGTTGTGTGTGTTAAAAGGTTAATAGTTTAAAAAAAATAAAATTTTCAACTATTTATATAAAAACACGTGGTATACCACTCGTGTTCGGTCATAATGAATTTTTTTTTGATTAACTGATTGTTGTTAACAATTTATTCACCATATTACAGAAAACTATGGGAGAAGTTTGGCAGTGAAGAAGTATCTGGGAAACGTGGCTTTCAACAACATAACAAGGCTAGCATTTGGGAAACGTTTCATCAACTCCGATGAAATAACAGATGAGCAAGGGAAACGATTCAGAGCTCTTATGGCCAACGGAGTGAAGAGAGGCGGATCGCTCTCGGTGGTTGAGCACATTTCTTGGTTGTGTTGGGCATGCCCGTTTAACGAAGAAGCGACTGCTCGACACGAAGCAAACAGAGACAGACTCACCAAGGAAATCATGGACGAACACACTCAGGCACGCTCCAAGGGAAGCGTTGCCAAGAGCCACTTTGTCGATGCATTGTTTACCATGAAGGACAAGTATGACCTTAGCATGGACACTGTTATTGGACTTCTTTGGGTAACTATACTTTGATGCGTTCTTAATTTACTACTTTGTTGCTAAAAAAGTGGCGATTAATTCTCACTCATGTTTGTATGTTTGCACTCGTTCGCTTGTTTTTATCCTTTAATTTTCCTTTTGATTAGTTAACGAAACTATTATTATCACTCTAAGATATTCATTGCGCATTCTTTACTTTCATTCTAAACTAATGAAGTGACTTGCTCAGAATATGATGGTTGCTGGTACAGACACCACAGCAATTTCAGTTGAATGGGCCATGGCCGAGCTAGTTAAGAACCCGAGGGTGCAACAAAAGGCTCAAGAGGAGCTAGATCGGGTTATTGGGCTCGACCGGGTCATGACAGAGAATGATTTCTCAAATCTCCCTTACCTACAATGCGTTGCAAAGGAAGCACTACGGTTGCACCCTCCAACACCACTAATGCTCCCCCACCGAGCCAGTGTCGATGTCAAGATTGGTGGCTACGACATCCCCAAGGGTTCGACCGTTCATGTTAATGTTTGGGCTATAGCACGTGACCCTGCTGTTTGGAAAAACCCAAATGAGTTTCGACCGGAAAGGTTCCTAGAGGAAGATGTTGACATGAAAGGCCATGATTTTAGACTACTTCCATTTGGAGCAGGCAGGCGAGTATGTCCCGGAGCTCAACTTGGTATCAACTTGGTTGCCTCCATGTTGGGTCATCTGTTGCACCATTTCAGTTGGGCTTCTCCTGAAGGGGTGAAACCAGAGGAGATTGACTTGTCGGAAAATCCAGGGTTGGTCACTTACATGGCAACCCCAGTACAAGTCGTGCCTACTCCGAGGCTCCCTTCACACTTGTACAAGCGTGTGGCAGCGAATATGTAATTTTTATTATCGTTCGTATTGTTATTGTTCTAGCACTTGATCCGATTACGAAGCAAATTCTTGTCACAAGCCTTCCCTATTGGGACAATAAAAATCCCGTATGTGTAATGATAGTCATAAAGACACTTCCATTTCCTTTTCGAAGTGTTGGTTCTTATGCGAAGTTGTTGTTTGATCTGTTTTTAAAAGATATTAAGGTTATGGTCAGGGCCGTCTCTGAGATTTCGAGGGCTCTATGCGAATTTATAAAATGGGCCCTTTTAGACTTAGTCAGTTATTCAACCTTTTTCTTCTTTTGCGTTTTAATTAGCCAAATGAATATTTTCTAGTAGATGTTATATTTTATATCTCAAACAATATCACAATTAAATTATACTAAGTATGAGCAATAAAACTTGATAGTTCACAATGTGTGTGCGTCTAGTGGTTTTTGTTTACTGCTCCCCTCTTTGTGACGACTCGTCCCAAATTTATGTATATTTTAATCCCCGAGTGTGTAAAATGACATAAATGCCCTTGAGGCTTAGTAACGTGGATGTATGTAAATAGTTTTAAATTATTTTTCTCCCTGTCATAATTAAATAGTACGCGTCATCACGAGCGCATCGAGGTGAATTAGGGCCGAATCGGTTTTGTAATGATAAGGTTACAAACGTTAGAAAATAATTGGGCCAAAAATGGGAAATAAAACCTAAACCAATCAAAATTATTTCTATAATTCTTAGCCCAATCAGAATTGGGTTAAGTTAGGTTTTTGGGCTACTTGGACTCTCATTCTCTCTATCTTTTCCCTCACACGGCTGCCTAATAGGGGAAGCCTTAATGTTTTCTCTGGCCAATCTGTGGCCTCACTCACACATACACACACACGTAACCTTTCTTCCTCACCTCCATCTTTCTCGAATTCTCTCTCGTCCGTACAGTCCGTACACCCGTACACCCACTGATCATCATCTAGCACAAATCGAACTATTGGAGACCATCTTCGAGTTCCTTGTAAGCTCACGATTCCAACCATTCCTTTGGTTTGACAAAAGGACCTCGGAAACCTGAGAACCCATAAGCTCTGACGAGGAGCTCAGTTGCTCCGACGTGATCGTGGTGGTTTCATTGAGATTTAAAGCTTAAGGAAGCTTCTAAACAACTTCTCATAGACCATATAGAAGTTTTGAGACAAAGTAGAAGTCGGGATATACGAGTTTCGAGAAGTTCCAGTTTGGCCGAAATTTCTAAGAATTTCCGACCAGTTTTTGACAGTTTTAGGGTTTCAAATAGGTAAGAACTTGTTCTCCTTGTTGAGGGCTTCAAATCCATATAAAATTTAGAAATTTTGTTTGAGTTTTGAAGAAGATATGAAGATTTTAAAATTTCCCAGTTTCCATCGAGTACGGACGACGGATTCCGACGAGGTTCACCGGAGAAGACAGAGAATATTCTATTAATTTTGACGGAATATTCCTAACGGCGTCAGGTAACTTTACCAGAATATTCTAGTATTTAACGAAATATTCCCCTAACGACGTTAGGGTTCCGTCCAACGTGCCAGGCACGTGCCTGCTCATGGCTGGCGCGTGGGTTATCAGAAATTTTTTCTAAAAATATGGAGATGTTTGTGGTGTTGAGTAGGCCACAATGGTATATTCAAACACCCCAATTGAGCAACGTATAAGAAGTTATTACCTGATTTTGTATATGTGCTTAGTAATTAACATTTAATCAGTTGTTTCACATATAGGTGAGACGTTTCTAGAGGACAAGCGTAGCCAGGCAAGACTTGGGTGATTAGTAATTAATTATATACTTTCGGTAAATGATCTCCACACTCCGACTTTATCCCCTTTGCAATTTCCCTCTTGTTTCTAATAATTGTGTCGTTTTTGCAGGACATGGTTACTGCAGGTATGGACACCGTCGCGGTTTCAGTTGAATGGGCCATGGCTGAGTTGATCATGAACCCAAGTGTGCAAAAAAAGGCCCAAGAGGAGCTAGACCGGGTCATCGGGTTCGAACGGGTCATGACCGAAGTCGATTTCCCAAGCCTACCTTGCTTACAATGTGTAGCAAACGAAGCAGTACGGTTGCACCCTCCAACACCACTAATGCTCCCCCACCGAGCCAAAGCCAACGTCAAGATTGGTGGCTACGACATACCCAAGGGTTCGAACGTTCACGTTAATGTTTGGGCTGTAGCGCGTGACCCGGCAGTTTGGAAAAACCCACACGAGTTCCGACCCGAAAGGTTCCTGGAGGATGACGTGGACATGAAGGGACGCGACTATAGACTACTTCCATTTGGAGCGGGAAGGCGAATATGCCCCGGCGCCCAACTCGGTATCAACTTGGTGGCCTCCATGTTGGTTCATCTGTTGCACCACTTCAATTGGACTCGAGCAGAAGGGGTGAAGCCAGAGGAGATTGACATGTTGGAAAATCCCGGAATCGTCACATACATGAGAACTCCGTTACAAGCTGTGCCTACTCCAAGGCTTCCATCACAATTATACAAATGTGTCGCTGCAGATATGTAAATGGTTGGTTCTTCTTTTTAGTATTTTTACTTTCCATGTGTTTTGGTTTCTAAAGAGACCTATAGATAACACATCGGTACTCACCTTGAGTACCCAAAGTATTGACTTATGTATGTGGACCAATAATAAAAAGACCTGTGTCGTTTAAAACGTTTAGAAAAAGAGTAATACTCAGAAGATTAAATTTGTAAAAAAAAAATTGTAAACTAAATAACATGGAAGTTGATGATTGGATTACTACTTAAGCATTGCTGAACGTGTTTATTTACTGTTGGTAACACATCATTTAGTTTGTCATTTCTTTTAGAAAAATTAATCAAATACCCATTATGTTGATAACTAAACATACTCAATTTTCAGCAAACCATAAAACCAAACAATCATTTTCTTCCTCACCAAAACCCACGACCAGACCGACATCGAATCTCATGAACATACATTCGAGAGGAACCCACACCTCACCCTTCAAAAGGAACCATCTCAGTTTCCAGAAACTCTCCCATGATACCAGAAATATGGGTTCCTTCTGTAAAACCTTTATGTACAAGGATCCAATCAACCAAACACTAATCTACATGTTCTACCTACTTTCAGTTGCAGAATTATAACAACCGAGAAAAATGCATGATGGCTGTTTAATGCATGCTAACCTAAACTTGCAGCCATCGTTTTTCAGAAAGAAGTCGTCTTCTCTTCTCTTGTACTTGCAGCAAAGGTGTTCCGGATTTCAATGGAGCAATCATACTAAATGAACAACCAGTATATGTACCGAGAAGAGGACCAACCTCTCTTAAAATTATGGTAACTGCCTCAACCCATTAATGAGGCAGTTATCATCAGTATTTCTTTAAAAGTTGTTGGATCATCTCCATCACGAATATCATAATCTACTTCTTGTAAATAGACCATGTAATCATCTGGAATTGTTGATCTTTTTGGTCTGGAGGACTTAAATTTCTCACCACTTGTGGTTGCTGGTGCAATTTAATACTGTTGAACATGCTGATTTTGAGTCAGAGACTGCTCAATGTCATTATTCGGTGATTGGGAAGATATTGCAGTTTGTTGTAATGCAGTGTAAGAAGTTGGATTTGCACTGTTATGTACTGAAGTTGAAGCATCACCTGGAAAAAAAAATTGAATTTATTCCAGTTCTTGCCAAAGGTAGTAAGATTGACTGATTTGGGATAGGGACATTCCCAGGTTCCATCAACCCCTAATCCACTTCTTCAAATACACAAAACCTGTTACTTGGAACACAAGATTCTTCAAAATCCTGATCAATAAACCTTGCATTACGGTTTTCTGCAATTCTTGTATGGTATAAATTTCCTTTTGATCATGAGTTTAGTATCTGAATTGATCCGCTCTGATACCACATCTAAAACCTTTATGTACAAGGATCCAATCAGTCAAACACTAATCTACATCAACGATCCATTAACCATAATAGCAAACCCTAAATTCAGTTGCAGAATTATAACAACCGAGAAACCCTAATGCACGATGGCCGTTTAATGCATGCTAACCTGAACATGCAGCCATCGTTTTCCAGAAAGAAATCGACCTCTCTTCTCTTGTACTTGCAGCAAAGGTGTTCCAGATTTCAATGGGGCAATCATACTAAATGAACAACCAGTATATGAACCGTGAAGAGGGACCAACCTCTCTTAAAATTATGGCAACTGCTTCAACCCATTAACGAGGCAGTTATCTTCAGTTTTGCATTAAGCCAATGGTGCGAATTTAAAATAACCTAATAAGTAGATAAATTCAAACCAAATTTACTCGCAAGTGCACTTGTAGTAGAAATATGTAAATATTAGATCGAATCCATTGGAGTTGAATTACCAATTGAATCCTATAACTATTACTTAATTAAACGATACAAAAATTGGAGTTGTATCGAAAATGAATAAAAAATAAACAATGATTAAACAGAAATATGATTGAAACCAAAGATCGAAAACACTAAGCCGTTGATTCCACCACTAATTGTCATACCCTAGTATCCAATTATCAATTCATGATTCGTCAGATTAATGAAAACAACTTCCGCACTTATGTTTGTGGTTAGGCCATACACATGCCATTAATTTCTCAAAAGATACAAATTTTACTGTGGTCAAACTTAAACTCAACTATTTCTACCGTCTATATGTCCATGGTCCTGTATACATAAATAAGCAAAAATCCAATTAAGCACAGTGAGAAACAAATTAACTACTCATGTTTTTTCCAGGAAATCACACGAACTAATATTCGTCTATGGTCGGATCAAAATATAAGTTCATGATTCTCATTCACAAAGCATCTATGCACTCCATTCATGGTCAGATACAAATTCATACCCACATAATTTCAATATCAAAGTTCTAGGCTACGGTTAAGCACAAAAAAGCAAATATTAAAATTACAATCCAACTAGTATATGAAAATTAATAATCAGTAGAGTAATCATAATTAGGGTTTCCTGTGAGCCTTAATAAGAATCCAAATACTAAGCAGCCACCGATTGGAATTGAAATAGAGAAAGTAATTCCTTGCTTGTCTTCATGTGTGAAGCGGAAGTAGGAACCGAACCAGATTGCGTAAACGATGAAGGAGGGAGTCGATTGGGATGGAGAGGGAGCGGAGTGTGGAGGAAAGTGGAGGAAAGGGTAAACGAAAACAAACAGAGGAAAAAGGGATAAGAGGTGGAAATATTGTAAAAGAAAACGGAAAAAAGGGAAACGGCAAAAAGAGGAGAAGTGGGAAAAGGTGGAAAGAAACAGAGAAAGAAGGGACGACATCAAGAGAAATCAGGGGCACAGGGAAATAATTTTTTTTATTGTGATGGAAACATCAGGTGTTTTTATGTAAGTGGTAAAAAAATTTATTTTTTAAATTATTAACTTTTTAACATATATATTCTTTCATTTGCATAGTGACATATAGTGTATTAGCTCGTGTGCTGGTTATATTGAAAAATCTCTGCACGAGGGGTTGGAGGAAAGCGGCCAAGGCCCCTGGATTGGAAAAAACAGAAGCTTAAGGAGAAGGAAACGAAAATGGAGAAAATAGAACCGAGGTGGGAAAAGCCCTCACAAGAAGAGAAACGCTCAGGCTCAGCAACCAGGGGAAATGGGTTTTGAGATTTTTGTGTATTTTCCCATATAACGTTCACATGTTAGAAGGACATGTTTATATAGAGTATATCACATTTTATTAGTGTAAAAAAATTGTCGATTTGATAAATTATTACGCAAGTAAAAATTAAGTTTTTAAATTTTTGATGGATTTTAATAGATTTATAAATTCATGAATTTTTATGAAGTTTAATTAATATGTAGAGATTTCATGTAAATTTTGATTCAATTTCCTCAAAATTATTTTAAAACGCACTGCGGTGCTTATGCTTTTTGATGTTTTTAACCCATGAGTTTGACGAAAAACACATTTTTTAATATTTACAAACACAATTTTAGTCCCAACTTTTTTTAAAACTACTTTTAAAATAATTTTTATAATCTCAAAGTAAACCTAACTGTTCCAAATATTTTAATAAATTGTTTTTTTTTTCAAAAACAGCGCAGTACGTAACCAAACCTTACAAGTCGTGCCTACTCCAAGGCTTCCATCAGAGTAAGTCCAGCGGGGGCTGGTGCTCGGGGGAAGGTGGACGAAATAGGGCCACGCCACCCAGCCTTGAAGCTCCAGCGTGGGCAGCCCGAGGGAGAGTGGAGGCCCGAGCAGCGGGCCTGTGAGGAATTGACAACTCGAGAGCTTGAGTGGATGTGACGCTATTTTTTTCTGTCAGGCGCGTGCACCTCACCCGCGAGTGGGGGTACGTTAGCCGACAGCTTTTCAGAGTATGGGGCCAGCGATCAGAGCTGCCAAAGTTATCGTTGGGAAGCCGTGTGGCTTCCCACAGTCCGTTCAATCTCAACGGCTCTTTAATTTGGTCCGTCAGATTTGCAACGGTAATAAAAATAAAAAAATCTTATTTAATATCAACCGTTGGATCTCAGATCAACGGTTGATATTATTCTCCTTTATAAATTTAAAAAAATAGTTTTAAAATTCATAAATGTTACCGTTGTGCCACGTTGAACAATCTGGAGTGTTGGAATTCAATTTTTTTTAAATCCAACGGCAGAGATTAATTAGTTGAATAAAAAAAATTAAAAATTGTAAAAAATGAATAAAAATCTGATTTTTTTTTTAAATTTATAATTTTTTTTTTACTTTTCTATAAATACCTTGTCATTACCTTACACCACAATTTCATATTTTCACAACTACTTTGAACCACATTCCTATCTTTCTCTCAAAGTTTTGGTCCAATTTTTTTCAAACAAAATGACTACTATTGCAGGTATGAATTGGACGCTTCTTGAAGATGTTGCATTGTGTGCTAGCTGGGTTAAAGTTACTCATGATTCACTTTCGGGTAATGAGATGCAGTTGCGAGAAATGTGGAGTCTTATTCATACCTCGTATCTTGAGAAAATGGGTGGGGAAAGAACCAAAGATTCGTTGTCCAGTCGTTGGAAATTACTTAGCCAATCGTTTAGTACGTGGAGAGACGCCTTGACACAAGCTAGTGTTAATCTTCGAAGTGGGGAAAATTTAGCGAATCAGGTAACAATATATTATTTATTTGTTTGTATTATTTAATTGTTAGCTACTTTCATTATAATTATTTGTTTGTATTATTTATTTGTTACCTATTTTCATTATAATTATTTTTTTGTATTATTTATTATAATTACTTGTTTGTATTATTTATTTGTTACCTATTTTCATTATAATTATTTTTTTGTATTATTTATTATAATTATTTGTTTGTATTATTTATTTGTTACCTATTTTCATTACAATTATTTGTTTGTATTATTTATTTGTTAGCTACTTTCATTATAATTATTTGTTTGTATTATTTATTTGTTACCTATTTTCATTATAATTATTTGTTTGTATTATTTATTTGTTAGCTACTTTCATTATAATTATTTGTTTGTATTATTTATTTGTTACCTATTTTCATTATAATTATTTATTCTCTCACATTGTGTAGGAACTTCAAGCACAAGCTTGGTATGGTGCCAAAAGCAAAAGCAAAAACAAAACATTCACCCGGTTTGAATGTTGGAATATTGTCAAAGATTGTCCTAAATTCAGAGTTGTGCCTGTCAGTCCAGAAGTTTTCATGAACAGCACCCCTCTACACTCTACACCCGATCATGCCTTACATGATCATGATGAAGATGATGCAAAAGAAGTGACTGAAACGCCCCCCGTTGAACAAGCGTCGAGGTCGATCCATTTTCCAATTAGGCCTCAAGGTAAGAAGACTTCAAAGAGAAAAGGTAATGCTTCCAAGAATGATTATGCAAAGTATATGGAAGACCTTGCCTGCCAAGGTGAATTGCCTTTGGCTCGAGAAATGGCTAAATTTGAGGCTGATAACGCCAGAGAGGATGCAAAAGCTGCAACTCTTGAGAAAAAATTTGCAGCTGATGAGAGAGAAAGAGAACTACTTCGGCAAGAAAGGGAACATAGAAGACAAGAAAGAATGGCCCAACGAGATCGTGACATTATGAAGGAACCTTTAGAAGGTAAGTCTCCGAACTCTAAATATTTTTGGAAGTCGGAGAAAGCAGACGTGATGCAAAGGAGGTGTGCAAGAGAAGCGAGAGCAAAAGGAGATGGTCCTAGCACGACAATAGAAGATCATCCTAGCACCACAAATTGGTTAGGTGATGATTATCAATTCACGAACCCATAATTTTCCAATCAATTCGGGTTGTAATTTCTTATTTATTGAATAGAGTACTTTATGTTGTTTCCAATTTATTGAATTTAGTACTTTATTCAAAACACATTTAAACACACCAAATAAAATAACATCAACATACCAAAAAAACACACCAAGTGAAAACAAACACCAAATAAAATTACATCAACATACCAAAATTACATTTTAACTCACTAAATGAACTAAAAAAAACACACCACATAAAATAAAATAAACACACCAAATAAAAACAAACACTAATGAACCTAAGTATCTTCAGTACCCCTCAATTCCCACTAGTGCTCTATCAAGTCAATTTGGCGGGCATTGTGCATATATGGCCTTTGAGTGCAGTATATCATTGAATGACCCTATCATTGTAACGTCCATCCCTTTGTAATGGCTCGTGTTGCATGGGTTCTTCGGTGGCATCATGAGCACAATATATTTGTGTTGTGGAATTGTTCATCGTGTCTCGCTCATATTCATCAACGGCATCATATTCGTACTAATCTTCCACAATCATGTTGTGAAGAATGATGCATGTGATCATGATGGATCGAAGCGACTCTACATCAAACATTATGGCAGCACCCATAACAATAGCCCAGCGAGCTTGGAGTACACCAAAACAACGCTCGACATCCTTCTTGCATCATTCTTGACAGCTTGCAAAGTATTTTTCCTTTGCACTTCCTGAACGTGGCACTGTTTTGACAAACGATTCCCACCTTGGGTAATCGCCGTCTGTTAGGTAGTATGCCATGTCGTACTTACGTCCGTTGACTCAGTATGTGACTTTTGGTGCATTTCCTTACAGGACTTTGTTGAACACTAGGGATTTGGCAAGGACATTGAGACAATTTTGAGCTCCCGGAACCCTGAAAAAGGCATGCCAAATCCATGTATCAAAAGATGTCACCACCTTCAAAATGATACTTTTTGATCCTTTTCTGCCCCCATAAGTGCCTTGCCATGCACTTGGACAGTTTTTCCAAGTCCAGTGCATACAATCAATGCTTCCAATCATCCCTGGAAAACCTCGCATTTCACCCTTCTTCAGACGCCTTTCCAAGTCCATATGAGTAGGTCTCCGGAGGTACTCTGCGGTGTAGATAGATTCGATTGCTGAGCAAAACCTCATCAGGGACTCAAGAATGGTTGATTTTTCCATCCTCGTTATCTCGTCCACTTAGTCTGCAGCTGCTCCATATGCAAGCATCCGTAAGGCAACATTAATTTTTTGCTCAGGCAGGAGACCCATAGCACAAAAAACATCTGGCTTTTGCACAAAGTAAGAATCTTAGTTGCAAATAGCGCCCATGATTTTGTTGAACAAATGTCGTTCCATTCTAAAACGACGTCGGAAGTATGTATCAGGGAATGCATTGTTACGGACAAAATAATCGTCCAAGAGCTCCTAACCTCGTCGTTGCCTGTTTCTATCAATGTTTACAACACAGTTGGGCCTGCAGATTTGAGCCACAGCTTGGATGACTCGACGAGAATGTGAGGCTCTTTCCATTCTTGATTCATCATCTCTCCGTCGACGCTCGTCATCCTCTTCCATCTCATTTTGGGCCCAATCCCCGGCATTGAACATTCCTTCTAATTGGTTAAACATTTCTTCCTCTTCTTGATTGATTTCCCACATCATCTTTGAAGAAGAAGAAAAAGAAGAATAAGACATTGTAAGAAGGAAGAAGAAACTATGAATAATGATAGAGATTTTGGTGAAAAAGGAAGCAGAAACTATGAAAAATGATAGGGATTTCAGTGAAGAATGAAGCATAAACTATGAATAATGATAGAGATCTTGAGAAAATTGGTGTGAGATTTCTGAGGATAGATGGTAGATTATATAGAGGATTCAGAAATGATTAGGTTATAGATAATGCTACGTGGCATGCCGTCATTCGTTAAAAATCTGGTGAAAATCTATCTGCAAAGATTGTAATCGGATTGTGACACGTGGCACGACGTGATTGGTTAAAAATCTTATCCGAAATCCATCACCAATAATTGTCTTTTCAGATAATAACACGTGGCGCAACGACAACGATTAAAAATCTTATCGGAAATCCATCACCAATAATTGTCTTTGCGGATAATGACACGTGGCGCAACGAGAACGATTAAAATTTTTATCCGAAATTACATATAAAATTATTTTATAAATAAAAAAATACAAATATTTTGTTGCTATTGGCTTTTCGGATAATGACATGTGGCGCAATAAGAACAATTAAAAATCTTATCCAAAATTACAAATAAAATTAGTATGTATTATTTTATAAATAAAAAAAATACTAATATTTTATTACCAATTGTTAGGGCTATTCAAGTGCAGGGGTGGAGATGAAAAAGACAATTGATAGGGGAATGCACTGTTCATTAAGGACAGTTACTGTTCACTGGGTGGATTAAATAGTGAATAGCCTGGGGGAGGACTCCTACACTGGAGTTGCTCTCACAGTTATAAAAACGAGTGACTGCAGACATGTAACTTGTCAGTTTCTTAAGTTTCGGTTTCTGAAAAGTCCTACTTATTAATCTTATCTTTGATTTAATCCATCATTAATTACATACATATTTAATTACCTCGTTAAATTAAGGGGGAGTAGGATTCTCTATCTTTCTAAATTCTCTATCCTTTCATACTCTCCTATTTAAATAGTCACGATTAAGCTACGTCAAAATATTATATTATATTTTTATAAAGACAATAAAACAAAAAATAATGTGTGAGAAGAGGGCATGAAATGAGATGATAATGGGAAGGTAGAGAATCATACTCCAATTAAGGGTTCATTTGAAAAATGTTTGGGAGTAAGATTCTCTATCCTCCTAATCTCTTTATCCTTCCATGCCTTCCTATTTGAACGGTCACGATTAAATCACGTCAACATCTTATATTTTTTTTTTTATAAAGATAATAAGATAAAAAATAATGTTTAAAAAGAGAGCATAGAAGGAGATGGAAGTACAAAAGTAGAGAATCCGATTCCAAATGTTTGTACTTAAATGTGGGCGGCCCACAGTCCATGCTTGTACTTAACTGTAAAAAATAATGTGTGATGAATAGACAGCGTTGGGAACAGAGCAGTCGGATCATATCTCATCCTCACATTCCATGGGCCTTATATAATTCACCACCACCCCTCCCCGTCTCTTTCTCGTTCACTCATCCCACAAAAAGTGAATAATTCACCTACCACCGTCTCTGTCTCTTCAGGGCACTTATTATTTTTTAACCTCTTTTAGTTATTTTTTACTGTAAAAATGAATTAATAAAAAAAAACTAAAACTAAATTGTGTGTATATTATTTTCTTCGTTCTAAACTCTACAAAATTGACCGAATATATCACAACATTTGACACTAGCAATGAAATGTTTGAATGTGAATCATTGTAGAGATTCAATGCGAAGAAAGAACGTCGGTTGTCAACTACTTGACGACCTCCTCTTCTTATTTTATTTGGATTTGTGATTGGCAACAACATATTAAGAGAGACTTAAATAAAGTTTAGATAATTATAAATAAGCACATTAATTAGCACTTTAGTAATAATTCAATCATCAATAATCACGTTATATGATTTACAAAATTTAGTTTAAATAAATAATATCTCCAGTATTACTGAAAAAGTTTTAATCTTGTATCAAACATTAATCTAAACTTTAGAGCCTAATTTTCTATTTAGAAAATGTATTTTTTTAACATTAAATAAGACTGAAAGATAAGTACTAAAATCGAGAAGGTAACACGAGAATATTGCTAGTATTTTCTTAAGAATAATACTAGAGATACAAAATTTACAAACTAAATAACGTATCTTTAATAAGAATAAACATGTTATCAACGTTTAAATAATAAATCAATCATTAATTTATATATCTTTAAACTTTTAAAATTTATCTATAAATTTAATTTCTCTAATATTATTCATCTCTTCTTAATAATAATATTGTGGCAGTGATGGCTGATGGGAGTGAACGGTGGTTGGCTTGTAGTCCACACATAAGAGTTTAGTAATCCCACCTACCAAAAATATCCGACCCACAATTTCCACAACACAATACGACTCCATATATTTTTGTGTTTTTATATATATATACAGAGAGCTTCCCAAGAGGGATCTCCATTTTAAAAAAAAAATAGAGACTGTTTCCCCACCGTTAGATTTGACTTTAATGAAATTCTATGGTCTGTGTTTTAATCTCAACCACAGAATTTTATTAAAGTCAATCTAACGGTAGAGAGACAGTCCCTATTTTTTTTTTGAAAAACTAGGGATCCATCTTGGGAAGCTCTTCCTATATATATATATATATATATATATATATATATATATATATATATATATATATATATCTCATAATTAATAAAACACCCATATTCAACTAAAATAAAAAAATTCCTCACACCCTTTATGTGTGCACATATGGGTGTGTGTGTGTGTGTGTATATACACCTTCAGTTCCAAGGTTCAACTCCAACAAAGTAACCCTCTCTTTCTCCGGAGTGTGGATTGTTTGACTACTGCACTCACACATGGCTCTCTCTGGACTACTTCTCCCCACTTCATCAATCATCATCTTCACCTTCCTTGCATACAAGCTCTACCAACGGCTCAGGTTCAAGCTCCCACCCGGTCCACGTCCATGGCTCGTCGTCGGAAACCTCTACCAGATAAAGCCGGTGAGGTTCCGCTGCTACGCCGAGTGGGCAGAGAAATACGGGCCCATCTTCTCAGTGTGGATTGGATCCGCACTGAACATCGTAGTGAGCAACACAGAGCTTGCAAAGGAGGTGCTCAAGGAGAATGACCAGAAACTGGCTGACAGGTACAGGAACAGATCGACCGCAAGGTTTAGCAGGGACGGTCAGGATCTTATCTGGGCAGACTATGGGCCCCACTACGTGAAGGTGAGGAAGGTGTGCACTCTTGAGCTTTTCTCTGCAAAGAGGCTTGAGGATCTCAGACCCATTAGAGAAGATGAGGTCACTGCTATGGTCGAGTCCATCTTCAACCACTGCACCAAACCTGGTAGATATTTCTCTCTTTCATTAACAAACAGTTAACAGTTTATTTTTTACGAAATAATTGAATGAAAGCATAATCTCCTTAAGAAAAGTAATATTTACCAAAATGATTTCGAGAAAATTGCAAATCAACCAACAAATAGATAGACCCCTGATTCAGGAAGAAGCAGCTCTGTGGCACCAGACTTCTCGTGTGAGTATTACAAAGATACGTGTTAATTTTTGTACGTGTGTCTTGTATTTTTTGAAAGAAAAACTATCGAAAAAAAAAAAAACTTTCGTTGTAATGAAAAGTTTTTTTTTAAAGCTATAATAAATACTATCAAAAAAATTCACCGCTTATATAAATATACGTATTGCACTGTCCATGTCCGGTTACAATGATAAATTTCTTGATGAACTGATTGTTGTTGACAATTTATTCACCATATTACAGAAAACTATGGGAAAAGTTTGGCAGTGAAGAAGTACTTGGGAAACGTGGCTTTCAACAACATAACAAGGCTAGCATTTGGGAAACGTTTCGTCAACTCCGATGAAATAACAGATGAGCAAGGGAAACGATTCAGAGCTCTTATGGCCAACGGAGTGAAGATAGGCGGATCGCTCTCGGTGGCTGAGCACATTTCTTGGTTGCGTTGGGCATGCCCGTTTGACGAAGAAGCGTTTGCTCAACACGGAGCAAACAGAGACAGACTCACCAAGGAAATCATGGACGAACACACTCAGGCACGCTCCAAGGGCGGCGTTGCCAAGAGCCACTTTGTCGATGCATTGTTTACCTTGAAGGACAAGTATGACCTTAGCATGGACACTGTTATTGGACTTCTTTGGGTAACTATACATTGATGCGTTCTTAATTTACTACTTTGTTGCTAAAAAGTGGCGATTAATTCTCACTCACTTTTGTATGTTTGCACTCGTTCGCTTGTTTTTATCCTCTAATTTTCCTTTTGATTAGTTAACGAAACTATTATTATCACTGTAACATAGTCATTGCGCGTTCTTTCGTTTCATTCGAAACTAATGAAGCGACTTGCTCAGGATATGATGGCTGCCGGTACAGACACCTGATAGGCTCATATTTATATATATTTTTACATCAAATTCACGTGTCTTTTCTTAGTTAGTTCCTTATATTTTCGAGCTATTTACTTTGTTTTTGTGTTTTAATAGAATTTGTTAAGCAAAGAAAATAAAAATTGAATAAGTGAAATTTTATGTAATAAATTCGTCAAAACTGTCTGTGTAGATCAGCTTTTAAATTAAATTAAAAAAATATATAATAATGATAAGTTATGATGATGTTTGAAACATCATCATGATGGTTTTGTTTTGTAGAAGAAAGAAAGGAACGGATGGTTTTGTTTTGAAAAGAAAGGAAAAGAAAACAAAAAGAAGCAAGTGGGGAAGAAAGAAACAAAACAGAAAAGAAGGCAGGCGCAAGCAGTTTGAAAATGGAACAAAGGGAGGATAATATTATATGTTGCTTGGTGGGCTCTCAGCACAAAGAGGAACGGAATAATAAAGAAAAGAAAGGCTGGAATAGGGAGGAGAGCACTGGAGGGTCGGTGAGAAAACAAAGAAAAAAAATATAGAAGAAGTGGAGGAGCATCATGCGGGGTGACTAAAAGCAAAGCAGAAAATAAAAGAAATAAAAAGAAAGAGCACGCCTAGGAGGTGCCAGACGGCATAAAAGGAAGGAAGGGAGGTGAAACAAGAGAGCTGCCTCTGAGCAGCGAAGAAAATAAAAAAAAAAAAATAAGGCAGCTCGCACAGCTGCCAAAGGGAAAGAAAAATAAAATCGAGGCAACGCTGCCTTGGCAGCGTGAGAGCTTGAGGAGGACAGGGAGCTGCGAAGAGCAGCTACGGTGCAAGAGAGAAGCGCACAGGCGCCGGGTGGAGGAAGAGGGCTGCCCTAACTGGCTTGCGGGAAGTCAGCGCAGAGATATATGAGAGCTGCCAACAGGCAGCGATCAAAGGAACGAGGAGTGCACAGCCACTTGGCAGCCAGGAAAAACAGAAAGCTGCGCAAGGCAGCAGCTCAGCACCGAGAGGAAGAAACTCCTCATTTGGTTTTATCTTTTCAACCTTATGTTTAATTTTTGTTTTAATTTGATAATAATGTGTAATTAATTTTTAAGTAGTTAGGGGCTGTTTTGAAGCCCCGAATATGATTGTGAATGTGTTGTGATATTTTGTTTGAATGAATTTTACCAATGGATGAAAATTGATTCACTACTTATGTCATTGATGAATTCTTTTTGTGTTCCCATGGATGCATACTTAGTGAGCATATTAAGGATTTTAATGCTATGAATATATGTGTGCCTGCCCTTGTTGAATGAGGACCTACATATGTTCTAGAGTAGCACTTGTTAATTGTGGTTAACATGTGAATCGATTTCTAGGATAAGTAAGACAACGCCAGTACTTACGATGCCTTGTGATGTCTCAAACTCTTTTCAGTCTTAATGATTTCTACTTGTTAAATCTATGAACACGCCATTCTAGATTGCATGTTAGGGACTAAGTTAAGTTGAAAACGCCATTCTCTTAACGTACTATGTAAGAAAGAGTAATAGGTTGAGTTCTAACATTGAGCCAACTTGAGCATCTTCATCCGGAAATAAAAGGAATTTGAATGAAACATAACACATTTGCATGAATATTTGGTGGTGGATAACATTTCCCCTAACTTGTTTTTCTTAAGTTGTGAATTAAAATTTATTGGCATTATTTAAAATTTGTTTCTGTACTGTTTTGTCCGATTTAATTAAAATAGCAAATCAACTCCAAAAATCCCAAAAATTTGTGTGAGAATAGCTCGGTGTGTCTAGTTTATGTGTATAAAATTTCGTTGCATTTGGATAAGTATAAGTCGGTCGAATAATTAGTTTTCGGTGGCTGGTCAGTGGAGACAGCCACCAGTTTTTGTGACATCTTTTTAAGTATTTGGATAAAACAATCTTCTGCGGGAAAGACCCTTATTTTCATATGCTACAATCGACAAATTTTAGTGTTAATAAGGAAAATCAATAGGATTATCGCGTGCTACTTTTGTGGTGCGCTATAATTTCCTATCAAATTTTTGGCGCCGTTGCCGGGGATTGTTATTTCTAATTGCTTATATTTTATTATTATTATTTTAGTTTATTTTTATTTTTATTTTTTATATTATTATTATTATTTTTTTATTATTATTTTATTATTATTATTATTATTTAGTGTTTTTGGTTTATTTTATTATTTTTAGTTCATTTGTATTTTTTTTTTATTTATTTTTATTATTTTCTATTTTCTTGTCTATTTTAGTGTTTTTGTTTTTTTTGTTTTATTTTAGGTACTCTTTGTAGTATATGCATACTCGAAGGCACAAATGGAGCAAGACATGACATGTGCGACCATTCACCTCCCATTAAAAGATAAAATTCATGCTTTGGAGTCGAGGGGAGGTTAATGGCAAGTTTCGTCCGGCTGCGGACATAAAAGCAAGCGCTGCTTGGGAGGCAACCCAAACATTCAACAAAGTTTTTTTTTCATTAATTTACATATTTTATGATTTACATATTTTACTTTAAAAAAAACAAATATATATATATATATATATATATAAATAAACTTAAAAGCAAATATTTTACAATGATGTGGAACTAATTGCATTCATTGGTCATTGGTTAGGTGGCGCCTCAGAGGTCGACGGAGCTCCGGGAAGACGAAGAGCCAGAGTTGGAATCTCTGGAGCCGGAACGCTTGGTGCTACTCCAGAGGACGAAGGCAACATAAACCTCGGGAGTAGCGCCATGAACCTTTCATGATCACTCTGGATCCGACCGTCCGACTCCTGCAGCTGGTCCAGCTTCCTCTTCATACTGGTGGAGTAACTAGTTGCAAGCATGTGCAACTCCTTGTTTTCGTGCCTGAGTCCTCTGACCTCTTGCCGAAGACTGACCACCTCCGCCATTAGTGACTCCACCTGACGAGATCTTGCAAGCAGGCGCTGACCCATGTTTGAAACTGAGCCTGCACACTGGACACTGAGAGCCAGTGAGTCCTGAACAGCCAGCTCGTCTGACCGCATGGACAACAACCTAGTGTCTCTGGGAGTAAGAAGGTTTCTTGCAACCACCGTTGCGGTTATATCGTTCCTCATCATTGTGTCCCCGACTGTAAGAGGACCATTGGGGGATATGAAGGACGGATTCCAAATGTTGTTCGGAGCAGACGAGTCATCGTCTTCTCCGACATTCAAGTTTAGGCGACGGTCGGAAGGGCAAGACATTTTTAGAGGGGGTTGAGGAAGAAAAGAGTTCGGAAAAATTAAGATTGCTGAAGCGGAAGAAGAGATCGGAAAGATTAAAAGTGCAGAAGTGCAGAAGAGAGTGTTTGAGGAAGGGAGTTCAAGTGTGATGTGAAGCAGAATTAGCGCCTCTATAAAAAGAAGCAAATCAAAGGAGAGGCGCTCCTCTGAGGTTGAAGACGCGTCCTCACGCAATTCGGAAAAGCTCGACGCTCATTTCTCAAAAGAGCCGTTTCCTTTCTCAAAAGCTGGGCTTGACTCAGCAATCACGTGGGTCGGTTTGTCCGGATGTGTCGTCACTCATGACGTACAGCGTGGAGCGTTGCGAAAACCACGAGCCGCACCCGGTTTTGAACCCCGGTTTTCAAAAGATCATCATTCCAATTTGTCGTCACTCGTCGTATGCGCAGTCAGCTTCGCGGAAATTACGGACGCGTTGTCAGAAAGCGCGTAACGGACACTGTTCATCCATCCACCGGCTGCCGACAAATAGTGAGGGAACAGTTCCGGTTGTGAAGGAAAATTTCTATAAAGTCGACCTTCGCCTTCCACATCAAAGGCACACCTTCACACCCTCTCAACCTCTCAACCTCTCTTCCTCTCTTCATCTCCGATAATGTCTTCCCAAAGAAAGCTTTCGAGTTATTCAGTGTTCTTCATCCCTTGGATCACCCCAGAAAACAAACCTTCCAGAGCAAAAGTATTTCATATTAAAAAGGTTAAAAGCAAAAGTATCTCATATTATGCTTTCTCCTCTCCTTCATCTGAGGAACGTGGAGAAAGTGAGATCCTGATTGCTTACCTAGTCTTGCTCTCGAGTACTCATCTCAGACCCCTCCCAGCCCACTTCAAAAATAAACCTGTGTTGAGGTACTTCTTCAAAAACAAAAGTACCTCACAGACGAAGCAGGAGGAGTCTGAGGTGCATCCTGATGAAGGCGGAAAGTGAGATGATCCAAGAGTTCAAGAAGATGCCACACCTGCGTGGAGACCGGACTACTTGAAGCATGTGGAGACAACGTGCTGATTCATCCTCAACTAAGCCGAGGATCACTTGCAAGAAGAAGGCCCATCCAGTTCAAGAAGAAAGCTGTGGAAAATCAACGATCATGACCAATGACCACCTATTAGTTCTTTTCGTTATCTTTTATTTTTATTTTCAATTTTTCGTTTGCATTTTTTTTTATTTTCTTGCGTGCTTAACTGATTTATTTCTGTTCTTTGCAGGAACGTTTGGTTATTTCCTCCCTTGAAGTTGATTGCAAAATTTACGCTTGGGGGTCATCGCTTGAGTTTTCTGCAAATTAGAGAAGTTTTCAGTCCCTATTGCTTTATTTTTTTTTTTTTTTTTTTTTTTTTTTTATTTATTTATTTTTTTTATTTGTTTATTTTATTTTTATTTGCTTATTAATGTTTTCTGACATTGGGGACAATGTCTAGTTTAAGTGTGGGGGTATCAAGTATAAAAAATGACCAAATTGAAAGAAAATTTGTACTTTCGACTTTGAACTGGTTTCATTTGTTTCCGTGTTGTTTCTTTTTGTTTTCTTAGTGTTTTATGCTGTTTTGGTGTGTTTTATTGTGTTTTGAGGAAATCTTACGAAAATAACATAAAAATTTGAAAAATATTTTGAAAAACCCAAAAAGAATTTTTTTTAGTTGTTTTTGTGTGTTTGCGTCTTAGGTACCTTCCAACACAATGATGAGGATTTGGTTTTTAATTGCATGACTGTTAAAGAAAGTTATAAACATGGATGGAAGTTTGATATGCTCTTGGTTTATGCTTAGTTGTAGTTGTTGTTTATGAATTTAAATTTGATCACAAAAGGATAAAAGCAGTTTTTGTAACATGCTTGAAGGAAGGAACTCAAACTAATGCTACATCCCTGTGAGACTTGAGCTTATACTTTGTTTGGAGAGTTATTAATCTTGATGTTTTTGTTTTCTAAAGTCGTTGCATGATCTCATTATTCTTTGCTTGGTTGCTACTTAGAAGGCGTTTTATCATCTTAGTTCCAGATACTGGAACTCATATCCGTTTCATTCAAAGCATGACATTGAATTGCATAACACATATCAAGATGAAGTTGTTTAGTAAACCACCTTAACCAAAAAGCCTTACCCTCCATCTTTCTTTTGTTTTGTAGGCTTAACCCATCTCGAGCCTTGTTTAGCCTATTTTTGTTGTTAACCTCATTAAACCGCACCTAACTGTCCACACCCTTGTTCTTAAAGAATAGTGAGCATGACTTAAAAAGAATTCATTTTATTCTACACTATGCAGAGAAACAAGTGTGGGAGAGGGATTTGTTATTTTGAGCTCAATTGTACGTTTTGCGTTTCAAAAGAAAAAAAAAAAAGAAGATAAAAACGCATGAAAAGAAAAGAAAGAAGAAAAAGAGTTTGAAATCTGGCCATAAAATGTGTAAATCTTCCCCTCGAGTTTAGAGTTGAATTTTCATTCAAAAGTGAATTCTATGCGTTAATCTCATTACTTTGCTTACTATTTCTTTAAGAACCGTTGTTTTTCCATATCCTTTCTTTGTTAACCTATATCCTTAGTCCCGTTTCAACCCTTTGACTTCTATCTTGGTTGTTGTGTGTTCAATATGTGGAGTTTGGGATTGGTATGAGCATATGGTGTCCTTGGTTCTCGCATCTAAGTAGTAGCATTCCGTTCATGAGATCATATTCATTTGTGCATTAATAATTCCAGAAAATGTTTTCTTTGCTATAACATATGTGAGTGATCGTTTCCTTGTTTACATCAATCTTCTCACATATACCTAGTGTAGGGTGTGTAGTCATAAAATCTGAGTGAAAATTGAGTGCATATCTAGTAAGGAGTTGAGTAAATTCTCTAAGGCATGTCACTATATTCAAAATGTTGTTTTAATTGATTAAATGCGAACTAATAAATGGTGACTGTGATTAAGTATGTGCTTAAGGGTATGGATTGCCAAAGTCTGTGTAAGTGACGATTTTTAATTTGTCATGTCCATTGGAAATCCCTGAGATAATTGTTGGAAGGTTTAGATTGTGTTTTATTTCGTTTTGTTGTTTTTGTTTTGCTCGAGGACTAGCAAAAGTTAAGTGTGGGGGTATTTGATAGGCTCATATTTATATATATTTTTACATCAAATTCACGTGTCTTTTCTTAGTTAGTTCCTTATATTTTCGAGCTATTTACTTTGTTTTTGTGTTTTAATAGAATTTGTTAAGCAAAGAAAATAAAAATTGAATAAGTGAAATTTTATGTAATAAATTCGTCAAAACTGTCTGTGTAGATCAGCTTTTAAATTAAATTAAAAAAATATATAATAATGATAAGTTATGATGATGTTTGAAACATCATCATGATGGTTTTGTTTTGTAGAAGAAAGAAAGGAACGGATGGTTTTGTTTTGAAAAGAAAGGAAAAGAAAACAAAAAGAAGCAAGTGGGGAAGAAAGAAACAAAACAGAAAAGAAGGCAGGCGCAAGCAGTTTGAAAATGGAACAAAGGGAGGATAATATTATATGTTGCTTGGTGGGCTCTCAGCACAAAGAGGAACGGAATAATAAAGAAAAGAAAGGCTGGAATAGGGAGGAGAGCACTGGAGGGTCGGTGAGAAAACAAAGAAAAAAAATATAGAAGAAGTGGAGGAGCATCATGCGGGGTGACTAAAAGCAAAGCAGAAAATAAAAGAAATAAAAAGAAAGAGCACGCCTAGGAGGTGCCAGACGGCATAAAAGGAAGGAAGGGAGGTGAAACAAGAGAGCTGCCTCTGAGCAGCGAAGAAAATAAAAAAAAAAAAATAAGGCAGCTCGCACAGCTGCCAAAGGGAAAGAAAAATAAAATCGAGGCAACGCTGCCTTGGCAGCGTGAGAGCTTGAGGAGGACAGGGAGCTGCGAAGAGCAGCTACGGTGCAAGAGAGAAGCGCACAGGCGCCGGGTGGAGGAAGAGGGCTGCCCTAACTGGCTTGCGGGAAGTCAGCGCAGAGATATATGAGAGCTGCCAACAGGCAGCGATCAAAGGAACGAGGAGTGCACAGCCACTTGGCAGCCAGGAAAAACAGAAAGCTGCGCAAGGCAGCAGCTCAGCACCGAGAGGAAGAAACTCCTCATTTGGTTTTATCTTTTCAACCTTATGTTTAATTTTTGTTTTAATTTGATAATAATGTGTAATTAATTTTTAAGTAGTTAGGGGCTGTTTTGAAGCCCCGAATATGATTGTGAATGTGTTGTGATATTTTGTTTGAATGAATTTTACCAATGGATGAAAATTGATTCACTACTTATGTCATTGATGAATTCTTTTTGTGTTCCTATGGATGCATACTTAGTGAGCATATTAAGGATTTTAATGCTATGAATATATGTGTGCCTGCCCTTGTTGAATGAGGACCTACATATGTTCTAGAGTAGCACTTGTTAATTGTGGTTAACATGTGAATCGATTTCTAGGATAAGTAAGACAACGCCAGTACTTACGATGCCTTGTGATGTCTCAAACTCTTTTCAGTCTTAATGATTTCTACTTGTTAAATCTATGAACACGCCATTCTAGATTGCATGTTAGGGACTAAGTTAAGTTGAAAACGCCATTCTCTTAACGTACTATGTAAGAAAGAGTAATAGGTTGAGTTCTAACATTGAGCCAACTTGAGCATCTTCATCCGGAAATAAAAGGAATTTGAATGAAACATAACACATTTGCATGAATATTTGGTGGTGGATAACATTTCCCCTAACTCGTTTTTCTTAAGTTGTGAATTAAAATTTATTGGCATTATTTAAAATTTGTTTCTGTACTGTTTTGTCCGATTTAATTAAAATAGCAAATCAACTCCAAAAATCCCAAAAATTTGTGTGAGAATAGCTCGGTGTGTCTAGTTTATGTGTATAAAATTTCGTTGCATTTGGATAAGTATAAGTCGGTCGAATAATTAGTTTTCGGTGGCTGGTCAGTGGACAGCCACCAGTTTTTGTGACATCTTTTTAAGTATTTGGATAAAACAATCTTCTGCGGGAAAGACCCTTATTTTCATATGCTACAATCGACAAATTTTAGTGTTAATAAGGAAAATCAATAGGATTATCGCGTGCTACTTTTGTGGTGCGCTATAATTTCCTATCAACACCACAGCAATTTCGGTTGAATGGGCCATGGCCGAGCTGGTTAAGAACCCGAGGGTGCAACAAAAGGCTCAAGAGGAGCTAGATCGGGTTATTGGGCTCGAACGGGTCATGACAGAGAATGATTTCTCAAGCCTCCCTTACCTACAATGCGTAGCAAAGGAAGCACTGCGGTTGCACCCTCCAACACCACTAATGCTCCCCCACCGAGCCAATGCCGATGTCAAGATTGGTGGCTACGACATCCCCAAGGGTTCGACCGTTCATGTTAATGTTTGGGCTATAGCACGTGACCCCGCTGTCTGGAAAAACCCAAATGAGTTTCGACCGGAAAGGTTCCTAGAGGAAGATGTTGACATGAAAGGCCATGATTTTAGACTACTTCCATTTGGAGCAGGCAGGCGAGTATGTCCCGGAGCTCAACTTGGTATCAACTTGGTTGCCTCCATGTTGGGTCATCTGTTGCACCATTTCAGTTGGGCTCCTCCTGAAGGGGTGAAACCAGAGGAGATTGACTTGTCGGAAAATCCAGGGATAGTCACTTACATGGCAACCCCGGTACAAGTCGTGCCTACTCCAAGGCTCCCTTCACACTTGTACAAGCGTGTGGCAGCGAATGTGTAATTTTTATTATCGTTCGTATTGTTATTGTTCTAGCACTTGATCCGATTACGAAGCAACTTCTTTACACAACCCTTCCCTATTTGGACAATAAAAATCCCGTATGTGTCATGATAGTCATAAAGACACTTCCATTTCCTTTTCAAAGTGTTGGTTCGGATGCGAAGTTGTTTGATCTGTTTTTAGAAGATGTTGAGGTTATGGTCTGCCAAGGAACATGGTGACTCTGGATGTGTTAGCTGAAAAGGTAGCTATAAAGTGTTTTGAGGGTGCTTGTGGTAGTTCTAAATATGCTGGAAACTATTATTTATTTAGATTTATTTTAATGTTTAGTATTTTAGACTCACTTAGCCGGTTAGTATTAGAGTTTTGTGCCTCTCTTATTTATTTAATAATATTTTTATTATTTTGTAGTCTTATATTCAACTTGGTATTAGAGCCATATTCAATGCTTCGAGATTTAATTGGCCCGTGTTGGTATTAATTTGTCTGCCTTTGTCGTCGTTCATGTTTAAATTGCTTAGTTGGGATTGATTGTTTGGAAAATAAAATGTAAGAAATTAGTTTGTTCCTAATGGTCTTCCACTCTGTCCCCAGGTCATAAGAAAAGAAAAAGAAAAAAAAAAGAGAACGAAAAAGACAAAAAAAAAAAAAAAAAGGTTTGGTTTGGTTTGTTGAGGCGAACACGGTCCAGGAGAAGAAATAGATGGGTACTTTAAATTTTGTGGCCACACGAGTAGCTGTTGTTGGCTTGGTATGTTGGAAGCTCACTATGAGTTGGCTTGTCTATTGTTGTCCATCGCAGCGATCGCTTGAGTACTTAGATTGGTGACCACTCGAGTGATGTTAAGTACATTTGCTCGAGTATTTAGATTGGTGACCACTCGAGTGATGTTTGAGTACATGACGAATTGGTTTTTTGCTTGTTTGTTGAGAAGTTTGTTCGAAAGTTGGCACACACATTGGAAGTTTGCATTGGAACTTTCGAGACATTGGAATCTTGCACTGGTACTCGCATTGGAATCTTGCACTGGCAATGACATTGATATCTTACACTGGCATTAAAACTTGCACTTGCACCGATGAAATTTCATATTGGAATTAACATCGGAAATTAGAATAATGGAGCTTGCATTTGCATCTGCTTGTCGGCAAACTCATGTCATCTACCACCATGAGTTTGACGGCGAGGGGGGTGGTGTTGGAAAATATTATTATTTAGATTTATTTGAATGTTTGGTATTTTGGGTCTACCTTGTTAGTAGTAGGTTTTGTTTCCTTACCTTTTAGGGTTATGTTAGTTTTCTATATATATAGTACTTTGTAACTCTATAGAATAGTAAGTTAGTCACGATGTAACGATGTAGCATCTTGAGATTTTATACATTCTTGTTTATTTAATAATATTTTTATTATTTTGTAGTCTGATATTCATCTAAATAGATCTGGTGTATCAACTTTAAGGCTTTTATATGCTCGCTGGAAAGGCTATGCTGCGATGTATATGCAACAGTTTGATTTTGAAGCTAGTCCATGACACTTTTAATAATATTGTTAGTTACTACCAATGGCAGATTTAGAAATTTATTTTTGGGTTGGTGATGTTCAAAAGCTTCCCAAATTTAGCTTAAGTTCTAGAAATGCACTTCTAATGCATTTTCAAAAATCGAGTTAAAAATGCTTTGAGCCTTTGAAAGTCACTCGTCCAAACATAACATTATAGGTCGATAGAAAAGAAGCTCATAAAACGAATCTTGGATCATGCATGAGTTCTGAGCTAACTAAAATCAAAACTATGAACTTAGAAATTGGCCGTACATAATCAGAAGATACGTCGGAAGAGTGCTGCAAAAGAGACACTAGCATAAGTTACTCTAATGTCAAACTTCAGCATGTATTGATTAGTCAAATTAATTAGGGTACATGGCCATAAACCCGTATTCAAAGAGAAGAGAATGGTCTTTGCTTTCCTGTAATACTTAGTGTTGGAGTATGATTTGTCTTTGCTGGCAATGAAATGTTTGAATGCGAAAGTTCATCATAGGGATTCGATGTGAAGTTGGAGTGTCAGTTGTTGACGCCCTTCTCTTTTTCTTTTGTTCGGACTTGTGACCAACAATGTAAACTAAATTTACACGAACGAAACATAAAGTTACAAATCCTCAATATTGCGACAACAATGGGCAATAGCATATCAAACTCCCTCCAGCCTCCATTCCGGTTTCAACCCCCATTCCTCAATATTGCGACAACAATGGGCAATAGCATATCAAACTCCCTCCAACCTCCATTCCGGTTTCAACCCCCATTCCTCCATCTCCCACTCCTATCTTACATTCTCCAACTCTCCTTTCTTGTTATTCCTTTTAGGGTTTTGTTTTGTAAAGAGTTTATTATTATTTTCTTAAATTCCCCATTAATTTCACAGTTTGGGTATGAAATTACACTCATAACAAATAAAAACATGTTACGTCTTTAAAGTGTGTATTTGAAAAAATATCCCATGTAATAGAGAGCCTGTCAACATATCGAATTAAATACCACTACAATTTTTGCAAGAGAACTTTCATTCCAATTAAAAGCTAGTACAAGACCGAAAAATAACATGTTAACAACAAGAAATAAAGTAAAAAAGGCAAGCAAAATGAGGGCTGCAACCCAAAATACAATGGAAGGAGCTGCAAAAAAGAAAAGAAAAAACTATAATCTCAAGCAACATAAACCAAACCGTCGCTGCTGTCACATCCTCGGAGAAAGCCAAACTCCGAACCGAGAGACTAGACACCAGATCCAAGTCTCATTCATGAACCCCTGCAAATATATATAAGCTACAATTCTAAAAATGGAATTTCACAAGCCGGGGATCCCAAAATACCTAGATGCATAATAATATTAAGATTAACTGAAAATATGGCTTTAGCCTCTGAAACTTATTTTACTCCACATAAAACCCGACATAAGTTTTTTACTCAAATAAAACCCATTGACTAGATTCTACATCAGCAAATTCATTAATTATATTTGACTTTACACATTCAAAAAAATTCAATGCCCAAAACACCCCAATTTGAATGCTTGATTTACACAATTAATTACATACAAATTCAAAGGGAGAATTAATGATTTTACAAAAATAATAAATTCATTGCCTAATATATAATAACAATAAAAATGCCTAATAAATGTAGTTGTCACATCCCGACCCGGGGCGGATCACTTATCGGGCCCGCTCCACCACTGTAGCACGATATTGTCCGCTATGAGCCCCGACCACGCCCTCATGGTTTTGTTTTTGGGAACTCACACGAGAACTTCCCAATGGGTAATTTGGTTTTGGTTTTTTTTTTCTTAACCCAAACCCAATTTCCCTTTTTAATGTTAAAAGCCTTTGGGGCATTGTTGTGAGGACATTTGGCATGTGATTCCAAACCCAAACCCTTAACCTAAATGGAATATTCTGTTAGGGGATATTCCATCTGTCAGAGAATATTCCGTCATTTAGGGAATATTTCTCATGTTAACTTTTGTTGACTTTTCAAAAATTTAAGCGGGACCCTTCTTAGGATAATTCGACGTCCTGAATCCGTATTTGACGTCCGTTTTTCGAAATTCAATTGTTATAATATAGTTTTATTAATTGTACCATTTATGTGCTTAGGGGCAAGTATTAGTGGCGTTTCCATCTTCACTAGATTGAGTGGCTCATCAACGGCAAAGTATCTGTGAGTGAGCAGTTTATTTTATACGTATACGTATTTATAGTTTCTAGAATGCATAAATAATTCACTTTACATATATATTGCCAAGTAGTTGATAACTGCGATATAATTGTGATAAATGCTGCTATATGGTTGGGATATTACTGTCATGACATTTATACATATCTGTACATACTCATCTTGCTGCATCGATGTTAGTACTCACCCTAAGGCAGGGCCAGTCCTTCACGTGTATGTTCACATCGCACCGTTCGCTCATCTTGGATCCAGGTTAGGTGCCAGTTCTGTCGGGTAGATTGCATTAGGCAGTCTGACTTGTATATGACGTTCTTCTGCACCAGTCTTCACGTGATCGTAGTACTAAAGCGTATTGATTACACCCAGTCCTATTCGTATAAGAGTTTATCGGTTCGAACTTGTGTGCCAGCATTAGATTGATGAGTACTTCATTATATTGTTTATTGCATGATTATACTACTGTGACATTGATATATCATTGACTTGACATACTTCTGGCTATATTGCTATCATATTATGATTTACATACTTACGTAGTATGTTTTAAGGAAACTATACTTGTTTTACAGCGAGGGGTTAGTATTTTCAAAAATAAAGGTTTTCGAATAAGCATTGTTTTACTAACCCACTCAACTTTGGTTTTACCCTTCCAGGTTTAGTAGATGTGCTTACATATATACGAGGATTCTGGAAAATCTCAGGAGATGGTTACCTTCAGTGGTATAACTCTCATCCTGTTTACTATACTGTCTTATGCTCTGACATCATGTGTGAATAGGGTTCAATCCCGCTCACCTGCACACTCTCTTGATTAGGCACTTTTAGGTTTAAATTTATTCACATTTTCCACATCACTACACTCTATGGCTTCGTCACCGTCCAGGTGTCGGCCAGCACAGCTCGATTTGGAGTCCAAGTGGACATTCCGAGGCGGGATGTGTCAGTTTGGTATTAGAGTCAAACCCTGGCCGTGGTGTGCCGACGAGGACGTCGGGCCCCTAAGGGGGTGGATTGTAACATCTCACATCGCCCAGGGGAGTGGATCCTGTAAGCTTTATATGTATATTCTCATCTCTACCTAGCACGAGGCCTTTTGGGAGCTCACTGGCTTCGAGTTCTGTAGGAACTCCGAAGTTAAGCGAGAAGGGGGCTAGAGCACTCCCATGATGGGTGACACACTGGGAAGTTACTTGTGAATTCTCAGAAACAAAACCGTGAGGGCGTGGTCGAGGCCCAAAGCGGACAATATTGTGCTATGATGGTGGAGCGGGCCCGAGAAGTGATCCGCCTCGGGCCGGGATGTGACAGTAGTAATACATGCTTAGTTTTTTTTAGTACAGTAATACATGCTTTAGTTAAGTCAATAAAATTATATTTTACATATAAATGTAGGTAAATTATTTCACACACACACACACACATATATAAATAACAAAAAAAATGCCGGATATACATAAAAATTCATGAAAAATAATTTACCTACATAATAAAGCAAACCCAATATATGCAAAATAATGTACCTACATAAAAAATTGTTATTATTTTATTTAATATTAGTTTACCTATTATTTGTACATTTAATAATAAAATGTGCCCAATATATTTGATGAAACATACAAAATAAAATACCTACATAATGAAGAAATGTTATTTGATTCAAAATTAATTAATTTACCAAATAAAGAAATTGTATTTTATTCAAAATTAATTTACCTATTATTTGTACATATATCTTATAATAATAAAATGTGTCAAATATATGTAATAATACATGGAAAATAAATTACCTACAAAATAAAAAAATGTTATTTGATTCAATATTAATTTACATAAAAAATATATGTTATTTGCTCTTCATAAATTTAAATATAGGTAGATTAATTAGTTTAATATGTTTGATCATATATGTAGGACTATGCGTGTGTATGTGTGTGTGTATATATATATATATTAACGTATAGTAGTATTATATATAGAAAACTTCATTTTAATCATTGACAAAGATGACTTTTAGATAAAAGCCATAAGTAAAATCAAAATCTAATTTTAGTTCATTCATATATTAAAAACCTCATTTATTAATTATATTTTGATTTTTTAATTATTTAATTATTTATCTTTTTCTTTCTAATTTTTAATGTATTAATTTTATTTCACTATAATTTTTATTTTCATTTCATTCATCATAATATATTTTGTTGTGAACATTTAGATAAACTAATTTTTGTTATACAATATATTTCGATGGACTTTATCTTCTTCATTTAGGTATATTAAATTCATTATAATACATTTTAATGCTTACATTTAGGTACACACATTTCAGTACATACATTTTGATACAAACATTTAGGTACATTAATTCAATATAATACATTTCGATACACACAATTAGGTACATTAATTTAATATTAATACATTTCGGCACATATATTTAAGTACATACATTTCAGTACTAACATTTAAATATATTAGTTCAATATAATATATTTTGGTACACACATTTCGGTACTAACATTTAGGTACATTAATTGAGTCTTTCAAGTTTGAAGAATGTTAAATAAAATTAATAAATTAAAAAAATCTTTCTTGGCCATCAAATAAATTAAAATTTGTGTATTAATAAATTTAAATATTTAATGGGAGATATTAAATAAAATGCACATTAATTATTTTGAATTAAGGACACATTAGGGACTAAAATCAATATTCAATCTAACACCAGTTTTTTTTATTATAAATTTTAATCTTCTTGAAGGATTAAAGTTCAAAACCCCCCATTATATATATAGGTAAACTATATGTGTGTTATATATATATATATATATATATATATATATATATATATATATATATATTGAGCTTATGGTAGTAATATATACATTTGAACGTATATATGTGTGTGTTAGGGGTAATAATATGTCAATAATTATATTTTCATTGTAATTTAGGTAGTAATAACATTTATTAATTTTATTTTGAATATTGTGGTACAAATTGTAAATATTTTGTAATAATAGGTCAATTACTTCTATACTTGGCAACCATTTTTAAATTTGGGTTTTATTTGGATATTTATAACTAGGTGGGTTTTTATCTAGGAAATAAGAGTTGCAAGGGTTTATATCTAAAGAACCCTAAGGCTAATGCTAGCAACCTTCTCACTGAAACTTTCTCGATCTTCTTACAATTCTCTTTCTCATTTTGCAATGCTACATGACGATATGAAACATTTACTTTCTATATCACCCTTTAAAGATCAACTCTATAAAAAACCAACCAAATTACAAATCGTTTAACTGTTGTTTAAAGTTTGTCAAAATTTTAGTGTTTAAGTGTGAAACATAATGTGACGACCCGCCCCAATTTTCGATATAATTTTCTCTCAGAGTGTGTAAAATGACAATTATGCCCTTGTTAGCTAAGTAAAGTGGATGTGCATATGCAGTTTTAAATTATTTTATTTTTCTCGTTATCGTATTCAAATTGTACTCGACGTCACGAGTGCGTTGACGCGAGTAAGACCCGAATTGGAGTCGTAACGAGGAAGTTACGGTTATTCGTAAACGGGTAATATATATATTATCTTTTTTAAAGGTTGATCCATACATATTTTCATGTACCCAATTATATTAGTTCCTATTTTCTTGAGCCCAATAAAATATTTTGTTCTATTGTTTTGGGCCAATTAAAATAACTCTCTCTCCTCTACCCAATTCGACTCCAATCCCTCTCTCTCCTCCTTTCTCGGACCTTCTTCCTTATTCTCACACCCAAGCCACCACCAAATCACAAACACACATAAAACATCACAGATCGAGTTGGAAATCACCACCATCAGACTTTTCTTGACCGCACGATCACCGTCATACAATTTGTTCGTCGATTTGGTGAGCTTTGACTCGGTGACTCGTGAGCTCCGACTCGATGGAGCTTGGGTCAACGCGATCTCGACCAGATTACAAGGTTTTAGGATGTAGGGAAACTTTTATTCAACTCTATAGGGACTCTAGACTAAGTTTGGGAAGGAGTTGGCGTTGGAACAAGTGAGTTCGAGAAGTTTCATTTTTGGCTGGTTCTTTCAAGGGATTTTTCAGACCCTTTTCATTTGATTTTGGACTCTAAAGAAGTCCGAACATGTTCTACTTCTCAAGAGCTTCAAATCCATATAAATTTCTTTAATTTTGGTTAAGAAATGAGGTAGATAATTTCCCTAGAATTCACCAAGAATTTCCAGTTTCTGCCTAACCAGGCGGCGGACGGCGAAGCTCACCGGGAAAACAAGGTATATTTTGTTAACTTTAATGGAATATTCTAACGGCGTCAAGTAACGGCGTTACCATTTAACGGAATATTCTGCCTATTTTGATAGAATATTCCTAACGTCTATTAGGGTTCCGTTAGCGTGTGTCGTGCACGTGTCTGCGCGTGGATGCGCGTATAGCTGCGGGTTGGACAGCGCGTCAGGGCGCGTCCGGCCTCCGATTGGTGAGTGATTTTTATGTGCAGGTCCGTGACTTCGAGTTGAGCAAACTATGAGAAGTTATTTCTAGATTTCGTATATGTGCTATCTAATTAACTAAAAATAGTTGTTTCGCATATAGGAGAGACGTACCTCGAGGATGAGCGTGGACAAGCGAGGCTAAGGGCTACGATCCTTCGACTTATTAGTGAGTGGACATTTGTTTTATATATATATATATATATATATATATATATGTATATATGCTTTACGGTTTTCATAAATGTTTTTAAAGTAAGTTATGCATTGCATGCCATGTCTAAAATGTGTTATGTCTCAAATGTTGCATTAGTATGAATTGTGTTTATATTAAATGATGCTATGGAGGTGCATGTAAGTTCAGGTGAGTTAGTATGTGATTGAGATTGTTGCATTAGATTGTTATGCTTATATTCATTTAGAGCTTATCATTGCTGCACCCCGATGTTAGTGTTCCCGCCCCGGGTCAGGGCACAGTTCTTCACGTGATGTTCACCTGCCGCACCACACGCTCACCTTGGATCCAAGTTTGGTGCCAACCCTGTCATACAGGTCACATTAGGTGACTTCGACTTGTAGGTGACCCGCGATTTATCGCCAGCCTTTACATGATCGTAGCACTTAAGCGTACACATTTACACCCAACCATATCGTACAGGTCACACTAGGTGACTCCGACTCATGTGCTAGCATATATTGATGAGCGATAAGTCCAGTCGTACATGTCACGTTAGGTGACTTCAACTGACATGCTAATTTAGATTGATTTCACACCTGGCTTGCATATATTAGTGCTGAAATGTTATGACATGGCATGTTTCTGTTTTTTATACCTATGTAGTATTATTTTATGGAAGCTATACAGGTTTTACAGAGAGGGGATAATACTTTCAGAAAAGATAAATGTGTTTTCTAAAGCTTTGTTTTTACCCACTCACCCTTCTGTTTTGCGCCCCTCCAGGTCCTAAGTAGATGTTCTTCTGCATGGCACACGACGGTTATCGAGCGGTTCTGACATTGCACAAAATAATGTTGAAATCTTCTCTCTAGTTGTTTAATTAGTACTTAGTCAGTTCAAATGCACTTTTGAATTACCTATACTCTGAAACATTTGTAACTTGGATTTGACAACGCACACACTTACTTATTATCTCTAGTTTAAATAAGTTTAGTTTTGGTTTTTATTTGTTCACATTTTCTTTAATTATTCACTTATGTTACGCACTTGGCTACGTCACTCTCACTTGACAGTCAGTACGACTCGACTCCGGTCAGAGTGTGTCACATAATTTGTCTATTTATTGGACAACTATTTGATAACTAAATAATTTCGAACATAGTTAACTTGTTTTATATAAATGATCTTTTAAGAGTGATTTAGAAAGTGCTTTATGAACTTTAATTCTTGTATGATTAAAATTTAATTAAAATATTTATTTAATTTTTGTTTTAATTTAATGCGTATTTTCCTCCCAATATAATTGTCCTTAAATGAAAAAACATTATAAATAAAAAACAGTGGCATAGAAAAAGAAAAGGGCGAATATGTACCGAACTGTCTGTATTTAAATGAATTAGTGTATTTAAATATTTGTATCTTAATATATTATAAAATAAATACACCAAAATATATGTACTTGAATATATTATAATGAATTAATGAACGTAAGAAACCATGCGGATACCTAACTATAATGAAAAGTTAGTGCGTAAATATTTTCTAATATAAATTACTTATCATAAATTATTTATGCAAATTGCTATCATAACCTAATTATGCAAAATGTCAACATTTCCTCAATATTTCCATAAACATTAATTTTTCAGACACATAAAAATAGAGGTCATAAGCAAACCATGAAATTATCTAAAAAAGGAAAAAAGTGACATTAAATACATACAATATTATTTAATACTCAATAGACTTGAATAAAGTTTAGATAATTCTAGATAGATCAATTTTCAGAGTCAATTTGCAAATTATGTGATGTGTTATTAATAGTAAATAAGTGTTACTCAGTACTACCGTCTAATGGTATTCCTCTTCACTTATAAGTGAGAGGTCTTATGTTCGATTCTCGCCAAAAGGCAAATTTGAACCACATTATTGCTAACCCATTGTGAGATTAAACTCTCCTCTCCCTTAGTGTAGATAATATTGTTTGTTAAAAAAGAAGAAGTAATTAAGTAGTTGATTAACACCTAAATAATAATCTAATTAATCTAATTATGTGATTTTTGTTAAACAACCATGTCATATGATCTACAAAATTTAGTTTAAATAGACGGTCTCTTAAGTTTTAATCTTGAAATAGACATTAATCTAAGTTTCATCTTATTTAATAAGTAGAGTCTAATTTTCTATTTAAAAAATAGATGTATTTTTGTCTTTAAGCAACAGTATGGGCGTGTTTGTTTGGCATCGTTAAGTTTCCTTGGACTGGCTAGGATTAATAGAGAGTGAAATACCATGTTTGTTACCAGTCGGGACTATGTTTAATGAGATTAAAGGAGACTCGCCTAGACTAAATGCCTTACTAGGTGGTCTTTGCGAGGCCCCTCGAAATTGGGCAGATTGCTAAGACCAGCTATCCTTCACCCATTTCCACTTCACTCTTCGTTAGTTCTTTGCCTTCCCCCTCCTGACTGCTATTTTCTTCCCATAAGACTCTTCTTCAAGCAAAGCCACTATGAATCGATGGTCAGAAACTCGTTCTCTGAGAAACCCATTTCGTGGATTTTTGCAGCCTTTCCCTTTTCAATACCAAATCCAACTCCCAAAATTTCAACCTAGAAAACCAAAAAACCCAAAAAGTCAGAGACAAAAACCCAAAAACCCAGAAAACTCAAAAATCGAAAGCAGATTCAACCCCATCTCTCACATTCGAGCCACTCATGCATGCATCCCGCCTACAACTCCTAAATTTTCATTTTCGTTCTTGCTCTTTGGTTTGATTTTAAGATTTGCAAGGGATTTTGTGAGAGGACTAGAAGAGGCAGAGTGAGATTTCCAGTGAAGAGGAAGAGAGATATTTGCAAAATCTTTGAATCCAAGACCATCCAAAATCAGATTATCACTTAGGGAGTCGATGATTGGAGGTGAAACGAGACAGAAAAGGGAAGGGGTAAAGGGACAGTTACACAGATAAAATGGCAAAGAACGGGGAGGCGGAAGGGATGCAATGGGTGGAAAAAAAATGAGAGAAAAAGATTGACACACCTCGACCCAAAATGTCCACTTGGACTCTAAATCGAGCTGTGTTGGCCGACACCTGGACGGTGACGAAGCCATAAAATGTAGTGATGTGGAAAATGACAATATCGTGCTATGGTGGAGCCGAGCCCAGGATGTGGTGGCGGCCCGGGCCGGGATGTGACAAAGATGATTAAGTGCTTGACCAAAATAAAAAGACGGAAGATGGTTCTAGAAAAGAAAATCATAATTTAATAATAAAATATTAGTATATATAGATTAAATTAATGATAAAATATTGTAAATATAAATTTAATAATATAATATACAAGCCTTGTTTTTTAGTCCAAAACAGCACCAAATGCTTCACTAAATCAGTTCAGCTTAGTCCCTGAAGGTAGTCCAGTCCGAGATAGTCCGGCGCAACAAACACACCCTATAAGAACTAAAACCGAGAAGATAGCATGATAAGATTGCTAGCATTCTCTTACTATTAATAGGTTCTTGTAAAATTGGTTACCAATCAAGTTTGGGGTGTGATATCCACACACCTTTTATTTTATTTTATTTTATCACACACCCTTTATTTTATATTTTGATCTTCTTTAATTTAGTCGATATGACGGCCGCAAGTTAAAGAGGATGTGTATGAAATAAAACAGCATCAGGACCCTTTCGACGTTGCACAAAAGCCATTACTTTACAATCAGCTAGCACCAAAAAGGCTACTCCTAGTAGAAGTGCTAGAATTATTCCAAGTATTTCGGCTGGAACTGCTATGTATGCTTTCGATTTTCTATTCACTTATGATCTGGCCGGTATGAATAGCACACTCCTAAAATTTTATACTTGTATCAAACATTAATCTAAACTTAATTAGAGTCAAATTTTATATTTAGAAAATATATTTTTTTATTATATGAGAACCAAAACCCAGAAGGTACATGTGAAGATTAATAGTATTCTCTTGATATTAAAGGTAACGTTAGGAAGACAAAATTTACAAATTAAATGATGTGTCACTTATAAAATTGAGTATGTTTATCAATGCTTAAATAATAATTCAATAATTAACTTTCATATCATTTAATTTATAAATTTTTGCCGATAAATTTAATCTCTTGCAAAATTGGGAGTGATGGTAGGGAAGCTGGGAAGGGTCGTTGGCTTGTAGGCCACACAAAAGAGTTAGGTAGAATTCCCGCTACCTAAAAAAATATCCGGTCCACACTTTCACAACACAATATGATTCCATATGTCTCTGTGATTATATTTATATATACATATATGTAATATTATATATCTATATATACCTCAGCTCCTTTCAAGGTTCAACTCCAACATGGCTCTCTCTGGACTACTCCCCATTTCATCAATCATCATCTTCATCTTCCTTGCATACAAGCTCTACCAACGGCTCAGATTCAAGCTCCCACCCGGTCCACATCCATGGCCCGTCGTCGGAAACCTCTACCAGATAAAGCCGGTGAGGTTCCGCTGCTACGCCGAGTGGGCAGAGAAATACGGGCCCATCTTCTCAGTGTGGATTGGATCCACACTGAACGTCGTAGTGAGCAACACAGAGCTTGCAAAGGAGGTGCTCAAGGAGAATGACCAGAAACTGGCCGACAGGCACAGGAACAGATCGACCGCAAAGTTTAGCAGGGACGGTCAGGATCTTATCTGGGCAGACTATGGGCCGCACTACGTGAAGGTGAGGAAGGTGTGCACTCTTGAGCTTTTCTCTGCAAAGAGGCTTGAGGATCTCAGACCCATTAGAGAAGATGAGGTCACTGCTATGGTCGAGTCCATCTTCAACCACTGCACCAAACCTGGTAGATATTTCTTTCTTTTCGTTAAGAATCAGTTTAATTTTTTATTTTTTATGAAATAGTTAATTGAAAGCATAATCTTCTTAGGAAAAGTAATATTTACCATAATAATTTGGAGAAAATTGCAAATCAACCAACAAATAGATAAACCCCTGATTCAGGATAAGAAACCGTGCGGCACCGGACGAAATGTTACGTATTGTGTCAGTAATACAAGAATATGTGTTATCATATAATTTCACTGACTTCTTAAGGGTAATACTTGGGTCCTTACCAGAAAGGATCTAATTTCACTGACTTCTTTTGTCGTCGGATTATTTTTAAGAGTAATGCACGGGACATAACATCACATGTTATTATATAATTTTAAAAAAAAAGTATTTTTTAAAGTATTTTTGTAATTATTTAATGATATATGGCATTCTGTTTTGTGTTTCGAACCTAATAAAAATTTCTCATAATTTACAAGATTGATTTTAATAGAACAGTAATATTGATCATTGTATAGCAAATCTTGGCATGTCAGTTAGTAATTGTTTTGTTTGGTTCGTGGACCCTCCAAATTTGTTCAGTACGTTATCTTAACTTGATATCTTCTTTATGGACTAGGATTCTCTCATATTTTTTTTATCCACTTTCATCATCTACTTATTTATGTGATCAGAATTAAATTACATTAATATTTTATATATATTTTTTATAAAAATAATAAAATAAAAAAACGTGATTTAACCGTGACTTAACCGTGACGTATAAATAAGAAAAGAATCCTCATCCCTTCTTTATGTTCCAATCAATGATGTCGTACTAATTAAATACTAAATGGAAACGTGTTTGGTAAATAGCAGTGCAATTGCCAACTCGTCCTTTCACCAAAATTACACATGCCACACTGGTCGACAAAAAATTGGCATAGCACGAATTCGTGCCCAAAATATTCTGAAAATATAGAAAAGTATATGTGAATGGAATGGTCAAATAATATTCATTTTTTATTTTAAAAAATATTATTGGCACTTCAAAAATCTTATTCTACACTCTTTATAATTATATATTTCTTTTTAAATATATAAAGTTTGGAGTTTAGAATGATAAATTTAGAGTGCGAATAACAATTCTCTTTATTTTAGACTATTTGACTACTATGCGACCTATTATAATTTAGAGTTGTGGTATTTAAACACTGTTTTTTACTTCTCATACGCCCTTTATTAATTTTTGTCCTTTAATATTATTTAATTATTCAATACGGAGTCTAGAATTTAAAGATGTATGAGTCATTGGTGAGATTTTTTAGTGTGTCCAAAACACGGAGTAGAATATTACATGTCATTACATAATTAGAAGAAAGTTTTTTTAAAGTGTCTCCCTCTAATTGTTTAATGACGTGTGACATTCGATATTGGTTTCGGACCATTTCAAAATCCCCCGCATCTTTGAAAGATTGGTAGTAATGGAATGGTAATAGTGATCATTGTATAGCAAATCTTGGCCTGTCAGTTAGTAATAGTCTTGTTTGATTTGAGGACCCTCCCGACGTTATTCGGGACATCATCTTTCAAGACTTGATATCTTCTTTAAGTTCCAATTAATGATATCGTACTAATTAAATATAAAATAAAATAAAAACATGTTTGCTAAATGCACTTGCAAACTCGTCCTTGTACCAATTAACCGATTGTTGTTAACAATTTGTTCACCATATTACAGAAAACCATGGGAAAAGTTTGGCAGTGAAGAAGTATTTGGGAAACGTGGCTTTCAACAACATAACAAGGCTAGCATTTGGGAAACGTTTCATCAGCTCTGATGAAATAACCGACGAGCAAGGGAAAAGATTCAGAGCTCTTATTGCCAACGGAGTGAAGATAGGCGGATCGCTCTCGGTGGCTGAGCACATTTCTTGGTTGCGTTGGGCATGCCCGTTTGACGAAGAGGCGTTTGCTCGACACGGAGCAAACAGAGACAAACTCACCAAGGAAATCATGGACGAACACGCTCAGGCACGCTCCAAGGGCGGCGTTGCTAAGAGCCACTTTGTGGATGCATTGTTTTCCTTGAAGGACAAGTATGACCTTAGTATGGACACGATTATTGGACTTCTTTGGGTAAGTATATATGTTCTTAATTTCCTACTTTGTTGCTAATAAGTGGTGATTAATTTTTGCTCTCGTTTGTATGTTTTGCACTCGTTCACTTGTTTTTATGCTTTCACCTTCCTTTTGATTAGTTAACAGAACTATTATTGTCACTCCGAGATAATCATGGCGCATTCTTTTCTTACATTCGAGACTAATGAAGGGATTTGCTCAGGATATGATGACTGCCGGTACAGACACCACAGCAATTTCAGTTGAATGGGCCATGGCTGAGCTGATTAAGAACCCGAGGGCGCAACAAAAGGCACAGGAGGAGCTAGATCGGGTTATTGGGTACGAACGGGTCATGACAGAAAATGATTTCTCAAACCTCCCTTACCTACAATGCGTAGCAAAGGAAGCGCTGCGGTTGCACCCTCCAACACCACTAATGCTCCCCCACCGTGCCAATGCCAATGTCAAGATTGGTGGGTACGACATCCCCAAGGGTTCGAATGTTCATGTTAATGTTTGGGCTATAGCGCGTGACCCCGCTGTCTGGAAAAACCCAAATGAGTTTCGACCGGAAAGGTTCCTAGAGGAAGATGTTGACATGAAGGGCCATGATTTTAGACTACTTCCATTTGGAGCAGGCAGGCGAGTGTGTCCCGGAGCTCAACTTGGTATCAACTTGGTTACCTCCATGTTGGGCCATCTGTTGCACCATTTCAGTTGGGCTCCGCCCGAAGGGATAAAACCAGAAGAGATTGACTTGTCAGAAAATCCAGGAATGGTCACTTACATGGCAACTCCAGTGCAAGTTGTGCCTACTCCGAGGCTCCCTTCACACTTGTACAAGCGAGTGGCTGCGAATATGTAATTTTTGTTATCGTTCGTATTGTTATTGTTCTAGCACTTGATCGGATTACGAAGCAACTCCTTTTCACAACCCTTCCCTGTTGGGACAATAAAAATCCCGTATGTGTTCGATAGTCATAAGACACTTCCATTTCCTTTTCAAAGTGTTGGTTCGGATGCGAGGGGAATCCGTTGCCACTGGACATTCCGAAGAAGTTGTTTGATATGTTTTAGAAGATGTTGAGGTTATGATCTGCAGTCACTGCAGCCAAGGAACAAGGTGTGCATTTGTCAACTGAAAAGGTAGCTAAATTGTTTTGGGGTAGTTCTAAATTGGCCTAGTGTATCAGCTTTTAAGGCTTTTATATGCTTGCTGGAAAAGTTATGCTGCAATGTATTTGTAACAGTTTCAAGCCATCATATAACAATTTAGCAATATATTTAGTTACTACCAGTGGCGGATCTTGAAATTTATTTTTGGTAGACGACATTCAAAAGCTTCCCAAATTTAGCCTAAGTTTCAAAAATGCTCTTCTAATGCATTTTCAAAAATCGAGTCTAAAATGCTTTTAGGCCTTTGAAAGTTTCTCGTCCAAACATAACATTATGGGTAAATTAAAAGAAACGCATGAGCTAGCAACAATCATAAAACGAATCTTCGATCATGCATGAGTTTTGAGCTAGATGCAATCAAAACTATGAACTTAGAAACTGGTCGTACATAATTTGGAGATACATCGGGAAAGTGCCAACTCTAATATCAAACTTCAGCATGTGTTGATTAGTCAAATTAAAATGGCCATAAACCCTTACCTTAGACTATTCAAAGAGAAGATAATTGTCTTTGCTTTCCTGTAGTAAGTATTGAAGTATGAATCTCACATTGAGGAAAGAATAAACCTTGCATGTGTTTATAAGTAATTAGATTATTCTCTATATTGTCAAGTGGTTTTATGGTAGAATCTCAATTTTCTTAATAGTATCAGAGTGTATTGTCATGCGTGTGAAGCCAATGGTCACACGTGCTCCATGTCAACCGATTTGTATTATCCACATATTAAGCTTGAAAATTCGTCATACGTTAAGGAACCTGAGTATGAACCTCAAGCCCCCGTTTAGTAATTAATATAAATTAGTCGAAACCAAATTGAACTTGGCTTTCCAACAACAATTTTAACTTCTTTTACTTAGGGCCCTCATTTGATAATTATTTAAGTTGTCATTTCTTTTGAAAATTAAAAACTCGTTCGCTAACTAGTTTTAATTTTCAATACTGAAAACAAAACACAGTATATTAAAAGTAGTTATCAAACAAATTTTCGCCTCGTAGTTTTTCTAAACAAAATGAAAAAATAGTTATCAAAAGTCCTATTAATAATCAAGATTAATTAGTGGAAACCAAATTGGACTTAGGTTTCCAACAACCATGTTGATTTTTTTTTCTTGGCCTGGGCTGGAGAAAATTGGAAGTCTTGAAGTTGAAAATTGTTACCAGTACTAGCTTCTGCAAGTATAAATTAAAAGTTCAAAACCCAAGTAATTTCACTCTTCCTCATTGGGTACTCCTCTTTTATTGACGGCTAAAAATTACAGAAGTCAAAGAAAATGGCAGGTTTATTCGACAAGCAGGCAGAGGATTACTTGGCAGCGAGGCCAACTTATCCCAAGGAATGGTTTTCCATGCTGGCCGCTCTCACACCAAATCACTCCTTAGCTTGGGATGTCGGCACTGGCAATGGCCAAGCTGCTTTCTCTGTTAGTACTCCTCTTCATTTCCAAAAATTCCACAATGCACCGCTGTATTAGACGACTAGATTTTGACACTCAAATCCAACACCGATGAATCACATACAAATGTGTACTGTAGAAAATAAGAGTACTCAATTTTGTGACGTGTGTGTTTTTACTTTTGCAGCTTGGAGAGCATTATGAGCAAGTAATAGGAAGTGATATAAGTGAGTCCCAATTGAAGCTTGCGCTCCAACATCCTCGAGTTCGTTACGTTCACACTCCAATGACCATGTCTGACGACGATTTGGTTGAGTTAATAGGGGGTGAAAACTCAGTTGATTTGGTGACCGTGGCAGAGGCCGTGCACTGGTTCGACCTCCCAAAGTTCTACTCGGTCGTCAAGCGAGTTTTGCGTAAGCCAGGAGGCGTAATTGCAGTTTGGGGCTACAATGCTAGCATAACAGACCACGAACTTGACGGTTTATTGAAGCGTTTTTGGGAAGCAACTAAACCGTTTAGGGACCCAAAGACGGAGGAGTACTTGTGGGAAGGGTATAGGACACTTCCATTTCCATTTGAAAGTGTTGGTTTGGGTTCTGCAGGTCAGCCTGTGCCACTGGAAATGCCTAGGGAGATGTCATTTGAAGGGATGCTGAGGATGTTCAGGTCCTCCTCTGCATTCAATACAGCTAAAGATCAAGGTGTGGATTTGTTATCACAAGAGGTGATTGAAGAGCTTCAAAGAGCTTGGGGTGGCCCTTACTTGGTCAGAAAAGTTACTTCCAAGGCATTTATGCTTGCCGGAAAAGTGTAGGCTGTAATGTTTTAATCCGACATATATTTCAAACCACTCTAGTATCTACAAAGAAAAATTTTAACATAGATGCAAAGGGACGGAAAAAGTCCTAATAAGTTGGACTAATCCACGCCTTGCTTTATTGGGAATAAGTCAAATGCATGATATGCTTAATACATCATGTCAACATATTGTTTTTGGGTAATTCTTACTTTACTAAGTTTCACTCTTCCTCAGTGGCTAGTCCTATTTTATTTAAGGCTAATAAGTTGTATGGACACAAACACAGACATAGAGATATGTCACGACACAAACGCGAATATGTCAAATTTTAAAAACAAAAGCATGATATGACATGAGTACAGTGTTGAAAATATACATGAAAAATTAAATATACATAAACAAGCAACAACAAAGTCTTATTCCACTAAGTGAGGTCGGTTGTATGAATCCTAGAACGTTTTTGCGCTCGGTTCTTTGCCACATCTTCAGTTAGATCTAAGTACTCTAAGTCTTTTCCTAGAATCTCTTTCCAAGTCTTCCTAGGTCTTCCTCTACTACTTCAGTCCTGAACTTCTGTCTCGTAATCGCATCTTTTAATCGGAGTGTCTGTAGGCTTTCATTTCACATATCTAAACTACCTTGACCGATTTTTTCTCATCTTTCTTTCAGTCTCGACTACTCTTACTTCACCTCGGATATCCTCATTCCTAATCCTATCATTTCTCATGTGCCCACACATCTAACGAAGCATCTCATCTCCGTTACACTCATTTTATGTACGTGTTGATGTTTCACTATCCAACGTTTTATGTCATAAAGCGTTGTTGGCCTTATTGTCCAGACCTTATACACTTTTTCATTTCATCCATCCAGCTTGTATTCTATGATTAAGGTCTTCATCCAACTCTTCATTCTTTTGCAAGATAGATCCTAAGTAGCAAAAGCGATCACTCTTTAGTACTTTATGATCTCAAATCCTCACTCCTAACTCATTTGAACCTCTGTTCGCACTGAATTTGCATTCCATATAATTTGTCTTTGGCCGATTTAGGCAAAGAACTTTAGATTCCAACACTTCCCTCCAAAGGTTAAGCTTCGCCTTTATTTCTTTATGAGTTTCATGTATCAACACTATATCATCTGCGAAAAGCATGTACCAAGAATTATCATCTTCAATCTCTCCCAAATCTTCAGTCATGTTAGCACATCTTCAATGTCAACCCAAATCAGTTTCGACCGGAAAGGTTCCTAGAGGAAGATGTTGACATGAAGGGCCATGATTTTAGACTACTTCATTTGGAGCAGGCAGGCGAGTGTGTCCCGGAGCTCAACTTGGTATCAACTTGGTTACCTCCATGTTGGGCCATCTGTTGCACCATTTCAGTTGGGCTCCGCCCGAAGGGATAAAACCAGAAGAGATTGACTTGTCAGAAAATCCAGGAATGGTCACTTACATGGCAACCCCAGTGCAAGTTGTGCCTACTCCGAGGCTCCCTTCACACTTGTACAAGCGAGTGGCTGCGAATATGTTATTTTTGTTATCGTTCGTATTGTTATTGTTCTAGCACTTGATCGGATTACGAAGCAACTCCTTTTCACAACCCTTCCCTATTGGGACAATAAAAATCCCGTATGTGTTCGATAGTCATAAGACACTTCCATTTCCTTTTCAAAGTGTTGGTTCGGATGCGAGGGGAATCCGTTGCCACTGGACATTCCGAAGAAGTTGTTTGATATGTTTTAGAAGATGTTGAGGTTATGATCTGCAGTCACTGCAGCCAAGGAACAAGGTGTGCATTTGTCAACTGAAAAGGTAGCTAAATTGTTTTGGGGTGGTTCTAAATTGGCCTAGTGTATCAGCTTTAAGGCTTTTATATGCTTGCTGGAAAAGTAATGCTGCAATGTATTTGTAACAGTTTCAAGCCATTATATAACAATTTAGCAATATATTTAATTACTATCAGTGGCGGATCTTGAAATTTATTTTTGGTAGGCGACATTCAAAAGCTTCCCAAATTTGGCCTAAGTTCCAAAAATGCTATTCTAATGCATTTTCAAAAATCGAGTCTAAAATGCTTTTAGGCCTTTGAAAGTTTCTCGTATAAACATAACATTAAGGGTAAATTAAAAGAAACGCATGAGCTAGCAACAATCATAAAACGAATCTTCGATCATGCATGAGTTTTGAGCTAGATGCAATCAAAACTATGAACTTAGAAACTGGTCGTACATAATTTGGAGATACATCGGGAAAGTGCTAACTCTAATATCAAACTTCAGCATGTGGTGATTAGTCAAATTAAAATGGCCATAAACCCTTACCTTAGACTATTCAAAGAGAAGAGAATTGTTTTTGCTTTTCTGTATTAAGTGTTGAAGTATGAATCTCACATTGAGGAAAGAATGAACCTTGCATGTGTTTATAAGTAATTAGATTATTCTTTATATTGTCAAGTGATTTTATGTTGGAACCTCAGCCTTCTTAATAGTATCAGAGTGTATTGTCATGCGTGTGAAGCCAATGGTCACACGTGCTCCACGTCAACCGATTTGTATTATCCACATATTAAGTTTGAAAATTCGTCATACGTTAAGGAGTCTGAGTATGAACCTTAACTTCTTTACTTAGAGCCCCCGTTAGTAATTAATATAAATTAGTCGAAACCAAATTGGTCTTGGCTTTCCAACAACAATTTTAATTCATTTTTTCTTGGCCTTGGACCAGAAGTCTTGAAGTTGAAATGTATTACCAGTACTAGCTACTAGGAAAGATGCAGAGTTAATTGGGTTACTCTCATACTATTAAATTTGTTTCATGGTAGAATTTTAACTTCTTTTACTTAGGACCCTTATCTGATAATTATTTAAGTTGTCATTTCTTTTGAAAATTTAAAACTCGTTCGCTAACTAGTTCTAATTTGCAATACTGAAAGCAAAAAACAGTATATTGAAAGTAGTTATCAAACAAATTTTCGACTTATAGTTTTTCTAAACAAAATGAAAAAATAGTTATCAAAAGTCCTATTAATAATCAAGATTAGTTAGTGGAAACCAAATTGGACTTTGGCTTCCAACAACCATTTTGATTATTTTTTCTTGGCCTGGGCTGGAGAAAATTGGAAATCTTGAAGTTGAAAATTGTTACCTGACACATCCCGACCTAGAAAGTCCCCTAGGACACCGAAGTCGAGCTATGCTGGTCGGCACCTGAAAGGTGACGAAGCCATAAAGTGTAGTAATGTGGAAAATGTGAATACATTTAAACCTAAAAGTGCCTAAACACCAAAGTTTACTCGTGAGCGGGAGCGAACCCATCTCACGCGTGATTTCAGAGCATAAGTAAAATATAGTAGAGCGGGTAAGAAGTATACCCTCAGAAGTAGCCAACAATCCAGAGATTTGCCAATAATCCTCGTCGATATGAACCTTAATAGCTAAATCAAAATCTGGAGGGGCGCAAAACAGAAAACGTGAGTGGGCAAAAACAAAGTTTGTAAAACCATTTCAATATCAAAAGTACTAACCCCTCTCTGTAAAACCCGTATACTTTCTCAGAAAATAATACGTATATACTCATATACCAAAATAGGTTGTAAAACGATAAAACTCGAATATACCATGTCAGAAATATGCCATGCCAAAATATCCAATCAAGAAATATATGCATCAATCAGGTGAGATAAAACCAATAATCACAATGTGCCGGCAATATAAATATGTCAGCCGGAGTCACCTAACGTGACCTATATGACTGAATTTATAGCTCCTCAACCACTATCCTGCACACGAGTCGGAACCACCTATAATGCTTTGTATGATAGGCTAGGTGTATAAAATACGCTCAGTGCTACGATCACGTGAAGGCTGTGCGACGAATCGCGGGTCACCTACGAGTCGAAACCGCCTATAGTGGTCTGTACGACAGGCTGGCACCTGCCTTGGATCCAAGGTGAGCATACGGTAGGTGAACGATCATGTGAAGGCTATGCCCTACTCTGGCGGAGCACAAACACCCGAGGTGTAGGGATATGAGCTATATCACAATCTCACCATCATCATTATCACTAACAAGCATATTCACCTGACTTACCTGAACGTCCACAACGCCGAAGCATGACCAGCACAATCATAATCATAATACTCAAATATAAATGGCATTTGGCATGGCATTTCAATCATGAAACCAATTCAATTCTAAACCATTTAAAAATGAAGTTTTTGAGAAAACATCAACTATATATATCTGTGTGTGTGTGTTTGGGCCCAAAATGACAGTTTGGGCTGAGCGTGAAGTATTTCTCGGCCCATAAGGAGATACTGCAGGATAGTCGATTTATGGGCCGACTGAATTGAGTCGGCCGAGTCCTAGCAGAAAAAGGATTTATCTAACGATAAGGGAAGCGAAATCCATCCGTGAAGACGAATAGTCCCAGTATGATAAGGAGTCTTGGTGAGAGTCCTAGTGGAAGAAGGAGTGGCCGAGGTAAAGTCTGATTGGGGTAAGAAGTCCTAATCCGAGTAGAGTTATGATTCGATTAGAAGGGGATTCGGCTCCTATATATACAGAAGCAGTAGCAGTGTGCAAGGATCTCTAACTCAACACACAAATATGCCCTGCGCAATTTCTTGCTCTACGCGAAACCTCTCAACACCCTTAAGATTTTTATTTTCTTTTTCGCCTTCACATCTTCAGTTTGGATAAACAGCACTGTTGCCGTAGAACCAGCCGTCCGTGAAGCACCTTCAATTTGGCACGCCTAGTGGGACCTAGTGCTAAAACTACGAAGTTCATACCCGTTAAGACTCGTTCAGAAAATCTACCACCGCACCAGTAACACACAACACGGGTTCAGAAAATTCATCACAGGCACAGACCAATGATGCCGTGACACCTGATCCACGCCGAAAGAGGGGAATACTTCTCGGCGAGCCCCCTCATAACACAGGGGTTCTCACTAAGGTCATAAATGACAGACCGGTCGAAGGAACAGTGGAGGACTGTGACGAGGATGGAGGTGATGCTACTAACCCACAATCCAGGTCATTTTTTAGGAGACGATTGGAAGAACAATCTCGGCAATTAAAACAGACATTTGGCCGAGACATACAATCAATCCTGGAAGAAGTACGGGGGCAAAGCGCCACGCAGAACAAGTTGCTCAAGTACTTAGTCCACATTACCCCCAATTTGGGATTGATCGATCGAGCGAGACAACTCTTCCCTAAATATACCATGCGAACGCCGATCCAGTTAATGAGAAGTTGAACAATCATAGCTTATAATGATCACTGTTAACATCCCCACATTGTGCAGTGAAACGAGCCACGTGTTCTAGAGAAGATAATGAAGACTCCCCCGTAAACAGACTGAAATCTAGGATTTTAAAACCTTTTAGGTATTCGAAATGCTCGACATACTCTGGGTATGGATGAAAAAACTTGGGGAATTTCAGCCCCTTCTTCAAGGCCGAATCAATCATTCGCTGGATTTCTGCGGTATTCACGGCAAGCGTGCCAGGCCCAAAGTCATTTGTTGTGCTGGTTGATCCGCTCTTCTTTTCTGGATCAATTGCTCTAGGCCGAGCAGATCTTGCCTCAGCCCAAAGTCATTTGTTGTTCTGAAAACAAAAGCCCACTCACCTGGAGTCCACGCTACAGCCCCTTAGCACGACTATGGAGATATCCCAAATGATTCAAATGATCACCGCCTAGCACAATTATCAATCACGTGTCAGAATCCGTACTGAGAGAATATGCAATTTACATAAAACAATCCCTACGAATTTGATTCAGAAGATCCGTATCACGAATCTTCAATCAGTTACTTCCAATAATACAAATTATACTTCTAGAATAATACCCCAAAGTTTTGCTACGATCGAACAGTTGGATCTCCGCCAATTGGCAAAACCAAGTGGCAGTAAACGTTTTATTTACAATTCCAATTCAGGAAGATCCGTACGACGGATTCCCAATCCGTAAATTCCTAAATTCCTCAAATATTACGTACTACAACATACTAAAGTTTGGTGACAATCCAACGGTCGGATCGTCGATTCATACTTTGACCTATTACCGAATCGTAACGAATTTAGGTCCTAATGATCAATCTACGTCAATCCATCATCAAAAATAACTTTAAGGCATTGAATAACGCTTAAAAAAATTATTGGCGGCCCTCTGGCCACACGCCGCCGCGGGTGGCGGTTGGCCGCCCCGAAACGCCGGAAAATGCAACTTTCACCAAAAATTCTCAAAATTTGCAGAATTAAAGATCTCAATGAGTAGAACAACTTTTATACCTGTGTCCAAGGTAAATTTGGCCTAGAAGACCTCTAATTTCATCAAAACCCGTATGAACCCTAGAATTGAGTGTGCTCCAATTCAACCTCCAAAGCAATTCCAACGCCTCAACCATTTCTTGGGATTTGTTCTAGGCCTCAATAGGATGCTATGAGTGGTGGTAATTGAAGGAAATCATTTCAAGATTGAAGGATTTTAGAACATGGGTGTCGCGGCACCCACGGGTGCAAAACCCCTCAATTTCCAACCCAATCCTCTCAAATTTGAAGTGAAATTGGTAAAGGAGGAGTAGAATTGATGGTTGGGAGTGATGAATTGGCTCAATTCGTCTGAAAATGGGTGAATTTCACCGGAGAAATCACATGGGTACCGCAGGTAAGGGGATTCGGTTTCCCTCCTTACTTCCCTCTCTAATTGGTCACTTACTTTCTCTCTCATCCCCTTATTCCTCCCTTTCTTTCCCTGATTATCCTTTCCTTTCCATCTGGACCACCCATTTCCATTTCTTTTAATTTGGGCTATACATTTGGCCCTCCAGATTTTTCTGGAGTTTGCCAAATAAATGGGAAAATTACCAATTTTTCCCTCGACTTCAAACGTTAATTACATACTGCCACATACTAAAGTTTGGTGACGATCGAACGGTCGGATCGTCGATTCATATTTTGACCTATTACCGAATCGTAACGAATTTAGGTCCTAACGATCAATTTACGTCAATCCATCATCAAAACTAATATCAAGGCATTGAATAACATCTAAAAACATCATTGGCGGCCCTCGGGCCACGCGCCGCCGCACGCGCCACCGCGGGTGGCGGTTGGCCACCCCCGAGTCGCCGGAAAATTCAACTTTCACTAAAAATTCTCAAAATCTCCAGAATTAAAGATCTCAATGAGTAGAACAACTTTCATACCTGTGAGAAAGTCCAATTTGGCCTCGAAGACCTCCAATTTTGCTACACCCGCCAAGAACCCTAGAAATAGGGTGTTCTCCAATTCGACTTCAATTCAATTCCGATGCTCCAAAAAATGATTGGGCTTTGTTCCTGGGTTATAGGGGAGTATTTTGGCAGGATCAATTTCAGGAAAACGTTTCAAGTTTGGAGGATTTTGAGCACGACCCGTTTTGGCACCACTTTCGGTTTTACCCATTTTCAAGGCCAATTTCTCTCAAATTTGGGGTATAGCTAGTAGAGGGGAGGTTATGGAAGTGATTGCAAGTGAAGGGTGGGTGTGTTTCATCGGAAAAGTGGGTGGAAATCCACCGAAGTTTGCTCCGGTTTGTGTTAGTCGCACAAAAAGGAGGAGGGATCCTTGATCCCGTGTTCTCTCCCCTCTCATTTCTCCTCCTTTCTTCTGTTTCTCATTGGGCACTCTCCCTCCTTTTCTCTCCTTGCTAAACCATCCCAACCGCCCAGCTCAAATTCTTTTAAATCTGGGCCATACATTTGGCCCTCCAACTTTTTAGAATTTTCCAAACAATTTCAGAAAGTATCAATTTTGCCATTGACTACAAACGTTAATAACTTCTTCGTTATAGCTCCAAATTCGAATCCGTTTGCGCCCACGCGTCCGTAGCGATTAGTACTACAAGGATATGCCAAGAAAATGAATTAGGTGTCACTACAAGGCAGTCAACACCAATCGAAGTATGTGCCTCGAAGGGCATTTTTGTAAACTCACTTATTAAAATTATAAAAACCATAATTTTTAGGGACAGGTTGTCACAATCTAGTAACCACCTAATGATGTTTACCTATCAAACCGATATAATTTAGTAACTACCTATTGTATATGAAGAAAAATACTTTATACCAACAAAACAGATGTAATCTAGCTGCAAAACAAAAATAAACTACCTATTGTATAGGAAGAAAAATGCTTTATATCTACAAAACAAATATAATCTACCAACAAAATAAAAATAAAGTACCTATTGTATAGGAAGAAAAATGCTGAACCTCCATGGCTGAACATTAGAATAGAAATATGATATAATATACCTTCATTAAAGGAACAAATACTAAGTTTCAGTTTATTTTTATGATACGCACAAAAATATAATAGAGCAAATATAAATGCATGATACTGGGGGCTGGGATTTTATTGCTATAACTAATCCTACACTTAAGGGATTAGTTAAACCACAAATAATCATATAATTAAGAAATTTTGAATATTTATTACAATTTATAAGTCTTAGGGATAAATATGATACAAATTATAAATAAGCTTAAATTGAATATCAATTATTGGACCTATTTCAATGTAGTGGACTAATTCTAGTAATGGCTCACAAAATTGGATCTATATCAAATTATCCCTTTTTTTTACATCCAACAACAATTTTAGTTTTTTTTTTCTTGGCCTTAGATAGGGGTGGGTGCGGTTTTGAGTGAAACCAAAACCAAAACCGCAAGTTTTTGCGGTTTGGTTCGGTGCAGTTTTGAAGCCAAAACCAAAATGAAACCAAACCGTTTGGTTCGGTTCGGTGCGGTTTTAAATGGTTTCGATTTGGTTTTTAAGAAAAAAATGTACAATTTGCAATTTAACATATTAATAAGCATTTCCCAATAGTAATAGAAAAAAGACATTTGTTATGTAAACAATTAGCACGTTGCATGTAGTTGTGATGTTAAAACATGTTTGTGCAACAAAAGGGTGTCCCTTACGATATTTTTCATAAAACAAGTTGAATAAATTTGAGTTCATTAAACGTGAGCGAAACTTTCATACTAGAATATGTGATATCATGCTTCAAATGAGTGGACTTCATTAGATATTGTTCGACTCTTGATAACAAGATTAGTCCACCCTTATATATATATATGTGTGTGTGTGTGTGTGTGTGTGTGTGTGTGATGGTATAAAATAACAAAGGTTCTTCAAGTTAATGAACGAAAGAAAGTGATGAATGATGATATTCTAGTGTGGTTGAGTCCATACTAAGTGTATGGATTCTAACAAACAACCAATTAAAACATGAAATCTAATATGGACATTTAATTAAATGTTTATTAATATTTGTGGTGCGGTTCGGTTTCGGTGCGGATTTCAAAAGTCAAAACCGAAACCAAACCGTTTTCTATGTTGCGGTTCGGTTTCAAAACCGCAAAACCGAACCATTCGGTGTGGTTCGATTTGGTTCGTGTTTTGGTTTTGGTTTTCGGTTTTAAGTGCCCACCCCTAGCCTTGGACCGGAGAAAATGGGAAGTCTTGAAGTTGAAAAGTATTACAAGTACTAGCTACTTGGAAAGATGCCGAGTTAATCGGTTACTCCCCTATTATCAAATTGATTTTATAGTGAAATTTCAAACACTTTCATTTAAGGCTTCCATTTGGTAACTATTTAAGTGATCATTTCTTTAGAAAATTGAAAACTCGTTTGCTAATTAATTCTAATTTTCAATAGTGAAAACAAAAAGCAATATACTAAAAGTAAAAAGTAGTTATCGAACCAATTTTCAGCTTGTAGTTTTTTTAAACAAAATGAAAATTGAAAACAAAATATGTTGTGCCTTGGCCCATTTGTTAGTTGATGAACCAATATTTACACTATTTATTTCTTCTTTTTTATATTCCTTTTCTTGTCTAGTTTAGTTGGTAAGTATAAGTTTGTGTGATGGTTTTGCCAATTTGTGTTTCTAGGAGCAGCAATATCAAAATCTATGGAGTTTGATCTACCAAATGTGACTGCCTTGTGCTCTGAAAAATCATTGCCCTTTGGCTAAAGCAATGGACAACATGGATAAACAAAGAAAGTGGGACGGAAAGGAAGTTTAAAAAAAAGGAGAGGGGATTGAAAGGTGGAGAGAAAAGAAACGGATAGAAAATTTAGGAAAAGAAGGTGGAGGACTAGGGATAGTGATGTGCAGATGGTATTGAAAGAAAAGCAAGGCAGCAAGTGGGTTAGAAAATTATAGAAAAAGAAAAGGAGAGTGGGGCGGTGATGGGTAATTAGCAGTGGAAGAAAGAAAAAAATAAAAAGAAAATAAAGGGAAGCTGGCGTGCAGGAAGAGATGGAGTTAGCAAATATAAAAAAAAAAAAGGAAAAGCGACAGAGGGCTCTGGGGGACAGCACAGAAAATAGGGAAGAGCAGAAAGAATAAAAGAACGGAGAGAGAGAGACTGACGAAGGAGAAACAGAAAAATGGGGGAATAAGGGGAGAGAGTCACGGTGAGAACAGAAAGGAAGAAGACAGAGGGCAAGGGACTCACGAAATAGAGAGGGAGGATAGGAGAGACTCTGGAAGACTGGGAAGAGAGTTAGAAAAATAGAGGGGGAGCTCTCGGGAGCAGAGAGACAGAGAGGAAGAAAGCAGCGTGAGGCTGCGAGGGAGAAGGCAGAGTCTCTCGCGGAAAAAAAAAAAAAAAGAAAAAACAAAAGGCAGCAGAGGCTGCCTTGCAGAGGCAGACTCGGGACGATTGGAAGAAAGGAAGGGGGGCTTGTCTCGTCAAGTCAGGCTGCACAGAGCATGCAGGTTGCACATCGGAGAGCTTCTTTGTAATAAAGGGTTGTCTCTTTCCTTAGTCTTCATGAATAAATTTTTATGTATTCAAATAATTATGTGTAACTAATTTGTTTTCGCTAGAGTGAGACCATGAGCCACAACATGATTATGTAGATTTCTATTTTAATTGCTTAAGTGTTGTAATATGCTTGCTTTGATATTTTCAATTACCGAATTAAACTATCTATGTGTCGTGATGCTTAATCACCATTAGGATGCTTAGAAAAGTCATTGGATGCATTTTTGAACGAATATCACGTTAAAATTGGTTGTGCTTCTTGTGATTGAGGATTGTAATTTCTCCTAAGGTAAATATCATACTCTTAGGGATTGCATGGTTTAACAAAAGGATTTTCACCAAGATTAATGAATCACTCATGTTTATATTTAGTCCAAATGTCATGGATAAATTGCATGTAGTGGTATGCGTTTTAGCTTGAATATCACAAGTAAAATATACATAAGGAAAATCCAACCTTCAAAGCATGTGTGTTTTCGATTACTTAAGCAATTAGATGAGCTACGTATGAGTGTTGTTGGTAAAGGTTGAACTCTAGCGCTTTGTCAATCTAATTTTCTTCAATCATTTATTATATCTTGAATTTCCTCATTTACTTGTTTTGTTTAAGTTGAATCACTACTTCTCTAAGCCAATCCCATTTTAGATAATTGTTTTAGTCACTTTCTATAGTATTTAATTTTGCCAAATTAGTTAAGTTATTAGAGTTAATTAAGCAAAATATTCCAAAAACTCGTAAATTGTTTATATCAGTCCCTGAGGAGATCGACCTTGCTTGAGCCATTCTATACTACAAACGACTTGTTCTCTTGCAAGAATTTTCTAACGGTTTTATCCTTGTTTTACAAGTGGTAAAATCGCTATCATTAGTGCGGAAACAAGATTCAAATTACAACCTCACCAAATCACACATAGTCGAACAAAATAAAATACAAAAAATAAAGACACTGAGAAGTTTACGAGGTTCGGCAAAAACCTGTCTACATCTCTAGAGAGATATTGCTCTTCAATATGAGAATAACAGTACAAGTACACATGAGTTAAATCAACATAACCCAATCCCAAATCTCTTTTATACCCATTCATAAAAAAATTTCAAGAATCTCACTCTGTCCTAAGAGTTTTTTCACTAGAGACCTTTCACTCTAGCTCTCTTGATTTCTCTCACCCGTGCCCATGGTAGAGCCAAATGCTCTCACCATCTCTTTGGATGCTTCCCTGATGCATGCCTTCTCCCTCGGCAAGCATTTCCTTGCATTCAATAAAGGCCAAGCCATCACATTTCTAACTCCCAAAGTCAAAAAAGCAAACCCACTTTCGCATTTCCTTTGTAGCACTTGTCTGCAACTTTCAATGCAGTCCACAGACATGTGATATTTCCACCGAAGCCAAGCACGCAAAGTCAAGACTTGCTTCCAACTTAGCTTGTGGCAGCTACCGTGTCTTCTCTCGAAACAAGACTTCCATGCCACATAATTTCAAAAGTAATTTAGTTTAATTGGTGGAAACCAAATTGGATTTGGCTTCCAACAACCATTTTAATTATTTTTTCTTGGCCTGGACTGGAGAAAATTGAAGTCTTGAAGTTGAAAATTGTCACCAGTACTAGATTCTGCATGTATAAATTAAAAGTTTAAAACCCACATAATTTCACTCTTCCTCATTAGCTAGTCCTCTTTTATATTAACGTTAAAAAATTCAAAAGTAAAAGCAAATGGCAGGTTTATACGACAAGCAGGCAGAGGTTTACTTGACAGCAAGGCCAACTTATCCCAAGGAATGGTTTTCCATGCTGGCCGCTCTCACACCAAATCACTCTTTAGCTTGGGACGTCGGCACTGGCAATGGCCAAGCTGCTTTCTCTGTTAGTACTCTTAACTTCCGAACATTCCACAATGCACTGCTGTATTAGATGACTAGATTTTGACTCTCAAATACAACGGTGTACTGTAGGAAATAAGAGTACTAAATTTTGTGCTGTGTGTGTTTTAACTTTTGCAGCTTGGAGAGCATTATGAGCAAGTAATAGGAACTGATATAAGTGAGCCCCAACTGAAGCTTGCACTCCAACATCCTCGAGTTCGTTACGTTCACACTCCGATGACCATGTCTGACGACGATTTGGTTGAGTTAATAGGGGGTGAAAACTCAGTTGATTTGGTGACCGTCGCAGTGGCCGTGCACTGGTTCGACCTCCCAAAGTTCTACTCGGTCGTCAAGCGCGTTTTGCGTAAGCCAGGAGGCGTAATTGCAGTTTGGGGCTACAATTATAGCGTAACAGACCCCGAACTTGACGATGTATTGAAGCATTATCGTGAAGCAAGTAAACCGTTTTGGGATCCGAAGACGGAGTACGCGTGGGAAGGGTATAGGACTCTTCCATTTCCATTTGAAAGTGTTGGTTTGGGTTCTGCAGGTCAGCCTGTGCCACTGGAAATGCCAAAGGAGATGTCATTTGAAGGGGTGATGAGTATGATCAGGACCTCCTCTGCATTCAATACAGCTAAAGATCAAGGTGTGGATTTGTTATCACAAGAGGTGATTGAAGAGCTTCAAAGAGCTTGGGGTGCCCCTAACTTGGTCAGAAAAGTTACTTTCAAGGCATTTATGCTTGCCGGAAAAGTGTAGGCTGTAATGTTTTAATCCGACATATATTTCAAACCACTCTAGTATCTACAAAGAATAATTTTAACATTGATGCAAAGGGACGGAAAAAGTCCTAATAAGTTGGACTAATCCACGCCTTGTTATATTGGGGATGAGTCAAATGCATGATATGTTTCATGTCAACATATTGTTTTTTTTGGATAATTCTCACTTTATTATCTTAAAGTATCGTGATTTTCAAACTTTTACACATCAAGTTTTTTTCATTTCAGTGTGAATACCTAATTTGAGAATTGTGAGACACTTTCATACATTCGTTAAGTTTTCCTTGGGAACCTGGTACTCACATGAACAACAATTGGGAGCCCATGCTGATGTCAGTGTTGGTGGCTAGGACGTCCCCAAGGGTACTATTATTCCCACATGTTTTCCAAGTCAACAATCTGGCCATTTCCCGTTCAACAAGTCCTCGTCACAGTTTGGATAAGTCTCAGACTCTTCCCAGATAGATAACTCATGCAGTCCTAGCTTTCCTCAAACTCTATCAAATCATATCTGTAATTTGAATCCCTTGTAATCTGATACTTGAAGATTGTAACGGTTTTATCTTGTAATGAAAGGCCATGATTTTAGATTACTTCCATTTGGAACAGGCAGGTGAGTATGTCCCGGAGCTTAACTTGGTATCAACCTGGTTCCCTCCATGTTGGTTCATCTGTTGCACCATTTCAGTTAGGCTGCGCCGGAAGGAGTGAAATAAGAGAAGATCGACAAGTCGTTCCACACACCTCTTTTTATTTCTCTCACACCTTTTTGGTTTTCAGCTGTCAGATCGGATGAATTGAAGAAGATCAACAGATAAAAATTAACAAGAAATGTGTGAGAAATAAAAAATGGTGTGTGGATAGCACACTCCGTTGAAAAATCCGGGGATGGTCACTTACATGGCAATCCCAATAGAAGGCGTGCCTACTCCGAGGCTCCCTTCACACTTGTACATGCAAGCATGTGGCCGCAAACATTTAACTTTTATTGTCGTTCATACTGTTAGTCTTTTCACTGTTTGGGGAGCAACTTCTTTTCACAACCCTTCCCTTTTGGGACAATAAAGTATTTGTTTGATAGTCATAAGGCACTTCCATTTCCATTTCAAAGTGTTGGTTTCGGATGCGAGGGGAATTCGTTGCCGCTGGACATTCTGAAGTTGTCGTTGGATATGTTTTAGAAGATGTTGAGGTAGAAGGTGTGGATTTGTTAGATGAAAAGGTGGCTAAAGTGTTTTGAGGGTGCTTGGGGTGGTTCTAAACTGGTCTGGTGTATCAGCTTAAGGTTTTTATATGCTTGCTGGAAAAGTTATGTTGCGATGTATTTGTAACAGGTTGAAGCCATATTCCATGACAATTTAACAATCTTGGTAGTTACTCCTAATGGCGGATTCAAGAATTTATTTTTGGATAGGCAACGTTCAAAAGCTTCCCAAATTTAGCCTAAGTTTCAAAAATGCTCTTCTAGTACATTTTTAACGGTTGAGTCTAAAATGCTTTGGGCCTTTGAAAGTCCCTCGTCCAAAGATAACATTATAAGTCAATAAAAAAGAAGCTCATAAGAATATTCGATCATGCATGAGTTCTGTGCTAGTTACAATCTAAACTATGAACATAGAAATTGGTCGTACATAATCTGGAATACATCGGGAGTGTGGATGCAAATTTCCGCCTTCTTCTTCTTGGACGAAAATGTACCTGCAAAACAATTAATACCTAAGGTCAAGGCCAACAGCCTCACGCACTCACGATGAATTTTTTTTGGGGGAGGGGGGGAAGTTAGAATTTGAGAGAGAAAGTGTTTAGGAAATTTTAGGAGAAGAATGAACCTATGTTTTTGGAGAAATGAGGGGGTATATATTGGTGTGTGGCCGACCCTATTAGGAGAATTGGGACCGGCCACATTTGGTTGTTTTGTGGGATTGATTGCATGATATTATGGAAATAATATGTTGCAATTACTTTAGGCAATTAATCAATTAATTAATAATTAATTAAGGTAATTATTCCCAATTTGAAAATAATAATTGAGAGTTACCTTGTGGGTGAAGATTTGATGAGGAGTGATGAGAATGTTTAAAAGAAGGGAGTTTTAACGAAACACTCTCGGCACTATTCACTTTTAACGGAAATGACATTTTTACTCTAAAAAGTCACTTATGGTACTATTCACTTACAACATATTTTTTACCTTTTTATTAAAACTCAAAGTTTTCAAGCCCTTTTCATTAATTTTCTTTTAAAAGAATACCATTTTGATCACCTTTGACCTCGATTGAGCCGTTATTATCTGATGGTTGCGTGTGGGAATCTCGATATGCCTCGAGGGTGATTTTATCATTTTTACCCAAAAGTCCACGTGTCGACTTCATAATTTTCTTGATTATTTTTTGCTCCACAAATGCCCCCACACCTGCTGGGCTGCTCATAAGAAAGGGCAGCAGGTGTAGAGATCTCCAACTTTAATGTAGATTCCCACTTGGACTTGGAATTAGATTTTTCTAGGAAATGGAAATAAATTGCCTCCAAAGCCTATTTAAGCCTACCTTAACACTACTACAAAAGGGCCTTATAATGTCGGTAGCTTGTGTCGGTTTAATATAATATAGTGGCGGATTAGACAGTTCCGACACTAAATAGATATAACGTCGGATTTAGCGTCGCTTTTAAACCGACGCAATGATTTAGCGTCGCTTTTAAACCGACTCAAATATTTAGCGTCGCTTTTAAACCGACGCAACAATTTAGCGTCGCTTTTAAACCGACGCAGATTTTAATTTTTAAATTTTTTTTAAGCCTGCGTCGGTTTTGAGCGACATAATTTTTAATTTTTAAATTATTTTGAAACCTAGTGTCGGTTGTAAGCGACATTTAGATTGTCTTTCTATACTCTACCCGTGTTTTCTTCTTCCTCTTCTGAATTTTTCTTATTGTTTCTTCCAATTCACAAACTTTCCCATGTTTTCTCTTGCACTTCTTGTACTCCCTACTTCGTTTTCTTTATTTGCAACAGTAAGTATTTCTTACTTTTAATATTTTTATTTTCTCTATTTATGTTTAATTTTTAATTACAATTTATTTTTGTAGGAAATTCATTTGAGTTGAAGAATTGATCGACGACGGAATTCTTCCATAATTCAGGTTTTTTTACTACATTCTTTAATTTAAAATTGTTTAATATAGAAGTTTATTTGTTTAAAAGTTCTAGTTTAAGTAGTTAGATAAATCTCTACTATTTTTGTTAAATTAATAAATATTTAGTTGAATTAATTAATTTTGTCACTTGAATTGTTATGAGAAAATGGAAATGAATAATATTTATTAGCATTTATGTGAAATTAACAATATTAAATATAATATAAACTTTTAATATGTAGTAATATAAGAATATATTATGCTAAATTAATTTGTTTTGCATTATAATTGTTATTTTAATTTGTTTTTATTGTTATTTTGATAACTTTGTTAACTTTTGGTTGTTATTACCTAGAATGGATTAGATGAGCATAATTTTGATAACTTTTTGTTGTTATATTAATTTGTTTTTACTATAATAGGTGTTGAAAATTGAAATATTACAATCGTGATAGAGTTCGAGGGTTGAAAGATAGAAATTGAAAATTCTAATAGTTATGCCTACATGATAGGGATTGAAAGATTGTAGGCATTTTAGTGTGAACATAATATTTTGCCCTCTCAAAGTGGTAAAACATGGACAAGAGTTGGTTGACGATACCCCGAAATTTTGAAGCGTATACAGCTGGAATTAATTTGTTTTTGGATCAAGCAATTTCAAATGGTGTTGGTCCTGATAAGTTTAGATGTCCTTGCAAAAGATGTTGTAATTGATATACTTTTGTTAGGAACACTATTGTTGAACATCTTATATTGTATGATATGGATAAAGAGTATAAAAACGTTTGCTGGCGACATCATGGCGAGCAAAACATTGGAGAGCAAAATGTGTCAATTGGAGAAGAAGAAACAGGAGATGAGGTGACTGGCATGCATGATTTTCTTAATGATGTATTTGTCCAACCATTAACAGAAGAAGGTGTTGGGCCGTCTACTGAACCCCCTATTGGGGAAGAGCGTCCAGAAGAGGTGGAGACTTTTTTTAGGTTGCTTGAAGAGGCAGATAAAGATTTGTGGCCAGGTTGTAAGGAGTTTAAGAAATTGGAAGCAGTTGTCAGACTGTATCAGATCAAGTGTTTAGCAGGAATGCCAGACGAAATCTTCACAACTTTGTTGGAGTTAATTAAAAGAATGTTGCCTGAAGGGGATTGTTTGCCTGAATCATGTTATAAGGCAAAAAAACTTATAAATGAGTTGGGTCTAACGTAGGCTTGGCAAACGTGTCGTGTTTGTCGTGTTCGTGTCGTTTTCGTGTAACACCTGTTATCTTAACGGGTCGTGTCGTGTCACACCCGTTATCTTAACGGGTCCTTAACAGGTCGGGTCACTTTACCCAATGGGTAAAGTGACCCGACCCGTTATGACCCGTTAAGAAAAATATTTTTTTTTAAATTTGTACATACCACATATATTATTATATATTACTTCAAACCATTAAAACATTTGTCGTTTAAGTACTATATCTACACTCGAAAATAAGAACTTAATAAAAAAATAATACATACACTACTAATTTATTACAAATATTAAATGTGCAAGGATATGCAAAATGAAAAAGTTTTTGTTTTCAAGGTTCTAAGTCTTTCTCAAAAATTTAAACCTCAATTTACAATATCTTCAATTTACATCGATCATCATGAAATTGTATTGGAACTTTTACTTGATCTATTTCCTTCAAGAGTTATGTTGATGATGTTTTCAGTAAAAAATTTCACGTCAGAACTCTCTTCCGCATAAACTAAGTATAGAAAAACCAAACATTAAAAATCATTCAAATTATGAGAAGTTTAACAAAATAAATAATTATGAAAAGAAATAAAATAATAGTACTATACTATAAGATTTTGTGATATCTAGTGTCCACATCCACTAGTGTAAATATTTTAAATTGAAGATCGAATTCATTCATTGTATTCATATAGGGTCAAGGAGTGTAGCTGTAAAAAATCATCAAAATCGGAGTTAAAATAACCGTTAAACCGTGATTTTTCATTTATAACCGTCGAAAAGTTTTGTCCCGTTACTTGATCTCTGAATGTTTATTTTTTGTGATTTTTTGCTGATGTGATCTCAAAGCATACGGTTGCGATCGTTGAAATTAGTTTTGGAGAATTCGTATCTTATTAAAACGATAGATTCACTAACACTTAGAGTTTATTTATACTTTCATTAAGTATAACATAATATTTTGTGGTATCCACTTGTATAAATATTTTAAATTGAAGATCGAATTCATTCATTGTATTCATATAGGGTCAAGGAGTGTAGCTGTAAAAAAGCATCAAAATCGGAGTTAAAATAACCGTTAAATCGTGATTTTTCGTTTATAACCGTTGAAAAGTTTTGTCCCATTACTTGATCTCTGAATGTTTGTTTTTTGTGATTTTTTGCTAATGTGATCTCGAAGCATATACATACAAGTATGACGGTTGCGATCGTTGAAATTAGTTTTGGAGAATTCGTATCTCATTAAAACGATAGGTTCACTAACACTTAGAGTTTATTTATACTTTCATTAAGTATAACATAAGATTTTGTGGTATCCACTTGTATAAATATTTTAAATTGAAGATCGAATTCATTCATTGTATTCATATAGGGTCAAGGAGTGTAGCTGTAAAAAATCATCAAAATCGGAGTTAAAATAACCGTTAAATCGTGATTTTTCGTTTATAACCGTCGAAAAGCTTTGTCTCGTTACTTGATCTCTGAATGTTTATTTTTTGTGATTTTTTGCTGATGTGATCTCAAAGCATATACATACAAGTTTGACGGTTGCGATCGTTGAAATTAGTTTTGGAGAATTCGTATCTCATTAAAACGATAGATTCACTAACACTTAGAATTTATTTATACTTTCATTAAATATAACATAATATTTTGTGGTATCCACTTGTATAAATATTTTAAATTGAAGATCGAATTCATTCATTGTATTCATATAGGGTTAAGGAGTGTAGCTGTAAAAAGTCATCAAAATCAGAGTTAAAATAACCGTTAAATCGTGATTTTTAGTTTATAATCGTCGAAAAACTTTGTCCCGTTACTTGATCTCTGAATGTTTGTTTTTTGCGATTTTTTGCTGAAGTGATCTCAAAGCATATACAAACAAGTTTAACGGTTGGGATCATGCCAATGCGGACGACGAGCTAACAGATGATGACATGGAATAATCATAGTAGTTATTTTATGTATTAATTAGAGGATGTTTTAATTTGTGTGTGATGATATCTTATAAAAAAAAATTATATTTCTGTTTTTTATTAAGTATTATATAAGTTAAATTTGGGTTTAATTTTTTAACTTTGGGTTTTTTTTTATTTTTTATATAAATTTGGGTTTAATTTTTATATAAGTTAAAATATTATATAACATAATAAAACAGCTAATTTTATAACATTGGTTTTTTTTTTCCACGTTTACTGTCGGTTTTAGCCGACGGCATAGGTCATATGCGTCGGTTTAGTTTAAATATAGTTGGGCGGGAAATTTCCCTCTTTTTTGAACGGGAAGATATTTTTAATACCAGCGTCGAAAATGGCGTCGGTTTAAACCGACGCAATTTGACCCTATTCCGACGCAATGTAACCCATTGTCAGTTGGCGCGTCAGTCAAAAAGTCGCAAATATTCAATCGAGGTCTGTCAGACATAGCGTCGGATTAAACCGACGCTACGTGACCCTATTCCGACGCTACTGACACTTCTGTCAGTGGGCGTATCAGTCGAAGAGTCGCAGGTGTTGAATCGAGGCATCAGAGATATAGCGTCGGTTTAATCCGACGCAATCACTTGCTAATCCGACGCAGTGCTGCTCTCAATCCGATGCAAGGGACATTAATCCGACGGAAAGGACATTAATCCGACGCAATGTATTCCCATTTCACTTCTCTCCCATTTCCTTCTTATTCCCTCTTTTCTCCCATTTCAACCGTATACTCTCTTTTCTGTCTTCTGTGCTCCCTCATTTCTGTCTCTTTGCTCCCTCTTTTTCGCTCTCTCCTCCTCCTTCCACTAACTTGAGATATGGATAATCTTGATGACGACCAACCTCATGTTCAAGAGGAGGAGCTCCAAGACAGTAATTTTTGATATATTATTAAATTCTGTTTTTGTTTTGTATTTTTTATTTATTATCCTTAAAATGAAAAATTACAATTCTTTCCTCATTTTAATTGTTTTTTTTGGTTGTTGTTATTTTTATTAGGAACAACTCAAAGGACGCGAGGACCCTCAGTTCCCAAGTGGACGAAACAACTCTGTTCTTTTGATGCTTTTGGAAAATGTGTTAGTGAGAACTCTGGTGCTTTTGCGAGATATGTGGCAGGGGAGGTTAGGGACCACAATATTCTCCCGATGACGAGTGGTTGGCGAAGGATTGATAACGAAACAAAGGAACTTTTCTGGAACAGAATAAAGGTATAAATATTTGTATTTCTATATGAAAACAGAACATGCAAATGATTGAAATAATAATTGATTAGCTTGGTTTTTTTTTGGGATGTAGGGAAATATTGTTTTTGAAGATGAAGATATAGTAAAAATGCCCGTGATCCGTTACATGACGCTTAAGTGTGCGGAGCATGCCCACAAGGAATATAGAAATAAGTTAAAAAAAAAGTATTACACTAAACGAGCAGAGGAGGAGCGAATCCGCCCTCCACCTAATGTGGATCCCGAACAGTGGAGTCATATGGTGGATCACTGGAATAGTAAAAGAACAATGGTAATTGTCATGATTTTTTACATTACCGCTTTAAAATTGTCCTAACATTTTTTTTTGTTCAGGAAATTGCCAAGCAAAAGAAAATTAATAGGCAAATGAAAACGATGAACCATACTAGAAAGGATAAGAGTTGGGTCGATGAATCATCGGAGCGCACTGGGGTAATTGATTTTTTCGTTCTAGTGTTTAGTTGTTATTAACTTTTATTGTCTATAGCTTATTTAACGGTTTAACAATTGTTTATTTTTATGAATGTTTTGGCTGATAATCATATAGGTATTTTTATGAATGTTTCTAACATTAAAAACGTTTTTTTTTTTAATTTTTTTTTTTAACGTCGGTTTAATGCGACACTAGGTTATTATTTTATAGGTCTTTTATTATATAACGTCGGTTTAATCCGACACTCTTTTTAATATTTTATAGTTATTAATTATATAACGTCGGTTTTCCTCCGACACTTCGTTTAATATTTTATAGTTATTTTATTATATAACGTCGGTTTTTTTCCGACACTACATTTAACATTTTATAGTTATTTTATTAGATAACGTCGGTTTGATTCGACACTACGTTTGATATTATATATTTATTTTATTAGTTTGCGTCGGTTTAATGCGACACTAGGTTGAATATTATAATGTTTATTTAATTACTTTACGTCGCTTTAAACCGACGTTAGTCTCAGTGTCGCTTTGTTCCGACGCTAGTTAGTGGCGGATTAGGGGTACAAACCGACACTGAAGCCCTTTAGTGACGCTAGCAAATGTGTCGCTATTCCAATCCGACATTACATTGTTTAACGTCGGATTTTTGCCAATTTTCCGACAGAAAGTCGTTTTATTGTCGGTTTGAGATCCGCCGGTGATAGCCTGTATTGTAGTAGTGTAAGTAGAAGATGAAATCAACTTCGGAGGGCAATTATTTATCCCTACAAGAAAGAGAGTAAGCTAAAGGATATTTGTTCCCTCATCCCCTAGCTCTCTTCTTTGCTTGCTCGTGCAAAGAATTGTCTTCCGTTGATTTTTTTTTGTTTTTTTCTGCGCCGCACTAATGTAAGAAAAACTTAATTTTCTTTATCTTCTTCTTGGGTGGTGCTACCACGGGGCAACCGTCAGGGTGGTATGGCACGTCGACTGGCAAGGGTCAAGAGTTAGCCTACCACGTCGGTTAGCAGAAGTTAGGACTCGGCTTGGCACAGGCCGAGTAAGTGGTGCGGCAGGGGCCACAGCTTATGCTGCTCGGCTTAACTGAAGCCAAAGGCTAGCTCAGCAGGGGCCGAGGAAGTGGTATGGCATGGGCTATGATTTGGGTTGCCACGTCTAGGTTGCTTGCCAAGAACGAGGAAACGGTTTGAGTTTGATTTCTCAGTTGCCGTAAATAGAGTAATCAAGGATGAAGCTGCCAAGATCGGAGTTGCTGAAGATGAAGTGTTGAACGAGCGAACTGTTGAGTGCGAAGTGGTTGTTGCCCCCTGACCCTTTGCTGCTTAAATGGTCTTCAATTATCTGATCTTTTGAGCTATATGGCCTTCTCGCACTAAAGAGCTTACCCAGATGGGTGTCAGGGAATTAGTTTACCATCTTGCATTGGTGAGCAATTACTTTACCTTATTGCACTATAGAGCAATTAGTTTAACCTCTCGCACATGAGAGCAGACTCATATGGGTGTCGAGGAATTAGTTTACCCTCTCGCACTGGAAAGCAATTAGTTTATCCTCTCGCACTGGAAAACAGACTCAGATAGAGGTTTGAGCAGTTGTTGTAAACAGCAGTTAAGCCAGGCTTATGAATAACTTTTTGAATCTTCATTGAGAATAAAGAAATGAATCAACTGTGTTGGAAGGTAGAAACTGCATGACAAACTGGATAATCCTCGGCTTACGAAACCTTATTCATCGAGCTGCTTGAGACTTTGAACTTATTTGGAAAAGCTCTAACGGGGTTTATGGGGTGATGTAGACTTCCCTTACTTGTGTAGGTCGTTTCGTTGACCTGTCAAGATACTCGTCGCACTGACCCTCGTTTGTCAGCTTTTCAAGGTACTGCTTCCACTTCAAGCAACTGTTGGTAGTGTGGCCACGTCCTTGATAGAATGCGCAATACTTTGTATGATCCAGCCTTATAAGATCATCTTTCATAGACGGCGGCAGTTCGAACCAAGGTTCGTTTTCAAGCTTGCGGAGAATTTGGTTGATTAGAACTATGAACTTGGTGAATGTTTCGGGCGCTAAGTCTTCTCTAGTTAGAGAACGTTCCATGCACTTCATTTCTGACTCGTTTTTGTTAGACTGTTTGGCATCGTCCCATAATGTGTGTTTTTTCACCAAAGCATACAAAGCTATTAGGGTCAGTTTTTCTTCCAATATCAGTTTTCTGAATAAAGGGTGTTCGGTAGGTAGGCAATTTTTGAATGTTGTCGTTGCTATGTCCTTGTTGTAGCCAACAATCTTGGTATTCTCCACTTTGAACTTCTTGACCTAGTCGTGAATTGTCTCCCAATGGTCTTTTACAATGCTGAAAAGATGGTCGGATGTCTTTTTGATTGAGCGGTTAGATGAATACTCCTTAGTGAAAACAAAGGAAAGTTCGTTGAAAATCTGGATCGACTGCGGCAGTAGGGTGTGAAACCAGTCTTGCGCCTTGACTTGTAGAGTTGGGTCAAAAATTTTGCACATAAGCTTGTTGTTGTTCTTGTAAAGGATCATAGTACTGTGGTAATGCTTAAGATGTTGATTCGGATCTTTGACTCTCTTATACGGAGTCAAGTGAGGCATAATGAACCCACAAGGTGGATCTGTCCGCTCTCGATCTCATCCGTGAATGATGACATACTTATGTTGGTCATGTCTCATTAAAGCGCATCGTTAGTAGCCTCATTACGTTGGAAATTACGTCATTGTTCAGTTATGAGCCTCTCAACTTCTTCTTGAATTTGCATCTGCTAGGATAGTGGAACTTTCGGCTGCCCCCATTCGTGACTTGTTGGTTTAGGCCGCTCTTCCCTATGCTCGACTTGTCTATGTCGCGGCTGTGGCGCATGTGGCACGTTTCTGGCAGGCAAGCGAGCTCCTTGCAGACTGCTGGTTGAACTTAAGTCGGATTGAGTGACCGCTTCTCTCATTCTGCTATGCTGCTTACTCTGATGTAAGGCGGAGAATGCTCTATGCGAGCCTAGTTGTGAATGAACATTTAGCCTGGAAGGTTTTTTGTGTTGATAATCAGAGTGATGCCTCAACTGTGAACGTATGCTCATCCGTGGGCTTGATCTGGAATACACGCTCATCCGCATGCTAAGACGAGAGTATACTCTATCCCCAAGCGGGATTGCCAGAACGCTAGGATCGTGGCTAGTTGAGGGGTTGCTTGCTTGGACACTGCTAGAGAGGTTTGTCATTTGCCATTGTCTTGCTTCGAAACACCTAGTCTAGGGCATGCTGCATCTCAGTACGCTGCAAAAGCTAATTCACCAAGGTCGTTTGTTGCGCGAGGGCGCTTGTCAACTCTATGACTTGTCGGGACAAGTGTTGTTCGCTATGAGAAATGGAAGAGCTTGGACAGTATATGTCTCATTGAGTAGTGGAAGTGTAATGGACTCCGAACGTGAAATTTGAGTTGGGAAATGTCAAATCTAAGGAGAAATGGGGTGAAAATGCCTACAGTTCAATTGTTAGTCCAGAAATCAGAATCCGGGACAGTTGAACCAGTCTTGGACCAAATTGGACTGCTTGGAAGGCCACAAGAGTGGGCTGGATTTTGAATTAAACTGCTGGAGTGGGTTGGATTGCTGGTGTGGGCTGGGCCACATATGATGCGCATGGGTGCTCGGCATGCCTCCTCCTCGGCGCGATTTGGGCCAATCGTTGTGCATCACGAGCTTGGGCCAGGTTTTGCAAAATGGCGCAGACATGTGCTTGGCGTTGCTCCGTGGCATAGGCATGGGCATGCCAGGCTTCAACTGCTGGCGTCTTGTCCTGGGCTTGCTTTTGTGTCTGGACTGTTGAAGTGGCAGTAAGTTAGGCTGCCTTCAAGGGTTGCACATTTTGGGCCATGGCCCGCTCAATCTGGGCTGGCTACCTTGTGGCACGAGCTTGGGCCTGTTGCTGCAAGGTGGCTTGCTCACCGTGGATGGCCACAGTGGTTGCTGCCATGGTGGCCACCGTGGTGACTGCTGCGGTGGTGCCACTCCACTTGTCGTCGTGTTGAGCCTTGTGGATCGTCGTGGTCCCAATTCTTGAACATTGGAATTTCCATTCATCGTGATTTCCGAATCTCTTGTCATTGCACTCTTCTTTTATGTTGATGCAAAGAATTTTTATAAAAAAAATTCTAAGAATGAGAACGTACAAAAAATCTACAAATGAACAAGAAAACGAAAAACCTTGAATGCGAGAGTCTTCTTCGAGCGTGTGAATCAAACTCTTAATGAAAGCACCAATTTGTATATACAAATTTCCGCATTCTTTTTCTTGGATGAAAATGTACTTGCAAAACAATTAACACCTAAGGTCAAGGCCAAGAGCCTCACGTGCCTACCATGAATGAGGGGCTTTGGGCGAAGAACCTCTGATGCCAAAGTTAGAATTTGAGAGAGAAAGTGTTTAGGGAATTTTAGGAGAAGAATGGACCTAGGTTTTTTGAGAAATGAAGGGGCATATAGAGGGGTGTGGCCAGCCCTATCAAGAGAATTGGGACCAGCCACATTTGGATGTTTTGTGGGGTTGGTTACAAGATATTATGGAAATAATATATTGCAATTACTTTAGGCAATTAATCAATTAATTAGATAATTAATTAATTTAGGTAATTATTCCCAATTTGAAAAGAATAATTGAGAGTTATCTTGTGGGTGAAGATTTGGTGAGGAGTGATAACAATGTTTAAAAGAATACTATTTTGATCACCTTTGACCTCGATTGAGCCGTTATTGTCTGCTGCTTGCGCATGAGAATCCTGGTGTGCCTTGAGGATAATTTTTTCCTTTTAAACCCAAAAGTCCCTGTGTTACCTCCATAATTTTCTTGATTATTTTTTGCTCCATAGGAAGAATGCTGCAAAAGAGACACTAGGATAAGTAACTATAATGTCAAACTTCAACATGTATTTGATTTCCTGTAGTCCTTATTGTTAAGAGTATGAATTTCACATCATGGAAAGAAAGAATGTTGCATGTGCTTGTAAGTAATTAGATTATTCCTCATATTGTCAGTTGGTTTTATGGTGGAACCTCAACTTCCGGTATGGTATCAGAGCAAGTTATCCCGTATGTGAAACACAATGGCTACATACACATACTCCAAGTGACATGATTTGTATTGCTCATGTGTAAAGATTGAAAATTCGTCAAAATGTGAAGAGATGTGTTGAGATGTATAAATTTCACGTCAAAGAAAGAAGGAACCTTTTATGTGCTTGTTGGTAACTAATTTTAATTTTTTTGTTTTTAGTTTAATTAATCTTAATTAGTCTAAACCAAATTGGACTTGGGTTTCCAACAACAATTTTTAATTCATTTTTCTTGACCTTGGACCGAAGTAGTCTTGAAGTTGAAAAGTATTTGTAGACAGTGAAATTTCGATAAATAAAATGTTGACCGATGGTCAAAATGTTAACGCTCATGTATTACATAAATTGTACACATAGTGTGTGATTCGACGAAAATTCGAAAAGAGTCCGAAAAGCTGTCAAACAGGACACGTGTCAACACCTGGCAGAGACGGCTTATTTCATCAGTGATATTATATTCAAAATTAGGCCTTGGAAAATTCTATAAATAGAAGCCAATTTCATTCATTTCAATTCACCAATTCACAAATACATTTCTCTACTCCCAAATTGGAAGAGAATTCTCTGGAAGTTCGTTCTTCGTTCTTCGTTCTTCGTTCTTCGTTCATCGTTCATCGTTCTTCAAGATCAAGCTCCAACGACCCTTGAAGAAACGTTCATCCACCTTTGAGATCAAGCCCAACGGCCCTTGAAGGAACTTCGCCAAAACCTTTGAAGAATCAACAAGCACCTTGGTCACGTGCCGATTCTTAATCCAAGATCAAGCCCCGACGGCCCCCTGGATCAACACAACTATTCTTCAAGATCAAAAGCCCCTTGAAGATCCATTCATCATTCATCCGTTCATCCACCTTCAAGATCAAGCCCCGACGGCCCTTGAAGCAACATTCATCCACCTTCCAAGATCAAGCCCCGACGGCCCTTGGATCCATACATCCATTCTTCAAGAATCAAGCCCAAAAGCCCCTTGAGGTTCATCCATCGTTCATCGTTCATCGTTCTTCGTTCGTCATTCACCCATCTTCCAGAATCAAGCCCCGACGGCCTCTGGATCAACAAATCATCCATTCTTCAAGAATCAAGCCCAAAAGCCTCTTGAAGTTCATCCATCGTTCATCGTTCATCATTCATCCATCTTCATCAAGATCAAGCCCCGACGGCCCTTGAAGCAACATTCATCCACTCTCCAAGATCAAGCCCCGACGGCCCTTGGAATCCATACATCCATTCTTCAAGAATCAAGCTCAAAGCCCCTTGAAGCTCATCCATCGTTCATCGTTCTACATTCATCATCAAACCTCTGAAGATCATCACTGTTCATCCCAAGAATCAAAACGCCAAACAGCCCCTTCGGATCAACACATCATCAACAAATCCGCATCACTGTTCATCCAAGGATCAAGCCCAGCGGCCCTTTGGATCAACAGCCCATCAACAAATCCATATCTTACGAAGATAGAATCAGAGGAACAAATAGAGATTGTAACCCAAATTCATTAATACAAATATATTTTGTACACGTGTTCTTGTTCCTTCAGGAAATTTTCGTGTTTACAAATTTGGCACGCTCGGTGGGACAATCTCTACCTCTCATCTCTTTCTCCGCTCAAGAAATCCAAAGCACACTTCAAGCACAATGGCTTCAGGCAAGGAACAAGTCATCGGCGCCACCTCCATCGAAGAACAGCTGATTCAGATGAAGGAGATGTTTGCAATGATGACGAAAACCCTTGAAGAAAAAGATTTGAAGATTGCTATGCTCGTGAGCAAATTAGGGGCAAGGCAGGATGAAGGATCCGGCTCTGGCCCTAAGAAAGGTGGTGACGAAGAAGAAGAGCCTTCGGTTGAGAAGTTTGAAGAAAAGCCAGAACCAGACCAAGCAACGCCGCTCATGGGATCTCTCTCAATCAAGCAGTTGCAAGAGATGATCGCCAACACAGTCAAGGCACAGTACCAAGGGAGCTCAAATACCTCCGAGTTGTACTCCAAGCCTTACTCTAAAAAGATTGATGCCCTGAAGATGCCAAGGGGATATCAACCACCCAAATTCATGCAGTTCGATGGAAGGGGGAACCCGAAACAGCATATCGCCCACTTCGTTGAAACTTGCAACAATGCGGGCACTGAAGGGGACTACCTTGCCAAACAGTTCGTGCGCTCACTGAAAAGTAACGACTTCGATTGGTACACCGATCTTGAGCCCGAATCCATTGACAGCTGGGAACAGTTGGAGCGAGAATTCCTCAACCGCTTCTACAGCACCCGCCGCACAGTCAGCATGTTGGAGCTGACAAGCACAAAGCAGTGGAAGGATGAGCCAGTTGTTGACTACATCAACCGATGGCGCACCCTTAGCCTCGACTGCAAAGATAGACTCTTAGAGCGCTCTTCGATCGAGATGTGCATCCAAGGCATGCAATGGGGATTGCACTACATTCTTCAAGGCATCAAACCGCGGACCTTCGAAGAGCTAGCAACCCGTGCCCATGACATGGAGTTAAGCATCGCCAACCATGGAAGAAGGGAGCCAACCACCAACTTCAAAGAGAAAATGTTTGCTCAGAAGGTGGACGAGACTGGGAAGAAGCCCGCTAAGGAAGCTTTTACCATTAACACCGCCCCCGTCAAAATCTCATCTGCGCCCGTCAAAATCCCGTCCAAGTATAAAACAAGGGAGATAAAGAAAGGAGAGCCTTCTAGCACCTAAGACAGGTACAAAAAAAACCTTGAGGGAACTAGAGCAGAAGATATATCATTTTCCGGACTCCGACGTGGCCGCAATGCTGGATGACCTATTGGAGAAGAAGGTGATCGATTTACCCGAATGTCGATGGCCAGAAGAAATAAATCGCACCGACAACCCAAGGTACTGTAAGTACCACCGCTTCGTCAGTCATCCGACGGGAAAATGCTTCGTGCTAAAAGATCTCATCGTAAGGCTGGCTCAGCAAGGAACCATTGAGCTGGATCTCGACGATGTGGTAAAGACAAATTATACCACATCACTTCCGGCACATTTGATTTGAAGTCTTCAACGCCACCGCTGGGGGCATACTCCGAATCAAGCAAAGCTGAAGGATGGATTCATGTTGCTCCAAAGAAATGGCGCATGAAGCCTACTCCTCCACCACAAGTCCACCAAACGGAAAGGGGGCAAAGCAGCTTTTGCCAATCTCCAAAGCAACGGGAAATTGTTGAAGATGATGGAAATTCAACACAAAGATCGCCCATCCCCATCACAATCCGCGATTTCCTCCCGGAAGATTTCTTCAAACACCCGGTCAAAGCTCCTTGCTACAAAGATTGTGAGGAACGCTTCTCCAAAATGGCTTGACAAATCCGTATGCTGCTCCTTGTCTGCATGAGCTAAAACTGCAAGACACCATGCTCCTTGTCTGCATGAGCTAAAACTGCAAGACACCACGCTCCTGGCTTGCACGAGCATAAAAGGCAACACCAAAGCTCCTGATCCGCACGAGCATAAAAGGCGACATCAAGGCTCCTGGTTTGCACGAGCATAAAAGGTGACACACAAGGCTCCTTACCCACATGAGTTAAAACTGCAAGAGGCGCCAAAAGAAAATACAAAAAAAAAATATGTATGTATTTGAACTACGTTTTGACTTGATCCCTTTCGTTGGAAGGGTACGTAGGCATCTCAAATATTCAAATGTTTGAGTTCAGTCACATCAAAGAAAAAAATAATAATATTTTTATTTTAAAAAAAAATTGATGAATACATATGTTTATGTATTTAAAAAAAAAAAAGAAATACATATATTATTATGTATTTACAAAAAAAAAAAAGAGAAAAAGAAATATATGTATGGGTTAGCAAGCCCAAAATAGTGGTTTGAGATGTTCTTTGATGGTGAAGGCCCAACAACTTATGCTTTTCATTAAAGCTTGTTCTCTGTCCTCCTATCCGTAAATATGGACCCATAAGCTTACAGATCTAGGCCCAGATCTCCATCACCATGCTCCAGCTACAAATCCAATCCAAGGCGAGCCCAAATCTCTCATGGCGTCCCCAATTGGGCAAGGAGATAAAGGATTCGACTGATTCCCAGCACAACCAAACCTCCATCGAATTCGAATCTCAGATGCTCTTAGAGCTCCGGACCTCAAGGCTTTCCCCTCTCTTAGTACAGCAACACTTTCTTCTACTTATCTAGTCTGAAAAGAAAGATCGACGGCGGAGAGTGAGAGAGCAGAGTCCCAATTCCCAAGAGCCAGAGGGGGTAGGAAAATGGGTGCAGAAGCCTTAACCGCCACCGGCAACTCCACTGCGCGAGAGACTCCTCTGGTATTGGGACTACAGGCTTCCGCCCTCGTTGACCATGTTGCCCGCGTCGACTGGTCCCTGCTTGATCAACTCTCCGGCGAGCGTGGTGGCTCCATTCCTTGAAAACCATGGCCGGCGGCAGTATGGCCAATACAATCAGAGGGCTGAGTGCCGGTTTCGGAGTCTCCTGTGGGATAATTGGTGCCTGTGGAGATGATGAGCAAGGCCAGTTATTTGTCGGTAACATGAGCTCTTATGCTGTGAACCTCTCTAGATTGAGGATGAAGAAGGGACCCACAGCTCAGTGTGTTTGCTTGGTGGATGCGTTGGGCAACCGGACAATGCGTCCTTGTCTCTCAAGTGCTGTGAAACTTCAGTCTCAAGCCGATGACTGGACCAGAGCGGACTTTAAGGGCTCTAAGTGGTTGTTGTCGAGGTATGGTATCATCAATTTGGAAGTGATTCAAGCAGCTATATCAATCGCAGAAACAAGAGGGGCAACTTCAAAAAAAAAAAAACAAAAAAAAAAAAAACATTTTGGGTTCTCTTGACGACTCGGATCTCAATCCTGCGCCTCAAAACTAAGTCTCAATCCCACTCCAAATGCGGCGGCGGCGGCAGTAGTGTCAGGATGGTCAACCATTTCCAATACGCCATGTTTTGCCTCCTGGTTCTGATGTGTTTCGGCGACAAAATTAAACAAAGAACAAATCAAAGAAATCGAACTCATTCAGCGCCAACAACTTTTGAGTTTCGGGTAGTTCAATATCCTAAATTTCAAAACCGAAATTGACGAAGATTCTATAAAAAATAAAAAAAATTGGAGGCGAAATCTGGTGCAAAGGTAGTGAAGAGGACAATCATATGGTGGAAGGTCCCATTTGAGGTTTTAAAGTATTGTGTTTTCAGGGTAAGCCCTGTTTGGTCCTTGTCCATCGCTACAGCTGTAATGAGGTTTAGTATTCTTGGTGCAGAGATTGCGCAAGATGAAGAGGAAGAGCCAGAGTTCGCAGCTCAAGGTTACTCTGGATGATAAGATGGTGTCTCAGTTCGTGAGTCGTGCTGCACGTCTCAATGAAGCATTTTCAGTAGTGGGGCGGGTGCCTATAGTGCGACCTTCGCTGCCAGCAGCTGGAGTAAATCCGTGGCCTATAATAGGTTTGAGATAAAATGATTCTTGTTGTGAAGTATATAGAAATACTAAGTTGTTGTGCCTTGGTTTGTATCAAAAAGGAATTTGTGACTGGCATGTGGTCGGCGCCGGAAAAGATGATCTGGTGATGTCGAGTGATGAGCCGATACCGAGAGTTGTCTTCAACACTGCGCCAAGCTTCAAGGAGGCCAAAAAGGCCACTACGAAATTGAAAGATGCCTTCCGTGGACCGCCTTCCTCCACAGCACTGCAGCAAGTCCTCGGCGTCTTCATGCCCACTAAACACTCCACCGCGTTAGCGTCGAGCATGGCGGATCTCCTTCATTCAAGGACAAAGGCATGGTCTTGCAGCTCCTCATCTTCCTCCTCCTTGCTCCGCGCATGGACTCCCTTCTCTCCACCGTGAGCACCCTCTCTGCCCATCACCTAGCTGCATCGTCTCCGCTCGGCCTCCACCATCTTCACCGCAGCTGCAGCTTCTCTGCAAGCTCTTCCCCATCGTGGACCTTCATCGTCACAGCAACTGCAAGTAGCCATGAAGAACTTCAACGACCGCCGTCAAACGACTAGCCGGTCATGAAGCTCAACGCTTCGCTCCGCCTCAAGCTCATCCGTCGTCTTCGTTCTCCACCTGCAAATTTTTTACTCATCACTGAAGGTTTATATAAAAAAAATATATATAATAAAAAAGTGGATGGTGGAGCAAAAGTGGTACCTCAGCATCATGAAAGAAGAAATATAAAAATGGAGGGGTGGAGCAAATTGTGCTGGCACCATGTGGAAAGCAAAGAGATAATAAAAAAATAAAAAAATTGAAAAGAAAGGAAGCATCACCACCGAAAGCAGAAATTTCTTCAAATGATCATGATTGGTGGGATTGTGACAATGTCGTGTGTGTACATATATATATATATATATATATATATATATATATATAAAATAAAAAAAATAAAAAATAAAAAAAAAGAGCATTGGGAGAAATAAAAATTCATTTTTATTTATTTCTCTCGAAAATTACACAAATTGGCACTCTACATGCCACAACAAAAAAAAAAGTCAAATCAAAATTACAAGCAGGAAAGATTCAAGGATGATCAGGTGGTGCCTCAGAAGTCGACGGAGCTCCGGGAAGACGAAGAGCCAGAGTTGGAATCTCCGGAGCCGGAACACTTGGTGCAACTCCAGATGACGAAGGTAACATAAACCTCGGGAGTAACGCCATAAATCTTTCATGATCACTCTGAATCCGAACGTCCGACTCCTGCAGCTGGTCCAGCTTCCTCTTCATGCTTGTCGAATAACTAGTTGCAAGCATGTGCAACTCCTTGTTCTTGTGCCTGAGTCCTCTGACCTCTTGCCGAAGACTAGCCACCTCCGCCATCAGTGACTCCACCTGACGAGAGCGTGCAAGAAAGCGTTGGCCCATGTTTGAAACTGAGCCTGCACTTTGGACGCTGAGAGCCAGAGATTCCTGAACAGCTAGCTCGTCCGACCGCCTGGATAGCATCCTATTGTCTCTAGGAGTAAGAAGATTCCTAGCAATTACCGTAGCGGTTATTTCATTCCTCATCATTGTGTCCCCGACTGTAAGAGGACCATTAGGGGATATGAAGGAAGGACGCCAAATGTTGTCTGGAGAAGACAAGTCATCATCTTCTCCGACATTCAAGTTAAGGCGACGGTCGGAAGGGCAAGACATTTTTACAGGGCCTTGAGGAAGAAAATAGATCGGAAAGATTAAAATTGCAGAAATGTAAGAAGAAAGCGGAATGAGTAAAAGTGCAGAAGTGCAAGAAGGGAGTTCAAGTGTGAGGTGGAGTAGAATTTGCGCCTCTATAAAAAGAAGCAAATCAAAGAGGCGCTCCTCAGAGATCGAAGCGGCGCTCCTCTCGCAAAATCAAAGAGTGACGTTCCTTTCTCAAAATTCGGAATTGCTCAGACATCACGAGGCGCTCAGCTTTTCCAGTTGTCGTCACTCGTCACATGCAGCTTGGAGCTTTGCGAAAACCACGAGCCGAACCCGGATTTGAAACCTCGGTTTTCAAAAGATCATCATTCCAGACGTGTCGTCACTCGTCGCATGCACCGTCAGCTTTCCGGAAATTACGGGCAGTTTGTCAGAAAGCGCGTAACTGGTACTGTTCATCCATCCACCGGCTGCCGACAAATAGTGAAGGAATAGTTCCGGTTGTGAAAAAATAAAAAAAAAAAAAAATTTCTATAAGTCCAACCTTCGCCTTCCACAGCCAAAGCGCACCCTCTTTTCATCTCTTCATCTCCGAGAATGCTTTCTCAAAGAAACCTTTCGAGTCACTCAGTGTTCTTCATCCCTTGGAACACCCCAGAAAACAAATCATCCAAAGCAAAAATATTTCATATCAAAAAGGTTAAAAGCAAAAATATCTCATATCATGCTTTCTCCTCACCTTCATCTGAGGAACGTGGAGAAAGTGAGATCCTGATTGCTTACCTAGTCTTGCTCTCGAGTACTCATCTCAGACCCCTCCCAGCCCACTTCAAAAATAAACCTGTGTAGAGGTGCTTCTTCAAAAGCAAAAGTACCTCACAGACGAAGCAGGAGGAATCTGAGGTGCATCCTGATGAAGGCGGAGTCAGGGATGATCCAAGAGTGCAAGAAGATGCACATCTGCATGGAGACCGGAGTACTTGAAGCATGTGGAGACAACGTGCTAATTCGTCCTCAACTAAGCTGAGGATCGCCTGCAAGTAAAAAGGCTCCCAAATCTGATTCAAGATCAAGTGTCCAACACCCTTGAATCAACCTTCAAGATCAAGCCGCAACGGCCCTTGGAGAAATCAAGACCCGATTCAAGATCAAGTGTCCAACACCCTTGAATCAACCTTCAAGATCAAGCCACCAACGGCCCTTGGAGAAAATCAAGACCCGATTCAAGATCAAGTGTCCAAAACCCTTGAATCAACCTTCAAGATCAAGCCTCAACGGCCCTTGGAGAAATCAAAAGCCCGATTCAAGATCAGGTGTTCATCACCCTTGAATCAAAACCAGTTCAAGATGAAAGCTGTGGAAAAATCACAAAACCCGATTCAAGATCAAGTGTCCGTCACCCTTGAATCAACCTTCAAGACCAAGCCGCGACGGCCCTTGAAGAAATCACAAGTCTGATTCAAGATCAGGTGTCCGTCACCCTTGAATCAAAACCAGTTCAAGATAAAGTCTGTGGAAAGTCAACAAGCACAACAAATACACGTGCCGATTCACCCCAGTAAAGTTGAAAATAGTCTCAGCCCAATTCAAGATCAAGCCTCAACGGCACTTGAAGGAGATCCCAGCCCAATCCAAGATCAAGCCTCGACGGCCCTTGGATCGACGTCTACAGTAAGGAAACTTCAAAACGCACCCTCTACACGTGACGAGCACATGTATGCAGCGCGCCTTGAAGTGGGGGCATTTGTAGACAGTGAAATTTCGATAAATAAAATGTTGACCGATGGTCAAAATGTTAACGCTCATGTATTACATAAATTGTACACATAGTGTGTGATTCGACGAAAATTCGAAAAGAGTCCGAAAAGTTGTCAAACAGGACACGTGTCAACACCTGGCAGAGACGGCTTATTTCATCAGTGATATTATATTCAAAATTAGGCCTTGGAAAATTCTATAAATAGAAGCCAATTTCATTCATTTCAATTCACCAATTCACAAATACATTTCTCTACTCCCAAATTGGAAGAGAATTCTCTGGAAGTTCGTTCTTCGTTCTTCGTTCTTCGTTCATCGTTCATCGTTCTTCAAGATCAAGCTCCAACGGCCCTTGAAGAAACGTTCATCCACCTTTGAGATCAAGCCCAACGGCCCTTGAAGGAACTTCGCCAAAACCTTTGAAGAATCAACAAGCACCTTGGTCACGTGCCGATTCTTAATCCAAGATCAAGCCCCGACGGCCCCCTGGATCAACACAACTATTCTTCAAGATCAAAAGCCCCTTGAAGATCCATTCATCATTCATCCGTTCATCCACCTTCAAGATCAAGCCCCGACGGCCCTTGAAGCAACATTCATCCACCTTCCAAGATCAAGCCCCGACGGCCCTTGGATCCATACATCCATTCTTCAAGAATCAAGCCCAAAAGCCCCTTGAGGTTCATCCATCGTTCATCGTTCATCGTTCTTCGTTCGTCATTCACCCATCTTCCAGAATCAAGCCCCGACGGCCTCTGGATCAAAAAATCATCCATTCTTCAAGAATCAAGCCCAAAAGCCTCTTGAAGTTCATCCATCGTTCATCGTTCATCGTTCATCATTCATCCATCTTCATCAAGATCAAGCCCCGACGGCCCTTGAAGCAACATTCATCCACTCTCCAAGATCAAGCCCCGACGGCCCTTGGAATCCATACATCCATTCTTCAAGAATCAAGCTCAAAGCCCCTTGAAGCTCATCCATCGTTCATCGTTCTACATTCATCATCAAACCTCTGAAGATCATCACTGTTCATCCCAAGAATCAAAACGCCAAACAGCCCCTTCGGATCAACACATCATCAACAAATCCGCATCACTGTTCATCCAAGGATCAAGCCCAGCGGCCCTTTGGATCAACAGCCCATCAACAAATCCATATCTTACGAAGATAGAATCAGAGGAACAAATAGAGATTGTAACCCAAATTCATTAATACAAATATATTTTGTACACGTGTTCTTGTTCCTTCAGGAAATTTTCGTGTTTACAGTATTACCAGTACTAGTTACTAGGAAAGATTCTCAGTTAATTAAGTTACTTTTTCATATTGTTAATTGGCTTTAGAATAGAACTTTAACTTAATTCACTTACCGAATAACCATTATAGTTTTATTTCTGTCAAAAATTCAAAACTCGTTTGATAACTAATTTAATTTTCAATACTAAAAAAATTAATAGTAGTTATCAAACGAATTTTCTATTTTAAATTTTATTAAACAAAATAAAATTTTAAAACAAAACGTTTTTATCAAATGTGCCTTAATTAATACTAGTATATGTGTGTGTGAAATTTTTTACTTTGGTTGTTTTTTTTTTTTTTTTTGTCAAATAATAGATTTTGTTAAATTAGATGTTAGTCACTGACAAAATTCAAACTCACGCCGTCATGCAAGAGTTTAACTTCTTTCCACCCATGTGGTAAAGAGTTAGCTAATGTGGGAGAGAGGAAGAGGGAGAGAGGAAGAGAGTGAGAGAGAATATGGAAGTGAGGAAAGAGGGAGAAAGAGAGAGGTTGTTTTATATATTTTTTTTAAATTAAAGATGATAAAATTACATATAGGTGAAGTTAAAAAAAATAGTAAAATTTGTTTTGTGAAATTATGTTATTGTTTTTTTTTTTTGTTGTGATAAGAGACAAAGATGTTTTTTCACCATCTTTTGATTAATAAAGAATTTTTTTTAAGGAAAACTAATGAAAAGGGCTTCAAAACTTTGCATCTTAACAAAAAACCAGGTAATAAGTTTATTTAATGGTTAGGACAAAGCCCAACTTCAAACCAGCCCAATAACATTAGCCCAGTGAATGAGCTTCCAGTTTTGCCCCCAACGGCACACCCTTTCTCGTTTAAACCTCTCTTCGTTTTTCTCTGATCTCTCCACCTAATCCGTATTTCTCGATCTCCATTTCTCAATCGCTCTGCCTGATCTCGACCTCTCCTTTGTATAGAAAAAATTCCTCCACTTTTGTAATCGGATTCATCTCTCTACCTCTCTCCCGATCTCTCCACCTAATCTCTTTGTTCATTTTCAATTCCATTTGCATTCCACCATTTTTTCCTGAATCACCATATTAGGAGTCTTTGAGGATGAAGGAATTTGGGCTACTGGATTCCAGACATCCGTAGCATCAGCATTTGCAGCAGTGGTGGGATGCTAGGCACAGGCACTTCAAGCCAAATGGCAACCCACTCTCAAGATTTTGCCAAGTCTTAGTTGCTGCGATGAAGAAATGCAGAGCGCAGATACTACAAGGTGGAGAGGACTTGTACGACGAGGTCACGATAGTAACAAATAGGTATATGATTCTGCAGTGTTATTTTCGGAAACCAAACTATAGAGGATTACATGCTGTCGTAGCAAAATTTACTTTTAGACCTTTAACATCCACAAGTATGAATGAATACTTGAAGAATGCAGCGCAAATCTTTTAACCATCTACAGAAAAAGATTATTTGAAAAATATGCATGATGTTGATTGCTGGAGCACTAATGGCAAAACAAGTCATCTTTCTTTAAAATTGAAGAATATATGACGGTGAGTTTCTTCTAAATTAAACCGTTTTATGTTTAAATCACGTTGTTGATGACTTTGTTATTGATTATTTTTGTGGATTGTTTTAATTTTTCAATTTTGGCTGAGTGTATTCTCACGGTAACAAAAGAATTCATCCCTATGAGAATGCAGGCTAGTATTTTTATCATATCTAGAAGTGGCATACTGAGCAGATTTTTAGAGAACTTTATGGGTTTTGAAGGTCACATATATTGGAAGAAGAAAATGGGTTAAGGTTTTGGTCAAAACGAGAAAGACCAAGAACAGAAAGAGAGACTCTGTTTTCATTTGGGAGTTTTGGGTGTTGGATGTCGGCATTGGTGTACCATGTGGAGTTTATTTATCAAATAATGGTTAATGCCATAAAAAAAAGTTAAAAACTTTAGTCATGTAGATGATTTATATATTATGTTAGTGATCCAAGATTCATAAATAGTGTCTCTTTTCTTGGTTCAGTTTTTTTGTTCCATTTTAGAAATAGTGCCTTCTCCGGCTTCGCTGCATCCTCTGAGCAACAACCACATTCATGATAGTGATGGTGGTGGTGGTGATACCCATGCATATGCACATGGCGTTCTTCATGAGATACCCAGTCGTTCCTTCCTTCTTTTCCACTTTATGTTCATGAGATACCCAAATCAAACCCAACCCTTGCTACAAAGCTGCAGAGCTTTGTAATTGTAGAGCAGAAGAAGCAGAAATTCTCTGAGATTAAAATTGGACTGGATGATGTCGAAGCTTTGGTAATATACTATACAACATACAAATTTCACTTGTTTTTGCTTTTTCTGGAAAGCTTCATGGTTTATACTTTCCTTGTTTATTTATGTGAATGAGTGATGAGATTTCTTTTGGGGGCTTACTAAAGTGTTTGAAACAGAAACCGTTGACTACTTGAACTACCTCTGCTACTATGGCTATGACACATCGAAAATTAAAACCATCTCAAGAACTGATCACAAGGAATTTTCTTGCCCCAAGGACTCCAATGCTGATTACGTATCCAACATCAACTACCCTTCAACAGAAATTTCCAACTTTAATGGAAAATAGAGCAAGAACATAACCAGGAAGGTTACAAATGTTGCAGAAGATGGCGAAATCGTTTTCAGTGCTACTGGTAATTGTATCGTTTGTTTGTATTATCACTTTAAGTATCTTTACATAAAGTTGACGACTTGAGTACCACTGCCATTGCTGAGTGATACTGGTAATTGTATCTTTTGTTTGTATTATCACTCAAGTACACACTTGTGTATATCATTGAGCCATTTAGGCAATTCATTAGGTTTAAGAGAGAAATCGATCTCTTGGAGGGCAAATTATGATTTATGAAAACCCATTTTATACATTTCTATAGAACATGTTTTAGTCTGAACTTGATTCAGGTAGTAGGTTGATGAAGAGTCATCAACCATTCTTGTGGGTGAAATGTTGATTGGGTTGAAGACCTTGTACACAGTCCCATATTAGTAGGGAACAGAATATCGATAAACATTGAAAGTTAATCGATTTTTTTTAATGTCAAGTTCTTTGTCTCTCTTCATATTTCATCTTGAATATGCAGACTCCCTTGTATCTTCCTCTTTTTTTATGAAATAGTGATAGTACTAGTGTTCAATTTAAGAAATAATGATAATATACGTATTCAATTCTAGAAATTGTGGGTGTTCTTTTTAAAAAATAGTAAGTGTTCAGTTTAAGAAATAGTCAGTTCAGTTTAAGAAATAGTCGGTTCAGTTTACGAAATAGTCAAAGTTTAGTTTACGAAATAGTTAGTATTCAGTTTAAGAAATAGTGATAGTACCAGTGTTCAGTTTAAGAAATAATGATAATACTCGTGTTTAGTTATAGAAATAGTCAGTGTTTAGTTTAAGAAATAATCAGTGTTTAATTTAAGAAATAGTGATAGTACTAGTGTTCATTTTAAGAAATAGTTATAGTACCTGTGTTTAGTTCTAGAAATGATCAGTGTTCAGTTATAAATAGTGATAGTACCAGTATTTAATTTAAGAAATAATGATAATACACGTGTTCAATTCTAGAAATAGTTGGTGTTCTGTTTAAAAAATAGTTAGTATTTAGTTTAAGAAATAGTCAATTCAGTTTAAGAAATAGTCGGTTCAGTTTACAAAATAGTCAATGTTCAGTTTACGAAATAGTCAATGTTCTATTTACGAAATAGTCAGTATTCAGTTTACGAAATAGTCAATGTTCTATTTACGGAATGCCTACTGGTAACGAGGGGGTCGCTGCTATCTCAGGACCCTCTGCAATTGGCGCAGCCCCCACTGGACCTTCCTTCAGAGCGCTCACCGAAGTTTTGGCCGGAGAGGCAATGGTGGGCAAATGGGACGCCGGAGATTGAACTGGAGAAGACACGCTCTTAGACGGGCTCTTCAATGGAGAAACCGATGTGGGAGGAGACACCAGAGAGACTGTGGGTGGGGTCGACGCCGAAGAGATGATGGGTAGGGTCAATGCCGGAGAAATGGTGGGTGGGGTCGAAGCCGGAGATCTTGGCGGAGAGGTTTTGGGAGAAGGCGAATGAGGCGACTGAGCCGTCTCACCCACTCTCAAGGATCATCATGTATTACTCTTCACTCATCTCCTCACTATCTTCTGTCTCCATCCATCGATCATAAGCACGCATATGTATGTATATGTATATGTATAGAATACGCGAATGATAATTTAGATTAATCAGCTCATGTTTTGAGAATTATTTTGAATTGCGATCCGAAAGGCCCCGAATTTTTGGTTAATTTATTTTAGGAGGTGACTCTAGGGTTTTGTTTGTTGTTGGATCTCATTGAACACCTTGATTTTCTGGCGATTATGTAGACGATTGTTAAGAAAAAATAGCTATTTATATGTAAATTTCATTTGTAAGACAGGGCTTTACATAGCATTACTGAATACATTTTTCTTTATGTATATTTTCTTAAACAGAGCATTTATAGCAGTGTCTGATCTCAGGAGTCGTGTAAAGTAACTCCGCATTGGAAAAATATGGTGTTGGTTCATGTGGTCCTCGTCGGTTTTATTGAACAATTGGTATTCTTCGACTAATATTCTATTTCGTACATTTAATTGATTTTTTTTATTTCATTTCATTTTATTTTATTTTGCATCAAATGTCTACCCTGACTGTCTTCAGAGAGACCTCTGTTTCTTAAACGATACCTCGTGATTATGGCTTCTTGAGATGTATGTGACCGTACCGACGCATCTTTCTTAACAGATGCATATAACATATATACAGAATCTATAGTGCATGACGGGTATTTGAAAATCTGCATTAGCTTTCTATTGTTTAAAAGGACAAAACGGAATTGGATAACCACTCATGTCACACTGGTATTGGCCTCTAATTTAAAAGATTATACAAGGTTTGTATTGGCCTCTAATTTCATAAACTGAACACCAGTATTATCACTATTTCGTAAACTAAACACTGACTATTTATCAAACGAACACTAGTACTATCACTGCTTTGTAAACTAAACACTGACTATTTATCAAACGAACAATAGTACTATCCCTGTTTCGTAAACTAAACACTGACTATTTCTTAAACGGAGCACTAGTACTATCACTGTTTCGTAAATTAAACACTGATTATTTCTTAAATGGAACACTAATACTATCACTATTTCTTAAACTAAACACTGACTATTTATCAAACGAACAATAGTACATCACTGTTTCGTAAACTAAACATTGACTATTTCTTAAACGGAACACTAGTACTATCACTGTCTCGTAAACTAAACATTGACTATGTATCAAACGGACACTAGTACTACTATCAATGTTTCGTAAACTAAACACTGACTATTTATTAAACGGAACATTAGTACTATCACTGTTTCGTAAACTAAACACTGATTATTTATTAAACGGAACACTAGTACATCACTGTTTCGTAAACTAAACACTGGTTATTTCTCAAATGGAACACTAGTACTATCACTGTTTCGTAAACTAAATATTGACTATTTCTTAAATGGAACACTAATATTATCACTATTTCGTAAACATTGACTATTTATCAAACAACCAATAGTACTATCACTGTTTCGTAAACTACACTCTGACTATTTATCAAACAAACAATAGTACTATCACTGTTTCATAAACTAAACACTGACTATTTATCGAAACACTAGTACTATCACTGTTTCGTAAACTAAGCACTGACTATTTCTTAAACGGAACACTAATACTATCACTGTTTCGTAAACTAAACATTGACTATTTATCAAACGGACACTAGTACTATCAATGTTTCGTAAACTAAACACTAACTATTTATTAAACAGAACATTAGTACTATCACTGTTTCGTAAACTAAACACTGATTATTTCTCAAACAGAACACTAGTACTATCACTGTTTCGTAAACTAAACACGGACTATTTCTTAAATGGAACACTAATACTATCACTATTTCATAAACTAAACATTGACTATTTATCAAACGAACACTAGTACTATCATCAACTACCCTTCAACAGAAAATTAGTACTATCACTGTCTCGTAAACTAAACACTGATTATTTCTCAAATGGAACACTAGTACTATCACTGTTTCGTAAACTAAACACTGATTATTTCTCAAACGGAACACTAGTACTATCACTGTTTCGTAAACTAAACACGGACTATTTCTTAAATGAAACACTAATACTATCACTATTTCGTAAACTAAACACTGACTATTTATCAAACGAACACTAGTACTATCACTGTTTCGTAAACTAAACACTGACTATTTCTTAAACGGAACACTAATACTATCACTATTTCATAAACTAAACATTGACTATTTATCAAACGAACACTAGTACTATCACTATTTCGTAAACTAAATACTGACTATTTATCAAACGAACATTAGTACTATCACTGTTTCGTAAACTAAACACTGATTATTTCTCAAACGGAACACTAGTACTATCACTGTTTCGTAAACTAAACACGGACTATTTCTTAAATGGAACACTAATACTATCACTATTTCATAAACTAAACATTGACTATTTATCAAACGAACACTAATACTATCGAAAATTAAAACCATCTCAAGAACTGATCACAAGGAATTTTCTTGCCCCAAGGACTCCAATGCTGATTACATATCCAACATCAACTACCCTTCAACAGAAATTTCCAACTTTAATGGAAAATAGAGCAAGAACATAACCAGGAAGGTTACAAATGTTGCAAAAGATGGCGAAATCGTTTTCAGTGCTACTGGTAATTGTATCGTTTGTTTGTATTATCACTTTAAGTATCTTTACATAAAGTTGACGACTTGAGTACCACTGCTATTGTTGAGTGATACTGGTAATTGTATCTTTTGTTTGTATTATCACTCCAGTACACACTTGTGTATATCATTGAGCCATTTAGGCAATTCATTAGGTTTAAGAGAGAAATCGATCTCTTGGAGGGCGAATTATGATTTATGAAAACCCATTTTATACATTTCTGTAGAACATGTTTTAGTCTGACCTTGATTCAGGTAGCAGGTTGATGAAGAGTCATCAACCATTCTTGTGGGTGAAATTTTGATTGGGTTGAAGACCTTGTACACAGTCCTATATTAATAGGGAACAGAATATCGATAAACATTGAAAGTTAATCGATTTTTTTTAATGTCAAGTTCTTTGTCTCTCTTCATATTTCATCTTGAATATGCAGACTCCCTTGTATCTTCCTCTTTTTTATGAAATAGTGATAGTACCAGTGTTCAATTTAAGAAATAATGATAATATACGTATTCAATTCTAGAAATTGTGGGTGTTCTTTTTAAAAAATAGTAAGTGTTCAGTTTAAGAAATAGTCAGTTCAGTTTAAGAAATAGTCGGTTTAGTTTACGAAATAGTCAAAGTTTAGTTTACGAAATAGTCAGTACTCAGTTTAAGAAATAGTGATAGTACCAGTGTTCAGTTTAAGAAATAATGATAATACTCGTGTTTAGTTATAGAAATAGTCAGTGTTTAGTTTAAGAAATAATCAGTGTTTAATTTAAGAAATAGTGATAGTACTAGTATTCATTTTAAGAAATAGTTATAGTACCTGTGTTCAGTTCTAGAAATGATTCAGTGTTCAGTTATAAATGGTGATAGTACCAGTATTCAATTTAAGAAATAATGATAATACACGTGTTCAATTCTAAAAATAGTTGGTGTTCTGTTTAAAAAATAGTCAGTATTTAGTTTAAGAAATAGTCAATTCAGTTTAAGAAATAGTCGGTTCAGTTTACAAAATAGTCAATGTTCAATTTACGAAATAGTCAATGTTCTATTTACGAAATAGTTAGTATTCAGTTTAAGAAAACGTGATAGTACCAATGTTCAGTTTAAGAAATAATGATAATACTCGTGTTCAGTTTAAGAAATAATCAGTGTTCAGTTTAAGAAATAGTGATAGTACTAATGTTCAGTTTAAGAAATAGTTATAGTACCAGTGTTCAGTTTTAGAAATGGTCAATGTTCGGTTATAACTAGTGATAATACTAATGTTCAATTTAAGAAATAATGATAATACACGTGTTCAATTATAGAAATAGTGGGTGTTCTGTTTAAAAAATAGTCAGTGTTCAGTTTAAGAAATAGTCACTTCAGTTTAAGAAATAGTTGGTTCAATTTACGAAATAATCAATGTTCAGTTTACGAAATAGTCAGTATTCAGTTTAAGAATAGTGATAGTACCAGTGTTCAGTTTAAGAAATAATGATAATACTCGTGTTCAATTATAGAAATAGTCAGTGTTCAATTTAAGAAATAATCAGTATTAATTTAAGAAATAGTGATAGTACTCGTGTTCAGTTTAAGAAATAGTCAGTTTAGTTTAAGAATTAGTCAGTTCAGTTTACGAAATAGTCAATGTTCAGTTTACGAAATAGTGATAGTATTAGTGTTCAGTTTAAGAAATAATGATAATACTCGTGTGCAGAAGGATACGAGGGTGTAAAAATCGTTTCCCAAGTTTAATCATTTCACATAAACCCACTCCTACTGTCAACACAAAAACCCCAAACACAGGACATGTATATCTAATACAACCATAGCACCAGTAATACATAAAATTCATAAGGATCAACCACGTTTAGTCAAAACTATCCAAAACTTAGCAGGCTTGAAAACATTTTATTACATACGGAACAAATAGGCAATTCGTCAATATTCATTCCAGCAGAAAATAAGCAAATCAACCAAAAGCAAACAAACAAATCACTAAGAAACAGTATGCGATGCAAGCTGAATTTTGAATGAGATCCTATTTCTGTTGCCCGCAGCATAACATATATAAGTTTCATTATAAATGTGGAACTTTATGAACCAAAGTAAGCCACGAACATGATACGAGCAGAAAATGACACACTCAATAGACTCAATGGAACTGAGTAAAAACAATCACATAAAAGACAGGAAGATCGTACAAAAACCAAGTTATCCCATTGATGTTTAAGAAAAGATGCCACGAAGAACACTGATACTCTATGCAGAGCGATTCTCACAAAAGTTATGTACACTATTATTATTCATGATTACTTCCAAAGGAAAAGTTTTTCAAGACTGCCAAAGTGCCATCACCATTTTAGCTTTTAATGTGTCCTATCAGTCTTCTGCAAAAGAGAAACGACCGTTTTATGTGGAATTGAAATGATGAATGAAATCCAGTCATACTATAGGAAGAATGTCTTAGAAGTAATAACTGATTAAAATTAGAATAAAAACCAGTCAAAACTCATCACTAGCACAAGTATCTGGTTGAAGTAATATATATGAATTATAAGATATCCTTCAGTTGGAATGGGGAAGTAGAAACTTCAATTACATTACACAGACTTTTAACATTAGGTGATACACAATCAATCCAATAGATACGCTATCATCTTCACAAATTGTAAAGGGAGTCAAGGATAAGAAAACATAACAGACTCGTTCCAAGACTTCATCACTGCAGATTCAATGCAAGAATTGAAACAAAAGCTTCTCTGAAAACAAGAACTGGAGAACAAGACATCGTCAAGGCAGATTTTAAATGCTCCATATTCATGAAAAATTTAAAGAAGATGCATGAGTAAAAAAAGTTTTATATGAGCTCAATCAGCTCATACATAACAGTTTTATCTCATATACAGACATATACTAGAGAAACCTCATTATAGCGTGGCTCATACATAAAAGTAATAGTAAATGATATTACATGCATACATTTACTCAATACCGTGTCCTTTCCTCCAGTAATTTCTGAGTACATTATATTATAACGCTAACTCGAGTGATCAAACATCGCGAAGCTATGCCTCACTTTCTGCAATTGAACACTTTCCAAATGTCATTTTTATATGTGTGTGTTTGTTCTTGCTTACTAAAATGCACAGTTCACTACGACATACAGCAACAACAGTTTTCAACTATCTCGTAATTACGCAGACACCGCAAGAAATCACAGATCTCTGTAAATTTTTGCCAGTCTCATTCGGGACAGTGCAAAATCCACACACAGACACAGAAACACACATATTAATCTGTACCTTATCAGCGTTTTCTTTCGCTTTCTCAGCCTTTTCCTTCTCAGCCTTCTGCTTCTCCAATATCTACCTCTCCTTTCTCTTCACAAATTAAAAAAAAAACAGAACAAGTTGATTCGATTACAGAAATTCAATAAATTCAAAATATAATTTTTGATCGGACAAAACATAATAATAACATAAACACAGATTCAAATCTGATTGAAAAATTAGTATTATAAAACAAAGTTAAAAAAAATTAAAAATTAAAAGAGAGGAGAGAGAGCTTGGGGTTGCGTACCTGGATGTAGACATTCTCGGCGGCGCGCTCCTCCTCGCTGAGGATTTTGCCTTTGCAGCGAATGGCTCCCCGAGACGACTCCATGGAGTGAGTGATCAACGCTCGAGTTGGCATTTGAAAGGACCCTTGTGTTTTGCGAAACAGAACATCGAAATGGAAGTTATGGTTTGAATTAGTGGTTTTGCATTTATGGCAGCTGGTCAGAACGTAGGGTAGGATTGTAGATATGTTGGAAGTTTTTAACGGGCTAAGTTTTGTTCCGTTAGGGGCAATTATGGAAAGTTAAATTTGAGCGTGTTGGGCTTTGTAATCCAGCCCGTGTATAATTTGTGGTCTTTGTCCTTATGATTAAATTTGAGGAGCTTTTGATTAAACAATATCTTAGGTTGGTTTTTGGTTAAAATAATCTTGATCCAAGCCCTTTTCATTAAAGCTCCCTTTTTTTTAATGTAGTTTTAGATTAATTAGAAGCCGAATTGGACTTGGCTTTCCAACAACAATTTTAATTCATTTTTTCTTGGCGGCCAGAGAAAATTGCAAGTCTTGAAGTTGAAAAGTAATACCAGTACTAGCTAGTAGCTATCAAGAAAGATTCACGCTAAATTTCTGCATGAATAAACTAAAAGTTTAAAACCCACATAGTTTCACTCTTCCTCAGTGGGCTAGTCCTCTTTTATTTAAGGCTAATACGTTGTATAGACAGGATACAGAAATACGACACAATACAGATATATAAATTTTGAAAAACGAAAACACGATACGGCATGAATATGTTGTTAAAAATATACAAAAAAAATTAAATATACCTTAAATATTATAAAATAAACATTCAAATTTATTACTCAAATTCAAATTTATATTATTAGACCCAAAGTCATCCGAGAAAATAAAATTGATGTGCTCAATAATTACAAATAGAAACTAAATAATATTAAACCATCACAGGGTGGTTCGATGATCGGAAACGAATTTTAGGCATGTGTTTTACACGATATGTCATGAATTCAATTTATAGTGCTCGTAAATCACACGAGGGTGGCTAGAGAATATGAAAATGTCTTTATGAGTCTTTCCTGTAGACAGTGAAATTTCAGTAAATAAATGTTGACCAGTAAACACGAAAATTTCTTGAAGGAACAAGAACACGTGTACAAAATATATTTGTTATTTGATGAATTTTGGGGTTACAATCTCTATTTGTTCCTCTGATTCTATCTCTGTAAGATATGGGTTCTGTTGATGGGCTGTTGATCCAAAGGGCCGTTGGGCTTGATCCTTTGATGAACAGCGATGTGGATTTTGTTTGTGTTGATCCGAAGGGGATGTTTGGCGCTTTGATTCTTGGGATGAACAGTGATGATCTTCAGATGTTTGATGATGAACGATGAACGATGGATGAGCTTCAATGGGCTTTGAGCTTGATTCTTGAAGGATGAATGTATTAATTCCAAGGGCCGTCGGGGCTTGATCTTGGAGGGTGGATGAATGTTGCTTCAAGGGCCGTCGGGGCTTGATCTTTGAAGAAGATGGATGAACGACGAACGATGGATGGGCTTCAAAGGGGCTTTGAGCTTGATTCTTGAAGGATGAATGTATTGATTCCAAGGGCCGTCGGGGCTTGATCTCGGAGGGTGGATGAATGTTGCTTCAAGGGCCGTCGGGGCTTGATCTTTGAAGAAGATGGATGAACGACGAACGATGAACGAAGAACGATGAACAATGAACGAGCTTCAAGGGGCTTTTGGGCTTGGTTCTTGAAGAACGGATGAACGGATGAACGATGGATGGTGGATGGATCTTCAAGGGCTTCTGGACTTGATCTTGAAGAAGAATTGTGCTAATCCAAGGGGCCGTTGGGGCTTGATCTTAGGATGGATGAGCGTTTCTTCAAGGGCCGTTGGGGCTTGATCTTGAAGAACGATGAACGATGAACGAAGAACGAAGAACGAAGAACGAACTTCAGAGAATTCTCTTCCAATTTGGGAGTAGAGAAATGTATTTGTGAATTGGTGAATTGAAATGAATGAAATTGGCTTCTATTTATAGAATTTTCCAAGGCCTAATTTTGAATATAATATCCCAGATGAAATAAGCCGTCTCTGCCAGGTGTTGACACGTGTCATGTTTGACAGCTTTTCTAACTCTTTTCGAATTTTCGTCGAATCACACAATATGTGTACAATTTATGTAATACACGAGTGTTAAAATTTTGACCTTTGGTCAACATTTATTTACTGAAATTTCACTGTCTACAAATGCCCCCACTTCAAGGCGTGTCGTATACATGTGTTTGTCATATGTAGGAGATGCGTCTTGAAGTTCCCTTACTGTAGACGTCAATCCAAGGGCCGTCGAGGCTTGATCTTGGATTGGGCTGGGATCTCCTTCAACTTTACTGGGGTGAATCGGCACGTGTAGTTTTGTTGTGCTTGTTGACTTTCCACAGCTTTTATCTTGAACTGGTTTTGATTCAAGGGTGATGATTACCTGATCTTGAATCAGACTTGTGATTTCTTCAAGGGCCGTCGAGGCTTGGTCTTGAAGGTTGATTCAAGGGTGACGGGCACTTGATCTTGAATCGGGTTTGTGATTTTTTTTTTTCACAGCTTTCATCTGGATGCAACTCAGACTCCTCCTGCTTTCTTCTGCTAGATTTTCTAATCTTGAATCGGACTTGTGTTTTCTTCAAGGGGCCGTCGCGGCTTGATCTTGAAGGTTGATTCAGCACGTTGTCTCCACATGCTTCAAGTAGTCCGGTCTCTGCGCAGGTGTGGCATCTTCTTGAACTCTTGGATCATCTCAGACTCTGCCTTCATCTGGATGCAACTCAGACTCCTCCTGCTTCGTCTGTGAGGTACTTTTGCTTTTGAAGAAGCACCTCTACACAGGTTTATTTTTGAAGTGGGTTGGGAGGGGTCTGAGATGAGTACTCGAGAGCAAGACTAGGTAAGCAATCAGGATCTCACTTTCTCCATGTTCTTCAGATGAAGGTGAGGAGAAAGCGTAATATGAGATACTTTTGCTTTTAACCTTTTTAATATGAAATACTTTTGCTCTGGAAGGTTTGTTTTCTGGGGTGATCCAAGGGATGAAGAACACTGAGTGACTCGAAAGGTTTCTTTGGAAAGACATTATCAGAGATGAAGAGAGGTTGAGAGGTTTAGAGGTGGAGAGGGTGTGAAGGTGTGCCTTTGATGTGGAAGGCGAAGGTTGGATTTATAGAAAAAAAATTTTTTTACAACCGGAACTATTCCTTCACTATTTGTCGGCAGCCGGTGGATGGATGAACAGTGCCCGTTACGCGCTTTCTGACAACGCGTCCGTAATTTCCGCGAAGCCGACTGCGCATGCGACGAGTGGCGACAAACTGGCATGATGATCTTTTGAAAACCGGGGTTCAAATCCGGGTGCGGCTCGTGGTTTTCGCAACACTCCAAGCGGCATGTGACGCAGGTGATGACAAACCGGAAAAGCTGATGCCACGTGATTTCTGAGTCAAGCCCAGCTTTTGATAGAGGAACGGCTCTTTTGAGACAGGGCTCCGGCCTTCGAGAAAAAGAGCGTCGCTCTTTGATTTGCGAGAGGAGCGCTTCTTCGATCTCTGAGGAGTGCTTCTTCATTTTCTTCTTTTTATAGAGGCGCAAATTTTTGTTTCACCTCACACTTTGAACTCCCTCCTGTAATCACTCCCTTCCTGCACTTCTGCATTCTTACTCCTTCAATCTTAATTTTTTTCGATCTCTTCTTTCTCAACATTTTCTGAAAATGTCTTGCCCTTCTGACCGTCGCCTTAACTTGAACGTTGGAGAAGATGATGACTTGTCTTCTCCAGACAACATTTGGCGTCCGTCCTTCATATCCCCCAATGGTCCACTTACAGTCGGGGACACAATGATGAGGAACGAAATAACCGCAACGGTGGTTGCAAGAAATCTGCTCACTCCAAGGGACAACAGAATGCTATCCAGGCGGTCGGACGAGTTGGCTGTTCAGGAATCTCTGGCCCTCAGCGTCCAAAGTGCAGGCTCAGTTTCAAACATGGGCCAGCGCCTTCTTGCCCGGTCTCGTCAGGTGGAGTCGCTGATGGCTGAGGTGGCTAGTCTCCGGCAAGAAGTCAGAAGTCTCAGACACGAGAACAAGGAGTTGCACATGCTTGCAACTAGTTACTCGACCAGCATGAAGAGGAAGTTGGACCAGCTGCAGGAGTCGGACGGTCGGATCCAAAGTGACCATGAAAGGTTCATGGCGTTACTCCCGAGGTTTATGTTGCCTTCGTCCTCTGGAGCTGGACCAAGCGTTCCGGCTCCGGAGATTCCAACTTTGGCTCTTCGTCTTCCCGGAGCTCCGTCGACTTCTGATGCACCACCTGATCGTCCTTGAAGAGTCTTTTCCTTGTTTGCATATTTCTTGTAATCTTTTTTTTTTTTTTTTTTTTTTTTTTTTTTTTTTTTTTTTTTTTTTTTTTTTTTTTTTGCTTTATTAGATGCTGTCTTCCACTTTTCCGAATAATGGTGGAGTGTTGGATGCCTTTGGTTTGCCATTAATTTTAGAAAAGCCAACGGCTTTCCGAGTAATTTTGAGTAGAGGATAACCATTCCTAAAGTCATAATCTTTTACTTTCCCAGATCCGTGAATTTGGACCTCCACTCTCTTTTCTGGTCCACTTTTCCTTTTCTTTTAGTCAAAAGTGTGTTGTCCAAATTAACGTGCACCTCCCCATTTTGGCTGTGTACAGCAATGATAGGAAATAAGGGCCCCTTGATATCATAATTGATACCACCACATATTCCACCCACACTCCCATGATGAAAAATAATTCTTGGGCACTGCTCCCATTGAAAAAGAATTCTTGTGAATCATAATTGATGCTACCTTCACTATATATTTTTCCTTTCTTTATCTTTTTTTCTTTCATTGTTTTCTTCTATTCTCTTTGCTTCTAGGAGTTCCTTGCCTACTCGAATCCTCTCCTTTTCTTTCTCTCTTTCCATTCTCTTCTCTTCTTCTTCTTTCTTCTTGCGAGCTTTCTCCCTAAGCTTTTGTTGCTTGGCTTTCAATCGTTCTGGCGTGAGAGAAGGTTTTGGAGCTTTAATTTTGCTGTTGATTGATACCAAAGGCATTTCATCTATGTCTGGATTAGTCTCATTTTCAACTACCCAATTGACAGCAGCCTCCAAGCTTCGTATTACCAGAATAGTGAAGTGCACGGGTTGCCCGCGCTGCTGAAAAGCCCATTCCTTCAAGTTCCTCAAGCAGCTTTTGTCAACTTCTGGAACGACCATTTCTTCTGCCGCATGGCTACTGGCACCAACAGCCTCATCGGACCCTGAAGGAGCCTTTGGAACCTCTAAACTTATCGGCTTAGCTGCATCCGCAGTCTTATCAACAAACTCAGTGTGCCCAGTTCTTTTGGTGTGCAAATCACTTTCAGTTTTGGATCGGCATGGTTTGCCGCAAGAGGAGCAAACGAGGTTGAGAACAGCTTCGGTTGACTCAGAGAAGTTGGAGTGGGAGGTGAGCTTTGTTGTAGTTTGCAACAATGTCTTCAACTACTGGTAAATTGTGGTAATCCCATCTGCTTTGGTGGAATCCAAGAGACCAGTAGGGCATCGGAGCCGGTCTGCCGACGAACGCCGTGTACTGGTCGACAACGCTCAACGGCGTCGGCCTGGAAAAGAAGTAAAAAAATCGAGAACACCCCCAATGACCTTGTAGGTCAGAGAAGTCCCTCTGTAAAATACATCCATGCCGTTGCTGTTGAGCGGCAGAACAGAGTGTGCGTATGCCTCGCCACCCACGTTCCGGAGATCCATATAAATCGGGTGGGAGCCGTACAAATCAGTGTTGAGATTGATCGCCGAGATGTCGGTGGTGAAGAGGGTGTAGGGATCGTTCGGGTAGAGCTTGATCCCGTGCGGCTGCGAGTTCTCCCCCAGGCCGTACAGAGCGGCGTCTTTCGGAAGGCTGGTGGAAATCTCGAGGTACTGGTCCTTAAACACCAATTCGTCATATGGGTCTTTCGATTCAGAGCTCGAATTGAAGAGGACCTGCCCGTCGGACTTCCTCTTAATGGCGAACGTCGAGACCGCGTGAGGCTGCGCCGCGTCGGGATCGGCCGGTGTGGGAGCCGCCGGCTCGGACGCTGTCGGCTTGGTAGGTGTCGGAGCAGCGGCGGTCGTAGACTGAGAGAATGGTGAAATAGTGACGACATGCTGGACGGGGATGGATTTAGACTTGTCCTGGGCTTGGGCTCGGCATTTGATGGTGTCGTAGCACGAGAGGTGGGCCTAGCCATGTTGTAATTGCGGATGGGTCAAGCATTTGTGAGACTTGGGCCAAACGAGAATGGGCTTGGTGATCAGACGGGATTTTGCCCTTAATACCACATTTCAGCCCACTAATTTGGGCTTGCCGATTTTTTTTTTTTATTTTTTTTTTTATTTTTATTTATTTATTTTTTAAAATACATAATACATATGTATATATTTTTTTTATTATTATTATTATTTTTTTTTTTCGTCCACATATATGTATGCATAACATAATGTGTGTGTCCCCACTGATGGGTTTCTTTGTTGGGATGTCAGGAATTGCGTAAAGAATTTTGCGAAGGCATGACAATGATGATGGGACTCCTATGAAGCTTTCGGGAGTGGAGTAAACGATAGTGTACTTTGTGCTCTTTGCTGCCAAGTGCTTGCGCGAGAGACTGCGCCGGAGTTCCGCCGTGTAGTGCCTTTTGATTACAGTATTCCCTCGGTTGGTGCGCTGCCGTGTGGTGCTGTACAAGAGGCTGCACTGGGGCTTCGTTGCGTATTGTCTTTTGGTCGCAATTTTCCCTCGGTGGTGGTGTTGCCGTGCGGTGCAAGAAACTGCTTGCGTAGTCGCTGCGGGGTTTCGTAGTGTGACTACGTGGCATTTTGGTTTCTTTGCTACCGTAACGTGCCTTGAAGGACTGTCTTGTAGCTGCCCTTTTTACCGTGCTTGCTGCTCTGTCATCGCTGCATTATTTGCCGCACGTCATTGTACTGTCCGCCGTCCTTGTTGCACTGTCCATTGCCCTGCTGCTTGAAGCTTATTGCAGTGCGTCACTTTTTGCCATGTGGGGTTGTGCAAAAGACTGCGGCGAGTTTACGCTGTGTAATGCCTTTTGGTCACGACTTTCCTTGGTGGTGACGTTGCCGTGCATACTGACCTTGCTGCTTGCCGTGGGCTTTTTACTGTTGCTGCTTGAAGCTTATTGCAGTGTGTCACTCTTTGCCACGTGGGGTTGTGCAAAACAGACTGCAGCGAGTTTATGCTGTGTAATGTCTTTTGGTCACAACTTTCCTTGGTGGTGACGTTGGCGTGATGTTCACCTTCGTAGTACGGCTTTGTAACCAAATCGTCCCTTTAAAGAAATAAAGTATTCATATTTTGAATTTGCTCTTCATTCTTCAAAGTGTTTGTGTTTTTGTTGATGATGTGACTGTACTTGAAGTTTTGAAGTTTCAAGTTGCCTACGTACCCTCGGTTTAAGGAGGGATCAAGTCATCACGTAGTTCAAATGAATGATGGATTTTTTTTTTTTTGGTGTTTTTTTTTTGATGATTTTGCCGTACACAGTTTATGCTCTTGCGGGCCAGGAGCGTGGCTCCTTCTCACGCGTAGTACTGCTTCAAGAACTTGCCGTTTATGGGGCCAATCCTCAAGCCATCTTCTTCCACGATCATGTAAGCACCGTTTGTGTAGACTTCTTGTACTACGTAAGGCCCATCCCACTTCGAGGTGAATTTGCTTTTCGTCTTGTGCGTCATGATGATAGGCCTACGTAATGCAAGGACGAGGTCTCCTTCTTGAAATGACCTCGGGCGAACTTTCTTGTTGAAGGCCTTGGACAACCGTGCTTGATAACACTCCAAGTGCTGCTGAGCTTCGAGCCTCTTATCGTCTAGTGCTTCCAACTCTTGAAGACGTAACTTTGCATTCTCTTCGTTGGTCAGTCCTTCTTGTATAGCCATTCTCAGGGAGGGGATTTGGCTTTCCAGCGGCAAAACCGCCTCTACGCCATACACGAGCGAATATGGTGTAGCTTGAGTAGGCGTCCGGTGCGTCGTCCTGTATGCCCAAAGCGCTTCGCTTATTCTTTCGTGCCAGTCTTTCTTGCTTCTTCCAACGATCTTTCTCAAAAGGTTGCATAGAGTTTTGTTGAATGCTTCTGCGAGACCATTAGCTGGGGCATGATACATGGAAGATTTATGCTGTTTGAATTTGTATTTCTCACAGAGTTCGTCCATGAGTCGGTTGGAGAATTGCTTTCCATTGTCCGTAATGATGTAGCGAGGCACACCATATCGGTGGATGATATGCTCTTTGATAAAACGGACGACAGTTTCTTTCTTGACTTCCCTCAGGGGTATGGCTTCAGCCCACTTGGAGAAGTAATCTGTTGCAGCTAAGATGTAAGCTTCTCCCGCCGATGACTTTGGTGCGATCGGTCCCACGACGTCCAACCCCCATGCATCGAACGGCCATGAAGCAACTGTAGGGTGCAATGGTTCAGGCGGTTGATGAATGAAGTTGGCATGGAACTGGCAGGCTTGGCACCTTTTGGCGTATTCCATACAATCCCTCACCATGCTTGGCCAATAGTAGCCCATTCTTTTAAGTTGGAAATGTAGCTTTGGCCCCGACTGATGTGCTCCACATATACCTGAATGTGCTTCCTCCATGGCTTGACTGGCTTCTTCTTCACCTAAGCATCTCAAAAGTACTCCTTCAAAAGAGCGTCGGTAAAGTGTTCCTTTGTAGTAGAGGAAGCGATGTGCTCGTCGACGTACTTCAGAGCGGTGCCTGGGATCGTCTGGAAGCCTTCCTTGTTCTAAGTAGTCGATCAACGGCTGTCTCCATTCTTCGGTGTCGACTAGGAGTACTGAGATGACGTTTGTGTCATCTAGCAGTAGTTCGGCGGCAAGTGGAATTACCCATCTTTGGCAAACTGGCACGTTTGCGACTTCTCCTTTTCCTAATGTCATGCTAGAGGCTAGGTTGGCGAGAGCATCTGCCATTTGGTTTTCTTTTCTTGGCACATGTTCTAGTGTCACCATCTCAAACTTTTGCAGTAGCTGAGTTGCCAGTCGGAAGTAAGGGACGAGATCATCTTTCTTTACCTCGTACTCGGTCAAGAGTTGGTTGATTATGAGTTTGGAGTCGCCGTATACCTCAAGGGCTGTGATTCCTATGCAAGTTGCCATTTGGAGGCCGAGGATCAGTGCTTGGTACTCAGCGACATTGTTAGAGCATAGTTCGCTCAGTTGGAAGGAATAAGGCAGTATTTGCCTTTGTGGTGACATGAATATCACTCCTGCCCCCGCTCCATCTGTTCGGGCGGATCCGTCGAAGAACATCGTCCATGTTGGGAAAACGTCGATGTAAAACACCTCCTCGTCAGGCAAGTCGTCTGAGATTTCCCAATCGGCTGGGATTGGGTGATCGGCGAGGAAGTCTGCCAGTGCTTGTCCTTTAACGGCTTTAGCTGGAACGTAGATGATCTCGTGTTGATTGAGAAGCAACGCCCATTTAGCTAGTCGCCCAGTCAGAACTAGTTTGGTCATGACGTATTTAACCGGGTCAGCTCTAGCAACCAAGTGGATGGTGTAAGCCTGCATGTAATGCCTGAGCTTCTGGATGGCGAACACCAAAGCGAGGCACATCTTTTCTATCGGGGAATAGTTTAACTCGGCACCGGTGAGAGTTCGACTGAGGTAGTAGAGCGCTCCTTCTTTCTGGGATTCATTTTCTTGTGCCAAGAGTGCCCCTACTGATCTTTCTTGAGCGGCAATATACAATATGAGCGGCTTTCCGGGTACGGGTGCCTTTAAGACAGGTGGACTTGACAAATACTTTTTTATGCTCTCAAAGGCATTGTGGCATGCTTTGTCCCATACAAACGGAACATCCTTCTTCATGAGTCGGCTGAATGGTTGACAGCGCCCTGCGAGGTTGGAGATGAAACGCCTGATGAAGGCTAGGCGTCCTTGTAGACTTTTCAGCTCATGCAGGTTTCTCGGCTCAGGCATGTTTTGAATGGCCTTGATTTTTGATTGATCCACTTCAATGCCGCGGTGTTTGACAATGAAGCCCAGGAACTTTCCAGATGTGACGCCAAATGCACATTTCAACGGGTTCATCTTGAGATTGTACTTTTGTAGTCTTTTGAACACTATTCGCAAATCCTTCAAGTGGTCTGATTTTCTTTTTGTTTTGACCACCACATCGTCCACGTAACATTCTACATTTTTGTGTAGCATGTCATCGAAGATTTTTTGCATTGCACGCTGATATGTAGCTCCAGCATTCTTTAGACCGAATGGCATTACTTTGTAGCAGTATATACCCTTTGGAGTGCGAAAGGCTGTTAGTTCCTCATCTTCGGGAGCCATGCGAATTTGATTGTATCCGGATGAGCCATCCATGAATGATAGTGCCTCGTGGCCAGTGGTTGCATCCACCATGATTTCGATGATTGGCAAAGGAAAATCGTCCTTCGGGCATGCATCGTTGAGGTCTCGGAAGTCCACGCAAACACGTATCTGTCCTGATTTCTTGAGGACGATAACGACGTTAGAGATCCACTTTGGGTATTGCACCTCTCGAATGAAGCCTGCTTCAATTAGCTTGTCAATCTCAGCCTCAATCTGTGGGATGAGCTCGGATCGATAGCGCCTTTGAGTTTGCTTTATCGGTCGCGATCCAGGCTTGACTGCAAGGTGATGTACAGCGATGGTAGGGTCAAGGCCAGGCATTTCTTTGTATGTCCAAGCGAAGACGTCTTTATACTCTAACAGCAGTTGGTAATACTCCTCTGCCTCGTCTGCACTTAGCAGTGCGCTTACGAAGATAGGTTTTGGTTCCTCGCTTGTGCCTAAGTTGATTTCTTTGAGATCATCTACCGTGGCTTGCCCCCCGTCCTCGAGCTGTGGTGGTGCAGCAGTGACATCTTCCTCAAGGATATCGTCTTCTTCGTCTTCTCGGACTGTGATGTGGAAGACGTCTTGGACTTCCTCTTCAGTGCCGTCCTCTTGGACTTGCTGGCATGAGGTTTGTCCGGTATGGATGATGGTGCGCCTTCTTACTTTTAGTGGTCCTTTCGTGTCAATCTCCAAGATTGCTTGACGCTTCATCCTTGAAGGAATTGAACTCCGAATATCGCCTTTTTCTGCTAGCATGTCGGGCTTTTCTTCTTTTGGTGCTGTCTCCTTTCTTCTAGAAGGCTTTTTGTTGTCTTCCAGTCTTTCGAAAACTGACTGTTGCAAAGGCGAGCTAGCCGTGTTGCCTTGTTTCTTAGGTTTTGACAGCCTTTCAAAAACGGATTTTTGGGATGTTGGCGTGTTAAGCCTCTTGAAGACGGAGGTTCGGCTTTGACCACCAATGCGATGCAATGCCGATATTCTGGGTCTTGGGTGATTCATCCTATTGACGACCGGTAACTGAGGGACGGTTTTAGGCTCTTCTTGTTTTTGTATAACGCTCACGCTGATGTGTTGAGTGCTAGCATTTTTCGCCTTACTCGAAATCTTCACAGGTGCATTTGGTGCGAAGCCGATTCCTGCTTTACCGTTGTCAACTCCGTAACCATGCTTTCTCAGCCTTTTTTGAGTCTCGGTGAGGTTACGTTCTTTGTTGTCGACAGCATCTGAAACCTTCTTTCCAGGTTTTGAAGAGGGAATGAAGTCGTACCCAGCCTTTGTCATGAGTTTGTAGGCGTTTGGATCAAAACCTTCTTCGGTTCTCTTGGTTGGGAGAAAACTTGATTCTACTCCCTTTGGCAGAGCTTTTATGAAACCTTGTGGTGGTCCTGCAACCTTGGTCCCGCCTAGCTGTGTTAGAGGTAGAACTGCATTTGCCTTGAGTAATTCCACATCATCCTTGCACTGTTGCATGTCGGCTTTGCTTGTCCCAGTTTCGAATGGTGTTTGACCCTTCTTTCTTCTCGACATTGGGATGTATCGGAAGACGGGCGTATTTGGTTCTTTTGCAGGCATCTTACCCCTTTTTGCTGTCACAAGTTCGTCGTTGCTTGAAGATGGTGTGGTTTCCCCTCCTTGCTTTCTGGGAACGGATTGCCATTCTTGTTTTTTAGGCGTTGCTTTGCCTGTGGACTTTACCTCTCTCGGGAGAGCTTCGGGTATCATGTCCTCCTCCATGTAGAACTTGGCGTCTGCAAAGTGTGATTCGGCCTCGGTAAATGGCTTTGTATCACCTCGAATCACCTTTACTCCTTCCCGGTAGAATTTTAAACATTGGTGAAGGGTAGACGGCACTACTCCATTCTCATGGATCCAAGGCCTTCCTAAGAGCAGGCCGTATGAAGTTCTTGCATCGATCACATGAAATATTGTGCTTGATTTGAGTTCACCGATGGTCATCTCCACTCGGATCATGCCTATCGCTTTTTGTCCTCCTTGGTTGAAACCTTGGATTAGTAGACGGCTTAGAGATAGTTCGTCCATTTTGATGCCAATTGTGGCCATTGTAGACTTTGGCATGATGTTTATGGCCGATCCGCCATCTACAAGCATGCGTTTGACTTTGCTCTCCCTTATGTATCCTGAGATGAAGAGTGGACGGTTGTGAGGTTTTGATCCTAACAATAAGTCTTCGTCAGTGAAGTTGATTGAGTCTTGGGCGGCGCAACATGTGGTATATTCATGTGACTGAAGTTTTGAGCATTCATCTTTGTTTCCTTGTACCCCATAGTCATCGGGATTTGCTAAGGCCACTATCAGTGCTTTACGCGTCTCTTCGGGTAATCGTAATGCCTCCTCGATGCTCACGTGAGTCGGCAGACCTTCTTTAGTCATGAAGTTTTTTACTTCTTCAGCGGTGATCACTTCCCCTCTTGATGGCTCCTCTACCTCTATTACGTGACATGTAGCGACAGTGTACCTTTGGAAGAAGTCTTTTGGGAAGTACTCATGCAAGGAGACGGGAATGCGTGGCTCTTGCTCCATAGGCTCCCCAGCGTATGTTGGCTTAGCAGCTCTTACGCTTCTTTTGGGTTTCCTATTGTTGCGACGGCGGTGTCTTCTCCCATCTTCTACCTTTGGCCTTGCGGCCTGTGGCTTGGGTTTCTTTGACTTTTTGCGGGTCACCAAGGTCCATTCTTCATTATCCTCAGTCGGTACGCCTTGGTTGTTTGCCCCCAATGGTAGTAGTGCAGAAGGGGCTGCGGGATGATGGTCATTCATGACTCGAAGAGGCACAGGATCAAAGGACCCAAACACAATTGTTGTAGTGTGTGTCGCAACCGTGTCTTCCAAGTCGAGTTCAATTCGCCCTTGTTGCGCCAACTTCATGATGAGCTCCTTAAGGACAAAGCACTTGCCGACGGGATGGCTCACGATGCGATGGTACTTGCAGTACTTGGGATCGTCAACGCGATTCATCTCTTCCGGGCGCTTGCATTCAGGAAGCTCAATTACTTTCTTCTCCAACAGGTCGTCTAGCATCGGGGCCATGTCAGAGTCTGGGAATGGGTATGTTTTCTGCTCCAATTCCCTTAAGGTGTTTTTGTACCTTTCTTGGGTACGGGAGGGCTCACTTCTTTTTATCTCCTTTGCTTTGAATTTAGAGGAGATTTTGACGGGTGCAGCTGAAGTTTTAGTGGGGATGGCGTCAACGGCAAAAGCTTCCTTAGCGGGCTTCTTTCCACGATTGTCCATCTTTGGAGTAAACACCTTATCTTTCTTGAAGTCGGTGATCGGCTCCTTTTTTCCATGATGAGCGATGCTCAGCTCCATGTCGTGAGCGCGGGTGGCTAACTCTTCGAACGTTCGCGGTTTGATGCCTTGAAGGATGTATTGCAATCCCCATTGCATACCTTGCACGCACATCTCGATTGAGGAGATTTCTGAGAGTCTGTCCTTACAGTCGAGGCTCAGAGTGCGCCATCGGTTGATGTAGTCAACGACTGGCTCGTCCCTCCACTGTTTTGTGCTTGTCAGCTCCAGCATGCTGACTGTACGGCGGGTGCTGTAGAAACGGTTGAGGAATTCACGCTCCAGTTGCTCCCAGCTGTTGATGGATTCGGGCTCAAGATCGGTGTACCAATCAAAGGCGTTACTTTTCAGTGAACGCACAAACTGCTTGGCAAGGTAGTCCCCTTCGGTGCCCGCATTGTTGCAAGTTTCAACGAAGTGGGCGATGTGCTGTTTCGGGTTCCCCTTTCCATCGAACTGCATGAATTTGGGTGGTTGATATCCCCTTGGCATCTTCAGGGCATCAATCTTTTTAGAGTAAGGCTTGGAATACGACATGGAGGCATGTGAGCTCCCTTCGTACTGTGCTTTGATGGTGTTAGCAATCATTTGTTGCAGTTGTTGGATAGACAGAGATCCCATGAGCTCCGTTGCCTGGACTGGCTTCTCCTCGAATTCTTGTATCGGAGGTTCCTCATCTTCACCGCCTCCTTCTTTTCTGTCGTTCTCTTTTTCCAATCGGTTGACCAGCGCGGCGATCTGTAAGTCTTTTTCCTCCACCGTCTGTGTGAGTTTGGCAATTGCCTCATTCATTTGAGCCAGCTGCTCCTCGATTGAAGTCGCTCCGGTGGTCATGACTTGCATGGCCGTGCTGCTGCTTGAGTCGGCGTCAGAGAGCAGGGACTCGGGGCACTTCTTTGGAGTATCTTCCATTGGCGCACTTAGCGAGGCCAAAGTGATTACGGGTTTGTATTTCTGGTGTTCATGAACTTTTGGCAAGGTTGATGCAGAGAGGGAAGATGTGGCGGAAAGAGCTCTTGCCTTGCTCCGAGTCGTGATCCCAAAAGCGCCACTGCTCGTGACGAGGACACCCTTGTTCTTCGCGTTAGTTGCGGGAACGGTTTGAGCCTGCTTTGATGCCATATGTGCCTTTCTTTGTGGATCTTGATTTGAAGATAGAGATGAGAGGTAGAGAAAGTCCCACTGGGCGTGCCAAATTTGTAAACACGAAAATTTCTTGAAGGAACAAGAACACGTGTACAAAATATATTTGTTATTTGATGAATTTTGGGGTTACAATCTCTATTTGTTCCTCTGATTCTATCTCTGTAAGATATGGGTTCTGTTGATGGGCTGTTGATCCAAAGGGCCGTTGGGCTTGATCCTTTGATGAACAGCGATGTGGATTTTGTTTGTGTTGATCCGAAGGGGATGTTTGGCGCTTTGATTCTTGGGATGAACAGTGATGATCTTCAGATGTTTGATGATGAACGATGAACGATGGATGAGCTTCAATGGGCTTTGAGCTTGATTCTTGAAGGATGAATGTATTAATTCCAAGGGCCGTCGGGGCTTGATCTTGGAGGGTGGATGAATGTTGCTTCAAGGGCCGTCGGGGCTTGATCTTTGAAGAAGATGGATGAACGACGAACGATGGATGGGCTTCAAAGGGGCTTTGAGCTTGATTCTTGAAGGATGAATGTATTGATTCCAAGGGCCGTCGGGGCTTGATCTCGGAGGGTGGATGAATGTTGCTTCAAGGGCCGTCGGGGCTTGATCTTTGAAGAAGATGGATGAACGACGAACGATGAACGAAGAACGATGAACAATGAACGAGCTTCAAGGGGCTTTTGGGCTTGGTTCTTGAAGAACGGATGAACGGATGAACGATGGATGGTGGATGGATCTTCAAGGGCTTCTGGACTTGATCTTGAAGAAGAATTGTGCTAATCCAAGGGGCCGTTGGGGCTTGATCTTAGGATGGATGAGCGTTTCTTCAAGGGCCGTTGGGGCTTGATCTTGAAGAACGATGAACGATGAACGAAGAACGAAGAACGAAGAACGAACTTCAGAGAATTCTCTTCCAATTTGGGAGTAGAGAAATGTATTTGTGAATTGGTGAATTGAAATGAATGAAATTGGCTTCTATTTATAGAATTTTCCAAGGCCTAATTTTGAATATAATATCCCAGATGAAATAAGCCGTCTCTGCCAGGTGTTGACACGTGTCATGTTTGACAGCTTTTCTAACTCTTTTCGAATTTTCGTCGAATCACACAATATGTGTACAATTTATGTAATACACGAGTGTTAAAATTTTGACCTTTGGTCAACATTTATTTACTGAAATTTCACTGTCTACATCCCCAAAAAATAGACTGTCGTTACAATTGATATTATACTAACAAAATAAGTGAGAGAAAAGCAAAAAAACAAAAGAAACAAAGACTGGTTAACCACCACAAGATGGCTTAGTGGTTGAGACAAATTATACATACGTATTTCACACTATATATTTTAAGTTCAATTCTTGATGATAAGGAATGACACCACAATGACAAAAAAAAAGTTGAAATGTCTCTGTAACTTTTGTCGGACCGTTGTTCAAATTGGGACCCAGCACCAGCGCGAAAAGGTCCCGTACGCAAATACAATTGCTTCTTCTCCTTACCTGCTGTAGTGTTCAAATCGTAACCCAGTTACCCAGCACCAGCAGCCCGCACACTTGCAGTTGCAGACGACCGTCGACGGTGAAGCTCTCTCCCACCAGAGTCTGCTTGTCCTCTGAAAACGTATCCAGACAGTCGGATTCGCATATAGTAAGCGTATCGACGACCTATCTAGAGGCCAACTGGTCAGCGGATAAGTTCACATACGTATCCGGCTCGTACCGGGCCGTAATTACAGAAGTAAAAAGAAATGGAAGGTATATTCGGCAAGCACGCAGAGGTTTACTTGGTAGGAAGGCCAACTTATCCCAAGGAATGGTTTTCCATGCTGGCCGCTCTCACACCAAATCACTCTTTAGCCTGGGATGTTGGCACTGGCAATGGCCAAGCTGCTTTCTCTGTGAGCACTTCTCTTAAATTTTCCAAACTTCCATAATGCACCGGTGTATTAAACGACTAGATTTTGACAGTCTCAGTTCAAACACCGATGAATCACATACAACGGTGAGAGTACTAAATTTTGTGCTGTGTGTTTTTACTTTCTGCAGCTTGGGGAGCATTATGAGCAAGTAATAGGAACTGATATAAGTGAGTCCCAACTGAAGCTTGCGCTCCAACATCCTCGAGTTCGTTACGTTCACACTCCGATGACCATGTCCGACGACGATTTGGTTGAGTTAATAGGGGGAGAAAACTCAGTTGATTTGGTGACCGCGGCAGAGGCCGTTCACTGGTTCGACCTCCCAAAGTTCTACTCGGTCGTCAAGCGCGTTTTGCGTAAGCCAGGAGGCGTAATTGCAGTCTGGGGCTACAATGATAGCGTAACAGACCCCGAACTTGACGATGTATTGAAGCGTTTTCGCGAAGCATGTAAACCGTTTTGGGACCCGAAGATCGACTACTTGTGGGAAGGGTACAGGACACTTCCATTTTCATTTGAGAGCGTTGGTTTGGGTTCTGAAGGTCAGCCTGCGCCACTGGAAATGCCAAAGGAGACGTCATTTGAAGGGATGGTGAGGATGTTAAGGTCCTACTCTGGAGTCAATGCAGCTAAAGATCAAGGTGTGGATTTGTTATCACAAGAGGTGACTGAAGAGCTTCAAAGAGTTTGGGGTGGCCCTAACTTGGTCAGAAAAGTTACTACCAAGGCATTCATGCTTGCCGGAAAAGCGTAGGCTGTAATTTTATTTCCGATGTATGTTATGGAATTTGAACTTTTAGGGACGGAAACCCTAATAAGTTGGGCTAATCCACGTCTTGTTATATTGGGAAGGAATGAATTACATGCACATGTTTCCTTATGTAAGTATATATTTTTAAGCTTACTGGGTGCTCTTTGTTAAAAAAAACTCTTCTTGCGCCTCGTATTTGTTATACACGAGATTTCATTTTTTAAATTCATGATAAAAGTCTTATAAACTTCTTTAAAATTTGTATAAAAATTCATTCAAAATTGATTACTTACACTGATCTCTTAAAATTCTTCAAAATTTCTGCTCTGAATCTCTTGCGAGGTTCTCTCTTTCGGTACAATAGATCCTTGGCCAAGAAAGAAAGGCACTGGAGTTAAGCAGAAATATGAGGCGACAGAAAACTCTTTTTAAAAAAACATTTCAAGTATTTTTTTCTTTTCAAAAAGAGTCCAAACAAATCTGAGAAGCCCATTTCGCCACAACATACCTTGAAGTTGAGCCCACTTTACGCCTCCAAATTGTAGGGTAGTGAAATGGCACAAAAACCACCTCGATTCTTCCACCGGGCAGTCCTCGAGCTAGCAATCCTACGGTCAGGAATCCTGCCCGCCGATCAAAAAAATCTCACGGGCAGTAGATCATTCCAGAACCCATCCACGTGGCATCACCTAACCCTCACTCTCTCTCTCTCTCTCTCTCTCTCTCTCTCCCGCGAAAAGAACCCTTCGTCTACTTCTCTTATCTCCTCACTTCACTTCGCCTCTCTCTCCCTGCGCTCTTCTCCTTCTCCCAATCCGCAGCGAAAGGATTAGTGTTTCTGTACACACAGTAAAAAAACCCTAATTTCACCTGAAAGCTCTCACAAATGGCTTCCGCGCAAATCAATGTCCTCAGCACAGCGCCCAATTTCACAACCCCGAGGGCGGCGTTTTTTGGCCAGGGACTGGGCAGGACGACGCCGTTGAAGGCGTTTGTGAGCGTTAGACCCAACGGCGTCAGAAGGGTCGGACCGCTCCGGATAGTCAATGAGAAAGTCGTGGGAATTGATTTGGGGACGACGAACTCGGCCGTTGGGGCTATGGAGGGCGGAAAACCCACCATAGTCACCAACGCTGAGGGTCAGAGAACGACGCCATCCGTGGTGGCGTATACGAAGAACGGGGACAGGCTCGTGGGTCAGATTGCCAAACGACAGGCCGTCGTGAATCCGGAGAACACATTTTTCTCGGTGAAGAGGTTCATTGGAAGGACTATGTCTGAGGTGGACGAGGAGTCGAAGCAGGTGTCGTACAAGGTTGTAAGGGATGCGAATGGGAATGTCAAGATTGACTGCCCTGCTATCGGGAAGCAGTTCGCTGCTGAAGAAATTTCAGCTCAGGTATAACTTTTTACTGATATTTTGGGGGTTTTTTTTTTTTTTTTTGCTTCTTTGTTTTTGGCAATGGGATGTTGAAAGTTTACAAATTTGAATGAGGGTGAAGTTCGTAGAGTAATTTGTGGTGTTGTTATGTTTTAATTTGTTTAAAAGTATGATTTTTTATGTTATTTGTTGGAAGTCAATTGTGGTCGTACAATTGTAGGGTGTTGTTTTTTGGTTTTGGTGATGGGTGTTGTGAAATTTATCTACGGGCCTGTTCGGGCGATGGGAAAATGAAGGGAAATGAATAAGGTTAATGGTAAAGTTACTATTTGTGTGATTCAGCTAACAGAGTTTGGTTAACTTCTAAAACCGATGTAGTGCTCTGATTGTCTTATTCTTTATCTCCTTTTATTGCTGGTGTAGGTGTTGAGGAAGCTTGTGGATGATGCTTCAAAGTTTTTGAATGATAAAGTTACTAAAGCGGTGGTCACTGTGCCTGCTTACTTCAATGATTCTCAAAGAACTGCTACAAAAGATGCTGGCCGCATTGCTGGGTTGGAAGTTCTTAGGATTATAAATGAACCTACTGCTGCTTCTTTAGCATACGGGTTTGACAGGAAGAGCAATGAAACTATCTTGGTATTTGACCTTGGAGGTGGTACTTTTGATGTCTCAGGTACAGTGTTTGTTATTGGGATATGTTCTCTAGCTATTATTTCCATACTCCATACAGATGTTGGTTTACGTGTTTTGTTTGATCTATTTTATAAACTTTTTTAACTTGCTCTCCTTCCATTACAGTACTTGAGGTTGGTGATGGTGTGTTTGAAGTGCTATCTACATCAGGAGATACACATTTGGGTGGTGATGATTTCGATAAGGTTAGGATTTTCTATTTCTTCTAACTTTTATTATGCCATCACCATTCACTTGTATCCTTTTATATTTAAAAACTTTGTTTCCTTTGGGCTAAGTTTAGAGGCCTAAATAATGAGACGGTTCCGATGATGTTGCTATTTTGCAGAGGATTGTTGACTGGCTTGCTTTAGACTTCAAAAGTAATGAAGGAATAGACCTATTGAAGGATAAACAGGCTCTTCAGCGGCTGACAGAGACAGCCGAGAAAGCCAAGATGGAGTTGTCATCTTTGACTCAGGCTAACATTAGGTATGTATGTTGCCAGTATCTGAGAACCTTCATTAATCCGAAGCATTTTTCAGCCATTGACTATTCTCCGTGGTCATCTATCTGGGCTGTTTTCTAACAATGCTATATTGCTGATGATTGTTTTGTTCCAGTCTGCCTTTCATTACTGCGACTGCTGATGGGCCGAAGCACATTGAGACAACCCTTACAAGGGCAAAGTTTGAGGAGCTGTGCTCAGATCTGCTTGACAGGTGTGAATTTTTGTTTCAACTTGCTGTTAGATTGTGGATATATGCATATTTGATTCTAGCTCTTTGTCTTACAATTGTCTTACAAATTTCAAGCTATCGTCCTTGATGTCTAGAATTATTGAATGTTTTCTTGTTGCTATATTTAGGGGTATAATTTTTGGTTCTATGAACTCGGGAATATTTGATTGTAAATTAATGTTATCATTTTATTGATATTTTAGGCTTAGGACACCGGTCGAAAACTCCTTGAGGGATGCAAAGCTTGCTTGGAAAGATATAGATGAGGTGATACTTGTTGGTGGTTCAACACGTATACCAGCTGTGCAGGAGCTTGTAAGGAAGGTGACAGGGAAGGAACCGAATGTTACAGTTAATCCTGATGAAGTTGTCGCCCTAGGAGCTGCAGTTCAGGTGGGTCCCTATGATTTCTTTCTACAGTATGCTATGTTCATTGTTACGACAATTTTCTAAGTTATTGGTTCTTTTTATATTTATTATTTTATATGGGACAGTTTCTGTTGTTATTATCGTATTGACCTGTGATACCCTATTTTTTGCTTGATCCTAGGCTGGTGTATTAGCTGGAGATGTCAGTGACATTGTGCTCTTGGATGTGACACCACTGTCATTGGGTTTGGAGACCCTTGGTGGCGTCATGACTAAGATCATCCCAAGAAACACAACTCTACCTACCTCCAAGTCGGAGGTGTTTTCAACAGCTGCAGATGGGCAGACAAGTGTTGAGATTAATGTCCTTCAAGGGGAAAGAGAATTTGTTAGAGATAACAAGTCTCTTGGGAGCTTCCGGTTGGATGGTATCCCTCCTGCTCCACGAGGGGTTCCTCAAATTGAAGTCAAGTTCGACATTGATGCCAGTGGTATTCTATCTGTCGCTGCTGTGGACAAGGGCACAGGAAAGAAGCAAGACATCACCATTACTGGTGCCAGTACCTTACCTAGTGACGAGGTTAGCTGACCAGCAAATTGTAAATTTGTCAGATTTGTGATATTAGATTTGGAACTACATGTTTGTATTTTTAAGTCTTGAATTATATTGAGGGAAACGTCTGCAAATGTACAGGTGGAAAGGATGGTTAGTGAAGCCGAGAGGTTTGCACAGGAGGACAAGGAGAAGAGAGACGCCATCGACACAAAGAACCAGGCTGATTCTGTTGTCTACCAGACAGAGAAGCAACTGAAAGAGCTGGGAGACAAGGTTCCAGCTGAAGTTAAAGCAAAGGTCGAGGCAAAACTTGGAGAGCTCAAGGAGACAGTCTCAGGGGGTTCAACTCAAGCCATAAAAGATGCCATCGCTGCCCTTAACCAGGAAGTGATGCAGCTTGGCCAGTCACTTTACAACCAGCCCGGCACTCCTGGTGCCGGCGCAGGGCCAACACCACCCGGTGCTGAAGCTGGTGGGCCTTCAGAGTCATCATCCGGCAAGGGACCCGACGGAGATGTTATTGATGCAGATTTCACCGACAGCAAGTGAGCAAGACTGTTGGACAGAAGTTAAGTTGCATTCTTGCTTATTTTGTTCAGATTAAATGTGTATGTAAGAATGATTTTGCTGGGATGGGATCGTGGTGTCGGGGGGTACTGTGTCATTTTTGTTTTTTGGAGAATGAGGAACAATGTCCTTTAGATGGGAAGGGACTAGTTAGTTGAAATTAATTAGGGGACTTAAGAAGACCGATAACGAAACAATAGGGCGATTAGATCCCTCGCAAATTGTTTAAGCATCGATTGATTTAAATGCGGATGAGCAGTAAACTTGACTGAACCTATATGTGTGTGTCTATGTTCTTGTTCCAGAATTGAAACTTGTTGATAGATAGTTTTACTCTTTTTACCTTTGCAATGTTTCTTTCATTTGCACGAAAAAAAGAACAGGCACCGTATGTGCATTCAGCAGTAAAAACCAACACTACCAGTAACAAACCAACAGAGTCTATCTGGGACTTAGAGGGAGGATCTCGTCCCTGCTGATGTTCGTGTTACAAGCATTCAGGGCGGGCAATCGTCATGATGTCCACGTTTGCTGCCTCATCCTCCACCTCCGCCGCCCCCACTTAGCCTTAGTGATGATCTAGGACTATTGTTTTTGCTACCAGCTGGGTAGTTGTAAGGGAGTGAATTTTGGGCATGCCCAGGAGAGACGGTTGGGCCCATCAACGAGCCCCTTGCGCTCCCGGACTCAGACCTGCCTGGCGACGAAGGAGGCGGTGTCCTAATCCCTAGGTGGTGTGCTCTTGCACCAAGCGAAGACTGGTACGCATGGTGGAGGTGGTTCTGGTGGTAATTAGGGTGATGGTGACGCCCTTGAGCATGGCCTTGATATGCACTGCAAATACTCGGCGAGCTGTGCACTTTTTGCATTGGAGGCGTAAGCGAGAACCGGTGACCTCCCATGCTTATGTCACCCACAAGCGCGTGGTGTTCTGGTGATGCTGATTTGGGCGACGAACACGCCGAAAGGCTGCCCACGGGGCTACTTGCGATGATCATCGGGGCAGTCGGAGCATTCTGCTGCTGTTGCTGCAATTGGGGCTGCATTTTCGGTGGTGATCGAATGATTCCATTGATGGCGTCAATGTAACGCTGCTCCAGCATTTGGTGTTCCGACGACGGGGTTGGACTCTCGATCACCACTGGCTTGGACGGGAACAAGAACGTTCTCAGCTTCGGGCTCCCTTCGCTCTCTTGTCGATCATATTCGTCGAGCATGTGCTTTAGATCCTCGTCGCTTTTGATGGAGACCAAGGCGTCGAGATCTTCCGTGACTAGCTGGTATTTCAGCACCATCTCCCCATCACACAATGTACTCAGCTTTTTCATCAACCCTGTCACGTAGATAATGTAATCTTCTTAGAAAATTCGTAAATTTGTTAAAAGCAGAGGAGGTTCCGAATTCAAATCTCATTGACGAAAGTTCGATACACCCTGAAATTCAAAGGGAATAGACTAACAAAATGTGCACCTGCGAACGTTATGCTGCGAGACAATGCGACGACGCGAGTCTCCCCTCCGACGTACTTGAGGTGGCCGTCGGCGGGCCTGGGTAGGATTCTGCCACCATGGCTGCACAAGAACTTGACCCTATTTCTGGGGGAGGACGGCGCGTCACTATCACCACCGCAACTACCGCCACCAGTACCGCCAATTTCACCCGCCATTTTTCATGTCAAATTATGTCATTTGCGTATTGTTGTATGAACTGATCATATAAATTAAATATAATGAAATAATCAACTCAGCGATTCTGCAACTGCAACCCCCTCCCCTCGACCTTGAATCGCCGTCACGAAAAGCCCCCGGAATCTGCAACGACGGCAATCAATCAAACCATCAAAATCCGATTTCGAAAAAATACAATTATATTTGTTTGTTTGTTTTTTTATTAATTTAGAAATTTGTATCATGTTTATTTAAAAAAAAGATTTCCTATATGCTTAATTGGAGCTTACTCTGTACGGACGAGGGGAGGCGCAGTCGAAAGGCAAAAGAGGGGAAGAACAAGATTCAATTGGGGAGTGATATTTTTTGAACAATGAAAAGAAGAATCCAAAAATAGCGGGAGAGAGAGAGAGAGAGATGCTTGTTGTTGAGTTTCTCTTTAACGAGAATTTCTACGGATTTCCCTAAATCTCTCTTTTTCGTACGAGAATAAGGATGATTTACATGAAACAGAAGCGTTAATACCTTTATTTTTATACGCACATTTGTTTTCACTCACCAACCCACAAACATTTTGTATGTGGTCCGTTTTATTAGGTATTGGTTGTTCTTGAAAATTATGACCTTTTGAATGTTGCTGTGCTAGGCCATCCATCCATCCGCCTTATTTTCTCACTCATCTGTGTTATTTGTTTATCTATTAGATCTTATTGATAGTTATTTTTTGTGTTTTATGGGCCAACAAAGGACCGTCTATTTCAAAAAAAAAAAAAAAAAAAATAGTTCAACTCTTATGACGATATATTTTGATTAAATGAAATACAAATATATATTAAATAGTTACGTTAATATAAACTTGAGCTTAATCAAGTTAGTTAATATAGACTCGAGCATTGCGCTCATCTCTACGCCTAAGTTCGAAAATTCCTCCCAACAATACAGATGAAGTTTAGCATCGAACCAACCAAAAAAAACAATAATGATAATTTTGAGGACAAAATAAAGAGTAAAATGAATAGTACTATGATTGATTTTTTTAGTGTAAAAATATGATTTTTCGTTAAAGTAAACAGTTCCGATAGTTTTTCGATAAAATTTTCAAAAAAAAATCACCAAAGGGATGTATGCGTGTCAAAAAAAAGGGCATAAACCCACGAAACAATACGGCATCGTTCCATTTTTTTTATTGGTCAACATACGGCGTCGTTCTGGTATAAAGAAAAGAAATAGTTTCACATCGTCTTCTTCCTCGCGAAGACCACTGCACCTCAACCAAGCGCTGCCGCCTTCTGCAATTGCGCACTGCACACGGCGCCAATTGAGGCTGTAATCCGACCAAAACTACACCGTTTTGATTATATTTATTTCCTCCTCCTACTCTTCTTCTTCTTCTTTCATTCTCTCTGGAGCAGAACCCAGTCTCTCAGTTTCCACTGAACCAAAACGACGGCGTTTGAGGGAGAGAGAATTGTGCCAAGGAAGAAAAGAAGGATGGATATGCAAGCACAGAGGTTTGTATGGGACGGAGCAATTCCTCTGCAGATTCATCTCCATGAATCCGACGTCGCCACTCTTCCTGCTCCCCCACCTGCCCTGGTACTAAACCTCTATGTACACACACATGTATATGTATACACACACACACACACACATCTTCCAAATTTCCGATTCTGGCCCCCGATTCCCCTCCTATTTTACTCTGACTGTTGCTCTTTCTGTAACAGATCTTAGCTCCTCGGATTGGATACCTGCCATTGTTGGCCTCACTTCTTAAACCTTACTTCAGCTCTGCACTTCCTCCTCGCTTAGACACCATTTGGTTCGAGTACAAAGGCTTGCCCTTGAAATGGTATGCACCCATTTCGGCTTCTTCTATACCCGAAAATTAGGTTTTGCTACAATGCTTAATTCGCCGGTTTTTGTATATGAAACAAAGTGATGAAATTGATATGTCATTTGATTTTTTATGTTAGTGACTGTCAGTATAATTTGCACTAGATTTTTGGTTTTTCTCTAATTGCTGATGCCCTTTTGGTTCCTTATATGATCTCACATGCCCGTTTATGGTTCGCATGCAAGAAGTTTGTGTTTTGAAGTGACTGAGGGAGGAGAGAGTGAATTTACTAGCGCTGGATGCTTTCATAAGTTGTTGGATTCGTGTTAGTTTTATTTGTTTTCTTAACGTTGCAAGAGCTTCTTGCAGGTATATACCGACAGGAGTTCTGTTTGATCTTCTATGTGCGGAACCAGAAAGACCTTGGAATCTCACGGTAAATATTTTTTCTTATTGGTTTATCTTTTATCATCGCTATGTTTAAAATTGATGAGCATGTCATTAGTTTCTCGGGAAATTTAGATAGAAACTTAGGAGGCAACTAGTCACAAAACAAAAATAGAGAGTTATGAACTGAAATCTACCCATGTTTGGTTCTCATATATGTAAAAAGGAGATGGCTGGCTATCAGAAATCACGTTCGTGCACATTTTCAGAAATTATTCTTGGTAAATGATTTTGGACATGATGGAGCCATTGGTACCGAAATAGAATATATTAAGGCCGAACATTTTAGAGTCATTTATGTATTTTTTGTAACTCAATTAAAAATCAATAGATAAGAATTATCAATTATTCTCTTGTTTTGGTGGCTGTTGGGAAATCTAAAAAATTGGCTAGGTGTGTTTTGCGGGACCAGTTTTAAAATTTCGTAATGTAGTGGGAATGTGTTTGAACGAATTTGGGACCAAACCAATTGTATAGCAAACCTAGAAAGTGTTCATTTCCATCACCTTCTTCAGCCAACATCAACAAAATCACTGGTGCTACACTACTACATGTTGCCACCATCATTGCTCAACAAAATCACTGGTGCTACACTACTACATGTTGCCACCATCATTGCGACTGCACCACTTCAATTTTCCAATTGCCGCCATCTCCATTGCTACACTGTTTCTGCCTCTGGTATTTATCATCACCACCACTAAGCACTGGCACTATTATTGTCGTGCAACACCTTGTTGTTACCTGCAATCAGCAAGACTACGACCATGGCACAACAGTTATCCCCCATTTTCTCACAATTAGTTAAACTAGACTTGCAAGATGTTATTTATGTGATATGTAATCCTCTGATTTTTTTTTTTTTTTTTTTTTGGCTCAGTATTGTTCTTAGGGTTATAACTTAGTTTAAACAAACTAGTTTAGCAAACAACCTATCAGGTTAAATGGTCCAAACGAGATTATGGGATTCACATACTTTCCAACTATTATTTATTTGTAAAGGTTAAGTTTGGTTGGACCATGTAAAATGTTTTACTTTTACAAGAAGATAATGGTGGGTGTCAATGGAACAAGAATTTTCAGCGTTCACTTTTTGAATTCTAAGTATGCAACAACTTGAATAATGTTAAGAATATTTTTGGATGATCTACCAATAAGGGTTTAGTCGAGTGGTCATGCCTGTGGTTTGCTCCCATGTGGGTACATTGATTTCGCTAGCTATTTGCATCCAAGTCTGTAGAGTGGGTGTGGTGAATTTCTGGGTATCGACAAACAATATTTTCTGATGATCTTTTTATTAGTGTCTTGCTCCATCTCCTTTTCTTTTTATGTTTCGCATTTGTAGATTAGAAGTGAATTTTGGATCTTTGTGCAGGTGCATTTTAGAGGATATCCAGGGAACATATTGATTCCTTGTGATGATGAAGATACTGTAAAGTGGAGCTTTATTAATTCTTTGAAAGAGGTCAGGGATTGTTTTGTTAGTTTCATATTGTCTATTTATAAAACTGTTTATTTCCCACCATATATTATATTTGACTCAATTTGTTTTTACGGTTTAGTTTGGGATCTAGTGACAAATTTTCATTGGAAAGTCTTGTATGACAATGTAGATGTCCTTAAAACATTTCTAATGGTATTTGTTACATCTGCAGGCTGCATATATAATCAATGGAAACTGTAAGAATGTGATGAACATGTCTCAACCAGATCAGGTGGAGCTCTGGCGTTCGGTCTTAAATGGTATACCTGCTAATTACTGATGGTTAGGATTTAGGAGTTATTGGTGACAATTTTTTGGGTTCCTTCTGTCAAATTTACTCATATTTTAGTTAAGTTGAACAAGTATAGGTGATTACCCATCTACGAAATCTTATAAGATTTACATATATTTGCGAAACTATAAGAAATTTTTTATAAAATTTTGTAAAAAATGTTATCTATAATCGAACATTTTATATAGGGATAATCTTTATCACTATCATTTTGTTGAGAATATCCCACATTGTGAAGAAAGTTGAGGTTCCACCGTAAAACCAATTGGCAATATGAGGAATAGCCCAATTTACTTATAAGCCCATGCAAGGTCCCCCTCCCATCAATGTGGGATTCAGTCTCAACATGCCCCCTCACGTGTGGCGAATCAAGTCTAACACGTGGACAACACAACTGGGTGATGTAGAGCGCGTGTGGCCGTTGGGCTTGACATGTGGGACACCCTGCTCTGATACCATGAAAGAAGTTGAGGTTCCACTATAAAACCAATTGGCAATATGGGGAATAGCCCAATTTACTTATAAGCCCATGCAAGGTCCCTCCTCCCATCAATGTGGGATTCATTCTCAACATATTGGAGATGAAAGTTTTGCAATAAGTGCTTAATAGATGTGCCACCTCTCCACCCATTGGTTTTGGGATCGATGCTTGCATTCAGACTTTCATATATGCACATCATTCTTAAGGTCATATTCTGCTAATATTTATGAATGAGCCTTCTTAGCTTAATAACTTCCTCAAAAAAAATTTGTAGGTAATGTGGAAGCCTACTTCCGGGTATCTTCCAAACTTAAGCTTGGAACAGTTGGGGAAGAATGGGCAACAAAGAATTTATGCGCTCTAAAATCCAGACCAAATATGAGTGAAACTGATGTTTCTGGACAAGGGAAGGCAGGTGAGTGAAGATTTAAGGTTCTAGCTTGTCTTCATGATTAGTGTGCTCACATTTTCCAGTCAAATCTCTTTACAACTTACTTCCAGCCCACTCCCTTGTTAAAGGTGCTGCCTAGCTTCAGTTCCATTGCTATCATCAGTTCCTTACTTTCTGTATACATTACAGTCTATATTTGGGATGACCCACAGTAAAATTTTATGTGTTGCTATTCTAGCTTTTGAGATTTCAGATATAGCAAGAGATTGTTAAAACTTTACTGCTTAGGTTGATTGATGGGCAAATATTTAAAGAACTGTGGAGTTTATAAGATTTTTTAAAGGTTTTAGAGAACTTTCTGGGCCTAGGGTTGAATTAATTAATAGGCAGGCTGATGTAGGACAGAAGCGTTTGGGCAGTTTAGTTGCTGCAGCAGTGCAAAACCACACTAGGAAGGTTTATCCAGCAAATAACAAGCAGAGGAATAGAGAGAGGGCAATATGATCAAAGTCGGAATGTTGATGATTATGTTCTAGGGCTTTGAGACCCAAGGGAAACCCTACAATCTGGAATTTCTAAACAAACTGCATAAAGAGCCTGCTTAGAGAGTATTTGTACTAAGGTTACTACAACCTAGCATGCTAGCGGCTAGCCCTTAGTTAATTAAATAACTATTTAATAGTATTTGTACTAATGTTACTACAACCTAGCATGTTAACCCATAATTAAATAACTATTTAATCTTAGCCCTCCAAAATACTAAAAACTCACAAAACTGCCGCTTGACTGTTTAAAAAGACTAAGAGCATAACTATCATCTACTAAACTGAATAAAACATAAATTTCAAATGAGAAAGATAAATATAACTACATAACTATGACAAAAAACTAGCTAGAACCAAAGCCATATTGGCTAGCAGGCCCACTTAGTCCTGAAGGCCTCCTAGATGCTCCTGCATCTCTGACCAAGTTTAGTAGATTATCTGGGACTGAGAACAGTACTGAAACATTGTTCTGGGTTTTGGAGCAATTCTGGCTCCTAGTTGTTGCCTAGAAGACTTGCAGTATGTATTAAGAACTGCAAAAGGGTGTACGTCATAGTGTTATTCCAGTATAGACTTAAAGTAGGTATAGAGGTTGTAACCCTTTACCCTGAATGTGTCTGACAGTTCTAGTTAAAATTGAAAGACAAATCCTTGAAAGAGCTTCCTACATTTGAAATTGAATTGAAATTATATAGGTACACATTTATTGTTGTAATTAATTTTCAAATGATTGAATTCTTAGATCGAGTTCCAGTTCGCTTATATGTTTGGAGCGTCAATGAGGATTTTGATGATTTAGAAGATGCACCTCAGATAGATAGCTGGGACAAAATCTCATACATTAACCGGCCTGTTGAAATACAAGGAGGAGAAGGAGGTGAGGCGGCTCTTATTTCTCATAAACCTTCATCAGAAATATATGCATGTAGTAAATTCAAGTTTCTTTATTTCCCTTTTCATTTTACAGTAAATTTATGGAAAGTATTTTTGGAATCAAGACAAAATAGACTTGGCTGCCTGTTAATATGGTCAGTGTAGATAGAACATCTTTCATTTACTTTCTTGTCGAATGCATTGAATTTTTACTGAAGTTACATGGACTGTAGTTCCTTCCACCGTACACCATGACCGTTTCTGGTTTGGAATTGCTTTCCTCATCTTATATTCTTAGTTTTTCCTGTCTGTACTTTTGGGTAAGCTGGCAGGGTTTATCCGACGTTTGATTGCTATACCTATCATGATCTGTCATTTAAGCCTTTTACCTCCACCATTATTAAAACAAGAAGAAAGCCTTACCCCACTAAGTGGGGGCCGACTGTATGATTCCTAGGACGCTATTGCTTTCGGTTTTGCGCTAAGTCTTCTGTTAGCTCCAAGTACTCCATGTCTTTTCTTAAAGTCTCTTTCTAAGTCTTCCTAGGTCTTCCTCTACCCATTCAGCCCTGAGCTTCTGTCTCATAATTGCATTTAAAAATAATAACAGAATAACTGATAAAGAAAGGATTTCTCAGCGGTTTTGTAATACTGCTTTTTTTATTTGAAGAACTTTGTATGTGATACATGGCCATGAATTGCAGGGTCCTCGTGTTTTTTATGCTTTTTTTTGGTATAAGATTATATTTCCTAGTTAAGAAACTCCAGGGAGGAAATATATATATTTTCTTTTCTGCCACAATCTTCCTGGCTACTGCGGCTACATAGTTGCTATTTTTGGTTGCTTAGTTCTTCAATTGAATTAGTTATTTATTCGAAAGAGTGAATGTCGGTCATGTGGAAATTGATGTTGTCCGTTAGATTTAGGAGTATGAGATCTGAGGACAGTGAAATGCATGTGCCCATGTTAAACAGGCAGACAAACATCAGATCTCATTTTCTATGTTTGTTTTATGCTTGACCCAAAGCCGGTTCTTGAATCCCAACCAGGCCTCTGGAAGTCGGCAGACTCAATGACCAGGATGTGTGAACAGGAACCGTTGTCATGTCTCACATAAGTGAATGCTTTATTATATCAGTTCAAGGTGTAAATGTATTGGCGGCCTCGTCAATTTATAAACTAGCACCGCTGAACATGTCGGATAGATCATTTTAGGGTTAATAATCTTTTTAGTTTTGACTGAGTTTATTTTGCACTGCAGGTAGATGCTTCACTCTAAATGATGCAATCAAGAGCCTTTTGCCAGAGTATTTTCCTGACAAATCCTTGATCAATGAAGAATCACCGGCAGTAGCTGAAGAGGATGAACAAAAGGTTTCCACTGAAGATGCAAGGGCCGAAGAGGAAGTAGAAAACTCCGGTGAACAAACAGAGTCTTGCAACCAATATGATGATGCCGAAATCAAGCTAGTCCGTATCCAAGGTATTGAGCCGAAATTGGAGATACCGTTCTCTTGGGTGGCAAACAACTTGCTGAACCCCGAGCACTTTCTTCATATCTGTGTGTATTTGAAAGTACCACAAGTTAGTACCATGTGATAGGCAGGTTGCGTTTGGAATCACAAAACACAAGGGGAAGGGAGGGATCTTCCATTGGCGACTTTGAAAGGCATTTAACTGTATATAAGTGTACAGAAGATTAATTGTCAATATATCTTCATCATCCACTTGATTTTTCCACCATTTTATTTTCCATAATAGAATAACCTAAAAAGCTAGGGGTTTTTTTATCGATGGCACGTAGCATTGAGTGGTTTGGAAAATTAATTGCTAGATCTTGCATATAAGGATCTAATGAATTTTTATGATGGTTAGATTTTGCATGAAGCTCGTGAGTCGTGTCACTAAGTGTTGTGTATTTTTAGCTGAATCTGGTTATTTTTTATTTTTATTTTTAGATTTTAGCTCATGTTTTTTCTTTCGTATTCACTTGCTTTGCGATGCCATTATTTAGCTAGTGAGACTAATGTGGGGTCGGACGTGACCAAAGTACTTGGGAGTCTCGTTCTTTGTGAGAATACCGTGAATGGCGCTATCCAAGTACCCCACATGGTCCAATAACATCATTACACATTCTTAATAAATTTTGACCGAAGTTATTGATCATTCAATCAATCAATCATCGATCATTTTTTTTCTTGCATTCATTAACCCAACAATTAAACCTTCATTTAAATATTAAAAAAGTTTAGACACGTAATAACATCAATGATTGAAAGGATGAGAAGGTCCAAACAAGGTAAGATGAAAATATTACTATTTCCAATTTCCGCGTTGGAAATACATGAATGTCACTTTAACTCAAGGTAGAGTGCTCTATTGCAATTTGCCACCTAACAAAATTTTGAATCACCTTTTCACCTTGACCAAAAAATATAAAAAATTATAATGTGCCAGCTTCGTCCATTTCTTTTTCATCAAAGAATTGTATGTGCTTAATAGGTGATTCTTCGATAATGCATATTTATATCAGGATAAATTAGAGCAATGATTCTTGAATTTTAAAACAACTGAAGTTTTGGTTTTTGAATTAAGAATTTGTGAGTATAGGTCCTTGAACTTGTTATAATGTGGAACAATGATTATTTTCGCTAACTACGTTTGAACTTACATTCAACATAAAGGGTTCAAAAGGGACAAAATTGGATCAAAGTTTAAACAGAGTTAGCCAAAATAACCATTCCTCCATACAATTACAAGTTAAAAAATCAACAATCACGAATTTTTAATTTAGTGACTAAACCTCTAATTGAGCAAAAATTTAGGGACCATTGCTTCAGCTATCTCTTGTATCTGACTAGAAAATATTCTTTTTGTTTAAGGAAAAGTAATGTTGCACTTGCCACATTTTTCATAGTACATTTGTATCATCTCTCTTATAGAGGTAAGGGACCAGGACCATCAATACATGTGGATCTCATCTATATTAAAAATAGGATACAAATGTGATATAAAAAATATAATAAGAGTATCTTTTTTGTTTAAAGAATCACGTAGGACTCTATAAACATTTAAGGTAAATTACATCATACCCCATCAGGTTTAAGGTCTATTACAACCCCATACAACATGTTTAAAACATTTCACTTTCATACATCAAGTACTATTTTATTTCAATTTCATTCCTCCATTACATTTTCCATCCATTGAACCGTTAAGTGCTGACGTGGCTGCCAAATGTGTGCCACGTGACAAAAAAAAAATTCCCTTCTTCTTCTTCTTCTGGTCGTTGGGCTACTTTTTTTTTTCTTTCTTCTTCATTGGGGCGGGGGGATTTTTTCTTCCTCCTTCTTCTTCTTCTTCTTCTTCTTCCCTTCTTCTTCTGGTTGCTGGGCTTCTATTTTTTTTTTCTTCTTCTTCGTTGGGAGGGGGGATTTTTTCTTCCTCCTTCTTCTTCTGGTCGCTGAGCTTTTTTTTTCTTTCTTCTTCTTCTGGTCGCTAGGTTTCATTTTTTTTTTGTTGTAAAAATTCAGGTTTTTTTTTGCCACGTTGGTAGCCATGTCAGCACTTAACGGTTCAATGGATGGAAAATGTAACGGAGGTATGAAATTGAAATAAAATAGTACTTGATGTATGAAAGTGAAATGTTTTAAACATGTTGTATGGGGTTGTAATAGACCTCAAACATAGGGGAGATATGGTGTAATTTACCCTTTTTTTAAAACGAGAAAATAGACAAAGTCAAATTATTGACTGCACAAATTGACACAATTTATTTTTCAGGTTGGCAAAGTGCAACATCACTAACAGTTGACATTGATCTAATGTTTTCCAAACACATAAAGTTGAAAGGGCAGTTGAGTAATGTGATCCCTGCCTCATGCTCATGCAATGAATGCATCAGACTATCAGGATTATTTTGTTTAATGTGAGCGTGAGAGTTTTAGAATTTCATAAACGTCAATACAAGAAGATATTTTTCACGTTTTTATGTCTTTTACTTTTGGTTTGCATGTTTTCATTTTATCGAAGAAAACATTGAATTTAAAAACATGTTAATTATCTTTGTATCTCTTGCAGTGAAAAAGTTTAAGGGAGGGTATGCTACACCATTTCAAGATCAGGATATATACCACAAAATCTTTTTGAGAACTTATAAAGAGGGTTTTAGCTCTTTCTTTAGTTTTTACAAATTGCCTACCACGAGAGATTGTTATCAATGAGACTCAAATTTAAACCTTAGTCTAATGAAGAGGACGATTCTTACCAACTCAATCAACCATCGTTTTAAATTTTTTGAGTGGTCATTTGCTTTCTACGTCCTCGCTATACATCTCCCATTAGGGTAGGACTGGAAAAAAATCCCAAACCAAACCGAAATTCCCAAAAATTTCGGTATCCAATATTGAACTAATCCCGATATTTCAGTATGGGAATCGGTCTCAAGTTTTTGGGATTTTGGTATTCCCAAATCGAACTGAAAAAATATATATATAATTTAATTTTTAAATATATAGGAGCACATCTTTAAGGGGAACATCATTTACCTACAATAGTGAAAATTGAAATACTGAAGAAGCACTGGAAATCAATGATGGAACATATACAGGAAGGAGCCCTAAGATAGATAGTGGAACATATGCAGAATTTTTAAATCACAGGAGATTGATGATGGATACATAGATGCAAAATAAACACGGGAGATTGATAGATGGATGTATGAATAGATTATAAGTTACAATTTGCTTGAGAAAACTTTACATCTATCTATAATATTTATTTATATTATATATGTACATAAGTTTACTCAAGCATATATTAACGTTTTAGACGTGATTTTAGGGACTGACATGATTATAGATAGATGTACTATTTTACTCAAGCACATATTAACGTTTCAGATTGGCAGATTACTTTTGAATAGGCAGATATTAACTGGGTCTTGCCATTTGATTGGCAGATTTGTGTGCACAGATTAGTAGAAACAAATTGGCAAATTGGGTCTGCCTATACGTCAATTTTTCAATATAAAATGTTCAATTTTAGCCCAAAAGCATAATATGTCAAATTTTAGTCCAAAAGTCCAAAACCATTTCGGGATTCCCGATTTGTCCCGAGCCCAAAAGCATAATATGTCAAATTTTAGTCCAAAAGTCCAAAACCATTTTGGGATTCCCAATTTGTCCCGAAATTCCGAAACTATTTAGGGATTCCTAAAAATTGGGATTCTCGAAAATTTGGTTTGGAATGGGTATTGAAATTGGGATTCCCGAAAATTTCGGTTTGAGAATCGGGACAAAAATTTCGATATGGGATCTCATGCCGAACCACCCCTAATTTTGGGTTTGAGTCAAAAGCCTCAAGGGCCACCTCATTCGTTATGTAATAAGAGAGGGCAATGATTTTCACATATCAATTTTGTCACTTCTTCTTTTACACACCTTCATTCATTTTTATTCGCTTATTCTCTTTTGATTCTTCAATTCAATAAAAAATATAACAAACGGAGATGTGCAGAAAATAAAAAAGATAAGTGAAAATGACTTTCAAATATGAGATTGTAAATACTTGGAAGCATCATCGCAGATGTTGCTCGAAACAACATTGTGTAGTTCTTTTTCGATGGAAACATATTGTACATTGGATCTACTTATATATGGTACAATGAAAGTAAATGGATGAAGTTCATGAGAGTTAAGATAGCAAGAGTTTGCTTGAAAGTACTTTTAAAATGACTGAAAGTACTTTTAGAGAAAATATTTTTAGATTTCAAAAACACTTAAAGTGCTTCTTAAAATAAGCACTAGTTATTTGTTTCTTCTAGGAAGCAATTGTTTTCATTTCATAATTCACATTTTTACTAAAAATTAGTTTCAAATATTTTCACTAAAAACGTGTTCACTCATTATAAAAAAACCTTCCAAAATAAGCTCTAACTTAGACGATAATTTGTGAATATATCTCAATTCTCATTGCTCAACCAAAAATTAAGATACAAAATTCAGTGCATAAGTGGGAGTGTATCTGTCTGCTACTACAAGTAGTAAAAACTGCATATTATATGAAATTTCACTCGTTGGCCCAAAAACAAAAAAAATTTACACATGGAACAATAAAATCTACAAGCTAGCTAGCTACATTCCAAAAAAGCGCTTACATACTTTAAGGATCTTGCCTCCCTTGTGCTTTTTCTTGATAGATCTTGTTGCTTGATGATCTCCATCTTCATCTTCCTCATCACCATCAATGGAAGATGTCATGAAAGTTGTAGTTGCAGACTGGTCATGGATCCTGCAATACCTCTCTGACACAGAAGAAGATCTTTTCATGGATGAGAATGCTCCTTTCACTGCTGATTGAAACCCTAACCCTAAACCACCAGACGAAGCAGCAGCAGAAGAAGAAGAGACTGAGCTATTCCTCTTCAGCACCACGTGAGTGCCAAACCTCTCTCCACCATTGCCTTGGATCTGACCATCTTCCTCAGAAGAATCATGGGTTGTGTTGTTTTTCTTCTCCTGCTGCAGATCGAGATTGGTTTTTTCTTGGACTTTTGAGGAGGTGGGGCTTTCTGGGGTAGATATCTGCGTTTCGGCAAATGATTGGAGATCTGAAAAGTCTATGGATCTTGAATTTTGGGAGCGACTACTACTACTAGTACCCATGATTTTGATCTTGGAATATCCACCCATTTTTGTGTGTTTGAAAGTGGAGCTAGTGAGGAGTGGAGGAAGATGGTAATTTGCAGTAGGTATATATAGAGACAAGGGAACGGAAGCATGGAAGATACAAAGGATGGGGTGTAGAAAGTGAGAAGAAAGTGGTGGAGGGAGACAAGTTGTGGATGAGAGGCCATGTAAGTTGAAAATTTAGACAGGTCGGTTGATTTTTAACCATTTGGAATTTTGGAGTGCAGTGCAGATTGCAGATAAAAAAGTGAAACGTACATTTCAGATTTGGAAACATATGCAGGTAGGGTATGACTGTAGAAAAAGGATCCCATCTTCTTTCTATCACCTTCCATTCCTTCCTCTCACATTTTCTTATTTTATATTTTTCTTGCTATAAAAAGTTAATATAGAAAATCTCATTTTAATCTTTGGCAAAGATGACTTTTAGATAAAAATCATGAGTAAGACTAAAATCTAATTTTAGTCCCTTGATACATTAATAACCTCATTTATTAATTATATTTTGATGTTTTAATTATTTATCTTTTTCTTTCTATTTTTTAATGTATTAATTTTCATTTTCATTACATTCATTGTAATATTTTTTGTTGTGAACATTTAGATAAACTAATTTTTGTTATACAATATATTTCGATGTACTTTATCTTCTTCATTTAGGTACATTAAACTCATTATAATACATTTCGGTGCATACATTTAGGTACACACATTTCGGTACATACATTTTGATACAAACATTTAGGTACACACATTTCGTTACATACATTTCGATACAAACATTTAGGTATAATAATTCAATATAATACATTTCGGTACACACATTTAGATACATTAATTTAATATTAATACATTTCGGTGCATATATTTCAGTACATACATTTCGGTACTAACATTTAAATAAATTAGTTCAATATAATACATTTCAGTACACACATTTCTGCATTAACATTTAGGTACATTAATTGAGTCTTTCAAATTTGAAGAATGTTAAATAAAATTAATAAATTAAAATTTGCGTATTAATAAATTTAAATATTTAATGGGAGACATTAAATAAAAGGGTGTGATATCCACACACCCTTTTTTACTTCTCTCACACATTTTTGGATTTCGGCCGTCGGATCGAATGAATTGAAAAAGATCTAACGGACAGAAAATAATAGGAGTGTGTGAAAAGTAAAAAGAGGTGTGTGGATAGCACACCCCTAAATAAAATGCACATTAATTATTTTGAATTAATGACATATTAGGGACTAAAATCAATATTCAATCTAATACTAGATTTTTTTTTAAATTTTAATCTTCTTGAAGGATTAAAGTTCAAAAACCCTAAGTCAATATAATATTGACGTAACTTGACCGTGACCGTTCAAGTAGGAAAAGAGAGAAGGAAAGGAAAAAAAAAAAAAAAAAATCCTACTCCGCAGAAACATGGTTCGATTTTATATTTTTCTTTTTAGGAAAGTTGGTGAGATGATCGGATCTCATCCTTTTTTTTTTAAACTTGTGTTCTTTATTTTTATTTTTTTTGCTCATTGACCTTTTGCTTGGTGGATTTGCCAACACACAAACCATTAAACCAACATAAGTTCTGTTAAATTTAGCTCCTGATGTTAACTAATAATAATATAATTATATGCACACTATTATTTATGAAAACTACTACGTAACTTATATTATTTGTCACATTATTTATTGTGCACATTTTTAAGGGATTTGATAACTAGGGCCGGCCTTGGGGAATGCAGGTGGTGTACCCATATATGGCCCTAGTTTCAAAGGGTCGTGATCTTTCTCTGCAACTTTTTCACGTTGCGTTGGATTCCAACTCATCAGGGCTCCCAAAATCTCAGACCGCCCTGTTGATAACCTAAGGTGTTGCTCATGCCATAGGTAAAGAAATTTCTTATGCTAATCTTGAGAACAAGCAGTTGTACTGTAGCATGTCAACTATAAGAATTATAAGGACTTCACCCTCTATATCTTCTTTAACAATCACTTTGCTAGGTTGGTCGACTCGTCTATAATCAAGCTGGTGGTGATTTTATTATAAAAACACACATATTTTTAACTTCTTACGACCAGAAATAAAGAAGAATTTGTGAAAAACTAAAAACGATAGTGTAGAAATTATCTCTGTTATTACAAGAGATCACTTGGGCAACCCAATCTATGTGTTAGTGCAGGAAAGTTGAACAATTACCAATTTTATGGCAGAAGCAGTTGCTTTAAGAGACGAGCCCTAAGATGGCTTAACATAATAATTATAGAGATTAAAGGTGAATCTAACCTTGTAACTGATGCTATATTCGGCTTCTATAAAACGAGACATTTTTCAATGTGACCGTCACACGAGGTGGTACAACACATGTTTCTATATAAATGTGAGATATGTGTATTAAAAGGTTAATAACTTAAAAATTAAAAAATTTCAACACTTACAAAAAAACACGTATTGTACTATCCGTGTTTCCATCACAACTAAAAATTTCTCTTATAAAACCCATTGGAGATAGCATGAGCAGGTTTTCTTTTTGGTACTTAGGTGCTCCCACCTAGGTTATACAAAGCTTTTGGGTGGGGCTAATAAGCAGGTGTTAACCGTATAAAATGAAGGTTGGCCGTATTAATCATGCGAGTGACTATTTAGCACGTAAGTGTACCAAACAACAATCATAAACCTTCTAATTGTTGTCAACTTACCCGCTAAATTTAACAAAAATGATCAATTGTATAACTTAACACTTTTTTATTACAAGCTTCATCTTAAGAGCCAATATTGCACCAAACAAATATCTTCCTCCTAAATGTCATGAGCTTCGTCATCTCGACCTTTGCAGAAGTAGAACCCCATAAATTCAGTCGGCTTCTTATCATCAACCATTAATCAAACACGAGCAAGAACAAACCAAAAAGAAATATATGGCGGCCAAATTCATGACAAGTAAAAATTTCTTATCACCATGCGTGGTAAGAAATTCACGACCATGAATTTTTTTTTTAAACTTTTGTAACATTTTTTAGAATCTAAATTTTTAATAATATCAATCCAATGATCGATCCATAAATCGGATTACTCTTACCACGCACGGTAAACTAGTGAGAGTGTCCATATCAATGGTCACACACCTCAGTCTATCCTAGCAACTAAAGGCCTTGGACTAGCTGGGTGTAACCATTCCAGATGTTTAGGGTATCGAATCCCAATGTGGCCGCTAAACCCCCTGCACACTCAAATCATCTCACAAGGCATATATTTGCCAAAAAAAAAAAACATACAGCATATGACATACAAAAAGAATGTAACTTTCTCAACCATCAATATTCACTAATGAAATACATACACGAAAACTATATACATTGTATGGCATACCAAAACAATGTAACTTTCTCAAACATCAATATTCACTAATGTGTTTTAGAGTAAGATTCTCTCTCATCTTATTGTCACACACAAAAACTACATGCATTGTATGTATGGCATGCCAAAAAAATTCATCAATTGGATGACTAGACATTCAAAAAAAATAAAATTATAAATTGATATAATTTTAAAATTTTAGAGCACGATATGAAAAAAACTAAAACTTCATAACTCACAAGTGACTATTTGCTACGCTGTAAAAAAGTGTTGAATCATTACGTAACGACGTGTATTCAAACCTTTCAAATTCGGTCAAACCCCACAACTCGGCCTTTTACTGTCTCTCCCGTGCTTTTCACTCATTCAGTTGACACTTCTCGTCTGTCACTCTGTGACTAGGGTTTCTCTCTTTCGAAAACCCAGTCAGTCCACTCCTCGACCCAAGTTTTTGTACAATCGAAGCCCAATCTCGCACTGGCATTGTGCAATTCGCAAGAATTCCGACTGCAGCGACGGCGTTTCAGCTCGATTACCTCTCTGTTTCTGCTCAAAAAATGTATTGAATCCTCGTCGACTTTTGCAAATTCTGTTAATTTTTTGTTCGTTCTTGAGCTTCGATCTGGTTTCTCTGTAAAAAAAATTCCATTTTTCTTTATTTTCAGCTGAATTTATGGTCTTTGCAGATAGATCATTCCTAAATTAGAATTTTTGTTTACGTATAGACTCAAATTTTGTATGTAATGCAGACATTTGATCTTGATTTGGTGAATGAGAGCGATGCGCTGAGCAATGGCGCTTAAGGCTCCAGCTGGGGAAGCTGCTGAAATTGCAATTGCATCGATTGGGCGTGGATACGATATATCCATTGATTTACGGCTCAAGTACTGTAAAGGGGAGTCTCACACTGCTCGATTGATTGAAATCGATGACGATGGAGGTCGCGAGATTGTTCTTCCGGGTGGGATTACCATCCCAAATGTTCCCAAATCGATTAAATGCGATAAAGGAGAGCGCACACGATTCAGGTCCGATGTTATCTCCTTCCAACAGGTATCTTCAGTTTTTCTTAATTGCAATTCTCGCGTTTTTTTTCTTATTTATTGAATTTTTGGTATGTTCAAATGCGATGCTATCACGGCTTGGCTTGTTTTAAAACATTCGTGCAGTTGGATGCAATCTAGAGCATTTAAGAGTCACATTGCGTTCGGAAGACATCAAGCGAAAAATGTTATTCGTATAAAATGTTTTATGATTACCTGATCATTATAGTAATATAACTAGTTCGAAAATGAACACTACAATGATATAGCTCAATGTGTGTTTACCACTCCTCCCACCCCCTAGAAAATAAAAGATGAAAACAAAAATGTCGTGGTGCAAAATCAAGGCTTCATATTGTTTGGTTATATGGGATTGGGTGGCGGTGAGGCCAGGTTTTCACTAAAATGTATGTTCTTTTGGTATAATCTTATTTTGTAACTGTGATTTTACTTTAAGCATTAGGAGTGGTAGTAGAGAGAAATTAAATTTTCTATAATTTTTTTCTCTCTTGCAGATGTCAGAGCAGTTCAACCAGGAAATATCTTTGACTGGAAAAATACCCTCGGGTCTCTTCAATTCTATGTTTGAATTCTCAGGTTGTTGGCAGAAAGATGCAGCCAACACTAAGACCCTTGCTTTTGATGGGGTGTCCATCACTCTCTATTCTGTTGCACTAGAAAAATCTCAGATGGTACTGCGCGAGAATGTTAAAAAAGCAGTCCCATCATTGTGGGACCCTGCTGCATTGGCAAGGTGAGAGGTTTTTGGAGTTTTTAGTCAAATTATAACATTAACTTTGATCTACATGCTAAGCTCGGTCTTTGAAGTTTCATATAAAATCTATTAACTTCTGATAGGAAGCTTGTTTTTGTAATGTACTTCATATGCTAGTTGTTTGCCTATGCCATGCACCTATGTTTCTTGTATTGTGGAAGTTACAAAATGGCGGAAAAAGAAGAAAATAAATGAGTAAGAACCATGGTTCACAAAGCTTGTCCAATATATTAATCTACCTTTTTAAATCTGTAGCAAGTGATTGTTCTATATTTTTGTGAAATTTTCTTGATCTGTCCCTTGGATGCATTCCCCACCCCCCTCGCGGGAATTATTCCACCTTTTCAGGACACATTCTTCTCGTTCCGTCAACTAATCTTAGTCTTGAGTCCCGTTGAAGAAGGGAATTGATTTTTGCATACTTCTTTCAAACGCTGTTGCCATAATTAATTGCCTTAAATTCAGTGGACCTTAAGTATGTTTCATGCTTATGTATATTCCTGCAAATTCTGCAATACTTGGATGTCATGGTTCTCTAGCGAAAAAACTAATTTTCTTGTTGATGCTTTTATTGGTTTAATCTGTATGGCATTAGTAAAATGCTGTAATAGATGGGATTGAGTCTTCTGCAAGGCATGTTATGATAAATATATGTGTATGTGTGTGTGTATATATCCATGTCTACTGTATTAAAATTATGAAAACTGGAACGTGTTCTCATGTTCATTCTAGGTTTATAGAGACATTTGGAACGCATATTGTTGTTGGTGTGAAGATGGGAGGGAAAGATGTTATATATATGAAGCAGCAGCATTCTTCAACTCTTCAACCGGCTGATATACAGAAAAAACTAAAGGATATGGCAGATAAAAGGTTTTTAGACACCAATGGTCAGTCTGGTATGCCCTCGGAACAAGGTTACAAGAATGGCAAGGTTCGTAACATGTCTATGGTATGTCATTTAATAGTTTTAGTTCTTAATTCTTAAAAATGACCTGTTTCTATATAAAAAAAAAAGATTACAAGGTCTTTGAATGTCAAAAGTTAACATCCTTTCCTCTGGGTAATTTTGAATCTTGCTATAGTTTCTAGTGAGTATACGGTGGCTGGATACCAAGGATGTATCCTTTCCTAGATGTGCCAAAATTCGTGAGTTGATCATAATGATTTGAAAAGAAAAGCTTCAGATGAATCCATAATAGATTATGATGTGCAAACTTTTTTATTTTCTTAAAGTTTTCATTTGGTGTGAAGGATGATAATCATGGAAGTTTCATCGTTGTAAGGGAGTATGACCAACCAATGATTGAATGTTGTTATAGGGAACCATTTGTATGACCAGCATAGGTGGCGAACTATAATTCTGTTCTTCAACAATGGACTGGCTTTATACGTAGTCCATTCCTTGTAATTTAACCCTGGACAATTTCTTATTAGTAATGATAATACAAGAATTAAGTTAAAAAGTTGTTCTTTTGAATTTGTTCTAAGTCTGCTTTTCTCTAATTCTACATGCATAAGTTACTTATCCTTTTTTCCCGTTCAAAAAAGTTCCTTAATTAATCATTTGTTTTTCAGTTTGAAATCAGGGAGCAGCGGTTGCGGTTTGCAGATACTAGCCCATCAAGTACTTATTCACACAAGGAGGCGCGTATAATTACTAAACCTTGTTGATTGTCTTACTGAATTTGTTGGTTATCAGATATATAAATCAAAAAATAAATCACTACTTTTTCAATTCGGTTTTTTGTTTCTAAGTTACTTTAATTTCAGGACATTGTAAGCATTTGCAAGAGGAGAGGTGGAAGTGATACGAGAAATCTATCACATAATGAATGGTTACAAACTGTTCAGTTGGAGCCTGATGTGATCACAATGTCATTTATACCAATTACCACTCTGTTGAATGGAGTCCCTGGGAGTGGATTCTTAAGCCATGCCATAAACCTTTATTTACGATGTAAGCAAAAGATTTTCCTGTTTGTGTCACTTTTGCATTTTATTTTCTATTTTCTGCTTTTAAATTCTTGATTCTCATAAATGCACTTCATATCTTTAGATATTACTATTAAGCTCCTATGTTGAACAATAGTAAGTGCCTTATTGAAATTTCAACCAAATAGTTTGGTTTGTTAGGGTGCCAAATTGTCAGTCTGGATCATTGATCAAGTGGAATCTTGTTTGGATGCAGAGTCTAATTTCACAGTTTGGCAGCGTGTGTTTGTGAGCATGTGCCTTTGAAAGCTGCTTATTTGTATTTACTTTAGTTACTTTGGGAGCTGCTTATTCTTCACCATATTTTTTTTCTCTTATAGGAGAAGAAAATATCAACTAAGACAACATGATTTTTTTATAAACATTATACATATATATATGTATATTTATTAGCATGGCAGGAGTTAACATGCGGAAATTTTAATTCTGCTCCTATCCTTACAGATAAACCACCAATTGAAGAACTCCATCAGTTTTTGGAGTTTCAGCTGCCGAGGCAATGGGCACCAGTTTTTAGCGACCTTCCCCTTGGTCCACAGCGGAAGCAACAAAGCAATGTATCTCTACAGTTTAGTTTACTGGGGCCCAAACTTTACATGAACACCAGTCAGGTAAAGTGTCTCCTTTACCTTTTATTTAGTAGAAGTAAAATTTTGTTGCATGAGTGTTTTAATTGTAAATGTTCTATGTTTATGACAATTTTTTTCGTTTTTTATTATGTGGAACTTTGAACCAAATGAGACATTCATCCATTAACATGGGAAAAATTAACATGCTATATGGATGGCATCTGTTTGAATGGTCATTTACGGCTTTCCTATTCATTCTCTTATGATGCGCCAATAATTCCATTGCATTAACTAAACCGCTTGATTATTGAGCAGAAAAAAGAGGAGGAATTCCATGAGTACTTGTCGTGCTTAAAGATAGTTTCCTTACCGGCAGAAATCTTATTTGTTATATGTTGATATCAGGTTGATGTGGGAAAGAGACCAGTGACTGGCCTGCGACTGTATCTAGAGGGCAAAAGAAGCAACCGTTTGGCCATTCACTTACAACACCTCTCCTCGCTTCCAAAAATCTTCCAACTCGAAGATGATCCAAATGGAAACTTTCGTCGTGATCCCTATGATCGTAAATACTATGAGAAAGTCCAGTGGAAGAACTTCTCCCACGTCTGCACTGCCCCTGTGGAGTCTGATGAGGATCATTCAATAGTAACTGGAGCCCAGTTGCAGGTTGAGAATTATGGAATAAAGAATATTCTCTTCTTGAGACTCCGCTTCTCCACTGTTTTCGGCGCGACAATTGTAAAGCGTCCTGAGTGGGATGGATCACCAGGTTTGGCACATAAGTCCGGACTCATATCAACACTAATCAGCCATCATTTTACAACAGTTCAGAAGCCACCTCCACGGCCAGCAGATGTGAACATAAACTCTGCCATTTACCCTGGAGGTCCTCCGGTTCCTATCCAAGCCTCAAAGCTTCGAAAATTCGTAGACACAACAGAGATGGTAAGAGGGCCACAGGAGACTCCAGGTTATTGGGTTGTCTCTGGGGCAAGGCTAGTGGTTGAGAAGGGCAGGATATCACTCCGTGTGAAATATTCTTTATTGACTGTAATATTACCTGACGAAGAAGAGTTGGAGGGACAGTAGCGGATTCCGCTGCTTGTCAAAGAAAATTGGTAAAAAAAAAGAAGGTAGAGATGGTATAGATGTTTGGTGCTGGGAGGAAGAACGGAGGGGATGCGAGGATACCGGCGGGGGCATCCGATACTGGAGAGTTGCCGAGGCTGTTGTTTGTCAAAGAAAATTGGCAAAAAAAGAAGGTAGAGATGGTATAGATGTTTGCTGCTGGGAGGAAGAACGGAGGGGATGCGAGGATACCGGCGGGGGCATCCGATACTGGAGAGTTGCCGAGGCTGTTGTATATTTCATTTCTCACCTCTCATGTCATTTGTTTTTGCAATGTGGATTTTTCTGACCTTGACAAGTTTACAACAGGGCAGGGTTCTGCCATTTGGAAATTGTATGGTGTAAAATTTTGGACTGGGTGAGCTAAGCGTTGGCTTTCGGCAGTGACCAGGCGTGCCGGCATGGCGGCCGGATATCGTCGTCTTCCTTGTAAACAAATAGGGAAGGGAATCCATTTTTTGTGTTGCGTTCCTTGAAAATAATTTGATTTCACAAATAAAGCTTCAAGACCGATCGATTTTACAAATTGCAGATAATAATTTGTGATGAGTTTATTCCTAAACTGAAGGTTGAAAAATATGAAGAAAAAACAGGCACACAAAAGCATGTAAAGAGTTGGAATGAATCCACTTTGAATCTTTGTAACTGGAGTACAGGGATTAAGAGATTCAGACCGTTTAAGAGAGAGAGATTCGAGCCGTTTAAGTTTTTGAGTTTTTGTAAAGTGGGCGAATGGAATGGACTAGTAAGGAGAATATGGTTGAAATTAAGTGGTCTGGAACTCTTGGTCTCTGTGCTCCAGACACAGATCTAGAGTGGATATCGATTTCCCAATAAACACCAACTTTCAAATTGATGACTTATATAACACGAGTACACTACTATGGTGATGTCTTGTGTCAATGAAATAAAGACGCATTAATTTTTGTCCATTGTCATTATTTCATTGATACAGGACGTCACACGCATTAATTTTTGTACTACGTATATAAGTTGTTCACTTTCAGAAAAGGAAAACAAAACACACAGCATGAAATATTTGATTTTTGACAATTTTAAACCCCAAAGTAGTCAATTGTTGATTATTATATGGTGAAGAAACATGATGATTTGGTAAAACTAATATACAAGCAGCCTCTCTCAGAAGTCAGAACTTATAATATAACGCCTCAGTGAAAGTATCATCATCTACAATCATCCTAAGGAGGAAGTACAAATTTATTATGTTCATGGGAAGGCCAATACACCCCTTCCCTGGAGCACGTCGGGAGAGGAGCCGGTTGCGCAATGTAGGTCGGGCACTGCTCTCCCGGCATCACTACTGAGAAATCCGGCGCACGCAACGTTGAAACCTGCAACATCGACGAACAAACTATGATCAGCGAGCTCAAACATGTACATGTAATCGCTTTCTTTCGAGAGCAAATGCATACGAAGTAGAAACAAATTACTTACAGTCTGTCGATTAATTGTTCCACGCTTGTCGAAATGTGCAGACTCTAGAGAAGCACGAGGGAGAGCTTGAGGTGTGGAGAAGGGATTAGGACTCGGCCTAAACAAATGTTCAAAGATGGCCATGATAAGAAACATGGAAACCAAGATAGCCGTGGCTACAAAACCGTAAGAAATCGCACTCATGGATGATGTTCCGTAGCTTTGCCATTGCACTTGTCGATCGATCCCTCCTGATTGAGACGGGCTAGGGTCTGTACTAATAGCGTATCCGTTCCATGGCTTCGGTCTTTCCGAACCAGTCTCGTTCATAGTCTCCGGTCACTAGGTTTTCGCTTTCCTCTCCCCTGTACAAAGCTGATTTCGGGTATTTGGTATGGATATGCTCAACTAATTAACGAGTGTAATCAAACGTATGCTTGTTTGCAGCTAATTCAAATAAAAGGGCGACCCCAAGCCAACAAGGCTCCCCGCTCCGCTGCTAATTCAGATGCCGGTAATATTTCTTCTTTTGTAAGTTTGTCCTTGCACATACGTTTTGAACGCTTGAACCTCAAGCTGAAAAGGAACACACGAAAGAAACTTTTAACATTCTGATGTTGAATGTAAGGATGATTCAAAACCAGTAGTGTGCTGAAATCAAAACGAAAACCCGAAAAACCTCAAAGATTTCATAATCAACAACGTTAAATCTATCTGTCGCTGACGCAGGAAGAAGGAATTCCTCAGTTGAAATTTCAAAACCAATTTGTACACATGTTTGGCAAGAATCAGACTCAGTCCAAAACTTTCTTGTTTTCTAATTCGAGCGATAGTCTACACTAAATTTATCTGAACTTATGAGTGGGGGATTCGGACTTGAATGCGGAGGGGGGAAGTTGCTCAAGCCAACTTAGATACGCTCAAGTCTGCGGCCGGAAACCTAGTCCAAAACTATAACAAAAAACAAAATTAAAAAAAAAAAACAGATTTTTGTTCTTGAAACCAAAAGAAACAGCCTACTCCATTAAAATTGCAGCCGCACCTCCTTGCGCCTCTGTGGCTTCGCCGCTGATCGAAAGAGCAAGATTTTCCGGACGCTGTTAGGAACATAATTAGCACTGCAATGACATAAAAGATTGATGTTTAACGACTAACCTGGTCTTAAAAGCAGTAATTCCATTAATTCTGCTCCATAGCTATAGCAGCAACAGTAAATCTTCGTCTCCGATTCGACAGCTTAACTAGCTGCCACAGAAGAACAAGTTACCCACACGCGCGCGCGCGCACACACACACTTGTGATTGCATTATTTAGAAGAAAGCAGCTCTCACCCCACATAAAATGTAAAGACAAAGTTATATGATAATCCGATTGGCAATGGCATTAGTAGCACAGCAAAGTTTTCTTTTCATGTTCTTGTTCATGATCTTTTGATGCCTAGCTTGATGGAATACTATACCTTGTCCGAAGAAGCAAACTTAAAGAAATCAAAAGAGTGGGCCTCCTTTGTCTGTCCGTCTTGCCAAAAAACAAGACCGCTCTATTTGTATTTGGTGCTTTTTAAAAGTTATCTTTATTTAAGGGATAAGCTTCATTTTGGTATTAACAGATTTGAGCGTAGTCAAATTAGCTATATCACCACCCCATTAAGTTTAATTTTATTTTCTTCTAATATAAATTAGACTAGAATATTGCTCGACTAAAAAAAAAGACAATACTTAGCTCCTTACACGTAAAAGGTCGTTCCTCTTTTAATAACGACGCAACGTCACTTTATCAAATAAATGTCATAGTCAGAACTATTTATTCTCTTTATTATTATCTAAATATTTTATACTTAAAAAAAAAATCATTTACTTTGGAGTCTGTTTAGTTATCTATATGTGTCTACGAGAACGTTAGGACAAAGTCCCACATCGGCCAAGGACCAAACTATGCAATGGCTTACAAGGAGTTGAGCTACTCCCACATATTGTCAATTGATTTTATGGTGGAACTCTAACTTTCTTCACTTGTGAAAACCCACTAGCCACATGTGAAGCGTATTGGCCATAAGTGATCCACGTCACCCAACTTGTGTTGTCCACGTGTTAGACTTGAAAATTCTCCACACATAAGACTTTTAAGGAGTTGGGCTACTCCTCATGTTGTCAATTGGTTACAAGTAACATTCTCATAACCAACCATCAATTTGTTTGATACATATGGATGACTAAATAGTCTCTAACTCAAATGAATTTTCTAAAAATAAATTTTAAATGATGACAAAGAAGTGATTAAATAGTTTTGATTATGACGTTTATAGTACGGTAAAATGGCTCTACCTAGCCATTAGAGGGAATGAGAATCCTCTCTGGATCCTATTTGTGAGAATCCCAGAGATCCTTTCATTGTATTCATTCATCGTACATCATGTAGTAAAAAATTATTTTAAATTTTGTATTTAAAATTGAAACACAAATAGTACTTGAAGAAAACTGGTTGCATGATTTACGATAATAGGACATAATTGAAAGATCTACAGAATTCTCACAAGAACTTCATTTAAATGTAAGGAACCAAGCATTGTTTTAAACGAAAACTTCATTTTAAGTCACAATTTGTAATTCTAAACCTACTTATTAACCCACATCCGCAATAATCACCCACTAAATTAAAGAAAAAGCAAAAAAATAAAGACATAAAAAGGAAAAAGCTGCTAAAGATTATTAAAACTAACTAATTGCTGCTGCAAGTGCAAAATATGTATTAAATTTATTTAAAGCCAAAACAAATAACAGCCAGAGGTTATGAAAATATCAAAAAATAGAAATTTAAATGAAAAATTAATGGTGGGAAATCTAGAGAGAGAGAGAGAGTCAATCATAGCTGTGCTGTACCAGCAGCAGGTGAGGAATGAATGATTCAAGTGAAGAAAGCAATGGGATACATGTAATCTAATATTTTATTGAATAGGTTGTTAAGTTTTTACCTATGAGCCTAAAGTTCAAAACTTTTTCTTTCTCTAAATTATTAGAATAGTTTCGAACTATATTTCTCCTCTCAATAATAATTAAATTTAAAAAATGAAAAAAAAAAGAAAAAGAAAGAAATGGGACAATACGGGTAGCATTGCAATTAACATGCATAAAAAAACAGAGCTGAAAAAAGGAGGTGACATATAGATATAGACCACATTAATTTGGAAAAAGGATCCTCTTCGATTCATTCCACATAATCCTCTTCATCAAATAATTCAGACTCTTGAAATTTGATCAAACGGCTAAAGTTATTATAACTTTTAAAGTGGACCTGTGTTTTTAGCTGTTGGATCAAATTTCAAGAGCCCAAATTGTTTGATGGGAAGTATTAAGTAGAACGGATTCGTAGATGATCCCTTTCCATTAATTTGTTCCTAATATACATATATATTTTTTAATATAACCTTTTGAGACTTTTGTCAAAATCACTAGAGCCAAGCCAATAACTAAATTCTTTACAAAGAAAAACCCACCTAAACTCAAAGCAAAGTTATAAAGTAAGGATTGAGATCCTCTCCACATCTCGCACTTGGAAATTTAACAAATTAGGCAAGGAGCTTTCAAGAGAGAATGTGTGTGAGGTAAACCAGTAAAAGGAGTTAATGAAAATTGCACGATTTAAGTTGAATGGTCTAGATAGCTTAGTCCGCAGACTTCGGAGTGTGAGATTCGAATCTCAATTCTTAAAAACTTAAAAAGGATAGTAAACGATTGTATTGGCTCACTCATGTAATTAGTCGTGAGCCAATGTCGAGCCTAATATCGTGATATTATAAATAACAATATCATTATGTTTTGTTGTATGATGAAGTTTAATCGAAACTTTAAATTATGAATAAACATTAATAAGATAACAAAACAAAGGTGATTTTCGCCTGCAATTTTCTCATTTCTACACACTTTATTTATTTATTTATTTGGAAAACTTCTACACGCTTCCTTTATGAGCAAAGCCAATTGAACCAAAAAATGGGGAAAATTTAGACAACGAATCACGCAAGGATTATATTAAAATAAAATGGTGAGAAAAATAGGAAGAGTGGGGTTGCCTTGGCATCGAGTGCAATCCTTTTGTCAAAAAGGCCATCACCATGTCTGGGACTGATGTGAAAGCCTAACAGGACTAAATATACTCTTTCATTTTCTTCAGATCTTTACACTGTTTAATCTTAAAACAAGCAAGTGTTACGCCACGCCAACATAAATTATGCCAATAACTTAACTAGCGTTGTCAAACAAAGAATTTGGACAGTAATTCGACATTTTATATTTCTCGTTACTTTAAATAGAGGACATTTCACTTTATTTAAAGCACGCTTTCATGTAAAAACATCGCATAGTAGATCGTATCTGTAATTGGTTCTATACATGTCCTTAAGTGTGCAAGTAAAATAAGACAAGGTAAATTCTCAGTTCGATTCAGTGACCTACTCGTAATCACTCCATTGTTATCTTTCAATTTACATCTTACTAGTTACACAACAATGACCACATAAGCAGTCCTAAATGATATTAAGAATGTAACTATTTATTTTTTTTATTTATTTTTTAATTTTCTAACGTGAGATTATCGTATTCATTAACATCCTTTACCTATTAAACAAAAAGAATGGCATATCCAAATTAATAGTAAGAAAAAGTAAGATAAAATTATGAATCAAATTATAAATAAGCTAATGTGCCTGTCAAATCAGAAAAACAAAAAAGAAATGATTCCCTTTTCCTTTTGATCTTCAATATGAATATAAAAGTATACTTTTTCGGGAAAAAAAAAATTCTGAAGAGAAATACAAAACAACCCATTTCATTATTTTCAAAAGGGCTTTTTCATATAGAAGTCACTGATAACAATATACATTAAAAAAACACTTTTTTAAGTACAAATGCAAGAGCTTTTAATATAATTAAAAGCGTTTTTTTGTGAAATTAATTTTTGAATTTTAAAAGTAGTTCAAATTCTTTTTGAAATAAGCACCAAATATGTATTTTTTGCAGAAAACACTTCAAGTGTTTTTTTAAAATCCACTTGAATTTTTACTAAATATTTAATTTCAAAAACATTTTTACCAGAAAAACTTTCAGCCATTTTAAAAACATTCTAAACAAACCTTACTTTAGAAAGTAAGTAAAAAACACCTACCATCTTTGTAATAGGAAATAAATTTTAAAAAAAATTCACAATTAATAATCAATAAAAGATGATTACATTTCACTGTCCATGTAAGACATTTTCACAAACGTTGGAAATAGATTCAATTCCATATCCATATATTCTTTTACTTTGAGACTTGGCAAGCAACTCTTTTAATTAACTTTTTACTAATTTCTGTGTTCTCATACTATATTCAAGGGCAAAGGAATGAACATAGAATATGCATTGGAAAAAGAGTAATTGGCCCTCCTTGTTTTACTGTGGGAAATTTTATTTAAACCTATGTAATCTATTTCTACATTTAACTTAGTTTTTGCACTTATTTGATTTTTAACTAAACTATTAATATCTTTTTAAACCTAATTTAATACCTAAAGTATCCACATAAACCCAATTCAATATGTGGATTTATTTTAACACCCATTTGATTTTTAACTCTATCTTTACGCCGTCTGGAAATGGACACTAAGAATTGAGGTGTGAATTCAGTCATGGCTGACAACAACACTGACATTTCTATAGATGTCGACAATATTTTGAAATCTTCTCCAGGCATGATTCTTAGACAAATCCTGCATATTCATCAAACTCTCATAATTGACCCCTTCAATGGCTTCCGTAAAAGCATTCTTCTTAACATCATTATATATTTCCTCTCCTTGCTTGATTTGTAGGTGAATATAGGTTATGCATTGTGTCTTGAAAGCGAATCATCTAATTATGTTCCATGGTAATCTGAAGAGTATATGTTGAATTTGATATTATTCTCATAGGAAGTCCTTGTTTAATGTCTCATGGTACTCTCGGAGGGATTTGTTTACCCTGTGCAATTTATAAAGGTAAGAAATGCTATACGTTTTTGGGCGGAGGCCTAATTGGCATGGTACCAAAGAACAAACTAGGATATAAATTGCACAATGAAAGACGATAAAAGTTCTGGAGAGAAGTTGCGTAAGTATTTCAATCGTGTGCAGTTGTAAATTGAAATAAATCAATCTGTTTATCTAAAAATACTTCAAAATCATATATTGGTTGGAGGATTCAAAACTTTATAATCACCATCCATAAATAAATAAATAAAACTTGTTTTTCTCTATGAGAACTATTAAGGTTTTAACCAGAATGAAGTAGGATAAACAAAGAATGATCGCAAGTTTTAAGTATAGTGTTTGCGTTTATTGATAAATTTGAGTTTTATTATTAATTTTATTTTGTACTTAATAGTAGTTACGCAATAAGGTAAAATAGACAATTAACATTTAAAATTTAAGTTGGGTGTAGAAATAGATTACATTGGTTTAAATAAAATTTTCCTTTTTCTTATCATTTAGGGGCCGTCTAATTACTATCTTTATGGAAAGGGATCCTCTCCAAATCTCTTCCACCTAATCTTCTTCATCAAACAATTCGGACCCTTGAAATTTGATCCAACGGCTAAAAACACGGGCTCACTTTAAAAGTTATAATAACTTTAGCCGTTGGATCAAATTTCAATGGCTCGGATTGTTTGATGAGAATCATTAGGTGGAAGAGATCGGGAGAGGATCCCTTTTCCATAGTACAAATCATCTCCAAATCTTAAAAAAAAAAAGAGCATGAGGATCAAATAATCCAAACCGTTAAAATTTGATTCAACGGTTACAAACAGGAAACTTCTCTAAAAATTATAATAATTGTAGTAATTGTAGCCATTGAATGAAATTTCAACGATCTGAATCATTTGATCCTTAAGTTTCGTTTTTTTAGATCCAGAAAGGATCTGCACTCCATTTCCCATCTGTATAAGGTGATTCATAACTTCAATCATTTGCTCAGTACGGAATATTATATAATCATTTATTCAATGGTGGTAACACATGGTGCCAATAATTACCACTTTACTTACTTCCATTCAATGAGTTTAATATTTAAAATTTGTATCAAACCACTATACATGTGTCGAAACTTAAACTCAACCAACAGTATTACTTGAAAGTAGTGAGCATGGCACGGTTATACCGCCACATGACATTCCATGTCAATAATACAAAAATATTTTTTTTCCATGTGTCATGCATTATATGCCCAGAATGCCATTATAACATTATACCCGTGCCATAAAAAATAAAAAATAAACAAATAAAAAAACTTAAAAACATTAAATTTTAACGATAAAAATAAAATAAAAAATAAATTAAATAATACCAAAATTAATATTTTAGTATAAAAATATAATTTTTTGTTAAAATAAAAAATACCAAAAGTCTTTGGTTAAAGTTTCCTAAAAAATGCTGTCAATGTTGAATCAACTCCAACAAAAATAGAATGAAACATGTCTATTGAGCGAAAGCAACAAGAGCAGCAAATTTACTTCTCATTGTTTAGATTCCAAACATATATTCTGTCACAAAACTGGAAGCATACAAAACTTCGAATCCAAACCAGAAACAGTAGACGTCTGAATAACTTGTAAAGACTAAACGAAAATTGGGATCGATCAACATTGTCAGATTAAGCCTTGAGCCGGCCGTAGTACCTAGCCTTCTCTTGGGTGGTCTGGAAGCGGCCATGGCCAAATTTGGACGATGTATCGATTAACTTGAGCTTAATATCCTCCAACGCAACCCTAGATGTCTGCTTCAGAAGCGTCTGCCTCAGGGTAACAACGCGCTTTTTCGGACCCACGCAGCAGCCTTTCATTAGAAGGTAATCCTGTTTCACTTCACCGTAGTGTGGGAAACCTCCCATTGGGGTAATATCTTTATCAGTCCTGAACATAAAATGAAATGAACCCAAATTCAGTGTGTCAATTTCCAACACGTATGAGTAAACCAATAATACGAATTCATTCAGAGCGAAATCAAACGAAGAAAAAAATTACGAAGGAAGAGGCACAAACCTGTCGAACTCAGTCATTGCAGAGTGCGACTCTTGGTCAGCCTTCCCAAGCTTGTAAATCTTCTTGTTCATCTCAGTACGATGATGGTAACCATTCTGCCCAGCCCTGGCAACAGTAAATGACACCCTAGCGGGATGCCATGCACCAATACAGGCTACTTTACGTAGACCACGATGGGTCTTACGTGGAAGACGGGTGACACCCCATCGAGTCACCACACCCTCATAACCCTTCCCCTTAGTAACCCCAATAATGTCAATCATCTCATCTTTCTGGAAAACAGCATCAACAGGAACCTGCTTCTCAAACAAGCTATAAGCATAGTCAACCTTCTTTGCAACTTCCCCACCATTCACTTGAATCTCCATCAGATGGGCTTTCTTCTGCTTCAACCCCTTCATTTTCCTAATCTGCAAAAGATAAGCCAAAAAAGATTATTCTAGGTAATATAAATATTTTTAGCAATAGAACATCAGAATGGCAGCAAACTGGGTAACTGTTTTACTTGGCACTTGTAGTTATCACACACTTTCTTTTGTTCATAAAACAAATCAATATAATTTACCTGAGTGTGGGCTAAAACACGAATCACAGAGCAGTATTTCTTCATTTTCTCCAACTGAGCCTGTATGTCCTTTTTCCCATCTTCGCTCTCATACTTTTTTGAGTACTTGGTGAATGCTTTCTTTTTTGACTTGCACCAGTTCTTGTAGAATCTCCTCTTCACCTCCTCACTCAGATGCTGGGCCCAAACTGTGTCCAAGGAACGGAGACCACGGGGTGTCTTCACATAACCAACAACACCAACAACCACCATTGGTGGTGTTTCAATAACTGTAACTGCTTCACATGTTTCTTTCTTGTGTAGCTCTGCAGGGAACTATTGGTTTCAGAACAATACATGGAGTACAGATAATATATAATTAGACCAAGCGCAAAGAACAAGCCACAAAGCAATACTACTAAAGTAACACAAAGAACTGGTTACAACACTCTTTTAAGCCAAGTAATAACATAATACTACAATTCAATACAAAAGGGAACTGACGTAAAATAATTAAAGATTGATCGATTGTATTTTACTTTCGATTTCATAAACAGCAGAACACTGATCAATAACACTGCACAAACCTTAATTCAAGAAAACATATAGAAACTCAGCATAAGCATTATTCTGGTACATGCGGAACATCATAGTATTCTATAGAAATTACAATGCAAATGCAAACAATTTTATTTGTGAAAAATGTTAGCAATATATTTCTACTAATTTTTATCTTATATTTCTATTAATTCTTTCATCACAAAGTTTTCCTCAAAGTAACAGTTTTGAAGTTCTCATTCTGTTACTTTGAGGAAAACTTTCATTCATTTAAAGAAAAAGCATAAAACGATAGACCAACTCACTTGACCCGGGTTTTTCAACATCTCTCACAATATGGGTCATGCCAGCTTTGTATCCCAGGAAAGCAGTCAACCTGGGAGTTTTTGTTGGATCGTCTTTGGGAAAGGCCTTCACTGCATAAACAAAACCATGCAAGCCAAATAAAACTTTAAGCCAAATTTGAAAGGGAGAGAACAACCAAAAGTTAGATAAAGCAATGTCATAAAGAACAGTAACAAAAATATGATGCAATCACAAACAAAAATAGTCTTTAGATATAGCTACGAAATGTAGCTACTACAAACTAAGTGAGTAAAATTATATATACATATATATATAGGATTCCATTGTGGATATACATTGAGAAACAAATAACATTAGGAGGGGAGGAGGATTGGTAGGGATTGAAACCTATATAACTGAACTAATGGCTAAGATACAAGCCCTCAAGTTAGGTGCAACTTATAACGCTCCCTAATCATATACCACACACATGGCAAAAAAGGTATGCAAAAATTGAAAGTCTTAACTTCAACAAAAAATGCATAGCATTTCACTGGAAAGAAAAAACCAGAGCCTGTTCGAACAAACATGAGTCAACATATCATTTCATTGCAACTTTTCAAAGAAACACAAACTACAGAATAGCGCTTTATACTGAAAGAAAAAAAAAGAATAAACCTTTTCCTCTGTGGCGGGCTGCTCTTTTCCTTGGAAGAAATCCCAAAGAGCCGTGTCTTGGGTGTTCAAACTTACGATGAGACATGGTTTCCTTCTCAAACCAGGTCTACAAAACTCCAAAAACTCAGATTTTCTTACAATTACACAAATAAATTCAGTCATGTATCTCAAACAATAATAACATTTTCAGGTAAAAAGAAATAACCAAATTATTTTCACACATTGATAAAGGAAACACATAAATATAGCGTCCACATAAACTTAAACTACAAAAAAGATTTCACGTACGAAATTCCAAAGGAGCTGTGTGGCATCAAATGCAAAACAAACAAACAAAAATAAAAATTAATTGCGGTATTAATATTCCAAACTCCAAAAATTGATGACAAAAGATCTTACAACAGTAAAAGAAACATAAATCCAGCTCCAAAAAACCATTGCACTGTTATTATTTCCAGCTCCAAAAACTGATCATAAAGACCTTAAAACTGTAAAAGTAATTAAATTCTTTAGAAGATAAAATCTTTTTAAATAAATTTGAAATCTCCAAAAAAAAAAATGCACGCCCGAAAACCAAAAACAAGGTAAAATACGACCACCTTCTCCAATAGGTGAGACGAAATGCTCCCAAAAACCAAAGGCCTATGGCACCAAAATATAGTGCCAATTCTCGGGCTCCTCGGTATTTCTTTCCAAAACCCCAATTAGGGTTTTTGGCAAAATTAGAGCCCTTTTGAGACTCCAGCCTTGATTACTCACAATGTTCTTATGGGAAGCAATTCGGTATCGCCAACAGAGAAAGCTTGTAGTATCTACCATGTCCACAGTGATCGGGGCAACAAGTACAAATACAAATCACAGCAAATACAAACGAAAACTCCTTGAAACCCCCCAAAAATCTAACAATTTTATACTAAAAAATGGAAAAATCATAAAGCGATTTCATCATTTATTCATAATGTATCTTGCGATTCAAATTTCCATGAATTATGGGCATTGATAAAATTATAAATTAAAAAAAATCCATGAATTACATGAAAGTGAATAGGTTTAACCTAAAATTTTCAGAGAAATTGAACGATGTTACCTGCGAAACGAGACGAAGAGAGGGAAAATGTAAGAAGCAAGCTGCGCAACCAGCAATAGATTGGTTTCGGCGAGACTGATTGAGCAAACCCTAGCTGGATTTAGGGTTTGTGGATCTTACTGTGCTTTTAAAGCGGAACCCACGGCTACGATTAACTTGTCTCAATGATTACATGGATTGTTGTCCGTTAGATTTAGGGCACAATTGAGTTGGGATTAAGTTGGGCTTTTGCACGAGGCCTGTAACTATCGGATTCGGTCCAACATGGATATTTCTTCGTACATATATTTTCACCAATTTCTCATTTCAATTATTTTGTCAATTTTAGATAATGAATAATACTTTGATTCTCCCTAGTGTGAGTAACCCACCTTTTGCGTTTTGTTCAGCGATATTTCAACACATATTTTATTGTGTTAGAAAATAATGGACATATTATTTAATTTTTTCTGGGTTTTAAAAAATAAAGAACATGTGTTTTTTTTTAATTTGGCTAAATCAGAAAGTGAGGACACAAATACTCAGTAGTGAACAAATCGGAGTCTTCGAGGCCTGTGATCGCTTGGAAATACGCTAACTTGTCGTTCACATCGACCATCTCTGCACGTAAATTAGGGTTTCTCTGGTTCGAATCGGGAAGAGAGAGGGAGAGCCAAACGATACGACGACGGGTTGGGCTCTTCCTTTGGGCTTGAGTACCTAACATTGGTATCAGAGCCTAGGTGCCCGACGCTGCGGGTCTTGGTGACGTGACGTGCCGCCTCGTGATTACCGCCTTGGGAGTATGGGCTCCAAGGGACTTGGTGACGAGGGACTGGGCGACGTGATTACCGCCGTGGGCGTCGGGTCCTCCGAAGGGTGGTGTAATGTTATGATCCCACATTGACTACACTTATGGGAGTGTAGGGATTCTTAAGTCCTTGAGGTCCTCTCACCTATTGGACTAGTCTTTTGGGTTGGGCTCTTCCTTTGGACTTGAGTACCTAACAGAGGAGGTTTATGAGAGCATCAGCGAGAGCCAAACCAGGTGGTCAATAGATATAGGTTTTGGATGGAACGCCAAAAACGTCCCGACCTTTTGTGAAATAACGAGATTGCCATTGTCCAGTGATTAAAAGGTTCCAACGCCGGCGGGGGATTAAAAGGTTTAACGTCGTCGTTTTCACTTCTCGGCTGAGATCAAGCGTTACGCAGTCTATTCAACTTCTGTACAACGAACCGAAAAGAATAGTTACAACGTTATTATTTTTCATCTAATCTCCTGAATCAAAACCTTGCTCTTTGGTTCGGCTTTCTTCTCCGCTTTCCCGGGCCTCGAAGCCGATTGATAACTCAAAGCTGAACTCTTTTCGGCCGTTACAATGGCTGCTAAGGAAGTCCAAACTTCCCCGGTTTGCTCGTGCACCCAACACATGATGAAATAAATTTTCCGTTGGGCCAACTTCAGCTTGTTCCTAATTTCTGTTCTTCGTGACGACTTTCGAGGTTTCTCCGACTTCAGATCCCTCTCCCCAGCCTGAACCACCCTCTGCAGATCACAGAGCAAGCATAACAAAGCGGGTGTTCCTAGCATTAATAGGCTCGTTACATCATCTATGAGACCGAGTCCAAATTGCAAGCCGCCTGTATGTTTGAAGTCTGGGGAGCAGGTCTTCTCCAAGCAATAAGACAGCACTTCCAGGACAGTCTCCGGTTGCCCACCCTGGCCCAGTACATTGGAGACAGAAAGCACCGCCATGGATGATCCCATGGCATCCGATTTCCAATCTCCATTGTAAAGACGGAGTGTGAAACAGTAGCTGTATATGATGTCAACCAGATGAACAGCCACGGACGGTGATGGCTTTGTGGAACTCAGCTTGCTGACCGGTGGCAGTGGGGTGTCAGGCCCGGGTGGAATCTCACTCGCTTGATTGCTCTCTGAATTATCCTCAGGTAACATTGATTCATCGTCTTTGACAAGAGGTTGGATAAGTTGGGATCCTTCCTTGCTAAATGATATCGTTCTGGCAGAAGGCTTCAACCACCACGGATCCCAAGGCTTAATCATCTTGCTCAGTTCCCCAGAAACGACAGCTCTTTGAAATAGTTTCTTCTCTTCTGTAGATAGATCATCCAGACTAACTTCACCACCTACAAAGGTTAAAGGCAACCGACTTATGTCAGCTTTAGGAAATATGGAGGAATGCAGGAAACGCATAATCCAGAAAGACATAAGTTAAAATTTACTACTTGCAAGTATAAAACTACAGAGTGCAAAATGACTCGTGTCAGCCTTCGGACATATAGAGGAAAGCAGAGAATGCATAATCCAGTAGACGTGAGCTAAATTTAACTTCCAAATATAAACTAAAGGAGTGCAAATATCTGTTTCTTTGAAAATGTAAAATCGAACGAATGAACGATACGAAAGACTTGAGAGCTAGAAGCTAAATACATCAATAAAACATAGACAGTAACATACCAGACAGCACTTTTTGAATAGTCTCCTCAGACAGTGCAGAACCTGCTGAAAAATAAGTTTAGATTTTGGTCAGAAATCCAAATTTGTGAAAAAAAAACATTCAAGGACCATAATTAAACAATGAATATCTCTTAGGAAGCCAATAAAACACGGAAAAACTATTCTTAGACCAACTATGATACTAGTTATCAATTTCATTTAAAGGCAGCCTTACGCTTATTGCTATCATAAATCGGGCCCGATTCAGCATCGCACGAGACCTTCTTACTTCATTTATACTCAACTATAAAACATCTACTAGTTTAGTAAACTTGCATATGCCATCAACTGCTAAACAATCGGTAATCAGCATAACATCAATGGATTAAATCAGCAATCCAATTGTTCACTCCACCCTTAAACCCACCCGAACCACCAATCATTTATCGAAAACTCACTAGATTCCAATCCTAAATCCTAGTTCACTCTAGCAATCCCTCAATAACAAACTTCTCTTATATCTTACAATGCAAATACAAAATCCCAAGTACCGAAAACTCACCAAAAGCGTCATTAAACTCGAAAGCCATAAACTTCATCGAAAAACATGAGCACACCAATTTATAATAACAAGATAAAAACATACCAGCATTATCATCATCATCGTCCATGTCATCATTTTCTTCTTCTTCAGAGTGAAATCGTTTCAGTATGTCCAGCATTTTCTGTTTAGTTTCGTCATCGGGCCCCAATTGCCCCAGCTCCCCCACCACATTCTCCCGCATAAACAATTCAGTACACCGGAGATTATGCGACTGCTCAACCAAATCAAATTTCAATCAATCAAACACCAAAATTACAAAATAAATATTTTAAATTAAATCAAATCTGTATAAATTAGCATACATACCTTGTAGCAGTGCAGGGAACAGTAGCGTGAGTTGCATCGAGGGCATGTGTACTGAGAAAATTGCTTCTGGCAGCTGCAATTAAACTAAACAAAATTGAATAAATCAAAATCGGAAAATTTTCCAAAAAAAAAAAATATAATAAATTATCAAGCTTTGTTGATGAAAGAGAGATGAGCTAGGAGAAGAACATACACGTGGCAGACGATACGGGAAGGAGGTTCTAGAGGGGACGAGGTGGAGGGTTTTTCTGAGGTAATGATGGATTCCGCCATGGCTGAAGGTTTTCGAGTTTCGAAGGGACCGTCAAAGACTGGAACGTTCGATTCTTTTTGCTTTGCGTTATATGGAGAGGCCCAAATGTATAGACTAAGCCCAAGTAAGGCGGTCGAGGGATTTGCCGCAATGACTGTCATATTAGATAAGTTCACCTTAGAACTGTAAAAGTAATTAAATTCTTTAGAAGATAAAATCTTTTTAAATAAATTTGAAATCTCCAAAAAAATGCGCGCCGAAAACCAAAAACAAGGTAGAATACGACCACCTTCTCCAATAGGAGAGACGAAATGCTCCCAAAAACCAAAGGCCTATGGCACCAAAATATAGTGCCAATTCTCGGGCTCCTCGGTATTTCTTTCCAAAACCCCAATTAGGGTTTTGGCAAAATTCGAGCCCTTTTGAGACTCCAGCCTTGATTACTCACAATGTTCTTATGGGAAGCATTTCGGTATCGCCAACAGAGAAAGCTTGTAGTATCTACCATGTCCACAGTGATCGGGGCATAAAGCGATTTCATCATTTATTCATAATGTAGCTTGCGATTCAAATTTCCATGAATTATGGGCATTGATAAAATTATAAATTAAAAAAATCCATGAATTACATGAAAGTGAATAGGTTTAACCTAAAATTTTCAGAGAAATTGAACGATGTTACCTGCGAAACGAGACGATGAGAGGGGAAATGTAAGAAGCAAGCGGCGCAACCAGCAATAGATTGGTTTCGGCGAGACTGACTGAGCAAACCCTAGCTGGATTTAGGGCTGTGGATCTTACTGTGCCTTTAAAGCGGTACCCACGGCTACGATTAACTTGTCTAAATGATTACATGGATTGTTGTCCGTTAGATCTAGGGAACAATTAAGTTGGGGTTAAGTTGGGCTTTTTTGTACGAGGCCTGTAATTATCCAACATTCATATTTCTTCATACATATTTTCACCAATTTCTCATTTCAATTATTTTGTCAATTTTAGATAATAAATAATACTTTGATTCTCACTAGTGAGTAACCCACCTTTTGCGTTTTGTTCAACGATATTTCAACACATATTTTATTGTGTGAGAAAATAATGGACATATTATTTAATTTTTCTTGAGTTTTAAAAAACAAGAAACACGTGTTCTTTCCTAATTTGACTAAATTAGAAAGTGAGGACACAAAGTACACAGTAGTGAATACTTAAGTATTATCTTTAAATACTTATTCCTCTTTAAGGCCTTAAGTAAGTGATAATACTTGGTACTCAAAGTACTAACTTATGTATTGGTTAAAAAAAAAAAGTACTAACTTATGTACGCCATCCAACGGTTTTGAGACATCTATTAATTCCAACACTTTGCTATCTTTGTAACCAAACCATTAAACCCGATACTAAACATAAGTCTTCTTCGAAGTCTACAAATCTCTAATGGCATGGCTAGCATGTATTCTTCTTCTGACACCTACCATTTCCAACTTCTCTCTTCCATTGACTGGTAGTAACTGGTGATGATCATGAGGAGCGACAAGCATTGCGAAGTTATTTGGCACGATAATTTGTAATGAAGGAACTTGGTTTATTGAAGTATTTATTGGGTATTGAAGTAGCTCCGTTCGAATGATGGTATCTTTATATCACAGAGCAAATATGCTCTTGATTTATTACATGAGACTGGAATGTCAGTCTATCAACCAATTGATGTGTCATTGGAAGAAGATTTAAAATTGTGGTCTGATTTGGATCAACCACCGTGTGAAAAGAAGAGATATCAATAGTTGGTAGGAAGATTCATGTATTTGGCACATACGCGGCTAGGTTGGCTTATGCTTTAAGTGTGGTAAGCCAGTTTATGCATAATCCTAAGACGCAACATGGATGCATTGATGAGAATTTTATGACATGTCAAGTCAGCTCCAGGAGTGTTGTTCTCAAAGAATGGTTGTTTGGAGCTTGAACAGTACATGTGCCGGTTGAGCAGGTTCGATTGATTACAATTTATCAACATCAAGTTACCTCACATTTATGGGAGATAATCTTATTACTTGGAGGACAAAGAAACATAATATTGTTGCTTACTCGAATGACGAAGCTTAATATAGAGGAATTGCTTTGGGAACTATTGAAATGCTTTGGCTACGAAATATCTTAATCGGCTTGGGATATGGTCTAAAAAAATCATGAAGTTGTATTGTGAAAGTAAAGCTGAATATGAGATCGTAGTTAATACAGTTATCATGATCGAACGAAACATGTGGAAGTAGATTGGTTCTTTATCAAGGAGAAGCTAAATTGAAAAAAAATTATGGAGATAGCAAGAGTAAAGTCGAAAGACCAGCTTGCAAATGTCTTAACAACAACAATATCGAATAGAATATTTGCAAACTTGTGGGCAAGTTGGTCATGTTTGATATTTATGCACCAATTTTAGAGTGAGTGTTAGAAACAAAAATATAAAAAAAAAGTAATTAATTATACTGATGATTTCTTTCCTTAATAGATTTCATTCATTAATTGTGATTAAGGTTGTACAATATATATATATATATATACACAGGGAGCATAAGGGGAGGGATTCCCATTTTTTTGAAAAAAAAATGGGGACATGCTCCCCACCGTTAGATTGGCTTTAATGAAATTGTATGGTTGAGATTAAAACACAGATTACACAATCTCAACCACACAATTTCATTAAAGTTAAATCCAACGGTAGGGAGCGTGTCCCCATTTTTTGAAAAAAAATAGGAATCCCTACCCTTAAGCAATTCATATATATTTCTACCGAATGAGAAGAATGATATTGAATCATTCACGAATTCTAAATGTATAATCTGAGTTGTACATATGTAATGTAGTATTCAATATTTTTGAATTGGCAGCGATACAATGTTTGTGTGAGACTTTCTTATATAAGAATCTATGTGATGAACCTGGGTCGACCAACCCATGAAGAAAATGCTTATATTAGGTTTGGAGAATTAGAATTGGATCCCCTCAGAGGCAAAGCCTTCGGATCATGCTGAGCAAACAACACGGGCCGTTGAATTTTGATCCAACGACTACAAACAGAAGGGCCCTCTGAAGTTATAATAATTTTAGCCGTTGGATTTTCCAACGGCCCGTGTTGTGTGGTCAGCAGGATCCCGATGCTTTGTCTCAGAGGGGATCCGATTTCTGGAGAATTTATGAGGTAGGTTTAGTCCATGCGGGTCGCCCAACCCATGAAGCATTTAAAACTGGGAAAAAAATACGAGTATAATGTTATTTTAGACAATGGCAGAGTATAATGTAAATATATATAAATATATTTTAGACTATAATATAGTGATATTTTTCTTCATTTGTAAGTAAATAGTTTAGGTTTAAATTTATAAAATACGAGTTTGATATCAATTTATTCATCACCCCTTAGTATAGTTGTATTAAAACAATTAAGCATATTCTAAATCATGAGCATATTTTTCATTGTGGTTCTAATATTTTCAATTTTCACCAGCATTAAAAAAAATGACGAACATAACCTTTTTCTCCTTTAATCTTCTTTTGAAGATCACACATACAAAAGATCATTCGATTAGGAGATCGGTCATTCATATAAATGTATTAAATAAATAGAAGGTTCATCATGAATATGTTACTTGATACTTATACCATCAATTTATTCTATGCATTTGAATAACTAAATGATCTCTGATTAAATTTTTTTTGTATACGTGATCTTTAAGACCTTGTTTGGCACACCATACAGAGCATCACATAGTACTAATAATACATAACCGCTTGTTTGGTGCTCTTATCGGATAAATAGTCACCGTACTAATAATCTGGCCCCACCTAACTAACACGGTGGACACCCGCTAACTTGTCCACTCCTAAACGTCGATATAATTAGTCGGCTTCAAGAAATTACAATTCTTTTTTTATGTTCCCTCTATGGCGAATCTGCTTTTGCGCAACCTACAAATTGCGAACAAATCTTGTTGCTGCTAATGCTTAGTCGTTGTGCGGTCTTCTTCTTTTTCTTGGATTAATTTCTATGTTGTCTGCCATTTGGGTTTTCTGGGTTTTCATCATCACTAAGAACTTGGGTCTTTTTACTGCAGACACCAATTTCAATATGAAGCTTTTCCTTCTTCTTTTTCACGTTCGTCTGAGCCTTTTGTTTTTTTTTTTTTGAGCAAAGGTAACATACATTACCAACAACAAACATTACAAACACTACAACATAGAGGCCCAAAATTTACAACACAGAGGCCCAAGAACAAAAAACACAAACAACCAACAGAGGCCCAACCAAAAGTTGAGCCCAAAACAAAGAACACACAGAAACAACCAGAGTCGCTGCAACATCTGCCAAACTACTGCTGCAACCACCAAAATAACAGCCGTGCATGTCGATCCAGTCAAATTCGGTCCCCAAACAAAGCCACGCCTTACCAACACCAGCAGCCAATTCCAAGCTTCACGCCCAGCACAGCTATAGACCCAGAGAACCTGCAATCAAGTGAAAGAAGCTCATGGCAGACCACGAGCAGCACTGCCAACAAAGGCAGACAACATAGAGAATGTGGGGGTGCTAGGAACACCTGACCTAGTGCTAGCACCAGATCAAAGCACACCAACTCAAAACACCGCAACAAATCGCGGTAAAGGGTGACAGAAGCTGGGAAATTGGATGAAAATGGATGAGAGACAGCAAAGGGGAGAGAATATTGCAGATCGGCCAAAAAACCTAAGGAAGAAAGCAACGAATAGAAAATGAGAAAGAGAGGGAGAAAGAAACAAAAGAAAACTCACCGATCCCAGCCAAAGCTAGGATCGACGTCACCGAAAATGGACTCGATCGGGAACCACTCACACAGATCGGTGAGATTAACCCTCACACAAAGGGAAGGTCTCTCACGGAGAGAGAAAGGCAAGGCCAAGTTGCTTAAAAGACACAAAAGCAGCTTAGCCTTTTGTTCTTTTAAGTTGAGAGTTTTAATCAAAGTGTAAATCTTCATCAGATTTGATCTTAATTTTCTTTTATTTTACCATTGGGGAGCTTTTAATCTAGTTCTTGTAGTGGTATGAAAAATTAAGATGTTGGGTTTACTGGATAGGAAGGTTCATCAACAGGGTTTACTGCAGGTGGGAAAGACGATAAAGAAAGGAAGACCACCTAGGCTTGAAAATTTTGAGTTTTAACGATAAAGACAAAATAAAGGGTAAAATGAATAGTATCAGGATTGACTTCTTTGTGTAAAAATGTGGTTTTTCGTTAAAGTAAACAGTACCAGGAGTTTGTCGTTAAAGTTAAGAAAACTAATGAAAATGACTTGAAAACTTTGAGTTTTAACGATAAGGATAAAATAAAGGGTAAAATGAATAGTACTAAATTGACTTTTTAGTGTAAAGATGTGGTTTTTCGTTAAAATAAATAGTACCGAGAATTTTTCATTAAAGTTTTTTTTTATTTTATTTTGTTGGTGCACAGATTTTTCTTTTTTTAAAAAAAAATTCTTTCTTTCAGTGTTCTTTTCTTTTCTTTTCATTTGAACACCAATTGTTTTGTAAAAAATTATTATAGTTTGAGGTATTATCCAATGCACATATTAATTTGACATTGTACTAAATGCCCGATCAATTTCAATACAATCCGAGCTAATGAGACCTAAATGGTGATTAAAGAAATGAACGATTCATGTGCGGTCAAAATATGTTAGTCGTAAAGAAAAATGAGCCCATACTCTAAAGAAAGAATGCACGTAAATCAGATGCCATTGACTAAATTAGGGTATCTATACTTTGTAGTAAACTTTAGGTACGATGCCCCTTGAGATGCATTAGGGACGTAATAATAAAGGTGAGTGGTGAAGGTATGCTTTCAACGTAGAGCCGAGTAGGGTAGATAGATATGAGTGGCAAGCATTAGAGACCATGAGTGGCAAGCATATATTTTAGAATGGAAAGAGAGAGGGAATTGTCTGCCTCCCATTTCCCATCTCTTTCTATCCCCTCCTATTTAAGCAATCACGATTAAGTCACATTAACATTTTATATTCTTATTGTTTTTTATCTTATTATCTTTATAGAAAAAATTTAATATAAAATGTTGACGTGGTTTAATCGTGACCGCTCAAATAGGAGGGGATGGGAAGTGAGAGGGCAGACAATCCTCATCTTGGAAAGAGATCCTCTCCGGATTTTCCACTAAGGCCACTGGATCAAGTGATCCAAACCTTTTAAATTTCATCTAACGATAAAAAATTATTATAATTTTAAAAGAATTAAAACATGCGAGTAGTTATATGAAATTTTAAAAATTTGAATCACTTAATTTGGTGACTTTGGTAGCAGAAATTCAAAGAGGATTTGTTTTCTTAGACGACATAGATGACAAACCCATTTCAATGTGACTTGGAATTCCACCAAGGTCAACTTGCCAGCAGGGTCAACAGAATCCCTGTATCTCCAAACAAAGCTATGATGTCATATAATTATAAAAGCACACGATCCACGGCGCAGACCTTGGATGACGTATTCCTATTATAACAATCATATTTCTTGAAAGATTAGGGTTTTTGCTGAGTCATAGATCAGACATTCAGAGTCGAGATATCCTTTTGTGATTTCTGATTTTTGTGTCCGGAGTTTAAGGATTTGAAAATTCTAATCGTTAAAGAGATCAGAAAAGAGATGCAAAGTTTTAATTTTTGTAAAGTAAATAAGTGAAATGAGCTAATAAAAATTACAAAACTTATAATCCATTTGCTCAAACGCAAAGATCTGGAAAGGATCTTAATTTAGATATTCATATGTCATACTTGCACCATGTAACTGTTCTTATTCTTTTAGGTCAAATCTTAATTATGTCACTAGACTCTTTTTCGTACACTTAATTAGGTCAAATCTTAATTATGTCACTAGATTCTCTTTGGTACCCTTAATTATGATTAACAATTGATATGACACGAATAGCACTTGTTGGAGCCACTAAAATGATAAAAATATCAATTAAAAAAGTAATTAAATAGCCATAAAAATAGGAAACTTCATTGGCTCGTACGATATATATTATGGCAATTGGAATTATGCTGCTAATCAATAAGTGGTCAACGTCACTGAAACACTATATTGTGTTGGAAAATTAGGTATAAAATCATTTCGAAAATTCATGAAATAAATCATGTAATAATGTATTGAAATAATTGCATAATCATACTGTTTGGACCCGATTTTACAATATCGGCCCGTACAATCAAGGTCGTTAAATGAGCATAACTCCCAACCGTCGGATAAAGAAGTAAAGATAATTTTATTGTTAAAGGATAATATTATGGTTTTTATCATAATTATCTTTTGATATGAATTATCTTGGCATATATTATGGTTTTTATCATAATTATCTTTTGGTATGAATTATCTTGAACGGGATAGATAAGGATACTAAGACATGGAGATGAACCTGACTTGTTTTGGAGGTTTGATTCAAAGTCCTGTGGAGATTGGGATTGGTCGAAGTTTAATCTGATTGGGTTATGGAGTTCTAATCCTAATGTATTTCTAATCCGGTCATGGGGGTTCTTGCTGCTATAAATAGAGGAGTGCGTGCACCATTCAAGGGATCTTCAACACAACACACAAATCTGCCCTGCGCAATTTCTCGCTCTACGTGAAACCTCTCAACACCCTTGAGAATTTTATTTTCTTTTTCGCCTCCATATCTTCAGTTTGGATAGACAGCACTGTGGAGGCAACCGGTAAACATCTTCAGTTTGGATAGACAACACTGTTGCCATAGAACCAACCGTCCGTGAAGCATCTTCAGTTTGGATTGACAGCACTGCGACAGGGTCGATTGGTTATTTATCCTAGTCTCGGCCGGCGAGGGTTTTCGGATCCCCGTCGACGGAGGTCATTTCACTAGCCGTCTCGGCGAGGTGAGGTGTTACTGATATCTAAGCTCGGCGCCTTGACGCCGAGTGATCTTATGATCGCATATTCGCAAGTGGGTTTCAGAGTTCGGCATTGAGACGGCCGAACTACGTTTGTTGTCAAAACTTTCATCCGTTTTGAGTATCTGTGCCCTTACACATTAGTATCGATTCGGCGTGTTTTTACCTTCACCAATACGGTGACCGTTGCCGAGTTGGACGACGACGAATCGTGAGCTTTGTAATTAGCAGCCTTGTCTTCAGGCTCTAGAACCTAAAGGCCGAGAGGTGTTCCTTCCTCGGCCGCAATTGCAAGATACAGAAGTCAGTCGCGCGCATCAACGCAACATCAAGACATTTTACTCCTTGGCCGAGCCCAGCCGACGAGTTGGCACGCCCCGCACACATTTGAAGGACTTAGTTAGTCTACTATTTACTCGGCCTGTGCGCCACGTAGGCTAGGTGATTTTTGTAGTCAACACATACATAGATAAGGGTTAGAAAAACTTCAAAATTTTAGTGGTTTCACATTCTGATACTTATACACAACACACATGAAAGAGTTGTAGAGAAATGTAACTCGGTCGAGGTTTGTTGTACACTATGCCCTTAAAACGATATTACGCCCCATATGGGTTTTCATGATTTACCGGCTCTCGTTGTTCAAGATAAATGACATTCCGTTGCGAACTAAGAATATGCAGAAACGTAGAGCGAGAAGAAAATTTTAAATTTAATACAAAAAGTATTAACGAATATAATGTAGAAAAATACTGCTAAATCGTAATATTAAGTGGCTAGTTACTATTAAACAACTAAATTACGTTTTGAAAATTAGGGTTCGTTTAGATGTGCTTCTAAAATGGCTAAAATCATTTTTAGAAAAAATATTTTTTGGTTCAAAAATCACTTAAAGTGCTTTCTGCATGAAGCACTAGTTATGTGCTTCTTCTAGGACAACACTTTAAGTGTTTTTCTAGAATTTACTTGCATTTTTACTAAGGATTAGTTTCAAAGACATTTTCACCAAAAGTGTTTTCAGTCATTTTAAAAGCACATCCAAACAAGCACTTAGACATTTGATACGTCACAAGCCTTAAGTCATGACAAAATCTTAAATTTGTCTAACCAAAAGATGTAGCTATGGGAGGCTTTTTTTTTCTCTCTAAAATAGGAGACCAACTGGTTGCTTCGCAACGGCAGTCCACCTTTTTGGGGCCTGGAAACTCACAAAGGTATTTCAAATTCCCCTAGCCACCATCGTGCGATTCATGAGTATCAGAAATTGAACCCGGTGATGTGTCGTGTAGAATATAGATCTAAAATTCATTCCAAATCACTGGGCCACCCTGTGGTAATTATAGCTATGGGAATTCGGAGCCTCATATGTGCTGTCGTTACAACACTCAGGCCTTGCCACCCTCTAGTCTCTATCACACCTCCTCATCCTCCATTGGTGTTGCACCTTGAAAGGAAGAAGCGATATCGATACTACAGGGGAGGACGCCGCTGATAACTGGATTTCCCATTGTTACCCAGGTATATATATGTAATCTATATCTCCATCAAATATTAGAGTTTGTGTAAAATTGCATGCTATTATCTTGTGTTCAATTGTTTGCTTTCCTTTTATATTTCAGTTTGGCTTGGTTTTTGATATTTTTTTTTCCTGTCAACTGAAGGGGAGAAAATTGTAGTATCACCTATTTTCAAAGGTATCATGAGGATCCAGATACTCCTGATGTTTCTATACAGACCATGCGGACCACGACATCGTGGCCGTTTGTTTCAAAGTGGATGCAAGTCAGCTAAGATGAATTAAACTCGACGGGATCTGCATAGAAAGATCAGGAGAGGATCCTAGTCTGTATCAGGACTAGTAGAAACCGTATGTATATGGACTAGAATTATCTCCTCTCCTCTTTTCATTCCTTTCCATCTTCTCCTCTCACATTCTCTTATTTTGTCTTTATCTTGCTATAAAAAATTAATATAAGATGTTGACGTGACTTAACCGTGACCATTCAAATAGAAGAGAAGGGAAGACGTCACCATGATGTCAGCCATGCATCATCTCCACCTCAGGCTCTTAGGCCACCGATTCATGCTGGGCCTCTCCCTCGGGCCCCCTCCGACGTTGAAGTCCGCATAGGCTGGAGCTGATTGCCCCAGCGATTTGCTACTGTGCTGTCCACCGTCCATCGGGCTAAAGGCCCCTCTGAACTTGCTCTTAAAGGCCTAATATGGGAATCCTTTAATTACACATGGAGTGATACATGTGTGTGTATTGTAATTACACATGGAGTCATACATGCTTTAGTTAGTCAAAGCGAAAAACCCTCCAAGTAATGTTGGTCTTGATGTACTGTTCTCGATAAAAACACAAACTAAAGCAAAACCTCTGTAAAGAAAATAAAGAAATCAGATAAAGACAAGAATTTGAGGTTTAAGGGGCTTTTGTGTGTTGTTTTGCATGTGTACGTATGGCATTCAAATAGGTTAAGACGCTTTTTCATGGTATGGACAAAACAAAACTTGAACAAAGTGTTGCATAAAGAATCTTAGCTACACAATCTTAGTTGCTAGCCATGGGTCAGAGCTTTGATATTGTTGTCTGACATTTGATTAATTTAGTTAATAAACCATCAAACATCAAAGGCTAATCTAATTAAACAATTGCAAGAAACTATGTAGGACAAAGGTTTTGAAGAATTATGTGTACGTGAAATGTATATTGTTGCTTGCATGTGCTTGAGATGGTTATTCAAAATTTCGAAAGATCTAGCTTTCCCCACGTACATGAGTTGTTTGTCTTGTTATATATGTTTATGTTGTGCTTCTTCTTTTGAGGTTACGTTGGATTATTCCATTATATGTACAAGATATCCTTGTTGGATATAATTTAAGGAAAATATATATATATATATATATATATATATACACACACACACACACACCCGCGGTATTGTTGTTGGATATAATCAAACATTTGGTGGACTTGTTATCGCCAGCCGAACTTTATTGCATTATGTCAACGGATATTAACATATGGCGAAGCAATCTGAGTGCTATCGAGAAAATTTCTCGAGTGCTCTCGACGCAACTTGCCCGGTGCTGCCGATATATGCCTAGGAAGTATTACATCAAACGCTTGGTGGGCACAAAAGAGACGCATACCAAACATTCGAAGGGTCATTGGAAGACCTTCACATGTGGATTTCTCGAAAAAATAGTTCTAGGACCACCTTAGTCCCAATGTACATCCGCAACTGGTTAAGAGTGACAAGAAGCATTCATATGCTTTCTTTTAGTACTCCTACCATCAATATGCTCAATTTGTTTGCCGGAATTTGCTGTTTGATTGTTGATTGGTTGTCATCCGTTTGTTCGCCTTTCGAAATCTATCTATTTGCTGGCTTTGTTGATTGGTCATTGACTGTTGCGCACTGTACGGTTTGGGATAGGGGTGTAATCGAAACCGAAACAAAATTTTGGTATCGGTATGGTACGGTATGAGGGTGAAACCGAAGATGTGCCGAACTGTTCAATACCAGTTCGGTTTCGGTAAAGTATGAGAGAGTTTCGGTACAATGGGCGATCTCGACATCTGACCCAAAATGCAAGAATATGACCAATGAACCAACACACCAAAAGGAAGACAAACACATTACTATCCAAGCTCATCAGCACATCCAATCCAAACCCGTCTTTCGGATTAAAGCTCGTCTCCAACAAATCCGGAAAAATCATCGGCCGACTTTTGATTGAGGACAAGAGAGAAAAGAAGGGAAGGAGGATTATCTCCCCTTCTACTTAAACAGTTACAGTTAAGTCTCATCAACATCTTATATTGAATTTTTTTTATAGGCGGATTCTATACTCTCCTTTTCCCATACACTTCCCATCCTCTCTTTTTTGTGTGGTCACAGTTAAGTCACGTTAACATTTTAGATTGATTTTTTATAGACATAATAAGACAAAAAGACGTGGCTTAACCGTGACCATACAAATAGGAGAGGATGAGAAATGTATGGGAAAAGGAGAGCAGAGAATTTCCTTTTTTTTTGTAGAGACAATAAGACAAAAAATAATGGGTGAGAGGAGGGGAGGGAAGAGGATGAAAATAGGAGGGGAGAAAATCTTACTCCAAAAGAAAGAGGGGTGAGATAAGAGAGATTTCATCTGGAGAGATTCACAATGGTGGTGGAGGAAAGAAGAATGTAAGATGCGGTTTGGGGGGTGGGGGTGGGTGGCTGTTGTGCTAGGTTTGAGAATTGAGAGTTTGAAAGTGAGAGAAAATAAGGGTGAGATGATCCACATGCATCTGTCTGTTGGGAAACTAGACACCTGACCCAAAACGAAAAATCAGCGGCCAACTTTGGACTGAGAATTGAGAGTTCACATGCATCTGTCCGTTGGCAAACTCGACACCTGACCCAAAATGAAAAATTAGCGGCCAACTTCGGACTGAGAATTGAGAGTTCACATGCATCTGTATGTTGGCAAACTCACATGGTTATGAGTTAGACCTCGAATTTGGGGGTTGTGTGTTGGAAAATTATCTTTTTTAGTTTATATTATTTTTATGTTTTTTCCTGTTGGAAAATGATTAGTTTTCTTGTAGATTAAGGATTTGCATTTGTTGCCTATTGGATTAAGGTTAGTTCTCTCTAAATAGAATGTTTTGTAATTAGACTGTTCAGGTTATGTAGCTTTATTGACAAATCTTGTAGTGTTTCTTTGTTTACAGTTAATAAAGTAGTTTCGTAATCTGTTTATCCATTTGTTCTGCCTACTCTAGTTTTGAACTCTTTCTACATACAAATATGTATTATATTCATATTGAATTTGATTTCCCTTCATGGTCATTGCGTTCAAAAATTTTGACCAACAATTCATATCTGTTGTAAATTGACGATGTGTGCAGTGGAATAAATAAGCAAGACACAAAATTTACGAGGTTCCTCTACAGTCAGTGTGACTGGAGTACATCCTCGGAGCAGCAGTAATGCTTTCATTATATTTGGAATAATAGGAGTACAAAGATAACTCTCTCAATTCTCTCATCTCTTCTTCTCTTTGATGTTGTCCTCATAATACCCTCTATTCTTTATGTGTGTTTGTGTGTGTAACATCTTCTTATTCTTTGGCCTTCCTTATATAGGCAAATGAATAGACAAGATGTTAAATCAAAACCTACCACACTCACTTAATGCTTTCACCTATTACATACATTAAGCCTTTACCTACTATACCAACCACACTCACTTAATGGACATCCATATTTACATCCATATTTACAACACTCCCTCTTGGATGGCCATAAGTCTTCGATTGACTCGCTAAAATCTTAATCTGTTTTGGATGCTCCCCCTGATGAGTATCTCCCCCTGATTTCAAATCATTTAGACTGATCGTTGATCATTCTGTTTCGATCTCTTAGCGAGAAGAGTTGCCAACAGATGTACTTTACTGGTAGTTAACTTTCCACAGGCTTATTCTTGAACTGGGCTGGATGGCCTTTTTACTTACAAGCGATCCTCAGCTTAGTTGAGGATGAATCAGCACGTTGTCTCCACATGTTTCAAGTAATCGGATCTTCATGCAGGTCTGGCATCTTCTTTTGCAGTATTTTTCCTCTAATGCAAAAATTCCCATGAAAGCAATTGGAGATGCCGCTCCAAAACATTCAATGTGGAGATTAGCTATGCTGCAAAAATTCCCATGAAAGCAATTGGAGATGCCGCTCCAAAACATTCAATGTGGAGATTAGCTATGCTGCAAAAATTCCCATGAAAGCATCAGAACATCACTTCTCAGCGACTCATCATGTTTTCCAGCTTCCAACATCAGTTGAAGATGACTGCTCGAGAGCAATGCTAGGTAAGCAATCAGGGAAGGGTTCCAGACAATCAGTCCCAGATCGGAAGCTTGACTCCAAGTGGCGACTGATCGCTCTCTTTTTCCTTGTCTTGCAAGTGATAACAAAGACAAAGAAAAGGACATGGAGAAAGCATGATATGAGATACTCTTGCTTTCGACCCTGATGATATGAGATACTCTTACTCTGGATGACTAAGTTTGTAGAGGTACTCCAGGGGATGAAGAACACTAAGTAACTCGAGAGTTTTCTTTGGGAATACATTTTCGGAAATGAAGAAGTGCTGAGGGAGTTTGCCTTTGCTAATGGAAGGCGAAGGTAGATGTTTATAGGAATAATTCTTCACAACCGAAACTATTCCCTTACCCCTGTCGGCAGCCGGTGGATGGATGAACAATACAAGTTACGCGCTTTCTGACAAAGCTGTCCGTAATTTCCGCAAAGCTGACAGTGCATGTGACGAGTGACAACAATTCTGGAAAAGCTGACCTCGTGATTTCTGAGCAGACCCGGCTTTTGAGAGAGGTGTCCGACTTTTGAGAACGGAGTCCAGCTTGAAAGGAACCCAACTCTTCGATTTGTGAGATTTGCCTCTTCGATTACTGAGTGATGCCTCATCGATTTCTTTTATTTTTATTTTTATAGAGGCACTCATTTGGTTCCACAGCACCCTGAATTGCCAAAACACTCTCTTCTTGCACTTGTGAAATCTTCATCTCTCCGATCTCTTTTTTTTCTCAACACTTTCGAAAAATGTCTTGCCCTTCTGACCGTTGCCTTAACTTGAATGTCGGGGAAGACGCTGACATGTCTTCTCCAGACAACATATGGCACCCATCCTTCTTATCCCCTAACGGTCCTCTTACAATTGGGGATTCTGTGATGAAGAATGACATAACCGCTACGATGGTAGCGAAGAATCTTCTCACCCCCAAGGATAGCAGGATTCTTTCCAAGCGGTCCGACGAGTTGGCTGTTCAGGATTCTTTAGCCTTCAGCATTCAGTGTGCAGGCTCTGTATCAAATATGGGTCAACGTCTTCTTGCTCGATCTCGTCAGGTCGAGTCTCTGATGGCTGAAGTGGCTAGTCTTCGGCAAGAGGTCAGAGGACTCAGGCTCGAGAATAAGGAGTTGCACATGCTCGCAACTAGTTACTCCACCAGCATGAAGAGGAAGCTGGACCAGCTGCAGGAGTCTGAAGGTCGGATCCAGAGTGATCATCAAAGGTTTATGGCGTTACTCCCGAGGTTTATGTTACCTTCGTCATCTGGAGTTGCACCAAGTGTTGAGGCTCCGAAGAATCCAACTTTGGCTCTTCGTCTTTCAGGAGCTCCATCGACTGCTGAGGCTCCACATGAGCAATGAAGGCTCCCTCATGTTTATCTGCACTTTGTATATATATATATATATATATATATATATATATATATTTTGAGATATCAATAAATAAGCTTTATTTCATTCAGTGTATTGTGCCAAATACAATAAAGCATATTCTTCACTAAGATGTGGTACTTCTGGACCAAATATCAATTTATCTTTACCCTCTCGAATATAAATGATCATCCTTAGTGTCTAAATCATTTGAGTATTCAACTTATAATCTTCAATCCATATGATTCTTTAATATCATAAACATCATGGATAAGATTTGTGTTGGCGTATTGTTCGATCTGCAGTTCGAGATAATATCTCTCTCAACACTTTATAATCTTTCTTAACTCTTCAGGAGTCCCAATTTAATATCATCAACTCTTCAGGAGTTCCAATTTAATGTCATCGACTCTTCAGGAGTTCTAATTTAATGTCATCGACTCTTTAGGAGTTCTAATTTAATGTCATCGACTCTTGCAAGAGATTTTAGTATGTTGCAACAATATCATAATGATAGTACTCACTAAGGCAATTTATACTATCCATTGGTATTGAGTACATAATTTATGCTTTATCCTTCCAGGACTTACTTCAAGCAATCTGAATCCTCTAGGGATTTTCTACACTTCATGACACATTTTCATTTGGAATTTATACAGAGCAATTTGCTCCCATGTATACTTGAGGGATTTACTTATAGAGATATGATGTGGGCGACTCACAACCCTTCGTATATAATTCTCCATTCATATGAACTCGTTTACAGGAGTATAATTTCAGGTTTCAATTAGTAACCTTGTGTCATATCATGTGAGTGTAATTTACTGTATTACAAATGCCCATATGTAACCTCTTTGGTTCAACATCTTTTGGCTATTTGTATTATATTCAAATATATAGATCCATTTTTCCACATTCTTACAAGATTGTAATGGAATTGCCTTTCTCCATTTTTGGCCAATAATTTTTCCTTTCGTCGACGAACAAAAGAACGTGACTCATTATCAACACAGCTTATTGATGAAATTTAGTAGCTACTTATAAAAACCAAATTTACCATTGGTTATCATCAATTCGTGATCCCATATTCTCATGTGCATGCGCATGCATAAAAAACTTTTCATTTCTTTGGATATCCATTGCCTATTCAAGGGCATTACACTATCTCTTCCAGGATAGCCATAATTTAGAGAATGCGGATCATAACCTCTTCTTGAGCATTATAGAGCTTGGATTTTAATCTCCACTTCCGGGAGTTGAGTAATTTGAACCTATACGTTTATCATGCTTTATGCATGAGACACCAACATGTCCACGGATTGTCCTTCTGGAACATTTATCCATGCGGTGACTGTCATGCTTCCAGCATGTAACAGTTATGCTCCGGGAATGCAATAATTCTTTAGTGCCATATTCTTTTTCTTTCAAATGACTGAACCTTTTGAGTCTGAGGGTTTGCCACGCTTCAGGCGTGTAACAGATAAATCATTTGCTGCCACATTATTTTGTCCAATAGGGACATCAATTCTTGTACGCACATTTGCAGCAAATATATGTGATTTCATCACTTTCGTTACATCATTCAATTATTCTTACTTCATTTTCTCATTGATTACTTCGTGAATCAAAATAAGACAAATTCTCTTCGTTCTTCTGGAACGGTCTTTTTTCATCATTCTTCTACAACGATGTTATTTTCTCCCCCTAATGATGGGAAAACTGTATTATTAAAATTATAGTCCGCAAATCATGCGGTAAGTATATCCCCAGTTAAGGGTTCAAAATATTGAATGATGGATGATAAATCAAATCCAACATAAATTCTTAATTTGCAATGATGCCTCATTTTAATACGTTTGTGGCATTGCAATAGGCACATAGATAACATAACCAAAAACTCGTAAACGTGTAATGTTTAATTAGTGTCCAAACACGAGTTATACTGAGAAGTATTAGTGGTTGGCAACATGTCTCAACCAAGCTAATAATGTATCATGTAACATGGCATGTCTCCATGTAGAAAACTTGGCAATTTCATTTTCATGAGCTGAGTACGGGTAATCAATTGCATCCGTTTAATAAATGCTTTTGCTAAACCATTTTGAGTACGGACATGAGGAACATGGTGTTCAACATCAATGCCCAATGTCATGCAATAATCATCAAAACTTCGAGATGTAAGCTCTCCAGCAAACATGTATTATATTATCATTTACATACATCAAAGAACTTCTGGTCCTTATTTAATTGCCTATGAATTGGTACTCTCATGGCTTTTATTACAATTAAGTTGTGGCACTTCGGCTCTTCAAACTTAAAGTACTCATCAAGGAACTTCATGTCTGATCTCTGAGGATCAAGGATCTTCATGCCCAATCTTTTTGCATGATGGAACTTCTGGTCCAATCATTTTTATATGATGAGGATCAAGAAACTACAGGTTCTAATCTGATCAAGGAACTTCGGGTCCTTGTTATACTCATCGTAACAAAAGAAGTACAATAAATTAAATTAAAGTAATAGGCAATAATTCCAACCATGGTAAATAAATTGCTTTTAAGTAAATAAAGCTTGTGATAAGGGTTTTGATTCAGCACCATTCACATAAATCAAAACTTAAAGCAGTAGGCGGTAAAACCGTCCATGGTAAGTAAATTGCTTTAAAGTAAATAAAACTTGTGAATGGATTTTAAACCAACACCATTCACATAAATCAAAATTTAAAGCAGTATGCGGTAAAACCGTCCATGATAAATAAATTGCTTTAAAGTAAATAAAACTTGTGAATGGATTTTAAACCAACACCATTCACATAAATAAAGCAATAATAGAAAAGGGTGATGATTAAGTTTCCATCAATTTTCTTTTCTTTTCAAATGGTGCAACTCACTATTCCAAAACCTTTTCTTTGTCTGCCACTTATAAGAAGATCAAACCGTTAGATTTAGCTCAAATTTTAGTATGATATGGATAAGAGGATACCAAACAACTTTCGTGAAGAAACGGTTTCAATCTGAGCAACTGAAAATAGCGTTTTGGTACTCATAAGATGGCTGTCCAGTTTTCTGCGGAAATTGGAAACTGGTTTAGTATTTCAGACATCTGTGACGATCGCACCGTTAAAATTTTCTGAGATTTTGATATGTTGTAGATACTGGGCGGACGGACAACTTTCAAGAAGAAAATGTTTCAATCCGAGTTCCGCAAGTTGGAGTTCCGAGGCTATTTACATGGCTGCCAGATTTTCTACGGATTTTGAGTCCGTACCATTTTGCTTCTGCAAATGATGATATACATTCATCCAACAATATATATAAAGTTGCTTCAAGAAAATCAATTGTACTAAGATTTAAAGATGAAATGAAAAGATTTTCTTATCTGTGAGATTCCAGGCGACAGAGGTGAACATGATTTGTGGCGTTGTGCTTTCCACTAACACGAGAGCTTCTCGTGCTGATAACGTGTTGTAAATTGACGATGTGTGCAGTGGAATAAATAAGCAAGACACAAAATTTACGAGGTTCCTCTACAGTCAGTGTGACTGGAGTACATCCTCGGGGCAGCAGTAATGCTTTCATTATATTTGGAATAATAGGAGTACAAAGATAACTCTCTCAATTCTCTCATCTCTTCTTCTCTTTGATGTTGTCCTCATAATACCCTCTATTCTTTATGTGTGTTTGTGTGTGTAACATCTTCTTATTCTTTGGCCTTCCTTATATAGGCAAATGAATAGACAAGATGTTAAATCAAAACCTACCACACTCACTTAATGCTTTCACCTATTACATACATTAAGCCTTTACCTACTATACCAACCACACTCACTTAATGGACATCCATATTTACATCCATATTTACAACAATATCCATATTATATGCGTTCATTCATTCATGTGAAGCATAATGTTTTTATCCTTTAAAATGCTCATAATTAACGTTGACAGAGAGGTATAGCACAATGTCTTTCTCTTTTTCTTTATTCTCTTTATCCTTTAAACGTTTGTTTCTTTTTGTTTTTCCTTCATTGAGGGATGCTTACATACAAGGACAAACCTTTTATTTGCCTCCTTATTTACAAGGATGATTCCTTTGCCCTTTGAGACGGTCAAAACCCCTATCTTTACAGGAATAAAGCTCTTTGGGGCATCGCCAAAGGCATTCCTAACCCAATTAAAGGGCGTGAGATGTTGATGACTTCCAAAAATTGGGTTCCTCCTATTCAAAGGGCGATAATGTTCTTTCCGTCTCAGCATTGGTTTCATATGTGAGATATGTAATCATGTTGTCTATCAACCTTGTTTAATTAGTTCCATCTGGCACCAATTTGTATGGTTGTCCTCTTTTTGTTTATCTCATTCATAAATCTGAAAATATTTTTACTCACCGCCCTATAAAAATGGCGATGTTCACCACTCTATTAATTGCCGTTAAATAAGTTTGATTCAATCTATCTACTATACAAATCTTGAAACTTAAAATAATTGAACGGTAATTAATAGGGTGGTGAGCATACCACCACCTTAGGTTAGTCAGAAAACTACAGTACTACACTCTAAATCAGCACAATTAACCCATTTACTGTTTATATTTAATTTCTTTTTTAGATTATTTGTTGATTTTTTTTGAAATATGAGTATAATAGGGTTTCAGAACAAGAAAATAAGATAAATATATGTTGAAATAATAATGTGTTAAGTTATGAGTATTATTATTTGAAAATTAAAGTGACATCATTTTTTACACATTTTTTGATATTTTCATAAAATGATGGCATATATTAGAGACTATCAGCAATAATACGAAACATCATTATTGACCTTTTTAATCTCAGTTTCTTTACTAATTAATTATTTCGAAGTAGATCACTTGGTTATATAAATTGTATATAATTATTTTAAGATTGTGAGATTGAGATTGCAGAAAGTACTTGCAACTAATGCTTGTTTGTGGTATATTTTTAATCTTCCCTTCCCATGAACATGGATACAAGTGACGATGTCAATTCTCTCTGTCTTTAACTTATCTCTTGGATATAGTCAGATTTGGTTTTAGAGTCTTAGACACTTTGGCTATCTTGCTTGCTTATTTTTTTAGTCTTTTTACAATTTTTTTTTTACACATTTTACAATATATTTGAAGGAACTTTGATTTTGGGATCCAAAACTTAGGCCAAAGAAAAAAATTTAGCAATTTATTTAATTTTTAAAGCCAGCACGTTAAAGAACATATGTACATCCTTTTAGCTCGAATTAGTATTGAGAATTTTTATTTTTTTTTGTTTTGCCTCAATTGGAAAAAGGAGAGGCGAATATGGTTCTCTCTTTTGGCCAATTTGGTAGTGCCATGTGAAGTCAATTATCAAAAACTTTGCAGTCCCACATTGTTTGTCAATTATCGTCATGTGTCGAGAGAGAAAATTATGATCTTATATAATTTGTTACACTTATTGGGAGAAATAAAAATGTATACATAATTGACCACACTTAAGAAATAAACACGTGATTATATATAGTTGTATTTGAGTATTTCTCATATATATAGCTTTTGTCTCTTCTTTTTATACAAGTGACTTGTGGGAGAGGGGATCTAAACTTGAGACTTCAGGTGCAAGGGTGTGTTAATGTTCTTAATCAATTGAGTTACAAACCTCTTTGACGGAAGTTGATGATCTACCCAAAAATCAATTGGTAATAGAGGAGTAACCCAACTCCTTATAGGTCCTTGTAAATTTTTGATGAGTGATATTTATTCATATCCTTACACACTCAGTCACGAGTGACAAATTTGTGAGGCTAACACGCAAACAATTTTAACTGGGTAACTTTGAGCACATTCAGAGAAATGCCTGCATCTTTCTAGGCTATAATTTACTTGTATCATGCAAATTACTGTCACGTCGGTTCTTTCTAAGATTATTTGGCCATTAGATTCAGCATGTGAGTAAACATGCTTTAATATTATAATTTAAGTTGAGAGATTCCAAAAAAAAGAAACTAATTGGAAATTTGGAAAATGACCTAATTCCTTCTAAGGCTTTATAAACTCCTGACGTTTCCAAAATAATACCTCATACCATATATGACAAAATTAAATAAATCTGATGCACCCAATACGATACCTAATGATCCCGTGGACTACAACTTGATGCATACAAAGGCACGATTGATCACAAAATAGTATCTCAATATCGTGTAAATCTTTGATTTTCAATCCAATCCTTGTCTTGGCTGTCTGCATAATTCACATTGATCAGTGACCACATTAGGGTTTTCATAAACTTTATGCCAACAAGGGCACAAAGACAGTGACCCTTCAAATGCCCTTCAATAAAATAGATTGAGACACCTCAAAAAGAGCACACTCTTCCACCCAATTACTCCTTCCTTGTCATGAGAGTATCATAGTGGAGCCAAGCCAGCCATGCGCTATAGTATTTGCATTTGCATGACAAAACCCTACCCCTTGTACATATATTTGTGTGTGTGTGTGTGTGTGTGAGAGAGAGAGAGAGAGAGAGAGAGAGAGAGAGAGAGAGAGAGAGTTCATGTGTTGCTAGAAGAGCACTCTTTCCCATGTATGAGGGGCCATGGATTTTTCTCTGAGTGAGAGAGAGAGTGATTGAGTTTTTTTCAAGTTAATACAAGAGCACTCTTTTCCATGTGAAATTTGGAGGAGAAGGGTGGGCGGGTCATGGATTTTGTTGTTTAAGAAACCAAAAGAAAAAAAAAGAAAGTAAATTATTGTTTAAGAAACAAAAAGAAAAAAAGAAAGTAAATTAGTCTTTTCTTTTCTTCTTTAATTTGCTTTTCTTTTGAAGTGGAAGATCGAAAGCAGATGATGCATGTCTATATATCTGCTTTTACTTTTGAGCCCTCTCTTTAAGACTATTCCATCTTCTAAAAAAGCCCTTAAATATACCACCACCATCGATCTTACGATATCACATACTACATAGAGAGTTGGTCCCGGCTGGCCGGCTGTGTAGGGCGAGGAATGAGATCGAAGGGAATAAAGCTGCTGCTGCTGCATTGCACAAGAAAAGCTTCCACTGCACTGGTTCCTTATTCCATGCAACCTATTCGACAACAAACATAATTATATATTGATCATTCAAACAAACACAGTAATCATATATTAATAATCATCATCTTTTACTTCTTACAACCCGCTGTACATGTTGCAGCAGGCACATGTTTCCAGCTCAAGAACGACCAAAAGACTCGACTTATTTCTTGGGAAATTACCCTCCTTTTTTTTTTTTGTTTTTAGTTTAGTTTTTTTTTTTTTTTTTTAATAAACTGATTTTCTAAGGCTCAACTTATAGTTGTCGGGGTGTTTTTTTTCTAATTTTATTTTGTTTAATTTGGATTATTTTTATTAGAGAGAGAGTTTCAAAATTATTACAACAATTTAAAAAATGAGAAAGTTTCGAACCCAAAATGCGTAGACAGTAGTAGATGCATTAACGGACCCGAGTAGTCTGGGGACCACCGGAAAGTACAGATAAGTGGCTATGAGGATCTTGGAGGACCACCCAAGTTTGGGCATATCGTGGGGAAGAAGAGTGTAGCGGCATACCAGCAAGTGGAGGTTATGCAAACAATTAACGAAGGAGAAGAAGATTATGAAACTACCATGACATGTTTTCAGAGTATAAAATCTCGTTGTGGACAAATATATAGTCTTTGTAGCTTGTAATATTTGTGTAAAGACTATGAATGAAAAATTAGTAGTTTATCATTCAACTTTTTAATGTTATTTTCATCTAATTTTTTTTGGAGCTTTTATATTTGGACCACCTGATGTTAGAATCTTAGATTCGTCAGTGCATATAGATAGAAATCCAACACCATATCCACTAGAATATTAAACCACTAAGAACATTATCCATATGCATACAGACTGATGAAGCATATGATGCTTACAGATTGTCATAACATGATGAGGCAAGCATGCATGGCCGCTATAATATATATATATATATATATTATTACTATTTGATGGGTCCTCTATGCATGATCGATCTAATTAGTGTTTATATGCTTTCCTTACAATTTATGCAAACGTGAATTTTATGTAATGATCGTGAAGAACAATTAAAACATGCTAGCTAGCTGTACTTTAATATTGCTTCCTGGAAATCATTACCGAAATTTAATTATTATCCAAACATTCTTTCTAATTTTATACTGACAATAATTTGTATATAAATCATGAAAGTGTTCTTTCAGTTTCATTGTCTGATTAAAAGTTTGCAATCGGTTTAATTTGTGCATGTATCTTGACTGCTATAACCTCAGATTTCAGTCATAGATTGCAGCGCTTTGAGGATATATACCAGCTGATAGTCATTTACCAAAAGTTGGAAGACAATGGAACCAATTTCAATGATTGAATTTGAAAGTGCAGCTCCATCACCGCTGCCTCTCATTCAAAGCAATAAAGAGCTAGCACATCCTTCCCCTTTGATTAAAGCTAAAGGACATTTTTGTCATATGAATAAAGGAAGAGAGAGCATCATCTCACGAACTTTACCTTTCCTCCCCAAATCTTAACTTTAAATTTGTTATCCAACGGCTCTTATTTTTCATTTGTTCTCAACAAACCTTCTTCTCTCCTTTCCTGCTTTTTCCATCTTAGCTTTGCCTAAAGAAGGTTCATAGCTTAGCAGAATTTCAATCTTCTTCCTCTCTTCTCTCAGAGAAGAGAAAAGATCAAAGAAAATAAAGAGAGAGAAAGGAGAAAAGCAAAGGCTTAGCTTCTTCCTTGTATTTGAAGACTCTTTGTGAAAGATGTTTGATTCCCTAACCCCATGCTCACTTCATTTTTCTCAGATTCCTCCTACTTTCCCTTCCTTTCCCGGAAAATCTCAAATGCTTAAATCCCTCCATCTTCTCTTTGAATACTTCCAAAAATAATTTTCTTGAATATTTTCCAGGAAACAAAAACACACGTACATGATGGTCTTCCCTTTCATTGTCTTGACATTTTTCTCTTTTGTTGGCACATCCTGTTTTGCTTCTTCCTTGGTCAGTGATTTTCATGTTTTAGTCACTCTCAAGCAAAGCATCCAATTCCCCGAACCGGCCTTAAGCACTTGGAATTCTTCGTCTCCACGGTCAGTTTGTTTGTGGGCTGGAATTCGGTGCAATAGAGGAAGAGTTGTTGCTGTGGACTTGACAGATTTCAGTCTATCCGGCTCTGTGTCTCCACTGAATGCAGGCCTCGACCGCCTCACCTACCTTTCTCTTGCAGGAAACAGCTTCACAGGCAGCATTGCAATTGCCAATCTCACAAGACTTCAGTTCCTCAACATATCCAACAACCAATTCAGTGGAGGACTGGATTGGGACTACTCGGGCATTGCCAATTTGGAAGTTTTAGATGCTTATAACAACAACTTCAGTGCTCCTCTTCCACTTGGTATTTTGAGCTTGAACAAGCTCAGGTTTTTGGAGCTTGGAGGCAATTATTTCAGTGGGAAAATCCCAAAATCTTATGGGAATTTAGTCAGCTTGGAGTACTTGTCACTTGCCGGCAATGATCTCAGTGGCGAAATTCCGGGTGAGTTGGGCAACCTCACTAACTTGAGACAGCTTTACTTGGGATATTACAATGTTTTTGAAGGTGGGATTCCAAGGGAGTTTGGAAAATTGGTCAATGTGGTTCACATGGATATCTCGAGCTGCGAATTGGACGGGCCAATTCCCCGCGAGCTGGGGAATTTGAAGGAGCTCAACACACTTTACTTGCACATCAATCTTCTCTCAGGCACAATTCCAAGGCAGCTAGGCAACTTAACAAACTTGGTCAATCTTGATCTCTCCAACAATGCACTTACTGGTGAAATCCCATTTGAGTTTTCCAATCTCAAACAGCTCAAGCTTTTCAACCTCTTCATGAACAGATTGCATGGCTCGATTCCAGACTACGTCGCGGACTTGCCTAATTTGGACACACTGGGGCTGTGGATGAACAACTTCACCGGGATCATCCCGCAGAAACTTGGGCAGAATGGGAAGCTTCAGTTGCTCGATTTGTCCTCGAACAAGCTCACCGGTAAAATCCCACCAAACTTGTGTTCATCCAATCAGCTGAGAATACTAATTCTCTTGAAAAACTTTCTTTTCGGTCCAATCCCTCAAGGCTTGGGGACATGTTCTAGTCTCACTAGAGTGAGGCTGGGGCAGAATTACCTGAATGGTAGCATACCAAATGGCCTAATTTATTTGCCTCTGCTGAATTTAGCAGAGTTGCAAAGCAATTACTTATCTGGCATACTGTTGGAGAATGCCAATAGCTCGTCGCAGCCAGCGAAATTAGGCCAGCTTAATCTGTCGAACAATCTCCTATCCGGTCCTTTACCTTGTTCGCTTTCAAATTTCTCTTCCCTCCAAATCCTCCAACTCAGTGGAAACCAATTCTCCGGTCCAATCCCACCTTCAATAGGCCAACTCCAACAAGTACTAAAGCTTGATCTTAGCAGAAATTCACTCTCTGGCGAAATCCCACCAGAAATCGGAAACTGTTTTCATCTCACTTACCTTGACATGAGCCAGAACAACCTCTCCGGCTCCATCCCACCCGAAATTTCCAAGGTTCACATCCTGAATTACTTGAACATATCGAGAAACCACTTGAACCAACATATTCCCAAATCAATAGGAACCTTGAAGAGCCTCACAATTGCTGATTTTTCCTTCAATGATTTCTCCGGAAAACTACCTGAATCAGGGCAATTTTCCTTCTTTAATGCCTCCGCTTTCGCGGGCAATCCCCATCTTTGTGGCTCCTTCCTGAACAACCCTTGCAACTTCACCACAATCACAAGCACACCGCAAAAACCTCCGGGGGATTTCAAGCTAATCTTCGCATTAGGCCTGCTAATATGCTCGTTGGTGTTTGCTGCGGCTGCTATCCTCAAGGCCAAATCATTCAAAAGGAACGGTACCGATTCCTGGAAAATGACTGCATTCCAGAAGCTGGAATTCACAATCGCTGACATCCTCGAATGCGTGAAGGACGGTAATGTGATTGGAAGAGGGGGAGCAGGGATTGTTTACCACGGAAAAATGCCGAATGGGGTGGAAATTGCTGTGAAAAAGCTACTTGGTTTTGGACCGAACAGCCACGATCATGGCTTCAGAGCCGAAATCCAGACGTTAGGCAACATTCGACATAGAAACATTGTGAGACTGCTGGCATTTTGTTCAAACAAGGAGACCAATCTGCTTATTTACGAGTACATGAGAAACGGAAGCTTGGGAGAAGCACTGCATGGGAAGAAGGGAGGTTTCTTGGGGTGGAATTTGAGGTACAATATAGCCATCGAAGCTGCCAAAGGCTTGTGCTACCTTCACCATGATTGTTCTCCATTGATTCTTCACCGGGACGTGAAATCCAACAACATTTTGCTCAATTCGAGCTTCGAAGCGCACGTTGCAGATTTCGGGCTCGCCAAGTTCTTGATGGATGGGGGAACGTCTGAATGCATGTCTGCAATTGCAGGCTCATATGGCTACATTGCACCAGGTATGTTAATTGTTTCTTCTTCCCTATCAATTTGACTATAGTTTTGAATTTATTCCAAGCTTTGTGCAGTTTGTGCTCGATTTTACGCCAAAAATATAGTTTTTTGAATTTTATAAAATCATTTTGTTAAATTTAACACTTCCTTTAATTGAACATGATTTGTTAGGCGACAAACTTTTCTTTTCCTTTATGCTTTGGACTTCATCGTGAGCGTAAGAATATACATACCTGTGTAATCATGTAAGCCATTAGTTTTGTGTTCTTGGTTGAGAATTTAAGGTATTAATTAGTTTTTGGGTCCATTAAGGTGTTTGAAGAACACCGTATAGTCTTAAGCTTACCTTTTTTTTTAATTAATTAAAGAGGGAGGAGAGTTGCATCTTGAGACCTCTTCTAACATCAGAAAGAAAGTTCAGTTCGTTTACTGTATTTATATGCATATGATTTTTACACATTCTTTTGAGTTTCATACACGCTTTTTTTTTTTTTTACTTCTAGTTAACAAATTGAATAAAATAATTAAAAAAAAAAACATGATTAAACAAGAGTACGTAGAAGAAAAAGATCGAGTAATGTTTTACTATTTTCTTATTCCTCTTTATCTATTAATACTTTGAGTTGTGTGATTCGTTTTCCCACACCTTTACTTGGTAATTGATTTCCTAATGCCTTTCTTGAAGTCCCTCCCGTAAGCCATGCACCAAGACCTCCTATGCATGCAGTATCAGTACACACGAAACCCTATAAAAAACCATGACACACACATCTCCTTGCACTTGACCACAAATTGCTAAAAATTGACATGTCTGAAAACCACCGTGATATGTGTCCACTGTCCACAGTTAAAGAGAGAAGAAACAAACAAAATCATTATGGCATGGAATTTTCTTGGTAACCACAAAACACACCAACTGCCGATAAATTTTTCATAAAAATCAGAGCACAGATGATATATTATGTATTTTATATAAATGATAAAAAATTTATTTTTTAATACTAATGTTATTTGTATAGTGACATATAGTATGTATTAGTCACGTTAAAAAATCTTTCCTAACTGCCTCTCTCCTAAATTCTGTGCCAGACTACTCAGATTATTGCGGGGGTCCATTTTTTAGTATTTTAAGACATATTTATTTTAGTGAATCTAAACGCTACGTGACGGTAAATTATCATTTTCTCTCTAGATTTGATATTAGAATCTGTATTCTGTGAGGTCAATTTGATAATGACACAACACAAGACAAAAGTCTGACAGTGATGTCTAAAACAACAGGCCTTGACTGTCGTGAAAGCTAACCCGACATGCACGTCCATTTTAATTATATACATACACACGCATATACATACATGTTTTTTCATACATATAGGCCACCGCCCCCTCCACTTGTTTTGTTTTAGAGCACCAAAAGTGGGTTTCTTCTGACGTGGAAAGTCTTGGCTGCTTTGCCTTCTTTTCGGCTCTTCCTCTTCCAACTTGCATCAATCCATTCACATTTGTATTTATTTTTTAAAGTTTTAACGAAATACTTTTAGTATTTTTTACTACATTTTAAAAAAAAGATTTTTCATTAAAACTAAATTTTTTAGATTTTTCTTCAGTTTTCTTTTTATTTTTTTTGTCTTTAAACTAATTTTTGCTTTTATAACATATTGAGCTTCAAATCGAAAACCCAAAAAACCAATCAAATTTGGGCTTTGCCCTTGTTTTCTGGGTTTACTTCTTTCTGAGTTTTGGTACTGACGTTTGTTATATATGCATGCATGTGTTGCAGAGTACGCGTACACACTGAGGGTGGACGAGAAAAGCGACGTATATAGCTTCGGGGTGGTTCTGCTAGAGCTTCTGACGGGGCGGCGGCCGGTAGGCGAGTTTGGAGAAGGCGTGGACATAGTGCAATGGTCGAAGAAAGCAACGAACTGTCGCAGAGAGGATGTTGCAAATATTGTTGATCATAGGCTTACAATATCTGTGCCCAAAGATGAAGCAATGCACATGTTCTTCATTGCAATGCTTTGCATCCAAGAAAACAGCGTCGAGAGGCCGACGATGAGAGAAGTCGTTCAAATGCTATCGGAGTTTCCTCGCGAATCCTTTCAGTCCTCCTCGTCTCTATCCAATTCCGAGAAATCCAAGAACGTTGAAAAACACGGAAATTGTCCCAAGTTGAAACAAGATATTTTGGTTTAATAAAAAACAAACATGATTTTTTTTTTTAGTAAAAATTTTCCTTAATTTTTTGGAGTTTAATTAATATATAATCTTAAAGTGGCTTGAAGGGGATTTGCTCGGCAAATCAAACGAGTGTAGGAGAACGGATTAGATGGTGTTATCATAGAGGATGATAAAGTTGGGCCTTTTCAGACCCAAATATTGTAAAATTAAAGTTTGGCAACTGAGAGCATGCAAACTTAATATTATAGCATAAACACGTATTGATTAATATGATCGCTTTCCTTGTTTATTTTCTGTAATGATATCAACCGAATAAAAAGATAGGAAGGTTCTCACTTAAGGGTTTGAAAACTTTTCTGTTTATCTTCTTGTGCTCCGTCTTCAAACGTCGTTTTTTGTTGTCGTTTTGAGAGTTAGCGGCATACTTTTCCAGTAATTATTGTCGTTTTGTATCGTTTTCATTCCTTACTTTTCCACTCTCCCCATCTTCATGCCATTCTTTTTCAAACCCAAACAACCATCCTCCCTCGTCCCATCCCTCTACCTCATACTCACAATCCATCCCCACCACAACCTTCACTACCCACCCCCCAACTCAAGTGCTGAAATTCCCTCGAGGCCAAGTGTGATGTGGCTTTAGCCAAAGCAAGGGTATTTTCACATACCCTGTTAACTTCACTCCCTTTCAAATAGTTTGGATCATGTGGCTCTCTCTCTCAATGTAATGCACCACTTATGATTGCCTCAATAGCTGCTGACAAGACGTTTGTAGCCATGCTCTGGGCCTTTGGCCACGAACGAGCAAAATAAATCATAAAACCGACCCGAAATAACAAATTTTCAAATCCCTCAACAAACAACAAACAGGAAATTAATTAATGAGAAAGCCCAATTCCCAAAACGTCGGCACCGCTACTTTGACGTCACTAATCCAACGGCCCCAAAACCTTCTTCAAAAAACTAGGAACTAATCCTGACCCTCCGATCCTTCCATTGTTTCCTAAGGGCTTACACCACACAGTACGTCAGTGCCGGTTCCACTCCCACTTCTTCTACAGTCACACACTCGTCTCACTTGTTTCTGTCTCTCTCCTCTGTGTGTCTCTCTCTCTAGAAACTCCAATCGCAGCGGCGGTTCTTCCTTTTATCGCAGCAGATCGCCCTCACTCGTTTCGATCCGCGCTTCTTAGGTTCGCTTCTCTTCTCAATTTTATCGTTTTTTGTTCGTTTAAATCAAAAATTTGTTCTTCGAAACGCTTGCGTTCGCCGGTGTGAGAATTAAATTAAATTAAATTTCAGCTTTTAAATTTTCATTTGGATTTTTCTGCTTGTAATATCGTTGAAACCAGAGAGATTTTCTTGGGAAAAAAGGAAATTTCCTGGAAAATATCTCAAACTCTGAGATATTTTACTTTGAAATTTCTTATTTATTTGTCCTCGTATTTTTCCGCTGAGATTTTTTTTTTGTTAAAGAAAAAGGGAAGACGAAGACGACCCACATGTCCATATCAGAAGGGAAAAGGGAAATTAATGCCAAAATCGAATCTTTTTTAGGCGCACCTAATTTCGTGGCTTTGCTAATGTACGCCTGTTGCATAAGTTGCCCCTTCTTATTTTTTAAATATCATTTGAAATATAATCCCTAGTACTGGTAAAACTTTGTAAAGAAAAGAAAAGGGTTAATTTCATAGTGAATTATTAATTAGAATAAATTTATTTATTTAATTGGAGAGTTTATTCAGTTAGGGTCACACACAGCTAAGGCTGATAAACCCTAGGAAGATAGTAGTGGTATTACTTTTTACTAACCCTAATTTTTTTTTTCCCTTCTTTTTTCTTATTCTTTGTTGTTCGGTTCTAGGCTGAGTTGGGTTTTAAGAATTGGTAATGGCGGGCGAAAAGAAAATTGAGAAAGGTAATTATTGACCAACTCTTAGTCTTTAGTGGAATTTGTTTGAAATTTTAGTTGACAATCATATTTGCAGGGTTTTCTAGGTTTAAAGAGTTTCTGAGTTTGTTTTAAATTATCCAATTAAGTGTTGGGAGCAAATTATTATCGAAAAGCCGTAGGTATGTGCTGTCATGGAAGAAAATTTCATGAATTGTTTGTGTTGGAGTGAAATTTTATTGTGATACTGTTGTTGTATTTGATGCGCATAGCTGTTACGAAATTATTTTTTGTTTAGTCCCTTGTTTTTACCTCTTCTTGAACTTTTCGTTGCAAGTCTCTGATGATTTGCTTGAAGTTCTATTCAATATGATTGATCGGTTGATTTCAATTTTTGCCTAACTGATTGGAAATGTTTTTTTTGGATTAATAGGTTTATCTTTTTTTTTATAATTGCATGGGCAAACATGTTATGTTTTTCTTGACTATCTTCTTCCAGGAGAGCCTGTATCCACTGTATTGAAGGCAGACCCTGTTACTGGATTGAGTGATCAAGAAGTGGTATGTAAAACCTTTCTTTTCATGATGTTTCAATTTTTAACGATTTCTCATTCTGTCCCTGCTTTCGGCCCCCTCCACGTCCTTTTATTCCAGCTGTGTCGACCGTTTGTTGATTGATTGGATTTTGTATTCCAATACCAATGTGGCATGTGTGTTTTTGATTGTATTCTTAAAGTTTGAATTTATTCAGATTGCCGGTTGTGATAAATATATGTTTGGTGCTGAAAACACAAAAACATTCTCTGTTGTATAGAGAAGTGCATAACTTGAGTGGGAAAGGTTTGGTTCTAATAGTTTGATGTATTGTTGGCTTAAATGAGATTAGCTGCAACTAGAATTCTTAATCATTTATAGTAGAAGACCCAAACAAACCCAAATAGCTTTGGTTTTTTGATTTGGATTTTCTTACCTTCTGGTCTGGGTCAGAGTACAACTGACCTGCTTTGTTGCTTGATCCCTTGTTGGATGATCCAACTGATTGGACTGTGTGTACATAAAAATAATTGAAAAATTAGTCCCATGTTGATATTGGAAAAATTCAATTGTATGTGATACCATTTTTTTTTACTAGTCAGGTTGTTTCTTCATGATTCTGTGGTGCATCTCTAGTATGCCCATGTGAATTTTTCTAAACAATTTTTGTTGGCTGTCCATCTTCTCGAAGTGTTCTAGTAAGCTTTTTATTGGATTGCTTTATCTCATTATAAAAGTACTTTTGTTTTCTACATTTATTTGTTTGTTTGTTTAGTTATTTGGTCATGAGTCATGTTTTAGGTAATGTGTTGAGGTTCGGTCTTGACTATAATATTCTTAGTTGTGTTCTTCTCTATGTATTTCTCTTGCAGGTTTCTGGGAAAGACGTAATACCATCTGATTCGAAGTCAATGTCTCCTTTATTGGATGCCACCTCTAGCGTCAAAGGTGAGACCGATCAAGTCTCAGTTGGAGAGCATGGTGTTTACTATCCACCTACTAGCTGTTACAATTATTATTACCCAGGTTAGATGTCAAAATGGTTCTTTGTATTTGATCTGAATTGATTAGTGTAATAGAGTTCTACTAAAGCCGTGAATTTAGTGGAATTTTTAGTGGTGGATTGTATTAGTTTTGATCATTTAGCTTCAATAGAATGCTTAAGTTGAGGTTCTAATTATATTTCAATTGTAACTTCTTACTTGGGAAGAAAGAATTTCTTCTTTGTGCATGTAAGCAACTTAAGATCTTTGTTGTTATCATCTTTTGCATGTATAGTTTTATTGCATTCTGATTATTTTTCAGTGGTGATTACCATTGAATAATACAATTTGTTTTTTATGGAAACCTTTGCTACTGTACTAAAACTTGTGTTCAATCCATCTGTCTACTCTTGTCACTAAAATAAACAAATTCGTTGGAAGAGTGGTAAATGTCTATGGGTTAAGTGGGCTTGATTCCTGAATGTTTGGATTGGAAGTTTGATTATTGTAATGGTTGCAACTAGGCAATTAGCATGAGTATACAGTTCAAACATGAAACCCACGATAAAGTTTATGTTGTTGAAAAGTGAAGCTGTATATTTCATCAAAACATGAAACCCTGTTATCAAGGCATGGAATAAAAAACTTGGAACAATTTCAGAAGAGTATTTAATATCGTTTGGTTTGTCTAAATTGTGCTTTAGTCAAAGGACATGTTATTTCGTCAACTTAGATCCATTTTGGTACTCAAATTTTGAATTTCTTGCGGGTGCAGGATATAGTGGATCGTTTACGCAGATGGATGATCATGGTTATATGCACGCTAATAGTTCACATATGGTATGGCTGTTTCAATCTGGTCTTGGATGCTTAAATTTATTCATCAATATGATCACTTCTAATTGAGCATGCAGTAATTTTATTCTTTTTTCCTTAATGATGGTCCAGGGTGCTCAGTCAGACAATGGTTCAATGTTGTATTACCTTCCCGGCTATAACCCATATGCCCCGGGAACTCTAATGGGAATGGACGGGCAAGGTGTTGGCCAACAGCAGTATTATCCTTCCTCAGGGTATATGCAACCACCTGTTTCATATGGATCAGAAGGTGCGCCTTGTTATTCTTGGGACACAACATTTGGTGCAGATGTATCGACTGCAGCAAATTCTGGTTTTGAAAATGTTAAGGCTGGACCTGGGTCAACTGCTTTATCTAGGCCAAATGGCTTTATATCGACTAAAGCCAATGGCCCTCTTGCAAGCAAGTTTTCCAAGCCTCTGCCTCAGTCACAACCTGGCAAGTCATTAAACAAGGTTCGGAAAAGAATTTCTGTAACTTTGGTTCAGGAATTTCTAAGTGTTAGAGAAGATTCCCGCATATACTTGAACCATTAAATAGATGTTATCTGTTGCATTGCATGATAACTTTACATATTTATTTGCTGATGTATAACAAGAACCTTCTAATTGTTAGTATAAGTTTTATTCTATAGGTTCCTCATCTGGGCAGTGATTTTTCAGCGGGTCTTTTGAAGGGCTACCCGCCAGCAGGAAGATTCTCATCATTTACTAACCAGAAATATGGTTTGTTTCCTCCTACTGGTCAAACGTACTACCAATCAAATGGTAGAATTCTGAATGGAAATGATAGATTCAAGTCAAGGGAAAAATATAACAGGAATGAAGATTTTGAATCTTCAGCTGAGTTGACACGTGGTCCAAGGTCCTGCAACAAGAGTTCTCCATTAGACTCACCAATTGAGAAGGAAGAACTAGGAATCACTGTTCGTAGGGATAAATATAACTTATCAGATTTTCAGACAGATTATGAAAAAGCGAAGTTTTATGTCATCAAGTCTTACAGTGAAGATGATGTCCATAAGTCCATTAAATATGATGTTTGGGCCAGCACTCCCAACGGCAATAAGAAATTAGATACAGCATTTCATGATGCAGAGTTGAAATTGAGGGAGACAAACACTCAGTGTCCCATCTTTCTCTTCTTCTCGGTGAGTTTGGTATATGCAAATTTCTCTTGATTTTTGGGTTATAGAGTTTCATTATGTAGTATGCCCCCGTCATGCACTGAGACTAAACTTTTATTATTGTTCTCAGGTAAACGGAAGTGGACAGTTTGTTGGTGTAGCTGAGATGATTGGACAGGTAGATTTTAATAAAGATATGGATTTCTGGCAAGTTGACAAGTGGAGTGGATTCTTTCCAGTAAAGTGGCATGTAATAAAGGACATACCGAACCCTCAGTTGCGGCACATTATCCTGGAAAACAATGACAACAGACCAGTAACTTTTACCCGGGACACTCAGGAGGTACTATTTTTAAATTTTAATCTCATTGGCAGCTTCATTTTTTCGTGACACATTATAGCTTCATTTTCCTTGTTTGCTTTGTCGGATGTTCTCTGTTTCATTGTTATGACATGATTGTAATTAAGACTCAATTTCACATGTATTATAATGTTCAGATTGGACACAAGCAAGGTTTGGAAATGCTGAACATTTTTAAAGGTTACACAGCTAAAACATCTTTGCTAGATGACTTTACGTTCTATGAAAATCGGGAGAAGTCTCTGCAAGCCAAAAGGGGCAATAAACCCGCAACTTTGAAGATGGAAAATTACGATAATGGCGACATCACTGTAAGTTTTATTTTCTTTGATTAATGCATTTAGTACGATATCTATTTTATTGAGTTTAAGAGCGGTGTCAGTTTTTGCAAACTACTTTTTTTCATCTGCATATTGTTTATGTACTGTACTTTTAGATACGACTTCCCTAAACTTTAATGATGCTTTGGTGACACAATTAATAAATACAAACGAAAAGTTGGGGCTAATTAGAGTTTGAATGTCTAATTCCATTAACCTCGGTTTGCAGAAGCATATGAACGCTGGAGGGAGAAACATTGATGTCGAATCAGGTGGGATGAGGATGGGTTCTCTCATCTCGCTCACGAAAAATCTATCCCTCAACGCCTGCCCGTGATGAGAGCGATGATTCTATTAGGCATTTTACGAGTTAGCCACATCGCCTTAGAAGGTATTGATTCTTAGGATTTTTTTTTTAATTACCCTTTCTAGCTATGTTTTTGTTTTCAATTTTTCTATCTAAGATGGTTTGTGGGTTTAGTTTTTGTGCTTGGCTTATTTTGCTGTTTGAGTTTTAAGTTGAATTTCTTGTGGAGCAAGTTGTCCTAGAAATCAGTGTCTTTTTTTTTCGCTCTATCGTGAAAGATTGATTTTTTTCAATACACAGTTTGTGTTGTTCCATGTTTTTACTTATGGAATTAAGATTGCCCCAGTCGTGCTTTGTCTCGTGCTCGGGTTTTTACGCCCCCGTCGTGCTTTGTCGTGTGCTCGTCTGTTTCCGATGTTGCATTACAAAAAATCACCTAACTTCCGGTCTCAGTTTTGTGAAACCATGAGAGTGCTGAAATCGTTCTTTGAAATGGTTGTGATCTACGTGGGAAGGAGGAAAGAATTGGATTTACTGGATTTCTGGTAATGGTTAAATGGTGGCCTCGAAACGGGGCCCAACTGTTGCCGCCGTGAACAGTTTGAAATTCGAACGTTAGTGACCGATGTTTTCGGTGTCGATTTCTGTTTGAAAATTACCCGTTCAGACAGTGTTGGATTGGTAATCCGTTGGTTTTTGGTGTTTCGATAATCAGTCTTGGTTTTTGGTGTTTGGTTCGGTTCGGTTATCGTACCCAACCCTAAGTAAAGGACAGTTGATGAATTGAAAGCCTTATGGACAGTTGAATTTTTATCCAATGGTCCACACTTGTTGGTCAGAAGGATCCTCGTTTTGGGCTCAGGAGGGGATCCAATTCCAACAAAATTTAGCGTTGCTACTATTGAAAAAGCATACAATAATTTTATTTTTTTGGATCAACCAGTTTTCTTTGAAAGCCTTTGCATGTTTATTAAATATCGCACCACTCATGTTGTTAAGTTTCTTGCGTCATTTTCTTCGAAAGACAAATTAGAAGCCCTATTCCTTATTCCGACAACGACGATCAGACCTGCATACCAGTAGCCTTGCTGCCAGTTTTGCATCTTCCGAGCTACTCTTCAGTCTGCTCTGCCATCTGTTCTACTTCACCTTGTTTGATTTTGTTCATAATGGTTTACTAGTTTGACTCTCATTCGGATGATGAATTTAAATTGTTTTCACATTTACTGGGAAGGGGACGTGGATGCGGATCATTTCACTAACATCAACTTACCTTCTTCATCATTGGTGTGGCTCTCCTCCGTCGGTGGTTCCTGCTTCTTCACATTAGGATTTTCTTGGCTTGCCTAGGGTTTTATTTTTGAATTAGTGTGGATCCAGTCATACAAGTTAGGCACGCTCCTGATGTGAATTAGTGTGGATCTAGTCGTACAAGTTAGGCACTTTCCTGATGTGATTTTTTTTGGACTTTTTGTTAGTTTTTTTTTATTAGAATCATGTTGCAATTAACTTTCTGATGCGTGACATTTTACATTCTGAAACAAGAATCTCCCTAAGAATCTCCCGTATAATTAAGTTACAACTTGTAAAGAATTCAATAATTGTATATGAATTCATTGATTTCTAATGAAACAATACAGAGGTCTTTATACACTACAATGATCAATTAAGATCCTACAATTATGCCTATACAAGTTGTCCCTTATTTTACACATCCATATGGAAGGAAAGAAACCAGTCTAGGTGATTGATATCAAATTGATATCATATCACGTTAAATAAGCCTTAACAGGCTTTGCTTTCCTCAACACCCCCTCAAGTTGGAATGTATGTTGATGATTCCTAACTTGCCATGTAAAGCCGTGAACTAGGGAAGACTCAATGACTTAGTGAAGATATCAACTGGCTGCTGTGATGTGCGTATGTGAGCCGTTTCGATCATTCCACCTTGAATCTTTTCTCGTATCAAGTGGCAGTCAATCTCTATGTGTTTAGTTCGCTCGTGGAACACTGGGTTTTAAGCGATGTGGAGTGTTGCTTGATTGTCACAAAACAACTTAATAGGTTTTGAATGTAGAATGCCCAAGTCTCCTAAAATGTATTTCAACCAAGTGATCTCGCAATACATTGTAGCCATAGACCGGTATTCAGCTTCAGCGCTTGATCGTGACATAGTGGTTTGTTTCTTGGTTTTCCAAGACACTAGTGACTTTCCCAGGAAAATACAATATCCAATGGTGGAACGACGAGTATCACGACATCGAGCCTAATCCACATCACAAAATGCATTTAATTGAATTGAGCCATATGCAGGGAGAAAAATACCTTGTCCTGGTGTGTGTTTGACATAACGTAATACTCGATAAGTTGCATCTAAATGCGGAGTTCGTGTTTTATCCATAAATTGACTTAAAATGTGAATAGTATAAACCAAGTCTGGTCGTGTGATGGTCAAGTAGATTAATCTACCAACAAGCCTTCGATAAGAAGAAGGATTATTGATGCAGTCACCATTATCTTTGGTGGAATGAGGCTGGTTTCACTCCAAGATAACTAGCATCCTCAAGTATTTCAAGAGCATACTTCCATTGTGAAAGTGTGATGCCTTTGGTGGAATGAGCAATCTCTATGCCAAGAAAGTACTTCAATTGACCAAGGTCCTTTAACTTGAATTTTTGCATAAGAAATGACTTTGTATCTTCAATGTCTTGTAGATTATTTCCTGCCAAAATGATGTCATCTACATAAACAAGAAAAGCAGTGAAATTTCCGGCTTGGTTTCGGACGAATAATGAATAATCTGCCTTGGATTGGCTATACCCAGCTTGTTTGAGGGCCAACGAGAGTTTAAGAAACCATTGACGAGAAGCTTGTTTGAGTTCGTACAACGATTTATGAAGCTTACATACTTGTGTCTCCCCATTTTGTCCTAAACCAGGAGGTAAGGACATGTAAACATCTTCATGAAGATCCCCATGAAGAAAAACATTATTAACATCAAGTTGATGGAGATGCCAATTTTGGATAGAAGTAACAGTAAGGAGAAGGCGGACAGTAACATGTTTTGCGACCGGGGCGAAAGTCTCTCCATAATCTAATCCCTCAACCTGACTGTACCATTTGGCAACCAACCGTGCTTTATACAGCTCAATGGAGCCATCAAAGTTGAACTTAATTTTGTAGATCCACTTGCAGCCAACCGGTTTCTTACCAAGAGGTAAAGGTTGAAGGGACCAAGTTTCATTGGCTTCAAGGGTAGCCAATTCTTGCTCCATGGCAAGACGCCACTTGGTTCAGAAGCTGCTTGTGCAAATGAGCGAGGTTCGATTGCAACTGAAATAGAAGTGGTGAAAACATGATGCGTGGACGACAAGTGGTCATATGTAAGGACATCAAATAAGGGATAAGAAGTACCTCGAGGTTCAGTCAATGCAGAGTTGGATGATGGGAGAGACCGAGAAGAAAGTGGGACATCAACATGATACTGCTGGAGATAGCTAGGAGCATGTGTTGCGCGTGTGAGCTGTGGAGGAGGAATCAGTGTGATAGAAGATGGAGGAGTGGAAGGAGGAGGATTGGATGCATGGGTCGGATGCATGGAACTTGGTGCATGGGTCGTTTGCATGGAGTCTAGCGCATGAGTTGCATGCATGGAATCTGGCGTATGGGTCGCATGCATGGAATCTAGTGCATTAGGGGTCAGTGTTTGAATCGGTGGATGAGATAGGCGTAGGATCATCAAAGATGGGTTCATGAACTAGTGGCAGCACAAGAGAAGAATCAGCAGCGGAAGATGGAAAAGGAAACATTGTTTCATGAAACAAAACATCACGGGAGATGAAAGTTTTATCCGTAGTGAGATCATATAACCGATAACCTTTTGTGCCGTATGGATAGCCGAGAAAAATACAGCGTGTATCCCGTGCATCAAATTTGGTGGGACAATAATGGTGTGAAGAGGAAAAACATAAGCACCCAAAAACCTTATGTGATCATAAGTGGGTTGTTTTTGAAAAATCATTTCATATGGCATTTTTCCTTTAAGAACTAAGGTGGGAGTGCGATTGATAAGGTAAGTGGCTGTTAAAATGGCATCACCGCAAAATTTCTTGGGAAGGTTGGCTTGAAACAATAAGGCTCGTGCTATGTTGAGTAGATGACGGTGTTTTCTCTCTGTTGGAAGTATGCTCACAAAGCCACTCATTTGATGTAATAGCTTTTTGGAATACTTATTGTATTAAACTATTATATGTTTAATGAAGGGCAAGGCTTATTGTTAATCACTATTTATTGTATTATGTGTTTAAGCGATAAGGGAATCCAAGGAATGTATTTAATCTAAGAGAGAAGCGATCTAAGTAAGTTAGATTAACGAGACCTTTCTCTTATGTTCATTCCTAAAACGTTCCTAGCTATAGGATTGCCAATTAGGTTTTGACAATCTGCTATGGTTAGTATGTGTTATGTTAACTCAAGTGTGAGTATAACTAGTCTCAAGTCATTTAGTGTTGGACACTGAGACAAACACATAAGTGCTCAAAAGGTAATTGAGTACATTGAACAACGATCAAAAGAGAGTTTGAACATACATGTCATGTAAGAACTTGTAAGTTGCAATATGCAAAGTAGTCCTTTGACCTGAGGCATCGTAGATGTCTAATGGTTGGGTTCTTGATCTTTGATCATGTCAAAGGCATTCCATTGAGAGTGTCCACGACATTATTGGGGTCAAGCTATCTAGTCATGTAGGCATGTGAATGCACAACAAGGGATCTCTAACCTTCCATGGTGGAAGGAGAATACTCTGAGATATGATTCGAGAGTCTTTGGCCAAAGCATACAAGAATGTTCCAAATTATTATTCAATTGAATCATATAGAGAAGTATCACATTGGATAGTAAACATGAAACAAACTATCACTTAAACAATGTGATCAAGAATATTGTATTAGAGAAGGACCGTATTGCATTGTAGTTGTAACTGGATAGGTTTTCCAACCACTTTTACTTAGCTTAGGTAGTCATGACATACTGCTAGGTGTCACTCATGGTTTGTGGAAGCCCTGAAGGTTAGCAAACACTAATCTTCATCAAAGGGAGAATTGAAATGTTGTTTCAATTCACAATTGATCGTTAAGAGTAACAATCGCCCACTGCCTCGCTAGATGGAACCTAATGGATCATACACCGAGTAAGGATGAATGTGAAGATATAAAAGAGATGGATAAGCAATTAAATGGTTTAATTGAGAATGGTCAAGATTAATTAATTAGTTAATTAATTATACGAAAGGTTCGTATTGGGCTTTTAAGTCGATTTTGGGTTTCGGGGCCCAAAATGGTTTTTGGTCCACAAGGCCCATTGAGTTTAAGTTGTGTGACAACTTAAAATAAATGGAAATTAACTTAAAAACAAAGTCAAAATCGGCCTAGGGTAAGTGGTAGCAAACTTGAGTTAATTGCAAGTTTTCCACTCACATGTGAGGTGGTATAAAGAAAACTTTATAGCCATTCTCTCACTAGGGGTTTTCTTGAGGCAAAGAAGAGAAACACTTTCTCCCTTTTCTCTAAAAGAGGCCGGCCACTTAGGGAAGAAATAGCTAGCAATCTTTTCTTCTCTAAGTCATCCATTTCATCTTCACACCTCATCCTTGGTGTGGAGACTTAGAGACACCAAACCTTTGGTGTTCTTGGAGATCATTTCCTCACATCCTCAAGGAGCAAATGAGTATCAAAAGGAAGAAAGTCACAAGGAAGATCCAAGGAGCTAGGAGGTGACTTGAAGGCCCTCCACTTAGGTGAATCCCTTGTGTAAACAAGGATGAGCTTCAGGGGTAATGAATCTCAAATTCCTTCCTTTTCTTTAATGTTGTTAAAGAGTCTTGTGGTTCACCATTCACTAGGCCTTGAAAGTCATGGGTTTTAGAATTGTTTTTGAATGCATGCCTACTTTAAAGTGTTATTAGTTTGCATATGTGTTCAAATGTTCTCACATGTTCTTAGCTAGGACAAAAATTTTCCTTCACACTCGGCTACGCCATTTTGTTGGGGGTAGAAACACAACTAGTTTGATGAAAAATCCTTTTTTTTTTTAATAAAATTGTGTCATCATGAATTCTGGTCCATTGTCACTGCGAATGATTTTAACCCTAGAAGAAAAATGTGTTTCAACAAGATTGATGAAGGAAGTAAGATATTGATGAGTATCTAACTTATGGTGCATAAGATAGACGCATGTGCAGTGTGAATAATCATCAACAATTGTTAAAAAATATTGTTCCCTAGTAATTGTAGGAATATGATAACCGCCCCAAATGTCAACATGAATTAATTCAAAAGAAGCATATGTATTAATGGAACTTAAAGGAAAGGAAACACGAGTCTATTTAGCTAATGGACAAATCGCACAATCACCAATATCACAAAATTGCATGGTTTTAACAAAAGAAGATAGAGCACGAAGGCTTTTATTTGAAAGATGGTCAAGGCGTTGATGCCAAAGACGAGATGAGGTAGTGGTGACAGCTGAAACGGAATGGCAGCCAAGCATCTTCACAGTATCAAGATAATAAAGTCCTTCTTGTTCAGTTCCCGTCCCAATCATTTTCCCCAATCGTTGGTCCTGAAGCATGCAAAGCACATCAGTGAATATGGCAAAGCAAGAGAGGTTTTAGCAAGTTTGTTGACATATATCAAATTTAATCTGAATGATGGAACACAAAGCACGTTATGTAAAACAAGATCATTCGAGAAGCGAATGGTTCCAATGTGAGTCACATCAGCAAGGGCATGATTGGGAAAATGCAATTGTTGGTTCGTGATTGGATTTCTGGTGGTCATCAAATGAGGTGAGCAAAAAATATGGTCTATGGCCCTAGTGTCTAAGATTCAACTTGTTTCTTCACTGAAAATAGAAGCACATAAATCTTTACCTGAGAGATCATTCATGCTCGACACGAAACTAACATGATTCGCCAGGTGGTTTGACTTGTTCTTGTCAAGGAGAGCAAGAAGATGATGATATTGTTATGCGGTGAGACTATAGGATGAATGAGGCACTGCTGAACTTGTTGGGTTGGAGTCAATGTGGTTCGTCTTCGAAACGAATCAATTTCGATCTTGGTGATCAGCCTTGTCGTTAAAGGAAGTCCCCTTTTTGAGCTTGCAACAGTAATCAATAGTATGACCTTTCAACCCACAACAGTCACACTTGAGATGTGCTTGACATGTCTCGGAGGTGTGCCCTATGGTGTTGCAGCGGTCACAATTGAGGTGAGGGTTCTTAGGGGTAAAGTTCCTATTAGAATTCTTTGAATTGGTTTGCACTGCAAAGGCTGTTGCATCGGTGATGAAGGCTTTGCCAGATGTGTGATTTGAAAATGTTCTTTGTTTCTCATCTTGAATGATAAATGAGTAGGCTTTGTTAATAGTAGGAAGGGGATCCATAAGCAAGATTTGTCCCCTAACGGCTGCGTAGGCATCATTAAGACCCATCAGGAATTCCATGGTCTTTTGACTTTGCTGGAACTGCAACACTTCTTTGACAGTTCCACATGTACAGTTTGGAATAGAGCACAATGCGTTGCGCTCATCCCAGAGACCTTTCAATTTGGTATAGTAAGCACCAATATTCATATTGCCTTGAATGCAACCATGTATCTCTTGTTCGATATGGAAGAGATGTACGCTATTCACATGTGAAAAGCGTTCCTTCAAATCATCCCAGATATATATCATAAGCAATGTCATTGTAGATCACACTTGCCATGATATCTTGGGAAATCGAGTTAAGAAGTCATGATTTGACAAGATTATTGCAGTGAGTCCACCCTTGAAGTTCTGCGGTGGAAGCACCTTCTAGCCTTTTGATGGTCCCGTCAATGAAACCTTCTTTATTTTTAACACTGAGAGCCATGGACATGGCATGACTCCAGGTTGAATAATTTTCTTCATTGAGTTGTTGAGTAATTAAGATAGCTCCAGGTTGATCGGAGTGATGGAGATAAAGTGGATCACTGGGATTGTCATACTTGTTCATCTCAGACTTGACTGAGGATTTGGTTATGACAGCATCTTCGAGCGCCATGGATGTCGGTGAGAAGGAATACGGTTGGTAGGGTTTCTTGCTGTGTTGGAAACAGTAAAAAAAAAAGGGTTTGGTTATCAGAGGCCCAATTGCTCTAGTACCATGTAAAGAATTCAATAATTGTATATGAATTCATTGATTTCTAATGAAACAATACAGAGATCTTTATACACTACAATGATCAATTAAGATCCTACAATTATGCCTATACAGGTTGTCCCTTATTTTACACATCCATATGGAAGGAAATAAATCAGTCTAGGTGATTGATATCAAATTGATATCATATCACGTTAAATAAGCCTTAACAGGCTTTGCTTTCCTCAACACAAATTACAATTATTCCATAGTCTTCCAACTTTTTGATACTAGCTAGCTACGAACCTCAGGGCCTCAGTAAATTGGCAACGGTTTGTAGTCTTCCGACTTTGCTTGCCTGACGGAGCGCCAAGTTGCTTGTATGGAAGAAGCTGCTAAGAGCTCCAACTGCTCCGGCATCGGATCCTCCGAATTGGACATCTCCTTGCTGAAATGCCACCAGAGTCTAGAGACTACACACTTCACGTCAACGGCCATGAGAGCAAAGGCTTCAACTTTGGTGTGGGACTTAACAGTTCTGGTCGAGATGGGAATATCAGAAAACGAGGAAGATTTTAGTGCCCAACTTAGAAGTTGTTCGCCATAGAAGTCACTTTTCTGAAGACATCCATTGCCTCCAGTGTTGCTGGACGACGATGAGTAGATCCATGCAATGCCTTGTGTGATGAACAGAACCTTATCAAGTGGCTCCCCTTCTCGGACAATAAAACTATCCTCGGCATACATTACTTGCTTAAGGTTCCCACATACTGCTTGCAATACTTGTTCATCCAAATTATGAAGCAAAGGAACCTAATCAAGATTAAGATTCAATTCATATCATCCATAGGTTTAAGAAAACTTAAAAGAGAGGAATTAATTCAATAGGAGCATCAATATTAAACGCTTTTTTTTTCTTCGATCATTTCCAAATTACAATTGAATTTCTTAAATGATCAAATTTTCAACATGGATATCTGATCTGATCATTATTTCTTTTGGTAAAACTGTGTGTCAAAAGACCCTTAGAAAAACAGCTAACTATTAACAAAATGGGTCTAAGGAAACCCATCATCCTAAAAAATCAACCTATCCACAAAAGCAGGAGGCTCATCAAAAACATGGAGACCATTATTTCCTTGATAAGTATTCAATATATATATCATAGATAATTGATTTTGATCACTTTAGCAATTGTTATTTGTTTTTCAATGATTTTTGCTGATATCCCTCTTTATTTGATTCTTTTGATAATTAAGAAGAGTTACGACTAAAATACCCGATAACTTATATCATTTCAGAAATTGGATTTGATCTAGTAAGTTTTCCAGTAAAATAAATCTTCATACTCAATTTCTTATCTAAACAAAAACAACTTACTTTCTTGATCGTATCCATGCAGAGATGGTGCTTTATGGATTTTCTGACACGCCAGTGTAGCATAAAGAATAAGTGCTCCATATCAACATCTTTGTTTCCTTTCAATATTTGTTCTATGTTTTTCATGATTCCTCTCTTCATATGCTTATCACGGATACCCTTTTTGTCCATCCATATATGTATATCTATCCTTTTCTTTTGCATCTTCATAGATAACACTGAATTTAATCTTTTTTCCTCTGCTTTTATAGTTGCCAACTGAATGAATGTCTGCAATTCTTACACGAAAACAAGTTCTTTTGTTATTCATATAATGTTGGACTATTAGGGAATATGAATGCATGCATCAATGGGATTTAGGGCTGGTTTAGAAGTCCTTTCAAAATGACTAAAATGTTTTTGATGAAAATATTTTTGGAGTTAATCCTGGAAAAGCACTTGAATTGCTTATACAAAAAACACATAACTTGTACTTTGCAGGAAGCACTTCTGGTGGCTTTGAACCCCAAAAACACTTCTTTTTTTCTTTCTAAAAGTGTTTTCAATTATTTTAAAATCACTTCCAAATGAATGATTAACAAAATTGAGTTTTATGTTGAAAGGCAAACAACACAAAACTAATAAAGTTCATATGAGTAGTTTGGCAATGGTTAGACAATAACCATGGGCTTTCTTCTTCTTTTCTTTTTTTCCCTTTCTTTCTAAATATTACGATATAATTACATTATAACGATATATTCATATTAAGAGGTCGGAATTTGGACTAAGCAACACAATAGGTCTTCTATGATAATTTGATTCGAACTCGTTATCAACAAGAGTCAAACTTAAAACCTTCCACTTACACTTAAAAAGAATATCACTAGTCCTTGTTATTGAATGAAAGATCATGTACTCATTTAATTAAACACTGAACACCAGTTGTTCAGTGTGACCCTAATACAATCAAGTGGTGTCACTTAGTCCACTTGTTAGTTGTTATAATATAGATGTACGATACAATATATATTTGTCATTTTAGGCATAACGTATAAATAAAGAGTATTTTAATATGAGTAGATTAATAACACGTATGCTAGTGAAACTAAGAAGTCTCAAGTATGAGAGCCGGAACTGGCCAGTGTTATAACTTGAAATTAATTACCTATTTTCTAGTAACACCATAACAGTAAACACGTCTTTTAACTTGAAAATTGTCATAAAACCCTATTACGGTGTTCCTAAAACCCTACAATAAGTACCTAATACCATATACAATAAGAAAAAGATACGAAAACAAACATTGGACGGATTAATTTGTTACCAACCTGCACATTCCCAATAAGGTGTAGAAACAGTAGCAAACCCATGACACAAATAAGAATTGCAAGTCCGTTTTCCCACGCATAAGTACTTGTTTGAAGATTCTGACCAAAAGAACTGCAAAATTTCATAAGCAATGTTTGAAATACTAATGTCAAAAGCTTATTATAAATACTGCATACATATTTAATGAGTATAAATTCCGTTCTCTCGGTCACCAAGCATCAAGAATTCGTAGTCATTCACTTTGTATTTAATAACAAAAGTTGAGATTAAAACATAAAAAAACACATCAATTTATCGCCCACCTTTAAAATCAAATTCAAAAATGTGTACTCAAGCTTCTATTAGTTAACTGATAAAAAAAAAATATTTATGTAGTAAGTAAATCTACGAACCTTAAATTTCGCAGAGCCCACCAAAAAGAGTAAAAGATCTTTGGTGGAATGTTCATTGACTGCGTGATACCAGAATCGAGGGCACTACTAAACATTCCAAAATCAAATAGGGTTGCATTTGTTGGATTGGTAGGGCACTTTTCACCAAGGAAGGAGATATTTCTTGAAGTTGTAGTAGTGGCGCCATCACATAAATATGTAGACATGCATGCCGGAGCCGTAGGATGATGCATACAAGCACGAAGCCAACACGATACTTCTCGTTGAATAGAATAGAAGTACCAAAAGGCTCCTGTTATCTACAACACCAGCAAGGTACGTAGTTAGTAATTAAAACAATTACAAAAAGGCTAAGTTCTTGAAAAATGAAGGATTAATCACATTTTGCGCTTTTGTGTGATTTTGGGCCGGTAACAATTTGGTTCTTATTCATTAAAATTGGCAAAATGAATTAAAAACATATTAGACTATCTATTGGTTTCTTAGTCAGCTAAAACTATCAAGTTGACTATTATTTTTTTTTTCCTCTCTGGTTGGTGTCATGTGTTGCCATATTTATGGGGTTAACTAGGGTTTTCTTTAGAAAATTTCTTATATATTGTTCATAGGGGTTTTTTTTAGATTATTTTTTTGATACAACGATATTGGAGTTTGACTAAGCTACATAATGACCCAAAATTTGCTGTTGTTTATGAAAGTTGAATCTACGACTTCTCACTTACAAATTGAAGATGAATGTTATTAGACAACATTTTTAAGAGAAAACTTGAGCAAAGCAAAAAAATACTAAAATTAAAGTAAAGATTAAAGAAATTATATATGAGAATTAATGTAATTGAAGCTTACATGACTAGCAAGGATGTAGAGGAAGAAATTGAATGCACCTTTAGCCCATTTTCCAGTCTTTGGCTTAAGTTTCTGAGAGGTCAAGTGAATCCGATACACCTTTGGTAGATATTGAAGGAGAAGAAACGCATTCAAAATCTTACTCCTTTTGTAAAAATACTCAGAGCCATTCAGATGTAGAAAGAACATCAATATTGCCACCTACACAAATTGAAAGGACTTAAATTAGAGTCAAGAGTGTTATATATCGAAGAGAAATCATCTAGGATAATATGATTTGTTTGTACCCTATGTACTTTATCAATCATGAAATTACAGAGTATTGGTCAACTTTATACCTTCAGAAATTCATGGAAGGATTCGTGCTGAGGCACCCATGCCAAAGCACATGAGTTTCGCTCCAACCGGGAGACCAATCACAACACGACACGTGTCAACATCAGAATAAAGCTCCTAAAGTCTCATATCAACCGCGAACGAGAGTGAGTGACTGTCCTCAACTATAAAGGGAAACCATTCTCCTAGAATTACTCCCTAGTGCTATTATTCCACTTAATCCATTGTTAGAACTTACTACTGATGATTGTGCTTAAACTTTTGTGTTATGTAAATTCTACATTATTAATGAGAACTCTACCCTCGTGGATGTAGCCCAACTTGGGGTGAACCACGTATATCTTGTGTTGATTTCCCAATCTCTATCTCAACTATGTGTATTTTGTGTTTGCTTCCTTATCTCTATTTCTTTACATATTTACATACACTTAGTGACCGAAGCAATCTTGCAAAGGTTCATCCGTTTTATTGCAAATTTCAAAAGCTAATAAGAAATTTATGACAATACTAACGAAAAAAAAATGTTTTTCGTCCTAATGTAGAGTGACATAAACAGTTAATAAGGGTATGCCATTAAATGGGCACATGTCATCTAAACTGCATATTTTAGTCACTCACCGTCATATAGCAGAAACAGCCAATCAATAAAGATTCTCTCGTCGAACATTTTACTTACCAAAATGCTTAGGTTTACCTGTGGGATGGGAAGAATGGCGAGAAAGTCAACTAAGATGGAGATGGCCACAGCAGCAGTGTTGGTACTAGTAGTAACACGAACTTTATGTAAAATATGTATTATGAAAGTCATATCCGTCAGTGAACGTAAGAGGAGAGCTACAGTCCTCAAACTCGTGTCCGTCGTTATGCATTTCTTCTCTTCAACAACGACCGGAGTGTAAAAGAAGAAAGGATCGAGCGAGACTGCAATCGCACATGAAATCACAAACATCTTAGACCATATTACGCCGAAGCGTCCCCGTGGATCAAGAATTTCCTTCACGGTTGCCCCTTTTCCCTTCTTGGTTGATGAACGTGAACGTCCTCCATCTGTTCTCATGTAATTAGTTAATTGTCTCCCGATGCTGTTATTTTGAGAACCTGCAGTGCTGCATAAACAATAGAAAGATAATTAAAAGTCTAAATATATATTTATACCAAAAACAATTGCAGTCTCATCGAATTGGATAAAGAAGAATGCACGAACGAATTAATCCGTCGAAGAACTGTGCTATGAACCAACAAAAGCGAGCTTAATGCAATTGAAATGATTAGGTCAAACAACGAATTATATTTGTTCATATATATCGAATATATATACAATACAAGTAAAAAATTTCTTACAAGCCTATGAAATAGTCAGAAATATGTGAACAATGAAATACTTGGTTTCATATGATCACGTTGGAAGGAATCGAATCTCAAACTTATTTTTATTCGGTTGAAGAAAATAAAAGAAGAGTAAAAAAGAAGCATATTAATTATTCGTCGACTAACCTCTCAGTTCCCCGTGTCCAGTTCTCAATATCTAAAGCCACGGTGGCAGCCATAAGCTCAAACTACTAGCTCAAGCTGCAACACCGAATTAACGAGCCTAATAATTCTTGGGGTCTCAGGATCCCATTTATTAACTTCTTAAACGGATAGCCAAGGTCAACTGGTCAGGTCGCGTTTCATTTCGACACTCTTTAAACATTTACCCACCACATCTTTTTTGCTATATCCAAACACCCATTTTCTCTGACACTAAAAAATAAAAGAGGATCTCTTCCGGATTCACTTGGTGGGGATCCGATGATTTTCGAATTTAGTGTGTTTATTGTTCATTATCGTGCGATCAGTTTTCGTATATTTAATTTTTAATTTAATTATTTAAAAATATTTTTGACCGCACAATAAACGATGAGCACACCAAATTCGAGAATTCTCAAAATCTTCACTAAATGGATTCGAAATTGACGAAAACTAACCGCACGATGAACAATTGACGATCTGGATTTAAAGATTTCCGGAATCTCCACCGAGTGGATCCATCCTTTTCCCATCACCATCAGCCACAGTACTGGTCCTTCCTGGCAACGCAAAAGAAATGTACTCCCAAGACCAAGACTCCAATTTGGATGGCATCTGGAAGATCTGTAATAAATTTGTATACTCCCAAGACCAAGACTCCAATTTGTATATGCACCATGCTAATTAATTAGTAATTAACCCGACACGTGAGTAATTTGTTTCGATTCGTTAAAAAATTAAATTATAATTTTAAAATGTAATTACTATAAAAATTATTATAAAATACAATAGTTATATTGTATATATTAATATAGTCTATATTAAATATATTTTTTTGTATTATTATTCTATATAAGTAAAAAAAAATTAAGTTTATTCATTTATTTATATTTATTATGAGAGTTGCTTATTATCATTAACAGGATAAATTTTATTTAACATTTTGTTGTTCAAAATTAAAATCAACAAGTATAGTATTAGTATAGGCAAGAAGACATGACTACAAGTATGAAAAATGTGAAAGAATATATAAACACTCATGATTCATCATTCCTCCACGAGTAAACACTGGTTACACTTACATTATCGTTTAGATTTTTAGAACCCTCCAAATCGTCATGAATAGTATTTTTTATTTGAGTGTAAAATTAATAATAATTATTGTAGAAGTGTAAGAAATGTTAATATACACACACACACACACACACACACATAATCACTCGTAGTGACAAGCTTTATAACTTTAGTGAAGGGATCAACTTCAAAATCCGACACTATAATTCATAAACCTTAAATTTATATTTAATTGTCGATTGTCGTTTACGCTTTATTCTTCATATTGAATTTTATTTTTTAAATTTTCTTTATGAAAACATGATCTCCTGGGGATGTATGAAGATGAACGTTCGGATCTTTGATATCACGTTCCGATATTTACAGTTAATTGAAATATGAGTTGATGTTATATAGTTTGTAGAGACTTTATAAACACCAAACAATATTTTCACTAACGGTAAAACTCTGAACATAATATCAACGATCCGAACCGTTCATCTTCATGTATCCTCTAATTGATCATGTTTATAAAAAAATTTAAAAAAAATCTGAAAAAAATAAAATTTGGTGAGAAAAATGAAGCTTGAATGTAAATAACAATTGGCGGTTAAATTTTGATCTATGATTTATGTGATTATAGTGGCGAATTTTAAAGTTAAGTCCCTCACGAAAGTTGTAAAGCTTGTCATTACGAGCGTTTATATTTTTATTTATATATTTTTCACACTTTTACATTAATTAAAGAACTATTAAAGACTTTATTTAAACAGTAGCAGTAGGATGAATGAGAAAATAGTACTAATGTAGAAAGCCTCATTGAAAATATTATTAATATAACTCTTGAAGACAATATATCAAGCCAAAGTTTCAAAATCGTTTCCCATGGTGATTAATGAAAATTGAAGAGTTCGATTTCGAGTCGGGTCATTATACTCGTTTATTTTAACGGGTGTTACACAACACGACCCGTTAAGATATAGAGTATGAAATGAAAACGACACGAACACGAGAAACACCACACAAATGCTAGGTCTAGATATAATAAATACATTTTACCTGTTCATGCCATCAGGCAAGTTATTTTAATTATGGAGTAGTTGGTCAAGAAATGGGATTTGAATCCCATCTGGATCCAAATTGTGGGGATCCTAGGGATCCTCACATCTTAGTCTTCATCGTGCATTGTGTGATCAGAAATCATTTGACTTTTTTTTATTTAAAATTAAACACAATAGTACCTAACAAAAACTGAACGGCTAGGATGTCGAGATACCTAAGATCCCCACAAAATGGATCCGGAGAGAATCCTTGGACTAAATTTGTCCATGACGAGGTTTCACACTCTAAAACAGAGATGATGGTTTGGAACTATCCAAAATTAGAGTTGAAGTATCTGGAATAGGATTGGAATTATCAAAAATTGGAGTTGAAATATTTTGAATATATTTTTCAAAACCAATCAATGATGTTTTTTGTTGGTGTGGCCTGAGGATCAATTGGGTGTGGTTACAGGAAAATGAAAATTGGAATTGGGAATCACCTAATTGGAGAAGGTGAATGAAAAATGGGATTGGGTGGAGATCTTGGGTAGGAGGAAATAGAATATATAACTCTTTATTTTTAGTTACAAACGGTCTCCCTACATGAATAAGAAGACTTGCTTTTACAAGTCTTTTGAATAAATAGTCTTCTTCTCCTTTGTTAATCATCTACAAAATATATATGCATCCGCTAGTTTGCCGCTGCACTCTTCTCCTCTACCATATGTCCAAACTTGAGTGGTCCTTACAACCACTTATCCGAACTTTCGGGTAATCCTTAGAGAACCCAAATCCCTTTATTTACAGAGAAGTGAGATTCCTGTTTAAAAATGCGCATATATATATAACTAGAGTTACATTAGATACATATATTGAAACATTCAACTTAACCCTTGGGTAGTTAATAATGATCTCTTGAAGCAAAATGATCTTCCCATTTGACTTTGGTTAGGATGTTTCGTGCTGTTGAAGAGGCCATATGCTCAAAGAACATATAAATCGCTATTAAGGTCAACCTAGTTATGGTCTTATGTTTGGACCCGAATTTACACCGTCAGCCCGTGCAATCAAGGTCGTTGAGTGAGCATAGCTTTACATCGTCAGATGAAAAGTGGAGATAATTCATTTTATTATTATTAAAGGATAATGTTATGGTGTTTTTATCATAGTTATCTTTTAATAATAATTTATTATGAAAGATGAGATATGTATTTCTAACTGGAAACGTTGGTAGCACAATTTAAACTGATATTCGGATGTGGGTGTGCGGCACAATTCAAAGTGAATTTTAAAATTTATTTAGTTGGAATCATGATACATGATGATGGCCTTGGGTGATGGATAAGACAAGAAGCCTAGATAGGTTTAAATTTTGGTGGTGATGTGATAAGCCTAGGTTGTGATGATGAAACCTAGGTAGACTAGGCTTTTTGTTTTTTGCATGGTGAAGGAAGTAAAGGTTTCTGCTGCAGGTTTTTAGTGAGATCAAAAGCCTAGGTGGGTTAGGTTTCTAATATGTGTGATAAAGCCTAAGATAGGCTTTATTTTAGAAGTCACGAAATTTGAAGGCTACGGATCAGATTCAGCGAGTTAGAGTTGCAGTCAGACTCTACACAATTATCTAGCCGTGCCAAGCAAGTACATCAGTCTTATAAATACAGATGCAATGGCAACAGAAAAAGACCTCCAATTCAACACACAAATCTGCCATGTGCAAACCTTCGCTTTACGCGAAACCTCTCAACTTTGAGATTTTTTATTTTCTTTTTCGCCAACACATCTTCAGTTTGGATAAATAGCACTGTGAAGGCAACCGGTGGTATCTTTAGTTTGGATAAACAGCACTATCGCCGTAGAATCAGCCGATCTCGGAGCACATTCAGTTTGGATAAAATAGCATTGCATCGAGGCCGACTGATTAACTATCTAAGTTTCGGTCGACGAGGGTTCTCGAATCCTTGTCGGTAGAGGTCATCTCATTAGCGTTTTCGGCGAAGTGAGGTGTTACTGATTATTAGGCTTAGCACACTGAACGCTGAGTTGATTTATGATCGCATATTCACAAGTAAGATTTAGAGTTAGGCATTCAGACGGTCGAACCACATTCACCATCAAGACCTATATTCGCTTCGAGTACCTATGCCCCTACACCTTGGTGTCGATTCGGCGTGAGTTTACTCTGACGAATACCATCACTGTGACCGAAGCAGACGACGACGATTTGTGAACATTCATGAAAGTAGAGCCTTGTCATCAGGCTTGAGAATCCAGAGGCCGAGATGTGTTCTTTCCTTGACCGCAGTCGTATGATATAGAAGTCAGCCGCGTGTATCAACGCAACACATCAGCATATTTTACTCCCCGGCCGAGCTCGGCCGACGAGTTGGCACGCCTCGCACACATTTGAAGGACGAAGTTAGCTCATTAGTTATTCGGCCTGCGAGCCACGTAGACTAAGTAGTTTTTAGAGTCAACATCTTCACTAGAGATAATAGTTTGGTGGGTCAAGCTCTCAATTCCAAAGGCAGCTCCTCCATTAACAACCAAAATATCTCTTACAATTTGCAGACACATTGCGCTAGCTGCCAGAATTTTTCTGCGTTTGCAAGAATCTAATGACATTCTGGTCAAAGTAAACTCTTCTGCAATTCCATGCACTACATATTATTATCCACCAAGACGCTAGACAGTGATCGACAGAAAGAATACAAAGAGAGTGTTTGAACGGAATGGAATCACCAAAACCGTGTCTTGGTCGACCAGACATGGTCTAAGAGTAATTAAAGTAACAACTGAAATTAACAATAAATCTACACCTTGACTTGGATTTTACTGAAGTAATTGGAATTAAAATTTCTTTCCTTCCATCATATATACAACCCTAATGGGCAGCTAGCGAATAGTAAAAACTCAATAAATACTTGAACTTGAAATTGTGAACTGGCTTGATCAAAACAAGTTGAGATTACCATGAAGAAACTGAAATTCGTCATTAGTACCAACTAAACCAAGCGTATTATGTTGAGGCTAAATATAAGCGTGCTTCGATGACTGAGATTCAGTTTCATCAAGGGAAAAACACCACGCTAGGGTGAATTGAGGAGGTGGCAAATTCATGACCGATATTGAGCAATTGGGCTCCAAGATGTTGACTTGTGTTTTCAGAAGCCAACCCAGAACTTATAAGTAAATTTGGGTGTAAGGGTAAACGTTTTTAACCACATGATACAAGTGATATTGGGGGAAAGAGGATTCATACATAGAACTTTAAGTTCAACGATAAACATTCTTAACAAACTGAAATATAAGCTGCTTATTTAATTTCAACTTGTTGATCAAGTTATACTATACTCTTGTTTTGTGAATTGATAGTCTTAATCAAAATTGAATGTCCAAGGGTTCGATCAATCTTAGACAGAAATCACATTAAATCATTTATTATTGAATCGTACGAAGTCAACGAACGTTTTATCTTTAGGTAATACTGTCAACTGTTACACATATAAGATAGCATATCATATGAAATTTCAGTTGCATGTCGCGTCTGAGAAATTAATTCAAATTCAAAGAAATTCATTAACTGGAAGTGAAACTAGACAATCAATCACACTCTTGATCATAGAACGAAACAAAGACGAAGAAGAACCAACATGGCAAGTCGGATATAATGTAAACCTAATATATCCAAAAATATTCAATAAGCAATTTAATTAACTAGTAGTAACTTTCCCAAATATCAAAAATATGCAAAGTCCAAAAAATAACTAATTCAAACAAAATATCTCCCTACCCGTGAAATTACTAAAAATACCGTTGTCGATTCGAAATTTGTAAAACTTTTAGAACGGGTCATTACAATCCTCTTCCTAATAAAAAACATAACAATGATGAATTTTGTAGATCATAAAAATAAGAGTATTGAATAAAACATTGATGATGTTGGCCGTTGATATCTTCCATAAGCATGATGTAGTATAGGGTTCGGTGAATACTATTATATTATATACTAAATATATTATGCAGTGAATAATGAATATATATATATATAAGTATGTATGTATTATAATATGTACAATATGTATTAAATATATTATATATTAATCGGTTTGGATTCGGGTACGAATATGGATTAGGGACCCCTATTGTCACATCCCCGCCGGGGTCCACCACATCTCTGGCCCGACTCCGCCATAGCACGATATTGTCCGCTTTGAGCCCCAACCACGCCCTCATGGTTTTGTTTCTGGGAACTCACACGAGAACTTCCCAGTGGGTCACCCATCATGGGAGTGCTCTCGCGCGTTACTCTCTTAACTTCGGAGTTCCAATGAACTCCGAAGTCAGTGAGCTCCCAAAAGGCCTCGTGCTAGGTAAAAATGGGAATATATATATATATATATATATATATATATATATATATATATAAGGCTTACATAATCCTCTCTCCTGAGCAATGTGGGATGTTACACCTATAACCATAACCAAATAAAGTTCATGATTTTTACCCATAACTAAATAAAGTTCACGATTTTTACCCATAACCATAATATACCTGAATTTTCATACCCAAATCCGTTCAATTCGTACGATTATCTACGGTTATCGGTTTTAATAGTTTGAATTGCCATCCCTACCCCCAAGGCTCCCTCTGGTATATTCCCTCTTCACTAACCAAAACAATTAGTTTAGTCCTTACCAACATGAAAAAAAATTAGTTTGGCTAAATTGAAAAGATTAATGCGTAGGAGACCCAATAATTATATCACATTAGCGTACCATCACATATGGCAAGAGATTTGTACAATGAATATACTCAATCAGATAAACCCATTAATTGATGTGGCATGTACAAATCATTTACCACATGTGATGATGCACCAATATGGTCTCCCTAACATTTTTCAATTGAAAATCATTTAGCCAACTGATTGTTGACTTGATCGTTTCATTGTTTTCCAACGAAATTGTTCTTGTCTATTTTTTTCTATGTCACAATTAGATACTAAAATGCGTTTTTGATTTGGATGAATTTATGTAAGGATGATCTTTAAATGAAGATCTACAAAGTGAATGGTTCAAATCATGAGAAAATATTGTAGAGTCAACCCAAATGCGTGGTCAGCACCTTATTAAATTTGTTTACGCTCAAAACTACTGGGTGGCCAACAAAAACCAGTAGGGTTAACCCTTGGTGGGCTCGGAATATAAAGCTGCATTATGAACAAAAGGATTTAAGTGGTTCACCCAGAAAAATGGGCTACGTCCATTGTTGTGATCTGATATACATTATTAGAAGAGCACTTTACCATCTTGTATAGGCCCTAAATGAGCCGAACACATAGATACAACCTACAAGCTTTTTCTCCATTATCCATATGACACGTGGAGAGAAGTAATATTTGCTCAAAGCTAATTGCATGATTTTTGGGGTCGACATGTACCAAGCAGAGGGCACACCACTTGCCCAAGAGTGGTTGGAAAGTACTTTAGCTGAGCTCTATGCTTGACAACATTTACATCTTTTCACTAACCTTTTTTTTTCCTGTCGATGGCCAACGCATAGCTTGGAGGTGACGTCTGGACAAACCTATTCTTAGAGCTCTGTGCTAGATATTTGTTATGTCTGCCAATCAGCTTGAACCGTCGGAAAGTACTTTTAGGTTATGCACTCGTCTCTTTTGATCAGTAGACAATTCAGCCTATGAGTGATCCATGGTGGCAATTGTTTTTCATTCTCATGATTGGTGTTTTGTTATCTAGATTCGATGGATTCTTTAGGGTGCGTTTGGTACGCAGACGGGACGGGACGGGACGGGACGGGAAGGAACGGGACGGGACGGGACGGATGTTGTAAATTTTGAAAAAGAAAAGAGGCATTGTTGTCCTAAAATGTTAAAAATTTATGTCCCACAGACGTGGAACAACCCCGTTCCATGGGGGGAGGTGGAACCAAAAATCATCCAAAACTTATCCTGTGGAACGCCTCGTCCCACTCGTTTTAGGCGTACCAAACGCGGGACGGAACGCCTCGTCCCGTCTCGTCCTGTCCCGTCCCGCGTACCAAACGCACCCTGTGAATTTTTTTCTTTGGGTAAATTACAAACAACTATCACAACTATTAGACCAACCACAGTTTCAGACCTCATCTTTAAAACATTTCAATGTCATACCTTATCTGACGAATTTGTTGCAATGTTATACATCTATTACTGTGTCTGTTAATTCCTCCGTTAAATGCTGACTTGGCTTATGCTAGGTCCCACTCCCTCCACATATGGACTTCCACGTTGACTTTTGAAACACGTGGATCGTCTAAAAGGACGACACATGTATATTACAATAAAAAAATTTAAAATAAATTAAAATTAAAAAATTGATTTTTTTTGCTTCGTAAATCGTGCAATTCAAATTGAAGCCTAAAGCCTACCGTGCAATTCCATTTCAATTTCGCTTCAGTTCTCAAATTAAAGAAGAACCTTAACCCTAATTTCATACCACCCGCCCCAAATCACAACCAATAGTTTAACAAAAAGGTAGGTTTGTTTATTGTTGTTGAGAAAAAGGTAGGTTTTTTATTTATAGTGCTTTGGATAATTGTTTAACAAAAAATTTGGTGCCTTGTTCTAATTTGGGTGCTTTTGTTTTGTTTATTCTAATGTTGGACAATTGAAGGTTCTTCTTGTGCTTTGTTTGTTAGAGATGAGTGGGTTGTTTTCTATGTTTATTCAAAATGCTTACTGATTTCTTGGATAATGGGGGTCCTTTTGGGTCATATATATATATATATATATATATATATATATATATATATTTTTTTTTTTTTTTTTTTTGGTGATCTGCTTTTTCCTTTACTTTGTTTATATTTGGGGTAGGTTGTGGTCCTAGGGTTTGTTGGCTGCACTAACTAGGGTTTTAACTAGGTTTTTTTTTTTTTTTTTTTTTTTTTTGTTGTTGTGAATTTTAGGTTATCCAGACCTCTTTTCCTCGATTTTGCATCATGGTGGAAAGCTCAGTCATGAATACTATTATGGGAGGAAAGTTGCATATATAGATTATTGCGACAATGACTAAATGTCACTCCCTGTGATAGATGATATCACGGAAGCTCTAGGATATAGTGAGATGTTCATGAACTACTGCTACAATATTCCCAACATGGACATTTGTAATGGTATAAAGCTCATTCAGAGTGATGTTGATGTACAGAAGATGTGCAACTTTGTTCCAAAGGTTCGAGTGATAGACATGTAGATTGAAGAATTGTTTGCAGAAGAAGCCATCACCAAAGAACAACAGTTTATGGAGTTTATGGAGTGCACTGGTCCAAGCATAGTGGTTATTGAGGAATTAGGTGATGAAGAAGGGGATGTTAGGGCAATAACTTGTAAACTAAGGAAAAGAAAGGGATTGCTAGCTATTGTAGGACCCCCAAATAATAAGGGGGTGTCTGTTGAAGAATAGGTGGTTGTTATGTGCTCGGATGATGGTTTACACAAAAAAGAGGTGGCTGGTACAAGTGTGACTGAGGTTGAAGATCTACAAGTTGCTCGAGAAGGAGGTTTAGAAGATGTAATAGTTGTTGAACAAGGTGGTCTAGAAGATTTACAAATTTCTCAAGTGTACAAATTGGTGAACAAGATGTAGGAAATGTTCATGTTGAAGATTGCAATGAAGAAGGTGATGGGGAAGACAATGATACCTTCTTTGAAGTACCTGTCAATTTTGAAGGAGATAATGAAAAAAGTGATGAAGAAAATGCTAAAGAAGACAGTGACTTTGTAGAGAGTGAATATGGGAGTGATGAAGAGGACCCAAAATTTGTCAAGTTTGACAGGGTTTAGCAAGCAAATGAGGTGCAATATGAGCAAATAAAATGAAGACAATCTGAGAAAAGAAAAAAAAAGGCAAAGTGAGGAGAGCACTAAAGGAGAAGAAAAGTAACTAAATGAAGGAGAAAGTGGGCAAAGTAATAGAAGACAAGAAGAAGAAAGATAAGAAGAGGTTGAAGAAACTGGAGATGGGGAGGTGAATATAGTTCATGAACCAGATTATAATTCTGATGATCTGGAAAGTGTACACTCTAAAGATGAGGAAAGAGGCAAAAAACAGATAGCATTATTTAGAGTTTAATGAGAAAAATGACATGAAGAATCCATATCTCACTCTAAGGCTTATTTTTAAAAATAATGTGCAATTCAAGAGATCTGCCATCATGTACTCCTTAGTAAAATGATATAGGGAAATTCATTTTCCTAGAAATGAGAAGTTGAAGATTACTGCAAAGTGTACAAAAGACTGTCCTTGGATGTGTGCTGCTAGCAAGATGCATGGATCAAACATCCAAATCAAGATAATCATTGATCACCACACCTGTGGGAGGACTTGGGCAAGAACATGACTTCTCCTTTACTCATAGATTTGTACTTGAATCGGAGAAAGATTAATCCCACATGGTTTGTGGATTCTTTTTTAGCCACTGTGGAATCTAAGTGGAATTATGGGTGTACAAGGATGAAGGCTTATAGGGCATTGGATAGGACTTTGAAGATTATTGAAGGGAAACATGCAGAGCAATATACAAAAATTGTGGGATTTTGTTGATGAAGTAAGGAGAACTAACCCTGGAATCACTGTGAAGTTGAAGTTGGATGGGCAAAGATTTCAAAGGATATATGTTTGCTTGGAGGCATGCAAAAAAGGCTTTAAGGCATGATGTAGACCTTTGATAGGTTTAAATGGGTACCACTTAAAGGTTTAACATGAAGGGCAATTGTTATGTGCTATGTGCATTGATCCAAACGATGAGACATCGGTTATTTCTTATGCAGTGGTGGAAATGGAAAAATAAGGCAGCTTGGATTTGGTTCTTAGAAGTCTTAGCTAATGATGTGGGTATTTCAAACTAAAATGGGTTGACATTTATCAATGACAAGCAAAATGAGCTAATTCCAGCATTTCAAAAGGTTTTCCCCAAATACCACCACAGATTATGTGTGAGGCATTTGTACACAAACTATAGGAATTTGTTTAAGGGGAAAACTTTGAAGGATGCTCTATGGGCAGTTGCCAAAACAACAACGGTTCCACACTTCAAAAAGGCAATAGAGGATGTGAAGAAGTTAGATGAAAAGGCCTACAATTGGCTAGTGAAGAAGCTTGCAACTTAGTGGAGCAAGTCACACTTTGAAACCTATCCAAAGTGTGACATGTTGCTGAATAATTTTTATGAATCCTTCAATGCAGTCACACTAGTGCTAAGGAAAAAGTCTATTGTGACTATGCTACAAATAATTCACACTATGTTTATAAAGAGAATTCAAATGAGGCAAGGTATAATGATGAAGCTAGTAAGAGATCTCTACCCTAAGATTAAGAAGAAGTTGGATGAAGCCAAACTCTTAAGTGGCAGGTGCATTGCATAATGGTCAGGATGGACCAAATTTCAAGTGGATGCTAGAAGTGGGGAACATTATGTGGTGGACTTGGTTAAGAAGACATGCTCTTCTAAGAGGTATGGTTTGACAGGAATACCTTGCAACCATGCAATAGCTGCCATCTATTTCACAAGAGAAAAACCTGAGGATTATGGAAAAGTTTACTATTCGAAGGCACGGTACTTGGAAGTTTATTCTCACTTAATAATGCCTTTGAATGTTATGTCATTGTGGGAGGATACTGAAAACCCACCAATCTTGCCTCCATGATATACAAGGCAACCTGGAAAACCAAGGAAGAAGAGAAACAAAGAAGCTAGTGAATTAAAGAAAAATGGTGAAAAAACTCCCACAAACCCACCAAATAATCATGAAGGTCCTCTTAAGCCACTTAAGCTAGGAAGGAAATGGCAAGGTGCTTTGAAGTGTACTATATGCAAGCAAGAATGACATAATTCAAGGACCCATCATTGACATCTTCCTCAAAGGGACAAACATGTAACATTTTATACATTCTTTAATCCATTAATGATTTCATCCTTTAATCCTTTAATCCTTTAATCCTTCAATCGCTTAATCTTTTAATCCTTAATCCTTTAATCTTTTAATCCTTTAATGATTTTATACTTTGTTCTAGGCATCCACATCAGTACAAGAGAGAGCATCATCATCATCAACCAAAGCTACATCTAGAAAGAGGACAACGAAATCTAAGGTAAAAACCTAATCCTCTCCTTTGTAGTTTACAACATCAAGTTTAGTTTAGAACCTTGTTTTGTATCTGACCTTTTGTAATGAACATTGGAATTAGGCCTCACAAACATGGGATGGTTCATCTGCAAATCCTGAAGCTCATTCACTGAAAGCCACCAAGCAGAGAAAGGCAAGGCAAACCAAGACCTAAAAAACCCAAAATTCGTAACAAATTATTGTTTTTTGTGTCATGTTTTATGTGCAATAGGAATTGAAATTATGGTACATAAGTTCTGGAATTAGACATTACAAACATTGAATTTCTTTTGGTTTTTTGAACTAATTTGTAAACCTAGAAATTCATTGATTTGCACTTTTTGCTAGATGGATTTCAGTAGGTTTTTTGAATCAGTGCACTGTGCATTTTTTGGATATTTAAGGGCGTCTAATGCATATCTTTGTAAATGTTAGATGGATTAAGGATGCCTTATGAATTACAGTTCATCTTTTGGTCTTTGCAAATGTTTTGAGTTGTTAATTTTGAAGTGGAATTTGTGTTCGTCTTTTGATTATATTATGTGTTTGCGTGGGATTTGTATTCATCTTTAGGTTACATCATGTGTTGATGTGGGATTTGTGTTTATATGTGGATTTTGGATATTTTAGATTGTATTATCTTCCAAAATTGGACCCTTTAAAAAATAATTTTTTTAGCTGACGTGGAATAGTTTTGGCAGGAAAAAATAGTGTTGATCCAACATAAGCCACGTCAGCATTTAACAAATAAATTGACAAACAAAGTGACGGAGGTATGACATTGCAATAAATTCGTAAGATAAGGTATGACATTAAGGGTGCGTTTGGTACGCAGACGGGACGGGACGGAACAGGATGGGACGGATGTTGTAAATTTTGAAAAAGACAAGGGGCATTTTTGTCCTAAAATGTTAAAAATTTCTGTCCCACAGACGTGGAATAACCCCGTTCCATGGGGGAGGTGGAACCAAAAATCATCCAAAACTTGTCCCGTGGAACGCCTCGTTCCACTCGTTTTAGGCGTACCAAACGCGGGACGGAACGTCCCGTCCCGTCCCGTCCCGCGTACCAAACGCACCCTAATGGTTTAAAAATGAGGTATGCAATTGTGGTTGATCCAATAGTTGATGTAGTTCTTTGTAATTTGTGTTTTTTCTTTTGTTTTTTGGCATTTTAAATTTTTTGCAACGCGGGTCGGGTTTGGTACAACCCTGCATTCAAACGGTAAGCTAAAGCCCTTAAACCCTGATTTCCCAACCTTTGAAACTCTGCAATCCCAAAATCCTAGAGCCCAATTCACTGTTTGGGGCCGAAGAAATTACCAAGAGAAAATCAATGTCAGAGAATCTTAAGCACCCACTCGAACTAGATAGCATCAGTAGCTCCCAATCTCCCCAAAGGCCTCCAAAAATCTCCAAAACTGCCGACGATCTCAGCGACGGCGATCAGGATTCACAGCAAACACAACCGATGAGCCAACACACTCGAATCCAGCGGTATCTACTGGCAATCGAGTACATTGGTACTCGCTTCTCGGGCTCGCAGCAGCAGTCCAATTGCCGCACAGTTGTCGGAGTTCTTGAGGTGATTTCTGTGAAATCTGAGATTTGAGTGATAAATGCTACGTCTTTTTTCGTTACCAATGAAAATTTCATTGCTTTTGAACTGTATTGTCCTTTCATTTCCTCCGTCATGGGATCGTTGAGTTGCGGTGTACGAATTGTTCGAAATGTTAATTTTGTTGCAAATCAAGTGGTTGGTTGATTGATTTTTTTTTTTAATTTTGTAGGAGGCATTTCGTAAATTTATTGGCCAGCCGGTTTCGATATTCTGTTCCAGTCGAACTGTAAGTCTACTTGTGACTTTGTTGTATTTGGAATTTACTATCACTAGTTTTCTTCGACTTGTTATTTCGTAACTCATAAGAAGTATAAGAGTGACAGTATTAAGTTCACTTTGTCGTCTTTATTTTCTAGCAAGCATTATATTAACTGGGAGATGGGGTGGATGCATTCCCTTTTGTTGTTGTAGGATGCAGGAGTCCATGCCTTGTCGAATGTTTGTCATGTAGATGTCGAGCGCATAAGCAAAAGGAAGCCTGGTGAAGTGGTATGTCATTTAAAAATAATATGTTATAACAGTGTTGCATTGCGTTTAACATGGGACAAGAGAAATGAAGTAGTGCAGTTAAATTAGCATTCTTGGTTGTTCTGTTATGGAAGCTGTTTCATTCCCATGAGGTTGCAGTGAATTTGATGTTTATCAATCTGTTAAAAAAAAATCATATTCTGAAGCCAAGGACTAGGCCCTTGAGCCGCCCTCAAATTTCAAGGACCTTTTAGTTAAAGAAAGTGCGTCGGTGATAATTGTTGTCTTTTAATAGCCCTATGTTGGTATTCAGCGTGGGTAGACGAACATTTGTTGCTTGCATACACAGAGGCACCTACACTCAACCAATTTAAATTTCCTTTGTACTTTGTGGTAATGGAATTATGAAGATATCATATTTGAACGGTTCTGGTTGCTATAAAAGTGACTTTTGTTTGTGTTTAAATGCAGTTAGAACCCCATGAACCTTCAGTTGTCAAAAGAGCTGTGAATCATTTCTTACAGGTGTGCTTTCTTTTAATTGTTCGTATCACAAAAATATCAATTTGGAGACTTAGTTTGAATGTATATGTGGATTGCAGATTTGAAAGAGCCAATTGATACTTTATAGTTTTGTTCTAATGAGGAGATCTTGACACTTTGTTTTTGTTCCATCAGAAGAATGAAGGTGACGTAATGGTGATAGATGTTCGAAGTGTTCCAGCTGATTTTCATGCTCGATATAAAGCCCAAGAGCGCACGTAGGTACTCAAGAATCTCGAGTATGTAGAAAACAAATGCAATCTTATGTCTGGGGGGACCCATTTATATGTTAGTAACAGTATGCATGTAGATTTTTCCATGCTTATTTGACTAGATGGTAGAACATTCAAGTTAGTTTGGCAAATGTAAACTAGATTGCAGCTATCTGTCATTTCACATAGTACGGTGGTATCCACCAATGAAACTTCTGTAGAATTGATCATAACCTTCCAATGGTTGGGTTACTGTACGCTAATTGCGGTTAGAATGTTTAACATAGCAGTATTGTTTTGGATTGTGTCAGAATAATGTAGTAGTTAGGCCTGATTCATGTATAATTAAATTCAGTGACTAGAACCATACATGATTTATTGTTTTACTGGCTTCGTTTAAATTTCTTCAGGTATTTCTACCGTCTTCTGTTTGGACCAGAGCCTTTGTCAACCTTTGAAAAAGACCGTGCATGGCATGTACCCGAGGAGCTGGATCTTTGTGCTATGCAGGTTCCTTAGCAGTTTTCCAAATATTATGTTTGCTCTAAATATATCTGGTCATTAATTTTCCATCTAATGCAATTTCCTTGATTCAAATTGATGCAGGAAGCATGCAAAGTTTTGGTTGGACATCATGATTTTAGTTCCTTTAGGGCAGCAGGTTGTCAGGTTGTTCCTCGCCTCCTAATTAGCTAGGATTTAACGTTCTTCCCCTTGTTTGCCTTTGACACTGATATTATATTATGAGGGTTTTGTTTCTTTTCAACAAAAAAAAAATGTATCTTTTTTGGTTGAGGAAGCATCTGGTTGATGAAGCATCTATTGTTAGGTTTTGGCTCGTCAATTAATGTCCTTCTTCGTTTAGGATTGTTTTAGGGAAACAAAGGGTGCACCAATTCTTCTCCTAAAAAGACTAGGAAAGAATCTTAGTTTCCTTATTCAATTTAGATTAGGAATCCTAGAAGTCTATTTGGAATTGGAAAGGAAGTCTAATTTCCTATTCCACTTAGAATAGGAATTATAATCTGTGCAGGACATGTAATCTGCAACCCTATATCTATAAATAGGGTGCAGCAAGGCTGTTTTTAAGCAGAGAAAAACAGCAAAACAGCAGAGAGGTTTTTAGATTAGTTCTAGGGTTTGCATAAGTTCTGTAATCTCTATTATTAATCAAAGAAGCAGTGATTTCTCTATCTAGGGAAATCACAACTGGACGTAGGCATAAGTTCTGCCGAACCAGTATAATTCTTGTGTGTTTTTCTAAGTTTTCTATATTTGCTAGTTTAGTCTATTGCCGTTGGTTACATCAAAGAACAAGGTCCAGTGTTCGGGTTTTTTTCAACAATTGGTATCAAGAGCTAGGATCAAGGTGTTCTACGATGTCCAAAGGGAAGATGAATGCGGATCAAGGACCCGCGTTAAAACCCTTTGACGGCAAGGATGACTTCACGGACTGGCAAAGGATGATGAAGAACGTACTGATACAGCAGGATTTGGATGATGCACTCGATGGTGAGAAGCCAGAAACCATGACAGCGGCAGCATGGACTAAGGTTCTCAAGAAGGCCAAGAGTTCCATTGAAATCCATCTCACAAGATCAGTTCGGTCACACATTACCGAAAAGATGACTGCCCAGGAAGCATGGGAAAAGTTGGAGAATGTTTATATGGGCAAAACCGTGTCCAATAAACTTTTTCTAAAAGATGAACTATTCGGGCTTCGACTAGAAGAAGGAGGTGATATTGAAGATCACGTATGCAGGTTCCAGAATTGCATAGCTAATCTTCAGAAAGTCGAAGAAACTTACAAAGATGATGATATGGCTATCATCCTGCTAAGGTCTCTACCTTCGTCTTTCAAGCACTTTCGAACAACTCTAATGTTTGGAAAAGAGTCCTTGAAACTTGAAGACGTAATTCAAGCTCTTCAGTCATATGCTAAACTGGATGATATAACTGAAAGCTCTCAAGGCCTTTATGCCAAAGGCAAGGAGAGGGGGCGGGAAAAGACAAGGGAAGAGAAAACTGGCAACAGAGGTAGGTCAAAATCCAAGAAGAAAAAGGAAAAGAAGGAAGGTTGTTTCGAATGTGGTTCAGCTGATCATTGGAAGAGGAACTGCAAGATTTGGAAAGAAAAGAAAGCCAAGATGGAAGGAAGCTCAGGTTCAGCTAGTGCAGTCACCGAACATGAGAGTGACGGGGAGCTTCTTTCGGTAACATCGGGCTCCAAGGCTTTCAATTGGATTTTGGATACTGGATGCACGTTTCATATGTGTGCAGTTAGAGAATGGTTTGACACTTACAAAGAAGTCAGCAGTGGGGAAGTCTTAATGGGGGATGATTCTTCATGTCCTGTAAAAGGAATCGGCACTGTTCGAATCAGAATGTTCGATGGGATGATACGAGCTTTGGGGAACGTCAGGTATGTCCCTAGACTAAGAAAGAATTTGATTTCCTTGGGTACTTTGGATGAGGCCGGTTATGAGTACAAGTCTAAAAAAGGAAGACTCAGGGTAACCAAAGGATCGCTAGTGGTAATGCGGGGTGACCTACAACCCAATAAGTTGTATAAGTTAATTGGGACCACTATAGTCGGGGGAGCAGCTGTTTCTGTAAATCAAAGTACAGAAGACAAGACTGAACTATGGCATCATAGGCTCGGGCACATAAGCCAGAAGGGATTGCAAGAATTACACAAGCAAGGCCTGTTGGAAGGCGTGTCAGCTTGCAAACTGGACTTTTGTGAATACTGTGTTCTCGGGAAGCAAAGAAAGGTATCATTCGCAAGTAGCAGTGCAGATAGCCGAAGTAAGGAGCAACTCAGCTATATTCACTCAGATGTTTGGGGTCCTGCTCCGACTAAATCAAATGGTGGAGCCAGGTATTTTGTTACTTTCATGGATGATTTCTCTAGGAAGGTTTGGGTTTATTTCATGAAGCAGAAATCCGAGGTTTTTGTAAAGTTCAAGGAATGGAAAACAGAAACTGAGAATCAAATTGGAAGGAAGATCAAGTACCTGAGAAGTGACAATGGAGGTGAATATACAAGTAATGAGTTTACCGATTACTGCAAGCAGGAAGGCATCATAAGGCACTTCACAGTAAAGAAGAACCCCCAACAAAATGGAGCTGCTGAGAGGATGAATCGAACTCTCATGGAGAGAGAAAGAAGCATGCGATTTCATGCAGGATTGCCTGATAGTTTTTGGGCAGAGGCTGTTAATCATGCAAGTTATTTGATTAACAGATCACCATCTACAGTTCTCGGTTTTAAGAGTGCAGAAGAGGTATGGTCTGAGAAGCCGGTGGATTATTCCAAGCTCAGAGTGTTCGGCTGTAGTGCTTATGCACATATTCCAAGTGATGAAAGGTCCAAGCTCAAACCGAAGTCTATACATTGCATATTCCTAGGTTTTGAGAAAGGAGTGAAGGGTTTCAAGCTTTGGGATTTCAACAACAGGAAAAAGGTTGTCAGTCGAGATGTTGTCTTTGATGAGACAACCATGCCTCTGAATAAAGTCGAGAGCAGTAGGGAGAAGAAGGACGATGCTGAAATTGAAGCAACAAAGATTCAATTAATCAGTTCAGATGAAGAAGAAGCTCAGGTGGAGCAAATTGAGCAAGAGGCCGAATCTGATGGTTTTGAGGAAGAAGAAGAGCATCAGCATCATTCACCAGGTAGGAATCAGGTGGAGCAAGAAATAGGACAGATTGAAGGCACTCCAATCCGCCAGATATCCCAAAGGGGTCAAACTCCAACCAACAATCCACCTGCATTCCAAAGATGCATAGCACTGGACAAACCTAAGCGGAACAAGAAGAAACTTGACAGGTTTGGGTTTGACCAAAACGAAGTTAATTATGCTCTTAACATTAGTCAAGGAGATCCGACTACTTATCGAGAAGCTATAGTAAGTGATGAGCGAGATAGTTGGATAAGTGCTATGACAGAAGAAATGGAGTCTCTTTATAAGAACTCTGTTTGGGAGTTGGTTCCTAAACCCAAAGACAGAAAGCTAGTTGGATGCAAGTGGGTATTTAGGAAAAAGGAAGGACTACATGAACAAGATGCCGTGAGATTCAAAGCAAGGCTCGTGGCTAAGGGGTACTCGCAAAAGGAAGGGGTGGATTACGATGAGATCTTTTCACCTGTAGTCAAGCATACTTCTATCAGATTGCTTTTAGCAATGGCAGCTCAGCATGACATGGAGATTGAGCAGATGGATGTGAAGACTGCGTTTCTTCATGGGGATTTAGAGGAGACGATATTCATGGCTCAACCAGAAGGGTTTGTTGAATATGGGAAAGAAAACCTAGTATGTCAGCTAAGGAAGTCCCTGTATGGCCTGAAACAGTCTCCAAGACAGTGGTACAAGAGGTTTGATTCATTCATGCTGGAAATTAATTTTAGAAGGTGTTTGTATGACTGTTGTGTGTACTATCATGTGTTCCAAGATGGGATGATCATATTGCTATTGCTATATGTGGATGACATGCTAATTGCTTGTCAAGACAAGTCTAGAATTCAAGACTTGAAAAGGATGTTGAGCGAAGAGTTTGACATGAAGGATCTAGGTGCTGCACAAAAGATCCTTGGCATGGAAATTCAGAGAGATAGGACCGCTGGAAGGATTTGGATATCACAAGCCAAGTATATTCAAAAGGTTCTTGAGAAATTCAACATGCAAGAAGCAAAGGTAGTTTCGACTCCTTTGGCAGCTCACTTCAGGTTAAGTGGACAACAGTGTCCTACGTCCGAGGAAGAGCAACAAGAAATGAAGAAGGTGCCTTATGCTAATGCCGTGGGCTGCCTCATGTATGCAATGGTATGCACACGCCCTGACATAGCTCAAGCAATCAGTGTCGTTTCCAGATACATGGCAAATCCAGGAAAGCAACATTGGGATGTAGTCAAGTGGATTTTGCGTTATTTGAAGGGTTCTTGGCGACAAAGGATTATGTTTGAGAAGCAAAAAGAAAATGCAGGGGTGTTAGGATATGTGGATGCCGATTATGCAGGAGACTTGGACAAAAGAAGGTCAACTTCTGGTTATGTGTTTACATGCGCAGGAGGACCAATCAGTTGGAGGGCACTACTGCAACCAATTACAGCTTTATCGACCACAGAGGCAGAGTATATTGCATTGGCCGAAGCTGGAAAGGAAGCGATTTGGCTTAGTGGCTTGGTAAGTCAAATGGGAATCACTCAAGATTGTGTGAAGCTTAAGTGTGATAGTCAAAGTGCCATTCACTTGGCAAAGAATCAGGTTTTTTCTGGAAGATCAAAGCACATTGAAGCAAGGTATCACAGAATCAGAGATTGGGTGGAGTCTAAGGAAATTTGGATTGAAAAGGTTCATACGGATGACAATGCCGCAGATTTCCTTACAAAGATAGTGCCGGCCAAGAAGTTCAAGCATTGTTTGAACTTGATCAATCTCGTTGATTGATTAAAATGGAGCACCTCCTCACCTGAGGTGCAATGAGGCAAGAAGAAGTTTGCCAAGGTGAAGACTCTTGAAGATTTCCAGAGCTACTTCAAGAAGGTTCAAAGATACTCTAAGGTGCTACGCTCAAGACTTGGGTTGACTCACCAAGGTGGAGATTGTTAGGTTTTGGCTCGTCAATTAATGTCCTTCTTCGTTTAGGATTGTTTTAGGGAAACAAAGGGTGCACCAATTCTTCTCCTAAAAAGACTAGGAAAGAATCTTAGTTTCCTTATTCAATTTAGATTAGGAATCCTAGAAGTCTATTTGGAATTGGAAAGGAAGTCTAATTTCCTATTCCACTTAGAATAGGAATTATAATCTGTGCAGGACATGTAATCTGCAACCCTATATCTATAAATAGGGTGCAGCAAGGCTGTTTTTAAGCAGAGAAAAACAGCAAAACAGCAGAGAGGTTTTTAGATTAGTTCTAGGGTTTGCATAAGTTCTGTAATCTCTATTATTAATCAAAGAAGCAGTGATTTCTCTATCTAGGGAAATCACAACTGGACGTAGGCATAAGTTCTGCCGAACCAGTATAATTCTTGTGTGTTTTTCTAAGTTTTCTATATTTGCTAGTTTAGTCTATTGCCGTTGGTTACATCAAAGAACAAGGTCCAGTGTTCGGGTTTTTTTCAACATCTATTATATTCCCATCTCTTTATGGTCTTTGGTATCCACTGCCTCTTGAGATATTCCTTTTCTTAATCTTCATTCTGATTGAGGAAGCATCTGTGAGTTAAAGTTCACCAAAAGGTTGGCAAGAACTTATCTGCGAGTTTAAGTTGTTTTTGGTTCCTGCCATCATAGGCAAGACTGGAATAGAAACAGTCCTATGTGTCCGTACTCCACAGTTAAACTCATGGAAGACCTGATTAGGTGATACGAATTTCTATTTATAATTTAATGTTTTTAAATTATGTTATCTATAGGCAAAATCGCCGATCAGAACGTTGGATGAACTTAATGTTTCTGAGGTAGTTTCAAGTCCTTATTTTCCATCAATAGTGGAGAGGAAACAAATCAATTTAGTGGAGGAAGATCCTCATGCCCACGCTAACAAATCTGAGACTGGTACATCCTCTAGTTTCAATGGACGACTAGGATTTGGCGTGAGAAAAAAGCACCGTTGCTTTGTGGTAACCACGCGAGCACGTTCTTTTCTGTACCACCAGGTTGAGTTCTTCTTCCTAAACCTCTTGCATATTATTTCCCCTTATTTCCTGTATGTGTTGGATGCTCTGTATATATATGTATTAAAGACAGAAGACTAATGCTCTAAAATTATGTAACTGTACACAATGTTAACTTGCTGTTTAAATGTAAGTGTTCCTTCTTCCTAAACGTCTTTTTCTAATTTGTTTTTATTAACACCTGCTGTTTATGTGATCTTGATTTCTGTTCACAGGGAGAGGGTAATGTTTCTCAAGTTTGCACTGTTTTTGGTAACTTGTGAGTGTGTACTTTGCTAGTTTAAAAGTATTTCGGTGTTCAGGTCCCTAATGACTATACCACCATCCCCCGTAAAATAACTTAACAAATATATCATTAGGAACTAAGGTGAAAATGAACAGGGATTCAGTTGCAGTATACATATTAATAATGTTTTTGTTTATGTTGACTTGAAATTTTTTCTTCTCCTTTCTGAGTTTTCAAAATTTTCACATTGTAAACCTCTCGTGTAAATACGTTGTGCCCTCTTTAATTAGCACTGTGTCATGAGTTCTACAGAACCGTTTATAGTCTATCTACCTCCAGTTCAAGCGGTTACAATATGTTTACTGAGATTGCGAGATTTACGCAGGTTAGACTGCTTGTTGGTGTACTCAAATGCGTTGGCACCGGAGATTTAAGAATCCCTGATGGTGGGCAGCATCGATTCTTCCATTTTTTTTATTCTTTGCAGTCTGATCCTTCTCTTGTAATGACCTAACCCCTTGTTCTGTCCTAATGAAATGGAATTTACAGTTGAGAGGATCTTGAATGCAAAGACGGTGACTGCTGCTAGTCCCATGGCGCCTGCTTGTGGTCTGTACCTTGGACAAGTGAAATACGATTTGCCATGAGATGAAGACGGCAACTCTGGCAGATGCTTGCGGTGGACTTCTGTGGACTCTTAGAGAAGACATGTCTTCGGGGTTTGCAGTAAGGATAAACGTTCTATTTTTGTGCCAGTTCATGGGACGCTTGCGTGACTGCACCAAAGCCGACAGTTATCCTACAGTGGATGTTTATTGATTCAACTTTCCGGGTTAGACCGAGGCGCCAATTTTTCACAGCCTGCGGTGCAGTCATTGTCGATCCAAATTTCTCAAAAAGTTCATGAACACGGAAGCATTTTGAAGTAGTGGATGTCAAGTTAATGGTTGTAAATCGATGACCATGTAAACGATGGTTTATTTTCCAAATTAAGGATTGCCTCATTGCCAATACTAATACCTCTGCTTTTTCGGGGTACCGATTGCTGGAGTACACTTAAAAACGGACTAAACAAAAAACACCATCTCCATCGGCTTGTATCCAATGACCGAAAGTGAAACTAAGTTGATTGTAGCAGTGCACTCTGCACGAAATTCTTTTAAATTAACCTAGTGGGAGTTCATAGACCATGATTGCCAACTTCAAACATTCTAATTACTCCTATCGTTATTATGAAAATAGTACACAACATTAGTCATTGAAAGATATTCGAAGTTTGAATCTCCCCTCCCCGCAAACAAGAATAAAAAGAAATTTGGTGCTACAAGTACTTTACCAGCATCGTTCGCCACAATTACACGGGATTAAACAACTGCAGGCACGAGTTTTGCCTCGCCGTCCTAGTTTTGGCTCGGATGGACGAAAAACACAAGTATCCGTTTTTGGTTTTTGAATTTTTGCATTCAGTTTTTCCGAAAGGATAAAACTGATCAGTTGAACGATTACGCCTGTTCTTGATAAACATGAAGGCTAACTGCTCAAGTAAAACGCCATTATAAATATGGCCGTCAAATCAGAAACTAAAACACAACAATTTTCCATTGTTTCCTTTTCATACTTCACAGAGAAACACCGAAACCAATTCGCCAAGAATCCAAGTTCGAGTGCAAGAACTTGGATTAGATAGTTGTATCCTGCAAGATAGACGTCCGTTAAACTACTGCACTCGTGTAGGGGCGAATTTCTGTCTTAGGAGATTGCTCTGCAAGCCTCTATCTTCCTAAAACAAGTCAGTGTTTTGTGATTTATTATTCAATTTTGTTGCTTGTTTATATGTTGGATATATTGTATCTAGTGTCAAACTTTCATTCGAAATAATTCATACAATTTTTATATATTTGTATACCTGTTGATTGACTGGTCCTACCAAACTTGACCTGCACAAAGTTACCAAAAGTTCTATGATACGGAGTTTCCTACATCGATCTCCAAGAAAATCATCAAAGACATGAAATGACCCAACCCAAGCACCTTTCGCGAAAAAATCATAGCGTTCACACACATGATGAAAGACAAATTAAGTGAAAATCATCATTTATACCTTTTACTAAAGCTAGCTGACTACTCACAACTCACAAGTCACTACAAGAAAAATGGCCTTTGGGCACAAAATTAAGGACACAAATGAGGTGTTTGTGTTTGTTTTAACATCAATAAGGTGGAACAATGTTCATTCCGTAATGAGCACCATGTATTGTGCCCAATGTAAAGAAAAATAGACACAAACACATTATTGGACACATAACCATGACTTTTGTGCCTTTAATGTCAGCAATAGAAATTTTTTATTAATTTGCAATGACACTATAAATATTATTGTGCCCTATAATTTAATATATTTAAAGTAAAAGTAGATTTTTTGTGCCTTTGTTCAAAATAATGTTTTAAAAAAAAATAAAAAACACTTTCCTCAATCTTCACACCTCACACTGCCCTCCTTTTCCTTCCTTGCGCCTCTTCTGTGTTTTCCCCATTCAAACCCACCCTCTCCTCTCTCTCTCTCCCTCTCATCATTTTCCCCAATTTTTTCTATTTCCCTTTCTCTTTTTTGCAGTCGGTGGTATCAATAGCTGTGTGGGATTTGGTGAGGGGATGGGTTACGAGAGACAGCCTTGGACTTGCAGAGAGGGAGGGAGAGAGAGCTTGCGGCTTGCAAAATCACGATGATAGAAGAAGAAGCTCAGAGGTCTGATACGCCATTTCAGAGGAACCCTAAAAACTAGGGAAGGAGAAGAGGCTAAGAAATCGAAGCATTCAAATCATGAGCCGAGGAAGATGAGGCGGATACGACCGTCAGATCACGATTTTCTCTCCCGAAGGTTGCCTCTTCCAAGTCAGTATGTGATAATCTCCATTTCTTCTGGGCGATTTCTCTGATTTGAATCTCGGATGGTTCCTCAAGGAGGGCAGATTTGTGGGTTTTTGGTTTTTAGGGTTTCATGTTTTGGAAATTTTCTTTCTTTTTTGGGTATAAATCTCGGGATTTTGGGGGTTTTTACAGTAGTGGGTTTTTTGAAATTCAAATTATTGCATTCACAAATCCATGTAAAACCCTTCAATTTCATTTTGTTTTACCTTTTGAGGTATGATTTTATAAAAATTAACAGTTGGAATTAACTTTGGTAATCTTGATTTTGGTTTGGTTCAGCTAGGGTCTAGATGAGTCCACCTGCTATGGTGAAGATGGAAGATGCTAAATTTTACTTGATGGAGGTAAATTTTGCTCAGTTTTACTTATTTGTTATTGTGAAAAGTGTTGTCAGAAGTGTTGGCAACTGCCAAAAGTTTCATGCCAACATATGATCGTTTTAAGGTACATGTGTTGCCTTTTGTTTCCATCACTCCACTCTATGTTTGGTTTAAGTTTGATTCTGCATGCCTTGCTTGTTTCTTTTGGCTTGTCCATTGCTAATTGTCATTTTAACAGGTCGATAAAGAAGATATGAAGCGAAGGTTAAAAGAACACCAATATGAAGCCTGAGTCACTCATCATACTTAAGACTGCAAGTTCTGTGTCAAATTTTTTATGATGCAGATGAGAAGTTGCATGTTTTGGATGAATTGTCTATTTCTGATTTGAAGTCATTCATTCCCGAGCTTTGTTCCCAGGTATAATACACAAATGTACCTATATTTGTTATAGGTTACTGCTGTCAATTTGTGAAACTCAAGTTCTTAACATCATCCTCCAGTTGGGTATATTTTCCGGAGAAATCCATGCGGTTCAGGCTTCTTGACCTCATATTCTTTCACTTTGACATGTAACTTGATAATTGCAGAGTAGTATGTTCTAGTGAGAGAATCGGAGTGTTGCCCAATAGTTAATTTTGACTTATTTAAAAATAATTTTTTATATTTGATTTTAGAATGATTCATTTGTTTATTTTTTGTCAAAGCTCTTAGAATTAGTTTTAATTAAGGCATTTGCTTCAGCTTACCCTCCCCTTAATATGTGGAGCCACTTTTCAATCAACTAAGGTGATTTTATTTGAGGCTGATACTTTTACTTACATACTTCCTAGCAAAAGAATCTGGGATTTAATAATAATGTTTTCAAATATATTTGAATATATGTTTATATAATTGTCTGCTATTTCTGCAAATAGGACGAAGGAGCAGCTTCGATATGTTGTTGAGTGTGGCCCACGGGTAACATACCGTGTATATGGTATTCTCTCAATTGATGCTAAAGTATTTGTTAAAATTCTCAGATTTAGGGTTTGGATAAATTCTTAGATTTAGTTCTTTACATTTGAAAGAGTGAGAATTATATTGTTGGAACTTTGGATTCTATTTTTATGTCCTAATTTGTGTCAGGATTGCTTGCCATCCATATAAAAATGTTACTCAAGTGTCAGGCAAAAGTCTTTGTGTTTCAATCACAAACAAGTGCATGTATACATAGCAGAATTACACCAATTAATCTGTGGGAGGAATGATATACAATAGCTCATGAGTTAAAGATAAAGAATCATAATTTGAAAATTTGGAAGCCACTGCATACTCATTTCTTGTTGCTCTCTGTAAATTTTGAAGGGTCCGACACTGGCACTCAAGCAGCATTTTGGAAAGAAAATTTTGGAACTAGAAGATGAGAAAAGAACTCTGTAGGTTCACTTAAAACCTTAATATTTGATGTTCTTATTCTTGAGAGAACCGATATTCACTTAAAACCTTTATAATTTTAGTTGGGGATAGAACATGTAAAATTATAGTTGTTTTTATATATAATGGTTGTGAATATCTTTGTAAATTGTAATATTATAGATGCTTGTGGTTGTGGACTGTTTAAATTTTATGAAATAATTTTTTGTTTAGCTCAATCTCAATTTGTAGGTGATTTTGGTTTTTAAATTTTTTATTTTTTTAAAATAGTTGACATATTGGGCACAATAACAATATATGTGCTAGCATGGGTGGCAGCAGTCATCTGACAACTTTGTCAGAACTGGGCACAAAAAAATCTATATTTGTGCTTACACGTTTCAGCACAGCATACCTTATTGTGCTCTTTGATCAATGGTGACCCCCATAGAGGGCACAGATAGAAACTTAGTTGCTGCACTGTTGCTATTGGTCTATGGGCACATATGCTGGTGCTCTTTGACCTCAAAGGGCACAGATAATTTATTGTGTGCAGTGCCCATATTTCTTGTAGTGAGTGCATAGCAGTGCCAATACGCCCCCCTTGACGCGCTTTTATGTACAATGTTTTTTTATTAGATTCAATGAAATTTAACCTGGCAAAGACAGTTAATCTACACCTGGTGGGTTACCGTAGCGCCCGTGTTATGTACTTGATGCTTTGTTATTAATTTAAGATGTTATGGCACAAGGTTTTTGTTCGAATCTCGTAGATAACGAATTCGATACCAAATTAAGCTGCCTATTGTGTGGCTTAGCCGAACTTTCTCTTCCCTTAGTATAAAATATATCATTGTTCTAAAAAAAAGATATTACGGTAGCGTACTGAGTATAAGCAACTCTTCAATTAGGGTGCATTTTTGTTCACCCACATTATAGTGTATACTCACCATACAGCTTATTAGTTGCCATGTGTCCCTTCTTCTAATCATAGTTACTTGTTAATTAAATATATCATTTTCAAATTTTAAAACTAATTGTAAACATTAAACTTAAAAATAAATAAATAAATAAACTCAAACCCTGCCTAGCAGTGTTTCGTTCCCCACCCATGCCAACTATTCAATAGATTCTTCAAAGTTCCACCCAGCCAATCTTTTTCTTCAGGTGCATGGCGAATCTGCCATGACTTCGTCCTCTGCCCTCCCTCCTTTTTCTTCCACTGTAACCACAGCCGAAGACCACCACGACGGCTGCGCCTTTGCAGCCATGAAATTCGATAGCAACCTTACCTAAAGAATTAGCCATTTCTTTTTCTTGCGAGGATATTTCTATGCACGTACAGATTTGATTTTCCGATTTAGGATTATTTTCTTGGCGATGACATTTGTTGGGTTTCTTAATAAACTAAAATAAAATTAGAATTACAGTGTAAGAAGGAGAATGGAGACATGGTGAATCACCATGGCACGAAGAAGATTGGCTGGGTGGCGGTAGAATTTGAAGAATGAATTGAAGGGGTGGCGTTGGTGGGTAGTTGTTTCTGAGGTTTGGCTGGGTGGGGAACTTGAAGGGTTTGAGTTTTAATTTTTAATTTTTAATTTTTAATTTTAATGTTTAAAATTAGTTTTAAAAATTGAAAATGATATATTTAATTAGCAAGTAATTAAGGTTAGAAGGATGGACACATGGCACCTAATAAGGTGTATGGTGAGCATACCCCAAAGTTAGTGTGGGTGAGCAAAAATGCACTCCTTCAATTAAAGATAAAAGCAAACATTAGAAAACAAGTGATGGATTGCTCTTATGGTTAGGCATTTCTCCTTAATCCACTATAGATTAGTCTAGAATACTGTTTGTAATAAAATAAAATAAAATAAAATAAATAAATAAATAAACAAAAAAGGTTAATCTCAATCTCTCGGTTTACTACCCTGAAGTTTATTTTCAACATTTAGTACATCAAGTTTTTTTAATTCTAGAGTGGTACCTAAAGTCATATTTTTAGGACACTTTCATACATCCGTTAAGTTTGCTGTTAAATCAACAATTAACTGGTGACGTGGCATTCACGTGGATAATGATTAGGCACCACGTGTCAATATGAGCCCACATCATATTAAAAAAAATTAAAAATTAAAAATTTATAAAATAAAAATTAAAAAAATTAAAAAATTAAAAAAAAAAACCTATTCTAGTCCCTCAGTCCTCCAACTCCACTCCCACCTTTCGATTATTCCATCTTTTTTTCTCCTGTGCATACATTAATTGGGCAGCAGAGGCACAAAAGATTTCTCCGGTGCTCATCTCCGCTACTGATTTTCGACTTTCCCGACCCATCTCCCTCCCCTGATCCCTCTATACCCGACCTACTCGCTCTCCTCCACTTTTTCACCTCCCCTCCCTTCTCTCTCCCCACTATTCCGACCTTTACAAAAACCCTAATCCCTAAAAGAATTTCAATTTTCAGAAAAATTGAGCAAACCGACCATGAAAAACCCTAATCCCCAAAATCTTTCCGACCCATTCGACTTCGATTTCTCGCCGTCGCGACCGAAGTCCAACCAAATGGCGACGGTGGATTCTAACGATGTAGGAGTGCTTGGAGAGGTGGCTACGTCCTCTACTGCGCCAATGAGACGACGCTGTGCTGGGCATGCGAAGAGAAAGTTCAAAGTGAACAAACTCACGAGCAAACAGCAGAGGGTTCCTCTATCCTCCAACATGCCCAATTTTCAGTTTATGATTTGCAAAAGCTGTTGGGTAATTAGATTTTGTTTGAATTTTTTAGTTTGATTTGCATGTGGCAGTTGGGTAATTGGGTTTTGCTTGAATTTTTCAGTTTAGGTGTTGTGAACTCAAACAAAGGAAGAATTGCTCAGTATTGCTAAGTAATAGTAGTAGTAATATAGTTCTGTTTTGTAAGGAATTGGGGTTAAAAAGTGTAAGGGTTTTTGTATCTGGTTCAATTGTAATCACCTAAGTATGTAGGGAGTCCAGCTGGCACATGTAGTGGGAAAAATTGTACTGGCTCGTGGTTAAATGGTAACCTGAGGAAACTGTAAGGTCATTGTGAAATGAAGAAATAGTATTTCGTTTTATCTCTTTCTCTCTGCTCTGTCCCCTCGTCCCATCACTATAAGCTGCCATTGCAGGTTAAGGCCATTGTAGGTCTGGGTCTTATCATTGGTATCACCCATTCGATCGCTGGTTTTCCTTGCTGTGTATGCCCCGTTATACAAACATTTCCCGCTTTGCTGCCATGGACGCCCGTGTCTCTTCCATTGAAGCCACCTTGTCGGAGCTTCCCTCCATTATCACCTCTGCTATCAACACGGCGTTTGACTCCCAATTTCATTCTCACCTCGATGCTCGTTTGCCTCTTTACTTGAAGCAGTTTCGTCGTGAGCTCGGTTGTCAACGTTTTGGCACCGGTGCATCTGCTTCCTCGCCTGTTGCCGATCCCCCTCCCCCAGATCTGGACCCCTTGCCGCCTCCACGCAGTCCTTCTGTGACTGGGGGGGGAGCTCCCCCACGGCTTCCATGGCCTCAACGCCTCGAGTTTCCGCGATTTGTCGCCGGGGACGATCTTCTCGCCTGGATCTACAAGGCGGACCAGTATTTCTCATTCTACCACATCCCAGATGCTCAACGGGTCCTCACTGCTTCTTTCCATTTTGAAGGGGAGGTTCTCTACTGGTTTCGTTGGTTAGATTGTTTGAATACAACACCTACTTGGTGGGAGTTCACTAAGGCCTTGTGTATGGAGTTTGGACCCCCTGCATTTGAAGATAGTGCTGAAGCACTCTTCAAACTCCGTCAAACTGGTAGTCTCCGTGACTATATCTCAGAATTTCGGCGCCTAGCTACTCGCTCGCCTGAAATTGGTCCATCCTTGCTTCAGAGTTGCTTTATCGGCGGCTTGCGGAAGGAATTGAAATTTGATGTTAAGCTCTTGAAACCCACATCTGTTCATAAAGCCATTTCCATCGCTCTCCAGTTAGACGCCAAATTCACTGAGCTCAAACTTCCCACTCTGAAATCCACTCTTCCATCCAAACCATCCACCACTCCTCATCATTTCCCAGTCACTCGCCAGAGTGCATACCCTATTAAGAAATTGTCACCTGAGGAGATTCAAAAGAAACGGGAGCGGGGCGAGTGTTGGTTTTGCACTGATAAGTGGACTCCGGGGCATAAGTGTGGTTTAAAACAACTGTTAATGATGGATGGCCTTGATACTGAGGGGATCGACTTACCTCTTTCCGACAAATTTAGCTCAGAACTGCCCATGGAACTCAGTTCCTGTGCTTTTTATGGTATTGGTGAGAGCCAAACAGCTCGTACTATGAAGGTTGAAGGCCACCTTAATGGGCACCACGTTCGCATTCTGTTAGATTCGGGAAGTACTCACAATTTTGTCGACTCCAAACTGTTGAAACACTGGGGTCAACCAGTCTCTCCTACCACGAACTTTGAAGTCATGATAGCTAATGGAGGCAAGGTTCGTAGTTCTGGTTGCTGCCGCGATACCATACTTTCCTTGGGGGTTATACCTGCACAGTTGATCTCTTCTCTTTGCCCTTGGGAGGTTGTGATGTTGTTTTAGGCGTACAATGGTTGTCAACCGTGAGTCCGGTCCTATGGGATTTCCAGTTGCTCACAATGGAATTCACCAAGGATCACCAGCGTTATACACTGTCCACTACTGTGGCCCCATCACAGTGCATACACGAGATTTCTCTCCAGAACCTTGAAAGGGCACTCGACAGTTCAATTTGGGACTGTTTCTTTATCCTATGGAAGGGAAGAAACTGGAGTCTTGTGAATTGACTGCAGAACAATTGCATGCACTTCAAGCCATGTTGAAACAATTTGATGGGCTTTTCCAAGTTCCTACTACGTTACCCCCATCAAGGGACCATGATCATCACATTCCTCTAATCCAGGGAGCACAACCACCGAACCTTCGACCATATCATTATGGTCCATTACAGAAGACAGAGATTGAGAAAGCAGTTCAAGAATTATTGGTGGCTGGGTTCATTCGACCAAGCCATAGTCCTTTCTCATTTCCTGTGCTATTGGTAAAGAAAAAGGAGGGCAGCTGGAGAATGTGTATAGATTACAGGGAACTTAATGCCCTGACCATCAAGGATAAATATCCTATACCCCTTATTGATGATTTATTGGATGAGTTGTATGGTGCTATGTACTTTACCAAGCTTGATTTGCGATCTGGTTACCACCAGATCCTAATGGCAGTTAGTGATGTCGAAAAAACTGCGTTTAGAACTCATGAGGGTCACTACGAATTTTTAGTCATGCCTTTTGGACTTACAAACGCTCCAGCCACTTTCCAAAGTTTGATGAATGACATCTTTAAGCCCTATCTCCGGAAGTTCGTGTTGGTCTTTTTCGATGATATTTTGATCTACAGTTCGAGTTGGGAGGAGCATTTGCAACACTTACAAACTGTGTTTACAGTCCTAAGGAGCAATCAATTATATCTTAAAAAATCTAAATGCTCTTTTGCACAATCGAGTATTGAATATCTGGGGCACATTGTTTCTCAAAACGGGGTGGCAGCTGATCCTTCTAAGTTGTCTGCTATACAAGATTGGCCAACTCCAAAATCTGTCAAAGAATTAAGAGGGTTTCTCGGGTTAACTGGATATTATCGAAAATTCGTTCCAGGATATGGCAAGATTTGTCACACTCTCTATCAGTTGACTCGAAAGGACGGATTTCACTGGGGTAATGAAGCAGCACAAGCTTTTGACCATCTTAAATCCATCATGATTTCACCTCAGGTTTTAGCTCTCCCAAATTTCTCTCAGCCCTTTGAACTGGAATGTGACGCATTCGGGTGTGGTATTGGGGCCGTTCTTCAACAAAAGGGACGACCTATCGCATTCACCAGTCAAGCGCTTGGCCCTCGAAACCGAGCTCTCTCTACTTATGAGAGAGAATTGATTGCTATCGTATATGCAGTAAAGAAGTGGCAGAATTATTTGCAGGGAAGGCATTTTGTTATCAAAACTGATCACAATAGCCTCAAATACTTCTTACATCAACAGGCAAGTACTCCTTTTCAACAAAAGTGGGTTTCTAAGTTAATGGGGTATGACTATGAAATTCAATATAAACAAGGGGCCCAAAATATGGTAGCTGATGCACTGTCCAGATTGCATGACAGCACTCAGAGGCAAGAACCGGTCATTGATACTGGTAGGATCAGTGAGTGTGCTGCCATTTCTTACCCCTATGCAGGCTGGTTGGATGAGTTGAGACGGAGCAACGAGCATGATGCTTGGATTCGGGAGAAAAAGAATATGTTGCTGCAAGCTACTCAAAATGGCACTGATGGTTCGAAAATGCAGCGTTATTCTATTGATAACGGGTTCCTTTGTTACAAGAAAAGAATTGTGTTAGGCTCAACCTCTGATTGGAAAGTCAAGATTATTGCAGAACATCATTCAACTCCATCTTCTGGGCATCAGAGAGTGCTTAAAACATACCAGCGAATCAAAAGAGGTTTTTACTGGAAAAAAATGAAACATGACATTTGGCAGTTCATCATTGAATGTCCTACTTGCCAGCAAAACAAAATTGAGAATATCTCACCCCCTGGACTGTTACAACCTTTTCCAATACCACAGAGAGTTTGGAGTGATATCAGTATGGACTTCATTGATGGTTTACCTTGCTGCAAGGGTAAAACAGTGATATGGGTGGTGGTGGACAGGCTCTCTAAATATGCCCATTTCGTTGCAATGTCACACCCCTACACTGCATCTTCTGTAGCACAGCTCTTTGTGGAACACATCTTTAAGCTTCATGGGATGCCAAACTCTATTGTGAGTGATAGAGACCCAGTTTTCACAAGTGGTTTTTGGAAGGAACTTTTTAAGTTGCAGGACTCTAAGTTGTGCATGAGTTCGGGGTACCATCCTCAAAGTGATGGGCAATCAGAAGTAATGAACCGATGCTTGGAGACTTATTTGAGGTGCTTCGTATGAGGACAACCTAGGAAATGGGTTCAGTGGCTACCATGGGCTGAATGGTGCTTCAACACCTCCTTCCACACCTCGTCGAAACACACTCCCTTTGAGATTGTATATGGCTACTCACCACCTCAAGTAATTCCTTATGAGATGGGCACTACGAAGGTGGAAACTGTGGAACAAGAGCTAATGAACAGAGATAAGGTACTGTCAATATTGAAGAACAACTTGGTGATGGCTCAGAACAGGATGAAGCAGTATACTGATCGGAAGAGGACTGAAAGGAATTTCGAAGTGGGTGATTTTGTTTACTTGAAACTGATACCCTATCAGTTGCAGGCCTTATCCCCACATAGCTATCACAAGCTACAACCAAGGTACTATGGACCCTATAAAATTTTGGAGCGAATTGGACCGGTTGCTTACAAACTCAAGCTACCCCTGGAGACAAAAATCCATCCTGTCTTCCATGTGAGTAACCTCAAAAAACACCTTGGACCAACTATCATTCCACAGACTGAGCTACCCCAAGTCGCTGATGATGGTTTAATTCACAAAATCCCACAAGCTATACTTGCTAGGAGGGTGTACAGGAAAGGAAACGCTGCAGGTGTACAGGTGTTGGTGCAATGGAAGGATCAAGAGGAAGCCAGCTCCACTTGGGAAGACTTTGATGAGTTTCAGAATAAATATCCAGATTTTTCACTCTAAAAACCTTGAGGACAAGGTTGTTCTAAGGGGAGAGCATTGTTGTGAACTCAAACAAAGGAAGAATTGCTCAGTATTGCTAAGTAATAGTAGTAGTAATATAGTTCTGTTTTGTAAGGAATTGGGGTTAAAAAGTGTAAGGGTTTTTGTATCTGGTTCAATTGTAATCACCTAAGTATGTAGGGAGTCCAGCTGGCACATGTAGTGGGAAAAATTGTACTGGCTCGTGGTTAAATGGTAACCTGAGGAAACTGTAAAGTCATTGTGAAATGAAGAAATAGTATTTCCTTTTATCTCTTTCTCTCTGCTCTGTCCCCTCGTCCCATCACTATAAGCTGCCATTGCAGGTTGAGGCCATTGCAGGTCTGGGTCTTATCATTAGGTAGTAGGATTTGAAGGAGGCAGTTGTGTTTTCTTTGTTGAATTAGGAGATTAGCTTTGTTCATGATTTGCCTAAAGTCAATTCTTTCTGCCTAGAAGATTAGTTTGTTGAAAGGATAAAACATTCAAAATGATTTTTAATTTTTTTTAATATCTATGTGAGCCCTGTAGGCTGTAGTGAAGTCTGTGTAATCAAGTTTAGTTGTGTAATCGTGGTTGGATAAAGTGACCCGACCTGTTAAGGACCTGTTAAGATAACAGGTGTGACACGACAAGATCCATTAAGATAACATGTGTTACATAAAAACGACACGAAACACGACAAACACGACTTGTTTGCCAGGCCTAACTACCGCGTACCTGAAGTCAAAATTTGAGATGAAAGATCTAGGAAAGACTCGATACTGTCTCGGTCTCGAGATAGAGTACCGTTCAGATGGAATCTTAGTACATCATTCGAACTACACCCAGAAGGTGTTGCACTGCTTTAATGAGGATAAAGTGAAGCCTTCGAGTACTCCTATAGTCGTTCGATCGCAAGATGCAAAACGGGATCATTTCCATCCGAAAGAGGATGATGAAGAGATTTTGGAGCCTGAAGTTCCTTATCTAAGTGCGATAGGCGCTTTATTGTACTTAGCTCAATGCACTGGACCTAACATCTCTTTTGTTGTTAATCTTTTGGCAAGATACAGTAATGCACCGATACGCAAACATCGGACTGGTATTAAAGACATCTTTTGTTACCTTAAAGGTACTATAGATGTGGGCATGTTCTATCCCTACGGATCCTCGAGTGATGCCACACCCCCTTATCTCGAGTCTCTTCCCACCTTGTTGGTTATGCTAACACGTGATATTTATCTAATTCGCACAAGGCGCTCTCAAACGGGTTACGTCTTTACCGTTAGAGGCACTGCAATCTCTTATAGGCCAACTAAACAGACCTTAGTTGCCACTTCGTCTAACCATGCTGAAATTCTCGCCTTACACAAAGCAACTCGGGAATGCTTCTGGCTGATAGCAGCTGTGGGCGATATTCGAAGCTCCTGTGATCTTTACCTCGTCGTTGAAGTCCCGACGACGATCTATGAAGACAACGCAACATGTATCGAACAGCTCAAGAAGAGTTACATCAAAGGAGACAACATCAAGCACATTGCGCCGAAGTTCTTCTTTTCACATCAACAACAAGAGCATCAAAAGATTGAAGTCATGCAAATCCGTTCACAAGACAATATAACCGACCTCTTCACCAAATCACTACCGAAGGCAACATTTCAGAAGCTTGTTCAAGGAATAGGAATGCATAAATTTTCTGAGTTGTAACATTATTAGTTCTCTTTGGAATTGTGTCGAGCTCAGAGAGAGTATCCTGAAGTATACTTGCTTGATCTTAATGTACTCTTTTTTCCTACGATTAAGAGCATTTTCCCACTAGATTTTTGCTACCTAACGAGGTTTTGATGATGCACCTACCTTGGGTTGATCATATCCCTGATGACGTCCCGTAAACGCTTCATTTGACTTTGCATCTCTCATGCATTTTTCCTTAGACTACGGATTTTGTCCCTACTTGGGTTTTACCATAGTCATAGGGTTTTTTGGGAGACTTAGTTCCATATGCAAGTTCCTACTTTACGTTGAGACTAGCGTGTTCCCATAATCAGTGCCAACGAGTCGACTTCCTCAACACTACATGATGCCGAATCTACTGGAGCATTTACACACTCAATTGGGAGTGTTATAAACATTGTATTTAAATGTCATTGTATAAATCGTAGGTTAAATTTGATTCTAGTTATTCTTCCTTATTAAGACTTGTATTCCTCGGAGGAGAATGATTCTTCCCTCCCTTATTACTATAAATAAAGGCACTACATATAGGGAATAACGCATCTTCTACACAACCCTACAAACACATCTCTATCCCTACTCTCTATTTGCCGTGCGCCCCATCTCCCCTGTCAGATTAAAATAAGCCACAACACCATGTAATTTTTTCTCTAGTTTTTAAAACTTTATTTATATTTACTCACAAGTCTAGTGGCATCTTGAATTTTGTCCTTATTTCACAAACTTGGACATTAATACACTACGGCAAAGTAAAAATCTCACGACCAAGAGCGATAGTTTGAACAATTGACACGAAAAAATACAATACTTTGATGGCAAATACAAATACTATCTTTTCCTCTCAAATAAAATTTTAAAATTTCCACCAAATGCCGAAAAAAGAAAGGCACAACCCCAATTTAATAATACAATCATCAAATTTGTAACAACGAAAGAATTATGGGGGTCTTCGCTTCGATAGGACAAGGAAAATTTCAAAAAGAAAGTAAATATATGTTGCGCAACGAGCTACTGGAAAAAACAATAAAGAAAAACAACATGCCTACACAAAAAGGGATGAAATATAAATAGACGTTGCAATCTCAGTGATTTCAAAACATAAAACACAAGGCCTGACCCACCCACGCCAAGATAGAAAGTCTTTAAATTGCAACCTCCACATTTGCATGCTGCTAACTTGAACAATATTACCAATTGGTTTGAGGCCAACCTCAAGCAGTAAATTAGCAATCACACACGATATCAATGCAATCACGGGCGCCCGCAAGCATGAATGAAGTTTAAGCTGTTCTTCTGTAATTAGGCTGCATCCACTTTTGCATGCATTTCACTATGTAGGATAAAGGTCGTACCCAGTGCACAAGGCTCCCGCTTTACGCAGGGTATGGGAGAGGTGAATGTCGGCTAGCCTTATCCCCATTTATGGAGAGGCTGCTCCCAAGTCTCGAACCTGAGACCTACCGCTCATGGGCGAACGCACTTGCCATCGCACCAAGTGCGATGTAGGATGAATGTACAATTTAAATCAGAGACTTAAGACTTCCTTCAAGGTGCAGCCTTCCTTTTGTAGGCAAAAAGGGGGATTATCATTTGTTGAATGAATCCCAAATCAGCGGGGGTGAGAAAGGGTGGAGGGAGAGGAGCGATCGTACAAGTAAAAGGTCAAAAGCACGAAAGAACATATACGTACCGGGACGGGTTCAATGGTTAATCAAGAAGGCACATATATGGCCTGGTTGGTGATTTCCATTGCACTTAGGAGGGGTGCCTGCCTATGGTCTCCCCAAGCAGGAGAGACCCAACGTCATTATTTGTGCTAGTTGCGGCGTGCGTTTTCATAACTTGAGTTGGAATGCTCCAAAATCTTAGTGAAGTTTTACGTGTAAGGAGATGAAGTACAGCCTAACGTTCCCAAAGTCCTTGTTACTGTGGGCTTGTCACATCAAGGTTTCGAAATCCCTATCATTTTTTCATTTGGTATTCAGCCAATCTCGCGTACAGATCTCATCGTTGGTTCGGGGCTTTGGTCTCCGCCCTGGTATCAATCCTTACACCAAGAAGGTGTATTTATACATGCAAAAAGCAAAACCAAACCCTAATAGGACTTAATGTTCAAATAGAAAAGGAATTAAACAATTAACAAAGTTACAAAGTATTCCTAAAACCCAAAACGTTGCCTTGGGATAGTACGAAGGTTTTTGGCAAAAATTGCCCTTATGTCACCAGCGAAGCTGGTGTGTTTTGATCCTTGCGTGGTTTTCTTCAAAAGACAAATTAGAAGCCCTATTTCCGACAACCAGACCTACATACCAGCAGCCTTGCTGCTAATTTTGCGTCTCTTCAAAAGACATATTATAAGCCTTATTCCGACACATTCACACAGGTGACCCGACCTGCGTACCAGCAGCCTTGCTGCCAGTTGTGTCTTCCGAACTACTCTTCAATCCACTCTGCCATCTGTTCTACATCATCTTATTTGAATTTGTTCCTCCTAGATCTCTCCATACACAATGGTTTACTAGTTTGACTCTCATTCGGATGATGAATTTAAATTGTTTTGACATTTACCGGGAATGGGATGTGAATGCGGATCATCTCACTGACATCAATTAATCTTCTTCGTCATTGGTTGTGGCTCTCCGTCAGTGGTTCTTGCTTCTTTGCATTCGGATTTTCTTGGCTTGCCTAGTTTTTTTTATTTTTTAATTAGTGTGAATCTAGTCATACGAAATTTTTCAGTGTGACCGGTATACGAGGTAATATATCACGTGTCACTATACAAATGATGGGATATGTGTGTTAAAAAATTAATAACTTAAAAAATAAAATTTCTCACCACTTATATAAAAACATGTGAAGTATCCACGTGTACACGATCACAATGAAAAAAATTTCCAGTCATACAAGTTAGGCACGCTCTGATGTGATTTTTTTTTTCCATAACCATTCATTATTAAAATCACGTTGCAATTAACTTTCTGACATGTGACTTTTTGCATTCTGAAGCAAGAATCTCCCTTATAATTAAGTTACAAATTACAATTTCTCCATAGTCTTTTTTATACTTGCTACGACCCTCAGGGACTCAGTAAATTGGCAACGGTTTATAGTCTTCCGACTTTCCTTGCCTGATGGCGGCGCCAAGTTGCTTGAATGGAAGAAGTTGCTAAGACCTCCCACTGCTCCGGCCTAGGATCCTCCGAGTTGGACATCTCCTTGCTGAAATGCCACCAGAGTCTAGAGACTACACACTTCACGTCGACGGCCATGAGAGCAAAGGCTTCAACTTTGGTGTGGGACTTAACAGTTCTGATCGAGATGGGAATATCAGAAAACGAGGAAGATTTTAGTGCCCAACTTAGAAGTTGTTCGCCATAGAAGTCACTTTTCTGAAGACATCCATTGCCTCCAGTGTTGCTAGACGACGATGAGTAGATCCATGCAATGCCTTGTGTGATGAACAACACCTTATCAAGTGGCTCCCCTTCTCGGACAATAAAACTATCCTCGGCATACATTACTTGCTTAAGGTTCCCACATACTGCTTGCAATACTTGTTCATCCAAATTATGAAGCAAAGGAACCTAATCAAGATTAAGATTCAATTCATATCATGCATAGGTTTAAGAAAACTTAAAAGAGAGGAATTAATTCAATAGGAGCATCAATATTAAACGCTTTTTTTTTTCTTCTATCATTTCCAAATTACAATTGAATTTCTTAATGATCAAATTTTCATCATGGATATCTGATCTGATCATTATTTCTTTTGGTAAAACTGTGTGTCAAAAGACCCTTAGAAAAACAACTAACCATTAACAAAATGGGTCTAAGGAAACCCCATCATCCTAAAAAATCAACCTATCCACAAAAGCAGGAGGCTCATCAAAAACATGGAGACCATTATTTCCTTGATAAATATTCAATATATCATAGATAATTGATTTTGATCACTTTAGCAATTGTTATTTGTTTTTCAATGATTTTTGCTGATTTCCCTCTTTATTTGATTCTTTTGATAATTAAGAAGAAGAGTTAAGACTAAATAACCATAGAATTGTTCAATGAAAAATTTCTTAGATTCAGAATAAGCTATTAAACACTGAAAAAGAAGCAAATTTTACTAAAATCATTAGATAAGAAATGACAATTACTGAATAGATCAACATAAAAAATCACCGAACTACCGATTAAAGATTGACGAAATACCAATCAGTTATTAACGAAATATTGATAACTTATATCATTTCAGAAATTGGATTTGATCTGGTAAGGTTTCTAGTAAAGAAAATTTTCATACTCAATTTCTTATCTAAACAAAAACAACGTACTTTCTTGATCGTATCCATGCAGAGATGGTGCTTTATGGATTTTCTGACACGCCAGTGTAGCATGGAGAATAAGTGCTCCATATCAACATCTTTGTTTCCTTTCAATATTTGTTCTATGTTTTTCATGATTCCTCTCTTCATATGCTTATCACGGATACCATTTTTGTCCATCCACATATGTATATGTACCCTTTTCCATTGCATCTCCATAGATAACACTGAATTTAGTCTTTTTTCCTCTGATTTTATAGTTGCCAACTGAATGAATGTCTGCAATTCTTACACCAAAACAAGTTCTTTTGTTATTCATATAATGTTGGACTATTAGGGAAAATGCATGCATGCATCAATGGGATTTAGGGCTGGTTTAGAAGTGCTTTTAAAATGGTTAAAAGTGTTTTTGGAGTCAATCCTAGACAAGCACTTGAATTGCTCATGCAAGAAACACATAATTGGTGCTTTGCAGAAAGCACTTCTGGTAGCTTTGAAATCCAAGAACACTTTTTTTTTTCTGTCTAAAAGCGCTTTCAATTATTTTAAAATCATTTTCAAATGAGTCCTTAATAAAATTGAGTTTTATGTTGAAAGGCAAACAACACAAAATTAATAAAGTTCATATGAGTAGTTTGGCAATGGTTAGACAATAACCATGGGCTTTTTTTTTCTAAATATAACAATATAAATACATTATAACAATATATTCATATTAAGAGGCTGGAATTTGGACTAAGCAACACAATAGGTCTTCCATGATAATTTGATTCGAATTCGTTGTCGACAAGAGTCAAACTTAAAACCTTCCACTTACAATTAAAAAGAATATCACTAGCCCATATTAATAAATGAAAGATCACGTACTCATTCAATTAAACATGGAACGCCAGTTGTTCAGTGTGACCCTAATACAATCAAGTGGTGTTACTTAGTCCACTTGTTAGTTGTTATAATATAGATGTACGATACAATATATATTTGACATTTTAGGCATAATATATAAATAAAGAGTAAAGACGTATTTTAATATGAGTAGATTAATAATACATATGCTAGTAAAACTGAGAAGTCTCAAGTATGAGAGCCGGAACCGGCCCGTGTTATAACTTGAAATTAATTACCTTTTTCTAGTAACACCATTATAGTAAACATGTCTTTTAACTTGAAAATTGTCATAAAACCCTATTACGGTGTTCCTATAACCCTACAATAAGTACCTAATACCATATACAATAAGAAAAAGATACGAAAAACAAACATTGGACGGATTAATTTGTTACCAACCTGCACATTCCCAATAAGGTGTAGAAACAGTAGCAAACCCATGACACAAATAAGAATTGCAAGTCCGTTTTCCCACACATAAGTACTTGTTTGAAGATTCTGACCAAAAGAACTGCAAAATTTCATAAGCAATGTTTGAAATACTAATGTCAAAAGCTTATTATAAATAATGCATACGTATATAATGAGTATAAATTCCGTTCTCTCGGTCACCAAGCATCAAGAATTCGTAATCATTCACTTTGTATTTAGTAACAAAAGTTGAGATTAAAACATAAAAAAATAAAAACACATCGATTTATCGCCCATCTTTAAGATCAAATTCAAAAATGTGTACTCAAGCTTCTATTAGTTACTTGATGAAAAAGAAAATATTTATGTAATAAGTAAATCTACAAACCTTAAATTTCGGAGAGCCCACCAAAAAGAGTAAAAGATCTTTGGTGGAATGTTCATTGACTGCGTGGTACCAGACTCGAGGGCACTACTAAACATTCCAAAATCAAATAGGGTTGCATTTGTTGGATTGGTAGGACACTTTTCACCAAGGAAGGAGATATTTCTTGAAGTTGTAGTAGTGGCGCCATCACATAAATATGTAGACATGCATGCTGGAGTCGTAGGATGATGCATACAAGCACGATGCCAACATGATATCTCTCGTTGAATAGAATAGAAGTACCAAAAGGCTCCTGTTATCTAAAACACCAGCAAGGTACGTAGTTAGTAATTAAAACAAGTACAAAAAGGCTAAGTTCTTGAAAAATGAAGGATTAATCACATTTTGCGCTTTTGTGTGATTTTGGACAGAAAACAATTTGGTTCTTATTCATTAAAATTGGAAAAATGACTTTAAAACATATTAGACTAGCTATTGGTTTCTTAGTCCGCTAAAACTATCAAGTTGACTACTATTTTTTTTCTCTCTGATTGGTGTCATGTGTTGCCATATTTATGGGGTTAACTAGGGTTTTCTTTAGAAAATTTCTTATATATTGTTCATAGGGTTTTTTTTTAGATTATTTTTTTGATACAACGATATTGGAGTTTGGAGTTTGACTAAGCTACATAATGGACCAAATTTGCTATTATTTATGGAAGTCGAACCTAAGACTTCTCACTTGCAAATTGAAGATGAATGTTTCTAGACAACATTTTAAGAGAAAACTTGAGCAAAGCAAAAAAAAACTAAAATAAAAGGAAAGGAAAGATTAAAAAAATTATATATGAGAATTAATGTAATTGAAACCTACATGACTAGCAAGGATGTAGAGGAAGAAATTGAATGCACCCTTAGCCCATTTTCCAGTCTTTGGCTTTAGTTTCTTAGAGGTCAAGTGAATCCGATACACCTTTGGTAGATATTGAAGGAGAAGAAACGCATTCAAAATCTTACTCCTTTTGTAAAAATACTCAGAGCCATTCAGATTTAGAAAGAACATCAATATTGCCACCTACACAAATTGAAAGGACTTAAATTAGAGTCAAGAGTGTTATATCGAAGAGAAATCATTTAGTTACGCATTGGATAATATGATTCGTGTTGAGGCACCCCTGCCAAAGCACATGAGTTTCGCTCTAATCGGGAGGCCAATTACAACACGGCACGTGTCAACATCAGAATAAAGCTTCTAAAGTCACTCATTAATTGCAAATGAGAGTGAGCGACTCTCCTCAACTATAAAAGGAGACCATTCTCCTAGAATTACTCCCTAGTGCTATTATTCCACTTAATCCATTGTTAGAATTTACTACTGATGATTGTGCTTAAACCTTTGTGTTAAGTAAATTCTACATTATTAATGAGAACTCTACCCTCGTGGACATAGCCCAACTTAAAGTGAACCACATATATCTTGTGTTGGTTTCCCAATCTCTATCTCAACCATGTATATTTTGTGTTTGATTCCCTATCTCTATCTCTTTACATATTTACCTACACTTAGTGACTGAAGTAACCTTGCAAATGTCATAACTTGACACTTTACGTTGTTCCAAAGTTTATTCGTTTTGTGCATCACAATGGGCTAGTAATAATGTGGTTCAAAAGTAATAATGTGGTTCAAAATCTATAAAGAAATTTATGACAATATTAACGGAAAAAAATGTTTTTCGTCCTAATGTAGAGTGACATAAACAGTTAAAAACGGTGTGTCATTAAATGGGCACATATCATCTAAACTGCATGTTTTAGCCACTCACCGTCATATAGCAGAAACAGCCAATCGATAAATTAAGTTTTTCTCGGCAAACATTTTACTTACCAAAATGTTTAGGTTTACCTGTGGGATGGGAAGAATGGCGAGAAAGTCAACTAAGATGGAGATGGCCACATCAGTAGTGTTGGTACTAGTAACACGAACTTCATGTAAAATATGTATTATGAAAGTCATATCCGTGAGTGAACGTAAGAGGAGAGCTACAGTCCTCAAACTCGTGTCCTTCCTTATGCATTTCTTCTCCTCAACAACGACCGGAATGTAAAAGAAGAAAGGATCGAGCGAGACTGCAATCGCACATGAAATCACAAACATCTTAGACCATATTATGCCGAAGCGTCCCCGTGGATCAAGAATTTCCTTCACGGTTGCCCCTTTTCCCTTCTCGGTTGATGCACGTGAACGTGCTCCATCTGTTCTCATGTAATTAGTTAATTGTCTCCCGGTGCTGTTATTTTGAGAACCTGCAGCGCTGCATAAACAATAGAAAGATAAATAAAAGTATAAATATATATTTATAGCAAAAACAAATGCAGTCTCATCGAATTGGATAAAGAAGAATGCACGAACATATTAATCCGTCGTAGAACTGTGCTATGAACCAACAAAAGTGAGCTTAATGCAATTGAAATGATTAGGTCAAACAACGAATTATATTTGTTCATATATATCGAATATATATACAAGTAAAAAATTTCTTACAAGCCTATGAAATAGTTAGAAATATGTAAGCAATGAAATACTTGGTTTCGTATGATTACGTTGGAAGGAATCAAATCTTAAACTTATTCTTATTCAGTCGAAGAAAATAAAAGAAGAGAAAAAAAAAGAAGCATATTAATTATTCGTCGACTAACCTCTCAGTTCCCCGTGTCCAGTTCTCAATATCTAAAGCCACTGCGGGGGCAGCCATAAGCTCAAACTACTAGCTCAAGCTGCTACACCGAATTAACGAGCTTAATAATTCTTAAAAGGATATTATTTATTGGGGTCTCAGGATCCCATATATGCTAACTTCTGAAACGGATCATTAAGGTCAACTGGTCAAGCCACGTTTCATTTCGAAACCCCTTTAAACGACATTAAGCCAAACACCCATTAGTATTTTGCTTTATCCAAACACCACTCTTCTCTCACACCAGAAAATGACTAAACAAAACAGACATCTGCATCTCCCATCATGACCAACAACAGTGCTCGTCCTTCCCGAAAATGCAAAATAAATGTATTATATAACGAACTCAAAGTATGTGATGCAATATAGCATCTGGAAGATCTGTAATAAATTTGTATACTCCAAGACCAAGACTCCAATTTGTATAGCATCTGGAAGATCTGTAATAAATCTGTGTATATATATAGACCAAGACTCCAATTTGTATATGCACCATGCTAATTAATTAGTATTTAACCCGACAAGTTGGCTATAATAAATACATTTTACCTGCTCATGCCAACAGGCAAGTTGTTTTAATTTATAACTGGAGCAGCTGGTCAAGAAATGTACAAAGAATATTTGACAATTTAAGCAGTAGCCCTCTTGTCCGTCAAGGCTCCCTCTAGTATATTTCCCCCTTCACCAACCAAAACAATTAGTTTAGTCCTTACCAACAGGAAAAAAAATTAGTTTGGCCAAATTAAAAAGATTAATGCTTTGAGAGACCCAATAATTATATCACATTAGTGTACCACCACATATGCAAGAGATGCGTATAATTAATATATTCATTCAAATAAACACATTAATTGATGTGGCATGTACAAATCGCCTGCTACATGCGATGATACACCAATGTGGTCTCCCTATTTTTCAATTGAAAATCATTTAGCCAATTGATTGTTGACCTGATCGTTTCATTGTTTTCCAACGAAATTGGTCTTGTCTATTTTTTCTATGTCATAATTAGATACCAAAACACTTTTTCAATTTGGATGAATTTATGTAAGTATGATCTATAAATGAAGATCTACAAAGTGAACAGTTCAAATCATGGGAAAATATTGTAAAGTCAACCCAAATGCGTGGTCAGCATCGTATTAAATTTGTTTATGCTCAAAACTACTAGGTGGCCAACAAAAACCAATACAGTCAACCCTTGGTGGGATCAGAATCTAAAGCTACATTATGAACAAAAGGATTTAAGTTGTTCACCCAGAAAAATGGGTTACGTCCATTGTTGTGATCTGATATACATTTGCAACTCTATTAGAATAGCACTTTGCCATCTTGTATATGCCCTAAGTGAGCTGAAAAGGTCTTCACTGCCCTATCATTTAATGGGCCGAAGACTTAGATACGACCTACAAGTTGTTTCTCCATCACCCATATGACACGTGGAGAGAAGTGATATTTTTTCAGAACTAATTGCATGGTTTTCCGAGTCGACATGTACTGAGTGGTGGGTGCACCGTTTGCCCAAGAGTGGTTGGAAAGTACTTTAGCCGAGCGTTATGCCTAACAACATTTACAACTCTTCGTAGACTTTTTTTTCATGTTGATGGCCAATGCATGGCTTGGAGACCTATCTTGGGAGCCCTGTGCTAGATATTTGTCATGTCTTCTTATAAGTAAACAATTCAGGGCTATGAGTGATTGGTGGTGGCAGTCGTTTTTCTTTTGTTTTATGGCATTTTCAATTTTTTGCAACGCGGGTCGGGTTTTGTACAACCCTGCATTCAAACGGTATGCTAAAGCCCTAAAACCCTGATTTCCCAACGTTCGAAACTTTACAATCCCAAAACCGTAGAGCCCAATTCACTGTTTGGGGCCGAAGAAATTACCAAGAGAAAATCAATGTCAGAAAATCTTAAGCACCCACTCGAACTAGATAGCATCAGTAGCTCCCAATCTCCCCAAAGGCCTCCAAAGATCTCCAAAACTGCCGACGATCTCAGCGACTGCGATCAGGATTCACAGCAAACGCAACCGATGAGCCAACACACTCGAATCCAGCGGTATCTACTGGCAATCGAGTACATTGGTACTCGCTTTTCGGGCTCGCAGCAGCAGTCCAATTGCCGCACAGTTGTTGGAGTTCTTGAGGTGATTTCTGTGAAATTTGAGATTTGAGTGATAAATGCTACGTCTTTTTTCGTTACCGACGAAAATTTCATTGCTTTTGAATTGTATTGTCCTTTCGTTTCCTCCGTCATGGGATCGTTGAGTTGCGGTGTACGAATTGTTCGAAATGTTAATTTTGTTGCAAATCAAGTGGTTCGTTGATTGATTTTTTTGAATTTTGTAGGAGGCATTTCGTAAATTTATTGGCCAGCCGGTTTCGATATTCTGTTCCAGTCGAACTGTAAGTCTACTTGTGACTTTGTTGTATTTGGAATTGACTATCACTAGTTTTCTTCGACTTGTTATTTAGTAACTCGTAAGAAGTATAAGAGTGACAGTATTAAGTGTCACTTTGTCGTCTTTATTTTCTAGCAAGCATTATATTAACTTGTATTCCTTTTTGTTGTTGTAGGATGCAGGAGTCCATGCCTTGTCGAATGTTTGTCATGTAGATGTCGAGCGCATAAGCAAAAGGAAGCCTGGTGAAGTGGTATGTCATTTAAAAATAATATGTTATAACAGTGATGCACTGCATATAATATGGGACAAGAGAAGTGAAGTAGTGCAGTTAAATTAGCATTCTTGGTTGTTCTGTTATGGAAGCTGTTTCATTCCCATGAGGTTGCAGTAAATTTGATGTTTATCAATCTGTTAAAAAAAAAAATCATATTCTGAAGCCAAAGACTAGGCCTTTGAGCCACACTCAAATTTCAAGGACCTCTTAGTCAAAGAAAGTGTGTCGGTGATAATTGTTGTCTTTTAATAGCGCTATGTTGGTATTCAACGTGGGTAGACGAACATTTGTTGCTTGCATACACAGAGGCACCTACACTCAACCAATTTAAATTTCCTTTGTACTTTGTGGTAAAGGAATTATAAAGATATCATATTTGAACGGTTCTGGTTGCTATAAAAGTTACTTTTGTTTGTGTTTAAATGCAGTTAGAACCCCATGAACCTTCAGTTGTTCAAAGAGCTGTGAATCATTTCTTACAGGTGTGCTTTCTTTTAATTGTTCGAATCACAAAAATATCACTTTGGAGACTTAGTTTGACTGTATATGTGGATTGCGGATTTGAAACCAGAGCCAATTGATGCTTTATAGTTTTGTTCTAAAGAGGAGATTCTGACACTTTGTTTTTGTTCCATCAGAAGAATGAAGGTGATGTAATGGTGATAGATGTTCGAAGTGTTCCAGCTGATTTTCATGCTCGATATAAAGCCCAAGAGCGCACGTAGGTACTCATGAATCTCGATTATGTAGAAAACAAATGCAATCTTATGTCTGGGGACTCATATATGTTAGTAACAGTATGCATGTAGATTTTTCCATGCTTATTTGACTAGATGGTAGAACATTCAAGTTAGTCTGGCAAATGTAAACTAGATTGCAGCTATCTGTCATTTCATATAGTACGGTGGTATCCACCAATGAAATTCTGTAGAATTGATCATAACTTTCCAATGGTTGGGTTACTGTATGCTAATTGCGGTTAGACTGTTTTAACATAGCAGTATTGTTTTGGATTGTGTCAGAATAATGAAGTTAGGCCTGATTCATGTATAATTAAATTCAGTGACTAGAACCATACATGATTTATTGTTTTACTTGCTTCGTTTAAATTTCTTTGGGTATTTCTACCGTCTTCTGTTTGGACCAGAGCCTTTGTCAACCTTTGAAAAATACCGCGCATGGCATGTACCCGAGGAGCTGGATCTTTGTGCTATGCAGGTTCCTTAGCAGTTTTCCAAATATTATGTTTGCTCTAAATATATCTGGTCATTAATTTTCTGTCTAATGCAATTTCCTTGATTCAAATTGATGCAGGAAGCATGCAAAGTTTTGGTTGGACATCATGATTTTAGTTCCTTTAGGGCAGCAGGTTGTCAGGTTGTTCCTCACCTCCTAATTAGCTAGGATTTAACGTTCTTTCCCTTGTTTGCTTTTGACACTGATATTATATTATGTGGGTTTTGTTTCTTTTCAACACCCCCCCCCCCCCCCAAAAAAAAAAAAAGTGTGTACTATGAGATGTATCTTTATTGGTTGAGGAAGCATCTTGTTTATGAAGTATCTATTGTATTCCCATCTCTTTATGGTCTTTGGTATCCACTGTCTCTTGAGATATTCCTTTTCTTAATCTTCATTCTGATTGAGGAAGCATCTGTGAGTTAAAGTTCACCAAAAGGTTGGCAAGAACTTACCTGCGAGTTTAAGTTGTTTTTGGTTCCTGCCATCATAGGCAAGACTGGAATAGAAACAGTCCTATGTGTCCGTACTCCACAGTTAAACTCATGGAAGACCTGATTAGGTGATACGAATTTCTATTTCTAATTCAATGTTTTAAATTATGTTTTCTATAGGCAAAATCGCCAATCAGAACGTTGGATGAACTTAATGTTTCTGAGGTAGTGTCAAGTCCTTACTTTCCATCAATAATGGAGAGGAAACAAAACAATTTAGTGGAGGAAGATCCTCATGCCCACGTTAACAAATCTGAGACTGATACATCCTCTAGTTTCAATGGAGGACTAGGATTTGGCGTGAGAAAAAAGCACCGTTGCTTTGTGGTAACCGCGCGAGCACGTTCTTTTCTGTACCACCAGGTTAAGTTCTTCTTCCTAAACATCTTGCATATTATTTCCTTTTATTTCCTGTATGTGTTGGATGCTTAAAGACAAAAGATTAATGCTCTAAAATTATGTAACTGTACACAATGTTAACTTGCTGTTTAAATATAAATGTTCCTTCTTCCTAAATGTCTTTTTCTAATTTGTTTTTATTAACACCTGTTGTTTATGTGATCTTGATTTCTGTTCACAGGGAGAGGGTAATGTTTCTCAAGTTTGCACTGTTTTTGGTTACTTTTGAGTGTGTACTTTGCTAGTTTAAAAGCATTTCGGTGTTCAGGTCCCTAATGACTACACCACAATCCTCCGTAAAATAACTTAACAAATATATCATTAGGAACTAAGGTGAAAATGAACAGGGATTCAGTTGCAGTATACATATTAATAATGTTTTTGTTTATGTTTACTTGAAATTTTTTCTTCTCCTTTCTGAGTTTTCAAAATTTTCACGTTGTATACCTCTCGTGTAAATGCGTTGTGCCCTCTTTAATTAGCACTGTGTCATGAGTTCTACAAAACCGTTTATAGTCTATCTACCTCCAGTTCAAGCGGTTACAATATGTTTACTGAGATTGCGAGATTTATGCAGGTTAGACTGCTTGTTGGTGTACTCAAATGCGTTGGCACCGGAGATTTAAGAATACCTGATGGTGGGCAGCATCGATTCTTCCATTATTTTTATTCTTTGCAGTCTGATCCTTCTCTTGTAATGATCTAACCCCTTGTTCTGTCCTAATGAAATGGAATTTACAGTTGAGAGGATCTTGAATGCAAAGACGGTGACTGCTGCTAGTCCCATGGCGCCTGCTTGTGGTCTGTACCTTGGACAAGTGAAATACGATTTGCCATGAGATGAAGACGGCAACTCTGGCAGATGCTTGCGGTGGACTTCTGTGGACTCTTAGAGAAGACGTGTCTTCGGGGTTTGCAGTAAGGATAAACGTTCTATTTTTGTGCCAGTTCATGGGACTCTCGCGCGACTGCACCAAAGCTGACTGTTATCCTACAGTGGATGTTTGTTGATTCAACTTTCCGGGTTATACCAGGGCGCCAATTTTTCACAGCCTGCGGTGCAGTCATTGTCGATCCAAATTTCTCAAAAAGTTCATGAACACGGAAGCATTTTGAAGTAGTGGATGTCAAGTTAATGGTTGTAAATCGATGACCATGTAAACGATGGTTTATTTTCCAAATTAAGGATTGCCTCATTGCCAATACTAATACCTCTGTTTTTTCGGGGTACCGATTGCTGGAGTACACTTAAAAACGGACTAAACAAAAAACACCATCTCCATCGGCTTGGATCCGATGACCGAAAGTGAAACTAAGTTGACTGTAGCAGTGCACTCTGCACATAATTCTTTTAAATTAACCTAGTGGGAGTTCATAGACCACGATTGCCAACTTCAAACATTCTATTTACTCCTATCGTTATTATGAAAATAGTACACAACATTAGTCATTGAAAGATATCCGAAGTTTGAATCTCCCCTCCCCGCAAACAAAAATAAAAAGAATTTTGGTACTACAAGTACTTTACCAGCACCGTTCGCCACAATTACACGGGATTAAACAACTGCAGGCACGAGTTTTGCCTCGCCGTCCTGGAGTGCCAAACGATGGCAGATAAGTATATACAAGTGGATACAAGATCTCCAGATGCTCCTTGAGACGGCCAATTTGGTAAATTTTCAGATACAGCTTCGAAATTGATAATTTTCAGATGCAAATTTCAAACCTCATGAAAAATCAGAATTAAAATGTTCTCCTTTTGCAGTAGGAAGTTTTGTTAAACTTCACAGTTAGACTGTTAAAACAAATACATAAAACGGTGTGTATCCATTGTGACCTCGATTCTGTTCCTTGATAATAAAAAAATTCATTTTCATTTCTGTTAGATATATGTTCAACCAGGACGCCAACCATTATATCCCCACTGAAGAAACCGTAAAATCAATTGACAATATGAGGAGTAGTCCAACTTCTTATATTCCCATGTAAGGTCCCTCCTCCTATCAATGTGAGATTCATGCTCAACACGCCCCCTCATGTGTGGCGAATATTTTAAGCCTAACACGTGGACAACACAATGGGGTGACGTGGAGCTCATGTGACCGTTTGGCTTCACATATGAGACAACCTACTCTGATACCATAAAGAAAGTTGAAGTTTCACCATAAAACCAATTGGCAATATGAGTAGTCGTCCAACCTCTTATAAGCCCATGCAAGGTCCCTCCTCCAATCAATGTGAGACTTATTCTCATCGCCCGCCTATATCCGGTTGCCTACTTAAGTGAAAAAATTAATAATAATTTGACTATCTACTTTCTATTGATTTATTAAATATATGAAGACAACTGTGAAACGATATTTCTTTTGAATATATTGTAATAGATAAAAAATTAAGAGAAATCAACACATGGTTGATGCCAAAGGTACAAAATGCCATACTTTAGGTTGCATATCTGCTACAATTCCTTCCTCATGCTGCACCGATGTATTCTCTTTGTTTGTATCAGTTTGGGCTCCGTCCGAAGCATCTGCTGTTATTGGTTGCAATTGCTTACTAGGCTCTTCTCTTGACCTCTCAAATTGCTCTAGTGCTTCACCATTATCTTCATCTTTCATCTCTGTGTCACTGTCTTCCTCCTCATTCCCCTCATCATCATCATCATCATCATCCTCTTCCTCGTGCTTCTCCCCTGAAGGACCATACTTCTGCTTGGATGCCCCCATTTCCCCATCCTCTCCTTTTTCTTCTACTTCCGCATCTGCATTGGGCTCCAAAGATGAATTCCCACCAGGACTTTCCGCGAGTGAAGATTCCTAAAAAGGGAGCAATTTTATTGACCAAAAGGAGATTCAAAAGTAATAAATTAAGAATCGTCTAACAATAATAGTAGTATTAGAGCAGCAGCAGTAATAATGAAAATAAATACATAAATAATAGATAATAAAAACTTATAAAGAACTGCCTTGGACCGCCTTTTTTCACAAGTAAAAGGCAGTCCAAGGCCATCAGTCCTTTATAATCTACAACCTCAAAGTAATTATTGGTGACTAGGGATACGTTTTAAGGTGTAATCACACAACGTTGCTTTCAAAACAACATACACTACAACTCCAAGGCAATGAGAAAATTGAACAAGAAGATGATCAATGTTTTCAGCTTTATCTAAATGCACCAAAAAGATGATGAGCTATTAGTAGGCCTCTTCTTTTCATTAGGTCACATGTATCTACTCTCCCATGAGCAATCCATGCTAAAACTTGCACATCACAGAGTGCTTTAGCCTAACAAATCATCGAGGATGGACTGAAAGTAGGAAGAGGCAGGTTACCAATCAATTGACTAATGTAAGATTTACGCAAAAAGCTAACAAAGAACTCAAATTTCCATACCCTTCTATCTAATCATTATGCTCACGTGGCTGCGATGACACGTTTTCAATAAAAGAGAGAACTGGAGAACTCAACGACTTCAAGGTTAGTTAAGTATCTGAAACTAGGTTCAAACCAACGAGAAAAGATAAAACCCACAAACTAGCTATGGGTTCACCCTACACTTACATTATGCAACAAGCCTTTAAAGGAAAGGCAAAAAGACAATACTCAAAGATCAATACGCCCTTCCTCCTAGAAATAAACCTACCCACTAAGCATGAAAAAAGTAGCCAACAGTTGCTTCTCTATCACTTAATATTCCTTTGTGTATGGCACAAGATGCTCCAATCAATATTAAATCAACTGGTTATACTACTATTCTAATGAAAAATTACAGTTAAAGAAAATTTCATTTTGAATTCCTGTTACTCTTCCTACCTTCAATACTGTATGCCCTGTTACTCTTCCTACCTTCAATACTGTATGCAAATGAAAACACCCTCCAAAAATCACATTAGATCTGTAAAAATTAACGCTGAATGAAAATTGCAGGACGTCAAAGGGAAAACCCCACTTTAATAATCATCTTCTGAATGGATCCATTGGCTAAAACGTCCAATTTACCTCTTGCTTGAGTTCTTGAGCAAGACTATTATCACTAGCTCCATGGCTCTTTGCAATTCGATCATTCTCCTCACGCTCCCTTCTACAGCGCTTTAAAACACAGATAGCACATAAGCAATCTGCTTTATGATGCCTTCTGAAAATGGAAGAAATCTCAAAACAGAAGAAAAGCTTTTCTAGTATTGCGCCATAAAAGTGAGAGAAGTCCAAATTGAATATCATTGTGAAGTTTCAACACTACATGCAATTGTCTGTGTTCGTGTTGATTGCATGGGGAGAACTGTGGGATATGATGTTCACTTCTAAATGTTAACAATACAAAAAAGTCAGGAAATAAAAATTACCATACCACAAAAATCTTGAATATAGTACCTGCATGCACAATTTAGAAGAAAAAGCAACTTCAACAGTTTTGATTGACTTTGACTCACATGTATGATATGAAACATATCTACTCAGGCATATGATATAACCAATAAATTCCCTCCACCCTAAAAATAGCCGAATTGATTAACACGTCAAGACATTCTTAAGAACTTAAAATGGAACCAAAAAATTATATAAAGCATACCTAAGCTCCTCAGCACAACATTTAAAATTAACTTGAATGCAGTAATGCACAGAAAGAAAAAAAAAAATTGTTTGACAACCATAAGAAAATGAAACACAGAAATAAATAAACAGTGAATGAGAAAGCAGATGTTAACATCAGGATACAAAACATTTCCCTTTCCATAATACCAGTGTGACACTGTAAGCCGCCATAAAAGGGGAAAGCCTTTACGCCAAATTATCAGATAAGAAAGGATCCATAGTTAATTAGTTATACTATGACATAAATATGCAGCTATGGGCTTTGGAACCGACTGCCCAACAACTGTAATGGCTAGTGCTCGCTGGTATAAAAGCCATTAATAAATCCTCTTGTAATTTTTAGTCCCCAGTAATAAAGTCACTGTATCGTTGCTTGTCAAAAAATATTTACGTGTAATTACATATATTGATAGAAGGAAGGTGCAAAAACCCTTCTCTTTTCCTGATTAAATCTTATATTTCAGCATTACACACACAGAAATATCACTGCCTATTTGCCTGTAAAATATGAATGAAAGGAAGTTTATGGAAAGTACTATACACTCAGAACAATCTGCAATCATATTGAACGATAGTTTCAGGACAAATTGACGCAGACTAAGTTGCAAAAACATACCCATGACCCTTTCGTGTTTTCTGCTTTAATTGGCCACCTTTAACATGTACTTTTCCCTGAACAGATGAAACCGTTATCGCTTGAGGGCTTTCAACACCTAGCATGAAAAAAATTAAAAGAACTGAGGTAGCTGTCATAAACAGGGACACTACAGCCTCCAAAAGTCTAAACCAACAAAAGAAGATGATTTTCTGAACAGAAGCCACCTAAAGCAGAGTGCATAGCTGAGCATAACTTTGCATATTGCAGAGAAAGTCATCAACTATATCTAAACTTTCAGAGCAAATTATTTGTTTTAAATTTTAATAAATTTTCAGATTCAACATAAAAATAATCTGGCATTTAAGCAAACATTACATTCAATTCTTACATCATTCTTTTCAACGACTACAGTTCAAAGCATGAACCTATAATTAGTGTCATATCACATATATGATATATCCAATCAAGGAACGCTCAGTATTTCCATCCCCTTCTTTAAAAAAGGTTTCAACCATTGCCTTTAAGTGCATCTTGGTGTTCTTCACATTACTTCTTGGTCATTGACTCTGGTAATCTTGTAATAATATATGGGCAGGTAGGGTAAATTCCCAATTTCCCAATGAAGGCAATGGTATTAACATCCAAACAGGAGGTTGGTTGTCAAATTCATGACAGAAAAGAAGATTATAATGTATCAACAAGGGGAAAAGGCAAAGCTGTAAAACCCTCACCATTAGTTCCTCTTGGTTGTCCGTTATACAACCCGGCTGCAGTCCAATACTTGGTGAAATTCTTCTTCACCCGCCTCATAAGATCCAAAATGTAGTCACCTTTACTGTTATACTTATAACAGTTGTTCCAAATGTACTCCACATCTCTGAAAACATCCTCGGAATTATTATACTTGCCACCCTGTTCAAAATTACTGCATATTGTTCCAAAATCCATTGGTGTATCTATCACATCAAAATAATCCTGATTCCAGACAAACCCCACGACCACAAAACAAAACACAATGTCATTAATAAAAGCATGAAGAAAAGAAGTTAGGTACGATGCAGCATTCATAGCATAACATTCGGAAATCAAACCTCAAAGAGATGAAATGTAGCACACAAAAAAAAAACATACCGAAGGAAAAGAAAAGGCATTGTTCAAGCTCAAATCTTTGTGAAATGTGTATTTGACAAGAGTCGCATGAAACAAACATAAACAAACAACTATCCAATAATCTTATCAATAGAGTTCCTAAAGACTAAGCATGTTTGATGGACTTGAGTCGCAACAGGAACTTCTATGAGTCTTTTGATCATCCCATTGAGGCACACAGACGTCTAGCAAATCATTGAGAGCAGAGCCAAATCAAATCAACTGACTTTTCAGTATGCTTTCTACATTACAGAGCATGGTTACACTTTGAAAAGATCTATACAACATCATTTCTTGATTATAGCTCCGAAACCAACCCATCAAGCCCACTTGTAACCATAACCCATTAAAAGCATTTACATAAAACAATGGGCTATACAACTGAATTAAGCCTGAGACATAACAAAAATATAATTTACAATGCCTACCTCGGGGAAAAGTAACAGGCATGATAAAAGAGAAGAGATTAAAAGGCATTTACAGTTACTGAAAATTAACATAAGATTTGTTGAAAGCAGCCAAAATCTTTTATCCCCTCATCAGTGCATACTTTGTGAAAAACATCGGTATTCAACGCATCATGAGCTGCTGTTTCCTTTGTTTCTGTGAAAATGGGTATTCAACGTATCTATGCTTCTTAGGATTTAGTAATCTTAGGAGAAGAATCATGTGATTTGTAACTATATGAGCTTCGGTTTCAACTGCCTTTCAAGAAATTTTCAGAATTTCTGTTTTGAGGACTGTAGGAGTGTTATTGAGGATTTTTCACCTTTCCCCTTAATGCTTTGCATTTTATGGTTTTGATTATTATAGTTCTGCTAGCATAGGGTGGACTATTGGTCCCATGTGCTTTACGTCGTGCTCTCCTATTTTCAAATTCAAATCAAATTGTTTCTTATTTTGAGGAAAAAATAACATAACACTTGTTTTGCACCAAAAAAAACATGCATGCACATTGAGCACAAACTAGAATCAAGCTTACAGGTATTCCCAAAGCTTCAGAAGCATCCATTTTCTTCACCTTCTTCACTATCTAACTGTTAAGTGAAGACAAATATAAGGACGTACACAAAAGCACACTTGAAACAGAAACCGATGACACTAAATTAAAGGTTTACATGACCCAAAAGAAAAACGATTTATTTCAAAATTCTCAACATACCGTCAGTGCAGTATCTAATTCTTGCTTCTTATATCGAGAATCTTGATCAGCCATCTTTGATTCTTTTTTATGTGGACTCTCAGTTCGTGCAGGAACAGGTTCAGTACTGTGGTTGACACTAGACCCCAACACCTTTGATGATTTAATCTTTATACTCCCAGTTTTCTTCGACGGATTCCCAGAAGCACCAACGTTTACTTCATGCAATGAATTGGCACTATCCTCCATTTTCTCAGAAACCACACCTTGTCTTTCCAAACCAACTTGTTGGCCACTCTTATCTGTATCACTTTGTGTGTATGCATCAAAAGAAGTAGGCTGAGAATCCATTGTTCTCGAAGTCCTAAGCTTCACTTTAACTCTCCCCACTGATTTCCCAACTCCCCTATCAATTGAGCCGTCAGGATTAATATTGGCAAGATTGATATGCTAATCAGTCCCTGTCGAAGAATGGGTATCAATTTCCATTCCCGACTCACACTTATTATCGTAATTACCATCTTCATTCATACTTGTACCATCCTCCAAATTTACGATAGCTCCACTTGAAATTGCCTCATTTCCTCCTGCCACAGACCCTTTGGGCTATCCCTTCTTGTTCTTTCGCTTCCGCTTCATCTCCTAACCAAAAACTAATCTGTCCCTGCTCCACACTGCACATAACCATTCACCAAAGCTAATTAAGGCATAATTTCATTTAAATACAGCTTCATTCCTTTTTAAGCAAAAAATTTTTTTTTTTTTTTAAGTCTCCTTTTATACAGACTAACAAAAACAAATCCAATCAATTAAATTGCAATTGGAGAAACCAAAACATAAAAATTTCAACTTTTCGGTCAATTAAAACTTTCAAATTACATGTAAAACGTCTCCATTTTAAACCAATCATAAAACATTGCTAAAAACAACCCAAACAAATTTCAGTAACTCAAGAAAAAATGTGCTTTTTTTTCCAGCAATTCTCTAACCCAAATCCAGTCAAAGCAACACAAAACCCTAAAAACAAGTAAATCAAACAATTGCAGAAAACCCTAGATTCATCAACAACCAAGGAACTAATAAAAATTCAAACTTTAGTCGAAAGAGGGAGAGAAAGATACTGTACCACCGCAGCAGCTGATTATTTGAAGAAGTAAACCGTCTCGCAACTTTTAAAAAAACGGGTACAGCGCGAGCGTTTTCTGTTCCCGCGAGATCGAAAAGGGAGGGAAAGAGAGGCGAAGCGACAATTGTATTGATACTGTTGGGCCCTCCAATTGGGCCAAAAAGGAGCCCATTTAATGGTTCACTTCCAAGCCGAACCCAACTGGTTGTTCAATACTCTAATTTCTGATGTAAACATTTATATTCGAATTTAATAATATTTCACTTAAAAGAAAATAGTTCACTCCCCGAGAGAGGATCCTCGCCAGATCCTCTTTGTAAGGATCCGGAGATCCTCCAATCACATATGTTTATCGTACATCGTGCAGTAAGTTTTCGTTAGGTATTGTTTATATTCAATTTTAAATAAAAAAAATTTACAATGATTTCTAATTGCACGATGTACGATGAACGAATGTGTTTTAAGGATTCTCGGGGACCCTCACAAAGAGGATCCAGCGAGAATCCTCACTCTTCTTCCATAAAAAGAAGAAGCAACATGGCCGCTTGTCCGAAAATCGAAGAGGCAACAGGGTTGTTTGTTTAGAAATTGAAGAGCCGCTTGTTCAAAAATCAAAGAGGCGCTTTTTCAGAAATCGAAGAGACACCACCCTCTGAATTTCAAAAGCTAAATTTTTCTAAGATAAAGCATGTCGACACATTTTAGACGACCCTCCGAATTTCAAAAGCCAGATTTTTCTTGGCCACATAAACTTTAATTTTGGTGCTAATGTGCCACGTCCAATTATGTTAATTTTTTGTCAAAAATTTTCTAAGCACACCCAAAATTTCTTGTCTAGCAACCCATTCCTCAATTTTCTTTTTCAACAAATATGTAATAAATAATAATAAAAATAGAAATGAAAATAGACAAACGGCCCCATTCACGCTTCCCCTTCTCTTCCCGCTGCTCTAAGGTTGGAAAAATGTTGAGTGCTGAAGTTAGAATTGTAGCGCATGCGTGATTATGTAAATTTAAAATTAATATTTTGTAAGAATTTTTAAGGATTTAGAAGATTGTTTGCATTATTAGAATTTCTCTTCTTTTATAGAGAAAAGAATCCAGGTGTCTAATTCGTATTGGCCGGAACCCCAAAAAATCTCTCTTAAATTTTTTTTTGTTTTGTTTTACCTTCTTCCTCCCCGTCGCTGCAACCTTTTTCCCATCCGCCGTCGCTTCAACCTTCTTCCAACCGCTCCTCAGCCGTTTCCAAGCCGGTAACAGTGTTTGTCTCGGCTTCTGGCGGCCGAGTTGGCTGGTGAGTTGGGAAATTTGGATTCTCTAGAACAATTTTTCCGTTGCTAGTTCTGGTATTCTCTTTATTTCATACTGAATAAGCTCATACTTGTTCTGTCAATTTGAGTGTTAAATTTGGAATCTTTCTTTTATCTTGATTGGTATTAAGGAAAATTAAATTTGGTTTTTTGTGTGGATAGTTTTGCAATTTTTGCAGGAAAAAAAAATTGAATTTGAATCCTAGAGAGAGAAAAAATGGTACTTGGATTTGATAGGAGTGATTCTTTTTGCATTGGGTGTGAATTTTGAAATGGGTTTGTAGTGGGTGAACTGAAGTTGAACAAGCTCTCAGAGCCTAACTCCAACCTACTATGTAATCCTTAATGATAGCATAATTTTTGTGGGGATGAAGTTGGAGGACTGAGAAAATGCTACCAATGTTTCTTACTTTTTTTCATTTGACATGCACACTGTGCACGATTATTCGTTAAACGGTTATAGAGTATGTTAAATGTTGAGATTGGCTTCTCTCTCTTTTTTTCCTATCCTTTTTCCGGGTGTGCTTTACTTTCATAGTTATAACTTAGGATATACTTTAGGGTCAGTCGATCGAGTGCCTTCTAGTTTGGGACTAGAGGGGTGGTCAAAAGTCTAACTGATTTACGAAAGTTCTCATTTTTTGTGTCCATATGATATTATGAATGTGTTGGAATAAATGTCTTCCACTTGAAGGATGAAGTTCTTTATGTTGATTTAGTTTAGAAATCAGACAATGAAGATCGGTAAGGTCTCGATATTTTGATTTGGTTTGTTTTAGGGTGAATTGAGAAAATGAAGAAACGGTTATCTCTATTTCATGATTGTAATTATTCTTGTGCTACCTTGTTAGCTAGGAAACTGTGCTGTCATCTTTTCTGCGATCCCCTTCTTTTGTTTATATGGTGGTCCACTAATATATCATAATCAATCACAAGTGAAACTAGAGATGGTTTTGTTGTGTTGATGGTTTTTTGTTGGGTTATTATTGAAAGTGGAAGATGTTCGCTTGTCTCCATCAAGAAGGGATAATAGAAGGTGGAATCTGGAAGCTTCAGGTCTGTTCACATGCAAATCCTATCGTTCATTTCTGTGCAACAATGGGATTGTGCATTATTATCCCCCCTCTCTACAGATTTGGAAATCAAAAGTTCCTCCGAAGGTTAAAATTCTTGTATGGCTTGTGGCCAATGGGAAGCTTAACACGTGCGACAGAATTCAAAGGAGATTCCCTCTTATGTGTTTATCCCCACATTGGTGTAGCTTGTGCAAAGCTAAGGAGGAGAGTGTAAACCACATCTTTCTTCATTGCTCTTACTCGATCCAATTGTGGTGGAAACTACTTCAGGAGGTGAAAGTAAGCTGGGTCACCCCTAAGGGGTGCTTCGAGCTACTAAGTACCAATTTCAAGGCACTTGGAAAAGGGAAAAAACCCAAAGTTTTGTGGAGTTGCCTGGTATCGGCAATTTTTTGGAATATATGGCTGGAACGCAACAAAAGAATTTTTGAAGACTATACTGGAGTGGGGGTAGAAGTACTTTGGGGGAGAGTAAAGTATTGGACAGCTTTTTGGGCTTCGGTCGCCAAAGAGTTCAAGAATTACTCTCTATCTCAACTACTATGGGATTTGTTAGCAGCAATTAAGTGAGCTAGGGCTAGAAAGGGCTGCTGTAGCCAAATCCTACTAGGATTTTTTCTTAAAAAGTTAGTGGACTTCTTATCCACTTCTGTGTATTTCTATATTCATTAATTAAATTGTTTTCTTCTCAAAAAAAAATTATTGAAGCTAGATGGTGCCTGAGTTTTGATAGAACAAGGTAACTGAAAGATATTTAAAGCTGTCTTTTTTTTAGGGTAGCTTGTCAGTTTTATTCAAGCATTAGGGCTTTTGGATTGATCCAGAGCTACAGTGGCAATAGCAGTTTTAATTAGTGCGTATAAAACTAAAAGAATCAGACAATCATGTTACTGCTTCAGTTGGGGCTGAATTTCTGATATTATGTGCTTTAAATAGGATAGAGATGTAAATTATCGTGCATCAGAGCTCAGAATTATAGCTACCTCGTTTGAGTTTTAATCTGGGAATTTATTTCATATTTCGTATCAAATTTCCTATTGCCATTCTCTCATCTGTACTTTTTTTTGTTATTAGTTGTGTAGAGCGAGTGGAAGAGTTCTAATGGAGGAACTTTTAGGGTTTACGGAAGAATCAAGGGATAATGAGGAGCTGGGTATATCATCATTGTCATCATCATCATCATCGTACAGCTACAAATTGGTTCCTTGGTTGAGCTGGGACGAGTGGCTTTTTGTTGAAGAATCTCTCTTTTCTAATTCACCTGATATTGTGGCCTCTACTTTGAGAAGAGTAAGAGAAACCTAACTTCGTGTTTTCATTTTGCTTACCATGGAATGTTTTTCAAAGATAATTTTATGTTAGAAATTTCACGTGGATATGCCTTGTTGTTTTGTTTGTCTCTCTGGTAGTAAAGGAAAAAATTGCTTTGGCGGGCTCCTAATGAAATTCTTAGTGTATTGTTGAATGTGTGTGAATCTTGTGTATTTGTTATGATTTTGAAAATAATGGACACAATTATTTTCTTGAAGAGGTTTTTCCTTCTTATTGAACATTTTGGAGGTTTCTGGCATTGACATAAATTCTTTTCATGTTTGAATTGTTGTTTACAGATATCAACATGGAGAAGCAGAGGCTGTCTTCCTATTGTGATTGAAGTTACAGCATCAATAATTGAAATTCAGCAAAAAGATCCTCACTTTAGGTACCTTTTATCCCGACTCCTCTGCCTGTTGGGATCAAATTCTTATATCCTTTTATACCCGGTGGGGGTGGGGGAGGGGATACTACATGCTAAATGTTGTTTGCTTTGTGGTTATGTTTGTATATCAATCTCATATATTGTTTTGAATTTCTTCAAAAGATTCTCCTACTTTGCCAACTTCGTGTATGTGTTTTTGACTTATAGAAAGGACCAGTCAAATGATGCTTTAGATAATTGCAGAACAGATCAATCAGTTGATGTTTTGCTCTCAGAGGAAATGCTGGCCATGTTATACTGTATGGCAATCATGAGGTGAGGTTCCTTTAATTTTCTCCATTCTTTTCTTTAATCCTTATCATTTTGTGATGTATTGATGCATATGCTTAGTAATACAATCCTAATAAGCACAGTGCAATAATTAGTAAAAACATGATCCTTGATCAGCTACAATGCTGAATCAAAGCGCGCGCGCACATACACACACATACTCTTTCTCTCTTTTGCTCTCTCTTTGGGAGGTAGTTTGTAGTAGGTTTGACTGAGAGGTAGACTACTTCGGTTCATGTATGGGCAGCAAGCATGTTAAACTTGTAACTGAGCAAAAAACTGGTACAATGCATAAGCTATTTGCATCAAGTGTTGTCTTTTTTCATGTTTCTACAAATACTGCATAGCCCTTGACTTATCCCAGCTACAATACAGTTTAAGCTATACCTGGAACCGTGTCACTTAACAAGTCTATAGAAGAAAATTTTTGACTAAATTCTTGTACATGTATATGTTCTTAGTACCAGTCATCTGTCAGAGTTCTTAAGCATCCGGAATTTTGGTTCAGGAATTTTTCTTGATACATATTCATTGCTTATTATCTTCAATTTAAAATTTAAATTATCTTGTGCTATGGGTTCTTGTAAGTATAGCATGCAGATTTTTTTTTTCCATCACAAAATTGATATTAGTAACATATCAACATAGTTTTTGAGGTTTTCATGGTTAGACACAACGGAGAAATCCAGTATTCACAGGCGATTAATGTTTAAGCTCATATTTATTTCTGCTTCCTTTTTCTGTTTATCATTGTCCAATGTGATGCTCATGCTACATAAATAAATCACCTTCACACTTGTTGTCTTGTTTCTGAAGGCTTGTGAATGGTGTGGTTGAGAAGACACGAAAAAAAACTGAGGTTTCAATTGCTGTGGCTGCTGATGCAATTGGCATTCCACGTACACTGATAGATATTCGTCATGGTGAGCAGCTCCAACTTTTATTTTGTAATCTTTTGTTCGTTGGTTAAGCCTTTAGGCCTTTCTGTTGGATAACCAACCATGCCCATTCGACTTATGCCTACTTTGCCCCCAGGGCTTTTGGTATTTTAAGTAATTTTTAAACACTTACGATACTGCATATTGATTTTTTTTTTTTTTTTTTTACTTTGTTGTTGCTTTAATTTTCAGAGGGATCTCACCGCGAACTTCCCACACTTGTCGTTGTTCGTACTGCTTCAGTTAAGGTACATATCATGCTTGGTATATCAAAAACTTCCCATTTTCAAATTCTTAAATCATAAAATTTAGATTTTATGTTCCACAATCTAGTTTATTTGGTGATGAATAATTATAAAAGAATCCTACTAAGACTTCGTTTGATGTTTGATTTAACTACTTGTGGGTGCTGCACGGAATGTTGGTTTTATTGATAATATTTCTGAATTCTATTAAGTATTGAAAACCGGCTTTCTTTTTCCATTTGAACACGGGAAATATTTTCTGATGAGTGCAGATTCGTATTTCAAGTTTTCCACACTTGACGTTATTCCAGCCTATTTTGGCTGGAAAACATCATATTCTGCATTTCAATTGTACCAAAATGATATTATTATCTCAATATGTTTCTAGCTATCACTTTCGTGGGGAACTTTCAGATCTTGAATACGGAAGATTAATTGACCCAAAAAGAGAAGAAAAGAATAGGGAAGATTAAACTTGTTTCTGAAAACAAATCCTTTACGGTTAGTCTCTTAATAGTTTTGACTTAATGAATATCAACAGATATTACTAAATTATGTTTGAGGATAAAAAGGACCCCCTGCAGTTATTTTAAACCTTTATGGCTCCCCTAATTTATGACAATTTGTTCCTTTACCATTTTTTTCCCCACTGAAATACTATATACGAGTTATCTTTGGAAGAGGATGACGCACTTTAAATTTGAGAAGTTAAACATTATCCATGGTTGGTGTTTTTAGGCCCTTGATTGGTTAAAGTGTTATTACTGGGAGCCTCAGAAGAAGAAAATTCCATTTCATGGTAATGAAACTGCTGAGATCAGAAATAAAATTAGGTCTAAATTCCATGAATTGGCCTTCTGCTTAAGAGTTAAGAAGAGTCCTCAGCCCCATTCTTCAAAAGTCAAGAAAAAGCGTGGTATGGAAATTTCTTTTCTTCAAGTTATATTGATTATAGTGCCTAAATCTCTGATATACATAGGATACAATATTTTCCAATGCTTTTGCATTGAGAGCAAATACGCGTTGTACCATATATATCTTTTCATGTTACTTGCAGCTACATTTTGTAGGGATTGTTATGTTTTTATCTCTTGGGGAATTTTCCTGTTTGTCTGGTTAGGACTTTGTCTTCAATCTTAACCCATTGTTTGTAAAGGAATATCTTAGACCATAAGTTTGGACTGGAGTTATTTTACAGAATATAAAATGTCCTTAAAATTATGAAATCCGTAATTTTCTCCAATGCTGAAATGCATGTTCAGAGTTTGTTTACTTTTCTTTTTATTTTTTTGCTTGTTTCGGAAAATATTATTTATGATGGAGTGGTAATGGATTATCATGGAATGTATTTCAATCAGCAAGCTTTCTCGCAATCACATGGGAAGGTCAGAAAACCATTGATTGTTGTGTTGTGTTCCTAGGAAATGGAATTTACATGGCTAAGCCGTTGTAAAGAAGTCATCATCGACATATCATGTGTACAATGTATACTCTCTACTGAGACACGTCCGTGTAGTCCATGTGTATGTCATGTATGGGTTTGATTTAACATGTTTTATTTGATGTAATGCTACACCTGCATATTTCTCTTTTTATACTTGCATGTCTTATTCGTATTCTTGATTAACATGTTTAGAAAATGTATTAGACCTCACTTAATCTTTCTTATAGTATGCTCACAGCCATCTTAATTCTGATCCGTGTCCATGATTTATGAACATTATGTCTCCATTGATAGGGCAAATAGACAGGGATCCCAATCTGTTATCTTATTTTTTTGAAGGATGTCTTTTAACACATGGACGTTTTGTGAGTATGGTTGTTAATTGAGGTACTTCGTATCCAGGTTCAAAAAAATATCTTACAAGGACATTGAAAAATCTTATCGGGATGTATTCTTCCTTCTCCTCAGAAGTTGTTTCTGTACTGTTGGAGTTCTTGTTGGAGGCTATAAATTCCTCAGACTCCTCAGAGCTTCCAGTAAACACCCAAACTGGCCCAGGCCTGCTTATTTCGTTGAATGAGTGGAAGCTTATGATAACAAAAATTTTAAATAAGGAACCGGAATTACTTCTGGCTCTTCTCAATGCAGTTCTTGATAAGATTGAGACTCGGGAAGCAGTGATATATGAGACGGGTAATTACGTGACCTATTCTTTGTATTATTTATTCCATATTCAGATATAGACTGTTAGAATTTATGCTGAGGTTTTGTATAGATTCAAATTATATTTACATGGTAACTAGGTTGCTTTTTTATCCTGGACATGGTTAAGTGATACGGTCGGTAATAACGATCACATCAGAACAGTCTGATTTCTTGAGTTTCGAGAGTTTTTGAATTTGCATGCTGGGTAGTATATCTCTTCTGGCTTCCCCTTATAAAATTACATATTTCATTTGGTCACAACTATACAGTAATGTACCTCCCTTGTGTTGGAAAAGCATCTGGTTTCGAGAAGCATAAACTGCTGAATTCGGCCAGATAATCAACATTGAGTATAAGAAATTTCTAAGGCGTTTTTAGCATAGAATACTGTGCAACAGCTTACGGAGAGGAGCCCTCCCATGGAATCCTCAATCAGTTAGGGTTTAAGCTGCTTTCTTGAAAGCATGTTCATGGTAGATACATATAATCAGCTAAAGCCAGTTCCTGCTTTAGGTGCATGATGTATATTTAGTTTCCTTGCCTAATTTCACACCTTTTGAATTTGTGTGCAATAATGTATATCCGATATTCACGGTTCATAGCATGAGTTCAACATCATTTGGCTGCTAGACACACTTGCCAAAGCCTTAAATATCCAAATGTTCTAATCTTGGTTGCTACATTTATGAATTTGTCTAGGAGGGTTTCACACATCATCAGACCGTGCGGCAGAGATGGTCCAAGTTGAACACCTCTCTTCTCTGTTTACTTGGCTCGTTGGAATTTTCGAAGGGTTAAAGCCTCGCCAAGAAAAAGACTCTGCAGTCGAAATCAAAGTTTCTTCAGCAGGAAAAACTATCTCAAAAGCAATTCTGATGGAACTCCTACGTAAATGTCTTATTGTATCAGCTTCTGCTAATAACAAGCTCATGGATTCTGCCTGCCATCTTGCGCAGCTGACAGGGGACAGCTTCCTAGCGGGAAAACTGCACAAACTCTCTTCGTTTGTTTCATCAAATTCGAATGGTACTGAAGAAGAACCTGTTCTTATGAATTCAAGTAATCAATTCAAGAAGCAAGAAGAATCTATAAGTCTTGCAGCAGAGAAGCTAGAGCTGATTAAGCGTCGCATAATGAAGAGCAAAGTAGTTAAGAGCACAGATGCTGATGTCGGAAACACTAACAGATGGGTTCTGTCAAAATCTTGGAACCCGTGTCCAATGGGAATGTTGCCTCGAGCTGCAGGGTCTTCCGGCTGCCTTCCTGTCTTGGACGTTAACAATGTCCCGGAAAAGGTTCCTGCATTACTAGAAAGAAGAAAAGAGTTGTGGGAGTTGAACCAATGCAGTGTCAAGAGACCTAGTTCCGATATGCAGCTCCTCGATAACTCGTGTGTTAAGAAGATGAGGGCGACAGCGGATGGTTTTGCATTTGAAGGTGAGGATGTTGTATCATCGGAAGATGTCGACGGACATCTCATGATCGGCGGGGTGTGGAAGAAAGTTGGGGAAGGGGAGCTGCTTGCCATCAAGTCTGCTGTGAGGATATTAATCTAGTTGCCTGCTTTTTTCATGCTAGGAAGAGAAGGATAGGTTAAACTTTGGAAGCTCATTGTGCTGGCTTGCAGGATGAGCTTCAAATCTGAGTTACAGTAGTGGGATTGGCCACTTCAGCAGTTTTGGTTTTATATTTTCCAGTGATTTATTTTGTCTGAAGACGGCGCAAAACTGAGCGGAGTGACGTTTTGCAAGGCTTTTTTGTATTTTTGTTTTGTAATTTAAGAGGCTGTTAGATGTTTACTTATCACTAATCGTATGCTATTCAGGTGGCACGTAGTTACTCGTTATCTATGATTTATTTATTTATCTCCAGATCAAACTTTGTCACTCGTTACATGTCCGGTTTTCTCTCGGCACACCCATACTTATTGATCTTTAGATTGAATAAATCAAAACAAAAAAAATAGTGTGCGAAAATTATTTTTCCTTTCTTTCTTGTAACACCGACTCCATTTAGCAACACCAGTCCAACTTCCATTTCCAATCTACAGCAATTCAATCACGCGGTTGAGAAAGAGTAATGTGAAAACCAGTTCATCGTTTTACAAAAAGTCAACAAAACTGGAAACTTTTTGTTGTTAAATTTTTTTTTTTTTTTGTCACAATAAATTTTGTCAGATTAGATGTTAAGTTAGTCACCAACGAAATTTAAACTCACACAATTATATAAGAACTTAACACATTTTTATCATTGTGAATTTTTTTTGTCATTTAATTAACAATGTGATAATTTAATGTTTAATTAAAGTACCGAATCGTATTCTCGGTATACTGATAAATTATTTATGACAATCCCATCTCATCCATGCCAGCTGGCAGCAGAGTCGGTGGAAACATGTCCAATATTAACTAATGCGGTTTTCGTGTATTCACGTGTTTTTAACTTGTCCCAAAACAAAACAAACAAACAAACATAAAATTAAAAATAAATAAATAAATAAATATAAAAACATGTCCCAAAACAGCTAAGGAGAAGTTTGCCAAATTAAAACAGCAAAGTGGGAATGCGAATGCGAATCAGTTTCGCAAGCCAGCTGTGACACTTATCGCTTTGAAAGCGAGAGGTTTGGCCATGTCTATAAAATTCACGAGAATAACTTATATAAAATGTGTCTCTACTGTAACGGTGAAGCTTTGATCGAATAATACAATATTATATATTAACTTTATTCAACATAATAGTATGTCATATTTAGTATAGACATAATCGTGGTCCTCGTTTTTAATATAGGGCACATCATATTGGACAACGTTTTTCACGTTTCAGCATTATCCATGTAACTTTTCGATATCTCCACCCTGTGGATATCGATCGTCCAATTTAATTTATTGGGCCTATTCAACCACCATGGTCTGTATTTAATTTGTTGCTTTCTTTGATGTATCATTTTGTTACGAGTTCGGGAAGATGGAGAAGTTGAATTTCAAGAGATATTTTTTTATGTGTTCGAGATACGAAACGGTATGTCATATTTATTTATATAAGTAGAACGTTTGAAAAAAAATTATTTTACTATTTATATAATTACATGTAGCATATTTTTTTTCAGTCCGTGCTCCGGGTGTATTGAAAAGATATCTTAAACTTCAAACGTAATGAATAAAAAATGTTGAAATGATCTAGTCGTAACTGTTTAAAAAGAAAGAAAAATAAATAAGAGGAAAGAGAATTCTACTATGTATATTAGTTCTCAAATAACTTTACATAGCAACAACTAGAGATATGATACGGAAAATGATTCTCGTCGGATTCTTTTCTTAGGAATGCTAGGAATCTAACAATCGTATCTGTTCATCGTACATCGTACGATTAACTTTTATTAAATATTATTTATATTTAAATTTAAAATTTAAAATAATTTCTGACCTCAACTGTCAACACAGACCTACATCTGAATCAAATCCTTTTCCATATGATACGACCAAAGCGTTGGCGTCACGTCATGCATTGCTGGTGTGGCAGTGACACTGATAAGACGGAGAAGATCGACGAGGATTCAACTTACAATACAGAGCTAGCTGTAGAGGATTCAACTTACAATACAGAGCTAGCTGTAGCCTCTAGGGCTTTGTGGCCGTACTTTGGATAAACATGAGGGATATATCTATATATATATATATATATATATACTAATTTATGATAATTAAGTCTTTGATTGTGATTTCAAGGAGAAAATTTATATTTTATGATATTTAGATATTTGATTGTTAATTTAATGAGAAAATTGATATTTTTTTTAATTTTAGGCACTGTTCTAAAAATTCTCGCCTAACTCCGCCTAAGCGCTAGGCGCCTGGCCATCGCCCCGATTAATGCCTAAGAGTTTGAAAATTAAGAAAATGCGTCTAGACCAGCTAAGGCAACCGCCTAGACCGCCTAACCACCCGCCTACCCCGCCTAACCACCCGCCTAGCCCGACTAGACCGGCCTAGGTTGCAACTCACTTATACAAAAAATAGATAACTTTTATTTTGGATTTTATTTTTTTTCAATAAATTGTAAGAAACTTGTTGAATACTTAAATGAGCACATATTATATGCTTATTCCTCGTGTTTTCATTATGTTCAAATACTTCATAATATATATGTCATTATGTTTTGTAGTTTATGATGAAATTATATACAAGTATAAACAAATACTTATTTACACGAAATATAACAGATTTAGTTAAATCCACCTAGTCCGCCTAGCTGCCTGGGCGTTAGGCCCGAGCTCGCCGCTCGACTAGCGCCTAGCGACTTTTAGAACCTTGATTTTAGGTGTCAATAAATTTACACACACGTGAATGTTAAAAAGCGAAATAATTTTCATATTTATATTTTGATAAATTCAAAAAATTCAATAATCACGATGAATTTAATTCATGTTACGTGTAAGTAACATGACCCAAGTTTCACAGGTTTCCCTACGTCTACCTTGTTATGACTTCACCCCAATCGAAGACCCCGCCGTGGTATGCGCCAATAAGACCACCAAAAGCCTTTGTGGCACTAGTGGTAACAATTCTCAAATCAAAAGTGAATAGAATAAACCATACTTCTATACAATATCTTAATTAAAGTATATGTAATGATCAATAAATTCTGTTTAATTCTACGTCTACATGTATCACAAAACAAAAGTGGTTAATTACTTAATACTACTGTCCAGTGATTTTTTCTTTCATTTGTAAGTGAGAAGTCTTAAGTTTGATTCTCACAAAACACATTTAAACACATTATTACTAAAGCTAAGAACTCACTTAGCATGGATAATGTCGTAGTTGAAAAAAAAATGAGAGAACAAAAGTGAATGGAGCTGTAGACACACTTTGATCTTTATAAACTTTGTACACTTTCTGGAATCTTCTTTCTCACTTTGAATGATATATGTGGACCCAATATGTATCCCTGCTTATCTGCCTGCCTTTATATACGCGCGTTATACTTTCATCGGAGTCATCCCCACATACAACAGTAACTAAGAAGAGAGAGAGAGAGAGAGAGAGAGAGAGAGAGAGAGATGAGGAATGCAGGAAGTGATCAGGTTGCTGGTGATGGGGATGTACAGCGGCAGCAGAAGCAGAGATGGTATTCATCATCTGCATCAAAGTTGGTGCTGCCGCAACTGTGTTTAAATCACGTGTCGTTTGTTTGCAAGTCGGTGAGCAAATCAGTGAGGTTCTACGAGGATGTCTTAGGTTTTGTGCTCGTCCAACGCCCTTCTTCCTTCAAATTTGAGGGAGCTTGGTACGTATTCCTTCATACTTCCATGCCCATCCTTTTTTTCCAAATTAAGGGGTAGTGCTTTTCAAATACTCACTTTACTTGTCACACGTTATTCTCAATTTTTATTATCGAATTGAAAGAGATCAATAGTAAAAAATTAACAACGATATATGAAAAATAAAATTAGTATATAAATAACAATACGTTGATGTATTTTACAAGGGTTGGTCTAGGAAAAAGTGATCAAGTTAAGATTTAGATACTGTAATTTAAGTTTTAACTCTCGCAAATGTATCTCTTGATGTCACCGCTAGCTCCGTTTTGACGTAAAATCAAAAGTATAATATTGCTTTATGCGATACTAGAGCTCCATAGAAAAAAGATTAATTAGTCAGATTCAATACCATTTTTAACAATCATAATTTAACAGTGTATTTTAGATTTTATTTTATGAAATTTTAACGAAATTTTTTTAGTACTGTTCATTTTAACAAAAAATTATTTTTTAATACTAAAAAGTCAATTCTAATATTATGTATTTTATCTTTTATTTTATTTTTATCATTAAAATTCAAAGTTTTGAAATTTTTTTTATTAATTTTTCTTTTATTTTAATTGTGTGTCATGTTTCATGCATAACACACAACGCACCGACACCCCCCATCAATAATTTGCCCGACGCATTGATCACGTGTCCATGTGTGTGACCACATAACAATTTGAGCCACATGAAAAGTACGGAGAGAGCGCGAGAAACTTTTTAGTGTACTCAAAGTACGGATCATTTATCATTATATAAACGTAAAAAAGGTTTTTTTTTTTTTTTTTTTATAGTATGTTTCTAATTATAAAATAACATATTACGTGTCATCGCTTGTGATATGCATATTATAAAATATCTTTTAAGTCATTAAGTATTATAGTATGATAATATTCTCTTTGACTTGAAAATGAGAGGTTTGACGTTCGAATTTTGTGATGACGAATTCAATACCAAATTAGACTACTTATTGTGTAATTTAGTCGAATCATTTCTTCTTTTAGTGTAATTAAAAAAAAAATACCCTCTCTGAAAGCCCAACAAATAATGTGTATCGTACTAAATGTGCCAAATATAATTTGGTATAAATCAAATTCAATTACGGTGTAGTCAATTAAATCATAACTAAGATTAGTGTAAATTAAATCATGATCAGGCTGTTCAACCATGGAGTGGGAATTCATCTGCTGGAGTCAGATACCATCAATGGCTCGGAAAAGAGATGCAGAAAGATAAACCCAAAGGACAACCACATCTCGTTCCAGTGCTCAGACATGGCGGTGGTGGTGCAGAAACTGGAGGAGATGAAGATAGAGTACGTGACGGCGCAGGTGGAAGAAGGCGGAGTTACAGTTGATCAGCTCTTCTTCCATGACCCTGATGGCTACATGCTTGAAATTTGCAACTGTCATAATCTTCCAGTCCTTCCCATCTCCTCCTCATGCCCTCTCAACCTAATCACCGACACCAACCCAAACCATGCATCGTCGTCTTCGTCGTCGTCGTCGTCCTTCTACGGTACTTTCTTAATTCATTATTTTGCCTTGCTCTTAGTTAACGAAAATTCTATCATGCACTGGTGCATTGAACGACTGGATATGCATTTTTAATATGTCTCAATTTAGCCGTTCAAACACCGATATATCTCATAACGCGTTTCATATGCCCGTGTATATTGCAAAAACACCCTTTAAATAATTAATGTGTGTTCTTTCGGTGTGACAAGTTGGATATGTAGTGAATCCAAATCAGTATGAACATACCTAGATTTGCATTGAGATTTTTTAGTCTTTCGATCCGGTGACCATTTGCGCGAAGATCTGTGGTAACGTTCGTCGGACATGTATAAAATGCAGGGAAGCGAAGTTCAGAGCAACCGTGTTCTGGAGAAGCAGCAACGCTGATGATGGAGAGTTTGGTGATGGATATGATGAACATTTCCATGTGATCGAGATTTTTGTTTCCGAATTGATGCAACTTTATACCGGCGGATATTGCGAAATTGTTGAATGTAGTGTGTGAAGAGGGTGGCTACCGACCTAAGTTTAGTCAAATTGGCTAGAACAATGTGAATCTTCTCTAGTACCCAAGTTCGATAGTTTAGATGAATTAGTGTCAGATATTGGCCAATTGTACGTTGTGATGGGCGCTTAAACCATTCATCCATGGATGCGATGATTATCTTTTACTATGAATAAATTAGTTGAGTCCAACAACAAAAAAAATGTGAATTATATATGAGGTGTCAGTTGACTCTCCCTTCCAAATTTGTAAGGAACTGTTAATTTTCTTATAAATTTTAATTTTAAACAATTCCCTCCTTAAGTGTTTATAATTGGCGAGTTTTCACCTAAATTTTAATTTTAGCCTATTACACCTTTAATTTTCATAATTAGTTAATTTCTTTCATAAAGTTTAATTTTATAATTATAGAAAGATAATTTTATCCTTAATGTGGATAACATAGTGTTTTTCTCTCTCTTCTGCCAATTTACTCCACACATTTTGCTTGAATTTTAAGGTTTAGGGGGAAACTTTGACCATTACAAAAGTTTACGAAAGTAATCGCCTAAAATTAAAATTCAAGAGGAAAATGAATGCCGCCAATTATAAAAATTCAAGGAGTAAACGGCTAAAATAAAAGTTAAAGAAGAAATTTGCAGCTCCTGACAAATCTGGAGAAAAGTCGGCAAATAACTCAATTACATATCATCCTGTGTCTCCAATCTCAACTTATTTTGGGCATTACAAACAGATTATAAACAGAAGACTATCACGAAGAACATAACAGTAAGGTTTCCGACACGAAGATTAACATAAAATCGTAATTAATCGAATTCTAGTTTCAAACGAAAAGCTAACCTAATTGACGAAATCAAGAGTTCAACGAGCTTTTCTGAATAAGTAAACCACTATTGTTCAGGAATGTTTCCATACAACAGTTTTTTCATAGCAATACAAATCTACAAATTTCTTAAGAAAAGCTTCCTTCGAATAGTTCAACATAAATGCGCTTCTAATCCCGTCATTGACTCAACTAAGTTGCATATTCTGATTTAAGTTACCATCAATCGTCAATACAACAACAACAACCAAGCTTTATCCCACTAAGTGGGGTCGGCTGTATAAAACCCTAAACATCAATCGTATATACCAATAATTTTCAAGCGGAAGGGGATGTCATCAACTCCAGTAAGAACCACCATTTTAAAAACCATGACGGAATTCGCCTCAAGTATACAGTAGACAGTAACTAATGCCGTGAATAGGTTAAATCACTAGGGTTGGGAGAGGAGACCATTTTAGCACATTGGTAAACTGAGGTTTCATTCACTTACAGAGATAACCACGAAGACATCGTCATGTGACCATTTCCTTTGCTCTGACTTCGGTGATGGATTAATTATGGCTCGCTCTGTGTTTACAAGACGATATCCAATCACAATCTCCTGCCTTTGACGACCCCTAAGCATAACATCATAAAAGCTGAGTTCTTCCTGGTCGTATAAATAGAGTTCTGCTGGTTTAATGCACATCTCATTTCCCTGTTCGAGCACAAAATAATTCAAAGCTCGTCGTTTAGTTTTGAAGTTCAATCACTATTTAAAACAGAAGCTTATATCACCGATTTATAATTGTAAGTGCTGAAGACTATAGCTTATACAAAAATAAGTAAAGATATATCCATGACCATATATAGTGTATACAATAAAAAATAAACAAATAACGGGAGACACAATGGTTCATGATAGCTTCGATGCTATGTGCACAAGTTGAGATGTCCAAGATCAGAGTGTTTTTGGAATGGGTGTGGTGAAGAGCAGAGGGAGATAGATTGAGGAATAACTTTAAAAAATACAGAGCAATTTATACTCTGGAAGTGGCAACGCTTCTACCGAAGCTAGCACAAATATTTCTGTCCTTACAAGCTCAGCTTTCCATAAGACAGAAACTTCATAAGATTTAGCATTGCAAAGTTGAAAATGATAGTGCCGCGGACAAAGGGTTATTTATATGATATAACATGGATGAAATTTCTACAGAGGGATCCTCCTTTAAAGAAAAGAAAACACAACATTATTGTGCCTATCCTGCAATGTTGTTGATTCGAATTTAATACTCTCTAGTCCTCTCCAAAAATCATCCAAAATGGTAATGTAAATGGACAAAAGTTATGTTGTTGCGGCAATGATCAGAGGGTAAACCTTCTCAGATTTGGCTGAAGCTATCTTTGTGATGAATACAAAATGGTCACGGTAATGATCATAGGACAAAAGCTATGTTTGTGATGAGTATAAAATCCTCCTTTTAGTATATTTTTATTTGGACGAGTAAGATTGTATTAAAAAGATTTGCTGGGTTGGGTAGAACTTTGTTGGGTTTGAGTAGCTCTTTCTACATATATACACCCAGTGGTTGAACAATAAACTAAATCATGTTGAACTAGAAACCCCTCAACCCTAAATCACATTGATAACGTACTTCAAATCAAATCCACTTGGATAGAATATCTACATTTTTCCTAGCTCAAGATAATGATTATCTTAATAATTATAAACCACTTCATCACACGTTCATATAAAATAAAAGCATGAAACAGGGTACTGAGAGTACCTCTTCAGCAAATAGCTCCTCAAGGACGCGATTAATTTGCTTGTCTTCAGCCACCATTGCCAGTGCCATACTAACCAGTTCATTTGATAGCACATAATCACTTATTCTAGAAACTGAGACCAAATTTCTAGTCCTAGAATCCAAAATTTCACTAATTATGATCGACTTGTCTGAAGCTTGCTGCATTTCACGGATCCAAGAGCTGTGCGAAAATGCTGATAATCGCAAAGAAGTTGGCTTTGTATCTTTGTCAGGGAGACGCTTTGACTGCAATCCAAAAGTAAAGAGGTAGCTTATATTAGTAGTCATAACTCTAGAAATTCAATCAATGAAATTTGCGATTCTGCTTTAGATAGCTGTAGTGATGCAACAGGCAGAATAGTGACAGACTTGAAATACACACAAGAGCAGAAGTGAAAATGGTGTAACACGAAGTGAACTAGTTTTATTACAATCACAACACAAAATTTACAAAACCAATTAAGTCCCAACATCTTCAATGATGTTGGATGGATGTATATCACTGATCACAGACAACACTATTACATGCCTGTGGTAGGATGAAGCGATTGAAGTTACCTGTATATCTCGTATGAGGAGAAGAGTGGCAAGTGATCTTGAGTCAGAATGAACAACCGAGTCCTCTAGTGATTCATCTGCAAGAATTAATATCTGTGCACTTAAAGAGTTAGTAAATCAGCTAAAGAATAAATTTTACACAAGAAAATTTCAAAGATACTCATTTATGTCCATACAAAAATAGCATTCTATTGTATTTGAACTTTGTGCAGCCGAAGTTGCTCCTTGGGACATTTAATAGCTTGGAAGGCAGCTGTGTCTTAAATCCAGTTAAGATACTCCGTATTGTTTCTTTTCAGGTGAATTTCTGGTGCAGCCCCACAAGATACATTATTATTCTTAATAAAATGTGTTTCTTATAAATAAAAAATCATGTAAAATAGTTAAAATAAGTTTGCATCGTGGCTCTGGGGAAATAAGTTTTTCACTAAGCCTTTCATGTTAGATTACTAGGTTTAAGGAATTAGAAGTTCCCAATAAATTTTAACAGTTAAGCCCTTTGAATATTCTGCAGGAAAGAAAAACTTAAACTAAAGAAAGGAGTAAAGATATACAGAAAAGGTAAACATACGCCTATCATAGAGAGAGAGAGAGAGAGAGAGAGAGAGAGAGAGAATCAAACTTACAGAATCAAAAGTCTCCAAAGGAAGATTCTCTAAATGTCGTTTGATCACAGCATTTCCTTCTCTGTGGACAAGCTTAATGTTCTCCAATCTAGAAGCATCCAGTCCACCATCTGTAAGTTTCCTATCTCTTTCTTTTTCGGGAACTTCATTGAACATCCAAAGTTCTGAACCTGGAGGCAGGAATGCCTCTAGAACCTGAGAAACGGAAATTCAACAACACATCAAGTTGGAGCTCAACCTGAGTTCTATGCTTTGAACCAACTTACTAGTTTAAAATTACCATTTCATTTTCACAATTGTTTCCCTTACTGTTCCATGACAAAAAAAAATTGGTAAAGGCAAAAGTAACTTTCTTAATCAAAAATCAGGAAGAAGCAGGCTACCAAAGGTGCATCCAGTTAATAGAGAGAGAGAGAGAGAGAGAGAGAGAGAGAGAGAGAGAGAGAGAGAGAGAGAGAGAATGTGTGATTGTTTTAGTCAGCCTGTCCAATCCAGCTAGGTTGTAGACTTATAGATAATATTGATGACACAGTATTAACTGATTACCATAATCATATCATCTATATCCCGGCGCCAGCCGCAAAACAATATCTTCTCGGGGTACTTGGGAGGTTCAACTGTCTTTGGACAGTAGCCTGCACAAACCTGCACAAAGGACACAACATGTGCTCAGGCATGTTAGATGTAATCATTTCTAATTTGGCATACATCATAGGAAAATATAATGTTGATTGCATGACTTAACAGAATTCTATATTCATTTTTATAAAGCTGTGCTGGTCTCAGGACAAAAGAAAAGGAAGAATGATAATGAGAATACAGTGACTCTGTTCAGACCTAGTTAACAATCTGCTTTCCTGTTAATACTAAAAAAATTCTTGTTCAGTTGTAATCCGGTATAATGGGGATTCATCAACCGGGAGTCCAAAATATTTTCTTCTACAATGGAGTTACTTGTGTAACTGCTGGGGCATCCATACTTCACTATTAAAACAGAGAATGATATCTATCCGCATAACAGTAACAGTGAAGTCAGAGAAATAGTTTTGCAACTTTCTAATCTTTAAAATATATTGTTGCTACATAAAGAAAAGATAGATAACCTCTGGAAGGGGACAAGGAGCATAAGTGTCATCATCTTCCGCTATAACAAGAACTTCATCCCCTTCTTTCATAATATAATTATCATCCGGATTTAAGATTATCTTTCCACCATCTGCAGCAACCTTAATTCCACAAGGAATTGCATCAGGAAATGAAATAAGCACATTTTCAAAACGAAGACCATCCAGTTGAGGCCACCTTTTGATGTAAAACTCAGCATTCTCAAAACCCAATATGTCCTCCCATATCTGACCAAAGAAAAAAAATGATAAATTAGTAAAAATATATTTTCTAGAACAAATTCTGAAGCATGTTGGTTATTAGTTTTGCAAAAGAGATACTTTACAATCTGATGTTTTGAATAATGCAAGACAGAGTTATCCTATATGTCCTGTGAATTTCACTTGAGATATTTGATGGATAACTCTTTTTCTTTCTCCTTTCATAACCTCAAGTGCAATTTGGAGGATAAAAGTACCTCATAAGGTTCATTAAAAAAGTTTTAATTGATTAAGTTAACCCTGTCATGTTCAAAATTTATATAACAAGAAAGGCTACAAACCTAGATGACTAAATTAATACCCCCAGTCCAGCATAAGGCAACACAGAAATTTCAACAACCCTAACAAGTTTAAATAAAAGTAAATAAATAGTGTTAGCCCCAAGCTAGTGCTCGGGCCAGGTCATGTCAATTCATGGCCATAAAATAGGTCACATTGGCTGGCTCATCAGGCCCGTCCATTTTCCAGCCCTATTCGCCCCAGTGAACTTTTTCTCACAAAGGCTATACCCAAAGAGGAATAGAAATACATTTATTGAAACTCAGGAATATAAATAGAGAAGAAAAGATCTAGTCTTTATGAGTAGTACCACATGTTTAAGAAGTGTAGCTTATTATCTGATAAACATATAGGTGGACTAAAGCTCTATTAGAGTTACCTGTGCAAGACCAGGTTGCAGAGCACACTGTATCATCAACCGTCCAATCACATCATGTGCTACAACTGTTTCAATGAGTTCTCCTCCAACAAGCTTCACCAGAGGTTCATTGTCAAGGTCACTCATCTCTACGACAACATGACCGCTCAAGCCCTCTTTCACCCCTGTAAGGCTGAGCACAACCCTCAAAGCACGTGCATCACTCTGGAAACATATTACAGCCAATGTAACTAAAGTCTGACGTGCATGTAAAGATTTGAGAACTGTAAGAGGAGATCTGATATAGGAAATAACCTGATCCGCATTTTCATCAGATGCCAATACAATGATAGCACGTGCTTTTGAAACTGAGACCTGCATATGAAAAAATATAACTCAATCTGAAGATTCTGAACTGCAACCATATGAAAGAGAGAGAGAGAGAGAGAGAGAGAGAGAGAGAGAGAGAGAGAGAGAGAGAGATAGGAAATTAATATTGAACCTTCCAATGAAACAAAAGCTAGATCAGTAGTAGTAGTAGGGGTAAAAGAGAAAAGTGTCAAAGATACCTTCTTCAGGTCGGCCAGTATAAGAGGGCTGCCACTTCTGCATATAACTGAAGTCCCCATGAAGTCAAATTCAAGCTTTGCTATATCCAGCTCCATTTCCTCCTTGTCTCTTTCAGCAAGTACAACGACAACTCCACCACCAACACTCTTGTTTGCTATTGCTAGCTGCTTTAGAAGTGAACCCTGCAGCATGAAATGCATCAACTTTAATTTCCCCTTCTTTCTTTGCTGTTTGACTCCTTAACTACAAAACTCCTACTGATGACCTCTTTTATAAGATCAAATGACCTTAATTTCATAGAGGATAAGGATGGGGAGGTTCAGGGGCCTTTAAAGATCACATTTCAATTTTAAGACAAACGTGTACTTACAAAGAAGCTATCTGTTAAGTCAGTTAAAATGAAGTCCCTATTGACAACTATAATTACCCATACAGTAGTCTGTACTAACTACCAAAGGTACAAATCTAAAAACATATTAAAGCAGTAAGATGGAGACAACACTTGAAGACTACCAACTATAGTCGTGCAAACAGCTAAGTTCCTTTTTCCTTTTGGTCTGTGCAGAAAACTAAGTTGGTGTTCCCATATCAGTATAATTTTAAAGACATTTAAGTCAAATGAAATCCCATAACATTTGAATCACATCACAAATCTGAAACCAAAGTTGAAACCTCAAAAAGACAAAAGTTTAAAGGTAATGCAGGTTTGAGATATCACTTTAAAGTTTGAATGCAGCCCATGAAATTTAGAAAGGTTGTATCCAATATAAAGATGCTCGAGAGTCTACCAATTTGTCACTCCATCCAAGGATGAGGATGTGGTCCCTTTCAATGACTTCACTCTTCCCTTTCCGCAGTGAATCAACCTTCTCTGATATAGCATCAGAAACAAGCCCAAGCATCATTGCAAATATTAGCATGCCTCCTGAACTAATAGAGACAGAAACTATCCTTGGCCCAATGCCTTCTGTGTCAGCATGGTTTCCAGAATCAGCAACAAAAGTCCATGAGAGCCAAAGAGCTTCAGTGAAGCTGTTTTGATTGACTGCATATAATGCCAATCCACCAAACCCTATAAGAAACATCGTTGCAAAAAGAAGAGCAAGCAGTTTGGCGTATGGATAGACGGAGAAACACACATCAACCATATATGCAATCCTCTTCTTTATGGGAACCTCCTCGTTGTTCTTCTTGATCCGTTTTGAGAGACTCCTTATTTGGGAAAGAGAATCAAGATGTTTGTACAATACAAATGGGATAGTAATCGTAAAGACCACAATATACAAAGCAACAGTTCTTCTTTCAGCACTAAAATGAAACAGTGATGGATTCTTCTCCACCAGAAAATCCTTAATGCTGCTATTTGAACCAATATTTTTAGGGTTACACCATTCCTGAAAGCAGCATAATCAACTATTGAGATGTGAAACAAAGAATCAAAGGTCTACTTAAAAGTTGTTGAAACCATGAAAGGTACCTCAAGTTCTGCAACTCTCTGCCGGAGATAAACTGCATAAGGTACAGATAATATACAAGTGAAAGTGAGCTGCAACAGAAGTTAATACAAAATTGTCAAAATCAAAATTTCAACAATCCAAAGGGACACCACTAGGAGCTCTCTGTTTAATAAAGATCTATTACAAAGGAGGCGCAAAATAATTGAACATAATTTTCTGTTCTTTTGTTTTTGTTTTGTTTAATACAATAATATATTTACACAAAGGTTTGGAGGGATTTGAGCTAAACCACACGATGAGCCAGCCATAATAATTTTGGTATCGAACTCCCCATCTGCGGCAATCAAACCTAATACCTCTTAACAAGTGAAGAGGAATACCATTAGACTATAGTACAAGTAAACATAACCTAATTTTCTGTTTACTTCTTAAACTTCAGAAGATCCGCTCATATTTGACGCAGCTAAACAACTTAGAAGCGTGACGTAGACATAGGGAAACTGCTTCTCCCCCCAGAAAAGCCAAGTGTTTTTGCGTTTTCAGTTATCTCAATAGAGAAACTGCTGCCTGAACAACAGATGAAACGAAGCATACAACTGCAGCAAGCACACAGATAAATGTTCTAGAAATAAAAGATCAAGAACGTTTTATTTAAATTATTGATAGAAAATGTGACATAGACATAGGGAAAGGTTGCTCCTCTGTGACTGAAATGTAACAGGTTCGAGTCGTGGAAGCAGCCTCTTTGCAAAACAAGGGTAAGGCTGCGTACATAACCGATCCCCCGACCCCTGACTTGGGCTCGCCCCTTCTTTATAGAAAATTTTAAATGATTTTAGATTTTAGTTTAATTTTCCAATAACAAAAAATCCCCAAATGAGTGGTGAAAACCTAAACAAGTAGTAAATTTCAATCTTTATTCTCATTATTTTTTTCTTAATTCTATTCATCAGGGTGTGTAAAAGGAACATTTACTAAAATCTAGGGGGCATAGGAAAATATATTTTACCTAGAATATTTGTTTGATCTTTATTTCCTAAAATCTAGGGGAGGAATCTATAAATTTGGAAAATAGTAATCAGAAAATTAAGTAGTTGAGCTGAGAATTTACTGAAAGTTTTGGAGTAAAATGGCTTTACCACAACTAGTAACAAGGAACGCTTGAACTCCGCAGTCCGCCTCGAGCTCGGCCGAGTGGACTCACTAGCAGAAGAGGCAGAGGTTAGATTCGGCACCACCTTCAATTTCCGCCTCTCAGCCTCCGGCTTCGGGACCAAGGCCGCAGGAGGAGGCTGAGAGGCGATCCGTTGCGGCGCGTCCACCAACTTATTAGCATGCGCGGCACGGGAATCAGAGGAGGAGGAGGAGGAGGAGGGGAGCTTCTTGCCGCGTTTGGAAGTGTTCTGAGGGACAACGAAGGAAGGGAAGACCCAATCGCGGTCGGAGAAGTCTCGGTGGTCGGCGGGCGCATTGAAGGAGGAGGAGGAGGAGAAGGAGGCGGGGCGATCGGGCGGCGGCCACTGGCGGGAGGTGGGAGGGAGGGTGGAGATGCGTCGGACGGCGGGGAAGAGTGGGCCCGGGAAGATTGGGGTTGTGGGCTCCGCGTCGTCGGATGCGGTGGTGGCGATGCCGGTTCGTGACTTCTTGAGCTGCGGAGGGCTTTCCGACTTTTTCGGCTTCGACGACGGGTCCTCATTGCCATCCACCATTTTTCTTGTTCAGTTTCAGAATTGCAGTGACCGAATTGAACTGGTGATGTGATTAGCGAGACCTCATCTTGGAATCACACGTGCCAGATTTAATTTTACATTGTTTCAAAAATAATTAAATATTTAATTTGGTTAAAGTGACACGTCCCGATCCCGATATTCTAGGGACATCGAGATGGTCATGCGCTGGCCGACACCCAAGGATGACAAAAGCCATTTAGAATGCATAGAAACAAGAATAAATAAGGCTTATGAATTAAAGGTAATTAATATACGAATGAGAAATGTGTTCAGAGCATACAACTAATTTAGAACACAAAAAAAAGAATATAAAATTGAATAAACAAATGAATGGGTCCTACACCGAAAGGACTTGAAGATGCCGATGCGAAAGTGCTTTGATGCCAGAATTGTACGCCTCGATTTTAAGTCCTGAAAGATTCGCAAAACAAACATGAGTGGACCAAGTTAATATATAAATAATACTGAAACAGTTAGCAACATACTAACCCCCAAGTTTTATGAAAACCAATAGCATAGTAATTAATAGGTTTTTTTTTTCCAAAACCCCTAGTATGTCATAAAACCTTTCATAAACGAATCTCATATAGTGTGCTAACTAGTGGTATCATAATCGCCCAAAGGCAGGACATACACTTGAAGGCATAACATACTCCACGCGCTCAGAGGCAGAACATACTCCACACGCCCGAAGGCAGAACATAGAACTCTTTCTTCGGAACACTTCCTTCATAAGTATAAATCACCCGAAAGCTCCAACCTACACCTACCCGAAGGCATATATAGTATTAATCGCCCGAATGCTCCTACAACACCCACTGAAGGCATATATAATATCAATCACCCGAAGGCTCCTATAGCACTCACCCGAAGGCATATATATAGTGACCACTAGCTATGCACAAAACCATTGAATATAGTCTTTCCAAACATATGTACATATATCTCAAAATCATCTTCATAGTATAAAGTCATCCATCATCTATACTACAAAAAAAGTGTGTGAAAACATGTTCTAAATAGTATATCGTCATCCATCATATACCCTAGAAGAACATAATTTTGATAGAAAATATGGTATTTCAAAATAAGCTCAGTATAGCATGATAATCAATTTCTCATAAAACATTGACAAACGTATTCAATAAATCATGTTTTTCATGTATGCATTTCTACTAATAAAATTTGCATTTTAGAAAGGCCACTCACGTATATTTAGTTGCCGAAGAGCCATGCAACTAGCGAAGACGAAAACGCCACAAACAATTGCTCCTAAGTACATAAAGGGTCCAATTAATAAAATTATATTAAAACGATTGAATTTGGGAAAACGGACGTCGAATTACCCTAAGAATGGTCTCGAGTAAATTTCCAAAAAAGTCAACAAAGAGAATATTCCAAAAAATATTTTAGGAATATTCTCTGGGTTAAGGGTTTGGGTTTGAAGTCACGGGCCTAAGGCCCTCACAGCAATGGTCTAAAGGCCTTTAATTTGACAAAATAAATTAAAAACAAAAATAAGAAAGGGTTTGGGCTTAACGGGCTTGAGGCCCGAGTTCCCCTCGGCCCTAAGGCCGGCTTTCACTTGGTCTCTGGTACACAGGCCTAGGCTGAAAGCCTGGCCCAATGAAAGGGTTTTTGGGTTTAGCTAACCAAATAAAAATAAAACAAAAGAAATAAAAACTAAGGGTTTGGGCTGAGTTTGAAACGAGTTTGGGCTTATGGGGGTTTTAGGGTTGAAAGGTTAAGCGGGCCGAAGGCCCTAGTTTAGCCTGAGATCCAAAAGGGCCTAAGGCCCGAGTAAAAAACATGGGTCGCCGGACCCAAACGACAGGAAAGGCCGAAACACGACCGGGAAAATCCTCCGAGCTCCGTTCGAACTCGAAACTCAACTAATGATCGCCATTTTAGAACCAAAATAAAGGTAAGAAGGTGTAGGTTCGAAATATACCAAAAGATGGCCATGACACGGCCGGAGTTAGCCGTGAATCCTCACGAAGGTTGCCGGGTTTTCTCGCCGTGAACTGGGAAGTTCCTTCTCGAGCCGTTTATGAGTTCAACAAGCAAGTATGACTTAAAGATTACCCCAAACTATCCTTAAAATACAACCTAGATGATTCTAGGCACTTACTTACCTTTGGGAGAGCAAGAGCTCGCCAGATGAGAGGATGTACAGTGGTGTAGCCACTATCGGGGTATCGAGACTTCACTGTCTCAGCCTGGGGTCGAGATTATGACTCTAAGGATTTTCAGGTGGTGATGTTGATGTGGTCGTTGTTGTATGCTTGTATGCATGTGTGTGCAGTGGCGGATCCAGAAATTTAAGGTCGAGTGGTCCCAATATAATATTAAAAAAAATTAAACTGTAAACTACAACTTTTCATTCATAATTTTTTTGTACAAACAACATTACGAGCAACAAAGACTAAATTTGTTTACGATAAAGTGTCATATCTAAAAATGTGTCATGATATTCATGGTTTGTGAAGACTGGAAAGGTGATTGGTGTTGGTTGGTGGTGCCTTCGGTTGGGTGAGATGGGGATTGGGGAATGGCCCAATGGGAAGCAATTAAAGGGTTATAGGAAGAAGTGGTAAATTGGGCTATTTGGAAAGTCAGGCCCTTACCAAACTCAACCTCCCACGTGACTTAGAGGGTGTTTTCAAACCCATAACAAACCGCACCGTTTCACTCAAATGGATTGGGTAAAACAACTTCATATAGCCACAGCCACTTATCCATAACAAACCCATAACAAACCGCACCGTTTCTTTTTCTTCTCATTCTGCTTCTAGTTTGTTGAATTCCAGAAAAGAGTGTAGCAGTTGCTCATCTCTTCCCTTATCTGCCCGGACTTGGGTGGTCATCGAAGGTCCCCACAGCCACTTATCCGAGCTTTTGGGTGGTCCTGAGACCACCCAGGTCACTTAATAGATCCGCCCATGTGTGTGTGTGTGTGTGTGTGTGTGTTTAGTGCTCAGGGGAAGGGAGAACACAGAAAGAGAGAGCACGGGAAAGTGAGTAGAGAAGGGGACTGACCAACAAAGAAAACAAGGTGGGTCCCATGTGGCTCACCAACTAATCCCTTAAAACACTTTTAAAATAAAAATAGGGGGTGTGGTTTAATATAAACTCTTGGACCATCTTCAAAGAAAATGTCAAATTATATGAGTCAAATTAGAATTGATGGCTGATGTAGCAATCTGAATTCTTATGTCAAATTTTATACTTCTCCATCCGAATTGTCAAATGTTATTTTATTATTTAAATAGAGCTTTAAATAATTGTAATTATTAAAAAAAGGTTGAAATTTTTTTTATTAGTTGAAATGTCAGTGGAATAACCGAATAAGAGATCTACTATTAAAATGAATTAAAAATAAATTTGACATTGATGTCAAATTTGACATCAGATCACTAAACTTTCAAATACAGTCAACAAATAACACGTCGATCAGACAGACTTTTGATGTCAAATATGCATAGTGGCATTCTACCTAGGATTTTGACATTTTCTTTGGAGATGCTTTTAGGTGCTTTGTTGCATCGGACTAAATCAGACTGAACTAGCTTTAGACCACCGCCAATGGTGGGCTAAATGTCATTCCCCCCCCCCCCCCAAAATTCCCCCCCAAAGCCCACTCCAACCCAAAGGGGAAATGTGGAGTAGATGCTAAAAAGGGAAGCAAGGCCAGAAACCGCCCAAAATTTAACCCAAAATCGAAGTGGGCTCCACCAGAGAGAGTGGGTTGCAGCAATTGGGCTCCAAACCCAGCCCGTGGACTCGCGAAACGCGCCACACGCTCCCATTAGCAGATTGGCCGGGACCCACCCACGTAGGCATGTCGACCACATTCCCAAACGTCCAACGGCTACTTTTGAGCGAACGACTATGATCTTTAGGCCGTTGGTTAATCCAACGGGCTAGATTCAAATTTTTTATTTTATTTTATATTTATATATTATTGAATCCAACGGCTGAGATCGAATATAATCAAATCTAACGGTAAAAAAAAGATCTAACGGCCCAAATTTAAATCCAACGGCTAAAAAATTTAAAAAAATTTATTCAACTCAAAATTCACCCAAAAACTCTATAAATACCTATGTATTTGTTCAAACATTCATACAAAACTTAATTTTCTCCTACAATTCTTTCAAGTTATCTTTCTACCATTTCTTTCCATTTCCAAATTGTTCAACATGGCAAGAGAGCATATTAGAGGTCGTAATTGGACCTGTGAGGAAGATGTTGCTTTATGCTTGGCATGGGTTTCTGTTAGCGAATATGGTGCAGTTGGCACAAATCAAAATAAGAAGGTTTTGTGGGATAAAATCATTGCAAAGTTTCAAGAAAATTGCAATGGTGGTGGGCGGGATGGTAGTGTTGTTTATGATCGGTGTAAGACTATCAACAAAGCATGCACTTTATGGAAGGGAAGCTTGGAGAGAGTCGTGGTTAGCATGGCTAGTGGAAGGAGCGCCACAGAAATTGTGAGTTTTGTTCTTGATATTTTATGTGTCATGTACATAATATTATTTTGCAACTACATAACTTTTATGTATTTTTTGCATAGGGTGACAAAGCAATGGAAATTTACAAGACAAGAGTAACACAAAAAAATTAAGTTTGTAAGTTGCAAAATGCTTGGAACGTCCTCAAGGATTGTCTGAGGTAGGGAACTAATGCGGACCAACAATGGGAAAGATTATTTCAACATGAAGCTGCATAGAGAAATGCCGAAGAGGATGGTGTCGATGAAGGTGTCAATGAAATGACACCATCTCCTTCTTTTGTAAGGCCCCCGGGAAGAGATAAGCAAAAAGAAGCAAAGAGAAAAGGTAAGTCCCAAGGTCTGATGAGTGGACACTTTGCTACCGGAATTGCAAAATTGAACGAAACCCATAGCGCTCGCCAAGAAGAATCAGCCCGAATGCGTTTGTAAATGAAGGAAATCTCGGATAGTGAGCAAGATAGGTTTGAAATTAATTTCATGATGGAGGACCTCAGCAAATACACTTTAGACAGGCAGAAGTTCTTACGTGGTAAGCAAAAGGAAATTATGCGAAAGTCTGCCTCAATGAGTATGTTTCAAGATGATGAATCCTTTGAACCATATATCCCAAGTCCTGTACGAAGTCCATCACCAAATGAAGATGGTGGATATGATTATTAAGTTTATGTAGTGTAAGAATTATATGCTTTATTAATTAAGTTTATTAATTGTCGTTTGTATTAAGTTTATGTAGTCTATGAATCATTGGTTGTATTAAGTTTATGTGGTTTATGAATTATCGGTTGTATTAAGGCGTACTTTGTGTCAAATTTAGTGATTTTTCAATATTTATCGAATTTTAAATTTTTTTAGATAAAAATGTTCATAAAATTAATTTACGATAGTCTACATATTTATTTTTAAAAAAATAGCCTAAGTTCAATCTTTAATAATTTCGGGCTAAAATTTTAGGCCACAACCATTGGAGTAGAAAAGCTGTTTATGGGTTAAAAGCTAAATTTTCCGGGCTAAAAAATTTGGCTTTTAACCCAACCATTGGAGATGGTCTTAGGGACTAAACTGGACTGACTTAAACTAAACTAAATTGAATTGATTTAGTGAATCATTTGATATAGTGTTAGGACTATAAATAAAAAAAATACTATAATTTTTATTAAATTAATTTCTTTTCTATCAAAATTAATTTCTTCCAACCACTCTTCTCCCAATAAACTCTGCTCTTCTCATTCTCGACAAGCTCCTCCACTTACCTTTTTATCTCTACAATCTCACCATCTCTCTCACTTATTTTATAGTTATCTTAACTTTTTAAAACCTAATTAATTTTCTCCTTCAATCTTATTAGCAACCAAATCGCATGAAAAATGAACAGATATCCCCAACCTGCAACCAAAGAATCAAATCGCATAAAATTGAACATATATTCCCAACCTTCATCGTCAACCTCTTAATCTGCTTCTCGTTAGCAACGTCCACCTACGATAGCATCGCCAGGTGCTCCATCAACTCGTGATTTTTGCCTACAGCAACGCTGCTTCAGCTCTCACAGGCTTGGGCCGACGAGTTGGGCATAATGACGATGCAACAGAAGAAGAAGGCAGAGTGGATGTCAGAGTGTAGCAAGTGTCGGCCTCGTTTTCCATTTTAGTCCCGCTTAATACCAAGCGAAAAACTCCGGACTAAATAATGAGCTTTAACGAAGCGCATAGGAATTGTTAGTCTATTAGTCTCAATTATTCTAGTCCAGAAACAGACCAAACGTAGGATTATATTCCTACTTAAGTTAGTCCTTCCTAAGAAGGTGTAAGAAACGCAACCTTAACTTCTAACTTGATTTTTTCGATCGATATTAAGAGAGGTTTTTAAATGTAATTGGTACACGAGTGGTACATTCCGTGTACTATACAAATGGTGATATATATGTGTTAAAAAGTTAATAACTTAAAAAATATAATATCTCACCACTTTTATAAAAACACGTAATGTACCATTGGTGTTCCGATCACAATAAAAAATTTCTCGTGTTTAAGACAGTTTTTCATTTAAGGCGCGTTTACTAATTCATAATCAAAATTAAGGGAATTGAATTGATAAGGAATTAGAATGAGGTGAGATCATAATCAGACTCTTATTGAAGTTGTTTACTAAAACTTTATGAAATTAGAATATGAATGATATTGATTTATATAAACGGTTACTAATTAATATAAATCGGAATGAAAATTAATGTGATTATTAAAATGTCCTTATGTCAGGTAAACTTTTTTTTTTTTTGGATTAAGACATCCCAAAACACGGCCAGCCAGAACAGAGGGGCCGTCAGTTTCTCTTTGTGCCGATACCAGCCCTCGTTCTGCCACCACCACCACCACCACCACACACAAACTCTCTCTATCGATACCAACCCTCTGTTTCGTTTGCATCTCAGCAGCTCTTCTACCCGAAGCACCTCCTCCGCCAATACCAACTCGCATCATACTTCCCAATTCACCCTGCAGTCCTGACGCCCAATCCCTATTCCATCAAATTTGACCATTGCCTTCACCAAATCATACACTACATATAAGAATTGTTACCAGATCTTATTGTCATATACAAGGTGGGTTGTGCTGGGAAAGTGCTACAATGGGTTGCGGGTGTGTGGGTTAAGATGGGTCAGTGGTGGATGGTTGTGAACAAACAGAAAGCAAAAACCCACTGTGGTGGCTAGTGAACAAACAGAAAGCAAAAACCCACTGTGGTGGCTAACGGACGAGATTGAATAGTCAACTCAGCTGATTCGAATCAATTTTGGCGTTCTTGTTAGTGTGTGTAAGGGCGGTGTCGTGGTGGTGGTCAAGGTGTAAGGAGTCGGCGGAGGAGAAACGAAGGAGGTGGTGCGTTACTGGTGGAAGGTACAATGGTATTTTGGGTAGAAATGTTTGATTCCAGAATGGTAAACTCGGCAATGCTTCGGATGAACTGCGATTTCGTTTCTTTTCACTCAATTCCTGTTTAGTAAACACGCCATTAATGCGAAACTATGGTCATGCGACAAGATAAAGAAAGAGTACTGAAGAAGCTTTGCGACGCGTTTTCCAACTGTGGATGCAAACATGGGCGGAGCCTCTAAGAACCAAATTAGTTTCAGGAGAATTCTGACCACTGTGTAAGAAATTTCTAAAGGCTTCAAGGTTAAAACTGTAGAATCGTGAGACTCGAGGAAGAAAATGACTTGTTTTTACAAAGAAGTTGGGTCGAACGAAGTCATGTCTTACTTCTTTTTTTTTAACAATTTTGTTTGTCTTTGTGTTTTGGTAAAACTTGGGTAATTTTTTTATTGTGATCAAAATACAAATGGTATATTATGTGTTTTTATACAAGTGGTGAATTTTTTTTATTTTTTGAATTATTAATTTTTTAACACACATATCTCACTATTTATATAGTGACACGTGGTGTGCCACCCCTTATTCTAGTCACATTGAAAAATCTATCATCGGGATGAGGTTTTAAAAGAGTAATGCTAGGACAACAAAATTTTGGAAACCAAAGAACAAGAAAGTTGATGATTGGTTTATTACTTAAACGTTAATAAATGTGCTCATCTCGATGACACATCATTTAGTTTTAAAATTTTGTTTTCAAATTTAATCTTTCTAGCATTACTCGTTTTAAAATCGAGTTTAATGTGATTTTTAAAGCAATCTAATCAACTATTATTTGCAGCTCTCCCCTCTGATCTTCTTTTTCTATCAAACGATTCAAACTAGATTTCTTTGCATTTTCTTCTTATAATTTCAAATTTTTAATGGTTACCCTGCTCACTACCTTCCACTCTTCTTTTGATTATCTCCATTAAATTTAATAGATTTTTTCAATTGCTCGTGTTATGAATTTAAATTTTTTTCCAAAGAATTCTAACTTCGCCACTGGATGCAAATTAGGCTTAAGCATTTGTCTTCGTATTATAATTGTTGAATGTGCGGCGTTTTTTTTTTTTTTTTTTACTATCCCTGAAGTTTTAACCCACATGACTTTCTTTACGAAGGTTTTTTTACAGAGGCCCACACCTCCAGTCTACATGACTAGAACCTCTCACTGGAGCAGCAACATCTTGTAGGGGCGAGTGTTTAGATGCACGTGTTTTGCCTAGTTCTTACTCTGGTTTGTTTGCCATTGTATTTTACACATAGTTGTAATGTTGGTTCGTATTACGTTTTGGTCCGTTATAAATTTTTCACGCAGCATGTCTTTTAAATGACGCAATTTTACTTCCTAAGACCAACTGCAATAAATGGGTTTAAAACCTAAACTTTTAATTCAGAAAATTTAGGGCTTGTTTGGTAGTGTACTTGAATCCAACTTTTTAAACTCAAAAACAGTTTTCAAGTTTTAGATCTTAAAAACTTATTTGGTATGACTATTTTTAAAAACTGAACTCAAGACTAACTCAAAAATATAGTCTATTCCTTAAAAACATAAAAAGTGAGTTTTTAGAGTTTTTAAATTTAAACTCACTCATTTCTTTTTTCTCCCTCCTCCCCTCTCACTCCAAATATATCTCTCCCTTTTCTTCTTTCTTTCTCCTCTTTTTTTTTATACTTTTTTCGTCTCTATTCAAATCCAATCAAGTTTAAGTCGTAAGATGTAAAAATTTTAAATCGCAAACCAATCAAGTTTTTGAGTCTTAAAGAAAATTGTTTTCAAGAAATGTTCTTAAGAAATGTTTTGAGAAATGATAAAAATATTCAAATAAGATACCAAACAGGCCCTTAAGTTTGAATTCAAAACAGTTTTTCTACTCCAATGATTATGGATTAAAATTTTCGCCGAGATTATTAAAGAACGAATTTAAGCTTTTTTACCTTCGGCAACAAGAATGGCTTTGGAAAATGTCAACAAAGAAATGCTGGGGAGTTCCGGCAGCATTGAATTTTGGTACATTCAAAACCTACTCATGTTGTAACGTTTGAGTCGAACGAATTCAGACGGTTACAGTACAAGGCCGCAAGGGGGCGGAACCAAAACTTATGGCGGGCATGACTCAAGCTAAAATACCATGAGATATTAAAACGAAGATGAAGAGGAAAGAAATGACAGAGTAATTTCGTGAACTAGCCAGCACGGGTCATTTTTACCTTCGGCATTGCCTTCTTCATCTGACGAGCACGCTCTTTTGCCTCTCTCTTGCGAATGCTATCTGCACCGAGCTTAGCCTCGGCCTCCTCCATCATCTTTTTCCTCTCTGCCTTCTTTCTTTGCAATGCTTCTTGCCTAGCATTTTGGAGTTCTTTGTAAGCCTCTTGAGCCGCCTTTGATCTGATTGCTTCAGTTTTCGATCGAACCTGCAACAATCAGAAATTGAAAAATAAGGCGAAATGAAAATTATGTTGAAACTTGATTTCGCAATATAACTGGAAGCTGACCCACCTGACTGCTTAGCTTGTAGCGCCCAATCAAATCAATATAATAAGGTACCAAGGCCACCAGACGAGTCATATCAGCCATGTTTCCGGCATCTGGCAGGGCAAACTTGAACAACAGCATCTTCTTTCGCGAGCCTGGATGTTGATCTGAAAAATGCATGTAGATGAAACCCTTTCCAAATTTCTGAAAAGCCCTTTCACCAAAAACCTGCAAATGCAAGACATATTAATGGGGAACTAAGCGTAAACAACTAATAAAAGGATGTACGGAATCAAGAAACAGGATGGATAATTCAGGCAGAATGGGACCTACGAGGAATAATGTAAAAGGGCAGAAGCACGATGAAGTTGAATGTTCCGGTATGGTAACATAAGGTTTTAAATATCCCAAGCAATTCGATCAAGTGATACATTGAACAGAAGAGAGAACTTACGATAAAAAGGACCAAAGAAACATGCAAGACCCTTTATTAACTAGAACAAATTTGATGAAGAACGAGACTTTGCTATGGCTACCATGATAGTGAAAACACAAGGGAAGTACCCAACATTAGAAATAAAATTTAGATTAAAAATAAGAACGAGGTTTTACAAAACCATCAGGTCACAATGAAACAAGCACCCAGTTTGTGCCCCATTACATTGAAAGGTTGGCTGAGATTTTTGAGTTCGGCCAACCTTTCATTAATAATGTGTGAGAGTGATGCAAAAGTAATACAAATTTCTCAACCACCATAATCGATTCAACCAAAAAAAAAGGACCTTTATTAACATTAATTGCGCTATACCGTAAAAGATAAAACAATACCATCTATATATCTTCAGTGGTAGTTATGCACTCCCACATATAAAGTACAAAATTTAGTACTAACACCCTTGTGGTAAAAAATGTATGCACGAACAGGAAAGCGTGTCTTAAGCAGGGTTTAATCAGTATTGGTCAAACAGATAAAACCCAAACAGATGAAGAAAAAAAGTCGAAAACCCTTAGGCAATTAAAAAAAAGCTATACCAAATTGATAATGTAATGTAATTCCACATTTACAGTACTAAATTACTGGTCCTTTTGCTCCTTTCGCCTAACAAATTGAGACTTGGAGCCGTGTTTGGCCATCCTCGTGGAATTCAAAACAACTGTTATGAAAAGCATAAGTTGTGTGCCTTTCACTTTTGCAGTTTATATGGTGTTAGGCATTATCACCGCAGAAAAATAATCTTTTCTCGAGATGAAAATGTGCATATACAAATATGTGCATACACAGCCTATCTACCACTACATTCAAACACAAATTAAATTACACAATCAAATACATTGCATATGATCATGAAAATTACGAAACACTAGAAAGAAAACTCATTTCAAGTGCAAACTAATATGTAAACACAAAAATCAAATACCATTTAAATGCAATCATAAAACAGATTAATCAACGAAAAGGGAAACCGAATTTTGTACCAATACGAAAATGAACTGACCTGTTCGAGCACAGCCTCAGTGATCAAATCACCAGCCACTTCCTTCGATTCGGAGATAACCGCCAGGTCCTCAGAAACCCACTTCCTTCCGGTAGGCGGAGACACTATCCCGGCAAACTTCTGCAAGTCCCTAACCTCCTTCTGCATTGCCTTGGCCGACTTCTTCCTCGCCAAGGCGAAGACCACGTGGTCCATCGCATCATCGTTCATATAAACCTCGATATTGATCTCGTCCCTACTGGGGACCACCAAGTTGAAAATCGAGGAGATCAAATCGTGGCGGCTTTTGAGCTCCATCGTCGCCAGAAGCCCCTGGCAGCACCTCCGCCCACTCGCGTAGAACTTGAACACGTTCTGACCTTCCTTCAACAGCAAGGGCGAGTCGTCGCCGTCTCCGACGCCCAGAAGACTGAAGTTCTTCTCGAAAATCGAGTCTTTGGTGGCGAATTTCGCCGCCCAAGCAAGGGCAATGTTCTCGTTCACCCGCTTCCCGGTGAAGTAGTTGATGATGAAGACGATCAGGAACCCTCCGCACGCGATCTCCACAACAAAGGATCTCGGAGCTGCCGGGGGCTTGGGATCGGCGGAGGGTCTGGGATCGGAATCGGAGGAGGGACTGGCATTTTCGGTAATTGCAGCGTCGTCGAGGGGCGGTGTCTGCTGCTGTTGCTGGGGTTGGACGGGGAGGCCTTCGAACTCGTCTTCGTCCCAATAATCGAAGCTGGTGGAGGAAGGTTTGGGAAGAACGGTGGATGGAGAATCCGAATCGGGAATCGGGTTGGGATCCGTGTCGGGTACGGAGGGTTCAGGGGAGCGAGGCGGGTCGGGTTGGGAGGTAGTGATGAGGGAAGGGCGGGTGCGAGTGGGAAGAGGGAGTGAGGAGTCGTCGTCGTCGGCGTCATCGATTTCGTCGCCATCGTCGAATCCTTCGAATTGGGAGTCGGCGGCGAGGACGGAGGAGGGAGAGAAGGACAGGTGGGAGAAGAGGAACAGGAGGATGAAGAGGGAGAGGAGAGAGAGGAAGCGCGTGTAAGAGAGTGACGCCATGCTTGCTTCTCCTGATACAGCTCCTGTTGCAGAGAGAGTGCAGGAATGAAGGAAAGAAGCGTGTGCGTACTGAAAAAACCCCACGCAACCGGAATTGGATCCGAGTTTTAATAATCTGTGTTCGTAAGGAGGCTCTGAGAGTTGGATACAACGTTGTGAACAACTGGGTAAAAAAAAAAATTTAATAAAAGAAGGACCAACTCCTGATTTCGCCGTTAAATTGTATTTTTTTTGGAAGTCATATGTATTTCAGTCTATTTCTGGTCATCATTTATAATTTATTAGTATTATAAATCGAACTTAAGATCTGACGCGTAAAATATGATCTGTACCAACCACTGAGTTATCATGGTTGTGACCAGCTGAGTAATTGTATTTTTCTTTTTTCTTCTTTTTTTTCTTTTTTTATTTACTTATTATTAACTAGGAGCACATTATTTGAAGGAAAATTTTATTTAAACTCACGTAACTTCTTTTTATCCCCAACTTAAATTTTAGATATTAATTGTCTTTTTTACCATATTGCATAACTATCATAAAATACAAGATGAAATTAATAATAAAACTAAAATTTATCAATAAATACACACACTATAATTAAACTCCACCATGACTTCTTGTTTATCTTATGTTCATTTCGGCTAAACCCTATAACTTTTATAGAGAAAAACAAGTTTTTTTTTCAATCCGAGGAAGGTGCTTCTATCATCTATGCAACATTAGCTGTTGATAAGGAATTGCAACCAGACAAGGTGAAAGAAAAATGTTAGTTTCCAACTGCAAGCTTTCATTGCACTTTGAGGCTGTTGAGGTGAGATTTCTTCAAGCATTGTATAACACATAATTCAAAAGTTGGTGTTTGTGGAACTTTTCAAAGCAAAAAAAAAAAAAAAAAACAATCTTTCATTCAACATGAATACTCTCTTGCACGTCCATCAGTGCAAACCTTGCTCCGGATGTACCAAGTCCATTCCGAGATGAAGCCGCTCAACCCCCCAACTGAAACACCCACTTGAGCTTCATCATTATTGCTTCAAACAACCATTGGTAATGTTGGACCTCTTGGCCGCCATCTCGGTCTTCCTTGCTCGTTCTTCACGCCATTACACAACCCATTTCTTGAAAACTCTATATGTGGATTGAACATCCCTGAAGCATCAAACACTTAACAGTTTGAATTTGATGCACAACTACTGTAACTACTCGGTGCTGGTGATGAGAGAGAAAGAGAGACCATGTGTATGCGTAAGTGTATGTGTTGGGGATGGCGACCATGGACTATGAAAACATGAAGGAGGTTGCATTTGCAGCCATGGGAAATGCTATAAATGGGTGTAAAATGGGTGTAAAGATCATTTTACATTTTAAACTAGGTTTGGGAGGATAGTTTAGGTAATAACTATGGGTTTAAAGAGATATTAATTCTTTAATAAAAATTAATATGGGTGTAGATAATAAGTTTGGTGTAGATAAATGTTACATGGGTTTAAATAAATTTTCATTTACTTAAATGATGGATTTAACCTAATTCACCAACGCTATTGTTTGTAAACTTAAATAAAAACTAAAATTGGAAAATTATTTAATCAAATGCATAATCATGATTTTAGTTATTACCTAAAGAATTGTCTATTAATCATCGTATTAGCTCTTTGGTAAATATGGTTCATGGTATGATTATTACGTTAGCAAGTAGTATGACTATTTTAAATTATGATTAGGAAACTTGAAGCAGCATTACGCACTAATTGGGTTATTTATGACGAAGCCATGTGGATTAACTATGACGGTGGGGATTTTTTTGGTACTTTTTTGTATCCAAAAATTTCCGTTTTAGGCGCTATATAACTATCACTGCTCTGATTAATCTTTAGCGTTAGAAAAAGCGCTTATATCTATATAGGCGCCCGTCTAAGACCCCTAGGCACCCGTTTGCCCTACATAAGCTAACTTAGGCACATACTTAGGTTACAACTCTCATTTAGACAAAAAAAAAATTATTTTGCATTTTATTTTTTAATAAATTGTAAAGAATACTTAGATGAACACTTATTATATGTTTGTTTTCCATGTTTTCAATATATTCTAATACGTTACAATTTATTTGTGATTTTATTTTACAATTTATGTATTACAATACAATCATGTTTTTTAAGTATAAGTAGACTTATATCTTGGGAAATTCTTGACCCTAGAAATTACAAAGCCTACGTGGCGAATAGGACGAGTAATTATAAGCTAACTATGTTCTTCTGTGAATGCGGGTCTGCCAACTCGCAACTAAGCTCAATCAGGTGAGTAAAATAAATACACTGGTGGTGTCGAATGCGATTACGGTCGAGGAAAGAGCGCGTCTTGTTTATGTTTTAGAAGCTGAAGACAAGGTTACTGGATCAGTGCAAATTTCAATAAGTAGTTATGGTGTCCCCATCCACCCTATTTTGTCTTAACCTTGAAACAGACTCTCACTCTGTCAAATTTTGAAGTGCAAGCAAAGAAAGCCCATGCCAACCAAACCCTACCCAAATCATGAAATATATCTGCATGTCCTCGATTCATACACACCATTTTCCATCAGGACATATCCATGGAATCGGAAACCCAGCACTCCCCGCAGCTTCCTCAAGAAAACCCAGCGGGAGGAGCAGCTGCCCTAACCCCACTCCATGTTAACGATCACCACGCCAACGTCGACACTTCCCGACCCTTCAACTCCGTCAAAGAAGCCGTCGCCATCATGGGCGAGCGCCTTCTTCTCGGAGAAATGTTTTCATCTCCTAAACAGCCATGCATCAATAATATTGTCCAAAGCAGCCCTACTACTCCTCCGTCACGGAACTTGTCGCCGCCGAATTATGAAGAAAGCGAAGAAGTAAAAAATAGTAGTGATGGTGATCGCGAGGAGAAAGTAGCAGTTATGGACACTCTAAAGAAGCTCGAGGCGGAGCTGGAGGAAACGAAGGTGGAGCTGAAGATGCTGAAGGAGAGAGAGTCGGAAACCGAGGTCGCGTTGGCGTCGCTGAACGCGGAGCTTCACAAGAACATGTCCAAGTTGGCTCAAGCAGAGGCAGCTGCAGCGGCAAAGGCGAGCAACGTGCTGCAAGTGGCTTCAACTACAAGATCATCACCAAATCTGAGAGATAATGTTGAAGAGAGGAACAAGAGGGAGTGGATGATAAGGATGGAGGAATCGACGTCTTTGGCTCAAATATTGAGCATTGGTACTACTAAGAAACAAGGAGGATTCGGCTACGATCACGTCGGAGCCGACTACGATCACGTTGGAGGGAAAAGAGAGAAGAAACCAATGAAGAAGAAGCCTATTGTCCCTCTCGTGCAAGATTTATTGTGCTGGAAAAAAGGGTCGTCCACTGCTTTTCGTAACCCTCTTTATTCGTCTCCGCAATTGTACTATTAAATCTTGATTTAAATCGTGTTTAATTTCTTCGATATATCCTTAATCCAAAAGCGGAAGAAAAATACTTGCATGGGGAATATATACGATATCATGTACTTTGTTGTATTGAAATTGCAAATGTTTGTTTGATACAGTTTTCAAATTTATATGTGATCTAATTAAGCAGTATTTGTTAATTCTGTTCTCGTTTTTATGTTCGATTTTCGTCAAAAATAAATTTGAATCATATTATTGCTAATTTATTATGAGGTTAAGCCCACTCTCTTTTCCTTAGTGTAGTAATGTCGTTTGTTAAAAAAAAAAAAGTTAAACATTCACATTTGAAACTAAGCTTTGATACATTAGAGGCCAAATCCATTTGAAAAAAAATACTGTAACTTGTTTAAAGTCTAAAGATTTAGAGATTCGAGTCATTGAAATTGAAGAGATGGAAAGAGAGATCCGGTTCTTGGTTTGTGTAAGGTAAACCAGCGAATTGGACCAGTGACAATTCAAAATTTAAAATAAGTGATCCGAACCTTTGGTTTGGTTAGGCGTCATTGCTGTGGCTCCATTTAAAATTAATTTCTTTTAACGTCGTCATAAGACCACAATGACACGTAACATATGTACTACGTCGAACGTTAACAGAGGTTTAAAAAGCTTAACAAAAGTATAAAAGTATTCCACTATCCTCACTTTAGATATGAAACTCAAATAAAAAAACCTCAACATTTGAAAATTTTAAAAACACGATATTTTATGTAGTAAAGTGAGAATTGCCTTTAAAATTTTACTTGGCTAACCAACGAAAAACAAAAGACAAGAAAAGCACGTCTGTCACGTGGCAGCATACGATGAAACGTACCAAAACAAAAGGTGCGAATCCAATTAAAACCCGAAAAGTGTTTTTGAGCGGTCAATTTTTCCGGAGAACAGGTAGCAGTAGGCTAGTAGTACTTGTTATCATTCTCGTCACCGTTGATTTAAATTACTGATTTTCCTACGGATGGGATCGAAACAAATTTTGTAGTTTCCCATTTTACCCCTGAGACAGAAACAAAACAAAAGGAAACTCACCGCCGGTACTTCGAGCTTCTTCTTCTGCGACGTACCTGTTTGGTTCCTGAGAAAATCCCAAAAGAAAAGAAGAACAGAGAAGAAATCACAGCCGTACCTTTTATCCGAGATGAGAGCGATGCTTCTCAATTCGCCGCCGTACTGCAGACTCCAACAACCACGTTCCACGGTTTTCCTCGATTTCCCTTCACTTCCAGATACAAATCAATTCAATTGCTTCTTCTATTTTTTTTTCTTTTAATTTCTGATTTTTCACTTTTAATTTTCCTGCAGAGTTGTAGTTTATTGTTTGGAGGCTCAGGCTTCTCTGTATCTGCCAGTAAGGGGCGTAATCTGGTGCGGCCTAGCTCACGGGTTCGGTTACCTTCACCTTCACGCAGCCTTGGTCAGTTTCTTTTTTATTTCGAAATCAATAATTTTTATGCATTATATATATATATATATATATGTATATGTACATGTGTTTGTAATCAATCAATTGAATGTTTGGTTGATTTGTAGGCATCGGCTGTATTTTTCAATCTGATATAATTAAATTCGACTGCTCCAACATTGATTTTATTTATTTATTTTCGTATAGGATACAATTCGAGATAGTAATATTAGGGCTTCTGTTTTTAAAATGACCGAAAACAGTTTTGATAAAAGTGCTTTTAGAACCGATCTTTAGTAAAAATGCAAGTGAATCCTGAAAAACACAAGTGTTTCCCGGAAGAAGTGTATAACTAGTGTTTCTTGAAGAAAGCACTTCAATTGCTTTTTCAATCCAAAAACAATTTCACTAAAAACACTTTCAGTAATTTTAATAGAATGTTCAAACGAGCCCTTAATTATTTCTTTTTTCAGATTTTCTCGGATGTTATCAAATTTCCTTAGCTATAATGTTTGATTGAACCTCAATTAACTATGCCCGTCAACTGACTCAACTTTAGAATTCAACATTCATTTACTACGCATTTGTTGGTGTCGAAAATACATAATGATTTTGTAATTCTATGTACCTTTGTTGCAACTTGCAACACGAACTTTTGTTGTTAATGGTTGCCATGCTTTTCTTGCTCTGTGGAGGCCAGTGTGAGTCAATCCATTAATGTCGCATGATATTCCCGAATGGAGTGTTAGGATTGAAAGTAATGAATGTGATGAATCTGACGATTAATTAGTACGATAACCCAAAGATGGAGGTGTTTGTTGGAAATTTTAGTGTATGGAACTCTTCTGAAGCCTTACGAATAAGAAGACATCCTGGGATGTCCACAGTTGCTCTTTAATTTGCAACAAAGACAGCTTATTCTTCCGGATAAAAATAAAAATAACCAAATCCCATATGTAGGTTCGATAAGGACATGAATTCCACATTTGCTGTACTCACTGTTTCATAATTTCACACAGATAGTTCCAGGCGTGATTAGCAGCCATTTTAAGGCTTCGTTTATGTCCCAGAAGTATGTATGCATTAAGAACAGCAAGTAGAGTAGGAAACAGTACAGCTGAAGTTTTTCTTTTTCATGTGTTTTTATAATATGCTTTTCACTTTAAAGGTGTATAGAAACACAAATCAAAATATTTGTGTGTGTGTGTGATTGATGTTCTTCTTTCCGTAAAGGTGCTACGACCATCTATGTAGCAGTTGTCCATTGAGTCTCTTTTTAGTTTTCCCTAATGGGATGTTTGATGGTCATCTGTATTTTATCGTTGTACAGTTGTTAAGGCAGTTGCTACTCCAAATTCAGTGGTCGAATTGCCACTGACTGCAGAGAATGTTGAAAGTGTATTGGATGAGATCCGGCCATATCTCATTTCTGACGGAGGAAATGTGTCGTTACATGAGATTGACGGAAATGTAGTGCGGTTGAAGCTAGAGGGAGCATGTGGCTCCTGTCCAAGCTCTGTTATGACAATGAAAATGGGTATTGAGCGTCGTTTAATGGAAAAGATCCCTGAAATAGTTGCAGTGGAAGCAATAGCTGACGAAGAAACAGGGCTTGAGCTGAATGAAGAAAATATAGAGAAGGTAACATTTCTTTTGAAGTCGTATTCACACCCATTTAGTAATAAAATTGGATATACTTTTTCATGTTATCTGCTTCACGCATAAAGTAGAAGGGCTTTCCATTAGATGGTCCAAGTATAATACCGACCCAACTTACCGAAAAGTTGAAGAAGTTTGACGCTTGATCTAAGGTTTCCATCTTATGTATTTATATGTACAATTTTGTTTCAGGTACTTGAAGAAATTAGACCCTATTTAGTAGGGGCAGCAGGTGGATCTCTTGGACTTGTGACAATTGAGGATCCTATAGTGAAGGTGCGTATCACAGGTCCAGCTGCTGGGGTAATGACTGTCAGGGTGGCGGTCACGCAGAAGTTGAGGGAGAAAATCCCATCCATTGCAGCAGTTCAACTACTGTGACATTTTTGAGCCGATGCAAAGAGGTACACAAGATGATATTGCTGCATTTTTCTTCCAAAAACTCGCATGTTGTGACCGGATAGAGATGATGTGTTCTGCAAATATTTACAAATAGTATAAACATGCACAGTTAATAACTGTGATGCAATCTGTGAAGCATGGATACAGATACGGATGCGGTGATACGACACGATACGATATTCTTATTGATTCATGGCTGTATAGTTCCAGTTACTTGTTTTCTGATAATGAATTCAACCAGCTCTAGTATTAGTCACCGGCTGGTTTTCGAGTGTCAAATGGAAAATGTTGGTCTGCAGATTTCTATTTAATTTGGAATATAACCGCGAAATGAGCTTCAAAAGATATACACTTCTCAGTAATACTGACATGGGTGGTGCTTATCACACACGCTTTTTTACCTCCCACTAGTTTTCAGCTTTCGGATCAAATGAATCGAAGAAGATCAAAAGACAAAAATCAATATGGTGTGTGTGTGTGAGATAAAAATAGATGTGTGAATAGCACTACTCAATCATATTGGCTTCCTGTCATTGGTTGAATAGGTTTGGGTTGAGGTTTTACTTCAGTCTATATTTGGTACAACGCATGAGAAAGGTAGCTACACACCTAAACAGAAAGTAGTAACCTTGTGGTTGGTAAATTATGTGATTCAATTGAAAAACTCTAATCATTCTTCTTCCATCTAAAATAAAAAGGGACTAACATATCTCTGAAACACTCGACAGTAACGAATAAACTTTGTATTTTTTTATAATACTAAATGTACATATTATTGTTACGTGTCTGAAACATTTAAAATGTAACGATCTTTCAAATGCTTATAAAGGTCCATACATACCAACTTCAAATGAACCCAAAAGGTTTAGGGTAAAGGTAAAATTTGAGCTTACCCTAAAAATTTACGGGCCTATTTGGTAGTGTACTTGAATTCAACTTTTTAAACTAAAAAACAGTTTTCAAGTTTGAGGTCTTAAAAACTTGTTTGGTATGACTATTTTTAAAAAATGAACTCAAGACTAACTAAAAAATATAGTCTATTCCTTAAAAACATAAAAAGTGAGTTTTTAGAGTTTTTAAACTTAAACTCACTCATTTCTTTTCTCTCCCTCCTTCCCTCTCACTCCAAATATATATCTCTCTTTTCTTCTTTCTTTCTCTTTTTTTTACTTTTTTCGTCTCTACTCCAATCCAATCAAGTTTAAGTCGTAAAATTTAAAAATTTTAAATCACAAACCAATCAAGTTTTTTGAGTCTTAAAGAAAATTGTTTTCAAGAAATGTTTTGAGAAATGATAAAAATTTTCAAATAAGATACCAAACAGGTTGTTTTGATTGAATATTTACAAAATTAGAAAATAAAGAAAGGGATCAAAAGATGGAGTATTGCACTCATCAACCTTCGGTCGGAGTAAAGTCGTTATTATCGGAACAACCGGGTTAAAAAATAATAAAAAAAACATCCCACATTAAAAAAATCCTTCTAAAATTCCAGCTTTGTCCCTCATTCTTCTTATGGCCACCCACCACTACCACTGCCGCTGCAACCACCAGAAGGGAAAAGAACACCAAACAGCCTAATTCGATGAGCGCTCATCTCGGATTACCTTCCTCAACGTCGGCATGCTGACGACTCCCAGAGCGTTGTCCTTTATTTTGTCGTTATCGTTAAAACTCAAATTTTCAAACCCTTTTCATTAGATTTTTTTTTTATATTTAGGATAGTGCCATTCACATATTATTTTTTATCTCTCGTACATTCTTATTAATTTTTATTTATTGATATTTTCAGTTCATTTAATCCGACAATAAAAAATTAAGAGAATATAAAAAATAAAAATAAATGTGTGAATAATACTGCTCGTGCGAACTTAATTAAAAAATGGGTAAAAGGGGTAGTTTAAGTTTAAAAATAGAAGGATGGGCGTGTTCATAAGATTACAGGTGTTAATAGAACTACCAAATAAAAATCCAAATATTCGATTCCCATTAGCACACACGACACACCACCTCTCTCTCTCTCTCTCTCTCTCTCTCGTTATCTCCTTCGCCCTCCGACCCTCCGATGTACTACAGCTGTATATGAGTTGAGTACTCACCGCCAACTCCCAGCGCCGACATTATCTTCAACCGCTTCTCCATCTACATCTCTGTAATCTGTAAAACGACGATCCAGCGAGCGAGCGTGCTTTCCCAACTCACTCCGAGTCCTGGACGAGTCAAAAACCTGCCTCTCTTTTAGGGGGTATTTTGCACTTTTGCGACAGTAATGATACACTCGAAGCGTGTGAGCGGAGAAGAAGAAGGTTTTTAGGGTTTTTGAATTTGGGGGTTTTCTCGGCCATGGCGACCGGGGGTCAGAGCCCCCCGATGAGCTGGAGAGACTCGTACAAGGGGATGTCCTCTGACAACATCAAGGGTTTGATTCTTGCTTTGTCTTCAAGTTTGTTTATCGGTGCTAGTTTCATTGTGAAGAAGAAGGGATTGAAAAAGGCCGGGGCTTCTGGCATCAGAGCAGGTTCGTAACTCCAAAATTCTTATCTGGGTCACACTCTTAAAGTTCAATTTCGCAACTTTATATTATTCTGATGTGGATTGTTGTCAATGGAGCTATTGGGTGTTTGAGTTTGTGTTCGGATTGTTGTAATTTTCAAAATTTACGTCGAACCGAATGAAAAATGGAATATGGGTTAGAATGTACGGTCCAGATTGGTAGGCAAAGCTGTTCTGTTGAGTAGATTGAAGTTGAAGAAAACTTAAGACTCTAAATTCTTGTTGATACCTGCTTTTGTTTGTTTATAAAATTCCAATTTTACTCAATTCATGAATTGGGCAGCTTTGTAAACTGAAATCTCACCTGTCAAAATATGATGCAAATTGTGTGTATGCAAGTGTGCATTCGTTTCTAATCGCATGCAGGATTGATTAATACTGAATAGTTGGGTTTGATTCTAGACTTTGTTGTTTAACTTTCAAACTCCGCCGTGTAACGCGGAAATGGAAATGGGATGAATGAAGATTGATTCTTAAAGTTGTTGATTATAGAGATTTTTTCTTCATTTGGAAATTGTGCTTGTTTAATAGATTAGTGCAGTTCAGTTGCAGGATATTAATAAAACTTACTTAATTTATACTGAGTCCGAAGTATCACTTGACATTAACTACATGTCACTGCTATTGTCATTTGCCAATGTATGATTTTCATATGTTAAACTATATTAGCAGTCACAAGCATGGTGTGTTTTTGACACCTGCGAAGAAAGAAGCTCAGAAGTGAAAGCTTTTACATTCAAGGAATAAATTTGTAAAGTTTTCATATGTTTGTTCCTTTCCAAGGTTGAAAACCCTGGGATAGATGTATTATATGAAGCCATATATTTTTTTTACCAAGTGTAAGGTTGTCAAAAACACTAAATGCTGCAACTCCATTCAGACGATAAGCATTAATAATGGGAACCCATTGCTGGGGGTTTAATTTCTTATTTGAAATTTACATTTTAAGCATTGATTTTGTTTGCTGGATCAAGTCAAGTTTAGAAGTTAATTGAAGTATCACTTTGAAATTACAATCATCTGGTTTCACATTTCTTGTGTTGCACACTACACATCTATGATTCAGTTGACAGTGGATAATTGGTATTGAATCATTTTATATGTTTGACAGGAGTTGGAGGATATTCTTACCTATATGAGCCACTTTGGTGGGTGGGCATGATAACGAGTGAGTTGTATATTTCTCTTTTTTCAGTTACGTGATCAATGAAAACCAATTATTTTGTTTCTCTGTTGGACTATTATTTCTATTTTGTTACTGAAAGGTACCAAAGGGTTTTGAATAGTATAGAAAAACAAATGACATTTTCTGACGTATATGTAGGACACTGAACATACAAACATTTGGATCATAGTGGACAAATGTTTCATACAGTAATACTGGTACACTTCTAGACAAGCTTCAAACATCAGGGAAAGAAAGGGTGTTGGGAAGAATTATTTTACAAGATTGTAGTTCAGGGAAAGCCTTTTACACCATTAGACATGAATAAGTTGGCATACGTGTCATTGGAAATTACTTCACGTTCTATAACTCTAAGGGTATACTTCTAGGTTTGGCTAACCTTGGTGAGTGAAATTCAAGCATTTTTAGAGAGCCTTGACAGTAAAATCATTGCTTCCCGCCGGAAACAATAGACTAATGGATGCAATTTATAGACCAATGTCTGCAGTTTACTCATTAACCTCAGTGTGATTAGAATCCCATCAAAGCTTCATGGTGGCTTAGCATGGTTTTCTAGTTGTATTGTTGCAATAAAGTAGTTTCTTCCTCAGAAAAATAAATAGGAATGACAGATTGTTCTCTAGTGTCTACATGCTAATTTATAGCTAATCACAGAAACAAGCTTTTTGTAATCTAAGGAACAATGGTTATTTATGTGTCTTATAGTCATGAACTTATTTTTTAAAGGGAAGATTCTGACTGACAATTGCCATTTTGACAGTGATTGTTGGGGAAATTGCTAATTTTGCGGCTTATGCATTTGCGCCAGCTATCCTAGTAACTCCTCTTGGTGCTCTCAGCATAATTATCAGGCATGATAAAACTTCACACATCCATATGGTTGCTTCTTAGAGTTTAGTGCTGATCGTAATATTATCTTGCAGTGCTGTGCTTGCACATATTATTTTACGTGAGAGGCTTCATATTTTCGGTGTTCTTGGTTGTGCTTTGTGTGTTGTGGGTTCTACAACAATTGTTTTACATGCCCCTCAAGAACGTATGATTGAATCTGTTACAGAAGTCTGGGATCTTGCCATGGAACCAGGTAATTGGATCAATTTCTACGTCTAATTGTTCTTTTATTGTATTTTATTCTTAATTCATGTTTTAATGTATTGTTGTTGCTCTTTTGGCTACATTAAAAGGAAAAAGGATAATTTTTTGATAATCATACTTGCTTGTTGTAGGTTTTCTCTTGTATGCAGCTTTGGTCATAACTGCTGTGTTTATACTTATATTCCACTTTATCCCGCAATATGGCCAGACACACATAATGGTCTACATTGGAGTTTGTTCCCTTGTTGGTTCCTTATCGGTATGTATTACTGTATACTTTTATTAATTTCAGGTACTCATGCTTTATCTATTTCATATTGTCCTCTTGTCAAATGTGTTTTTATTTTTATTTTTAATTTAACTCTAAAGGTGTCCTTTGACAGGTCATGAGTGTTAAAGCACTTGGAATTGCTTTGAAGTTAACATTATCGGGCATGAATCAGCTAGTTTATCCCCAAACTTGGGTCTTCACTTTAGTTGTCATTTCTTGTGTGCTTACCCAAATGAATTATTTGAATAAGGTAAGTATTAGTCATTTTTCTGTCCTTGTGTTTTTCTTTATATTTGTTATTATTTTGATCTTAAGTTGATACTGTCAAGCATGAATCAACTAGTTTATTCCTAAACTCTGCTATACATTTCAGCTATCATAACTTTTGTGCGTACCCAAAAAATTTAGTTATCATTACGATTACTTCTTTGGCCAAACGCAAGTCTTAAGTCTTTCAAAAATGCTTTTAGTTGACACATTTTCCTCTCACCCAATAAAAATTTTAGGACACAGAGAAAAAAACTTAATGATAATGCGACATTCAGAAAATGATCTAAGGATATTGAGGAAGGCCTGAATTTGGGAAAAAGTCTAACCATGAAGTTGTCCCTTTCTTGGTTCTTCCACATTTGCTTCGTTTATGTCCAAAGCTAATCTAACAAGGCAGTACGCCACAGATTTTCATCAACGATATGCAGATATGCTTTATTGTGGCAAAACTGCAATAGATCACATTGTGTGATTGTGGGTATTGGTTTCTTTGTAAGCAACTGTTTTTTGTAATTTCATACTCAACAAGTATCACTCCCTGATATCTGTTCAGTTCTTTTGGATAGGAAACTGATGTTTCAATCCAACATTACTAACACAGTGAATTGGCAAAACGACCAGCAATCTAAATAACTATCATGGACGGAGAGGTAGCCCAGTCCTAAGAAATTATACAAGAACGTAGGTATAGTAAGAGAATAATAATTCGAACATTGGTTGGACTTTAAATTGCCATATAAGGCCATTGAAAATTTGGTATTGATCATTTGACGTCTCCATTTAAGATGCCCTTAAACTTTTCCTAAAGCAGTTGATTATTCCTATTAAACTATAGAAATTAGTTAACTCATTTAATAATTAGTTAACTGATTTAATAAGGAGTTATTGGTTTTTCACCTCTTACGTTTTCCTTCTGTAGTCACCTTCTGTTTCCTTATTTTCTCTTCCTAATGCTTCTAATTATCTATTTTGATAAGTGTTTTCCTTCCATCGCAGGCACTTGATACTTTCAACACAGCTGTGGTGTCTCCTATATACTATGTTATGTTTACATCACTAACTATTCTGGCTAGTGTTATCATGTTCAAGGTAAATTCTTCTTCACAGATTGTATTGGTAATCTTTCTATTTCTCTCTTTCTTTTTGCGTTGTAAATATGGTTTTTCCCATTGAACTCGCTGTCATGAAATGCTTACCTCATACAGGTGTTCATTTCGCTGCCCTCTCCATAAATTGAAATTATAGGCTAGTCGTCCAAATCTCTCTTTTTTTGGAAGAAAAAAGTTATTCGTTACATCTCTCTCTCTTTCTCTAGCCTATGTAGTTTCTGAGTTTTTGTTTCTAATAATCCAGATCTCATTTTCTTCTACCCGGGTTACAATATTTCACACCAATAGATTTCCATTTGCAACTTATCATGGGGCATTTCTGTACTTTCAGGATTGGGACAGACAGAGTCCAACTCAGGTTGTCACAGAAATGTGTGGGTTTGTGACCATCCTTGGAGGAACTTTTCTTCTTCACAGAACGAAGGATATGGTTGACGGTATGTTTCCTTAAGTATTTTTATCACTGATGGTTTATCGTCAATCTTAGATTTTTAAACCGCATGGGTTTTGGACTTGTGCATGAGAACAATTACAAACCTTGGATTCGTTATTTTACCAAATTGTATAGGTTTGCCAACATCAATGTCATCCGTGCGACTATCTAAGCATGCAGATGAAGATGGAATCGATGGTTCTGAAGGCATCCCCCTGAGACGGCAGAATAATTCTTTATAGCTGACATCTGCCTTCCCCACAAGTGTGCTTCTTTCTCGAGGACCTTGCTAAGCGAATCTGTATTCTATGGAGCATCGTATCTAGCCCACCTACCGGATCATATGTTTTTCGATACTTTCAGAGATTGGTAAGAGTTTCCTCCTTTTTGTTACAGTTACAACCCACTTCTTGAGAAAGACATTCGCCAAGATTGTAATTTTGCGCGAATTGGTTCTGCGGTGTATCTTGGCTAACATTTGCCATTCAATGAATTTCTAAAGAAAATCACAACCCCCTTTCCTCCCTGAACTTGTGTTTATTGTCTCTGTACTACTTGTTATTGCGGTCCCAATGAACGTTGGATACCTTGGATAATGACGGTGTTCACGGTTGTGTAGCGCCTTTCGTGGTGCAGTGGCTACCGCATGAAATTTTTTTCTTTTGGATTGAAACTTGAAACCGTGTGATCTTGTTTTCGTTTGTTTTAAGGGAGGGAAGCCTCTAAATACATCTTGTCTTGTTCATTTCACGCTGCATTGAATACATCGCATTGTAAATTTTTCCCATCACGTGAACTATAAATATGGAATCATTTTGCGCTTTGTGAGTTTGATTTTACTTCCTAAGTACTTCTTGTCTCGTTATTTTACTTTCTAAAACTCAAAAATCGCTCTACGTTGCATTAATTATGTTAATTCCGTTATGTAAGATTGATTTGAGTGCACCAAGCTTATCAATTTTTTTTTTATTTTTCTCATCTCTACAACTTGTCAACACAAGAAAATTCCATTCTTAATTTCTTTCTTTTAAGCGTAATATTTTCTAATTGTTAAATGTTAACACATAGTAGAGATTTGTCATTCAGTGTTGTGGTTTGAAAGTATTTCTCTTCACTTTGAAGTGAGAGGTCTTAGGTTCGAATCTCGTTGATGGCGAATTCGATACTAAATTAGGTTGTCCGTTATGTGGCTTAGCCGAACTCCCTCTTTCCCTAGTGTAAAAATATCGATATACTAAAAAAAAATCACATAGTAGAGATTTATAATCAAATTCATAGGCACATGTGGCATATCTTATTGGGTGGTGGGACCCACAAATGTTCTAGAGAGCGATTTTTAAGTTTCAGGGAGACGAAACGAGAGAGTCGTAAGTCAAAGTGAAACAAATTTTGAGTTTTAACGAGTAAAGTGATGACTTTTGAAGTAGAACAAAGACGCGCTGTCATGTGGGCGGGCATAGCTAAGGGAAGAGAACAGCTACTACAGTTGAGAATTGCCCTAACCTTAGCGAAAGCACTTGATTTCGCCCTTCCTTGATCAAAAACTTTCAAGCTCTCTTCTATAGGAAAGAATAACTATTGATGTAGGATATCTTTCAAGTAAAGTACAATAATTATAGTGGTAAAGTGAAATCAAAATCAAATTCTAAAATGTGTGGTAAAAATGAGCCTAAAAACAATTCACAATTTGACGGATGTAAAAAGTTATTGTTTAGTCCGAGCCGCGCATGACAAACTTGTGCAGTTACATGAAACCGCAAAAATTTGAATAAACTTCGTGATGTTAAAGGTACCCATGTACAGAGTATATGCACTTGTTCAATATGCGTGTATTCATGTATCAAGCCTTTCAATTCCAGACCACATACATGCATATTGAACTATATGCACATTAATATTTCTATATCAACACATCAACATAGAACGTTTCTAGCATCGTTTATCGGGCAACAGAATTGTGTAAATCATCTTCCTTTCCCACATTGCATTTAATGTGCCATAAGCTTTAGCACCTTGCGGTAAGTCGTAACCGCACCAAACGTTTGGCCTCGGCGGTATCTTCCTGGAAGATGAAGAGCAAAAAATACCAAGAATCGAACCGAATCCGTACCAAATCCGGACTCAGTTCTTTTTTTTGGTTCATTCGGTATCGGTACAAAATCGGTTCGGTTTAGTACTTAGTTGGTTCAGTTTCGGTTCTATATTCGGTACCGAATCGTATCAAATTAGTTTTGGGCAAAAAACTAATTTGAGCTTTTTTTTTATAAAAATTAAAAAATAAGTCTTGTTCCTTACAGAACCGAAAACCGAACCGAACTTATACTTGGACCGAACCGAACCGAACCTATAAGGTTCGGTATTAGGTTAGCACAACTATTCGTACCGAACTGAATCATACCAAAATTTTATTACGGGTTCAGTTTCGGTACCACCCCGGTACCGAACTGTGCCCAGGCCTAATGAAGATACAGGGAGAGCTACACTTAGTCATATTGGGTGTGAATCTGTCGGTGCTTTTGCTTCAAAAGACTAGAGACAGAAGCAGAGTGTTTTGAGTTGTAATTGCATTTCTAGCAGCACGCCTGCAGATGTTCAATGAATTTCAGGCACCTGCAAAGTATAAGCACTAGTTACAAGTCAATAGTTAAAAGAAACTAAAACAACATGATGCATAAGAATCATCATGGAAACGTGGAAGTACTAGTTCAAAAATGACAACTTACACACTGGAAACGTGGAAGTACTAGTTCGGCTTTGAATGCATTCAAGTTTAAGTCACTCTTTTAAATGGCAGTGGAAGGTAACATTACTCAATGTTGTGGGACTCCAATGCCAAAACTTCAATAATTAGTTAAATATAAGTATAAATTGCATTTCTCTGTCGTCGCGACTCACCCACCATTTCTATCTTATACTATATTTTTAATTGGTTCAGTTTCAATTTAGAATAGACGTACAGACTTATTTTGACCGGACATAATGAATTTATTTATTTCTTACATGGACACCAATCGTTGTAATGTGAGGTATTTTACATCTCTTCATGGAATTTACAAAGTATTTATTCATTACTTACATGTCGTAAGTGCTACGTCAAAAGACAAGAACCGTTCTTTTGACGATTAGACCGCTAAAGGGACCAATAGTGTACAAATTTCGAACTTTAGGGGTTATTTGATATTATATATTTTTCGGTGATACAAAGTTAAAACTAAAGAGTAAAGAGGGTGCAAGATGTAATTAAACGTTTTCCAATTGTTTGTAGAACCAAATAATGATTGCTGACGTGAACAGAAGCTCCTCCGTCCTCCGTCTCTCTCACAATCACAGACACAGACACAGCAAAAAATGGAAGCTACGAAGCCATGGATAAACGCTTTCAGAGAAAAATCAAAGCAAGCCACGCTGCTTTGGCTCGAGGGCTTCCGAGAGGCCTGCTGCCTTCACCGCGTTCTCATCCTCTGCCACCGCTCTCTCTCTCTCTCTCTCTCTCTCTCTCTCTCTCTCTAGAAACACTTACTTCAATCGCACGCTTTAATTGTTTTGATTAATTTTGGTTCAACTGCCTTTACTTCTTGTTTGGTTGCCGAGAAAACGGAGCAAGCAAGAGAAGAAAATTTGCTTTCTTTTGCTTAATTTATGTTTTAATTGGTTTATATTTTATTTATTATCTTTAATTTGTTACGGCAGGTCGAGAAAGCTTATGATACGAACGGGACAGTGTTTTCTACTAAACGGCTTCATTTTCTTAGGAAGGTACATTTCTCTCTGTTTTTCTCATGAGTCATGAAAGTGAAAACAATTTAATGCTTCAAGGAATGGCTTTGAATTGTAGTTTTATAGAACTGTGAAATTTCGTGTGCTTTGCTCGTATTTTTCGAAAGTTACAAAAATTTCCCTTGATTGTGATGTTTTAGACTAGTCATTTAGTCCATCTTCTGATTTTTCTGTGTTGTTCGTAGTATGGTTTGATTAAACTGAGTAGTTTTAGGCCGTAAAATTTCCTAGAAGTTGTATCTTCTTAGAGATTCGAGCGAGTTGATTATTTTGCCAAAGCTGTAGGGTGCTCAATATAAGATGCATTTTATCAGGTTTTGTTAATCTTTCTGCGAATATGAAGAACTGCTTGATAACCACTTTTTAATGATTATACTACGATTGAGAGTGATTGTGGTAATCTACTACTCCTCAAAGTATTTACAATGATGAGCGACTGGTGTCCAAATTTTGATCTTGCGTTCCATCTATTTCATCTGGTGAGGATGAAAAATGTCAATTTAGGAAGGACAAAGGGAAGGAAATCGAGGTTCGCTGTACTAAATTAAGATGGACTTCGGTCAAGGGAAAATATTGTAACATATGCAGAAGCTATGAATAATGTTGATCAAAGTAGAGGGATAAGAATGATAGAAGAAGATGCGCTTTATCTAATTGGTGAAGAGAATACTTTTGAGTCTTTGACATCAAAGTGAAATAGACTGAGTGAATGAACTTGAATGTGATGATATAGGGGATTTTTTACCTGATATTATCGACGTTTAAATGAATCAGTTAAATTAACGATTTTTATGTCACAGTTTGGCTCAACTTTTCTATCTATATAAATGGCTTAGTTTTTCTTTTTCCTGCTGAAGGTAAATGTCGATTCTGTCAAGCTTTTAGATGCTTATATGGTCGCCTTAGTTTTCATTTCCCAGTATTACCTCTACATAGACATCGTGTAAAGTAAAAGCTACTTATAAAAGTGCTTCCAGTGTTTTGCTGGACAAATTGCATTCTGAATGCGTTAGTGTTGAAATTCAAATTCCCTAATCTTTCTCTTTGCAGTATAATTATCCTTAACTCAGTTATCATCCCAACTCTACACTGGATATTACCTGATAGATGCCCAGAATATAGTTCTCAAGAACTCTGCTCATTTGGTGGTATATTGAAATTTTATTCCTTCTTGCGGCAGGGACTTGTACAACTCTTTTATGTGAGTATGCAGCCAATTTAAGTTCCTCATTTAGTGCATGGATGTCATTCTATTGAATATTTCTTAGCAGGAAATGGATGAATATGGATTTTTTGTGTAATGTTTTGCCTAAAATTAAGTTTTGTAATCTTTCGCGATGTGGCTAAAAAAGTGTTTAGGGTATGCACCATGTAATATCTGGATGTTTAATTCTTTGTTTCTGATTATATTTCTGTACTGGTATGTAATATTTGGATGTTTAATTCTTTGTTTCTGATTATATTTCTGTACTGGTATGTAATCTCGGTTAGTTTGTTATCTTATAAATATTTCTTTATCATTATAGATGCTTGAATTACTGAAGGGATTTAATCCCTTTCTCAACTCACAGAGCATATAATTTTTGTTTATTCATTTATTTATTTTTGCTTTGCAGGTAACTTGGTTCTACCCACTATACGTATTCAGCATTATCCTGAGCAACATCTGGTACTCAACAAGTTACCCCCTTATGCTTCATTGTTTTACCTCTACATTATTTACTTGATTCAATTTTAACTACCATAGGAATGAACTGAGCCCTGGTAAGGTTCACATCTATATCTTGCAGTGCAGAATGTTAAAAGTTCTGGAGGTCACTATGATCCTTTAGTTGTTAATGGATGATAATTTGTTTTATAGTATGTCTTGATATGCCTTTTCTTTTTCCAATTTCTACCATGTGATTATCCAAATCTACAATTTTATTTTAACTGAAGGTACAATGACATTGCTAAGTATGGATTTTCTTCAATGGGGAGGTCCGAGCCAACCACATTGGATCCTGTCAGACAAAATGAGGTATTGGTCTTACAAAATAATGTTGGTCCGGAAAGACCTGCTGGCCTGGGAGGGTAATTAACTTATCCTTAAATAGAGCTTACGTTTTTTATTATTGTTATTAGTTTTTATATTTATTATTTCTGACATTTCTTGTTGAATAGATATTTATATATCTCATGAGTTGTGTATGCATCTGTTTAATTTGCAGGGTCATGATTGGTATAGGAGAGCAGGTGTATTCAGTACTTCTTTTGAGTTGTTTCTTCCTAGAGGTATATATATCTTTTATTCTGTATTTATTTGGTTGTATGGAATTATAGAGGGAGAAACAGGAATTAGATTTCATACTTATTAGACTTAGAGAACGATAGACAAAAAGAGAGAGGAGCTTATTTTCAAATTGCAATAAGCTCCATGGTTTATGTGTCACTTTATGAATGACAGACTTGGCTTCTGCAGGTATATGTGACAGGATTTATTCCGTATGTCATGTCGGGATGGCACTAAATTTTCTGCTTCTGTCCTGGATGTATGCTTATTACTGTTTCGAGTACGTGGTGCATATACCTTTTTGGATTAATATGTTGCACTCACTAATTGCCTAGATAAGTGTGCTAATGCACCTTTTGAACTCTTTTAGGTACAAATGGAATTTTTCTGAAGTTCCTCTTGAAAAACGGCTGGATTTCTTTGAATCTAATTGGGCATTTTTTGCTGGTTTTGGTAAATATACTTCCATTCTGGTTATTTTCAGTTCATATGCATTTTCTCCCCTTCAAGTGAAAGATTATTTATCGTATACAGTTTCCTGGGCCACGTTATACGCTGTTTATTTCCACATTGAAAATTATGCTGATATAGATCTTCACTTAGAATTTTACTTTTGCAGCTTCCTCATTACACATGCTTGTGTAATTATAATTACCAAATGCCGAGACACCTTTATCACGTGCCTTCACTTTTTTATTTTCGGTCAGTTCTGTTTTCACTTATTTGGAAATAAACATGTGGTCAACTGTATTTGATGGTTGATTTTGTTTGGTTTGAAAGGAAAACGAAGAGATAATATTAAGTACATGTTGCGTCTTATTATATGTGTATGGAATAGCTGTTGTGGGGCTGAATCGTGGTGTGTAAAGTATAGGGTGTTGATTAGGTTGTAAGCAAGACAAAAAGCAAAATTAAATAATAATATAAATAAAATCCGAGAGTTTATAAATAAACCCTCTTGAAATGCAATATTTTGAATGCTTCAATATTTTGACTTCAAGAGCATGTCACATGGGAATATGTTCTAGATATTTTAGGCACGTAAACATTTCAGTATTACCTATATTTAACATTTGTCTACATGTTTGGAGGTTATTAACGTCCTCTATGGTTCTGCAGGGAGCCCTTGTGTTCTGCCTATACTCTTTTTCTCACCTCTTGTGAGCTATGGATTTATGGCAATTCTCTTTCCATTGGTATATTTTTCTTTTTACTTTATTAGCTATTGACTCTACATAAAACTTGACTATGATCTTGTTATTCACATGTGGTAACCGTAGATGTTTTCAGTTTGTTTTGACAGCAACGTGTTCAGAGGCTGAGCAAGTTATTTCTTCTCAAAGGACAAAATGGGAAGGTGCTGGGTTGGGAAAGCTTCCAATATTTAATGCTGCAGATAACTTATCGTAAGCCCCTCATTACTTATGAATATATGATCTCTGTGTTTCAGATATGTTAATTCTACTTGATTTTGGGGTGGGTTTGTTTTTGTGGATAATTCTAAAAGAAACATCGTAAGCCCCTTATCTCGTGTTTTTTGTTCTTGCATTATAGAGCTCTAGTATGCATATCCACTCTAATAACTTTATGCTTAAGCGAAAGGAGGGTGTAGGTTCTCAAATTTAAAACTGCTATACTAACGAAATTATTGACAATATGTTCAATATTATATGGTTGTTCCTGAAATTGAGGAAGTAGCATTATTTGAGTTCTAATAGGGTTACGGAAAGTGACGTTTCTATCTGTTTTGACCCTCGATTGATCTTGTACAGGATGTGGGTTTTGTCTCTGTTTCCCCCGGAATCCCAGGAGTTACTTCAGAAAAAGAAAGATCGCTAAAGTTTGACATAGTGTTTACGCAAGAGCAAAAAAAGTAAGTAAAAAAATTTCTCTTTGGCCGTAAGGTTTCTATTGTGCTCCCATTCAATCAACAAAGTTGTAGATGTGTTGCGTTGCGTTGCAGTCTTTATCTGATTGATGTGATAATAATTTCTTAATTTAAATGCAATGGTTCAAGATCGGGCGTCATCGGAAGGGTTTTCATGGTTCCATTCTGTATATTGTACATAGAAAGCAGGTGTTGATGTTCGTTTTTTGTTTTTCGACTCCTCAGTTAGCAACTTATATCTGTGTTGTCCATGAGGTTTCCTGCAATTTTCACTTGTGGACTCGTGGTTTCGGTTTTTGAAATTGAAGTTGTGTAGCTTGCTCAAGATTTCGGTTAAGGAGCATCTGTTAAATATTGGATGTTGGAGCTAACCCTTAACTCTTTTACTAACACTCTGCCCAAATGGTAGCATTTGAGTTTGGATCCTTTAAATCTCAATATCTCCACTTCAATTCATGAACAAATTTTGATACTTCTATCACGTTTTGCTTTCATATTATAATTGGGTTTCACACCAGCTATAGTGGGGAGGTAAAGAACCAAACTTGGAACCTCGGATGCATCATAAAATCGACTAAACTAGAAGCCTCTTGCTTTAGTTAGTATATAGCCTAAACTGTTGAGATGAGGAGTCGAACTTGAGTGCACATACGAGAGCAACTAGACTACCAATGTCATTTTTTTTTTGGTATTAATTTGGAATATTCTTCTTTGTTACAAGCGATATTACTACTCTGATCAGTACTTAAGAGAGTGGGGAATCTAAACCTGAGAGAGTGTGTTGAAATGAAAGATTTTATTCCCCCCCGGACTCAATATTAATTCGAAATATTAGTTTCCTTCTATATATACAAGGATTTTATATGATGTTATGGAGTCCGGATACTTTGAATTTTTTAACTATTATATCTTTGGTTAAAAGCATAAAAATTAAGGAAAACTAACGAAAATGGTCTGAATAGTGACAGTTTTAATGAAAAGTCCTTTTTGAAGGTATAATGAATAGTGACAGTTAAAGGTAAAAAAGGACTTTTCGTTAAAAGTAAACAGTACCTGGGGTGTTTTATTAAACCTCTCTAAAAATTAAGGTATAACAGTTAAAATGTTTGAACCCTACCCACCATAGAATTTTTGTATGCATGATGCAATTATGCTAACATACAGAGTGTGTTTGAAAGTACTTTTAAAATGATTGAAACCATGTTTGGAAGTACTTGATGACCGAAAGTGTTTTTGAAACCAATTCAGAGTAAAAATAAAAATGAACCTTGAAAAAACATTTAAAGTATTTTCTGCAAGAAGCACATAACTGATACTTCTTTCAAAATACATTGTTTTTATAGTTCAAAAACACTTTTTATTCAGCTATTTAAAAGTACTTTCAAACACGGTCATCAGTACACGCTCTTTCTTCGGCCACGCGCCGTATAAGTACCCAATCTTACCAAAACAGCACTTACGACAATATGATTGGAGCAGGAGAAAGCGCGTGGAAGCATAATTGAAATACGATCTTATTCCCTCGACAAATAGATAAAGTAGTGTACCGCTGGTGGCTCCGTGACCGTTGATGATGATCGAGCGGACCAGTCATCCTGCTAATTGATAAACTTAAGCGTGTTGGGATTAAGTTAATCATTTTTTTCCAACTTTTTGTGGGCATACAAGTCAAACTAATATCCAATAACTTAAATCAATTTATTATGCTTAAGCCTTACAGCGTCGGGGTTAAATTAATTAATCCCAGTTTCTTAACCTTTTCCTGCGTAAATTGCGGGATTAGTGGAACTCTCAACGATGCTAATTACGTGTAAATTATTAAGTGAATATGCTTAGAATATGTATTTTTAACATTCTGTTGTTGAGTTGTGTCTCCTAAGCCAATTGCAAACCCTAGGGCCTCACCAAGTGGGAATTGGATCATCTTTGGATCAATTCTCTCCCGATCCTCTCAATTTTGGCAACCAACTTTTAGCTGTGCACTCGAATGGAAGAGTGCACAGCTCAAAGTTGGTTGCCAGAGTTGAGATTACACTTGTTGTTCATTATTTTTAAAATTATTAAGAACTATGTTTAATGTTTCAGGAAATTGCCTTAGTATTTTAACGAAAGAAAATGTTAGGGAGACCACATGCATACCATCTTATGTAATAAGTGAGGTGTACATGTCACGTCAATTAATAAATTTATGACATTGAATATTGATTGTATGCGTTAGTTGCCGCATGAGATTGTACATGGTACAAATATGTGATTTTCTTAGCATTTTTCTTTGGTGAATATTAATAGCACTCACTTACACGAAGAAGTATCTTTTCACTTCATCCACATTTACTAACACCGACGGGATAAAATAAAAAAGATCTCCAATTTAATTCTTTTCACGAGCATGCCTAATTGTGCCTCCTACATTATAATTTGTAATTCAATACTTAAAAATCAAGGAGTAAACTGATCAAGAAAAAGTAGTTGTTCTCATACTCATTCTTTATCTCTCATTCTCTCATGTTCATGATTTTTCACATTTTTTTATACAACGATATATTAACACTAAAGGTGGGGAACAACTTGGTTTCAAACACGTCATCCACAAGACTCAAACCCAAAACCTCACCTAGAAGTGAAAATGAATACTATTATACTGTAATATTAACTGCCATGACTTCCCATATTTGTTCTATCCAATTGTGTCTCCAGCATTATAATATGACACCTTCTTTTGTATTTAGCTTTCTCAGTCCATATTTGAGGTTCAATGTAATGTGGTACATGCGCATGCGTGGCATGCGCTTTTGTTGATCTTCCAAAAATGAGAAGCGTTTTCAGTACACATAAAAAATTCTCCTTACCCTCCTGTTTCCATCTCCTCCAAGATAGTTGTGGGAGCCTCCAAATTTCATCATAATTCTCCATCCTTTTCATTCTTTTCTTAAACAATACACATACTGAATTTAGGTCGAGTTCGATTAACATTATTCATCATTTTGCTTTGTGTACACTTTGGTGGTTAATTTTCTCGTGTCTTCAATTAAGAAAATCGTGTAAGTTCATAACAATGTGCCTAAACTTGATTAAGATCTCTAACACGTGCTTCATCATATCTTCTCTTTTCCTAGTTGATGGTTGATGCAATGCCGGTGAAACCCTCGTGCCTTTTTGGGGATAATATGCTGTCTACTTCTTGCCCACTAAATAAAAAGGAGGCAGATCAAGTAGGGGCCAACTAGAAATACACCAGAATTTAGTGGGGACAGATATAAATAGTAAAATGTCGACTTTAAAGTGCATAAACATAATTATTTTACGTTACTGCAATAAAACGTGGTATGTTCTATTATATAATTGTATATAAGATTACGGTAGAAAATGATTAAGCAATGAAAAAGAGGGAACTGTACAAGTCAACAAAAAAGTCACCCTCAAACTTCAAAAATCTCTGTCACTGATCTGTCTGGTGGCTGGCTTCAACCACAACGTTATTTATTTCCCCTTTTTTGTTGTTCTTTCTTTTTCTCAAGTGCCTTTTTTCTTTTCTTTTCCGGATACCCCTAAAAAGATTACTTACAGCATTTGTTTTCTTCTAGAAGCTTGTAAAATGTGATTAATTTATAGTGTCCATATTAAGATGGTTGAAGTAATATGTCGCAAATATTTAAGGAATTGTTTTGCAAAATGAAAACGACTAATAAAATTGTGTATTTTGATGATGGTAGTGTAATTTGAGAAAAAAGGCATTGGAAACGTGTTTGAAACTAATATATTAAATTGAAAAAGTAAACAAAATCGTATTTAGTAATAATGGTTTTTTAATATAAATTTTAAGATGATACCAATGATTGTGATGAGAATGGTGGTTGCGGCGAAGGTGGTAATAGTGGCATTAGTGATGACAATGGTAGTGATGGCGGTGGTTGGGTATGATTGGTGGCAATGTGGTGTGTGTGGGTAAAAATAGGGGGTGGTGGGCGGTAGGGTGGTGGCTAAGTGGTGGTAGTGGACGTAGTGGTAGTAGTGGTAGTAGTGATGACAATTTGGTAGTGACGGCGTTGGTTGGGTTATGAGTGGTGACAATGTGGTGTGTGTGGGAAAAATAGGGGGTGGTGGGCGGTAGGGTGGTGGCTAAGTGGTGGTGGTGGTAGTAGTGATGACAATTTGGTGGGAGATAAAAGCCAACTGACTTGCCTTCTCAGGTTTGTTTATTTAACCTCTCTCTTGTGTTCTTCTGTCTTGGATTGATTACATTTTATATGCTCTCTCTCTCTCTCTCTCTCTCTCTCTCTCTCTCTCTCTCTCTCTATATATATATATATATATATATATAGACACACACACACACACATATTCTCTATATATACACACACACACAGGTATATATACATACACGTCAACTTAGTTGGCTGCTGGTTTCATCTCCTTGTCCTATATGTTTTGTAATTCTCTTCTTATTATTTCCCTAAGAAAAAGGTTCACTTCAGGCATTGAGCTGCTCTATCTATCTGCATCTGGCAGCTACTTTCCTTTCCGTCTCATAAAGTGAAGAACCAGCAGCAGCTCACCATTTTTGTTGGCTTTAGCTTTTTGCCATTTCAGAGGTAAAACTTGAAAAGAGATGCTCTATACAATGTGTGAGTGTCAAAGCTGATAAGAGAGATATTGTCAAACATATGTATAAAAAGAACATATTTCATTTAGCCTTTTCATGCCTACTATAACAAGTTATTTTGGTTTTCTACTAGCATCTTTGACTATAACCTCATCTCTCTATTTATCGGTCTGAGCAAGATGCGACTTATTTGAAATTAAATGAACAATTTATAAAAAAAATCTTTCTACGACTTATTTGAAATTAAATGAACAATTTATAAAAAAATCTTTCTATGGTAGTTCATATATTCTCTAGTCCCTTACCAATTATTGGTCATTGAGATGTATAGTCAATACATATTAATATTTAAGGATAAATATTACCTAAGATTTCAGAGGGCTTCCAACGGCTTACTACTAATGAGTCAAGTACCGATAGTGTATCCAATTTAGCTAACCTAGTAAATGCAGAGATTTATTACAAAAGACATCGATGCAATTAAAATTAGAACTGCTCAATACGAGTTATGTTTTATGGTGTATGCTCTAATGTTCCTAAGATGCAAGTGCCTCTGGCTTGGGAGATCCACCTATTGTAGGAAGGACAGTTCTCGGATCAATGTTGCTACAAATTTAGGTGCAGGCGTGCATGAGGAGTTCTTAGAGATAATATCGGTAATTGGCTTGGCTTGGCGGGTTCTCTGTCAACTCCGGCAAAGGAAAGGTGGTTGATGCTGAAATTTGGGACTATATTTTGGACTAAAACTTGCAGTTGACAAATGTATTTCAAGACGATGTGTGGAGATGGATTCGGTTCTAGTGGTTAATTTAATTAATAATATGACTGATACCAGTTTTCATCCTCTTGTCAACATCATTGATCAGTGTAGACAACTTATGACACACATAGTGGCAGATGACATTGCCAATTAGAGCTGTAATATGAATGATGGGTACCATTACTTTGAAAATCCTCTTGATTGTACTGGAACTCGATTATTTAATGAAATGATGAAAGTCCCTATGACTCGAACTATCTTTAATAATACTTTGAGTTAGTTTTTGGGGTGTTCCACCCTAATATTACCAAAAGAATAAATTAAAAAAGAGTCATGGTTGCTAGTAACAACCAAAATTTATTTTTTTATTGAATTGATTTTCTCTCTTAATTTTTTTTGCTTGTTTTCCATTTTCTCTTGTCATACAAATAAAGCATTTAAAAAACACTCAACACAAATAGATACATAAATAAATACATCCTCCTATACAATCTCACTCGCTCTTCTTGTTCCCTTTTAGCCCCTTTGGACCAACCTAACAAATTACATATTAATCTTGGATTTCCTCCACACCAATCTAGAAATTAAATTCAAAAAAAGAAATTAAAATATGACAAAAAATTAACAAACAAATGGTAGCTAGCTAGGAAACCTATCTTTTCATCAGACAGATGCAACGTGGTACCATCCATGCACTCATCTCATCACAAATCCAACTTCCAAATCTGCAAAAACACAAACCCAACATATCTCTAGTGTTCCTGCTCATCCTCTAATTAATTAATTAAATGAAAAATTGGAAGGACTTCAATGATCAAGCGAGACATTTTTTAGTGTGCCGAAAATACGGCCCGATTATTATAACATTTGGTGTCCGTGCCCGGTTTCCGGCACACTAAAAAATCTCTCAGATTAAGCTGCATGGCAATGCAATACATAAATAAACTAACCAAATATTATTGATGTCATTGAGAACTGTTTGGGCCTTCATCTCCACTATCAGTAGTTTGAGGCTGATGTTGTTGATGATGATCCAACGAATGATGATGATTCTGCTGCTGGTGATCGGAATTCATATTCAAACCACCTCTAGAGTATGCATTAAGAGCCGCCAGCATGCCTAAATTCGAGTCCGAAACTCCCAGACCGAGATGCTGAGACGGTTGTTGCTGCATTAGCATGGAACCCAACTGGAGTGGACTCCCTCGGCCGCCGGCTGCTGCTTGCTGGAATTCAAGACTGCCTGGAAGATTGAACCTCGGCATGAAATGCAATGGCGCTTGCAATGTGCTCCCGTGACTCGCGGTTGCGGACGGGAATGTCCACATTTGGGCTGCTTCTGAAGGACCAGCCCCAAATGTTGCTGTGGCCATAGAAGGTACACCGGAACCAGCGGTTACTGGCAGCATCCAGAATGTGTTGCCAGCACCGCTTGTTGGGGCTGGTGCCACTGCCCACATCGCAGTGGCTGGTAGGATGTTCGAAGGCCTCAAAACCCCCGAAGATCCTACTTCCGCCCCTTGCTGATGCTGTTTCGGCAATTCTAGCCCGCCGCTACTCCCGCCCTTAAATGCCTTATTCCTGGACGGCGACCCTCCTCCGTCAGCGCTGCCGCTTTCGCCTCGCCCTTGATTGTCATCCTTGAACAAATCTTCTCTAAAGCGTTTTCTCATATAATTCTCAGTCGACTCTCCACCGCCGCCTCCAGCACTGTCTCCGCCGCCGCTTGGAAGCGCTTCTGCAATTTGATCTGCTGTCATGAGAGGAGACTGATGTGGCTGATGATGATGCTGTTGATGTTGCTGTTGTTGATGCTGTTGATGAAACCCCAACAAACCCGAATGGGCAAAACCCTCGTCGTAGTGAGGATGGTGGGAGAGGGCCAAGGCGCCGGGAAAGGAGTGAGGGGCGGACTTGGAAGGCGGAGCAGAAAGCGTTGATCCGCTGCTGCGCATGGAGATGTTCAAGGTGGAGAAATTGGCGGGGATGGTACCGGTTCCCGTGGCGGCGATGATGGCATGCTCGGCTTGCTGGAGGAGCCATTCAATGGTCTCGCCGTCGGACTTGTGGCTCAATTCTCTGGTCAACTGAAAGACCCTGGCGGCGCAGGTGGCCGGCATTCGTATGCGGCGGCCTCTGCCTTCGACTTTTGTGTGTCGGTCCTTGGTGGATCGTTTGGCCACTTGGGTCGCTGGTGCTACCGGTGCTGAAGGAGTAGTGGTGGCGGGTGAAATGGTCAACTGCTGTTGAGTTTGGTTATTTTTGGCGGAGTCGAGGAGGGAGGCGGGTCTGGTAGGTGGGCGAGGATCGGATCTGGTGGCGATGGCGAGGGAGGCGTCGACTAAGTGAGGGGGAGGGGCGGTGGAGGTGGAAGTGGAGGAGGGGGAGGAGGTGGAGGAGGAAGAGGAGAAAGATGAGGAGGAAGGAGCAGAAGTTGGTGGGGGTGGTGGGGTAGAATGGGAAGTGGTGGTGAGGCCAGCTTGAATTGAGATGGAGCCCACGAAAGGGGGTCCTCCTCCTCCCCCTCCTCCTCCTGAGGAAGATCTGATGCCATCAAAGGGGCCCGCAAAGTGGGAAGAAGAAGAAGAAGAGGAGGAAGAGGAAGAGTGGTGGTGTTGGAATTTTTGTTGAAGGTGAGGAAGAAGATGGTGGTGTTGGAGACTTGTGTTGTTGTTAGAAGTGGAAGTGGAAGTGTTGTCGTTGGTTTGCTGCTGCTGCTGCTTCTTGTTGTTGTTGGGTTGGAAATTTGATAAGTCCATTTGGTAGGGAAGGGTTTGGACTTGGAGGAAGAGAGAGAGATGATATCTTTATTTTTGTGTGTTTTTTTTCTTGGGTTTTAAGTTGCTGTTGGCTGATTGATCTTGAGCAAACCTTTCTCTCTCCCTCTCTCTCTCTCTCTCTCCCCAACTCATCAGTCATCCACAATAGTAGTTTTCATTTTTCTGTGTCTTTCTCTCTCTAGGGTTGGGTTGGACTCTGTAGAGAGAGATAGAGAGAGAAAGGTGGGGGTGGAGTGAGAATCTCTTTCAAAATGTTGCAGGGATTAGATTGGGTTTGGACCAAGCTAAGACTAAGAGTAAAGTGCTTGTGGGGCTCTTGTCCTTCCCCTGACCCTGAGCACCACCAGAACTAGCACTTACTCTTAATTTAGAGAGAGAAAAACGGAGAGATAGGTAGTAGGTCAATTTAGCTAGGAAGTAAAACAAGAGAAGGACGAGACCCCTCCGCCCTCCGCCCTCCGCCCTCCGCCCTCCGCCCTCCGCCCTCCGCCCTCCGCTCGTGGGGTCTGGTGAAATGAATGATAAGAATCGGCCTTTTTTACACTCACATTTATGCCTGCCCCGCCCCCTCCCGTCCCCAATAATTATTTATCCAACACTATAAACATTCTTTTATTTTCCATCTTCCTTTTTTCACAGTGCTTCCGAAACAGTCACAGTAGTTTTTTTTTTTTTCGCGCCTCGATAACACAGAGCAGAACACAACATATCATTATACAATTAAAACAATTTTTTTTCTTCAATTGTCGCTCCAGTTGCATTATGATATGCAGCGCTTCAGACATAATAAAAAATTTCTCAAAAATACCGCACCCAACACTGTTTTAGTGGCAGCATGGTCTTTTAACTGATCCTCGAGGGGCCCTTTTAACAGGGATTCCCGCGTTCGTAAACAAAAAAACTCGCACGATTTACCTTCTGGTGCGAATGGTAAATTACATGTATAGGAGGGAGGGAGGAGGGAGAGGGAGTGGGAGGGTGAGTCCAGTTTGTCCCAGTGGAGGGCAGGGCAGGAAGCAGCGAGACAGCGCAGCTAAGCATCAGATAAAAGCATCTAATGCACTACCAGGACAGCTCATCCCCAACCCAAACCAGCCCCCCACACTGTTTTTTTTTCCTTTCTTCTTTTCTCCCTTTTTGTTTAATAATTTATTTTACATTTTCTTTGTCAATTGGTGCAGCGAGCATACCATTGATTTCTAATACATACATATATATATATATATATATATATATATATGTATATCCGTGGAGGGTTGGAGGAAATACATATAGACGGTTCATAATTTTATCCATTTCACATAATTTCGTGTTTATGATTGAATTTTTATGTAAAAAAAATATCAATTAAAACAATGATTATTTAGCCAATCAACTGTAGTAAATAGATAGACGGTTCGTAATACTTTTATTCATTTTGACCATACTTTTTTATACAATTAAATGACTGAATGATCTCATATTTTATTAATTTAGTTTAGTTTCCATTTTCCTCCTTTTTTTCTTCTTCTATATAGATATCATATTTCTGTTCTAAATTTCATAAATTATTTATTCAATTTTAACTTTGGCACCTTTTTTAAGAGTATATGATATTCATATAAGGCACGAGGACCATGCATTAGGGTTGTCGATTCTTCGACCTAGCCTGGATCAGTCTTGTTTGATCGGAAGAGAGTTGTGGTGTCACTAGTATTACAATTTACTAGTTTAAAGTTTTGACTCTCATAAAAAGCGAGTTCGATAAATATATAATTATAGTAGCTCCATTTATAATTGTTTCCAAATCCCCTCCCCAATATCGTTATATAAAAGTTGCAATATATATTGAGCTAAAATTATATATGTGTCAAACTAAAAGTTGCGTAAGTTTTCTTTTTGATTACATTACAGAATACGGATTAGTAAACAAGTCAAACATATATCTAGCTAAGTTTGGTGAGGGTTCACGTTTCACCATTGCATGGATGGATGAGTTTCTATAACATTTATGCTAATTTCCTTGCGTAACTTTTGAATTAGTGCCTAACATAAAATACCCAAGTAAAAGTCCCATATTGAAAGTCTGAGGAAATTCTCTATTTTCCTACTCATGTAACAGATTAATACTACTTAGCTTGAATCACCATTGCTCCAGTGATTTAGTGTGCACAAAATTCGAGATGGAACACTACATGTTTTTATACAATTGGAGGAAAAAAAAATTCAATAGTCCTCCAATTGTATTATGACATGTGATGTTCCGCTCTGTGTTCCGAACACGCTGAAAAAATTTCTCACATTGCACAAGTATTGATTGGATGCTTAGATTTTGAGGTGGTTGTCTCATTCATTTGTTATTTAATTTCCAATTAATTAGTAAAGCAGTGCGATTATCCCTAACTAACGTTATAAGTTTGACTATTAAGATGTTTTTTACAATGTTGATGATGATAAAGCATCATTACTAACAGTGTTGATGATATGGATGCAAGATTTTTAAATACACCAAGTAGCCTCTATATTATATGCTCAAATGATTAACGTACAAAGGATTATAATTTATTTTAGTTCTCTAATTTTTTTCGTTTATTTTTATTGTAATTCTTAATTTAGTAATACTTTTCTTCTCAATATTTTTTTTCTTAGCACGAGAGATATTATCCATCACTAGGGAGATGGAGTGGACTAAGCCTCACAATGACCGAGCCATGATAATATGGTTTAAATTCATTTTTTGCAAGAATCGAATCTAAGACCTTTCCGGTGCCAAAACTTTAGACTTTGTTGGGGTGCCCAGATCATTTTTCAACTTTCTTAATATATTACAATTAGATAAGGGGATAATTTCTTGCCACTAATCAGCCAGGCAATCCAACATGGACCCTTTCGGTTTTATTAACTATTTTAATTTGAACAGATAATCATCTAGCTTAATTAATTCCTTAATAGCCACACAAATCCAACCCACATCTCTATCTTTATCAACTTAATCATTTTTAATTCAACAAGAAATAAAAAAAAAATATATATCAGACAATATATAACAAATATAAACTTAAACCCCTACAACAATTTTTAATTTTCCATGAATTGCGGTGCCAGTTTTTTTCATTTGGGTAAGAGATTTCGAAGTTTCAAAGGATTGAGACAAGTTATCTAGAAATGGAGTATAAAATGTTAGCTAGATGAGACGAGGAATGTTATTCTAGTTTTCACGTGGATCAAAGGCATGTGGGATGTGAGAGATATTTGCAAATACTTGACTCCACAGAATTATGAACAAATTCCTCATCAAAATACTTTGTGGCCAGGTCACAGAATTTTGTATTTACAATCAAAACCATTAATCGTATTATAAATATTACCATGTAAATATTATATTTGTAAAGAAATTATTAAAATATGAGATAATTTAGTCAATCAGCTGTATCATGATAGACCGTTCGTAATCTTTTTACCGAATTTGACCAGAATTACTATGAAAGTGAGAGTATGTGTGATCTAAATTTTGAGTGTGTAGTATGTGTCACAGAGTTAATGAAGTTATTATATTATTTGAGTTAATACAAACTAATCAGGATTAGCTCAGGTTGGGAGAAAAGATAGAGTAAGAGTAGATCTTGAGCAAAGTTGTTTTATTCGACAACACATTTACAAGGGGTGGGATTCACTTCATGAGAATCTCATCCGATTTAGAAAGTGTCGTCGCACGAGACAGACGTAACCAAGATTTTCTCTTGGAGTAGTGATATAGTGATCAAGTTCGATCCTCCAAATTTTAAAATGACGATGTTATCCGTACACTTTTTTTTTAAAATACTTTTCACACATGTCTTTTAATTTTTAATCTTTAAATTGAATGAATTAAAGAATACAAAAGAACATAAATTAACAGCGTGTGTGTGAAAGGGAAAAAGGGTTTTTGTGGATGGTTGATGGACAACTATGTATTATTATGTGGATGGCCGATGTACAACTATGTAATTGGAACACGTTGTTGGGTGAAACACATAGCGAACTATGTGCATAATTCAGAAGTTCTTTTAAAATGACTAAAAACAGTTTTTGTGAAATGTTTTGGAACCAATACTTAATAAAAATACAATAAATATTAAAAAAAAAACACTTGAAGTGTTTCATGCAATAAACATCATTTCATGTGCTTTTAAAATTCAAAAATATCTTCTCTAAAAACGCTTTCGATTATTTTAAAACACTTCAAAACAAGCCCTAAATTAGTATATTACTTTCACTGTAGCGCTTGTGGGGCGAAAGAGAAATTTTTAGTTGTGATGGGAATACAAGTGGTATACCATATGTTTTAATGAGAATGGTAAAAAAATTTATTTTTTAAGTTATCAACTTTTTAGAACACATATATATCATATCATTTGCTTAATGACACGTAATGTAATACTCCGTGTAACAGTCACATTGAAAAAAATTTCAAAAAAAAAGACAATGGTCAGAGTGGGGAATTACTGTTCCTGCATTATACTCCTTTGTTTGGTTCTCCGTATTTCTCGATGGAGACTCATCGAACTCTTTTCTTTCCTTTTTCTCCAAAACTAATTCAATTTCCAGGTTAATTACACCAAATTCCAAAAGTGTTGTTGTCACAGCTCACAGGCAGAAGTCAGACGGCTCCACTTGGTGAGAGTACGACTTCCCAATTAAGGCGATTGAATTATTGGTCTGTTTTTTTTTCAGATTTTGTGCACCACTGTCTGCCTTAATTTACCGTAATATCCCATCATTAAATTTTTCAGCGCTGATCTACATTTCTTTCTGTTCCCATTTACTTATCCACTCATCTACTTTCCCCTTTTAACCTTTTACTTATCCAGTCCTTTACTTTCTTCCCTTTCCAAATAAAGTAAGAGGTTAAAAACAAGATAAAAGGCTGGCTATGCCTATGCCACTTAAATTTGAATAAAATTTTCACTCAAAATCGAAAATGATCCTTTTTGGGATTCTAGGAAATCTGTGATCGTAATCGTTCATAGTATATTGTACGGTCAGTTTTCGTTTGGTACTATTTATATTTAATTTTAATTTTTAATATGATTTTTAACTGCACAGTGTACGATAAACGGCCACGATCATAGGATTCTTAGGAAAATGATCCGACGAGGATCCTTTTTCCCTCAAAATCCAAGTCAAGTTGGTAACTTTTTACATCCAATGTGGTTCACCAACAATATTACTGATATTGTCTTAACGTAATCACATATACTATAGTTTAGTTTTATTGTAAGAGAATTTGGTAATACTATAGGTGAAATCTATCATATATTAGTTAATACTTTTTTGTCATATGTTTGATGTGAAAACCTATTCTCCAACATCGTGTAGATAAGAAACTAAGGCGATAGTTCTGTCTCAAATATAGACGCGTTAATATTTTAGTGTCCCAAATTTATTGATCTGCTTAGAAAATAACCTCCCTAAACATATGACTCCATGATGTAGAATTAAAATGCCAAACTAAGAAGCGGATATGCTTAGTAACAGTACGCGGTTTTTAGTGGTCAAGAATCAACCATGGATCGCATCATTGATAAGTTTCTAGTCTCCTTCCACTTGAACATAAGTTATGCTTAATGCTTCATAGGCATGCAAAATTGAGAGCATCTCGAATAATAACAGCTTCAGTAACGGGGATTGTGGTAGAGCCAAGTTTTGAGGCCTAAAAATTTCTTAGAAAACCAAAGTGCATTGGGTGCCCATTGTTTTGTACAACCATATTATTGGCAAACAGATATTTGAGAAAGTTTTTGTACAAATTTTAAGTAACGCTTATGTTGTAAAACCCCTCCCCAATTTGATGTAATTTTATATCAAAGATTTATGAAATTACATTTGTGCCCTTGAAATTTTACCCTATCCGGATCTCCTTTTCAGATTTTCTCTTTAGTTCTCATCCTTTCACTGCCTGCCACGTGGTAGCACCCCATCCATTTTCTCTTCTTTTCTCTTTCCTTCCCCCGAGTCAACCCTCTCCCCCTCTTAGCTTATACACTCTTTCTTACTCTCAGATCTTCCTTAGCTCACTTTCTCTCTCCCCTTCCTAATCGACACACACACAAACCTTCGAACACTAAACCTCAAACCCAGGATCTTTCTTACTCTCGGATCTCCCTTAGCTTATACACCCTCACGGACACTAAACCTCAAACCCATGATCTTTCCTCTTTCTCTATCTCGCCTCCGTGAAGCGCCGGGATACCCAGAGGACACCCAACCCAAGTCCGGCGAGCTTATGACTTTCGAGCAAGATTCCGGTCACCTTCGGCCACTTCACGACGTGAAACAGATATTAATCTTTCCCTCTTATCTCTACCTTCATGTTGGTACCTAGATCGTAGAATAGGGTGGCATTTTGGCGTCGACGGAGCACGAGAGGCTCCAGCCTTCTTCCTCGGCGAGGAACGGGCCAGCTAGACCCAAACTAACAAGCCCAAGTCCTTTAGCCCAGAGCCTTGGACCGAGCCTTCAAACCCAACCCATTTAACCCCGGCCCTTTCTAGCTTTACTAGCTTGGGCCTTGGCCCGCTTAACCTTAAACCCCAAAACCCTTTGCTTTGGGCCGGGCTTTCAAGCCCAAGGCTCGATAGAACCCAAACCCAAAACCCTTCGGACCCAAAGCCTTAGGGCCATGCATAGCTTGAGCATTCGACCTAAGGAACCTAAGCCTAAGACTGTAGCCTAAGCCCAGAATCCCAGGCTTATGTCTAAACCCTAAGCTCAGCCACGCGCGAGCTTAGGGGTGGGTGGCATGTGGGTGTCTGCCGGTGCCGGCGTGTGGAGCACACGTGCCACCGTCCACGGCGTCGTATGGCCGCCAGAGCCGCCACCTTGCGACAACGCCTATGACGGCGCGTGGGGTTACTTGAGGTCCCCTTTTATGTTTTTCGACTTCCGTTTTATGAAATTCAATCATTGGAATATAGTTTTATTAATTGGACTCTTTATGTGCTTAGGTGCAATTATTAGTAGCGATTTTGTCTCGCCTATTTTGTATGGCTCTTCGACGACGGAGTATTTGTGAGTGGACCCCTTCCAAAATGCATGTTTTAATAGTAGAAGTGCATACATGAAAAACATGACTTAATGGTTACGTTTTATGAGTTAATTAGATTTACACTTTATGATTATCATGCTTTACTGCGAAAATTTTGGAATACTATATTTTATCAAACTTATGTTTTTGTAGTATATACGATGGATGACTATATACTATTTATGAACATGTTTTTACACTCTTTGTAGTATATATGATGGATGACTATATACTACGAAGTGGTTTTGAGATATATGTATTTATGTTGGAAATATTATATTCAACATTTTGTGTTTATCTAATGGTCACTGTTTTGACTACGGGCGATGACACTCATATTGCCTTTGAGCAGGCGTGTAGGGCACTGTTGTGTGCATATGGGAGATGATACTTATATTGCCTTCGAGCGGGCGTGTGTAGGGCACTGTTTAATGTGTATGGGCGATGCTGATACCACTAGTTAGCACATTATATACGAGATATGTTTTATGAAAGGTTTTATGGCATGCTAGGGTTTTCAGCAAATCTATCATCTATTCTGCTATTAGTTTTCATAAAACTTTGGGGGTTAGTATTTTGAATAACTGTTTCAGTATTATTTATATATAACTAGGTCCATTCATGTTTATTTTGCGCTCTTTTAGGAAATAGGAACGAGGCTTACGATCTGAGCTACGAGGCATTCCCCTACCAGTGACATCGTGCCATCATTTCTGCTTTGACATACTTGTAATAGCACATTCCGCTTGTACTCTGGATTAGATGTATGCCCTGAACATGTCATGCATTATCATTATGTTTTCATGGTTGGCAGTTGAATATGATTATATTATTTTAGTAGTTTGTATTTGAATATTATACTTTTATATTCTAGCGAAATTTATATGCATGTTTCACATGTTCTAAGCATATGCATTCATTAAATGGCTTGCGTCATCCTTGGGTGTCTGCCGGGATCGAGGCGTATCAGATTGGTATTAGAGCCATAGAACTTCATTATTCCATTTGGTAATCATAAGCTTTCTTGTATCCATAATCTTCTGTCTTTCTAAATCTTGTTTGCCTCTTATCAGAATTATGGACCATCCTGGTGGGAATGTACCTCGGCAACCTCGTTCTGGTCTAATGGGAGAAATTCAGCAATTAACCTCCGCACTACGGAATACCTTTCTCGGTAATAGCAGACCGAGTCGTACATACATGGAGATTGCTCGTGGCCATTGCGTTATGGAACCTAGGGCAGTTAGAGCCTGTGAGGAGGCTGATGATTGGTTGAAAAAGATGGAAGATACCTTAGAGAGCATGAGATGCCCAACGTCTGAATGGGCAAATACCGATGGTTACTTCATTTAGAAGGATGCAAGGTTTTGATGAAAGTCAGCGAATGGCTCATGTCCACCTAATTCTTTGATGACTTGGGCTACATTTAGGAGAATTTTCAATGCATAATTTTGAGCCTCGATTATCAGCTAAGGAAGAGACAGGATGTCTTAGAGTTTCGCTAGGGCAATCTGAGCATTACATAGTTTGATAACACTTTTCGGTGTCTGTTAAGACACCATGAGGGAACCTGAGGAAACCTATGGGAACCAGTGGGAGATGATGATACATGTGTAGATTGCTATGAATGCTGACTATCCCAAGCTTGTTGCAGCTCAGAGGTATAGATCATATGAGGAGATGATTAAGAAGGCCTTGAGGATTGAAATAGTCGAGATGGGACAACCTTAACCATAATCAGCCTCAGAGTCAGAACCAGCCTCGGAATCAGAATTAGAAGAGTTGTGGATTCCGATCCCGGAGTATGAGGAAGCCTTCTACTTCTTCTAACCCTTTCGGCACTAGACGCTCTCAGTCGTTCAAGTGACATGGTCAGGGTTCGAGATCATTTAGTGAGGGCTCAATGAGTGAATCAACAAGGCGATCTTTCAACCATTATACTCCCGCGATTGCAGCTTGCACACGTTGTGGTATACACCATATGGGAGATTATGTTGTGAATAATGCCACGTGTCATATGTGTGGTGGTACTGAGCATTATGCTCGTGTTTGCCCTTCGGCGAACCCATCAGAGAGTTATGCTTTTGGCTCAGGTTACGATGAGGGTGATTATTCAACTACATAGAGCTATGGCGGTACCCAGAGTTATGGCGGCCGTAGTAATCAGAGTACCTAGTTTTCTACCCAGCAACAGCCACAACATTCTGGAGCAACTTCAGACAGCCGTGCTTAAGGGAACCGAGCAGGCCGTAACAACCAGGGTGATAGAACTCATGACGGTTGTAATAGTGGATCAGGACGTCAGGTTTATGGGCGTATCAAAGCCATAACTCAGCATAAAGCGAAGTAGAACCCCCGAGTCATCATTGGTATGTTGCTTGTTTATGGTAATTGGGCTAGAGTTCTAATTGATTCGAGTGCCACTTATTGTTTTGTATCTCCACCATTTGCATGAGTTGTAAACCCCCAACCTACATCACTCAGGTTTGATATGTTCATACAAATGCCATATGGAGATCTTTTCTGTGCACAATGGGAGTTTAAGGATTGCCTAGTTGTCGTCGAATGGGAAATTTTGAAGGTTAATTTAATTCCCTTCCAACTTGCGGAGTTCGATGTCATCTTGGGAATGGATTGGTTATCCAGACACCATGCTTATGTTGGATGTAGGGAGAAATTTGTGACATTTAATCGGCCTGGATGATTGTTGATCACGTTTCAGGGTAAGCGGCGGATCTTTCCAAATAATATCATTTCTGCCATCTAGACGACTAAGTTATTACAAAAGGGTTGTGTGGGATTTTTAGCCCACGTAGTCATGCGGAGCGAACCTTCTTTGTGTCCTGAGGATGCGCCAGTGGTGAATGAATTCACCGATGTATTTTCTGAGTATTTATTGGGGTTACCACCTGCGAGGGAAATTGAATTCACCATTGATTTACTTCTAGGTACCAACCCTATCTCCTTAGCACCATACAGAATGACGCCAGCATATTAAGAAAATTGAAGATTCAACTCCATGAGCTCATGGATAAGGGTTACATCCAACCCAGCATGTCTCCCTAGGGTACTCCTATTTTGTTTGTAAAAAAGAATGATGGGTCGATGAGACTTTGCATCGACTATAAGTAACTTAATTAGGTGACAGTGAAGAATCGTTATCCCCTACCTCAGATTGATGATCTATTTGACCAGCTGAGGGGTGCTCAAGTGTTTTCTAAGATCGATCTTCGTTTGGATTATCACCAGCTACTGATCTGGAATGAAGATGTACCGAAGACTGCCTTCCGCATTAGGTATGGACACTATGAGTTTTGTGTCATGCCTTTTGGGTTGACGAATGCATCTACAACTTTCATGGATTTGATGAACAAAGTCTTCAGACTAAATCTTGATTAGTTTGTGATTGTATTCATTGACGACATTTTGATCTACTCCAAAAAGTCATGTCGAGCATATGAAGCATTTAAGGTTGGTGTTGGAGAGGTTGAGAAAACATCAGTTGTATGCTAAGTTAAACAAATGTCAATTTTGGGTAAACTAGATTAGTTTCCTCGGGCATGTGGTTTTTGCTGAAGGAATTAGTGTGGACCCTTAGAAGGTTTCGGCAGTGTCTACATAGGAGTAACTGAGAAATGTTACTAAAGTGATGAGCTTTCTAAGATTGGCAGGCTATCACCAACGTTTTGTACATGACTTCTTGGCAATCGCCCTGCCTCTAACTAAGTTGACCCGGAAGAGTGGGATGAGCATTGTGAACAGAGTTTCCAGGAGCTGAAGCAGCGTCTTACTCACGCCCCCGTCCTTGCTCTTCCAAATGATGGTGGTGAGTTTGAGATCTATAGTGACGCATCTCTGCCTATATTGGGTTGTGTTTTGATGCAGCATGGGAAGATCATTGTCTATGCTTCCAGGCAGCTCAAGACTCATGAAAGAAATACCCCACTCATGATCTGGAGCTCAGAGCAGTGGTTTTTGCTCTAAAGATCTGGCGACATTATTTGTATGGCGAAAAATGCTGCATCTTCACTGATCACAAGAGCTTAAAACATGTATTCACTCATAATGAATTGAATTTGAGGCAGAGAAGGTGGATGAAGCTCATTAGTGATTATGACTGCACTATCGAGTATCATTCTGGACATGCTAATGTTGTAGCAGATGCACTTAGCCATAAATCTTATAGACAACTTGCCTCATTTTGAGCTATCCATGTTTTGTTATTATTTTCTCTTGAATAAATCAACATTACCGTGGCGCTAGATCCACAAGGAGCCTTGTTAGTACACTTCCAAGTTAGACTGTTTTTGTGGATATGGTTCAGGAAGCTCAAGTACTTGATTAGCAGTGTGCAGACCTAAAGAGGCATGTACTGGATGGGTTGAGACGAAATTTGAAACTTCGAAGAGATAAAGCCTTGGTGATCAGATACAAGTTGTTTGTTCATAAAGATAATTAAGGGGTAAAAAAGGAAATTCTAGATGAAGCCCATATTTCACCGTATGCTATGCGTCGGGGGAGTACCAAACTGTATCACAATATCCGTCTGTTCTATTACTGGTATGGGATGAAACGGGATGTGGCAGATTAAGTAAGAATATGCATTATTTGCTAGCATGTGAAGGCAGATAGACAAAAACCCAGAAGGGCTAATGTAGAATCTCTTTATACCCACGTGGAAATGAGAGGATATCACTATGGATTTTGTGTATGGCTTACAGAGGACGTAGTCGAGGTTTGATGGCATTTAGGTGATTGTGGATTGACTTACCAAAACTGTTCACTTCTTGCCTGTTCGACAGACCTACACACTGGAGAAGTTGGCAAGGTTGTTCATCGATGACATTGTCAAACTTTATGGTGTACCCGTCACCATCATATCGGACAGAGATCCAAGGTTCACCCTATGTTTTGGAGAGCATTCAATGATGTTGACACGCCCCGACCCCGATGTCCTGTAGACATCGGGGTGGTCACGTGCTGGCCGACACCCGAAGGGTGACGAAAGCCATTTAGAAGGTATAAAAACGAGAATTAAGAATTTAGATTACACATTTAATAAGTGTTTCAGGAACGTGTTCAGAACATACATCTAATTTGAAGTACTACAAGAAAGAATATAAAATTGAATACACAAAAAGAGTAGGTCCTACACCGAGAGGACTCGAAGATGCCAGTGCGGAAGTGCCTCAACGCCGGGATTGTATACCTCGAATCTAAGCCCTGAAGGGGGCGCAAAACAAAGGTGAGTGGACCAATTTGATATACATATAAGAAAACAGTTATCAACGTACTAACCCCCAGGTTTTATGAAAACACAATTATATCATGATAAACATAGGTTTTCTGAACCTAGAATGCCGTGCAATATCTCATGTCCTAACTCATCATGCAATATATCAATTCATAACTCGTATACTATAATCATATTCATAGAGGAATAGTCGCTAGTGAATGTCCAATATAAACGCTTCAGGCCCCATGCCGGCTCCCCGTCCCTGAGCATACAGTCAGAGGAAACCACACTGCAGGCCCAATGCCAGCTTCCCGTCCCTGTACTCAAAAGTCAGAGGTAACACACTCCAGGCCCTATGCCAGCACCATAACCGTCGCCCGGGATGGACCGGAACCCTATCCCTACATCCCGTAGCGGAAGTGGACCTAAACCGTCGTCCGGGATGGACCGGAACCTTATCCCTACATCCCGTAACGGTGATATCATAACTATCGCACATACATTTATACACTATCAGAACTATCGCACATACATCATTCTCATGCTATCATGCTTTTCATACATGCAATTCTACTAATAAAACATGTATTTTTAGAAGGGGTCCACTCACAGTACTTAGCCGTCCAACGCTGCACTGCTAGCGAATCTAGAACAATCCCAAAAGTTGCCCCTAAGCACAAAAAGGGTACAACTTAGTCAAACTCTATTCAAACAAATTTATTTGGGAAAACGGACTTCAAAAACGGGTCCAGGACGTCGAAATTAGCCTAGGAGGGGTCCCGAACGGAACCCGAAAAAGTCAACGTTGACCGTTGACTGGTCAAAGTCAACGGTCAACGGTCAGAGTCAACGTTGACCGTTGACCGGGTCAACGGGTCAGGGTCAAGGGTCAACGGGTCCGGGTTTGGGTCTGACCCACTAGGGTCTTGGGTTTTGGGGTTAGCCCAAAAGGGTTTCTGGGTTATAAGGTAAACGGGCCAAGGGCCCTGATTTAAAGAACCCATAAGGGTTCTGGGTTATAAATGAAACGGGCCAAGGGCCCTGACTTATCTAAAGCCCAAGGCTTTATAAGCCTAGGGTTTGGGTTTTGAACTAAACGGGCTGGAGGCCCCTAATTTCTAAGGCCCGAGGCCTTTAATACTCAAATTAAAAACTATACGGTTTAGGATTTTGGGTTAACTCGGAATGGGCTTGAAGCCCCAACAGAAAATGGCCCAAGGGCCTTACGAAATAATTAAAATTAAATATAAAAGGAAATGGGCTGGGGTTTTGCAAACGGGCCTAAGGCCCGAGGGGTTTTGGGTTTGAAACGGACCCAAGGTCCGTGGGTTATTTGAAAAGGCCCGAAGGCCTGGGTGCGCCGGGGAAGAACACCGGAGCTCCTAGAGCTCCGGCCGACGGAAAACGGTGGTTCCAGCCCCCGATCTAGCTACCAAAATGACGAGTGAGACGAGAGGGATAGATTGGTACCTTCCAATCGGCGAGGGATGGCCGGAGTCGCTCGGATAAGTCCTCGGGGCTCGCTGGTTTTCGCCGGAAAAGGGTGTGTACACCCGTGCGTCGATCTCCACCAAAACCTTCGAAAAACATCGTCCATTCACTTCCAATTTCTAATCTAAACGCATAAATGGAGCAGAGGGAGGATGATTGGCTTACCTCGACGGAAAAATACGAAAAACCCCGTGATGGGTTTTTCTGGGTTCTTCGTCCTTCGCGACGTCACCGAGAGCGAGCGGGAGAGAGAGAAGAAGACTAATGAGGGAGAGAGACCACGGTGGCGTGGTGTGCGTTCGTTCGTGCGATCACAAGGGAGAGGTGAGAGGGGGGGTTTACGGGAGAGTGAGGGTGCAGAGAGAGATCGAGAGGGTTGAGAGGGACAGCGAGGGAGAGAGAGAGAGAGAACAGAGAGATGAGAGAGACAGAGAAGAGAGAGGGCTCGGGGGGACCAAAAACCAGGTGGGCCCATTGGGCTCACCATTTAAGACAAAACAATTTTAAAATAACAAGAGGGGTTTAGGGACTAATTTGAGAGTTGTAAAACTTTAGGGATTAAATTGGTATAATAGAAAACATTTTGGGGGTTAATTTATAGGGTTTAACATAAAATCGAGGGGCGGGCGTGTCAGATGTCGTGGATACTCAGTTGTTGTACAGCACTGCCTATCATCCACAGACCGATGGTCAATTAAAGAAGACGATTCAAGCCTTGGAGGACATATTGAAAGTGTCTGTTCTCCAGTAGAATGGTAGCTGGGATAGTTATTTGCCGTTGGTTGAGTTTGCCTACAACAACAACTATCACTCCAGTATCGGTATGACACCATTTGAGGCACTGTACATAAAGGCATGTCGGACACCGTTGTGTTGGATAGAGGTTGGTGAACGGGTGTTAGTGGGATCAAAAATTGTGGACACTACTAATACTAACATCTAGTTGATAAAAAAGGACTTGAAGGCAGCACAAGACCGACAGAGGAGCATTGCGAACCAACATTCCAAGGATCGGGAGTATAAGATTGGTGATTTTGTCTTCTTGAAGTTGTCTCCCTGGAAGGGTGTGGTTCAATTTGGTAAGCGGGGGAAGCTGAGCCATCGATATATTGGCCTCTACTAGATTGCGTAGAAGATTGGTGTAGTTCCTTATAGGTTAGAGCTACCACCAGAGTTGGCACAGATTCAAAATGTTTTTTCATGTTTACATGCTTCGGAAGTACGTGCCGGATTCCTCTCATGTTATTTAATCAGAACTGTTGTGAGTGAATCAGGATGTGAGTTATGTCGAGGAACCAGTGGTTATCATCGACCGATAAGATAAGACGTTGAAGAACAAAGTTATTCCATTGGTAAAAGTGATGTGGATAAACCATGTCGTCGAGGAAACGACATGGGAAACAGAAGAATTGATGAGGAACCAGTGCCCATATCTTTTTAGTTGAATTTGTAATTTCGGGGACGAAAATCCTTTCAGGGGGTAGATTGTAAAACCCTTCCCCAATTTGATGTAATTTTATATTAAAGATTTATGAAATTATATTTGTGCCCCTGAAATTTTACCATATCCGGATCCCCTTTTCAAAATTTCTCTTTAGTTCCCCTCATCTCATTATCTGCCACGTGGCAGCACCCCATCATCTTTCTCTTCTTCTCTTTTTCCTTTCCTCGAGTCAACCATCTCATTCTCTCAGCTCATACACTCTATCTCACTTTCCATCTCCCTTTCCCGATCGACACACACACAAACCTTCGAACCCACACCTTCACAGACACCAACCCTCAAACTTAGAACCTTCCCTCTTTCTTTCTCTTGCCTCTGTGAAGTGCTAGGACACCCAGAGGACACCCAACCTAGGTCCGGCTAGCTCGTGACTTTCGAGTAAGATTTTAGCCACCTACAACCATTTCATGACGTGAGATAAATACTAATCTTTTCCCGAACACTGGAGGCGTTTTGGTACCTAAATCGTAGACTAGGGTGGCATTTTGGCATTGACCGAAACACGGAAGGCTCCGGCATTCTTCCTCTCTGAGGAATGGGCCGGCTAGACCCAAACCATTTAACCTCGGGCCCTTCGGGCCTTACCAGCTCAGGCATTCGCCCGCTTAACCTTAAACCCCAAAACCCTTTATTTTGGACCGGGCTTTTAAGCCCAAGGCTCGATAAAACCCAAACCCAAAACCCTTCGGACCCTAAGCCTTCGGGCCGTGCATAGCGAAGGCTTAATAAACCTAAGCCCAGGACCCTAGCCCAAGCCCAAGATCTCAAGCCCAGGCCTAAACCCGGTCCAAACCCTAAGCCCAGCCACGTGTAAGCCTGTGCGTGGGCGGCGCGTGGGTGTCTGTCAGTGCCGGCAAGTAGAGCATACGCGCCACCGTACACTGCGGCGTCGGGGACTTTTTCGGTGACCCACGACGGTGCGTGTTGTGACACGTGGGGGTACTCGAGGTCCTCTTTATGTTTTTCGATGCCCTGAATCCGTTTAAGATGTCCGCTTTCCGAAATTCAGTCGTTTGAGTATAGTTTTATTAATTGGACCTTTTATGTGCTTAGGTGCAATTATTAGCAACAATTATGTCCTGCCTATTTCGTACGGCTCTTCGACGACGGAGTATTTGTGAGTGGACCCCTTCCAAAATGCATGTTTTAATAATAGAAATGCATACATGAAAAGCTTGACTTAATGGTTACGTTTTATGAGTAAATTAAATTTACACTTTATGATTATCATGCTTTATTGCGAATATTTTGGAATACTATATTCTATCAAACTTATGTTCTTTGTAGTATAAATGATGGATGACCATATACTATTTATGAACATGTTTTTACACTCTTTGTAGTATATATGATGGATGACTATATACTACGAAATGGTTTTGAGATATATGTATTTATGTTGGAAAGATTATATTCAACGTTTTGTGTGTATCTAGTGGTCAATGTTCTACCTACGGGCGATGATACTTATATTGCCTTCGGGTGGGTGTGTGTAGGGCACTGTTCTGTGTGTATGGGCGATGCTGATACCACTAGTTAGCACATTATGTACGAGATATGTTTTATGAAAGGTTTTATGGCATGCTAGGGTTTTCGGCAAATCTATCACCTATTATGCTATTAGTTTTTATAAAACTTTGGGGGTTAGTATGTTGAATAATTGTTTCAGTATTATTTATATATAATTTGGTCCACTCATGTTTGTTTTGCTCCCTCTGAAGACATAGGAACAACCGAACAAGGCTTACGATCCGAGCTACGAGGCATTCCCCTACCAGTGACATCGTGCCATCCTTTCTGCTTTGACATACTTGTAATAGCACATTCCGCTTTGACATACTTGTAATAGGACATTCCGCTTGTACTCTGGATTAGATGTATGCTCTGAACATGTCATGCCTTATCACTATGTTTTCATGGTTGAACAATTGAATATTATGATATTATTTTAGTAGTTTGTATTTGAATATTATACTTTTATATTGTAGCGAAATTTATATGCATTCTTCACATGTTCTCACCATATATATTTATTAAATGGCTTGCGTCACCCTCAGGTATCAACCAGCATGTGGCCATCTTGATATCCCCCAGACATTGGGATCGAGGCGTGTCACATGTGGTGTTAAATAATGAGATATCTCTTAATCCACGTCATTTATAGTTCTTTAAACTCGACATCTACTAAGGTTACATGCATCCAAAACATGATTTCATAGAAGGATTAGGATTCTGATTCTCTACCATCCTATTCCCATCTCATTTCATACTATTCTCTCACACATTACTTTTTGTCTTATTATCTCTATAAAAAATGAATATAAAATATTAACGTGGTTAAACGTGACCGTTCAAATAAGATAACATAAAAGAATATAGAGATTAGGAAAGTAAAAAATAAAGTACGAAAAACTTACGTAGGTCTATAAAAACTGTGAGTGCAGAAATAATTTCTCATAGGTTATATGTACTAAATATTTTATTAACTTGCATTAATTGCTTGTTTATTTTTAAGGTGAATCCATGGCAATCCCTATAATTATAGGTACGTTTTGTACCATGTACTACCATAGCTGGAAACTTTCTTGCGTCCCTATCGGCATGGACGGGGCTCTACATGCATGACAGCTAAATGTCCGGTACGCTGTGTGTAGACTACTCTTTTTTTTTTTTTTTTTTTTTTGAAAGACAGACTGTACTCTTTATACTAAAGAGGTGAGGTACTTGGCTAAAGTTCAAAATGAATTAGTAATAATGTGATTTAAAGTTACTTTTGGCAAGAACCAAACTTGAGATGTTTCACTTACAAACGAAAAAGAATACTACTATACCGTAATATTAAGGAAACCGTAGTACTAAGTGGCTTTTTGAGCATTTTTGTTTCCTCCCCCTCAATCAAAATTTTATAATATGCATATAGACACACAATCCTCTTTTAATGAAGGACATGGATCCTCTCCGGATCCAATTGTCCTAATCCTAGGGATCAATGAATCCGGCCCATTGAAATTTGATCAAACGGTTAAAGTTATTATAACTTTTAGAGTGTGCCTCTATTTATAGCCGTTGGATCAAATTTCAATGACCCGGATTCATTGATCCCTAGGATTGGGACAATTGGATCAGGAGAGGATCCATGTCCTTTATTGAAGAATCAATTGTGGTGTCACTTTTATAACATTTTCTCATAGTCTGGGCCGTCTAAATTTTAACTCATCAGTGATAGATTAAGACGTTCAATTATTGTGAAAAATTTGCCACCCATGTTCTTTAAAGAAACACTCAAATAACTATTATTTAATCAAGCGGTAGTATATTTTTTATTTTAGGTGCTTTTTAAGAAAAGATTTAAAAATAAACAGTTTGATTCATAAAATATATTGTAAAGTAAGTTCCAACATATTTCTCAAATAAGCTTATTTCACATAATTTGATTTCAGAAACATCAATTTCTGAAGCCTCTTTTAATTTCGAATTTTACCATATTTGGAAGAGCATCTTTCAATAATATATATAGTTTGGCGTGTGTGTGTGCCAATACCAATATAGTCTCCCTCAATCATTCAAGGATGTCCTACTTCAAGTGTAAAATTCATCTCTCTCAGAAGCTGTCCCAAATATGTGACAACGAATTACTTTGTCAAAATTATGCCATTCAACAATCTAAAGGTGTTAAGCACTAATTAGACGGCTGATAAGAGCCTAGTGCCTAGAAAATTAGACGGAGATCTCGGCGGTTCTTGTAAATAAACACGATTTGATCGAGCACCACGTAAACTCCGCATTGCATATAGAGACCAAGGCAAACTCAATAGTGAATGAACGTCCAAATACCACCACTGGATCAAGAGGGATACGCCCATATTAACAATATAACAACTGAATATCAACGTCATATTAACAATATTATATTCATGTATTAGTATCAAATATCGATATCATATTAACAAAATCTTTCGAATATAATCACTTACATCCTTTGGTTTCAAGAGTCTTGAAACCCTCGGGAAGAACTTTGTCCAACTCAAAACTCCACCAGTCAAAACTCCGAATTCAAAAGTGGTTACATATGACCATTGGATTAAAACACTAAGATATATGTAACCACTTTCAATTCCAACCTCTCTCTCTCCTTCCTTCTCTCTGTAACATTAAATGTCTGTAACTACTTTCGATTCCAACCTCTCTCTCCTGCCTCCTCTCTCTCTCTCTCTCTCTCTCTCTCTCTCTCTCTCTCTCTCTCTCTCTCTCTCTCTCTCTCTCTCTCCTGTTGCCCGGAGTCCGACACCTAGAAGAACCGCAAGAGGTTTTGGATGGAGGTGGATGGTACTTAAGGTTTCAGAGCTCGTTTGGAAGTGGTTTGAAAGTGATTGAAAACACTTTTGATGAAACTGATTCTGAATTCTAAACGTAGTTTAAGGGGGGTGTATTCAATTGAGAATTTGAGAGATTTTGATGGATTTATAAATCCATGAATTTTTATGGAGTCTAATTGATTTGTAGAGATTCCATGTAAAATTTTGATTCAATTCCCTCAAAATCTCTTGGGGAGGGAAGAGATTTGTGGATGTTTAAAATACACTACAAAATCTCTCAAATTCCCTCAAATTCCTCAACTTTTTCAAATTCTTTAAAATCAAATTCTAATTGAATACACCTGGAATGTTATAAACTTCTTTAAAATCCTAATTGAATACACCTGGATTTCTGAGGATTTTAATAAACTCTCTCAAAATCTTGATTGAATACACATTGAATTTCAGAGAATCACTTAAATTCCTGATTGAATACCCCTAGATTCATTAAAAGAATTAAAATCCCTCAAAATCCCAATTGAATACACCCCCCTAAGTGTTTTTTAAAAGAAGTAACAGATGTGTGCTTTTTACAAAAAACACTTAAATTTTTTTCTAGGATCCATTTGATTTTTAATAAGATTAATTTTAAAAATATTTCACCAAAAACGCTTTTAATCATTTTAAAAATAATTCCAAACGAGTCCACCACCTGACCACCATCGCTCATCGGACAACCATCGCCCAGTGGCGACTGCAACTCTGCATCTGCAAAATTCCTCTCCTCCGGTCCTGATTTGAGAGTCCCGACTCCCAATCCGGCAATCTCGCCAAGCAAACGCCCAAATCCATCCCCCTCCAACTGTGCAAAACCACCCCTCTTCTCCCCGCAAGGACGACGAACGCGAATTAAATCGAGGTATCCTTTTCCGTTCCCGTTTCCCTTGCAATTTCCATCGACCATTAAAGCAAATTAAACAATCGACCATTAAAGCAAATTGGTTTTTCAGTAGTGTTTATTTTTCTCCTCCACAGGATCAGAGCAATGAGCAAATCGGAAACGGCCAGACTCTTTTTCCCGGCGGACTCTTTGAGCCAGAACAAGCGGATTCTATACAATGTGATCCATAGCAAACAAGATATGGGAATTTGGACGCGAGACAAGCCAAGAAACTGATGCAAGAAGTTGTAAATGTCCAGAGCAAGGGGAGAAAGCATTACATTGCTACAGAATTCGAGCCCTCCGAGGAGTTAACCGGCGGGGCTTGGTACTCGGAGGGGAAACTCGACAAAGATTATATAAACCTTGTGAAAGACCAGTTTGCGAAGATGATACATCAGCAGAAGGTCGCTACGTTGGAGGGAATTGCAGACGCGATCAGAAAGACCAAAATATTCAAGACCGAGTTTACGAAACAGCAAACGGAGGAGATTGTGAGGGATTTGGTTCTGGACTATCGAGTCGTGGGAGTTTGCTTCTATTCAAATTGGAAAATGGTTGCATTTTTGAACTGATTGTATAACAACAACAAAGTTTTTATCTCCCTCAATGGAGTCGGCAGTATGAATCTTAGAACGTCACTTGGGCTCGATTTTGCGCCAAATCTCTTTTGGTTATTTGGTTGCTTGCGGAAGTCGTGCTATGTCAATTCTTGTTTTTACAACCACAACTTTCGGGCTCCGTAGTTGAGCTATGTTCATGCTACTCATAAGTTGCAGCTATGTAAAGAGTAATAATCAGAGAAAACAATGCACTTGTATGTAACAGATCATTGAGTATGTCGAAAAATGAACAGTCATATTTAAAAATTCATGAAGAAGTTGAGGTTCTCTTGTAAATCAAATGACAATATAAAGTGTAACTCAATTACTTATAAATAAATTTTTTTTTTTTCTTCTTAAGTGTTATACTTCCAACAATTGACATCTAACTGCTACAAAAAAGATAGATCATACGGCTACAAATATGGAGTATCCAATACCTGTAGGCATCATAGCCACACCCGAAAAAATGACCTATATGATGTGAGATTTCAAGGAGAAAGACTCACATGATATGCGTACATCGCTACATTGATGTCCCGTACAAACAATAAAGAAGTGTAAATTTTTGTCCACTTGTCTTTATTTAATTGGCAAAAGATGCCACGTGGCTGATCATCCAGTCCCTTTTTTTTTACCAGAGAGAAAATGATTGAAATGGTTCAGTTAATTGGTCGCGTGCTCAATCTGCTCGAAGGGTGATGTTATCATATGATTTTTATTTTGTTGTGAATCTTTGAATTGGTTTTGCCAAACATTTTGGAAAGGAAATTGCATTATTTCCCCATCAAACTCTGTCTACTTCACGAAATGGTTGGATTTCTGAACCGATTGTTGCAAAGCTTTTGGTTGTTTGGTTACTTGTGGAAGTAATGTTAATGCCACATTGCTTTGTCAAATTTCTCAAAGCAATACTTGTTTTTACTCTACCACTACTTTGGGGTTCAGTAGTTGAGCTATATCTTACCAAATCGATCAATGGTCTGGACCATGGATAACACATAGAGACATTTATCGACATCAGAGTTCTAATTAGGAGCTTCGAACTTTGGCATTCATTGATTAACCAATTCGCTAGTAGAAACTATATATCTAAGCTCTAAACAATGATTTTACACGCTAAAGCGCTCAATCATGTAAAAGAAATTCGATTTAAAAAACTGAGGTTTTTGAGCCGAACTAACTCTTTGAGGTAAGAGGGAAATAGTCAATTTTTATTATCCACAGGGCACTATTTGGAACACTATACATGACTAGGGAAAGAACTTAATGGACTGGATATACAGTTACGGTAGCGTTCTTATCTAACAAAACAATGTTATGTAAGTAAAATTAACACAATGTCAAATCCTAGGTCAATAACCCGATTAATCTAAATTGCTCTCAGCAACTATGCACAATAATTTCTCAATTGTACTATGGTTTCCATATATAGGACATTTTAAGTCTTCTATCCTAGTTGACTTTATTAAAAGACACGATTATTCGAGACACATAGGCCTCGTTTGATAGCTCGAAATGTACTGATTATTTCTATCGAATAGGATAAATAGCCACCAGATAGTACTGACTAAATTAGTCGGGCGTTTAGTGCAGTATCGAACTAACGACCGTATTGTTTATACTGTATTTGGTACTATACCGGATTGGAGGAGTTCAAAATATTATTACTTGTTAGATAAAAATTGATGGTTAATAAAAAAATGGATTTTTTTTACACATTCACGACCACCAAATGGATCAAATTAAAAAAGAACACAATCCTCCTTTATTTAAATCAAAATTAAAAAAAATTGAAATCATCTCTTCAGTCTTGTCTTCCCAGATCTCTCGGCCGCACCCCCAACACCCTTTCTCCCCATCTCCTTACAGTTACGGAGCGGATCAGACTTAGAGCCTTCGACGTGCGATGGCCAGGCCTCGGGGCTCTTGTAGCAGAGGAAGATGTGGCAATCGTAGATGTACACGATGCTGGCAAGAACGACGACATGAAGAACGATGATGGCTAGAGGGACGACGGCGAGAGGTGTTGGGGAGAATGAAGTGCGAGAGAGAGAGAGAGGGGGGAAGGGGAACGAGACTAATAATCTACTCCTTTTGGAAGGGTTTATTATGCAGGTGTATACACTACTAAATAAGTAGACTAACTAAATTTATTCGACGACTATTTAATACGAGAGGACACCAAACAATTGAGTCCGTATTATTAGTCTTATCCGGTCCCTTATACGACCCACCAAACGAGGCCTTATAGAATGAATAAGTGTCTATTACACATTTAAATCGGTTAGTTCTTCGTTTAGTAGTAATTATTTATGTTTTCATCGTCAAAAGCTTTTTGTTTGAATTTTTAAATTTTGTTGAGTGAAAAATATATTTATATGATCCAAACCTCACTTAGCATAATCTCTGGAACTCTAAGTTAATGTGCAAATATGAGTTAGACTTGTTCAGTTAGCATAGTATCTTTCACCTTCCACCAATGTTTCTCCTTTGTGTTAAAAGTACCTTCATGTCATATGTAGATTTAGATTTAGTCAAATTGGTTTTAATAGTGTGCTTTCCTTCTGTACTCAAATTCGATTTTCCTTCCTATAATTTTAATAAATTTAATGTAAAATATCGTTTATATAAAAATAAAATTTATCACGCTGTAAAAAATAAAAAGAAAAAAGAAAATCCAAGTCAAGCATTAGATTGTTTTCACTATAAAAGTTAATATCCCACATACGTGCATGATCACATCTCCCCAGGAGAGGAATATATATATTCCACCATGTATTATATTTCCATCATATAAACTTTATAATTGAAAATGTTCAACTTTTTAATTTTTGATTGAAATTATTTTGCAAAAAAATCATTCAAATTGGCGAGATTATTTAGTATTCATATCGTCTATTTGTTTCATACATTTAAATGTATAAAAGATTTTCAATTTAAATAATTTCTTTTTGTAGAATAATCTTATAATGCAGATTAAAAATTAAACGATTACAATTATAAAATTTATATAATAAACAGACGTATTAGTTCCTAAAATAAATTAAATTTAAATTCAACTCAGAATATCAAAAGGGTGTTAAAGCCTTAAAGGCTTAAGGGGGAGGGATTTGGATCCTCTCAGGATCCCCTTCGTGGGGATCCTAAGGATCAAATAACAAGGGCCGTTCATAAAAAATCGTGCGGCTACAATTAAATAATTTTTATATTTTTAAAAATAAAGCAGTCTCGTTTTGCGTAAAAAGAATTTAATTGTAGCCTCACGATTTTTGATGAACGGTCCTTGTTGCTTGATCCCTGGGATCCCCACGAAGGGGATTCGGAGAGGATCCAAATCCAGGGGGAGGGTCCTAAAACTGTCAAACAGCCAGGCAAAGCCAATCAGCATCTAAAATTCTAAAAATCTCTAATGGAGCATCGAAATCCCATCCCTCGTCAGAATCCCTTACTTTTGGAGCATCGAAATCCCATCCCTCGTCAGAGTTCCTTTCCTTTTCCTCAGCAGCACTACTTACTACCTTTTCCTTTTCTCAATAACGCCCTTTTTTAAAGCCCATTCAAATTAAATTCAATTATCACCACTAACTCATTTTATTGATTCATCTCGCATAAATTAAAAGTTCGTCTCTACTTCACACAAATAAAAAAAATTGAATTTTTGATCATCAGACTCTCGACAACAAAGTCTTGAAAGATTTCAAATTGCTTTTCTATCTACTAATTCTTTTTTGAAGAAACTTTTCAGTCTGACCGGTACACAGAGTGATACATTTTCGTGACAATTAAAACACTTATGCATTTTCGTGACAATTAAAAATTTCTCTGCCTTTTGACGTCTCCCCCACAGCCGCTTTATTCGCTGGCATCTCCGAAAGCACTTCCAGTTTTTTCTCCTGCCAACTCTCACCCACATAGACATCCAATCCATCAAGCTTCATCACCGTCAAACACTAAAGCCCTAAACTTTGCAGGCTATCAAATTCTAATTACTTCTTGGTTAAATGGTGGACTTTGATTATGATGAGCTTGTGAACGCAACAGGAAGCTTCTCTCCGACTCAGCTCGTCGGCAAAGGTAGCCATGGAATGGTCTACAAAGCCATGCTACTCAACAAAATGGTTGCCCTAAAGAAGCCATTGCAACATCGTGACAACCACTCCAAGCTCGAAAACGAAATATGCGTGTTATCGTCTCTATCCAAAGACCAGCATGTTATAAGCCTTCTTGGAACGAGCCAAGACCAGTCGAACAACAACAAGCTCATTGTCATGGAGTTCATGCCCAATGGCTCTCTCCATGACCTACTTCATCTTGCACCTACACCGCCACCGTGGCCTAAACGCGTGGAAATCGCCATCCAAGTATCCCGCGCGGTCCAATTTCTTCACGAAGGGAAGCCTACAGTGATCCACAGAGACATCAAGTGTGAAAATATTTTGTTCGGTTCAGATTGGCATGCCAAGTTGGCTGATTTTGGACTTGCCGTTCTATTTGACTCGCCGAATCAGGTGAGTCCACCCGCTGCAGGTACTATTGGATACTTGGACCCTTGTTACACCACTCCTAGCAAACTAAGTACCAAGAACGATGTGTTTAGTTTTGGTGTTGTGTTGCTTGAGATTATTAGCTGTAGGAAAGTCATCGATGTTTCTAAGTCACCAGCTTCGATAGTGGATTGGGCAGTAGCATTGATCGAAGAAGAACGAATCGACGAGATTTGTGATGCAAGGATAGGGCTTCCGATGGACATGTCAAGCACAATAAGGCACATTTTATATGTTGCAGCGAGTTGTGTATCGTCCAACGTAGAAAATCGTCCGACAATCGGAGAGATTGTTACGGAGATAGAAAATTGTGTTATCGAACGAGTTAGGTTACCGATTTGGATCGGTATGTTGAGGAACTTGGTGAGGAGGAAGAAAAAAGATATAGCTAAAAAATGGCAGCAGGAAAAATGTGCAACGGTGCTAGAACAAAGCGATGATGGTGTTCTTGGTGATCATGTCTCAAGTGGGAAGCTGCTGCTGTGGCAGGTTTTGGCTGATGCGGGAACGGAATAGGAGGAAAGATCCGAAAGCTTGTTATGATATAATGGGATGAGTCGACTCGCCACGACTCGGTTGAGTAAGCAACTCGGGCGGGTCGGTGGGAAGCAGCCTGCAGGCCTTTGCCTTTCCATGTAAGTATGTGTGTGTGTGTGTGTGTGTGTGTGTGTGTGTATTTGGTGTTTTAGAAAACCTACCGGGCATGCAGTCCAAATAGAAGATTACCAAATATTAGGTGGGCAGAGAATATCACGATGTTCGTTTCTGTGTGCGTGTCGTTCCATGCTGATGGCACTGCTAGCTCTTCTTTTATTTTTAGTGAGATTTAATAAAACACCTCTGGTACTGTTTATTTTTAACAAAAAACTGTTTTTTTACCTTTAACTGTCACTATTCACTATACCTTTAAAAGTGGTTTTTCGTTAAAAAAAAAGTTTTCAAGTCGTTTTCATTAGTTTTCCTTTATTTTTATCCATTCTTTTCAAAATAATGAGTACAAACTAATATATATGTTGATAATTATAATTGGGGTTGTGTATGTATGTATGTATACATGGTGATGAAAAGTTTATGGAGAGATTGATTTATTCTCGCGCACCAACGAGAATGGCTGGCAGTGGAACTCCAATCTTAGTGGGGGGCGACACACAAGGCAGATATTTTATCAACTGAGCCAACCCTCGTTTGTATGCATATATGTATCTCTGTATATGTATACATACGCTACACCTATGCTAGACCAATGGAAAACCTATACTAGCTAGAGTAAGATAAATCAAATTGAATTACAGAGCAAGAAACACAACAAAATTATGTACCAATAATCAATTGTTCCAAGTACACTACCTCTCACCATGCACAAATATTTCTTCCATCGAAGGTTTCGGAAATTCGTCGGGGTGAAATTGGGATTCCGTAAAATTTGGGCTTCTATGGAATTGGGTTTGGCCCAATACTGAAGTGGCCCGAAACCAAAATTATTTTATTTCCGAAAATCTGGATCCCGGTACAATTGGTTCGGTTTCAGTATCCAATATTTTTTCCATACCAAAAAAATCGGTTTGGTTTTCGGTTTTCATGATTCAGTTCAGTTCCCGAACCAAATCCAACCCCTACTTACAATTTAGCAAGGGTAGTGTTATTTACATATCTGTTTTTACCTTTTACGTACTTTTATTAATTTTTGTTTATTGATTTACTTCAACTCATTTCATCAGACGCTGAAAATTGAAAGGGGTTTGTGAGAGGTAAAAATGACACACGCCAAGTAAAAAAAAAGTGAAAAAATAAAAATGTGTGTGTGGTACCACCCTTTAGCAAATATTGTGTCCTTTTAGACAACTAAAAAAAAAGTGACGCATTGTTTGTAAGATTGCAAACTGTTACCAATTTGATTGGGAAGGACATGCAATGTAATTTCAAATATTTAGGACGTGAAGCTTCCAAAACGGCTTCTGTTTAACATAGGGAGCAAGAAAAAACACAAAATTAAGAATACTGGAGATTTTTAATATGAAACACGGTTACATATATTATATGTCATCATACAAGTAGAGAGACACTTTAAATAAAAACTTCTCTTTACTTGTGTAATTACATGTGCCAGTTCTCTGGACAAATTAAAAAATCTCTCTAAGAACCCAGTGGGTTCTGGATGCATTTAGCAAGGTGGACGTTCAAAAGGTATAATGCACTATGATTAATTGATAGTACATTTTTCTTATACTTCGCATACTATATGGCCTATGTCGACAAAGAGATGTACACATATATTGGCTTGTATTCCAGTCTAATACGTAATACTAATTTAATGACGTATCAATTGGATTTAGAACATACAAAATATTATTCTTTTAAGTCTAAACTTTTTTTTTTTTTTTTGAGTTCATAGATATTTTTACACTAGGAAGAGGGGGAGTTTGGCTAAGCCACATAATAGGCAATTTAATTTAGTATCAAATTCGACATTCACAAAATTCGAACATAAGAACTCTCACTTTCAAATAAAAAGGACAACCATCAGATCGTAATACTGAATGACTTTAAGTCTAAACTTTTATCTTCTCTGACCAAAAAAAGTAACTTCTATTTTACAACTGCTTGACTTTAAAAAGTTCATTAAAATGTAAGTTCCATCACCAATAGACATGCAATTAAGATCTTTAGTAATAATTTAATCATCAATAATCGCATCAATTAATTTATAAAATATTATTTAAATAGATGATATTCTTAGCATTACCAATTAAAAAATAAAGTAAACACCACAAATTGAAATCGCCAAAATAAAGAGAAATTAATTGGGGATTTAACAGGATTTGACTCCCAATGTAGGTGGTTTTTAAGGGTAGTTCTATATACACACGTATTTTTACCTCTCACACATCCTTGTTAATTTTTCTCTATTGATCTTTTATTTCTTCAATACATTCGATCCAACGACCAAAAATTAAAAAGAGCGTGTAAGATGTAAAAGACGGTGTGTGGACAACATCACCAATTTTTTAATCAACATAAAAATGTAAGTAGGGTGCTACCAAGATATCTTCGATTTTCCATAGGAACCTATCGAAAATCTAATGGGTTTTTTATATTAACACCCCACAATAAAATTATAAAATAATTTTCTAAATACATCCCAAGTTAATTTAGACTTGTATTCTAAGATTGCTTTTCTTCAAACTCTCAAAGTCACTCACGTCCTTTATTGTACAACAAGACCCTAACTACTAAAAGCACAAAACGTGGAAAACGATTATTTTTCATCCTCGTTCTGCAGATCTTTAATTTGCTTGATTCTCTGATATAATAAAATGCAATGTGTTCACAAATTTGGCTTTGACCATGATAGAACGCCGAATAGTTGTGCATGCGAATTCATAGATATTCGGACAGAGAAGGAACAGTACAATCTTATAGGCAATCCAATTATCAAAGAATAGATTGGCGGATGGTATGGGCTATTTAACCCCACCGGATGACAATGTTACAAATTGAATAGAGAATAAGGAGAATTTGTTTTTGGGCTTCCACCCAAAACGCATCTCACTGTAAGGAGGTGAGAACATTTTTGCTCACCACCACAAACTATGGTGTATGTTCACTATACACCTAATCAATTGACACGTGTCATTTCACTTAATATTGGTTAATTTTTTTTCAAAATTGAAAAACAAACTTTGAATGTGAAAATTAACTAGAGTTAGGTGAAAAGATACGTGTCAATTAATTAGGTGAATGGTGAGCATACACCATGATTTATGGTGGTGAGCAAAACTGCTCCCTAAGGAGGTGGGCATGTAGTACATATAAGGCACATGTGGCACACTTCTGGCCGGAGAGTGGCTCTGATACCAAATTGTAACATCCCGAATCCAGTCCGCATAGTGAGATATTGTCCATTTTGGGCCACCCCCTCATGAATTTGTTTTTGGGTTTTCACGCAAAATGCGTCTTACTATAGGGAGGTGGACATGTATATATAAAAGGCACACGTAGCACACTTCTAGCCGGGGAGTGGCTCTGATACCAAATTGTCACATCCCGAACTCAGTCCGCATAGTGATATATTGTCTACTTTGGGTCACACCCTCATGGATTTATTTTTGGGTTTCCACCCAAAACATGTCTCATTATAAGGAGGTGGACATGTACATATAAGGCACATGTGGTCCTCTTCCTCGGGTGATGTGGGACTCTACATGTTCATCGCCTTCTGTTCGTTCTTCGTATTGATGTGGGGTTTAAGTAGAGCGTGTGGGGTGTAAGGGTAGCATTGGAAAACATGTGAGGTGTATTAAGATAAATTTTGATTTAAAAAGTGCACGTGGAGTGTATTAAGTATGTGAGGTGTAGTCAACAAAAAATAGGATGTGAATAAAACAATCCAATCTAATTTATAATGTATACAGTTTATATACGTATACATATAAGTAAAAATTTGTGCAAAATTGTCGAATAATACACGTACGTATTTATACAGAAAATATATATTCATTTAATTTAAAAACATCTCTCTTCTGATTACCAAATTGAAAAGGAAATTTTGAATTTTACCCAGTTGGGTTCGGCTCTGGCCTTTCAGCCGACCCGCCAAACAGACGTCAAGTGATGAACCGAGAGAACCGGAGCTGCCAAAGCTTAAAGCTTTTTCTCCTTCGCGGTCTCTCCCTATTACGAAAACCCTAATTCTAGCCCTAACCCTAACCCCCAATTCCAAACCGTGAATTTCTAATAAAGACGTCGGATAGAAGAAGAAGAAGAAAGAGATGGACTCCCAATTCCATCACAATTACTTCGAGAGGCGCCCAATCTTCCGATCCAAGACTCCCGCTGTCAAATGGTTCAAAGAATGGTATCTATTTTCCCTTTTCTTTGATTTTTAATTTGATGATTTGATTTGGTCTCCGATTAAATTTAGATGAAGACGAGCAAGTACAAGCTTTTCAATTTACTGGGTTTTGAATATTAGTGGAAATTGAGTTTTCATCGTCTCTGAAAAGTCCCTTCGATTCTTGTGGTTCCAGATTATGTTCGAAATAAAGGTACTTTTATGGTACTCAATTGTGGGTGTTGATTGTTGGTAAGAAGGGAGAAGGGTGCATTGGGTTCTTTGATGAATTGAAAGAAAAGTTTTTGTTTAGCAAATTCAAATCGAAGAAAAACAAAAAATGTCAGTTGAAGATTTGGTTACTGGAAAGTTGAGTTAAATGGCCTAATTTGATGTTCATTTATGTTTAATGTTTAGGACCACAAAAGTGAAGGAATAAAAAATAGTTTTGTTGAATCCCAAGTTTTTCTCTTATAAATCGTGATTAAGATTCACGAACAATTTGTCTAGAAGCGAGCTGCTGGCTTCTGTGGCGGGGGCTTGTAGGACCTTATGGATGAAGCATTTACTTGGATAATTTGAAGTATTTAACCTACATTGGCTAATGTTGCTACAAAATTGTTGTTAGGGTTCCGCAAGATGTCGTAGCAACAGGTGGAAAGTGCTCTCTAATGAAATGGGTCACAGGTACTTCTTCTTCCCTACCATGTTCTGTACGGTGATTCCTGAAAATACTTCTAAACCACTTTACGTTGTAGTACGAGTTTTGCACGAATGAATGAGAAGGATAATATAAATTAGTAAGTGTGTAGAATATAAAGAAACAGGAAAAGAAATTTCTTATCATAAAAAGATAAAAAGAGATATGGAATTAGTATTGCCTTCAGTATGACGTGTGAAGTCTACATGCTGTTTGAGCTATGATTGATCTAATTCATCATAGAAGTCTTATCTACTCAATTTTCCTTTATTTTCTTTGATTTGTATATAAGATTATTTTACATGATGAAATAAGACATTAAAATTTACATGAAGGCCATTTATGTGCATCTTTGTATGCACAAATGCTCTTATTCGGTTAGTGCCAATACATACGTCAAGCACTTCACACACTTCACGCACTATACTTACCCAAGTTGATATATATTTTTTTTAAATCAATAGGGATTAGTGTCTTAACTGAGATCTTTCTGCTTTTGTCAGCCTATGGTTTGACTTCTAAAGTGTTTTCTAGGTTGTATTTTCTTGAGTATGTGCTGTCATGTGTCTATAACATCTGATAATAGTTATTAAGTTCTTGATATGTCATTTAGGTGATGCATTAGGTTTATTAAAACGCATTAGTTTTACTTTTGGCCTGAGGCTTAATGAATCACAAATAGGCTTAAGAAAGCCATCTTGGATTGACATGATGGGTAAGAATGTTCTGTTGTATGTCTTTGTTCCTAACTTCCTATGATATGAGTTTGGACTAATTTTTCTCATTTTTTCTGTTTTCAATAGCGGATACATTAAAGGCTTTGAATGAGAAATCAAAGAAAACGGTGGCTCCAGAGCCAGAGCCAGAACCAACAACCGAAGTGCTTTTTCTTTGCAGCTATGATGGCTGTGGGAAGACCTTTATTGATGCTGGTGCTTTGAGGAAGCATTCTCACGTCCATGGGGAGAAACAATATGTCTGTCACTATGAGGGTTGTGGAAAGGTATTGTTTCCGTGTGTATGTTGTTTTCCTTGTAGTGTTGTAGTGTGTGTTTTACACGGATAGAGTAAAGCTAGGGGTTACTATCATGTCAAACAAATGGAGAAGAGTTGTCAGTTTCTTAATTTGGTACCCAAAAGCAAAATACAAGAAGAAAGTATTTGTTTATGTAGTTGGTCTAATAATTTTTCCCAGCACTTGTGAAGTCTTGTTCAGTCCCAAATGTGCAATTCCTATAGTTTCTTGTTGCACTAGTATGGGTACTTTAAAGCAAGGATATATTGGTATGTACGCTATGGAACTCTGGGAAAAAAGGGTAAAGGGAAAACGAAATCAATGGATTGATACTGATATTCCATTAGAGTTTCTTATATCTAGTGAATTTGAAAAATAATATTTTGAATGCTGCAGAAATTTTTGGATAGTTCAAAGTTGAAAAGACACTTTCTTATTCATACCGGAGAAAGGGATTATGTATGCCCTCATGAAGGCTGTGGTAAGGTATTATTTTATCCATTACTAAACTGTTTTGTTTCAAGTTATCTTGGCATCTAATGTTGAAGTTTTGATGGTTTAGTTGTACTTTTCCTCCCGACAAACTATACGATTAGATTATCTGTCTGAAGGACGAATTATATTATCTTCCCTGCTATGTTATGTTAAGTTAGTTTCCTGTGCACATTGACAAGGTAATTAGCTGCTGCACATTACAGTTCTAGCGAGGATTTTATAACACATTCTCAATGTATCATTGATATGTGGTGAAATTTTGTTTATTTTTTGTTAGTTCGATTTTTGTAGCTCACATTCCGTTTTAGAATGAACCAGAGTTGCATGTCTAATATAAGCTAGGCTACACCCTACATGTGGAAAATAGAATCCGGTAATTAATTGCAGTTCTGGGCATCCTTAACAAAGGACTCTTAAGATAATGATTATTGTCATGCAAGTATTTAAATTTTACACTTCCAATCAAGAAAAAAAAAACTGTCACTATCAGGGTAGTATAACGGTAGCTGTTTACTTGAACCATTTTGTGCTTTTCATAAATTTGATGTCTTTTTTGGGCTTCATAAATTCCCTTTATTTGTGGGTGTTTAATATGCATAACAGATTTTGTCGTGTTGTAATTAATTTTGAATATGACTCGTGCAGGCCTTCTCCCTGGATTTCAACCTTAGATCACACATGAAAACACATTCACAAGAGAACTATCATATATGTCCATACCCAGACTGTGGAAAGAGATATGCACACGAGTACAAGCTTAAAAACCACATTGTAGCTCACCATGAAAAGGTTTGCCAATCCTGCCTCACTTTTATTATTTATGAAATATTTTGATGCTATTGTCTTCATTTGTTTTTGGTACAGAATATTGTGTGAATGCTTCGTAGCTGCATCTCGAACTAGTATTGATTTGATGCATGAGTACATTGACTATGAAGGAATATGATTTTCAGAAACAACATATTCTTCTGAAATAATTTAGATTTATCCTATTTTAAAAGTTGACATGTGGATTTCACTTTTGTATGAAACTAGAGCTTCAAAAGTCTTGTTTAGCAATTTACGCAAGACAAATTAGTGAGTACCGAAAAAAGGTGCAGGTTAAGGTCCGTTTTCTGTACAAGTCTAAAGCTAATGTTGGGTTTCATGCAGAATATAATTTTTTTTTTTCTTTTGAATTCATAGGCATGTTAAGGTCCTTCCGAGTTCTTACGTCTTACTAACAGAAATATCTGAAAAATAAGGCCAAAATATCTCCCTTCAGTTTGGACATTCTTATAATCGCTGATATTAGTGTCATACATCTATTTTCTGGATCTTCTTAACATAGGAAGTACGACCTGATTCTCAATATTAATACTGACTTTACAGATGCCCATCGAGGAGCCAGTTTCTGTGCCAAAATATGCCACCCCACCTGCAGAGAAGCAAATCAGAACTCCGAAGCCTCCTTATAGCAATGCATCATTGGATCGCCCTTATGCTTGCCCTTATGACGGGTGTAATAAGGCGTACATCCATGAATACAAGCTTAAGCTGCATCTCAGGAGAGAGCATCCTGGTCATGTGTCTGATGAGAATGCAGAGAATCCTGCTAATAATGCTCACAACGAGATGGATGAAGCCAGTGATCAAGATGCCTATGCTGGAAAACGTATGAATGGCAAGAGCCAGAAACAAAACAGGCCCAAACCTAACTTGAAGTACCCGCCTGCAAAAGTTGCTCAGCGTAAAGGCTCAACTCCATCTCCTGCACCTATGAACACAGTGAAGAAACCCTGGCCGATCAAAGAAGATGTTTACGACGAAGAAGACAGTGAAGAAACAGAGGAGGACCGTGACAATGTCGAAGATGGTTGGAGGTACGGTGAAAACAATGACGACGATGACGAGGAAACAGAGGATGAAGACTAGATAGTAGATATTCGTGGAGGCTCATTTTCATTTGTATTTTTTTTTTTTGTCAATTTTCTTCTAAAAATGGAGTTGGAGGCACTTTGTATGTAAAACCCACCTACTGCCATTTCTTCTTGTTTCTTTTGTGTTATGTTCCTTTGGAAGGGACACTGACTAAGCCTTTGGAGAGTCCAATCGGATTGGATCTGCTCCTTTGGAAGGGACACTGCCATTTCTTCTTGTCGGGTTATCATATGAATGAATAATTGAATAATCTGATCATTTATTTAAGTAATTTGCCAATTCAGTTTGTGAATTATTATATAGGTGGTAAAAATTAAGTCTATAAATACTTTTTTCTTTTTGAACAATAGAGTTATTAGATTGAATTGTTAAATGAATGTTAGGGAGAATGAAATTAGTTGAGATGGAAACCGCACTAGGATGCGTAGTCATTATGTTCTTAAATTCATTAAAAATTGTTAATTAGTAAATTTTCTATGAACTTGAGCCATGTGATTTGAGTGAGAAACACTTTTGAAGGGTGGATTGATATTTTATACAACTGCATTTAACAATTTAAGCATGATCTGAATGATTTTAAGGAATGAAATTTCACCACAACCAACTTTTCTTAACAAATTTCTCATCTCATCCAAACACAAAATCAGAAGATCCTGGAAATTTTATTCTCTTTTCGTTTTGGTTTCAACCTAAAACCCTAATTTGAACCAAAATGCATAGAAAGAGGTAGCATATTATTTCTAATACGAACCTTCATTATGATCATTCTCTTTGAAGTCATTCAATTATATTAAACTACATACAGAGAGGGAAAATATAGCACTATCAGCTTATTGTAAGCCCATTAAGCCTATAAGTTCACTGGTTTCCACTATACATGCCATAACGCTCGTATACCACAATTAGCATTCCCAAACTTTATGAATACTATCCATAAAATCTTTAATTTAATGGTAATTGAAACTGAAAAAATATTACTTATATCCGCGCTAGATATATTTCCTAACAAACAATTGGTTTTATGCTTTTCCTAATATCCGTTGAAATTTGGAAAAACAAAACTACAACTTGTGTAATGTTAAAAATATGTATTTAGAAGGTAAATCAGAATCCAATGTCAATGAGAGCCTCCCGTGGTGCATCCTATCAACTCTAAAGCTTCCAACTTTTCAACCAAAAACATGTAAAATCCGCACCCCCCCCCCCCCAAAAAAAAACAAAAAAAGCTAGCTTTTTTAATTCAAAACCACAAAAACCCACATGCACATACAGACAGACAGAGAAAATGAGATAACATGATGAGAAAAAAAAGCAAGCTTTAACTTATTAATATAAATATTATAGATAGATGTAAAGTTTTCTCAAACAAATTGTAACTTATAATCGATCAATATATCCATCTATCAATCTCCCGTGTTTATTCTGCATCTATGTATCCATCTATCAATCTCCTATGATTTAAAAATTCTACATATGTTCCACTATCTATCTTAGGGCTCCTTCCTGTATATGTTCCATCATCGATTTCTAGTGCTCCTTCAGTATTTCAATTTTCACTATTGTAGGTAGATGATGTTCACCTTAAAGATGTGCACCTATATATTTAAAAATTAAATAATATATATATATATATAATTTTTTTTCCGGTTCAGTTTGGGAATATCGAACTCCCCAAAACTTGAGACCGATTCCCGTACCGAAATTTCGGGATCGGTTCAGTATTGGATACCAAAATTTTCGGGATTTTGGGTTTGGGATTTTTTTGGTTTGGTTTCGAGAAATTTTCGGTTTGGTTTGGGGTTTTTTTTCTAGCCCTAATCATCAAAATCATTTATAGACATCCATGACATCCATTTCTTGGACTGGTTACCAGATTTTCATTTTCCAAGCATTTTCTTGTGTTTTCTTGGTGCTGGTGGACTTGCATTGACCTCCTCAGCCTAATTAGAAACATCTAGTGATTCAAAGGCTCTTATGTCCTCACTTTCATCAGAATCATCTACAAACCCGTACTCCACTGAAATTCCAAGCGACAATTTTTTCCAGCCATGAGCAGATTTTTCGTTTCTGGGTATTCTTCACTTCTGCACCTCTTGGGGGTTGATTCACACTGGCCGAGTCACCAACATGGTCATTCTTCTGATTCTTGTCATAAAGCTTCTTCCAGTACAACTCTTTGACCTCGCCTGATTCTCTTTGCTACTGGCAATCTCATGTAGTCCATCCTATCAACTCCAAAGCTTCCAATTTTTCAACCAAAAACATGTAAAATCTAAATAAAAAAAAAGTCAGTTTTTTTGATTCAAAACTATGGAGCCAAAAATAATCACAAGGCGACACGTGGATTTTTGGATAATAAAAGGATAAAAATACCCTTGAGGCATATCAGAATTCCTATGCGGCAGTCATCCCTCAACCATGTCAAACATGCCCAAAATATGTAACAATTCAAAACCTATTTCATCCATCCTTATCAAATCTTCTCCACAAGGTAACTCCCAAATCTTCCCTTTTTATTATATTGATTAGCTAATCAATTAGGCAATTAACCTATTAATTGGCTAATTAATTGGTTAATTATTCAATTATTCCCAATTGAATACAAATCATGAACCTAGCCACAAAAGGAGCCAAGTGGCCGGTTCTCCCTCTCCCTAGAGGCCGGCCACTCCCTTATATAAACCCCATCATTCTCTTCAAAACTTAATTCCAACTATCTTGCAAAATTCTCTAAATTCTCCAAACACTTTTATCTCTAAATTCTAACTTTGGCATCGGAGATTCTTCGACCAAAGCCGCCCCCTCCCCCCATTCATCGTGGGTTCATGAGGCTCTTAGCCTTGACCTAAGGTGTTAATTGTTAATTGTTTTGTAGGTGCAACTTTGGCTCGTAGAAGACTCTTGCATCTAAGGTTTCTCGTTTCTTTACTTATTTGTAGAAGTTTCGTACGTTCTTATTCTAGGAATTTTTTATTTCTAAAAATCCTTTGATAAAACATAAACGAAAAGTACAATGGCAAGAGATACGAAAACCTCAACGAACGAAAATTTCAACTTTCAAGGATTAGGACCGTGATGGTCTACAAGGCTCATCATAACGATGAGTGGAACGACACCACCCCATGGGGCACCACTGTGGCAATTACCACAATGGCCATTATGGTGGCCACCCTTGGCAAGCCGTGCCATTCAAGCCCACACGGGTCCAAGCCCATGGTGAGACGACTTTAGCTACTCAAGCCCGATGCGAACCCAACGCGTTGCCAAGTCGAGACCTAGCCTCGCACCCACGTGCGCCACACGCTGAGCAGCTCACTCTCGTGGCCTAGCATGCTCTCGCGGCCCAACTTACTCCCACGGTCCAAGCTGCTTCTGCCCAGCCTGCTCCCGTGGCCTTTTAAGCAGCCCAGATTAGTCCAAGATTAGTTCAACCGTCCTGGCTTCAAATCTATGGGCCGACGATTGAACCGGGGACATTTTTACCCTATTTCCCTGCGGATTTGACATTTTCTAACTCAAATCTTGCACCCAGAGTCCGCTACACTTTTTTTACTTAAGGAGACACATTTCATCCAAGCTCTTCCAACCCAAATGGAGAACAACACTTATCTCGACAAGTTATAGAGTTGACGAGCGCTAGTGCACAGTAGACGACCTTGGTGAATTAGCTCTTGCAGTGCACCGAGATGCAACGTGCCCTTGACAAGAGGTCCTGAAGTAAGACAAAGACAGACGAAGAACCTTTCCAACAGTGTCCAGGCAAGCAGCCCCTCAACCAACCACGACACAAGCTTTATAACAGCTTACGCTTTCGCCTATGTCCTTGGGACAACGTATACTCTCGTCTTAGTACGTGAAGGAGCGTCCACTTCTGATCAAGCCCATGGACGAGCAGACGTTCACGGTTGAGGCCACACTTCTATTATCAATACGGATAACCTTTTAGGCGAATTGTTCATTCACAATTAGGCTCGCAAAGAGTTTTCTCCACCTCACATTGGAGTAGGCCGCACGACGGATGGAGAGAAGCAGTAACTTAATCCGACTCAAGTTCAGCCGGCAGCCTGCAAATAGCCAGTTCGTTTGCCAGAAACATACCACATGTACCACAGCCACAACATGGACGAGTCGAGCATAGGGAAGATTGACATAGACCAATAGGTCACAATCGAAGGCAGGCGAAAGTTCCACTGAGGCTAATTCAAGAAGAAGTTGACAGAGTCCTGACTGAACGATTGCATAATTTCTAGCGCAACGAGGCTGCTGACGATGTGCTTTGACTAGATATGACCAACATAAGCATGTCACCATTCACGGATGAGATCGAGCGGACAGATCCACCTCTTGGGTTCATTGTGCCTCACTTCACTCAGTATAAGGGAGACGAAGATTTGGATTGACATCTCAAGCACTACCGTAGTACCATGATCCTCTTCAGGAACGATGACGCGCTTATGTGCAAAAATTTTGCCACAACTCTACAAGGCAAGGCATAATACTGGTTTCACACCCTACCGTCGCAATCAATATGAAGTTTCAACGAACTTTCCTTAGTTTTCACTAAGGAGTATTCGTCTAACTGCTCAATCAAAAGGACATCTGACCATCTCTTCAGAATCGTAAAAGACCCTTGGGAGACAATTCGCGACTATGTCAAGAGGTTCAAAGTAGATAAGGCCAAGATTGTAGGCTGCAACGAGGACATAGCAACGGCAGCATTCAGAAATGGGTTTCCCACCGAACATTCTTTATTTAAAAAACTGATCATGGGAGAAGAACTGACCTCAGCAGCTTCATATGCTTTGGTGAAAAACATGCACTATGGGACGGGGCCAAACAATCTAACAAAAAACGAGTCAGAAAAGAAGTACATGGAATGATCCTCGACCAGAGAAGACTCAGCTCGACCAGAGAAGACTCAGCACCCGAAACATTCACCAAGTTCACAGTTCCAATTGGCCAAATTCTCCGCAAGCTCAAGAATGAACCTTGGTTTGAACTGCCGCCACCCATGAAATGCGACCTTACCAAGTTGGATTATATAAAGTATTGCGCATTCTATCAAGGATCGGGCCACACTACCAACGACTGCCTAAAGTGGAAGCATTACCTTGAGAAGCTGGAAAATGCGGGCCGGTGCAACGAGTATCTTGACAGGTTAACGAAACGGCCTACACAAGCAGGGGAAGTCTTCATCACCCTTGAACCCCGTTAAGGCTTTTCCAAATAAGTTCGAAGTCTCAAGCAGCTCAACGAACAGCAGACACGCGTGCATAAAAATCACATTGTTTTTTAGTCTTATATTGACGAGGCTAGTAAATAAGAAAAAACACCTCACAATTTATACAAAAACACTTTAAAAGTTCAAATGGAAGACAAAACTCATAATTTATCTACTTGTAAGTCTGTAATTTTTTGGTTTCCTTATCTCGATACAAAATAAATTAGTTTTTTCTGTGTTTCTAAATTACTAAGTTTGAAGTGCTTTTCTAAATATAATTTTATCAATATCTTACGTGTAAAAACAAATAATTTTTTTTATATGAAGTGAGGGCACATTTTTTGCCGTCGCCCCAACCTCAAAAATCTCTGGACCGGCCTAGACTTTGAGCCTTCATTGATTTCACAACGACTCTCTCCTTTTCTATCTTCCTTCGTCCTTTCCCTCTGCAGATTCCGCCATTGTTGCAAGCAAGTCTCTCAATTTCTCTTCCTTTCTTTTGCTATTTTTTGGGTGTTTTTATATATATGTGTAATTTTTGTGTAATGCGATTTTTATGCGTGTGCGTCTGCGGTTTGAGGTAAAGGACTCTGACGATTTTCAAGTTTTGGGTAAAAATTTGTGGGTTTTTCAGTTGGGTTTCCATCTTGCTTTGTTTTATGTTCATGCACAATTTTTGTATATGTGTGTGTGTCCGATTTGATATAAAAGGGTTGACTTTCTGGATATTTTTCATTTCTTTGGTGGAAAAGTTTGTATGTTTGGGGGTTAATAAGTTAAAGCTTGCTTCTTTTTCTCCCCATGTTATCTCGTTTTCTCTTTCTAAATGTATATGTATATGTGCATGTGTGTGTCTGTGGTTTCCAATAAAAAAAGCTGACTTTTTGGGGATTTTACATGTTTTTGGTTGAAAAGTTGGAAGCTTTGGAGTTGATAGGATGGACTATGGGAAATTGCCAGTAGCAAAGAGAACCAGGCGAGATCAAGAGCTGTACTAGACGAAGCTTTATGACAAGAATCAGAAGAATGATCATGTTGGTGACTCGGCCAATGTGAATCAACCCCCAAAAGATGCAGAAGTGAAGAATACCCAGAAACGAAAAATCTGCTCATGGCTAGAAGAAATTGTCGCCTGGAAGTTCAGTGGAGTATCGAATTGTAAATGATTCTGATGAGAGTGAGGACAGAAGACCCTTTGAATCACTAGATGTTTCTAATGAGGCTGAAGAGGTCAATGCAAGTCCACCAGCACCAAGAAAATGTTTTGTCGAGTTTTCCAGTTTTTTTTCGCCGACCAGTCACATTTGAGGCTATTTTCCGGCCATCTCCTGCAACCATTGGACTTCCAAAATAGGTATAATATTGTTCTACACTTTTCTGTCTTCATTTTGATATATTATAGGTCGAATTTGGTTAAGAAACGATTGAGTTACAAAGCTTTGAAAATTGCCAAAAGAGTTTTTAATGGAAGGACCAAAATGATGGATGATGGACAATCTGAGGGACCATTTCTATTAATTTTCAATGTTAGGGACCAAAATGATGTGTTTGATCAATGTCAGGGACCATTTGTGATTAAAACCCATACCTTTTTTTTATATAACCAGCATTACACACCTCTGAAGATGTTTTGAACGTGTTTAAAAATAGAGAAAATAATATTTAATGAACAACTGTTTGAATCACATTATTGCTAGTCTATTGTGAAGTACTAATTATTTAAAAAAAAAAGAAGAGTTTTAACGAAACACTCCCGGTATTGTTCACTTTTAACAAAAAAACTACATTTTTACCTTTCCTTGGTACTATTCACTACACTTTTAATTGTCATTTTTTATTAAATCTAAAAAAAAATTAGACTTTTCGTTAGTTTTTCTAAATAAAAAAAAATTGTACAAAAAAAATTGTTAAAATGACGAAAATATCATTGCCACATTTGATGCATTATTTTGAGTTGCTTTTGAAGTTTTTTGTTTGAGGGGCATTTTTGTTACTCTAGCCTTTTTTTTTAAGCTTGTGAGTTGTGACACCCAAAAACACTATTCAGTGGGCCCCTTGGCATTATATATAAAGATAAAGACGTTAGCATTGTTGTAAAATTGACGATGTGTGCAGTGGAATAAATAAGCAAGACGCAAAATTTATGAGGTTCCTCTACAGTCAGTGTGACTGGAGTACATCCTCGGGGCAGCATCAGTGCTTTCATTTATAATCTGGAATAATAGGAGTACAAAGATAACTCTCTCTTATTCTCTCCTTTCTCTTTCCTTTTTTTTCTCTCTTCTTCCTCTCTCTCTCTTCCTCTTCCTTTCTTCCCTCTCTCCCGTATGACTTGAGTGTGAGTAACATTGCTTTCTTCCCTCATCTTCTTTTTATAAGAAAACTAGGGGTAGTGGTAGCTATTAGTGGGAAGACATCTTCTTAGTGAGGTAACCTAACATTCCATTACATTTGGTAGCCATCCATATTTAATGTTTTATAACACTCCCCCTTGGATGGCCACAAGTCTTCGACTGACTCGTTAAAATCTTGATCTGTTGTTTTTTTTTATGCTCCCCCTGATGAGTATCTCCCCCTGATTTCAAATCATTTAGGCTGATCGTTGATCATTCTATTTCGATCTCTTAGCGAGAAGAGTTGCCAACAGATGTGCTTTACTGGTAGTTAACTTTCCACAGGCTTATTCTTGAACTGGGCTGGATGGCCTTTTTACTTACAAGCGATCCTCAGCTTAGTTGAGGATGAATCAGCACGTTGTCTCCACATGTTTCAAGTAATCGGATCTTCATGCAGGTCTGGCATCTTCTTTTGCAGTATTTTTCCTCTAATGCAAAAATTCCCATGAAAGCAATTGGAGATGCCGCTCCAAAACATTCAATGTTGACACGCCCGCCCCTTAATTATATTTAAATCCTAGAAAATTTCCCCCAAATCGTTTTCAATTATACCAATTCAATCCCCAAAACTTTTGTAAACCTTCAATTTAGCCCCTAAAACCCCTTTTTAATTTTATAATTGTTTTGGTTCTTAAATGGTGAGCCCACTGGGCCCACCCGATTTTTGACTCCCGTTCACTCTCTCTCCCTCTCTTTCTGTCATCCCCTCTCTCGAACCTCCTCTGTCTCTCTCTGCCCTCTCCCTCAGACCCTCTCGAACTCTCTCTTCCCCGCGACTCTCTCGCCCTCACTCTCCCTCACTACTCTCGCACTCTCTCACGATCGCACGCACGACAGCGCACCCATCTCCGTCCTCTCTCTCTCGTCGTCTCGTCTCTCTCGGTGCCATCGCGACGAACGGAGGAAAAACCCAGAGAATCCCCGGCGAGATTCCCTGTTGTCTCCGACGAGGTAAGCCCCAATCGTCTTCCCTCTTCACCCAATTCATGTTTAAGTTAGGAATTAGGAGCTAATTGATGTTTTTCCGTGAGTTTTAGGGTCGAATCGCGACGGGGTGTACACACACCCATTTCCGGCGAAACCAGTGAGCATCGTGGGTTTTTCCGACCGTCTCCGGTCGTCTCTCGGCGAACCCATCGGTATAAATCTCTCCCTCTTTCTCTGCTCTTCGTTTTGGTACTTAGATCGGACCCTAAAGCTAGGTGTGGTGGTCGGCCGGAGCTAGGAAGCTCCGGCGTTCTCTTCCGTTCGAACCCAGGCCCCTCAGGCTGCGTGGGAGAGGCAGGCCCTTTGGGCCGTTCTAAAACCCTCTCGGGCCTTGGGCCCGTAACCTAACTCAAAACCCAAGCCCTTCGGGCCTTAGGCCCGTTTGCAAACCCCAGCCCATTTATATTTTAATGTTTATTTTCTGTTAATTAATTAGTTAAGGCCTTTGGGCCGTTGTAGAACTTCGGGCTTTAGGCCCGTTTAGGACCCAGCCCAGCTTAGTGGCCCGTATTGTTTTTATTTTAATTATGTAAAAATCCAAAGGCCTCGGGCCTTTTTGTGCGGGGCCTTGGGCCCGTTTATACCCAACCCAAAAGCCCTTAGGGCCTTGGACCCAGAAGCCCTACTGGGCTAACCCTAAAACCCAATAACCCTTTGTGGGTTAAACCCTAAAGCCCAAGACCCTAATGGGTCAGACCCACCAAACCCAAACCCTAACCCAAGTCCGGGCCCAACCCGTGGACCCTGACCCGACCCGGTTGACCCGACCCGGTTGACCCGTTGACCCGGTCAACGGTTGACTTTGACCGTTGACTTTGACTTTGACTAGTCAACGGTCAACGTTGACTTTTAAGGTTGACTTTTTCGGGTTCCGTCTGGGACCCCTCCTAGGCTAATTTCGACGTCCTGGACCCGTTTTTGAAGTCCGTTTTCCCAAATAAATTCGTTTGAATAGAGTTTGACTAAGTTGTACCCTTTATGTGCTTAGGGGCAACTTTTGGGATTGTTCTAGATTCGCTAGCAGTGCAGCGCTGGACGGCTAAGTACTGTGAGTGGACCCCTTCTAAAAATACATGTTTTATTAGTAGAATTGCATGTATGAAAAGCATGATAGCATGAGAATGATGTATGTGCGATAGTTCTGATAGAGTATAAATGTATATGCGATAGTTATGATGTTACCGCTACGGGATGTAGGGATAAGGTTCCGGTCCATCCCGGACGACGGTTTAGGTCCACTTCCGCTACGGGATGTAGGGATAGGGTTCCGGTCCATCCCGGGCGACGGTTATGGTGCTGGCATAGGGCCTGGAGTGTGTTACCTCTGACTTTCGAGTACAGGGACGGGAAGCTGGCATTGGGCCTGAAGTGTGGTTTCCTCTGACTGTATGCTCAGGGACGGGGAGCTGGCATGGGGCCTGAAGTGTTATATTGGACATTCACTAGCGACTATTCCTCTATGAATATGATTTTAGTATGCGAGTTATGAATTGAGATATTGCATGATGGGTTAGGACATGAGATATTGCACGGCATTCTAGGTTCAGAAAACCTATGTTCATCATGATATAATTGTGTTTTCGTCAAACCTGGGGGATAGTACGTTGATAACTGTTTTCTTATATGTATATCAAATTGGTCCACTCACCTTTGTTTTGCGCCCCCTTCAGGACTTAGATACGAGGTATACAATCCCGGCGTCGAAGCACTTCCGCATTTGGCATCTTCGAGTCCTCTCGGTGTAGGACCTACTCTTTTGTGTATTAAATTTGGTATTCTTTCTTGTAATATTTCAAACTAGATGTATGTTCTGAACACGTTCCCGAAACACTTATTAAATGTGAAAGTTAAATTCTTATTTCTCGTTTTTATACCTTTTAAATGGCTTTCGTCACCCTTCGGGTGTCGGCCAGCACGTGACCACCCCGATGTCTACAGGACATCGGGGTCGGGGCGTGTCAAATGTGGAGATTAGCTATGCTGCAAAAATTCCCATGAAAGCATCAGAACATCACTTCTCAGCGACTCATCATGTTTTCCAGCTTCCAACATCAGTTGAAGATGACTGCTCGAGAGCAATGCTAGGTAAGCAATCAGGGAAGGGTTCCAGACAATCAGTCCCAGATCGGAAGCTTGACTCCAAGTGGCGACTGATTGCTCTCTTTCTCCTTGTCTTGCAAGTGATAACAAAGACAAAGAAAAGGACATGGAGAAAGCATGATATGAGATACTCTTACTTTCGACCCTGATGATATGAGATACTCTTACTCTGGATGACTAAGTTTGTAGAGGTACTCCAGGGGATGAAGAACACTGAGTAACTCGAGAGTTTTCTTTGGGAATACATTTTCGGAAATGAAGAAGTGCTGAGGGAGTTTGCTTTTGCTAATGGAAGGCGAAGGTAGACGTTTATAGGAATAATTCTTCACAACCGGAACTATTCCCTTACCCCTGTCGGCAGCCAGTGGATGGATGAACAATACAAGTTACGCGCTTTCTGACAAAGCTGTCCGTAATTTCCGTAAAGCTGACAGTGCATGTGACGAGTGACAACAATTCTGGAAAAACTGATCGCCTCGTGATTTCTGAGCAGGCGGCCTTGTTGCCTTTTCTTTTTATGAAGGCGTTAATTGCTTTCCAAAGCACACTTGAGATATCAATTTTGTTCAGATACACTCAGAAAATTGCTGCCTTCAGAAATTTTCCTTCTTGCACTTCTGAGATTTTATCTAATCCTCTTTTTTTTTTTTTTTTATCATTTTTGAAAATGGCTTGCCCATCTGACCGTCGTCTTGATTTGAATGGCAGGGAAGACGATGATATGTCTTCTCCAGACAACATATGGCACCCATCATTCTTATCCCCCAACGGTTCTCTTACAATTGGGGATTCTGTGATGAAGAACGACATAACCGCTACGGTGGTAGCGAATAATCTTCTCACCCCCAAGGATAGCAGGATTCTTTCCAAGCGGTCCGACGAGTTGGCTGTTCAGGATTCTTTAGCCTTCAGCATTCAGTGTGCAGGCTCTGTATCAAATATGGGCCAACGTCTTCTTGCACGCTCTCGTCAGGTTGAGTCACTGATGGCGGAGGTGGCTAGTTTTCGGCAAAAGGTCAGAGGACTCAGGCACGAGAACAAGGAGTTGCACATGCTCGCAACTAGCTACTCGACCAGCATGAAGAGGAAGCTGGACCAGCTGCAGGAGTCGGACGGTCGGATCCAGAGTGATCATGAAAGGTTCATGGCGTTACTCCCGAGGTTTATGTTGCCTTCGTCCTCTGGAATTGCACCAAGTGCTCCGGCTCCGGAGATTCCAACTCTGGCGCTTCGTCTTCCTGGAGCTCCGTCGACTTCTGAGGCTCCTCACGAGTAGCCTTGTGAAGACTCCCTCCTTTGTGTTTGTTTGATTTTCATGTTTGTCCACATATGTAGTTTATCGGAGTTTCAATAAACAAACTTTATTTCGTTTAGCATATTGTGCCAAATACAATAAAACATATTCTTCACTAAGATATGGTACTTCTGGACCAATTATTAATTTATCTTTACCCTCTCGAAGATAAATGATCATTCTTAGTGTCTAAATCATTTGAGTATTCAAGTCATAATCTTCAATCCATATGATTCTGTAATATCATAAATATCACGGATAAGATTCGTGTTGGCATATTGTTCGATTCTGCAGTTCAAGACAATATTTATCTCAACACTTTATAATCTTTCTTAACTCTTCAGGAGTCCCAATTTAATATCATAAACTCTTCAGGAGTTCTAATTTAATGTCATCGACTCTTCAGAAGTTCTAATTTAATGTCATTGACTCTTCAGAAGTTCTAATTTAATGTCATCAACTCTTGCAAGAGATTTTAGTATGTTGCAACAATATCATAATGATAGTACTCACTAAGGCAATTTATATCATCCATTGGTATTGAGTACATAATTTATGTTTTATCCTTCCAGGACTTACTTCAAGCAATCTGAATCCTTCAGGGATTTTCTACACTTCATGACACATTTTCATTTAAAATTTATACAGAGCAATTTGCTCCCATGTATACTTGAGGGATTTACTTATGGAGATATGATGTGGGCGACTCACAACCCTTCGTATATAATTCTCCATTCATATGAACTCGTTTACGGGAGTATAATTTCAGGTTTCAATTAGTAACCTTGTGTCATATCATGTGAGTGTAATTCACTGTATTACAAATGCCCATATGTAACCTCTTTGGTTCAACATCTTTTGGCTATTTGTATTATATTCAAATATATAGATCCATTTTTCCACGTTCTTACAAGATTGTAATGGAATTGCCTTTCTCCATTTTTGCCAATAATTTTTCCTTTCGTTGACGAACAAAAGAACGTGACTCATTATCAACACAGCTTATTGATGAAATTTAGTAGCTACTTATAAAAACCAAATTTACCATTGGTTATCATCAATTCGTGATCTCATATTCTCATGTGCATGCGCATGCATAAAAAGCTTTTCATTTCTTTGGATATCCATTGCCTATTCAAGGGCATTACACTATCTCTTCCAGGATAGCCATAATTTAGAGAATGCGGATCATAACCTCTTCTTGAGCGTTATAAAGCTTGGATTTTAATCTCCACTTCGGGAGTTGAGTCATTGGAATCTATAAGTCTATCATACTTCATGCATGAGACATCAAAATTCCCATGTCCGCAGATTGTCCTTTTCTGGGACGTGTATCCATGCGACAACTGTCATGCTTCCGGTATGCAACAGTTATGCTTCGGGAATGCAATAGTTCAGTAATGCCATATTCTTCTTCTTTCGAAGGACTGAGCCTTTTGAGTCTAAGAGTCTGCCACGCTTCAGGCGTGCAACAGATAAATCATTTGCTGCCACATTATTTTGTCCAATAGGGACATCAATTCTTGTAGGCACATTTGCAGCAAATATATGTGATTTCATCACTTTCGTTACATCATTCAATTATTCTTACTTCATTTTCTCATTGATTTCTTCGTGAATCAAAATAAGACGAATTCTCTTCGTTCTTCTGGAACGGTCTTTTCTCATCATTCTTCTACAACGATGTTATTTTCTCCCCCTAATGATGGGAAAACTGTATTATTAAAATTATAGTCCGCAAATCATGCAGTAAATATATCCCCAGTTAAGGGTTCAAAATATTGAATGATGGATGATAAATCAAATCCAACATAAATTCTTAATTTGCAATGATGCCTCATTTTAATACGTTTGTGGCATTGCAATAGGCACATAGATAACATAACCAAAAACTCGTAAACGTGTAATGTTTAATTAGTGCCCAAACACGAGTTATACTGAGAAGTATTAGTTGGCAACATGTCTCAACCAAGCTAATAATGTATCATGTAACATGGCATGTCTCCATGTAGAAAACTTGGCAATTTCGTTTTCATGAGCCGAGTACGGGTAATCAATTTCATCGGTTTAATAAATGCTTCTGCTAAACCATTTTGAGTACGGACATGAGGAACATGGTGTTCAACATCAATGCCCAATGTCATGCAATAATCATCAAAACTTCGAGATGTAAGCTCTCCAGCAAACATGTATTATATTATCATTTACATACATCAAGGAACTTCTAGTCCTTATTTAATTGCATATGGATTGGTACTTTCATGGTTTTTATTACAATTAAGTTGTGGCACTTCGGCTCTTCAAACTTAAAGTACTCATCAAGAAACTTCATGCCTGATCTCTGAGGATCAAGGGTCTTCATGTCCAATCTTTTTTGCATGATGAAACTTCTGGTCCAATCATTTTTATATGATGAGGATCAAGAAACTGCAGGTTCTAATCTGATCAAGGAACTTCGAGTCCTTGTTATACTCATCGTAACAAAAGAAGTACAATAAATAAATTAAAGCAATAAGCGGTAATTCCAACTATGGTAAATAAATTGCTTTTAAGTAAATAAAGCTTGTGATAAGGGCTTTGATTCAGCACCATTCACATAAATCAAAACTTAAAGCAGTAGGCGGTAAAACCGTCCATGGTAAGTAAATTGCTTTAAAGTAAATAAAACTTGTGAATGGATTTTAAACCAACACCATTCACATAAATCAAAACTTAAAGCAGTAGGCGGTAAAACCGTCCATGGTAAGTAAATTGCTTTAAAGTAAATAAAACTTGTGAATGGATTTTAAACCAACACCATTCACATAAATAAAGTAATAATAGAAAAAGGTGATGATTAAGTTTCCATCAATTTTTTTTTTCTTTTCAAATGGTGCAACTCACCATTCCAAAACCTTTTCTTTGTCTGCCACTTATAAGAAGATCAAACCGTTAGATTTAGCTCAAATTTTAGTATGATATGGATAAGAGGATACCAAACAACTTTCGTGAAGAAACAGTTTCAATCTGAGCTATTGAAAATGGCGTTTTGGTACTCATAAGATGGCTGTCCAGTTTTCTGCGGAAATTGGAAACTGGTTTGGTATTTCAGACATCTGTGACTATCGCACCGTTAAAGTTTTTCTGAGATTTTGATATGTTGTAGATACTGGGCGGATGGACAACTTTCAAGAAGAAATTTTTTCAATCCGAGGTCCGCAAGTTGGAGTTCCGAGGCTGTTTCCATGGCTATTAGACTTTCTACGGATTTTGAGTCCGTACCATTTTGCTTCTGCAAATGATGATATACAGTTATACAACAACATATACATATTTGCTTCAAGAAAATCAGTAGTACAAATATTTTAAGATGAAATGAAAAGATTTTCTTATCTGTGAGATTCCAGGCGACATAGGTGAACAAGATTTGTGGCATTGTGCTTTCCACTGACACGAGAGCTTCTCGTGCTGATAACGTGTTGTAAAATTGACGATGTGTGCAGTGGAATAAATAAGCAAGACGCAAAATTTACGAGGTTCCTCTACAGTCAGTGTGACTGGAGTACATCCTCGGGGCAGCAGCAGTGCTTTCATTTATAATCTGGAATAATAGGAGTACAAAGATAACTCTCTCTTATTCTCTCCTTTCTCTTTCCTTTCTTTTCTCTCTTCTTCCTCTCTCTCTCTTCCTCTTCCTTTCTTCCCTCTCTCCCGTATGACTTGAGTGTGAGTAACATTGCTTTCTTCCCTCATCTTCTTTTTATAAGAAAACTAGGGGTAGTGGTAGCTATTAGTGGGAAGGCATCTTCTTAGTGAGGTAACCTAACATTCCATTACATTTGGTAGCCATCCATATTTAATGTTTTATAACAAGCATAACCTTATACCTCATGGCACTGTAGACATATGTCTTTTTTGTATACATATATTACTTTTTTGTGTACAATACATGTGTACTATACTCGTAACAAAACATGTATTAGAAAGAAAATTACGACTATGGGTCTGACTCTTCTCCCCTCCTATCCCCTCCTTTCTTTCACAGCCATTCAAAACATTTCCAAGCTAATTCAAAGGTGAAGATTAGGCCACCTCACTAACCACCATTCTTACACTTCTTTGGACCCAAAACGACGACGTTCGTGGACCCAAAACCCTAACAATATCACTGCAAGTCATTACATAGTTCACACTTGTTTTCTTAGCAGTTAAGGGTGAGGTTGTATGGATGCAACACTTGTTTTCTTTTACAAATTTCACTACAAATCATTACATAGTTCAACCCAAAACTCTTAACAATATCGTTTGAGGTAAAGAGATTTTTGCCAAAATGGTCTTGATATTGGTATAATTCCTTATTTTAGTTCATGAGATTTAAAATCAATAGAAGTGCTCTGTGAGATTGTCCACCGTCAATCATTTTGATGTTAAATTGAGAGTATCTTTGTCAAATCAGCCTCTTTATTTAAACTGGTAATTTTTTTTTTCAATTTAATGGAAATGCTTCACATAAGGACCAAAATGTAGATAGGGAAAGACAAATGGAGAAGATAGCTAGTATTTCTCTTTCCTAATTGTTTTATATTAGAAAATCTAAAATACATAAATAGTAATTAAAATGAGTAAACCCAAACGGAAGGCCAAATGGCCCGGATGTCATTACGCGTGAGCTTTGAATGTTTACACTCTCAGAAACCTACTCACACAGTCTTAGACGCATCTTAATCTTAATTAGTACTAATTAACCTCCTCCTCCTTTCAATTGCACCCAGATTTGGGAAAACACTAATTCCTCCACCCTCTCTCACTACATTAATTGCAATTAATTCTTCATTGCTCTCTTTTTTTCTTTGCATAAAATAATTTTTATTCTTTTTTTTTTGAAATAATTATTGTGTTCTTCGTTTTTGTTTTCGAGTCTCTCTCAACTTTAGAGAGAAAGAGACAGAGATATATACGCGTTTTCGAGTCTCTAATCTACGTTATAGTTTTTGTTTGTGACAAACAATAGTATAACTACATTATGTTTTTCTGAATTATGTATATATGTCGTCAATAGTGCAATTTGAACAGTTTGATTAAAAGAATTATATTTATATTCCTAATGTTTGGCCGGGGTTAATTTAATTTGGAGAGATCGATTAACCCCCTCTTTCTGGAGATTGGTGTTCAAAGATCATCAAGTGCTATGAAGAAGCTCTTGATTTTCACCTTCTCTCTCATCACCTCCTTCTCATTGGCATGTAAGTATACATACCTCTCTCTCTCTCTCTCTCTCTCTCTCTCTGTAAAAGATTTTATTTAGTTAATTTCTTGAGATTTTTGGTGAAAAAAATTGCAGCTGGGTTCGATCCGTTAGATCCATATGCCAACATAACCGTCACTTGGGATTTTTTGCAGCAAAGTGAAAGCACATCTGACGTAAGTCTCTTTTTCTTAGTTAATCACCCATCTCCCTTTCATTTTTCATTAGTTTTGCCTCAACTTTACATTCTTATTGTATTGCCAGAAAATCCTTTTTTCATGATACATTCCGACTCGAATATCCAAGTTGACATTAGAATCGAATCATGCTGGCCGACACCCAAAGAGTATCGAAGCCAACACCATTCAATTAGGTGTTCATATAAATTTCTAGGCCGGAATGTGTCATTTTACATTTTTTTAACAGTGTCTTTTGGCCTATCGCGGCTTGCAATGCGTTTAAAAAGTGACGACTCATCTAACTTGTAAATGGCTGCGAGAGATGCACCAAATTTAGATGCATGGGCAAGGCACGTGGGATGCGTGACATGGCGTTTTACATTCCAGAATGTTTGTTTTGTTTGAGGTTGAACTTAGATTTGGTCAAAAAAAAAAAAGGGTATTTGGTGGGTGAGGTTCACGCCGAGCTCATCAGGATTGCTTCAGAGATTCAATCAGCCTACATTGGGGGCAATTTAGACATGTATGTGATGGGACACAAAATGGATCACAATGTTCCTTTTTATTTGTCAGACTTAGTTTGTCGCCTGAGTTACTGAAATACCCCTCTAGGGGCCCAGGAATTTTCGATCCAATTCCCTTCAGGATTTTTAAAGAAATTTGATATTGCGATTGTGAGACATTGGTTAAAAGCAAAAGGGTTATCGGAAGCCTCGGAAGATTTAGAAATAGACTTTAAGGAAAGACATGAGCTTTTGAAACTAACGGAATACTTAGCGCAAAACAGAGTATAGTGACTGTTTAAAATTCACATAACCGACTTCATTTAGTGAAATAAGACTTGTTGTGGTTGTGTTTAACTTACATGATTTTTACTACACGATTTGATTTCAGATAAAAGTATCGATATACAACTTCCAGCAATTTCGGCATGTGGATCGCCCCGGTTGGAAGCTGGGTTGGATATGGAAAGGTGATGAAGTGATATGGAACATGTGGGGAGCTGAGGCCATTTTTCAAGGAAACTGCTCTCAGTTCAAGGGCGCACCAGAGCGTCCTCATTGCTGTGAAAAGGAGCCGGTGATCATCGATCTCCTCCCCGGAACCCCATTTAACAAACAGTTCTCCAATTGCTGCAAGGGAGGAGAGCTCTCTTCCATGGTCCAAGACTCTTCCAAGTTTCTCTCTGCCTTTCGGATGAATGTTGGAGCATTTTCCAACAATGGTACAAATATAAATATGCCCGACAATTTCACCCTTGGACTCCCTGGTTACACCTGCGGCGCGCCAGTCCAAGTCCAACCGACTAAGACTAGCCAAGATGGCCGGCGATGGACTGAAACTCTCGGTAAAAACTCAAAAACTTCACTAAGCACCGGCATCTTATATAACTAATTTTTACATAGGCAAAAACTAGATAAAAGTGCTTCTTACAGAATCACTTTGAACGCTTTTGGAGAAGCATGCATTTTCAGGTCAATGATAGATTATATGCACTTACCTAGTGTTGTTGGTCCAGTGGTTAGGTCCTTGGTTTGCTCTCAAGTAGTCTGGAGTTCGACTCTCTCTCACGGTACCCACCTAGTAAATGCTAGAGTTTCTCGCTCTCCAAATGTTGTGGGGTCAGGAGGACTTAGTGATTAGTCGGGTTAAGACTTGGATACACTAGTTTAAAAAAATAAAAATAAAAATATTAGAAGCACTTTTCTTTTAAGTGAAAGATTTTAGGGTTTAGTGTGGTAAACAATGTTTAGTTTTCAATGTAACATGTTTATTGTGGTTTTCTTGTAGAGACATGGAATGTGACTTGTATGTACTCCCAGTTCAGAGCATCACCTTCTCCAAAGTGCTGTGTTTCCTTGTCTTCATTCTACAATAGCACCATCGCTAAGTGCCCCCGGTGCAGCTGCGGCTGCCAAGGACTTCCCGGAGCAAAATGCGTGAAGTAAGATCTCTTGGTTATCAATTTTCTAACGGAAAAAAAGTCTGAAATTAGCATCACATTTTGATGGTTGCAGCAACTTAATTATCTGCAAGTTCTAAATGAACATAACCAATATTTGCACAAAATTTTTTGGGACCTGTTATGCTCGAGTCATTGAAGTTCTTATTTATATTTGTTGGCAGTTGCTGTTTTTAAGAACCAATTCTTGTGATACTAAATCTGCAGGCCAGGTGATGAGTTGCAACTTCCTGGTGAGCGCGAGACTGAAGAACCATCACCTTTGGTCACTTGTACACGACATATGTGCCCGATAGGAATACATTGGCATGTTAAGGAAAGTTACAAGGAGTACTGGAGGGTGAAGATCACAATCACCAATTATAATTTTGTTAAAAACTATTCCGACTGGACCTTAGTCGTTCAACACCCGAATTTGCAAAGTCTAACGCAGTTGTTCAGCTTCAACTACCACCCTCTCGGTCAGTACGGAAATATAAGTAAGTTAAACAAACCAAAAGCCCGGTATTTTTCTTCTTATTCACGTAGAAAATTATTTGCAAGTAACATTGAGCTGCATTGCATGTATATTGCTTTCCGCAGATGATACAGGAATGTTTTGGGGGATCAAATATTACAACGACATGTTACTCAGTACGGGAAAGAATGGGAACGTGCAAACTGAGATGGTACTGCATAAGGATGAAGGGGTTTTCACTTTCAGAGAGGGATGGACTTTTCCCAGGAGAATTTCATTCAACGGGGATGAATGTGTGATGCCCTCTCCGGACGACTACCCTAGACTTCCCAATAGGGCTCATGGGGCAGCAGCATCAAGGCCATCCATCGTAGTTTTCTCCTCGTTGTTGATCCTTGTAGCTTTGTGATGACAAAAAGTCTGAAGGAAGAAATATCGATGATTTTTTATTCATGGACTGCATTTGTAAACTTACATTAATTTAAACTCAATATTATTTGATTGGACAAAAGCATTCAGCCTTATTCATTTGACATGTAGCAAACTACCTCTCTCAACAACAATATTCCACAATTACACCATAAAGTCTACGAACAATGCTATTCTTTTGACATGTAACAAACTACCTCTCTCAACAACAATATTCCATAATTACACCATAAAGTCTACGAACAATGCTATTCTGGAACTGAGAAAAGCGAAAGCTCCATGGCATGTTGAGAAGCAACGAACCAAGAACACTCCAAAAACCGAACAGAAAGCCTAGTCCCAAGCTCAGATAGAACCAACCGTCTTCGAGTAAATGGCTCCCCATGTGTTTTTGAACATCTACTGGCTGCCTTGTCCGATTTTCCTTGCAGCTCACGTTGAGTTGAAATCCGCAAAGTTCGTTGCCAATAAAGCTGTACTGATCAAAGGTCTCTAGCTGCGTGCTTTGAGGAATCTGTCCAGTCAAATTGTTATAAGACAAATTCAAGTTTTCGAGAGATGTCAACTTTGACATGCTTGGAGAAATTTCACCAGAAAGTTTGTTCATGGAAAGATCAAGAGACAGTAACTGTTTCATATCCCCAATTGTTGAAGGGATTTTTCCAGTCAATAGATTTTTCGATATGTTCAATGACTGCAAGCTGATGAGGCTGGTCAATTCCTCCGGAATCTCTCCAGATATCATGTTGTGTGAAAGGTCCAAGATAGCTACCAAGCTAAGAAATGTGTTATAGCTGTCTGTTCTACCTTTTGTCACCAAGGTTGCTTCCTCCATGTACTGCTCAGGCGAACCGTACATATAACTGAAGAATGAAATGGGACCTCCTGAGTTTGACAAGGCGGCCATGGCGCTGAAATTGTTGAAACACTTTGGGATTGTTCCGGAGAGATTATTATGCGCGAGGTCCAATATTTGGAGATTGACAAGACTGCAGATTTCGTTAGGAATGTCACTCTGAAGCCTGTTGGAACGAAGGATGAGAACGATCAAATTTGAAAGACTTTTTCCTATCCACATTGGTATGCTTCCAACAAACTTATTTTCACCAAGGTCAGCAACTAACAGGTTCTGACAATTCTGTAGGGACATAGGCAACTCTCCAAACAGGTGATTATTGCGCAAGTGCAGCGATTCGAGGAAAAGTAAGTATCCTATGGAGCTTGGAATGTTCCCTGTCAAATTGTTGTTCTCTAAATTTAGGACAATCAACTTTTTCCAATTTTGCCAACAATCAGGAATTTGTCCATCAAGAAAGTTGTTCTCAAGATAAAGAATTCTGAGTTGTTTGGGCCCATCTTTGCTATCACAAAAGAAGTGAAAGATGGATCCGGAAAATGTTGAATTGGAAAGATCTAGTACATCAATGGTGGAGGAGACGAGAGGTAATGGACCACTGAACTGGTTTGAACTTAGGTCAATTACGTCTAAAGGAGCACCAACTATATTTGGAACTTGCCCATGCAATTGATTGTGAGAGAGATCGACAAATCTTAGTTGGGAAGAAAAGTTCCAAAACCAGGTTGGGATGGTACCTGAAATTCTTGTGTTGACTATGCTTAGATACTCCAATTGTGTTTGTCTCCGAAACCACAAAGGTAACTCTGACCCCAGATACCAAGAATCTAAGAACAACACTCGGAGTTGAAATGGTGGATGCCAATCTCTACTGGTTTCCAGAGTCAATGAATTAATTTTTGCATAAAGTTTCACCAATTTTTTAAGATTGGTAAAATGGACTTCAGAGACGAAACCCTTGAATGAATTATTATGTATGCGTAATTCTTCTAAGCATGACAGATTTCCTAAGGACATTGGAATGGAACCTGATATTGAATTGCTTGAAAGATCAAGGAAACGTAATTTTTCAAAATTTCCTAGCTCATCTGTTAAAAGACCAGAAAGATTATTATTGGACAAGCTCAAAGACTCTAGTTGACTTGAATTGCACCTAGACAAACCTTCAAAGATTTCAGATACACTCCCATTGACACAATTCCTCGACAGATCAAAAACCGTTAACTTGCAAAGATTTCCCATTGAGGTTGGGAGTTCCCCTTCAATTTGATTATGAAATAAGTCAAGATTGACAATGTCTGTTAAGTTTGCAATGGAGTTTGAGATTTGGCCATGCAAGTGATTGTAGGAAAGAAATAATGACTCGAGATGGCTAAGGCTGTACAACCATTTTGGTATAGTAGAACTGATGGAATTCCCCTCGAGATTAAGAACTTTAAGAGCAGAAGCATTTGCAATTCCAAATGGTATTTGATATAGTCCGCAATCGGACATATTCAAGTACTCTAGCAAAGAGGGGAAAGTGTTTGTCACCTGCAATGAATCGGATGCTTCTCTGAGATCTACACCACTCATGTCCAGGTGCTGCAGCTGAGAAAGACCAGAAATCCATTGCAGGCTCTTAACCTCAAAATAGTTACCTTGGAGGTCGAGAAAGCGTAGATTAGAAAGATTCCCCAGCCGATGAGGAATTATTCCCTGAAAATCTGATTGTGAGAGGTCAAGATGTCTTAAACTTGTAAGAGAACCGAAGAAGTTGGGAATCTGCATTCCTTCAAAATCATTGTTGCTTAGGTCCAAGTAAGTGAGATGGCTTAAATTGAGCAGAGAAGGATTCAGCTTACCACCCAAATAGTAATCACCGAGGTGGAGCGCGCGGACATGGCCGGTTAAGTTACCGCAGACAACTCCAGGCCAAAAGCAACAATCTCCTTCGCCAATCCAGGATGAAAGCCGGTTCGAAGAATCAAGAAGATCTTGCTTGAACATCAGAAGGGCTTGCCTCTCATTTTCTTTGCAAGGAACCCGAAGTCCCAGATTTGCATTGCCCAAACTAATGGGAGTGGCTGAAATGCTTAGGAAACTCACAATTAAAACGAGTCTCAAAGGCCTATCCATGAGTGATGAGGTTGTTTGAGCAATAAGTTATCTACACTACCATAAATATACTGAAGTGGTAACGTATGATCCAAGTTCGGATTTGAATTTTTGAAACGTCTTAGAAGATTAGAAAATATTTCAATTCATTGACTACGAACCTGTTCAAATGTATTAGGGAAATGTCAAGGAGACTTTCTCAAAGTGAGACTTTTGATGGATTCTCTGCTACCTCACAGTTTAATGTCAATTTTCATATCAATATTATAAAATATAAGTTATGGGGTGACAAAAAGTCCATATAGAGCCCTACTTTGAGTCTCCTTAGCATTTCTCATGTAATTATATCTAGTTGACTAATGGGTAGGAGTCAAGATTAGCATCATTATAGTTGTAGCCATCATAACCATCATTGGTCATCATTTTTTTGTGGTTATTTTGTTAGATGAAGTGTTAGATTAGCAACCGACGAGATTTGAACTAACGGTCATGCAATAGCTCAACACATTTCTATCATATAAATAAAAGGTCACTTGCATCATTGGTCATCGAATCCACTTTCGGCAAACCTCTACAACCACAAGCTCATCGACGCCCGTTTATTCTCCACAGAGTATCACTCCCTAGGGACTCAATTACGGCCAGACGGTACTTTTCTCGGCGTCTACTCTCAGTACACCAAAGGAGTCCTCATGGCTTCCAAGGCCCGGCTCGCCTCGTACAAGGTTTGCTGAAGCGCCGGCTGTTACAACTTCGACATCCTCACCGCCTTCGACGCCGTCGTCATCCCTGAGGCTGCCGCTCCGATCTTCTTTGTTAATTTTCTTTTGTTTTCATAATTTTTAAATTTAAAATAAAAAAAAGTAAAAAAAGTTTATTTCTAACTGTATAAAATAGGGATTTGGATCATCTCTTGAGTAGGGTCGGAGTTCTCCTGACCCAATAACACAGAACGTTGAATTTTGATTCAACAGTTACAGTTATTATAATTTTTAGAAGAGTTTAATGTTTGTAACCGTTAAATTAAAATCTAACTGTCCGTGTTATTTGGTTACGAGAATTTGGACTCCTGCTAAGGAGAACACATGTCAGATTTTGAATGAGAGCACCACAAGTAACGTGATACTACTGTACCAGACTATAATTTCTCTTTTGTTAGACTGCTACAAGTATACTGATGGCTACAACTACAATTACATATGAACTTAAAGTCCATTCCACAACTTCTCAGAAAATACCAAAAGGTACGTACGTCACCATCGATGGTAGGCAATGAGAAAATGAGAAATGTTAAAGAAACCCTTAAAAGTGAAATTCTTCTTGAATTTTCCGTCATTTTAAGTTTTTGTCGTAATTTTATTTTTAATGTTATAAAATATTGTGCTAAAAATAAGAGGTGACAAAAAATCTATAAAAAATCTCGCGAGGAGTTTCCTTAGCATTTCACTAAGGAAATTATACAATTCCAAAAGGTATGTACGTCACCATCGATGGTAGACAATGTTGACTAGGTTATAGGCAGGTCAAGTATGGTGGGCAATATTTTGTTATCTTGGATTTATCTTGGTAAAAAAATGAAGAATTAGATGAAGATCTCAATTATTGAATGCAAGTTGGATGGATGAAGTGTAAGAGTGTATCAAGTGTGAGTGCGACCGTCGTATGCCGATAACGCTTAAGAGAAATTTTTATAGGATGACAATATGTCTAGCAATGTTTTATGACACAGAATGTTAGGGCGGTCAAGCATCAACACATTCAAAAAATGAGTGTAGCAGAGATATGAATTCTAAGTTATGTGTGCGCACACAAGAAATGACAAGATTATAAAAATGAGGATATCCAAGGTAAAGTAGGAGTGGCCGCAATTGAAGATAAGATGAGAAAAAATCAGTAATGGTTTGTACATGGAAAACGAAGGCCTACAGATGCTTCGGTTAGAAAATGGGAGCATGAGACTGATGCTCAAAACAAAAGAGATTGAAGAAGACATAGGAAGACTTGGATAAAGACTTTAAAAAAAGACATGAAGTACTTGGCGATAACATACAACTTAGCACAAAATCGAGCACAATGATGTTTTATGATTCATATAGCCGACCCCCATTTAGTGGAATAAAGCATTGTTATAGTTGTGTTGTATCCTCTTGTCATGATATGATAACACATTCTTGACAATTAATTGAAGAATATGTATTTCTCTTCACTTGTAAGTGAGAAGTTTTATAATTGAATCTCGTGAATGACAAGTTCGATACTAATTTATTTCCTCACATCTCAACATAAATCAATGTAAAAAGAGAAAAAAAGGAGCTTGAATTGTTTGAAAGGGCAACGAATGATCTGAAAAATGAAGTCCATTGGATCCCATGCGGTGGACCCCGTCTAGACAATTTTTTTTTGTTTTAATTAAATTTGTTATATAATATAAAAATAAATGTCTACTATATTAAAAAAAAAAAAAATTGTTATGGGATCATAATTTACACCTTGGGGTAGGGAAAGAAGAGACAACCTTGTCGAAAAGACGGGGGCGGGGGAAAGGAGAAAGGGAAATGGGTGGGTACAGGTAGGAGACAACCGTGTAGAAAGGAGGGAGGGGAAGAATGAGACAAGCGTGTAGAAAGGGGAGGGGAAAAAGGAGAAAGGGAAATGGGTGGGGAATAGCAGGAGACAACCGTGTAGAAAGGAGAAAGGGAAATGAGAAATGGGAAATGGAGAAAGGAAGAGGGAAAGTAGAGGAAAGCTGGAAGAAGGAAAACAAAAGGAGAAAGGGAAATGGGAAAGGGAGAAATGAAGAGGGAAAGTACATGCTAGCTTCAGAGGATAGAAGAAAAACAAAAAGCCTTGATACGTGAAGGAAGGGGGAGAGAGATTGTGGGGCATGGAGAAAGACTTCATACGTGAAGGAAGGGAGAGAAAGAAGAAAATGTTGCTAGTCTGCCTAGTCAACCAAGAAGAGAAGACACAAGGGGGAGAGCGAACAGACGCAGAGAAAAAGAAAGCAGCCACTCCCCATTAAAAATATTTTTTTTCCTATTTTTCTTATTGTAATTATAGTTCAATAATGAAAAATCACCACTGTTATCTGAGAACATAGGCACATCTTACTAAACTTCGTAAATATTATGTTTTATTTATATTTTCTTACCGTTAATTATATTTCGTATAGCTTGTGTGAAATTTGTTTTAACAATTATATTTAAATACATAAATTAAAAAAATAAAATTCAAAATAAAAATTATAAGAGACATGAAAGACTCTTTTTTAATCGTACCGGTAAACAACCGTTTAGCCACTTAGCGCCTAACCAATATCTAGGCTCCCTATGCGAGGATTTTCTAAACAATGCCCACAACGAAGAGGAATTTTTCGAGTACCTAAAACTTTTACGAAGAGGATTTTCTAAACAATGCCATTTTCTTTCCTTTAATTTTTGGTTTCTTTGATTTTCCTTTTTTAAAAAAATTCTATGTTCCGTTAAGCCGTGCAGATCGCCGGTTCCCAGGTCGAGTTGGCCGGGTCTTTCTATGGCCTGCAGGGCGTTCGCGACGGAAGTAGAGCCGCCGGTTCTTGAGCACCAGGAGAAAGGTGCGCACAATAAGGGCACGAGGACATGGTGGGGCCGCACCCCGAGCGACGATGGTTGTCGTGGGAAGCTATGAGGTAGGGCTTGAATTGGAGAATGTGCTTGTCGTCGGAGAAGGGGCGATGACGATGAGGTTATGTTTAGGATAAAACTGTGACTTTACTGGACAGATGTCATCGTTTGATTGGAAGGAACACCACCGTCAATTTTAAGGTGCGGTTCCTGAAAAATTCCTCCACAACAAAACATCTTCACCGGCTGTCGCGAAAGCAAATATCTCTTACAATTTGATAAAAGGCCGAAAAATAATGCAACATAAATATTTTTTATTAGAGGAAGAACACAACAACAATTACACCATAAAGTTTCTGCACCTACTAATTAAAAGCTATTTTAGGAACCAAGAAAGAAGAAGGCAGCTATTCCCATGCTCAGACAGAACCAATTCTCCTTCAGCCTACGACTTCCTCCGGGTTTCTCCCCCATCTGTGCTGCAATTCTTTTCGAGTGGAGGTCCACAAAGTTTATTACCAATGTAACTAGACGTATTAAACCACTGAAGTTGAGTGCTTAGGGGAATAGGCCCCGTCAAATTGTTGTAGGACAAGTTAAGGTAACTAAGAAATGTCAAATTCGACATGCTCGGAGGAATTTCACCGGAAAGTTGGTTCACCGACATATCAAGAGATTCTAACTCTTCTATTTCACCCATCTTTGATGGGATTCTTCCAGTCAAAAGATTGTTTGATAAATTCAATGATTCCAACTTGACGAGGTTGGTCAATTCCTCGGGTATCTCACCAGATATATTGTTTTGTGAAAGATCCAAGCTAGTTACCAATCTAAGCACACTGCTATACTTCAGTTCTCTCCCTTTACTCACGAAGATGGCATTATCCATGTACTTGCCATAAAAACCATGAATGTATCTGAAGAATGAAAGTGAACCGCTCCATTCTAACATGTTGGTCATGGCTTTAAAATTAGAGAAACATGTTGGTATTGTTCCAACGAGATCATTATGTGCAAGGTCCAAGATTTGAAGCTTTACGAGACTGCAAAGTGCATGAGGAATGTCGCCATGAAGCTTATTTGAACGAAGGCTAAAAACCATCAATTGTGATAGGCTTTCCCCTATCCACGTCGGTATGCTTCCAACAAAATCATTTTCTCCAAGGTCAACTAGTATCAAGTTCCTGCACTTCTGTAGGGACAGCGGCACTTCTCCAGAGAGGTGATTATTGCGTAAATGCAGTGATTGAAGGAAAATTAAGTCTCCGATGGTGCTTGGAATGTTCCCGGTCAAATGGTTGGTATCTAAATTGATGACGATCAAGTTTTTCCAATCCATCCAACATTCAGGAATTTCTCCCGTGAGATAATTGGACTGAAGATAAAGGCTTGTCATTTGCTTTGATTCATCCATCCTGTCACAAAAGAAGTGAAAGATGGACCCCGAAAAAGATGAATTGGAAAGATCGAGCACAGCTACTGTAGACGAGACAAGAGGCAGTGAACCGCTGAACTTGTTGGAACTTAGGTCAATTACTGCTGAAGGAGCAGTACTAACTATTCTTGGAACTTGACCATACAAATGATTGCCAGAGAGATCCACGAAACTTAATCCCAGTGAAGAAAAGTTCCAAAACCATATCGGAATGGTACCAGAAATTCCTGTATTCGATATGCTTAGATGTTCCAAGTACTTTTGACTCTGAATCCAACCAGGCAACTCTGGCCCCAGATTACAAGAATCTAAGTACAACATATGAAGTTGAAAAGGAGGAAGCCACTCTCTACTGGTTTTGAGAGTCAGTGAATTTTCATTTGCAAAAAGCTCCTGCAATCTTGAAAGATTAGTAAAATGAACTTCAGTGACATCACCCTTCATTGAGTTTTTAGAAATGTCTAATATTTTCAAGAGTGACAGATTTTGTATCGACTTTGGAATGGGACCAGATATTGAATTACTGGAAAGATTAAGGTAGCTTAGATTTTGAAAATTTCCGAGCTCATCTGTTAAATGACCGGAAAGACCATTATATGATAAGCTGATGGACTCTAGTTGACTTGAAGGACACATAGATAGACTCTTGAAGATTTCTGATGCCCTTCCACTAACATCGTTCCTCGACAGATCAAGAAACATCAACTTGCAGAGATTTTCAAATGAATTTGGGATTTTCCCTCCAAGTTGATTATGACTCAAGTCAAGATTGACGATGGCTGTCAAATTTCCTATGGAAGTTGAAATTTCACCATACAAATCATTGCCTGAGAGAAAAAGGGATTCGAGATGGCTCAGGCTGTACAGCCATTTAGGTATGGTTGAATTGATAGAGTTCCTCTCAAGTTTTAGAACTCTAAGAGAAGCCATGTTCGCAATGCCACCTGGTATGCCATGAAGTCGACAATCAGACATATCCAAGTACTCGAGCAAAGAATTAGAGACCATGCTTGTTTCCTGAATCGAATCAGATGCTTTGCTAAGATTAACACCACTCAGGTCCAGGTGTTGCAACATAGAAAGACCAGATATCCACTGGAGGTTATTTGTTGTGCTTTGGCCTGTTATCTCACCAAGTTACAAACTCACAGTTGAACAAATTAAAATACACGAAATAAAGACACCAAGAGAATTACGAGGTTCGGCAAAAACCTGCCTACGTCCTCGGAGAGATATTGCTCTTCACTATGAGAATAACTAGTACAAAATATACATGAGTTAAATTGACATAACCCAAACTCCAATATCCCTTGTACACCCACTCACAGAATTTTTCAAGAGCCTCACTCTCCCCAAGAGTTTCTCACTCTCACTCTATTTTCTCTTCCCTTTGTGTTCTCCACCGAATGCACCCTTCTTTTTTCCATTTGGCAAGCCTTTAAATAATTATGGCTTTGAAAAAGCCACAAAATAAGGAACAAGACAAGCCACAAAACAAGGAACAAAACAAGCCACAAAACAAGGAACAAAACAAGCCACAAAACAAGGAAACATGTTGCCATCTTTTATGAGCCAATCACAACAATCTCCACCTTGGCGAATATACCATGCAAAAATCCTTGCACCCATCACCAAAGTCCATTGGCCTTACGTACCAGCATGCACACCCTGAATCCACCTCATTGGTCCTGTTCCGATTCAGTCACTGCCAATGCATGTGCTGCTGCTGCAAGCTAAAAAAAAAATTAATTTAGCTTCAGACAGGATCTCGACACATCCTCGTCTCCTCCAGTAGGATTTCCCCCTCTTTATTGTCTGCAACCTGGAAACTCGTCAGTGCACCCGTTTCCAGCAACAACCCATCGAGCCAGACAAAATTCCCCACACTTCTCTTCCTTCAGGACCATCTCATCACCTGTGAATCCCATAGCTCCACCTGCTGCAAATCCCTTGCAACACTCGAGACTAAACATCACCAAGAGAAGTGTTGCTTCGAGTACCTAGAGGGCATACTCGAAGTCTTCTGCCACAAAATTGCTACTACTCGGACCAAGATCATCCTTTCTTTTTCTCAAAGGACAATTTATCTTTTTATGCCCGAATTCTTTACAGTCGTAGCATTGTAGACCCTTACCTCCGGAACTTGATTTGGACCTACTGTCTCTCTCAAATCCTCCTTTCATTTTTCTTCCACCATTCCCACCTTGAACAGCTAATGCAGTCTCGTACCCATCATCAACAATGGTCTTCTTCTTTTGTGTATCATAAGACACCAAAGAAGCCTGCACCTGCTCCAAACTTACTGTATCTTTTCCATGCAGTAAGGTTGTCACAAGATTCTCATACGAATCTGGAAGTGAGGTAAGAAGTAAGAGAGCTTTATCTTCTTCCTCAACCTTGACATCAACTTTCCTCAATTGATCCAAGTATCCGTTGAACACATTCATGTGGTCCATGAGATTCCCGCCTTCATCCATCTTTAGCTTGTACAGTTTCCGCTTCAAATGCAACTTGTTGGTCAAACTCTTAGCAATATAGAGTTTTTCCAACTTCTCCCACAGTGCAGGCGCAGAATCTTCATCCATAACATTATTGATAATGTTATCAGCTATACAGTGTCGAATCGTGCTAACACAACGAGCCTCCAGCTCCTCCCACTGGTCATCTGTCATTTCTTGAGGCTTCCCATCTTTTCCCTTCAAAGCTCTAGCCAAGCCTTGTTGAGTCAAGACATCCTTTACTCTCATCTGCCAAAGAGTAAAACTGCCTTTCCCATTAAACTTCTCAACTGAAAATGACATGTTTGTAGTCATCATGGTGAATAACAAATCTGGACCTTCAATGAACCAAAGCTTCCAACAAAGCTCTGATACCAATTGTTGTGCTTTGGCCTGTTATCTCACCAAGTTACAAACTCACAGTTGAACAAATTAAAATACACGAAATAAAGACACCAAGAGAATTACGAGGTTCGGCAAAAACCTGCCTACGTCCTCGGAGAGATATTGCTCTTCACTATGAGAATAACTAGTACAAAATATACATGAGTTAAATTGACATAACCCAAACTCCAATATCCCTTGTACACCCACTCACAGAATTTTTCAAGAGCCTCACTCTCCCCAAGAGTTTCTCACTCTCACTCTATTTTCTCTTCCCTTTGTGTTCTCCACCGAATGCACCCTTCTTTTTTCCATTTGGCAAGCCTTTAAATAATTATGGCTTTGAAAAAGCCACAAAATAAGGAACAAGACAAGCCACAAAACAAGGAACAAAACAAGCCACAAAACAAGGAACAAAACAAGCCACAAAACAAGGAAACATGTTGCCATCTTTTATGAGCCAATCACAACATTATTAACCTCAAAGTAGTTACCATGGAGATCGAGATAGCGGAGACTAGAGAGATTCCCAAGCTGATGAGGAATTATTCCCTGAAAATTTGCTTGTGAGAGGTCAAGATGTCTTAAACTTGTAAGAGAACCAAAGAAGTTGGGAATCGGTGTTCCATCAAAATCGTTGTTGCTTAGGTTCAAATAACTGAGACTGCTTAAATTGAGCAGAGAAGGATTTAGCTTACCACCCAAATAGTAGTTGCCAAGGTGGAGCTCGCGGACATGGCCGGTTAAGTTACCGCAGACAACACCACGCCAAGTGCAACAGTCTCCTTCTCCAGGACCAACCCAGGATGAAAGCCGGTTCGAAGAATCATGAAGCTCTTGCTTGAACATCAGCAGGGCTCGTCTCTCGTTGTCTTTGCAAGGCACCCCCATATTTCCATTGCACAAGCTAATGGCAAGTAGGGTTGCAATAATGCTAAGAAATCTGACAAGTATAACAGAAGTTGTTCTCATGGCTTCTAAAGTTGAGATACACAACACATGTGATGCTATGAAAAAAGCAATACTTACATCTTCTAATTTAATACTTCTTCTTTAGAGATTTTTCTTTGAAAACAGCTTTCTAGAGAACCATTGACCTTCAAGACCATTCAGCGACTTCTAAGTAATTACGTTAATCATTAATTAATCTAACTTCTAGGAAAAACAAACTGTTACTGAAATATTAAAAATACATCCAATAAAAAATGAAACATATTCAACATAGAACTGTTCAAAGTCTTCAGAGTATGTGTCCCACACCAAATTAGTGGAAAAAGACCAAATATTTCCCAGAAAAAATGCTGTAGTTGCAGTCCAAGCATGTCAGTTGATTTAAATAATGATGCAAAACGAAATGAGGGTTTACTTGCGAGGATAAGATTGGAATGGAAAAAGACATTATATCTTTTATGTTGAACGAAGATAAGCAAAATTGTGACCGTGTCAGAGGTAGAAGGGAATACTTTGAAGCAAACTTATCCCTAATCGCACCAAATAAATGGTAGGATTAGAAAGAACAAGTCGCCTTCATGTGTAAACGTTTGTTTTTGAGTTTTATTAATAACAAACTCTAACCTTCACACATAGCGCCATATATACGTACTACTGTTCTAAAAATCTCTTTCTAGCGCCGCCTGACACGCCCCGATCCTGATGTCCTAGGGATATCGGGATGGTCACGTGCTAGGTAGAGATGGAAATATACATATAAGGCTCACTCCCCTGAGCGATGTGAGATCTTACAATCCACTGCCCTTAGGGGCCCGACGTCCTCGTCGGCACACCACGGCCAAGGTTTGGCTCCTAGTGGGTCACCCATCATGGGAGTGCTCTCGCGCACTACTCGCTTAACTTCGGAGTTCCGATGAACCCCGAAGTCAATAGCTCCCAAAAGGCCTCCTGCTAGGTAGAGATGATAATATACATATAAGGATCACTCTCCTGGACGATGTGAGATGTTACACCGCCTAGTCCCTGCCTAGGCTATATGCAGCTGGCCATCGCCCTAGTTAATGCCTAGACATTTGAAAATTAAGAAGGGGAGCCTACACATGCTGAGGCGCCCACCTAGCCCTCCCAGACCCGCCTAGGCACTCGCCTATGTCGTAACTCACTTGGATAAAAAATAGATAACTTTCATTTTGCATTTTATTTTTTTCCAATAAATTGTAAGAGACTTGTTGCATACTTAAATGAACACACATTATATTCTTATTTCAAATGTTTTCATTATGTTCCAATACTTCATAATATATATGTATTCTATTTTGTAGTTTATGATGAAATTATATATATATATATATATATATATATATATATATATATATATTAAGTATAAATAGACACTTATTTACACGAAATATGATAGATTTACAAAAATCCGCTTAGTCCGCCTGGGCACTAGGCCTCAGCCCGCCGCCCAACTAGCATCTAGCGTCTTTTAGAACCATAACGTACTACATGCTTAGATTCTTACATTGTTCCCCGACGAAAACAGAATCCATTGCATCGCATGACAATGTTTATATGTCGACTCAGTTTAAGCCGAGGCACACCTCATATTCCTTAAGGCAAGAACAATCACCGTTGGAGGCTAAGACTAGATTAGGGATACTAACTTAGCTCTTGAGACTTGAAGATATTCTTCGACTGCATGACTGAAGTAGTAGGAGTATCCATCTTAAGCTTTAAAAAATGATAATTATTTTTCATTTCTCTGTGTATTTAGAAGGTTTATGTTTTCGATCAAACAAAATTTAGGGTTACTTAATGTATTAAGCAGTGAAAATATTCACGAAACCCACTTCTTAAAATTCAAATTTTTTTTAGTACAAACAATATTCTAAACTAATGGCTTGTTACTAATCTGTAATCAAAATGAGAGGAATTAAATTGAGAACAAATTGCATTGATAAGTGGGTGGAATGGTAAGGAGTCAAAATTGGATTTCTGTTTAAGTTGTTTATTAAAATTTACAGGAATCAGAATAAAATTGGTGTATGTCCCATATAAATTGTTTCAATTGAATCGGAATGAAAATCAATATAATTACTAAAGTGCTCTTACTTGAAATACATTATTTTGTATACTAAATCTTTTTTTATTAAATTTCATCTACAAATTAATGGGGAAAAAAATGTTTAATGCCTCTATACACCCAATATTAAACACACTGAAATTCAATTATTTAATTGTATATAAATTATGGTTATTGTTATTGTTTACTTTGATATTAAACTGAGCCGCAGTTGGTGGCATTGGGTTAATACGAAGGGTAATCTAAGAATTTTAGAAATAAGTTACGTATAACAAGGAGGAAAAATTTATCAGACTTTCCTAACAACCATGAATTCAATTCCCACCTAAATGTAGAAATTTAAATTCTTCCAAATTTTGAAGTTGGATTCCAAAATACGTGTGGATCCCTCCAACTTTTTGGCTCCCCAATATTTGGTAAACATTGAAGTATTTTACGAACGAAATTCAAATTCGTTTCCACGTTTTGATTTCGATTACCTTTACTTAAAAGTGTAAAGGTTTGTGTCCTACTTTATCTCCTACAGTCGAAACCATCGTCAAATTTTCCGTCCAATATGCTGACATGGCATACGAGAAGAGAACTGTGCAGAAAAATAACTAAAATTTTGAAATGTGCATTCAACACCGACAAACAAAATCAAAGAAACCAAGGATTTCATTTGAAACATTTTACAAGTACACATTTTTTTGCTACCATAACATGCATTAAAACTAGTGCGCATCCAATCAGCCCATCTTTTTATACTGCAATGGGCAAAAAATGGAACATACAACATTTTATGAATCAATGGTTACTTAAGACATACAATAATAACGACCGAAATACCGAACCTGCTTTGAGTTACCACCACCGGTAAGCCAACTGCCCCAAGTAGAATTTACTTTGGGAATTGGCTACCAGGTGCACCGACGTTAACTTAACAGACAAGGGCAGTAGACAGAAATTAAATCGCACAAAGAGAGAGAGAGAGAGAGAGAGAGAGAGAGAGAGAGAGAGAGAGAGAGAGAGAGAGAGAGAGAGAGAGAGAGAGAGAGAGAGAGAAGGCGCCGGGAGTGGAATAGCTCGGCCTTATCCCGCACCAGGGAAGCAAGAGTCTTGGTCAGGCATGGCAATTGGCTACATCGATCAGTGGAAGAAAAGTGGAGGCAAAACACAACTTTTGGCTACATTGCATATCTAAATGCGAAGTGCGCCTGTTACAGGGTCACGACCTGCACTTGCATCCTTGTGTTTCAAAGACAGGTTTGCAAATTGGGAATCAAGGTCTCTGCTGTTAGAGCGTCTATGGCTAGAAGAAGGTCGCTGCTGCTGCTGTTGCTGTTTATGCTGCTGCTGTTGTTGCTGATACAACACTCGTAGCCTCCCAATCTCCCTCTCCAACAATTCTTGTTCCACTGGAAATGGAAACACACATCTTAGTCACCTTATAAAATAATGAATACCAAAAAGGGGTAAAGAAAGTTCTGCTTTTGGCATGACAGATAAGTGAAAACTGCTTCCAGATACGTGGCGCTCTAAATCTTCCATGCATCTTTCAGCGTGGTTTAAATTATGTTTATTGTTACTTTCAATAATTTAGGAAGAGCCAAAGCATCCAATTGCAAACCCGTGAAACATTAACATCTACCAAATTCTAAACAAAAACAATGCAAACCTGTATAAAAGAACCCTCAGGTGAGAATTTTTGCATTTAAGAAATAATGACAGGAAACATCCATTTGGCAGTTCTTTAAGAATCATCTACACACAAAAACAGATAAACCCCAGAAATTACTAACAAATTGATTACCATTGTGATCATTTCAGTTTTATGTGATGGACTGTGTTTGTCTGCACAGTTTAGATGACTAAACAGCATTATCTGTCTAATCTTTTGCAGGGAAGACCCTTGACGGATCTAAAACAAATATAGTTCCCATCGTCGAACTACATTATGAGGTAGCCCTGGAGAGGGCATTCACATTCATTTTAAATGCAAATGTTCTGACTTAGATTCCCCTACATGTGTATCATTGATCAGATAAAACTTCGCTTTCAAGACCGCTAAACATAGTATCATATCAATATAGCAAAAATCCAGGAATTCAGGTGATAAAAGATTGACGGTAGGTAAACATCTATCATCCAAACCCAATGCTTTTACAAAATCCACATGCACACCACCCTTAAATTGTTAAATAATATGCTGAAGACTAACATTTCCTATGTGTTATCGAATTTTCTCCAGATTTTCACAGCACAGTTTCTCATAGTTCTTCATTTGAGTTCCAATCATCCTCAGACTGCCACAGGTATGAGGTGTATCAAGTACTTTGAGAAAGGCTTCAGGCTTATAACTTTTTCAGCTAATACATAGTTCTGATTTTACTCAAAACATATTCTCCAAATTCAGGTAACAGATGAAGCCGAAAATGCATAGATTATGAAAATTTGAATGTTCAAGGTTGAAGCTTACAGTATTTGATAAGCTGCTCCTGTCCTATATTTTCTAAGCGCTGCTTGAGGGCTTTGTTTTCCATGCTCAGAATCATATTCTGCTGGTTGAGAAACTCAAGCTCAGCCGAAACTTCAGTCCCTTCTGCCTGTGGAGTAAAACATGCAGGAAAAATATTGTCAATGATAAATTATCATAAAACACCTCAGTATAAAACGCAATTCAAACTTAAATACAGTACTTCCAGCTTTGGCTGACACTTGCCTGTAAAGCTTGTACATTCCTCTCCAGCTCTGCTATGTACTGAAGTTTCCGAACCCGTGAACGTTGAGCAAATTGCCTACAAATACAATAACTAGTATTTAGTCTCCATAAAATATTTATTAAATATTCCAATTCAAGAAGACAGCAGTCAAGTTTCTAGACTTATGACCATTAGTGCTGTTACAAGGAAATGATTATATTAAACCCAACATCTGCATCAGCTACAGAGCGAGTTGATAATTATTTTGAGAAATAAATGATTATATTAAACCCGAGAAAGGGCAAAAAAAAAACCAAAGGAGTGGTCAAAAAAGACTCACACGAAACAACCAGACCCACACAAACAAGAAAAAAAAACAGCAGCAAGACTGAAAACTGAAAATCCAAACAACACCCTAGAGCAAAATAAATAAGTAGCTGCCTTCCAATCAAGCCAAATTAGGGATAAGGAAATATTTCTGAACTTCAAGGAAACAAAAGCCCTAAGCTTAAAAATTTCCCTGTCTCTCTCCATCCAAACCAACCATATCACCGCCAAAACCAGGCAACCCCACATTACCTTGGCCTTCTTGCCCTTGCACGCCCAAGAATGATATCCGCTAAGAAGAGATAAACAGTCCCAACGAATTACCCAGATACGCAGTCACTAAGAAGAGCCAGTTGATAACTATGAGTCTAGAGTATTCACATCTTAGTTTGTAAAACAATTAGGAAAACTTCTTGCATTAAAACTTTATCGAGGTTTACAAAAATTCTTTCACTCCAGTCCAGTTGAAATAAAATCTGTGGAAATTTAACTTAAAATTTATGGAGAGCGCCCATAAGTGAATTACTCTCAAGATTTGAACAAGCCAGCATTCAAATTCTTAAAAGCAAAGGGACAGTCCTAGTCCAAACCTTCAATTGTCTTCCTCCACTTCTCCAGAAAACTAAACTATATAAATTAAAACTGTTAAATTAGCATACATACTCCTCCATTAGCTATAAAACAGATGATAGATAGTACTCCACATTAAGCTTCTCATGCTGTACTGTCTTCCCAAATCAGAAAAGTATATAAAGATAAGTCTCATACGTAGTTGTGACTAATTTACAATGTTATATAGCTGCTCAGCTTCATACTCAGGGCCACATACTGGCCAACAACTCAACGTCATGCCTAAAATCAGGTGATCTAAAGTAAATAGACTAAAATTACTCATATTCATAATATATTACAGACGTGTAGCAATTAAGAACAAATTTGTGCAAATTTAGCTATTTATGTACCTAAAAGCTTGCAGTATATTAATGTGATGTGCTTGCATGTAAGTTTTATTCATTTGTGGACGCTTTTATGGATGCACTTGAAGTTGCACACTGGCAACCTAAATGTAACAATGCAAATCCCAAACCCATGAAGCGCACTAAGTAACCAAGTTCCACAGAAGCAACAAAGTACCCCTAACATACCAAATGAAGTTTCTTTCCTGTATCCGTACCATAAACAGAAAAGTACCATAGTCCTTATTTCATCTATCCAAGTGCTCTTTCCCACTAATTGCATTTCATTATGCTAGTCATCACACAGATCCATTTAAGGGAACAATTCTAATCTAAACGAAATTATATGCATTCTAACCACAGTAAATACTTTTGTAAAGCAGCCTCCAATTATGTTTTTTGGAATAAATTGAGGGTGAGAGGGTGTATGTTTATTTCATCAGGAGTATATATGCAACAACATAAAGAAGAGTAGAGACAGATCAAAGAGACAACCTCTTATGTAAGAGTAATTTTGCTATGTTGATATAAGGTAAAATGAGTATGGGCACAAAGAAACACTAAATAAATTCATCTGGAAAACCTACTTAATTACCAGGAAAAAATGAAGAAGTAGAGGCAGGTAAAAGAGACAACCAAAATTTATGTGAGATTATTGTTGCTATGTTGGTATCAAGATAAAATGAGTAAAAGTATAGGGAAAATACTAAAGAAACTACATACTGTTTAGCACGTTTAGCATCGGTCTCAGATGCATAAGGCTTAGCATTGGAATTGTCCTTTCTCTCAGAAGAAGAATTTGGATCATGAAGACCAGAATCAACATGATCATGCTTTTCACTCGCTGTAGAGGCAATCCCATCAGCTTCTTGTGGTGTAGATAATGATCCTGAACTCCGAAGAACAATGTTATCCCTGACAGAAGGAAGGCCGTTCAGGTTATTTACACTATTCAAAGAAGACTCCCATGCTTTATTCTTCTGCTTCACCAAGTTCAGTTCCGTGTATAATGAAGCATGTCGTAAATCTTTTCGAGGATCAAGGTCTTGGGATCCCCAAGAGGGTGCAGAAATCATATTATGATATTTGTACTCATCTTGAGTGGAATAATCAAGGTTAGAAGCATTAATTGCATCCACATATGCAAAAGAGTCACTTGATGAACGACGATGACCTCCTCTGCGTATAGGTGTGTCCGGCTCGTTAAGGAGATCATCAAGCCAAGAAGGTTGTTCCTCTATAAGTAGGCTCTCAGAAGAAGTCCGCTGGTGATGTGCATTTCCCTCCCTAGGCTTCTGAACAGTTTGTGATCCAATTGCAGGACTAAGGACATAATCTGCATATGATGGGGGAACACTAGGAAATGGACTTTTAGGAGGAAGTAAAGGATGCTTTCCGGAATACATAAAATTTCTGATATTTGATGAACCCTTGGAGTTTGCCATAGCTGAAGCAAAATGAGTCCCTGTTCAATCATATAGTGTAAGATGACAGAGGCAGAAAGGGTATTTAACATGGAAAACAAATTTACAACTAAAAAGGGGGGAGAAGGTTGCAAGCACAGTGTTGGTAAGCCAATTGATAAATATGTCACCATCAACAAAGGAGAATAGGAAAAGCAAAACATAGGTTAAAGTCAATAACTTGCTACTAAAACACTTGTAAAAAGAAAGAAGATGTAATAACTATAACTCTGCTACTAATATCCTTCTCCATGCTGACATGAACACACAGACTCTGCTACTAATATCCTTCTCCATGCTGACATGAACACACAGGTACATCAATGGATATGTTTATGAACACGCCTACTGGAAATTTTCAAATTATCAATACGAATCATTAGACATACAAGTCTGAAACCAAAACATGCACATGCTTAAAACACAGATAAGCCAGTCAACATAGCATAGAAATACATTATAATGGGCACACTTAGACAACTACATACCCAACTTTCTGAGCAGTAGAAACCATTTTCATCACAATAACATCGAAACCCAAATTAACACAAAACTAAAGTTGACATCTTTTCTGTTTTCTCCGCATAAAATACAACCAAGTACACTTCCACTCTAAAATAATCGGAGGGCCGAACCACAAGGCTAACTGTGGCAATGAAGACGCCACAAATTCCCAATCACGAAGCACTACTGACTCAAGCCCTCAAATTTGTTTCTCAAGCAAACATGAAAAGAAGAGAAAAGAGAAGGATGGGAACTTTTGAATTGAATAGAATCTCCTAAAAAAATGAGGTCCTAATCACAGTTGGTTTAGGTGAGGGATTCTGTTTTCTCAGTCCCAAATAATGAAAATCTTCCCAGATTCAAAACCCATAAGCTCATTTCATTTTCCCACATTTTCTCAGCAGCCAAACACAACGAATCTCACAAATTTCCAAAATCACAGAAAGAGCCCTAAAATAAAAACCACCATTTGCAATGAAAAGAGAATCATCAAGTAATTTATTTGACAAAACGCTGAGAATGTGTGCGATTATCAGCAAAGTTAATCACCAATCAGCTGCTGATTTGCGAAAACACAAACGCAAAGCTAAAATTGTTTTCTTTGTTTTGAGAAAATATACATACCCAAACGTATATCTATATGTCTATGTATTTGGTCACCTGTACTGAACGAACAATCGAGATCTTGAAAAGCAATGATCGAAGAAGCAGAGTTATTTCTCCGTCCTAGGGTTTCTGCGATATCAATGATTTGATTCCCCTCGTCTTCGAAGAAGAAGCTCTCCTCTCTCTCTCTCTCTCTCTCTCTCTCTCTCTCTCTCTCTCTCTCCTCCCTCTCTCTCTCTCCACTATTTCTTCTGGTTAATGTCTGGGGTTTGGATTGAAATTATATTTTGTTTTGTCCTTTTTTCCTAAAAATATTTATTTATGAAATTAAATCGTTTACTCGGTTTCCCGGAAGGATGTTTTGGATGCACAGCCAAGCCTTGCAAGTGGTGCCTTTTTATTCTCCTTTTCCAGTTCATTTTTGGCAACCTAAAATTACTATTTTGGGATTATAAATGTTAACAAGTTTGAAACCACAAAGAAAATTCACATTTTATAACCATCTTTTTTAGAGTTTTTGTTTTTCAACCAACAAAAAAAAGCCATTTTTTTACGACAGAAGGGTGCGACCGTGACCGTGTGACAATGACACAACTTAGTTTGTCGTATGCTGATGTCTTTATATATATTGCTGAAAATAGTTTTAAATTGAAGAGTTGACCATGTATTTACTTAAACATTCACTATGTAACGTTTAAATATGAAATTAGAAAATAGCCTATCATATATTTGATTGTATTTAAACATTATGATAACTTTCTTAGGTATGTATGGTAGCCAAGTCCAAGAGCTCAAATCATCTTTTAAACAATGTGAATGAAAAATATTATTAGACCACCAACTAATGATTAGATTATTATGTACATAAGATTGGACCTTTACACCGCGTTTGGATGAGAAAGTTTTAGATTACTATGGACTTGTAGAATAACGGAATCGAAATGATTATTTTGTGAATTTATAAATTTTCTTGTTTAGCTAACTTAAAAGAACAATATATTTAAATAGGTAATTTAATGTGTGCATAAAATCGTTAATATATAAATGATGGTGGGTGGTGAAGACCATGTTGATGGTGGTGGGTGGTGGCGGCGGAGGTAGCGACGACGGAGACAACGGTATGTGGTGGTGGTGGCAACCGTGATGGTGGGTAGTTTGGTGACATGTGGTGGTGGTGTCCATTCATGGTTGAGTTATTTTTTATTTTTTATTTTTAAACTCTCTGTGACAGCCCGTCCCGGATTTTTCATATCGTTATTGTGAAATGACGTACTTACCCTTATGACGGGTGTATGTTTTTGTTTGGGTTTAAGAATTGGGCCAATTAATGGTAATCCTACCTAATTGGACCCAATAGGAAACAAGATACCTTTTATTTGTGATTGGGTGGTTGGATTTGGACCATACACCCATACTCCTTCTCTCTCCTCCATCCCGTAGCACTCTTTCTCTCTCTCCCTCACAAATTCTCTCTCTCTCCTCCATATCGTACGACAACACCCCAAAACCTCCCTAAACTTTGTAGATTGAGTGAACTAATGGCACCATTATGTTCCTGAGGTCCATGAGAGTCTAAAGACACCAGTTTCAGGTATGAACTCGTTCGTATTCGCGTTGAAAACTCGAGCTTCGAGTTGAGCACTATTCACAAACTTTTTCATGGTTACGTTTTAGGACAATCCAAGCTCACAGGGAGCTTTGTTAGGACTTCTAGAGACTCAAAGTGCTTCGTTTGGTCAGTTTTGACGAGATTTCAGCCACTTTTCGAGGTTTTTGAAGGTATGGGCTTCTTCCTCTCTTAATTTTGAACATGTAGGAAGAAATTTGAGAGAAAATGGTGAAGAAATGGTTGAGAAAACCCGAGTTGCAGGTTTTTCGGCCAGTGACACTGTGCTGGCGACAAGAGGAAGAAGAAGGGCACGTGGGGCGCATAGGTCTGTGCCACCCACGGCGCGTGGAGCCCTAGAAATTTTTTCTAAAAATTGTACGACGTTCGTGAGGTTGTGTAGGTCTCGTTGGTATATTCGTATGCCAAAATTGACCTACATATGAGAAGTTATTATCGAGTTTCGTATATGTGCATTTAAATAACGTTTATTCAATTATTTCTTGTATAGGCGAGACCTATCCAGAGGACGAGCGTAGCCAGGCTAGGCTCGGGGGCTACGACCTAGCTACTTATCAATGAGTGGGCAGTTTGTTTTCCGTATATACCTATATATATTGCTATTTTCCCAGAAAATGAAATTGAACGTTTAAAGGATTTGAAATGCCATGCAAAGTATTCATTTATTATAAATGTTGCATTAGTGATTGCATATCTGTATGATGGTGCTGCGGACGCACAAGTAAGTGTTAGGTAAGTTTAGATAATGGTTATAATGAGAATGAGAATGAATGATGTGATGTGATGTGATTAGAGCTCATATACCTGCACATTGATATAAGTGCCCCCGCCTAGAGTTAGGGGCATAATCTTTCACGTGATGTTCACCTCCCACACCGCATGCTCGCCTTGGATCTAAGTTAGGTGCACAGTCCTGTCGTATAGATCACTATATGTGGGTTCGACTCATAGATGACCCGCGAATCCTTCGCACAGTCTTCACGTGATTGTAGCACTAGAGCATACTTATATATATATATTCAATGATGATGAGTAGACCACTAGTGGTGATATTGATATGTGTGCAAGATTGATATACATGATATGATGAGTTGATTATGAGCTATTATACAGCCGATGGTTGAGATGATATAATGAGTTGATTATAAGCTATTATACAGCCGAGGGCTGAGATGATATGATGAGTTGATTATGAAATATATATACGGCCGAGGGCCAAGATGATTACTTGATATTTAATCACATCCACAGAATATTGATTGAGATCCAGTTATGATGATTTGGCATGACATACATACATTTATTTTTACAGCATGATTTGAGATATATATGTATATGAGTATACTTTATTTCTGGGAAATTATACAGGTTTTACGGAGATGGGTTACAGTTTTTGAGAAAAGAATGATTTTGAAAAGATTTGTTTTATTGACCCACTCAACTTTGTTTTTCACCCCTCCAGGTATTAAGTAGTGTTCGTTGGTGGCATACGAGGATCTCCCGGATGTTCTGACAGAATTTACTCATGTAAGATCACCTGCGGGTGTTATTTCCATTTAGTACTTTCTGCTTGACTGCACGTAGACCATTTATGCTCTGATTTTGTAAAAGCATTATGAATTCTGCTTCCGCACTGTGCAAATGTTACGTCACGCTCACGTGACGGCCAGCATGCCCCACTTTTGGTCGGGGTGTGTCACTCTCACTCATAAAAATTATGGAAATAACAGCTAATAATATAAAATTTAAACTTAGGAACTGGATGTCCCAGATTTCGAATTCTTTTTTCACTAAAAAATTCTAAATTTTTATGTTTATGATCCAAACAAAGAGAATTTGTGAATACAATTTATAAATTCTGGCTTTGTTCAAATTTTAAGTTTATTTTACTCACCTAAACGTAATATTAACTTTAGGCAAAGGATATCTCTAAAGGAAAAACTCGTTAAAACATCTCTAGTGGAAGATGAAAAATATCTTAAAATGAGCATTTTAGGACTTATTTCGATGTGCTTTTAAAATGACTGAAAGAGCTTTTAGAGAAAATATTTTTTGATTCCAAAATCACTTAGAGTGCTTTCTGCAAGAAGCACCAGTTATGTGCTTCTTCCAATGAGCACTTTAATTGTTTTTCCAGAATTTACTTGTATTTTTACTAAGGATTGGTTCCAAAAACATTTTCACCAAAAGTGCTTTCAGTCATTTTAAACACACATCCAAACGAGTTTTTACATTTTTTGTTTGTAAGAAAACTCTCTAGTGGGAAAGATGTAAAACACCCATCTTTGGTGGAACATTTAAATGAAAATAAAAATTTATATATATATATATTTTATACATATTTTGGAGGTGGACCCCACCAGTTTAAGAGAGAAAAATAAATTGATTCTCTTGAGACTAGGATTAGAATATACATCTTTCGAAAATATTAAATATGATGTAAATGTGGCTTTTACTCATCAAATTTGCATCTGTACATTGGAGAAGGGTAATTTGCTAATTGCCACCATAAAAAGCAACTTTTGTAAGAAGTCAAATGTTTTTTTTAGTCTAACTATATATATTTACACTAAAGAAAGAGAGTTTAGTTAAACCATATACTGGACAACTTAATTTGGTATCGAGTTCGTCATCTACGAGATTCGAACTTAAGATCTCTCAGTTACAAGTGAAGACAAATATCACAAAACCGTAGTACTGAGTAGCAAGTCAAATGCATTTTTAAGCGGTCAAATTATAGATCTCAAAATAAAATAAGATTTTTAGACAGCTATACTATGGCCACAGCCTACCCTATAGTCTTATTGCTTTACCAACTTTATAATTTCATCCTCTATAAAAAGTTTTAAAAACCAAACACTCTGTTCCTACTTCACTTATACTCCTAAATATCCATATAACATTTTTTTAGTACATTGATATTTTTACATTAAGTAGAGTTCAGTTAAGCCACACAATGAGCCACCTAATTTGGTATCGAATTCGCCATTCACGAGATTCGAACCTAAGACATCTCACTTCCAAGTGAAGATGAATATCATCAGACCGTAATATTAAATGACATATCCATAACATTTTAAGTTCTAAATAAAATAAATATAAAGCACGATTGAATCTGGGAGATTTTAGGAAAATAGAATATCCAAGAACAATTCCACGTAGTTCAGCCAAAAGCAATCACAATCAAGCACTACATATGACGACGATAACTCTTTTTCTCTTTGACGCTGAGAAAGTTACCTTCTTTTTTTTTTTTCTCCTTTCTCTATTCTTGTCTATCTCTATCTTTCTTCCCCTACCAAATCTGGATTTAAGATCTCATATCCATATTTACTCCCTAATTCCAATTCAGAATTAAGGGTTGAAAAGTAGGGAGAAAATAAGAGATAGAATTTTGGGGGGGGGGGGGGGTAGGGGGGTAGGGGTGGGGGTGAAAGAGTAAGAAAGGACTGAGGAATGAAGAGATAAATGGGCTGGTTTAATTCGTTTCTCATTTTAAATTTTTTTATTTTTTTGATTTGACTACAAAAAACATATAAGAAGATTAATTTTTAACAAGGCTTTTTAAGCCTTTTTATATAAAGTTAAATTTGATATTAAATTTTTCATTAAAAGGTAAATGGAGAAATAAGAGCATGGGGTAGGCATATCAGAACTATTTTTATTCATGTTGGTTTATAATTTAAGGAATTTTAACGAAAAGCTCCCGGTACTGTTCACTTTAACGAAAAACCACATTTTTACACTAAAAAGTCAATCATGGTACTATTTACTTTATCCTTTATTTTGTCCTTATCGTTAAAACTCAAAGTTTTCAAGTCCTCTTCATTAGTTTTCCTTATAATTTAATGGTAAAACAACTAGTGACCTAGTCATTTCGTTGTGTTGTTGATCTTTAGTTCATTAGAAATTTAAAGGTTACTCAAATCTTAAATAAAATGGTGAACTCCTAAAGCACTTTTGTTAACCATTTCCATTTTTAATATTTTATTAAAAAAATGTTAAATTTTGAAATAAAACAATTATCAAACGTCCCTTTAAATTTATAATGAACTATTACAATATTCACAAAACGAATTTAACTCTGCTCTCTCTTTGAAAAGAATTATAGTGATAATATTCACTTAAATCAATAATTTAGATTATTATAAACCCTAATCTTCATATTTAGAATGTTAATAATAGTAGGAGGGAGGGCCATTTTAGCTTTTCTTTGTGGGGTTATCTTACTTTATTGCATACAAGCATTTCCTTTGGTGCAAAGTAGAAAAAGAACAATGTGGTGTGAGTTGTTGACAACCCAGAAGATTCTGGTCGGATTCTCTTTGTAAGAATTTTGAAGATCCTTCAATCATACATGTTCATCGAATATCGTGTAGTAAAAAATTATTGTAAATTTTTTTATTTAAAATTGAATATAAATAGTACATGAAAAAACTGATCACACGATATACAATGAACAAATATGGTTAGAGGATCCTGGAATCCGGTGAGGATCCTCTCTCTTTGACAACGACATTTATTAATTAACGACATAAGAGGAGTTGGCACATAAAAAGCATATGAGGGGAGACAGCCAATTCCTCATCAACAAGACACCAAATTCAGTACAAATGCTGCTGCTAAAAAACCAATCACAAATGAACATCAGTCTTAATAATTGAAATTGAAACCAATGATTGATATTTGGGCATTTGTGAGTGCATTTCGGGTTGGTTTTGGCTTGCGGTGCTTTTAAACAAAGCAGCTTATTAAAATTTTAGAACATCAAATGTATTAGGTAATTTTTTTTTAAACTGCTATCAGTTACAGTAGAAAAGTATAGAAAAGCATAAGCAGGGTTGCAACTTGCCATGCTTCTAAATTTTTTTTTTCAAATCATAGTAATCAGTGTCAATTTAATAAAATTTTCAAACTATGAGTGTATCCTCACATATTTTACAAAATTACAATCGTTGCCCTACACTTCTCTTTGATAATTGTTATATCACATTAAATACCATATTTTTTTAGTCCTTTAACGTATTATTCACAACAATTTATATAAAAATTAACCAAACACTCAAACACTCTTTATTTTTGTTAAAAACACTTTTACAACACACTCAACAACTTTATTTTACAATTATTTATTCTAACAACATAGCATAAACAATTTTTTTTAAAAAGCACATCGATATCAAACTAGCAATTTAGTAACACTTGCTCTTCTTTCATCAACAAAACATAACGGTCCAACCGCCAAAATCCATTGTAGATTGGGCCCCACAAGATGTTCCTTATTTAGAGGTACAAATGATATTGAGCAAGGGAAGACTTTATGGAGTCCCTAACAAACTCCTTGTGCTCACACAACATGCAACCACAAGCTTATATACAAAGCCATTGGTTTAGGGTTCGTAAACCAGTTTGTGAATCTAACACTATCTGCAACAGATGACAGGCTCGACTCATGTACCAAGCAGCTTCTTCCACCTCGCATACCCGTAGATGAGAAAGAAGATAGAGAGGGCAAATGCTACCATACCCGCAACAAAGGGCACAAATATCCCATTAACGTCGAATATTGGACAGTGGATGTTAAAACCAAATGCCCCAGCTATCGCAGTCTCTATCGATATCGCAAACGATGCAATGCTCAATGTCAACTGGAACTGAATGAGTTCATTTCGTTGGTTGTCAAGCCGTATGTTGACATAATCCTCCGTGTCATCAATATACTCCCGCACCTACGTCCAATGAACACGATAAGAACATGAGCAATATTCAAGGACAGATTAACACAATAAACAATCATGCTTAACGCGCTCAACTAACTGGTTTCTATATGACATTCCTCGTGTACCGATGATAGTGAAATTATAGTTCCGACTGGGAATCACAAGAGGTCCAAAGCTTCCAATTATTCCGGGAGCAAGTGCAACCACAGAACTCGCAAAAAATATGCAACATTAAAGAAATTTAACCTAATTAGTTATCTGGAACTGCATCAAAGTTGATGCAACTGCATTAAAACGTAAGCTAATGGTGACAACTGATATTGAAAGATTGTTTTGTAAAAGGTTAAGTTGTTCGGTGTAAAGTTGTTATAGAAGGTAAAACAATTGGCACTCACATATAATATCTTGTTACGTGCTCTGTCCAGTTGCATAAAATATGCCTCAAGCAGCATCTCCAGATCTTCTACGTCAACGTGGTCCATATAGTAACTGGTCACCAAACTCCCGCTTCTAGTAGAACCAAGCCGACGAAGATGGGATGCGGAGATTCTATTTGACGCAGAACGCCCCAACAAATCCTCTGGCTGTTGATTCTGCATCCATTTCCTTGTTAAATATAAATGTGCCATATCTTCATTGTCATCCAACAAATGTTCGATTTCGTCCCTCATCTGAAATCAGACAGACTCGTGCTTCTTACTGAAAAAGAAAATAGCAATATATCTATTGAAACTTTTGATATCATATTGTCAAATAGTATAGAGTATCAACTTCTCTTTGTAGTCCTGCATATCTGGAAACAGTCAAACCCTCTATCACATGGCCGACACAAAATCAATTACCCTCCAACATCTAAGTGCAAAAGGATTCTATCAAGCTGCCATGATAAATGTACATCTTTCAGCTAAACTTAAAGCCTCTGCCCAAGCAACAGTGCTATAAAGTAAGTTATATGGATGTTGGCTTTGCCATCCCATCAGGTAGAAACAATTTCAAGAGAAGCCCCCTCCGGTTAATTTTCAACAGAGTACTAAACCTGAGTTCCTGATACCGTTCACTTCATAAGCACTCAGTTATATTGGCTAACAATGTCAGTACTAAAACCAGAACAGGTCTAAATGAGACCAGGCAGGAGGGGTGGTAATAAATATCTTATTATTCACCAGAACATGACCTGCTTTCAAAAATTATTCATACCTTCAAGTTACTTACCCATAGGAGCATCTAGAAATTGGAACTCTGTCATCATAAACATCGTAATTTTTCTTTTCGTAAACACTTCTATGTTTACTTGTGCATTAAACTTAGGCTAAGGTTTGATTTGAAGTTTAGGCTTTAGATGCCAGAAACCTTAGCTACTCTTCATATGGCAGCATGAGTGCAGGAAAGGCTATAAAAAGAACAATTGTATTTCCACGCAACTACAGATATGAAACGCAGATAAAAGTAACTCAACAAAACAAGAGTTGATGGCAATGGCTCTCAACTAGACTCAATTTTTGAGTGAGCCAAACAACCATATCATCTATCCCAGACAACCAACCCGATGTGAGAAGGCGACCAGAAATATTTGATACTTTTATTAGTGAATTGAATGGCATATTACGAGTGCATCACCACAGCAAATCACTATCTTTGACATATTGATGTATCTGGTGTGTTTCAATTCCTAATTACATTCTTGAAGCAGATTGTGTGGGGACGCTTAATTACGGTTTATTCATGTCAATCTGGGATTTACTGCTTTATATTAATATTTGATAGTTTTAAATTATTTAAGGTGCCAGTGCTCCAAAAACATTTATAAGTTCTAAAAAAAATTGAAATATCATAAAAACTATAAATCAACAAATATTTTAAGTCCAAGTAGGGTCAGGTTAAAGATGCCGGAAAGGACTGAAATTAGATACAGCACAGAAAATCATCTGAAGAAACAGCATAGCATATCATCTGAACAAATATGGAGAACAATGACTCATGAGGTAGGATTAAGCAAACATACCTTCTGGACGCGTGCAAGCACACGGGTAAGATTGCTTTTCAAACTCCTCACAAGTTCAAGGTTTTTGGTGCTAACATTTCTAGCCAGTTCATCTAACACAGGGTAGGCTTCTCTCTCAAGGTCTGCCACACTAGAATCCAAATATGTACAGACAACTTCTAATGCAATCTCCAGAACCTGAAACTCAAATGGGAGATCACACTGCAAACCCTCAACAGCCTCGAGAACAGGTAACCATTGCCTTCCGGTTGAAACATCCATTCCATTATCTTGTTCATCAAGTGGACTTGCTTCTTGTATCCTGGACTGGCTTTTCTGAGGAAGTTGTTGCCTTCGCTGATCCGCAAATGGAAGAACCTCCTGTCGAAGAGGATCAAGCAACAAAACCTCTTCGGCTGTAACTATAGCCTTTATAAATTCTAAATTAACCACCATGGCCTTCTCCCTGGCTGCAATTGAAACGAGGAATGCGTATTTATCATGGTCTATTATGGCTACACACAGTTTACAATTAAAACACTAGCAACTAATGCAGAGAATACTTTCTATAAGATAACATGCATAAAAGTTGTATTCATAAGAAGTATAACTCAGGAAGGCATTGTTCAAAGGAGAACGAGTGAACTCACATATAAAGTAATAAAATTTGCAAACCCCAGAAGAGAACTAACATATAAAGTAAGATAATTGCAAAACCCTAACCCTAATGTATGTAATACGTAGGAGTACCAAGGATGCTGGAGGAATGGGAGAAGACAGGGCCGAGAATCCTCAAGTCCCGGGCGGGAATGGCAGTGCGTCGAATGATGGCGTTCTTGTCGCACTCGACGAGCTCTGACACGCCGAAGCGGTCAAATCTCATCCAAAGCCTGGCTCCTGCCTTCTTCTTCCCCTTCACGCCACCGCCGGCGCCGCCAGCAACAACTGCACTCAGACCCTTGCTGTTGGTGTTGGTATTGGTATTGCTAATATTAACATTGTTGGAGGGCGAAGGAGACCGAATCGGCTGAGGCGGAGAGCGAAAAACAGAAGATGGAGGGCCAGTGAACTTCTTGGGGCGGCGTCGTATGCTGCTGCTGCTGCTGCTGCGCTTGAAAGAGAAGGGACCCTTCCCCATTTTTCCTATGGTCCCTCTCTCTCTCTAGGACTCTCTCCCTCTCTCTCTCTTCCAGTTGTGTGTGACTATTCAGTGTGCCATGGATCTTTCTCTTCCCCTTCCCCTTCCCCTTCTCCTGCTCCGACTCCACCTCCTCCTCCTCCTCCTCATCCTCCCCAGCCGCTTGCTTCTATCTTTTAAGTTGTCTCTCTCAGACTCCCCTAGGCAGCGCCTACTGACATGTTATAAGGAATGCGGGATTTTCATCCGGCTGGGGGCGGTGTAATGGTGAAGAAGTTATACGGGAGCGGTGTACTGGTGAAGAATGAGTTAATGGGGGCGATGTACTGGTGCTGAGGTTAATCGCCATGCGACGCTAAAACGTTGCAGAAATGTATATTAAACGAGAGACGTCACATGATGAGTGTCGTTCTATATAAATTGTTTTTATATTCGGGTTATATAAGTTGTTTACGAATTTCAGATCTAAATAAAACATGAAAACAAAATTGATCTGTATCATTGATTAGGACTAGGTTTTCATGTAAAAGTTATGAATTTTTTGTGCTCTTTGGAAGTAACTAGCAAAAATGCATGCGCTTTTATGCTGGTTTTGAAACCAAAACCCACAATTTAACACACTCGTGTCTAAATTATTCAAAAAACCAATCAAATAAACATCTTTCCATTTGCTACCAAAAACCAACTTTGGCAAAGAAGTCAAATGCATTTTTAAACGGTCAAAATTATAAATCAGTGTAAAATATATATGAAATATCCATATATTTTTATTCATGTTGGTTTATAATTTAAGGGTAAAACAATTTTTGCTTCATTAGAAATTTAGAGTTTACACCATATTTCATTAAAATTTTAAACAAAATGGGGAACTCTTAGAGCATTTTAATAATTGTTTCATTTTTTTAGTTTTTTTAAATAAAAATTAAAAATAAAATAGTTATCAAATCGCACACTAAATTTATAATTAGACAATTTGGATTATAAGTTTGAGTATGGCAAAATAATAAGAGAACTCAAATTCGTCACTGAGTTTGACTTTTTTTTTTTGTGAAAAGAATTGAAATGATAATATTCTTTTCAGTCATTAATTTAGATTATTATAAACCCTGATTCCCAAATCAACGATAATCCTACCTCATTAGAATGCAAATAGTAGGGCAATTTTAAAGGCTTGTTCAGATGTGCTTTTAAAATATTTGAGTGTTTTTTTAAATAAAATAATTTTGGGTTTTCAAAAGCACTTAAAATGATTTTTGCACTGCAAGAAGCACTTCAACCACTCTTCCAAAATTTACTTGTATTTTGATTAAAATTGATTTTAAAAAAATTGGCTAAAAATATTTTTAGTCATTTTATAATCACGAGCCCTAACTTTTCTTTGTGGAGTTATGCAACTTTATTGCATACAAGCATTTCCTTTGGTTTTAATTTCTTATTACAACGACATTTATTAATTAATAGGTGTTGACAAATAGAAAGAGAGGAGGAGTTGGCACATAAAAAGAGCATGGGGGGAGATGGTCAATTCCTCATAAATATCTACAAGAAGACAACAAATTCAGTACAATAAATATATATATATATATATATATATATATATATATTGTTGTAGTACTAATTAGGATAGGAATATGATTGTGTAAATCCTATGAGATATAGGAATGTATCTTATAGTCCTATTAGGAGTTAGTTACCTATTCTATGTTGTAATCCTTATGGGAAAGGTTTTGTCTTTCTATCACTATAAATAGAGGCACAATGGGATGAATATCAGATCACCCAACAATTAAATCTCTCTCCCTTCTCTCTACAATAGCCGGCCTCTCCCTCTCTCTCTAGCCCTAGATCGCTCAATCAATTAGGCCTACAACACGTTATCAGCACGCTCTTGCCAGAAGCTAAGGAATTGACGCATCGTTGGAGGAGGCTTTCATCCACCAAATATTCAAAGGCTTAATCGTTTTCTGCTAATCAGGTACGCTTAAAATAAAAGAAGATATTTGAAACGTCCACGAAGCATGAAAACATTCCCCATGATGCATGAACCCCTCTATATTTATATTTTCCTTTCGATATATATATTGTATATGTTCATATATTTGTCAATATATATATTTGTTTCATGCATCGCAAAATTAAAATTGCCATGTGGAATTTGTGAGTCAAATTATAAAATTAAAATTAGAAGCAAATTAGGGTTCCTAAACCCTAAAGGTTTTGAAAAAAAAAAAAAAAAAACCGGAATTGGGCAGGATTTGGTGCGGGTGCCGCACCATCCTTATGCAATGACACCAGGCTTTTGCCTGAGGGATACCACACGGGCCTGCAGCCCTCATCCCCTCGGCCCCAGCACGCCAACCCAGCTGTCGCTGGGCCTTCCCCCGTGTCACGGCCTGGGCTTTCGCCCTACGGCCCGCATAACGCAAGCCTGGGAGGCTCGGTTTTTCCCGCGAAAAAAATTGAAGGCCAGCTTTTTGCTGGGCCTTCCACCGTCCAACCCAAACCCAGCTCGGCTGGCGGTTTGCTTGTCACACCCGTGGCCTGCAGCCACCCCAAGTGGTCCTTTTTTTGGACCTTGTCTTATGATTAAGACACCCAAAAAATTATTTTGGGCTTATTTTTTCGACCCAATAAATATTATTTTAATATTTTGCTTCTATAATCGACCCTGTATGGCCCGATTTATTGAATTAATTAAAATTGACCTGCAGTTCATTAATCTGATTATGAATCCAAAATTATCGACCTGAAGCTCATTTTTTGGACATTAACGATTCAATAATTTATTTTTATACTTTGAACCGTCACATACTTTCGTAGTAACGAAGCTCTCACACTTGAGTTCCCGAAGAACCTCAAATTCACTATATGTATATTTGTATATTGCATTCTGTGTTTCTTGCAGGAACCTCTCATTATGAACTAATTGTTCATAAAACTAAATTGAACCTGTAGTTTCAAATTTAGTGCCTTTGAAACCTGAAGTTTTCATTCAAAACATACCACATGAAACCTGAAGTTTTCATGCATTATTTAAACCACTACATGTCTAAAGAACCTGTATGTTCTACGATATATGTCTATGGCTTACCATATGACTACTCACGTTTTCTCCCTCTGTTTTAGGGACATGTCGAACTTGAACAAGCTCGATTTCTCCGCTCTAGAAGTCTCTGGAAGAAACTATCTAAAGTGGGTTCAAGACGTGAAGCTCCATCTAACTGCAAAGGGTATTAGAGCCACCATCGAGGCACCCGTCACTGACAAACCTGTTGACGAAGCTCAGAAGGCTACTGCAATGATCTTCATTCGAAGACACATCCATGATGCACTGCAGACCGAGTACCTCGCTGAGGAGGACCCACGCACCCTCTGGCTTGCTCTGGCCCACCGTTTCGATCACCAGAAAGACATCTACTTGCCTGAAGCAAGACACGATTGGCAGCATCTTCGCTTCCAGGACTTTAAGTCCGTGAATGAATACAACTCTGAAGTTTGTAGAATCTGTTCATTGCTGAAATTCTGCAAAGTGGAACTCACCGAATCAGATCTCATGGAGAAGACCTATTCGACCTTCCATGCCACCAATATTGTCCTGCAGCAACAATATAGGGCACAGAAATTCACCAAGTTTTCGGATCTAATCTCTGTTTTACTTCTCGCTGAAAAGCAGAACCAGCTTTTGATGAGAAATCATCAAGCTCGACCGACTGGCTCGAATGCTGTGCCTGAAGCACATGCCATATATTCTAGCAGCCATAAACGACGTAAGAATCGTCGTGGTCGTGGTAATAGGCAACAAGCTCCACCACGAGCCCAAGGTCAACAGAGTGCCGCACCTAAGGGAAGAATTGCGACCCAACAGCGTCCACCACTCGCCCCTAGGGTCCCAAACTTCAAGAACAAGGGCAAAGCTCCCGGTCAGTCTGCTTCTACTGAACTGGACATGTGCTATCGTTGTGGATCAAAGGATCATTGGTCACGCGTATGCCGAGCTTCCCCTGAGGCTATTGCCAAATATCATTCACGTCGTGAGTCTACCTTTGCAGCTGTGGACCATCCGGAAGATGCAACCACATCCATGGAGATATCAGATTTCCAGGAGGCGTCAGCCCCTATGGACGAATAAATTTTAGACATGATTTTAGAGTGTTTACCCCTAGTGGCCGAACCCACTAGGAGTGGCCGGCCCTATCTCCTATTTATCTAGGTTTATGGTTTAAATTTTTGAACAATTTTTCTAAGTATTTGGAATAATTTGTTTGGTTTTGATTTGTTTTGAATTATGGATTATTATTTGAATGGATATTATTTTCTCGAATTGCTTAATTGAAGGAATGGACTTATATTTATGCATGTGACCGACTCAATCAATTTATTTCTAGGTATGTCTAGTGGGGAAGTTAGTTGTCTGGCAGATAGTGCCACCACGCACACCATCTTGCGTGAAAAACACTATTTTACTGACTTAATACCCCAGAAATCTCCTTTGACAACCCTCGCCGGTTCATCCGACCTGGTTGAAGGATACGGAAAGACACGTATCATGTTGTCTAATGGTACTATCTTGACCATTAAGGAGGCACTCTATTCTCCACGTTCCGGAAGAACGTTGCTGAGTTTTAGAGATATTCGAGATAATAAATATCATATTGAAACCACTGAAGATCATGGTTCTGAATTTCTTTGTATCACTTCATACGAATATGGCCAGAAGCGTATTCATGAGAAGTTGGAACGTATGCCGAATGGGTTGTACATCACAACCATTCGGGGCATAGAAGCCCACAGTGTGGCCGGCCCTATGCTTGTGTTCCAGGACACTTTGTTGCTTTGGCATGACCGTTTGGGACATCCTGGACGTGACATGATGCGCCGTATCCTCAAATCATCACACGGGCACAAGTTACATCCTCATGTTGGACTCCCACCATGCAAAGCGTGTTCTTTGGGGAAGTTGAATACTCAACCCTCATATACAAAGATTATTCACAACCCCCCTAAATTTCTTCAGAGGATTCAATGGGACATTTGTGGACCAATCCAACCAACCTGCGGACCATTTAAATATTTTATGGTGTTGGTTGACGCATCGACACGATGGTCACATGGTTGCTTGTTGTCCACACGCAACGCCGCGTTTGCTAAACTCCTAGCTCAAATTATTAAGCTAAGGGCTCACCACCCTGATTATCCAATCAAGTCGATTCGATTGGATAACGCTGGAGAGTTTACGTCACAGACCTTTGACGATTATTGCATGTCCGTAGGGATTGATGTGTAACATCCTGTACCCCATGTTCACACCCAAAACGGCCTGGCAGAAGCTTTCATAAAGCGCCTTCAAATGATAGCTCGGACTTTGGTTATGAGAACCAAACTGCCGGTATCTACCTGGGGCTATGCAATATTGCACGCAGCCATGTTGGTCCGTCTGAGGCCCACCGCTACCCAACCACATTCACCGTTATAGTTGGTCACTGGATACGAGCCTGACGTCTCGCATTTACGGGTGTTTGGGTGCGCCATTTATGTGCCAATAGCGCCGCCGCTACGTACCAAAATGGGTCCTCAGAGAAAAATGGGAATCTATGTCGGTTATGATTCGCCATCAATTGTTCGATACTTAGAACCCTTGACAGGAGATCTTTTTACCGCACGTTTTGCGGATTGTCACTTTGATGAGACAGTCTTCCCGGCGTTAGGGGGAGATAAGCATGCTAACGTTCCTGTAGAACGCCGCGAATTGTCGTGGTATGCTCCCACTATGTCTCATTTAGATCCCCGCACTACTCAGTCTGAAACTGAAGTGCGTCGAATTATAGATCTTCAGAGCATTGCTCAAAGCATGCCAGATGCTTTTAATGATCTAGCTAAAGTGACAAGATCACATATACCTGCTGCAAACACACCTGCAAGGATAGATGTACCCCGTGTACATCAACAACCCGCCTGGGAAGGCCGGACTGTCCCCGAAGGAGGGGAGGCCGCAACTTCCATGCGGCATGGTACATTGGCGGCTAGCCAATCATCTGCTCCGACCCTGAAGCGTGGCAGACCACCTGGTTCAAAGGATTCACAACCCCGGAAGAGGAAAATGGCACCAACTAGTGACCCTAGTTTGAATCCGACCATCGCTCACTCATCCGTTCCAACGCATGAGGTTATTCTAGATTACGGTGATGCTTCAGATGAAACATGCCGGCCTCCCGAGAATCGCGAGATTTCGGTCCATTACACAGTATTGGATGAGGTTTGGAATAGGAATGAGATGATCGTCGACGACGCATTCTCGTATTCAGTAGCTACTGACATCATGCTTAGCGATGACATTGAACCACGTTCCGTCGATGAATGCCGACGTAGAACCGATTGGTCAAACTGGAAACAAGCAATCCAGGTCGAACTCGATTCGCTCGCGAAACGTAAGGTGTTTGGACCCGTCGCTCCTACACCACCACGTGTGAAGCCCGTTGGCTACAAGTGGGTTTTCGTGAGGAAGCGTAATGAGAAGAATGAAATAGTGCGATACAAAGCACGCCTCGTAGCGCAAGGCTTCTCTCAACGCCCTGGAATTGATTACGAGGAGACGTATTCTCCCGTAATGGACGTTATAACGTTCCGCTACCTAATCAGTTTGGTAGTTTCCGAAAAACTGAATATGCAGCTTATGGACGTGGTAACCGCGTATCTCTATGGGGATCTAGATACGGAAATATATATGAAAGTTCCAGAAGGACTTCCATTGACTGGCTCAAATAGTTCTAGACCACGGAACACTCTCTCAATTAGGTTGAGGAGGTCACTCTACGGATTGAAACAATTCGGGCGGATGTGGTATAACCGTCTGAGTGAATATTTGACAAGTCAGGGTTATGTGAACAATGAACTATGCCCATGCGTGTTCATAAAGAAGTCACATTCCGGATTTGCAATCGTTGTAGTTTATGTCGACGACATGAACCTCATTGGGACTCCTGCAGAGCTTGAGGGAATTGCTGCACACTTGAAATCGGAATTTGAGATGAAGGATCTTGGAAAAACTCGATACTGTCTCGGCCTGGAGATCGAGCACTGTTCGGATGGAATCCTAATACATCAATCGAACTACACCCAGAAGGTGTTGCGTCGTTTTAATGAGGATAAAGCGAAGCCTTCGAGTACACCAATGGTCGTTCGGACTCTAGATGCTAAACGAGATCCCTTCCGTCCAATGGAGGATGAGGAAGAGATTTTGGAACCCGAAGTTCCTTACCTAAGTGCAATTGGGGCTTTATTGTACTTGGCTCAATGCACTAGACCCGACATCTCCTTCGCTGTTAATCTTTTGGCAAGATACAGCAATGCGCCCACACGCAGGCACTGGAATGGTGTTAAAGACATTTTCCGCTACCTTAAGGGTACAACGGATTTAGGCTTGTTCTATACCCAAGAATCACCGAGTGTTGCCGCCCCTATTGGTCCTCGGGATGGTTCTCGCCTTGTTGGTTATGCAGATGATGGATATCTGTCTGACCCACATAGAGCACGTTCTCAAACGGGTTATGTCTTTACCGTTGGAGACACCGCTATATCTTGGAGGTCTACCAAGCAAACACTAGTGGCTACTTCGTCGAACCATGCTGAGATTCTCGCCCTACATGAAGCAACGCGTGAATGCTTTTGGCTGAGAGAAATTATGGAACATATCCGAAGTACTAGTGGTCTTACATCAGTCGTTGACCTTCCTACGACGATCTTTGAAGACAATGCCGCATGTATCGAGCAGTTAAAGAAGGGATACATCAAGGGAGACCACACCAAGCACATAGCGCCGAAGTTCTTTTACTCACACCAGCAACAGCAGCATCAGAACATTGAAGTCAAGCAAATCCGTTCCCAAGACAACTTGGCCGATCTCTTCACCAAGTCATTGCCCAAGTCTACTTTCCAGAAGCTTGTCCAAGGAATCGGTATGCGTAAACTATCTGAGTTAAATCGCTTGTAGTCCTCTTATTTAGAAGTTATGTCTAGCTCAGGGGGAGTATCTAGAAGTATACTCACATGATCTTAATGTACTCTTTTTCCCTACGATTAGGAGCATTTTTCCCACTGGGTTTTTGCTACCTAACTAGGTTTTAACGAGGCACCCATCCTGGGATGATCATACTCCGTTGAGTTCACTACCTTCGTCCAGTTTGACGAGTGTTTAGACATTATGCATACTTTCTTACTTTTCTCCTTAGTCTATGGGTTTTGCCTATCATAGGTTTTACCATAGCAAGGTTTTTGTGAGTTTTTACAAATGCATACTTCAACGTAAATATGAGACTCGCGATTACCCGTTGTGCCGACGACTTCATCAACTATTCAACCTTATCTGCTGAAGATCTGATGCGATGGTGCTTTGAGTATTTACACACTCAAGGGGGAGTGTTGTAGTACTAATTAGGATAGGAATATGATTGTGTAAATCCTATGAGATATAGGAATGTATCTTATAGTCCTATTAGGAGTTAGTTACCTATTCTATGTTGTAATCCTTATGGGAAAGGTTTTGTCTTTCTATCACTATAAATAGAGGCACAATGGGATGAATATCAGATCACCCAACAATTAAATCTCTCTCCCTTCTCTCTACAATAGCCGGCCTCTCCCTCTCTCTCTAGCCCTAGATCGCTCAATCAATTAGGCCTACAACAATATATATATATATATATAACATGTCCGCATAATTCAACCAATTTTTGCCTCTGGAGCTTAACCAAACCCTCAACCCATATGTAGAAGTGTTTTTTAAATAATTGGAACTGTTTTTGAAAAAAATATTTTGAGTTTTAAAAGCACTTGAAATGCTTTATACAAGAAACACTAATTACATGTTTTTTGCAGGCAGCACTAAGTGATTTTGTATTTTAATTAGGACTGCCTCCAAAAAAAACATGTTTCCCAAAAAAAACGTTTTAAGTGTTTTAAAACCACTTTCAAACGAGCCCTAACTGATCAAATCATTGAAATCCATAATATTTATAGCCCACAAGGTGTCCCTTATTTATGGGTCCCCATATAAAAACACATACAAACAATATTGAGCAAGGAAAGATTGAACTCGAAGCATCGGCTCGATCAGGTTGAAAGCCCCGGCAAGGTTTTTATTGAGACCCATTGTTAGCACCCTGTCCTCGTTTATGTACGTATTTCTCTATTCAATGAATATCGTACTTTTTCTTAAAAAAGAGGAGGGGGTGAATTTAGCCTCATAATAAACTAGCAATAATGTAGTTCAAATTCGCATTTGGTGAGAATCGAAATTAAGAATTCTCATTTATAAATGAAGAAGAATACCACTAGACTATAGTACTAAGTGACGAATAAAATTATTTTTGAGCAATCTAATTATGCATAATAGCTATAAAAAAAAGGCGTTAGTTGAACAACAATTTATTCAACCCGTTAACGAAAATACTAGTTAATTATACAACAAAGAGCCTTAACCTGTTAAGTATAGTCAGTTGTATAAATCCTAAAACGTCATTGGGCTTGATTTTGCATCAAGTCTTTCATTAGCTCTAAATACTCCATGTCTTTTCTTAAAATTAACAAAATCACTTGTTAATTTTGACCCAAGAAAATTCATTCATCAGTTTATCATATGCACACTATACTAAACTACATGCCATGTAATTCGAAACGAATCTGGCAGCATACCAAGCCATGTAATCCCTAACAAGCACCTTGTGCTCATACAACATGAAACCACAAGCTTATTTACAAAGACTTTGCTTTAGGGTTCGTAAATAAGTTTGTGTATCCAGTACTATCTACGACAGATGACAGGCTCGACTCAAGTACCAAGCAGCTTCTTCCACCTCGCATAACCGAAGACGAGAAAGAAGAGTAACACGGAAAATGCTGTAATACCCCCAACAAAGGCCTCAAATATCCCATCCTTGTCGTATAAGATACAGGGGATGTTCATACCAAATATCCCAGATATCAAGGTCTCCACTGCTACCGCAAATGATGCAATGGTCAATGTCAACTGGAGCTGAATGAGTTCGTTTCGTTGGTTGTCAAGTTGTATGTTGACATAATCCTCCGTGTCATCAATATACTCCCGCACCTGCATCCAATGAATAAGATAAGAACATGAGCAATATTCAAGGACAGATTAACATAATAACCAAAGCTAACAGGTTTCTAAATGACAATCCTCATATACCGATGATAGTGAAATTAGTTCCTACCGGGAACCACAAGAGGTCAAGAGCCTCTAAATGATTCCAGGAGCAAGTGCAACCACTCGCAGAAAATATGAACATTTAAGAAATCTAACCTAAAATTAGTTATCTGGAACAGCATCAAAGTTGATGCAACTGCATTAAAACGCAAGCTAATGGTGACAAGTGATATTTAAAGATTGTTTTGTAAAAGATTAAGTTCTCCAGGACCAGATCATTTAAAAGCATGTGCATAAACTGAACTTAAAAGTCAAGTTGTTCAGTATAAAGTTTTTATAGTAGGTCACAACAATTAGCACTTACAGATAATATCTTGTTACGGGTTCCATCCAGCTGCATAAAATATGCCTCAAGCAGCATCTCTAGATCTTCTACATCATCGTAGTCCATATTGTTACTGGTTACCAAACTCCCACTTCTGTTAGAACCAAGCTGACGAAGATGGGGTGCAGATATTCTATTTGACGCAGAATGCCCCAACAAAGCCTCAGGCTGTTGATTCTGCATCCATTTCCTTGTTAAATATAAATGTGCCATATCTTCATTGTCATCCAACAAATGTTCGATTTCATCTCTCACCTGAAATCAGACAGACACACACTTCTTACTCAAAAAGAATATAGCTTATATCTATTAAATAGTAGCATAAAACATGTATCCTATGTCCAAAACCATTTTACAGAAACCTTTCATAGCATATTGTTTAATAGTAAAGAGTATCAACTTCTCTTTGTAGTCCTGCATAACCTGGAAACAGCCAAACCCTCAATCACATGTCCAACACAAATTCTATTCCCCTCCAACATCTAAGTGTAAAAGGATTCTATAAAGCTGCCACGAGAAAAGTACATCTTTCAGCTAAACTTGAAAACTCCGCCCTAGCAACAGTGAAAGTAAATACGGATGTTGGTTTTTCCATCCCATCAAGTAGAAATAATTTCAAGAGAAGCCCCTAGGATCAATTTTCAAGAGAGTAAACCTGAACTCTTGACACCGTTCACTTCATACACTCAGTTACATAGTCTAACAATGTCAATACTAAAACCAGAACAGGTCTCAACGAGACCAGGGAGGAAGCGTAGTAACACAAATCTACCTTCACAGCACTTACCCAAAGGACCATCTAGAAAATGGAACTCGTTCATCATAAACATCATAATTTGAATCTTTTCGTAAACACTTCTAACTTAGGCTAAGGTTTGATTTAAAGTTTAGGCTTTAGATGCCAGAAACCTTAGCAAACTCTTCATATGGCAGCATGAGTGCATGAAAGGCTATAAAAAGAACAATAGTATTTCCACGTGACTACAAATATGAAATGCAGATAAAAAATAACTTAACAAAACAAGAGTTGATGACAATGGCTCTCAACTAGACTCAATTTTTTGACTGAGCCAAACAACCATAGTATCTCAGACAACCGACCAGATTTGACTAGCGACCAGAAATATATGCTGAATGAACATAAAGATGCTTTTATTAGTGAATTGAATGGCATATTACGAGCGCATCATAGCAAATCACTATCTTTGAAATATTGATGGATCTGTGTGTTTCAATTCCTAATTCACGAAACATTTTTGAAGCAGATTGTGTGGAGACACTTAATCAGGGTTTATTTATGTCAATCTGGGATTTACTGCTTTATATTAATATTTGATAGTTTTAAATTATTTAAGGTGCTAGTTCTCCAAAAACCTTTTTAAGTTTTCAAAACAGATTGAAATATCACAAAAACTATGACTCGACAAACATTTTGACTCCAAGAAGGGTCGGGTTATTGAGGCTGGAAAGGATTGAAATTAGATACAGCATAGCAAATCATCTGAACAAACTCAGAGAACAATGACTAATAAGGTAGGATTAAGCAAACATACCTTTTGGACACGAGCAAGCAAACGGGTAAGATTGCTTTTCAAACTCCTCACAAGTTCAAGGTTTTTGGTGCTAACATTTCTGGCCAGTTCATCTATCACAGGGTAGGCTTCTCTCTCAAGTTCTGCCACACTAGAATCCAAGTATGTACAGACAACTTCTAATGCAACCTCCAGAACCTGAAACTCAAATGGGAGATCACACTGCAATCCTTCAACGGCCTCGGGAACAGGTAACCATTGCCTTCCTGTTGAAGCATCCATTCCATTATCTTGTTCATCAAGTGGGCTTGTTTCTTGTATCCTGGATTGGCTTTTCTGAGGAAGTTGTTGCCTTAGCTGATCCGCAAATGGAAGAACCTCCTGCCGAAGAGGATCAAGCAACAAAACCTCTTCGGCTGTAACTATAGCCTTTATAAACTCTAAATTAACCACCATGGCCTTCTCCCTGGCTGCAATTGAAGTGAGGAAACATATTTATAATGGTCTACTATGGCTACACAGGTTACAATTAAAACACTAGCAACTAAAAGTTGTATTCATAGAAGTATAACTCAGAAAGGCATTGTTCCAAGGAGAACGAGTGAACTAAACAATTGAGACTGGAAAGTTTCATGTGCTGTATGGATAACTATCCACCCAACCCATTTATTGCCCGCCATATAACCTGCCCTAACCCACCCCGCCCCCAACCCCCCACAATTTTTCACCTCTGGTCAAGTCCAAAAACTTAGAGATGAGCAGAGGGGATATTTCAGGGAGTTTTCTTATACTAATATAAGTTTCAACTCGTATTAAAACCAATAATACTACAAAATATTCTATACCAATAAATCACCAACAACTAAGTCTAGAGCAACAACATAAAAATATATACTGAAGCAACATGTACCGAGAGCCAAGTTTTTGGCCACGATCATGGTGTGTAGGTCAAGAATCCAAAGGTTCTAAGCCGTCACTTCAAAATTTCAAATGCAAGGTTAAGTTGCATATTTACCCACTTGAATTGAAATTTATACAAAAATTTCAGACACCCCAAAATCTGAAAAGTAATTTCCAAGTTCCAGCTAAAGTGAAAAACATTTACAAACTCCCCCAAAGGAATCAAATGCAAGCCTTAATCTTGTAATCCGCCGGTTGGCGGCTGTTACCTTTGCAAAACTTTTCTAGCTACACCCTAATCAGAAACTCCACCCCAAGGCAATGGCACTGATTAAAGAGGCAAACAAAAACAATTATTACAAATTGCAATTCCAAGCCCAGAATCCCAATCTCCTTGAACTAGCTTTTCCCTACAACAAATCGACATGATAAAACTAACCCTAACCCTAATGTAGGCGCATAACTTAGTAAAATTTGCAAAACCCAGAAGAGAATTCACATATAAAGTAAGACAATTGACAAAATAAAATAAGAAGAGGGGAGGAGGAGGAGTACCAAGGATGCTGGAGGACTGGGAGAAGACAGGGCCGAGAATCCTCAAGTCCCGGGCGGGAATGGCAGCGCGTCGAATGATAGCGTTCTTATCACACTCGACGAGCTCTGATATGCCGAAGCGGTCAAACCGCATCCAAAGCCTGGCTCCTCCAGCCTTCTTCTTCCCCTTCACTCCACCGCCGGCGCCACCAGCAACAACCGCGCTGAGACTATTATTATTCGTATTGGTACTGTTAACATTGACACTGTTGGAGGGCGGAGGAGAGCGAATCGGCTGCGGCGGAGAGGGAAAAGGGGAAGGTGGAGTGCCAATGAGCTTCTTGGGGCGGCGTCGTACGCTGCTGCTGCGCTTGAAAGAGAAGGGACCCTTCCCCATTTTTCCTAGGTCCCTCTCTCTCTAGGACTCTCTCCCTCTCTCTCTTCCAGTTGTGTGTGACTATTTAGAGCAAGTCCACCGGGAGGCTTTTTGCCCAGCACCCAGCACAAAAACAAGCTGGGACCTTGTCAATCGTCTCCAGCCCACCATTTTGCCTGGAACCCAGCCCATGCTGGTCTCTGAGCCAGTCCAAAACCCACTGACAAAAAAGCCGGGCCATTGGCCTGGCGCGTGTGCTTCACGCGGCCAAAACGGCGAGTAGCCGACAGGAAAACAGAGGCGGGCCCCGCGCGCAGGCGCACTCACGGTTCCAATTGTAAGAGCGACGTGGCCCATTTTCTGCCGTTGGATTTCCAACGGCTAGTTTTTCTAGGCCGTTGGATTTCCAACGGTAAAAAAATTTAAAATTTCCCTTTTAAAATGGACCGTTCGATCAAAGATCAATGGTCCACATTTTTTTCCTCAAGAAGAAAAAAGGCCCAACGGTCAGATTTATGACCGTTGGCCACGTGGCATGATCTTGTCTGTTGGATTTGAATATTTTTCAAATCCAACGGTCCAGATTAATTAAGTACATTAAAATTAATTAAAAATTATTAAAAAATACAGAAAAAAATTTAATTTAATTTTTTCTATAAATACCTAGCCCTCATCTTCCACTTTACACCACATTTCAATATATCTACACTTTCTATACTATCTACATTTCAATATTTTCTACACTTTAAGAGAAAAAAAAGTCTTCGTGGAAGCTCATTGAAGATCTTACGTTGTGTGAAAGATGGGTTCGCACTACTCATGACCCGCTTACGGGTAATGAGATGGATAAGCGAGAAATGTGGAGTAAAATTACGAAAGCGTTTTGCGATGTACATGGAAAAGACTCCATAACTAGTCAAGGTCTTCAAGGTCGTTGGAAAATCTTATTGAAATCTTGGCTAAATTATTGTAAACCGGACGTAACACGTGGCGCGTCGGAATTGGTTGAAAATCTTAACGGAAATCTATTCACAAAATAGTACATTCGGATAATGACATGTAGCGTGACGAGATTCGTTAAAAATCCTATCCGCAATTAAAACTATTTTATTTTTTTATTCTTTTACAAAAAATTTAAAAATATTATAAATGGGCTGGGTGCCAGTGCATTTTTTTAGGGGTGGAGATGCAGTGGCCTATTACTGTTCATTGGAGTCTGTTACTGTTCACTTGAGTGGATAAATGGGCTGGGTGCTGGCACCCAGTCTTAGTGTGCCATGGAACTCTCTCTTTCCCTTCTCCTGTTCCGACTCCGCCTCATCCTCATCCTCCCCATCCGCGTGCTTCTTTCTTGGAAGTTCCACCCCTAAAAAGTCCCCTAACCTAAACCGAGACAAAAATACGAAATAGAAGTTGGTTTATCCTCACGATCAACTAGCAAATATAAATCAAATTTAAGGGGTGTATTCAATTGAGAATTTGAGATATTTTGATGGATTTATATATCCATGGATTTTTATGGAGTCTAATTGATTTATAGAGATTCCATATAAAATTTTGATTCAATTCCCTCAAAACCTCTTGGGGATTGAAGAAATTTGTGGATGCTTAAAATACATTACAAAATCTCTCCAATTCCCACTAATTCCTCAACTTTTTCAAATTCTTTAAAATCAAATTCTAATTGAATACACCTAGAATGTTATAAATTTCTTTAAAATCCTAATTGAATACACCTAGATTTCTAACGATTTTAATAAACTATCTTAAAATCCTGATTGAATACACATTGAATTTCAAATAATCACTTAAATTCCTGATTGAATATTCCTAAATTTATTAAACGAATTAAAATTCCTCAAAATTCTAATTGAATACACCTGTAGACAGTGAAATTTCAATAAATAAAATGTTGACCAATGGTCAAAATTTTAACACTCATGTATTACATAAATCATATACATATTATATGATTCGACGAAAATTCGAAAAGAGTTAAAAAAGCTGTCAAACAGGACACGTGTCAACACCTGGCAGAGACGGCTTATTTCATCTGGAATATTATATTCAAAATTAGGCCTTGGAAAATTCTATAAATAGAAGCCAAATTCATTCATTTCAAACCACCAATTCACAAATACATTTCTCTACTCCCAAATTGGAAGAGAATTCTCTGAAGTTCGTTCTTCGTTCTTCGTTCTTCGTTCATCGTTCATCGTTCTTCAAGATCAAGCCCCAACGGCCCTTGAAGAAACGCTCATCCATCCTAAGATCAAGCCCCAACGGCCCCTTGGATTAGCACAATTGTTCTTCAAGATCAAGTCCAGAAGCCCTTGAAGATCCATCCACCATCCATCGTTCATCCGTTCATCCGTTCTTCAAGAACCAAGCCCAAAAGCCCCTTGAAGCTCGTTCATTGTTCATCGTTCTTCGTTCATCCATCTTCTTCAAAGATCAAGCCCCAACGGCCCTTGAAGCAACATTCATCCACCCTCCAAGATCAAGCCCCGACGGCCCTTGGAATCAATACATTCATCCTTCAAGAATCAAGCTCAAAGCCCCTTGAAGCTCATCCATCGTTCATCGTTCATCATCAAACATCTGAAGATCATCACTGTTCATCCCAAGAATCAAAGCGCCAAACAGCCCCTTCGGATCAACACAAACAAAATCCACATCACTGTTCATCAAAGGATCAAGCCCAACGGCCCTTTGGATCAACAGCCCATCAATATCTTACGGAGATAGAATCAGAGGAACAAATAGAGATTGTAACCCCAAAATTCATCAAATAACAAATATATTTTGTACACGTGTTCTTGTTCCTTCAGGAAAAATTCGTGTTTACAAATTTGGCACGCCCAGTGGGACATTCTCTACCTCTCATCTCTATCTTCAAATCCGAAAAGAAAAGCACAAATGGCATCAAGGAAGGCTCAAACCGTTCCCGCACCCAATGTGAAGAACAAGACCGTCCTCGCTGCAGGTAGGAGCATTTCAGAGGTTGTAACTCGAAGCAAGGCAAGAGCTTTCTTGGCCGCATCTTCCACCCCCGCATCAACTTTGCTGGAGAAACAAGGACACCCAAGGCACGAGCCTGTGATCACCCTAGCCTCGCTAAAGGCGCCAAGGGAGAAAAGCCTGGGGAAGTACTCCGAGTCCCTACTCTCTGACGCCGACTCAAGCAGCAGCACGGCCATGCAAGTCATGACCACCGGAGCAACTTCGATCGAGGAGCAGCTGGCTCAAATGAATGAGGCAATTGCCAAACTCACACAGACGGTTGAGGAAAAATACTTACAAATCGCCGCGCTTGTCAACCGATTGGAAAAAGAGAACGACAGAAAAGAAGGAGGCGGTGAGGATGAGGAACCTCCGATACAAGAATTCGAGGAGAAGCCAGTCCAGGCAACGGAGCTCATGGGATCTCTGTCTATCCAACAGCTCCAACAAATGATTGCTAACACCATCAAAGCACAGTACGAAGGGAGCTCACATGCCTCCATATCGTATTCCAAGCCTTACTCTAAAAAGATTGATGCCCTGAAGATGCCAAGGGGATATCAACCACCCAAATTCATGCAGTTCGATGGAAAGGGGAACCCGAAACAGCACATCGCCCACTTCGTTGAAACTTGCAACAATGCGGGCACTGAAGGGGACTACCTTGCCAAGCAGTTTGTGCGCTCACTGAAAAGTAACGCCTTCGATTGGTACACCGATCTTGAGCCCGAATCCATCAACAGCTGGGAGCAACTGGAGCGTGAATTCCTCAACCGCTTCTACAGCACCCGCCGTACAGTCAGCATGCTAGAGCTGACAAGCACAAAACAGTGGAGGGACGAGCCAGTCGTTGACTACATCAACCGATGGCGCACTCTGAGCCTCGACTGTAAGGACAGACTCTCAGAAATCTCTTCAATCGAGATGTGCGTGCAAGGAATGCAATGGGGATTGCAATACATCCTTCAAGGCATCAAACCACGAACGTTCGAAGAGTTAGCCACCCGCGCTCACGACATGGAGCTGAGCATCGCTCATCATGGAAAAAAGGAGTCGATCACTGACTTCAAGAAGGATAAGGTGTTTACTCCAAAGGTGGACAATCGTGGAAAGAAGCCCGCTAAGGAAGCTTTTGCCGTTGACGCCATCCCCACTAAAACTTCAGCTGCACCCGTCAAAATCTCCTCTAAATTCAAAGCAAAGGAGATAAAAAGAGGTGAGCCCTCCCGTACCCAAGAAAGGTACAAAAACACCTTAAGGGAATTGGAGCAGAAAACATACCCATTCCCAGACTCTGACATGGCCCCGATGCTAGACGACCTGTTGGAGAAGAAAGTAATTGAGCTTCCTGAATGCAAGCGCCCAGAAGAGATGAATCGCGTTGACGATCCCAAGTACTGCAAATACCATCGCATCGTGAGCCATCCCGTCGGCAAATGCTTTGTCCTTAAGGAGCTCATCATGAAGTTGGCGCAACAAGGACGAATTGAACTCGACTTGGAATATACAGTCGCAACACACACCACGACGATCGTGTTTGGGTCCTTTGACCCTGTGCCTCTTCAAGTAATGCACGACCATCGTCACACAGCCCCTTCTGCACTACTACCATCGGGGGCAAACAACCAAGATGCACCGATTGAGGATAGTGAAGAATGGACCTTAGTGACCCGCAGAAAATCAAAGAAACCCAAGCCACAGGCCGCAAAGCCAAAGGTAGAATATGGGAGAAGACACCGTCGTCGCAACAATAGGAAACCCAAAAGAAGCGTTAGAGCTGCTAAGCCAACATACGCTGGGGAGCCTATGGAGCAAGAGCCACGCATTCCCGTCTCCTTGCATGAGTACTTCCCAAAAGACTTCTTCCAAAGGTACACGGTCACTACATGTCACGTAATAGAGGTAGAGGAGCTATCAAGGGGAGAAGTGATCACCGCTGAAGAAGTAAAAACCTTCATGACTAAAGAAGGTCTGCCGACTCACGTAAGCATCAAGGAGGCATTGCGATTACCCGAAGAGATGCAGAAAGCACTGATAGTGGCCCTAGCAAGTCCCAATGACCATGGGGTACAAGGAAACAAGGACGAATGCTCAAAACTTTAGTCAGATGAGTATGCCGCATGTTGCGCCGCCCAAGACGCAATCAACTTCACTGACGAAGACTTATTGCTGGGATCAAAACCGCACAACCGTCCTCTCTTCGTCTCAGGATACATAAGGGAGAGCAAAGTCAAACGCATGCTTGTGGATGGCGGATCGGCCATAAACATCATGCCAAAGTCAACGATGGCCGCAATTGGCATCAAAATAGACGAACTATCTCTAAGCCGTCTGCTAATCCAAGGTTTCGACCAAGGAGGACAAAGAGCGATAGGCATGATCCGAGTGGAGATGACCATCGGTGAACTCAAATCAAGCACAATATTTCATGTGATCGATGCAAGAACTTCATACGGCCTGCTATTAGGAAGGCCTTGGATCCATGAGAATGGAGTAGTGCCGTCTACCCTTCACCAATGTTTAAAATTCTACCGGGAAGGAGTGAAGGTGATTCGAGGCGATATAAGGCCATTTACCGAGGCCGAATCACACTTTGCGGACGCCAAGTTCTACATGGAGGAGGACATGATACCTGAAGCTCTCCCGAGAGAGGTAAAGTCCACAGGCAAAGCAACGCCTAAAAAACAAGAATGGCAATCCGTTCCCAGAAAGCAAGGAGGGGAAACCACACCATCTTCAAGCAACGACGAACTTGTGACAGCAAAAGGGGGTAAGACGCCTGCAAAAGAACCAAATACGCCCGTCTTCCGATACATCCCAATGTCGAAAAGAAAGAAGGGTCAAACACCATTCGAAACTGGGACAAGCAAAGCCGACATGCAACAGTGCAAGGATGATGTGGAACTACTCAAGGCAAATGCAATTCTACCTCTAACACAGCTAGGCGGGACCAAGGTTGCAGGACCACCACAAGGTTTCATAAAAGCTCTGCCAAAGGGAGTAGAATCAAGTTTTCTCCCAACCAAGAGAACCGAAGAAGGTTTTGATCCAAACGCCTACAAACTCATGTCAAAGGCTGGGTACGACTTCATTCCCTCTTCAAAACCTGGAAAGAAGGTTTCAGATGCTGTCGACAACAAAACCTGGAAAGCATGGTTACGGAGTTGACAACGGTAAAGCAGGAATCGGCTTCGCACCAAGTGCACCTGTGAAGATTTCGAGCAAGGCGAAAAATGCTAGCACTCAGCACATCAGCGTGAGCGTTATACAAAAACAAGAAGAGCCTAAAACCGTCCCTCAGATGCCGGTCGTCAATAGGATGAATCACCCAAGACCCAGAATATCGGCATTGCATCGCATTGGTGGTCAAAGCCGAACCTCCGTCTTCAAGAGGCTTAACACGCCAACATCCCAAAAATCCGTTTTTAAAAGGCTGTCAAAACCTAAGAAACAAGGCAACACGGCTAGCTCGCCTTTGCAACAGTCAGTTTCCGAAAGACTGGAAGACAACAAAAAGCCTTCTAGAAGAAAGGAGACAGCGCCAAAAGAAGAAAAGCCCGACATGCTAGCAGAAAAAGGCGATATTCGGAGTTCAATTCCTTCAAGGATGAAGCGTCAAGCAATCTTGGAGATTGACACAAAAGGACCGCTAAAAGTAAGAAGGCGCACCATCATCCATACCGGACAAACCTCATGCCAACAAGTCCAAGAGGACGGCACTGAAGAGGAAGTCCAAGACGTCTTCCACATCACAGTCCGAGAAGACGAAGAAGACGAGATCCTTGAGGAAGATGTCACTGCTGCACCACCACAGCTCGAAGACGGGGGGCAAGCCACGGTAGATGATCTCAAAGAAATCAACTTAGGCACAAGCGAGGAACCAAAGCCTATCTTCGTAAGCGCACTGCTAAGTGCAGACGAGGCAGATGAGTATTACCAACTGCTGTTAGAGTATAAAGACGTCTTCGCTTGGACATACAAAGAAATGCCCGGCCTTGACCCTACCATCGCTGTACATCACCTTGCAGTCAAGCCTGGATCGCGACCGATAAAGCAAACTCAAAGGCGCTATCGATCCGAACTCATCCCACAGATTGAGGCTGAGATTGACAAGCTAATTGAAGCAGGCTTTATTCGAGAGGTGCAATACCCAAAGTGGATCTCTAACGTCGTTATCGTCCTCAAGAAATCAGGACAGATACGTGTTTGCGTGGACTTCCGAGACCTCAACGATGCATGCCCGAAGGACGATTTTCCTTTGCCAATCATCGAAATCATGGTGGATGCAACCACTGGCCACGAGGCACTATCATTCATGGATGGCTCATCCGGATACAATCAAATTCGCATGGCTCCCGAGGATGAGGAACTAACAGCCTTTCGCACTCCAAAGGGTATATACTGCTACAAAGTAATGCCATTCGGTCTAAAGAATGCTGGAGCTACATATCAGCGTGCAATGCAAAAAATCTTCGATGACATGCTACACAAAAATGTAGAATGTTACGTGGACGATGTGGTGGTCAAAACAAAAAGAAAATCAGACCACTTGAAGGATTTGCGAATAGTGTTCAAAAGACTGCAAAAGTACAATCTCAAGATGAACCCGTTGAAATGTGCATTTGGCGTCACATCTGGAAAGTTCCTGGGCTTCATTGTCAAACACCGCGGCATTGAAGTGGATCAATCAAAAATCAAGGCCATTCAAAACATGCCTGAGCCGAGAAACCTGCACGAGCTGAAAAGTCTACAAGGACGCCTAGCCTTCATCAGGCGTTTCATCTCCAACCTCGCAGGGCGCTGTCAACCATTCAGCCGACTCATGAAGAAGGATGTTCCGTTTGTATGGGACAAAGCATGCCACAATGCCTTTGAGAGCATAAAGAAGTATTTGTCAAGTCCACCTGTCTTAAAGGCACCCGTGCCCGGAAAGCCGCTCATATTGTATATTGCCGCTCAAGAAAGATCAGTAGGGGCACTCTTGGCACAAGAAAATGAATCCCAGAAAGAAGGAGCGCTCTACTACCTCAGTCGAACTCTCACCGGTGCCGAGTTAAACTATTCCCCGATAGAAAAGATGTGCCTCGCTTTCGTGTTCGCCATCCAGAAGCTCAGGCATTACATGCAGGCTTACACCATCCACTTGGTTGCTAGAGCTGACCCGGTTAAATACGTCATGACCAAACTAGTTCTGACTGGGCGACTAGCTAAATGGGCGTTGCTTCTCAATCAACACGAGATCATCTACGTTCCAGCTAAAGCCGTTAAAGGACAAGCACTGGCAGACTTCCTCGCCGATCACCCGATCCCAGCCGATTGGGAAATCTCAGACGACTTGCCTGACGAGGAGGTGTTTTACATCGACGTTTTCCCAACATGGACGATGTTCTTCGACGTATCCGCCCGAACAGATGGAGCGGGGGCAGGAGTGATATTCATGTCACCACAAAGGCAAATACTGCCTTATTCCTTCCAACTGAGCGAACTATGCTCTAACAATGTCGCTGAGTACCAAGCACTGATCCTCGGCCTCCAAATGGCAACTTGCATAGGAATCACAGCCCTTGAGGTATACGGCGACTCCAAACTCATAATCAACCAACTCTTGACCGAGTACGAGGTAAAGAAAGATGATCTCGTCCCTTACTTCCGACTGGCAACTCAGCTGCTGCAAAAGTTCGAGATGGTGACGCTAGAACATGTGCCAAGAAAAGAAAATCAAATGGCAGATGCTCTCGCCAACCTAGCCTCTAGCATGACGCTAGGAGAAGGAGAAGTCGCAAATGTGCCAGTTTGCCAAAGATGGGTGATTCCACTTGCCGCCGAGATACTGCTAAATGACACAAACGTCATCTCAGTACTCCTGGTTGACACTGAAGAATGGAGACAGCCGTTAATCGACTACTTGGAGCAAGGAAGGCTTCCAGACGATACCAGACACCGCTCTGAGATACGTCGACGAGCACATCGCTTCCTCTACTACAAAGGAACACTTTACCGACGCTCTTTTGAAGGAGTACTTTTGAGATGCTTAGGTGAAGAAGAAGCCAGTCAAGCCATAGAGGAAGCACATTCAGGTATATGTGGAGCACATCAGTCGGGGCCAAAACTACATTTCCAGCTGAAAAGAATGGGTTACTATTGGCCAAGCATGGTGAGGGATTGTATGGAATACGCCAAAAGGTGCCAAGCCTGCCAGTTCCATGCCAACTTCATACATCAACCGCCTGAACCATTGCACCCTACAGTTGCTTCATGGTCGTTCGACGCGTGGGGGTTGGACGTCGTGGGACCGATCGCACCAAAGTCATCTGCGGGAGAAGCTTACATCCTAGCTGCAACAGATTACTTCTCCAAGTGGGCTGAAGCCATACCCCTGAGGGAAGTCAAGAAAGAAACTGTCGTCCGTTTTATCAAGGAGCATATCATCCACCGATATGGTGTGCCTCGCTACATCATTACGGACAATGGAAAGCAATTCTCCAACCGACTCATGGACGAACTCTGTGAGAAATACAAATTCAAACAGCATAAGTCTTCCATGTATCACGCCCCAGCTAATGGTCTCGCAGAAGCATTCAACAAAACTCTATGCAACCTGTTGAGAAAAGTCGTTAGTAGGAGCAAGAAAGACTGGCACGAAAGAATGAGCGAAGCGCTTTGGGCATACAGGACGACGCACCGGACGCCTACTCAAGCTACACCATACTCGCTCGTGTATGGCGTAGAGGCGGTTTTGCCGCTGGAAAGCCAAATCCCCTCCCTGAGAATGGCCATACAAGAAGGACTGACTGACGAAGAGAATGCAAAGTTGCGTCTCCAAGAGTTGGAAGCACTAGACGATAAGAGGCTCGAAGCTCAGCAGCACTTGGAGTGTTATCAAGCACGGTTGTCCAAGGCCTTCAACAAGAAAGTTCGCCCGAGGTCATTTCAAGTAGGAGACCTCGTCCTTGCATTACGTAGGCCTATCATCATGACACACAAGACGAAAAGCAAGTTCACCTCAAAGTGGGATGGACCTTACGTAGTACAAGAAGTCTACACGAACGGTGCTTACATGATCGTGGAAGAAGATGGCTTGAGGGTTGGCCCCATAAACGGCAAGTTCTTGAAGCGGTACTACGCATGAGAAGAAGCCACGTTCCTGGCCCGCAAGAGCATAAACTGTGTACGGCGAAATCATCATAAAAAAAATCACCATAAAAAAAAAAATCCATCATTCCTTTGAACTACGTGATGACTTGATCCCTCCTTAAAACCGAGGGTACGTAGGCAACTTGAAACTTCAAAACTTCAAGTACAGTCACATCATCAACAAAAACACAAACACTTTGAAGAATGAAGAGCAAATTCAAAATATGAATACTTTATTTCTTTAAAGGGACGATTTGGTTACAAAGCCGTACTACGAAGGTGAACATCACGCCAACATCACCACCAAGGAAAGTCGTGACCAAAAGGCATTACACAGCATAAACTCGCTGCAGTCTGTTTTGTACAACCCCACGTGGCAAAGAGTGACGCACTGCAATAAGCTTCGAGCAGCAACAGTAAAAAGCCCACGGCAAGCAGCAAGGTCAATGTGCACGGCAACGTCACCACCAAGGAAAGTCATGACCAAAAGGCATTACATAGCGTAAACTCGCTGCAGTCTTTTGCACAACCCCACATGGCAAAAAGTGACGCACTGCAATAAGCTTCAAGCAGCAGGGCAATGGACAGTGCAACAAGGACGGCGGATAGTACAATGACGTGCGGCAAATAATGCAGCGATGACAGAGCAGCAAGCACGGTAAAAAGGGCAGCTACAAGACAGTCCTTCAAGGCACGTTACGGTAGCAAAGAAACCAAAATGCCACGTAGTCACACTACCAAACCCCGCAGCAACTACGCAAGCAGTTTCTTGCACCGCACGACAACACCACCACCGAGGGAAAATTGCGACCAAAAGACAATACGCAACGAAGCCCCAGTGCAGCCTCTTGTACAGCACCACACGGCAGCGCACCAACCGAGGGAATACTGTAAGCAAAAGGCACTACACGGCAGAACTCCGGCGCAGTCTCTAGTGCAAACGCTTGGCAGCAAAGAGCACAAAGTACACCGTCGTTCACTCCACTTCCAAAAGCTTCATAAGGGTCCCATAATCATTCTCTGCCTTTGTGAAATTGTTTACGTAATTCCTGATATCACAACAAAGAAAGTCCATCAGTGGGGGTACACACATTATGTTATACATGCATATATGTATACGATAATGAGACAATCGACTCCTACATATATGTGGCTCAAAGACATCAAAGTAGTCATCCGTTGATGAGACGATCATATATATATACGTACCTACACACATATGCGTATGTATGACAAAAAAAGTGGAAGGAATTTAGTTTATACATTTCTAAAAAAAAAAAAAAAAAAAAAAAAAAAAAAAAAAAACTGTCAGAAGTATATACATATTAAATGCGAATTTTGGCGCACCAAGGAGGGCATATTATACTACATATGTATAGTAATGGTGGCGTATTATATTATATATATATATATGGTAATGGTGGCGTGTTTCCACACATATACATATATATATATATATATATATATGTATATATTTCATATATGTAAACGCAGTGAAGGTGCTGGTGACTTTCTCGAATATATTGTTGGGGAGCTTCTGCAATGTATTTTGCAAATCAAAATTGAAAGTATTCCCATATGAACAACAAGGAGCAAATGACCAAACAACAATAGCATTGCATGCTGTTATATATAAACGTAGTGATGGTGCTGGCGGGATTTTACCTACAAGTTTTTGAGGAAGATCCCAGCTTTGACGTATAGAAATATCAGACGACCGCCGTACTCAGAGTGTACGATCTCCCGGGTTGCGTCAAGGATACGCTCCAATGCCCCAACAAGTTTTGGTCTGCAGATAAAGCAATACGGTACAGGGAGTATCAAGCAGTGAGCAAGCAGGCATAAACATTAAGGCAGTAAAGTTCCTTCAAAAAAGGCTCAGCCAACAGGGAACCATGGGGTCATCCAAGCAATGCTTAAACCAATGAAAAAAAAAAGATAAATGGAGCCAAAATATAAAACTGCATGCATGCGTGTATGTGTATAAAAATATGCATACCCTCGCGGTGCAGCGGATGAGCAAGCGTGGCGGATGTGAAGACTGCTAAAAAATTTTATGCCAGCTCAGGGAGGATCCAAGAGCAGCAAGAACAAGGAGGAAATTGAGAACCAGAGGATGACGCACATTGCTGTGGAGCGCAACAGGCGCAAACAAATGAATGAGTACCTTGCTGTCCTCAGATCATTGATGCCACAATCTTATGCTCAAAGGGGGGACCAAGCATCAATTGTTGGGGGTGCCATAAACTTTGTGAAGGAGCTAGAGCAGCTTTTTCAGTCCATGAACAACAACAAGAGGAGCAAGCAACAGCCTTTGGCTGACTTCTTCACCTTAATGTCACCACAGCAGATGAAATGGTCCTCTACTCGGTTAGCGTTAAGATTGAAGAAGGCTGTCGGTTAAATACAGTGGATGGAATAGCAACAGCTGTTAATCAAATGCTACGCACAATTCAAAAAAGCTACCTTTAGCTGAAAGTTTAATCCTTACTTTGAGTGGGATTAAATTTTCTTCGTTCTCTTTTGCATTATATTGTATGGTGTATGTCTGCTTATTAAGAGAAGGGACTAATCTAATTGTCTACAGTAAGCCACAATCATTGAAATAATCACTGCAACAGCATCTTTCGAAGAAAAAAAAATGGAGAAAGGGGATACTTTTGACAGAAATTGAAGAAAATGGAGTCACTTTTCTAATCCAAGATGCCATCAACAAGAAAGTGGACAACATGTTTCCAGCACCATAGAGAAAATATATTATTAAAATATAATAATATGAAAAAAAAAATGGAGAAAGGGGATACTTTTGACAGAAATTGAAGAAAATGGAGTCACTTTTCTAATCCCATCAACAAGAAAGTGGACAGAGTGCTTCCAGCACCATAGAGAAAATATATTATTAAAATATAATAATGATTGGTGTTTTAGACGGTGGCCAAAAGTGCCTAGGTGCTGTGTGTATGTGTCGGCATCGAGAAAAAAAAAAAAAAAAAAGTTATGAAAATACATGTGTATGCATATGACGTATATACATATTTATGTATATTGTATATGTATAGCAAAAAAAAGAAGAAGAAGAGCGATAAAGTCCATTTTATTTACTTCTCTGAAAAATTACACAAATTGGCACTCTACATGCCACAAAAAAAAAGTCAAATCAAAATTACAAGAAGGAAATATTCAAGGACGATCAGGTGGTGCCTCAGAAGTCGACGGAGCTCCGGGAAGACGAAGAGCCAAAGTTGGAATCTCCGGAGCCGGGACGCTTGGTGCAACTCCGGAGGACGAAGGCAACATGAACCTCGGGAGTAACGCCATGAACCTGTCATGGTCACTTTGGATCCGACCATCCGACTCCTGCAGCTGGTCCAGCTTCCTCTTCATGCTGGTCGAGTAACTAGTTGCAAGCAGGTGCAACTCCTTGTTCTCATGCCTGAGTCCTCTGACCTCTTGCCGAAGACTCGCCACCTCCGCCATCAGTGACTCCACCTGCCGAGATCTTGCAAGAAGGCGCTGGCCCATGTTTGAAACTGAGCCTGCACTTTGGACGCTGAGAGCTAAAGATTCCTGAACAGCCAGCTCGTCCGACCGCCTGGATAGCAACCTAGTGTCCCTTGGAGTGAGGAGATTTCGAGCAACCACCGTAGCGGTTATTTCATTTCTCATCAATGAGTCCCCAACTGTAAGAGGACCGTTGGGGGATATGAAGGACGGACGCCAAACGTTGTCTGGAGAAGACAAGTCATCATCTTCTCCAACGTTCAAGTTAAGGCGACGGTCAGAAGGGCAAGACATTTTTTTTTCTTTAGAGAAGTTGAGGAAGAAAAGAGTTCGAAAAGATTAAGATTGCTGAAGCAGAAGAAGAGTGCAGGAAGGGAGTGATTACAGAAGGAAGTTCAAGTGTGAGGTGAAACAAAAATTCGCGCTTCTATAAAAAGAAGAAAATGAAGAAGCGCTCCTCAGAGGTGAAGACGCGTCCTCACGCAATTCGGAAAAGCTCGACGCTCCTTTCTCAAAAGAGCCGTTTCCTTTCTCAAAAATTGGGCTTGACTCAGCAATCACGTGGGTCGGTTTGTCCGGATGTGTCGTCACTCATGACGTGCAGCGTGGAGCGTTGCGAAAACCACGAGCCGCACCCGGTTTTGAACCCCGGTTTTCAAAAGATCATCATTCCAATTTGTCGTCACTCGTCGTATGCGCAGTCAGCTTCGCGGAAATTACGGACGCATTGTCAGAAAGCGCGTAACAGGCACTGTTCATCCATCCACCGGCTGCCGACAAATAGTGAGGGAACAGTTCCGGTTGTGAAGGAAAATTTCTATAAAGTCGACCTTCGCCTTCCACATCAAAGGCACACCTTCACACCCTCTCCACCTCTAAACCTCTCAACCTCTCTTCATCTCTGATAATGTCTTCCCAAAGAAACCTTTCGAGTCACTCAGTGTTCTTCATCCCTTGGATCACCCCAGAAAACAAACCTTCCAGAGCAAAAGTATTTCATATTAAAAAGGTTAAAAGCAAAAGTATCTCATATTATGCTTTCTCCTCTCCTTCATCTGAGGAACGTGGAGAAAGTGAGATCCTGATTGCTTACCTAGTCTTGCTCTCGAGTACTCATCTCAGACCCCTCCCAACCCACTTCAAAAATAAACCTGTGTAGAGGTACTTCTTCAAAAGCAAAAGTACCTCACAGACGAAGCAGGAGGAGTCTGAGTTACATCCAGATGAAGGCAGAGTCCGAGATGATCCAAGAGTTCAAGAAGATGCCACACCTGCGCAGAGACCGGACTACTTGAAGCATGTGGAGACAACGTGCTGAATCAACCTTCAAGACCAAGCCGCGACGGCCCCTTGAAGAAAACACAAGTCCGATTCAAGATTAGAAAATCTAGCTGAAGAAAGCAGGAAGAGTCTGAGTTGCATCCAGATGAAAGCTGTGAAAAAATCACAAACCCGATTCAAGATCAAGTGCCCGTCACCCTTGAATCAACCTTCAAGACCAAGCCTCAACGGCCCTTGAAGAAATCACAAGTCTGATTCAAAGATCAGGTGTCCATCACCCTTGAATCAAAACCAGTTCAAGATGAAGTCTGTGGAAAGTCAACAAGCACAACAAATACACGTGCCGATTCACCCCAAATATAGTCTCAGCCCAATCCAAGATCAAGCCTCGACGGCCCTCGGATCGACGTCTACAGTAAGGAAACTTCAAAACGCATCTCCTACATATAACAAACACATGTATACGACACGCCTTGAAGTGGGGGCATTTGTAGACAGTGAAATTTCAATAAATAAAATGTTGACCAATGGTCAAAATTTTAACACTCATGTATTACATAAATCATATACATATTATATGATTCGACGAAAATTCGAAAAGAGTTAAAAAAGCTGTCAAACAGGACACGTGTCAACACCTGGCAGAGACGGCTTATTTCATCTGGAATATTATATTCAAAATTAGGCCTTGGAAAATTCTATAAATAGAAGCCAAATTCATTCATTTCAAACCACCAATTCACAAATACATTTCTCTACTCCCAAATTGGAAGAGAATTCTCTGAAGTTCGTTCTTCGTTCTTCGTTCTTCGTTCATCGTTCATCGTTCTTCAAGATCAAGCCCCAACGGCCCTTGAAGAAACGCTCATCCATCCTAAGATCAAGCCCCAACGGCCCCTTGGATTAGCACAATTGTTCTTCAAGATCAAGTCCAGAAGCCCTTGAAGATCCATCCACCATCCATCGTTCATCCGTTCATCCGTTCTTCAAGAACCAAGCCCAAAAGCCCCTTGAAGCTCGTTCATTGTTCATCGTTCTTCGTTCATCGTTCGTCGTTCATCCATCTTCTTCAAAGATCAAGCCCCAACGGCCCTTGAAGCAACATTCATCCACCCTCCAAGATCAAGCCCCGACGGCCCTTGGAATCAATACATTCATCCTTCAAGAATCAAGCTCAAAGCCCCTTGAAGCTCATCCATCGTTCATCGTTCATCATCAAACATCTGAAGATCATCACTGTTCATCCCAAGAATCAAAGCGCCAAACAGCCCCTTCGGATCAACACAAACAAAATCCACATCACTGTTCATCAAAGGATCAAGCCCAACGGCCCTTTGGATCAACAGCCCATCAATATCTTACGGAGATAGAATCAGAGGAACAAATAGAGATTGTAACCCCAAAATTCATCAAATAACAAATATATTTTGTACACGTGTTCTTGTTCCTTCAGGAAAAATTCGTGTTTACAACACCCCCTTATTTTTAACAAGAATTGAGTTTAAACTTTACAAATAAAAATAAATATCATTAAACCCTAATATTAACTAGCATAAGAGATCCAATTAATGCATAAAATAGCTTTCCTAGAATCTGAGGCACCGAGAGATACATAAAAAAGGAGTTCACTTTTCACCAACTCTTTCCTCGCCTTTGGTAGAAAACTCCAAATTTAAATTTAGATTAGTATTAAAATATTATTATTATTTTATAAAATAATAAAAGATATATATTTTTAATTTTAATTTCGTATAATAACCAAAAACTGGTTGAATGTATTTAAAAAGGTTGAAATATGGTGTAAAGTGAAAGAATGGTTAGGTATTCATATAAATATATATATATAACTTTTTGTATTTTTATTAATTTTTTAATTGTGGCTCAAGTCAGCTTTGCGAGCCGGAGTCTTTTTTTTTTGGGAGGGAGGGGGGGGGGGGTGGGGGAGGGCACCATTCCCTAAGAGATTTTTTGGAGTTGGAAGTGCTCTAAGGAATGTGGGATTTTCATTCGGCTATGGCGGTGTAAATAATAACACAATAAAATGTATTATTAAATAAGAGGCGTTGATGACGTTAAACTCATTCTATATAAGTTGTTCCCGTATTTGTGTTATGTAAGTTATTCACGATTTTTAGACTTGTGGATTCTTTGAACTTTTTACCAAATGAAAAATGAAAAAAAGTTGCCTATAAGTACTACAGTTTATTAGTATTCTTCTTCAATTCTAAATAAGAGAATCTAGTTTTGAATCTCATTAATGACGCGTTCGATACTAATTCAAATAACAAATGGTGCATTTTTGCTCACCAACCTCAAATGGGAGTTCAAATCTTATGTACCTATTTTGTTTGTGGCTTTTATGTGGCCGTTGTCACTGATTGACATGTGTCTATAAACTTAACCCTCATTAATTATATTATTCATAAACTTAACACTTGTCAATTTATGATAGAAGTTGTACACAAAATTGGCCATAAGATTTTAACTCCTCAAGTGGGACTACTTCTAATTTTTGAGAGTTGTGTTTACTAATAAATCTCGAAATTTAAACTCTTCCAACAGTGATAAATAGGATTGTGAGAAAAAATATTTCAAAAAAAAAAGAAAAAGAAAAGGAAAGATTAATTTTTGAGGAAGGGTTATCAACTGCCACATCATCATATTTAAAGGGAATTTTGATTGATTTAACGATAAGAGATACAATGATAGTCAGAATAAAAGTTAGATTGGAATTTCTAACTCCTCCATTAAAATTTTTCATTCCAAACTTAAATACTTTAAAAGATCAAGTGAAAAACGGAATGAGTTTTGAGATTTCGAAAAGTTTTTAAATTTTAAATTCTTTTTTTTTTCAAATAAAAGATTCAAAATTGTCTAATTTTTATAGTTATTTTATTATAAATAATTTAATTTTTTTTTTACATTAATGGGGAGAGGGTGATCTTAGCCTCATCACAATGTACTAATAATAATGTAGTTCAAATTCGCATTTAGCAAGAATCGAACTTAAAACCTCCACTTACAAGACAAAAGAAATATCACTAAAACACAGTACTAAGTAGCTATCTTTAATTATAAAGAAAGAAAAGATATCCTACTTAAAAGATAATTAATTACATTTTGATCTAATATTAAAATATTATGTTTAAGTTTTTTAACATGACATTATATTATAAATTTAGAACACCACATAATTAATCTCCCAAATCGCACAAAGATTAAAAGAAAAATGGGGAAAAGGAAAAAAAGAACCTGCCATTATCGTATTCCTTGTGGAGAAGGGAAACGATTATTACTAGGCCGGGAATTAGGGTTTAGGGTTTAGGGTTACGATATAGGAACGAAACCCTAAATTCGACATAGTTCGGAAACCCTAATTAATTAGAATGAGATGACGTGTAAAGCAAGTAATAATTAGAGAAATCGTGGTCTCCTGATACATTTGGAAACTACTTTTTCTGTTTCCTATTCAAATTTGGTTTCCATATACAACTCTGCCGCCCTACTTTCCTCCCTCCCTATAAAACTCAACCAAAACCCTACTTCTTATTACAGTTTACGACTCTCAGAATTTAGAATTCATGAGATTAATTTCACAGAAGAAGAAGATGGTGGCTCCTACGAGAAGAAGCTTGGAACTCATTCACAACGAGACTGCTCGAAAGATGGCGTTTCGGAAGCGAAAGAAGAGCGTTTACAAGAAGGCCGACGAGCTCTCCAAACTTTGTGACATTGATGTGGCCTTGATTGTCTACGAAGCTGACCAAAGGAAGGGGATTAGGCCAGTTCAGCCGGAGACGTGGCCGCAAGATGCAGTTGAATTCAATCGCATTCTCGGTAGGTACAAGGCTTCCAAGGATGCTGCTGCCCCCGGTTTCCTTAAGAGAAGCTTCAGTTTGTCTGATTTTTATGAGGCCAAGAAGAAGAAAGATGCTGACTGTGGTGACGGTGATCACAGTGATGGTGGTGATGGTGGTGATGATGGTGATGGCGATGATGGCAATGATGATGATCATGTCGATCCCAAGCTTCAAAAACCGGGCGACAAGCAGATTTTCGAGAACAAGTACCCAACATGGGATGCTCGAATTGACCTATTTTCAGAAGATGAATTGATTAAACTCATTGCTTCACTCGAAGCAAAGATACAGGCATCGACACTGGAGATTGATTCCATGGAAAGATACTATGGTCCGAAACAAAATCAAAATTTATCGAGAACTCACTCAAGCTCAAGCTCAAGAAAAACACCGCGACGCTTGATCCCTGCGTATTTTGATGTACAGATGCCTCCCTCTCAGGACCCTGTAAATCCATTTATTCACAACGAGTTAGGCCAAAAAGTTACTCATGAATTGGCCCAATGGGGCAGTGTTAATAAGAATCCGGTGAATTCTACTACTACTAGTACTACTACTTCAGTCATGGAATTGAAGAATCCGTTGAATACTACTACTACTAGTACTTCAGCCATAGAATTGAAGCTTCCATTGCCTGTGAAACTTCCAATGCTGCCAAGTGCGTGGATTTTGAACTCAGAATTACAGAAGAAGATTTAATTAAGGACACCATCTCGAATCCTTGTTTATCGAACTTCTAGTCTTCTACTAATTTTTGGTTTGATTGGTTTAACTCTTGATTTACCGTTTGGCTATGAACAATATTCGCCTTGCTATTGTTTTGTTTAGAGATTAGCAATTGCGTTGTAATTTTAATTTAATTAATTCATTGTTGGAAGTCAGTTATTTTGGTTCTGATTTCGTTCTTGATAAATTTATCTTGCTCTCCTCCCTCTCTTATTTCACTACAAATTACAGTCTTGCTAGAAACACAGGAAAATAAACCTAAAGGGTTCTTGAAAGAGGAAAGTAAACATAATCTGCATAACTTTCATTAGGAAATTGCAAAAGGCCTGAGTCTTATCCTCCAATGGTGATCGAATATCTTGCCCCACCGAGTATATGGTGTGCCTCAATGCAAAGTGACACGTACAAGCTTTCCTGCAAAGGGTTCTGTTTTTAGCAGTGAACAATCTAAGAGTTTAAACATGCTATGTTTATACGCATCGTAACAAGTAAGAACTAGCGAGAGGACATCGATGTATGTTATTGACTTAAAGTTGTTAACAACTCAGATGTGCTTTTTAAATTTCTGTTGGAGTGTCAATTAAACTCTTTTTAACATATGGAAGAAGTTTTATTCGGATGTTGCCTGTCATTCCTCCGAATGTCTTTATTGATGCAGAGAATAAAACCGACATTCTTGTTCTCCTGAGTATACCGATTTTCTTACAATTGTTCCCTCAATTATTCCATGCAAGAAATGAATAGATTTGTTTCTTTTTGATTTCTGCAATTTGGTCAGTTAGTACTTAAGGCTTTTGGCAATGGCATTCCTGTCAGAAATGAAGTAAATAGAAGTAATGATCTCTCTGGCTGCGAAATTGGAGCTTCATGGCCTGCTCCCCTTATGGTAGCATAAGATAAAGCGTCATCGTATACTTGTGTCCACCCAGCAACCTGGAAAGTTACAAATTTACAAAGGTTAAAAATTGCTAAGACCACAAGTAGATAGTCCGAATTTTTCCCTGTTATTATGTTCACGAACCGACCTGTTTTTCTTCAAACCAGACTCTGTAAGGCACATTCGTTTGCAGGCCCAAGTCCTTTGCCAATCGGTTCACTAGTGTCCGTGTACTCGTTAGTGGAATAACAGAATCTTGATCTCCACTGTGGAAAACATGTAAGATAAACTTTTAAGTACAATATCTAAAAGACTAAGATTATCGAAGATGGCAAGAGTTTTGATTTGTACAATGGTGAGATTCATCACCTGTATATCAAAACCCGAATTCCAGACTTGACAAGTTCACCTAAAACTGGAAGCATCGGTGTTTCCAGGTTATTCATGTCATACTCGATGACAAATCGGCTGTAAAAGAGGATAATCAAAGTTAGAAGCACAGTAAACAAAATGATAGAATTGCTACACAAGGAACATTTCTTCGATCTTTGAATAGTTTGGAATATAATTGGAATTCTTTTCATGTTTTGATTCATCTTCGGAACCTACTATGTTTATGTGCATCAGTGATTCAAATGAGATGAGATGATTACTTGCTGCAAGTTGTCCAATTTGTGACTCGGGCATGAAGCGCCTCCTGTACATCTGGTCGGTTTAAGTATGTAACTGTTTCATCTGTGATACAGACATCTATCTTCGCTGTTTTTCGCTGCAGAAGTGATCAGTGAGTTGGAAGTTTGTATATTAACGTAGAGAATTTGAAAGAAATGAAAGGAGAAAATACCAAGGCTTACCAGTTGGAAAGATTGAGCTTCGACCGATGATAAACAGACATCACGAGTAACGTCATAATGGTTGATCAAATGATCAGGGACTTCACTTTCAAATTGGTTCGCTACTGCAGCACAAGCAGGGCCAAACCATGAATTTCCTGTCTAACAATTTCAGAAAAGTTACAGACTGAAATCAAATTTTCGAAGGTCGCATCCGATATTAATCCATGAGACCACAAGTACTCTGCTGCCGCGTTGAAATCAGAATTGAATTCGAAAAGAGGATTGCCTATCTGCAAGCAAAAAAAGCTCAAGCATGACATCTTAGTCGAAAACAACAACTCCAAAGTCACTTCACTTTTTCGATTATCGTTTGCTTACTGCTACTGCTTTCAGGTTGAACTTCAGTTTTGATTGGATAATGAGTTGTGCAAGCTGTGGAACATAGTGGCCTGGTGGAGACAAATGGAATATTTTAGAAGCGCGTCGTAAGTTTGTATCTTTCGAGTTTCTATTGGTCATTAGTGATAGAAAATGATGGTGTTTACAAGTAAATGATGTTACCTGCATAGCTCTCTCCTGTGATAAACAAATCCCTATTTTTATACTCAGGGAATTCGTCAAACCAGCGCTGAAGAAACTCGAGATTATCTCGTGCTAAAAGGAAGAGAATCGGATTATGATCAGAATGTACATATTTACTATTTTTGGGTTATATTTTGTTGTTTGAATGAGAATTGACACTTGAGAAAATCATATGAAGCAAAAACCTGTGATATCGTCATTCACGAAACCATAGAATGATTTGTTTGCCGAGTAGGAGAAACCTACTCCTGCAGGTGACTCCAAGTACAGCATATTTGCTTCTGCAAAAATTAAACAGGAGAAAATCCATCGTAATTAGTATCAATGTTACGTGAATAATCCGGATCAGAAGCTAATTAACAATTACAGTGACACAATCGTGATCACTTAAAAGAGTAACTTAATGGATTAATCACCTCTATTCCAACTAAAATCGTTCTTGAGTAAAATGTCTCCGCTTGGTTGAAAAGGTCCGTTCTCGTTGAAAGCTCCAACTCCAACAGATGAACAACCAGGACCTTCAATTAAAACTCACAAAGCTCAAGTATTTGGTTGGTAATTGTACTACTTAACGCGCATTGAATAATGTATAAAATGTTGTAGACGCAGGTGTCACTAAGTTGGCTGAAAGCAGCATGATAATAAAAACTGAAAATATGACTTTAGCCCCTAGAATTCAATTTTACCTATAAAAAACCCAACATGTTTTTTTTACTAAAAAAAAACCCAGTGACTAAGATCCACATAAGCGAATTCATTAATTACATTTTACTTGACACATTTTACATATTTTGGATGCCAAAAATACCCCTATTGTATGTTTGATTTATAAAATTAATTACATGCAAATTATATGGAGAGAGTTAATGAATTTGAGAAATAAAAAATAATAAATCAAAAGATCTTCATATGAATATAGCCGAATCAATGGTGCATTTAAACTAGTTACATATTAATATGAAATATGAGTATTAATGTCATAAAGAACTATACGAATTTGAATTGTTTTATATATTGAATGTCTTTTATTAATTTAAATGACTATTTAATCTTGAATATTTATGCATATTTTTCTCAATTTAAATAATAAGGAAATTAAAGAATCAGATATATTAAATCTTGAATATTTATGCATATTTCTGAATGCATTTTCTATGTTTTTAAATTTGCATAAAATTAGGCATTTTATTTCAATTTTTATCTTCTTACCAAATAAATGACTATTTTTTATTTTCTCAATTTAAATAATAAGGAAATTAAAGAATCAAATGTATTAAATCTTGAATATTTATGCAATTTTCTGAATGCATTGTTTGTGTTTTTAAATTTGCATAAAATTAGGCCCTTTTTTTTTCAATTTTTTTTATCTTCTTACCAAATTTTAAATATGAAAAAGCACTAATGTTGGTTTTTTTTGGCTTTTAGTGCATGCGTTTCTCCTGAAATTAGTGTACCTATAGTTTTATATAAATTTGGGAGGTTATCAGGATTGTTTCGCATTCGATTTTTTTCCATATTTTTATCATTTGTACTTGAGTCGAGTGCACTTTTTTAGTGGTTGTGTTATACATATCAGGCAAAAAAGAAGAAACAAGGGTATTTGTACCCTTCGTAATAATCTATGTTCGTTTTGTTGTTTTTACATATTGTTTGTTAATTAACCTACCATGTATCTATAAATATTTGTTGTCACCAATTGACATATATTTCATTGTTGGTTTTACTATTAGGTGTCAAATGGAGGGTGCTATTATCGGAAGGTGTGTTTTCAAAAACAAATCTGCGGCAATTCCAATATATGCTGACACCTCTTTCATGGGATTGTGCTCTGAAGTGTGTTCACGATTTGATGAACTCATAGTTGGGGGATTCCAAATGACTTATGTTGTTCTTGACCATCCTCCATGCTTGGTAAAATCTGATTTGGATGTGCGTGTGTTACATTTGTCATTGGTCAACGACAAGCAAAATTTTGTGACTATTATTGTTAATGCGTGTCAATCACCATGTGAAGATGATGGTGGTGTTAATGGGATTGGGTCTTCCTTTAACATTTGGGATGGTGCTACACCTAGTAACACCAATGATTTCCTTGGAAAATATGCTGCACCACTGCCACAAACTTATTTATCTTACTCGTGGAAAACCTATATTAATCGAGTTGGTCAAAGATTTACTGGGGGGGGGGGGGGGGTCTCTGAATTTAGAGACAAACTCCGTAAGTATGCAATCGAGAAGGGGTTTAGCATAGCTTTTTTAAAAAATGAAAAGGAGAGAGTGACAGCTGAGTGTTCTAAAAAACTGTCTGAAGGTTGTATGTGGCGGGTGCATGCCACTTTGTGTCATGCCAATGATTTTTTCTATATTCGTACATTGAACAATACACACACTTGCAGCGGTTTGATTCGTGAACGGTTTGGTGGCATGATGTCATCCAAAGTGGTGTCATCCGTTCTCATGGAGCAAGCTTCTTCCAAGCCAATGTTGAAGCCAACTGAGATCGTAAAGGATTTTAAGAAATACTATGGGTTGGATATTTCGTACTATAATGCATGGTACGGGAAGGAATCAGCCAAAAAATGATGCATGGCGACGAATCGTTATCATACAATCACTTGGCTTGGTACGTCAGAGCAATTGAAAGTTCAAATCCTGGCTCACATTGTGTGTTGGAGTGCGATGTGGAATCTTCCCGATTTAAAAGGATCTTCATATCTTTCCATGGTTGCATAGAGGGATTTGCGTTTTGTAGGTAAATTTTGATTCTTCGTATTGTTTAGTCCCTAAAACTCAATTTTCTTCACATAAAACCCGACGTAAATTTTTTACTCAAATAAAACCCATTAACTAGACTCCACATAAGCAAATTCATCACTTATGTTTGACTTTACCCATTTAAAAAATTTCGGATGCTTAAAACACCCATATTGAATGTTTAATGTACACAATTAATTCTATACAAATTGTAAGGAAGAATTAATGATTTTACAAAAACAATATTTTACATATAAATGTAGGGATTTGTTGGTTAGTTTGGCTCTCGAATTCCAATTTACCATTACATCGTGTCCATATTATATATTGGTAAATTATTGTACTTTAAAAAATATAAAAAAAATTGTTGTCATGTGTGCATAATTTACCTACTATTATTGAAATTTACCTACTTGCATAATTTAGAAAAACACGTAAAATGTTTCCGGTAGGGATTATTCGTTACTGGATTTCGATGGAAGCTCACCTCCATTGAGCCAAAGAACAAGAGGCTTTGAAGCAGGGTCAGTTTGTGCTTCAACAAAGTAGTAAAAAAGAGATCTCTCCTGCTTTTCATCCACAGTTACATATCCTGCATATTGCTGGAAGTTGACTTGTGGTTGACCGGGCAACCTTGTGATTTTATCAGCTTCTTGGAGGGAGTTTGCCGTGGAAAACGCTTGGATGACAGTTGCAAAGACTGCGGCGACGACGACGATACCCCGTCGAGATTGCATGATGAGAGAGAAAGAGAGGTGGAGAAAGAGAGGGGGAGGGAGAGAGAGGGAGCTTCAAAGATGAATTGTGGTGTGGGATGGTACAAATATATATATATATATATAGATCTTTCTCAATTTTAACTTTTATCTCATATCAGCTGGCTAACTTTGTGAAAGAGAAAGTGTCCAAGAGTTCATATATTCAAAGTGTTGTACTGTTCTGACTTGGGTTATTAAGTTCTTAAGTATATATTAATCGTCTATTTATTGGTGGTACAACACCAATTGATAATTGTTCACGAGTACAACTTGCTCTTGCAAAAACTAGCTTGCAAGAAAGGTATTCCACACTACTTTGAGATTCGGAGCGAGTGTTATACTTATATATAGGAATCGGATATCTTGAGTTTGATGCATATAACAATACTGCTATACTAGATCTTTTAAGGGAATGAATCCTCATTTTTTTTAGAAAATGGGAATTAGTTGTGGGATTCACCTCACAACGAACTTCAATGATCCGAACCATCTATTTTGTAAGTCTCGATTTATAAATCATTCTTGAAAAAAAATTCAATTCAATTTAATCTGAAACCATTTTGCCCATTTAATTGTCACAATAAAATTTCACTGTTTCTTATAATATAGTGTTCGTTAATTTCTTTGAACTCAATTAGTTGTCTCAAATATTTTTGATTTGACTAATATTTTGCAAGGATGATCTATGCGGTGCAACTTCAAAAAATAAACGGTTCGGATCGTTGAAGTTTGATGTGGTGTGGGCCCCATAACCAATCCCCATTTTTTTGGAAAACTTCCCTTAAAGACTATGATTACTACAGTGAGTTTAATATGTTGATATTGCACTTAGGAATTTAATATATTGAACTCATGAGTTCAATATATTGATATCAAATTCCAATTTTACGGCTCACTATAAGATTGTGATCCTATATGAATCCAATACATTGATATCATACTTGTATTTTTCGACCTACTATGAAAGTAAATATTAGATTTTTCTATTGTAATATATTGATATTGAAACACGATAATGGTATTTTGTTTTATGAATAAATAATAAATAAGAATTTGTGTCCTTGTTTATCCCATCGCATTTTGACTTTTTTTGTTTTTTTTTTTAATTTAAAATTTACAATATCGAAGAAAATGACCAGAAAAATGTGAGACATACATGTTTAAGAAAGTGGATTGACTTGGTGTTGTGTTGTCCGCAATTTCTTCATGTTTGCCGTTTTCTCGTGCTGAAATGACGACGGCAGATTCATTTGTGTTTGCCGATAAAAATTTTCATTGTGCTCGAAAGCAAATTTAAGTGAACAAGGACATAATTTTTTTTTTTAAGTGTAACATGTTTATTGGCGGATCTATATAGAGACTCGGTGATCCTAGGACCTTCCAAATATTGAAAAAAACCTCGAGTGAAGGTCATTCGGGACCTCCAAATGTTTGATTGGGACCTTTCTATGCTTATTAAGTATGTGATGAAATGTTTTATAAATATATCCCTATAACATTTGCCGACGGGTCGTGTTGACATCACTTGGCATGGGGTTTTGACATCACTCGGCATTTGGATGTGTCCACGCGAACACATTTGGATGATAGACCCCCAAATGTTTAACAAATTTTCTCATAAATGTTTTTTGCACGCTACGCGAACGGTTTCAGTCTAAATTTTATAACACGTCTTGTATGAAATGTTTGTACTTAGGAGCGCACATATAATTTATCGCCTTGGCTACGCCTTTGTATTATTTGCTTGTCTTTTTCCTGTCGTCGGATTCAAGTGTCATTACCTTCCTCGTCGAATACACCGCCTTAACAAAAACCACGTAGAGATGTTAGCTTTGTGTGGAACGTCACGGTGGCTACGAGGCCTTTCTAGCAACAAAAACAATGAATGAATGAATGAATGAATGAATGAATGAATGAATGAATGAATGAATGAATGAATGAATGAATGAATGAATGGCCTTAGCAACACGTGTTTTCGTCAAGATTTGACATGCCCCGATACCGATGTCCTGTAGACATCGGGATGGTCACGTGCTGGCCGACACTCGAGGGGTGACGCAAGCCATTTAGAATGCATAAGAACGAGAAATAAGAATTAAATAGAACATTAAATAGGTATTTAAGGAACGTATTCAGAGCATACAACTAATTTGAAATACTAAAAGAAAGGATATAAAAATAAAAAATTGAATGAACAAAAGGAGTGGGTCCTACATCGAGAAGACTCGAAAATGCCGATGCAGAAGTGTCTTGATGACGGTATTGTATGCTTCGATTCTAAACCCTGAAGGGGGCGCAAAACAAAGGTGAGTGGACCAATTTGATATACATAAAAGAAAACAGTTATCAACATACTAACCCCCAAGTTTTATGAAAACACATATAGGTATCATGATAAATATAGGTTTTCCGAAACCTAGAATGCCGTGCAATATCTCAAATCATAACTCGCATAACATAATAAACATTAGTGTCAAATGTCCACATATATTCCTCCAGGCCCTATGCCATCTTCCCGTCCCTGAGCATATAGTCAGAGGAAATACCACTTCAGGCCCTATGCCAGCTCCACTGTCCCTGTGCTAAATAGCTAGAGGGAAATACACTCCAGGCCCTATGCCAACTCCACCGTCGCCCGGGATGGACCAGAATCTATCCCTTTATCCCGTAGCGGAAATTGGGACCACTAGGTAATACAGAACCATTGAACATATACATATTGAAAATCAACTTCATAATATAAAATCATCTATCATCTATAATATAAAGAGGTGTTCGAAACGTATTCTAAATATCATATCATCCAGCAGATATTATATAAAGAATATGAGTTATAGGAAAAATAGTAATAATTCAAACTAGCCTCAGTAAGCATGTTATCTCACAAAACGTTTCATAAAACGTAATCATCAAATCATGCTTCTCATGTATGCATTTCTACTAATAAAACATGCATTTTTAGAAGGGGTCCACTCACAGTACTTAGCCGCCGAAGAGTCACGCAACTAGCGAACAAGAAATCGTCACCAATAATTGCCCCTAAGCACATACAGGGTACAATTAATAAAACTCTATTAAAACAATTGAATTTGGGAAAACAAACGTCGAAAACGGATTCAGGACGTCGAATTACCCTAAGAAGGGTCCCAGGTAAATTTCATAAAAGTCAATAGAATATTTCTAAAATATTTCCAATTAGAATATTCCACATAAAGGGTTTGGACCGGCAAGGATTTAGGGTTTGAAAGGTTAAGGGTTTTGTAAGGACTTGAGCTAGGGTTAATGGTTAGGTAAATAGGTTAGGGCTTAAAATGGTTTAGGGCTTTAGGGATAAGGGTTTTAGAACTTGGGTTCAAGGCCCCCAACAACACATGGCCCAAAGGCCTTTAGAATTTAAAATAAGAATTTGGATTTGGGTTTAGAGCCTTCACTGATAAGGCCCAAAGGCTTTTAAGAAATAAATTAAAACAAAACAAATAATAAAAAGGGGCTTGGGCTTTAAATGGGTTTAAAGGAAATGGTTTGGATCTTAAGGGGGGTTCGGGCCAAAAGGTCCTAGGCCCAAGGCTTGGGTTATAAGGATTAAAGGGTTGGGTTTATAAGGTTTTAAGGGTTTAGGGCTGGGCTTGAAGCCTGGCCCAATTGTTTTTGGGTTTTGAAAAGAAAACCAAATAAATAAAATAAAAAAGGTTGGGTTGGTGCTTAAAGGGCCTAAGGCCCGTGGGTTTTCTGACCAAAGGCCCGAAGGCCTGAGTTCCTGGGTTGTGGGTCGCCAGATCCAAGAAAGAAGAAGGCCGGAATTCGGCCAGAATGCTACACAAACTTCAAACGTCCATAACTTTGTCAATATTCGACGAAAGTAAGTGAAACAAAAACGAAAGTTGTAGTTCTCAAAGAGACAAAGACAATGGTACCTCACACCACATCTAACTTGCCGTGGTTTGGCCGGAAAATGCTTCGAAAGTTGTCGGACTCGCTGGAAACTTGGTAAGATTCAATTAAGTATAACTTCTTCAATATTCAACGAAATTGGGTGAAACAAAAAGGAAAGTTGTAGTACTCAACGAGAAGAAGAGAATAATACCTTGCACGCTAGCCAAATCTCCGTGGTTTGGCCGGAAATTGTCTCGAAAGGGGCGGTGCTCGCCGGAAAATTTGGAAAAGCTTCCCTATACTATTTTCTGTGATTTCAAACGTAAACACAACTTAAAACAAGCTTCAATCCAACTCTAAAACACATCCCAAGGGTTTTTAGAAGCTTACCAAAGTTGGAAAAATACGAAACTCGTCGGAGAATTTCTGGGTTCTTTTCGCTGTCCTTGCTGTGATGGAAGAGGGAGAAAAGAGCGAGGTTTGATGATGGTGATGGTGATGGTGTCTTCCTCATAGGTGGTGCAGCTGTGTGTATGTGTATGGTCACAGTGCAAGAGAGGAAGAGAGGTGAGAGGGTTTCAAGAGAGAAGGGAGAGTGCAGAGAGCACGGGAAAAGGGAAGAAAGAGAGGACTTAGAAGGAAGAGAGAAGATAAAAACACTGGGGGGACAAAATTAGGGGTGAGCCCCTTGGGCTCACCATTTAAGACCCAAAACAATTTTAAAAAAAAAAAACAGGGCGGGGTGTAACAAGATTGGAATCAAGAAAATACACTGCTATATGTGCCAAGAACTGTCGAAAACCCGAATGCAAATACAAGCCCCAAGCTCAGATAGAACTGACCGTCTTCAAGTAAATGACCTTCTTCTTGTTTCTCATCAGATAGAAGTTAGAATCTACTGGTGGCATGGCCTCATTTGGACTGGAACGATCTTCCAATGGAGGTCAGCAAAGTTTATTGCCAACATAACTAGACAAATCAAAGCTCTGAAGTTGAGTGTTTTTCGGAATCTGCGCTATCAGATTATTATAGGACAAATTCAGATAATGGAGAAACGTCAAATTCAAGATGCTAGGAGATATTTCGCCAGATTGCCGGTTCACAGAGAAATCAAGTGATTCTAATGACCCCATATCACTGATCTTGGAAGGGATTCTTCCAGTGTGAAGATTATTGGATAAGTTCAACGATTGCAAGCAAATAAGACTGATCAGCTCTTCAAGGATTTCTCCAGATATCATGTTGCTTGAAAGGTCCAAGCTAGTTACCAAACCAAGCAGTGTGTTATATTTCACTTCTCTAGCTTTGGTCACAAAAACTGCATTCTCTATGTAGAACAACCGCCAAAGAATTCGATACTGGTATCTTCTTCGCTTTTAAAGGCAGTAGCCATAGATGTCGAAATTTGAAAGCATTTTGGTATCACTGTCAAGAGAATGTTATGCGCAACGTGTTGATTATTGGCTCAAAACAGATCAAAGTTTACATAATCATTTCGGCTACCTTTGTGGTAGTGGTTATTGGTTGGCATGCTACATAATGCATGTGGGAGACAAACAGGTATGGAGATGGTATGGAGATGCATTTCTGCGTTGGCATCTAACAGAAGGTAATGCACAATGCGTTGGCATCTAACAAAAGGAGATGCTCAATGCGCTGGCATCTAAAGAACCTTGGCCATTGGTTTCATTGAAGAGTTATCTTCTTCAGCTTTAAAAGAAGAAGAAGGAGCAACCCGTCAGTTGCAAGGAAAAAGAGAGAAACAACAAGAAGCCATTCGGCAAATGAGAAGAGTCTTCTCAAATTGTTTTTGCTGTGTATTTGATATTTTTTTCTCATCTTCATGTAAGTGTGTGAGCTTGGGTTATTTGGGTCTTTAGGAAATTGAGTGAAACACCATTGTATGTTCTCATTGATTATAGTAGAATACTCCATCATCTCCAAACTGGATGTAGTGACACGCCCCGACCCTGATATTCCCCGAATATCGAGATAGGCACATGCTGGCCGACACCCGAGGGTGACGAAGCCATTAATTGAATACTAGAGAAGTGATTGGGAACGAAAATACATTGGATAACGTTATAATTACAAGAGTTAGACACGAGGGCTAACTAAGAGTCTAGTGTATCGAGCATGTTCTACTGAGTTTATTTACAAAAGATAGAAAATTTACATAAAGGAAACGAAGCAGAAGTTCAGCAACTACTGATAGGGGAAGGCCTCGTAAGAATCCCGTAGTCCTCGTTTCTGTGACCTGAATGGGGGCGCAAAACAAAGGTGAGTGGACCAGAGTTATATACATATATAATATGAAAACGCTCGGAACATAATAATTTCCCCCGCTAGTTTGAAACCCAAAAATATGCATCATATACTACGTAATAAGTTTCTAAACAATTAGCATGCCACTAAAATCAATTAATCAAATCAATAGTTCCAATCGTCATTTCGACGGAATGTAAACCAAAATATGAATTCAATCTCGCAAACTCATCTCAAATAAAACCCAGAAAGCATCACAAGTTGTGCTGCTAGTAAGTACATTGAATTAATAATACTTCCGGCCCAATGCCTGCACCTGAATCTCTATGGCCATCACCATGAGATAACTCCCTCCCGGCCTGATGCCAGACTCCGTGGTCCCTCAGCCTTTCGCTAGGGATTAGTTCTCCAGGCCTTTGCCAACTACAAACCTTGCCCTAGGCGGCATGGTGTTCACTAATTTGCACAAAACACATTTCTAAAATACAACTTCGTAGCAAGAGTTCATCCATCCCCCGTACTACGAAGAGGTGTTCTAAAATCATTTAAAACACATTCTTAGCATCCTATCGTCATCTATCGGATAGTCTACCAGAATGTGGGTTATATTGGAAAACAGTTTCGATAAAATCATTCTATATCACAAGAACATTCAATCACAGTTATAAAGTATGCTTCCTGTTCACATTTCATAAATTCCAATAAAATCAAGGCATGCTATATAAATATGTAAAGCTTCATTTCATAACATAAATCATATTTTTATTTTGGAAGGTGGTCCACTCACTGTACTTCGCCGCAGTAGCGATCCGCGAGTGAGTTCTGGAAATGTCCTGGCTAGCCACTTCACCTATTCACGATAGAAATTCGATCAATATAAAGATTGAATTGAAATTAAATGGAATAAGAACTTTGGTTTCGGGTTTGGATGGAAGGATTGAAATTCGTCGGATTCTGGCTTTTGGTTTAGGGTTTTAGGGCTTTGGGACTAAGGGGTGAAGGTTGGATGATCTTGGGACTTGGCTAATCTATACGACTTACTCCCACGCCTAATAGTATTAACCATACATTCCCTCGTCCTCACAAACCTAGGCCTTAACATTCATACAATCTCCCACGCACGTCCTAGCACACACACACACACACACACACACACACACACATATATATAACTATAACCTACATATAAAATTATACAAGCATACAACCAATCCACACATATATACGTATACTTACATACACCATATGCACAGCATAAAACATGTATATATATATATATATATATATATATATATATATATATATATATCTATAACACACACATGCATGTTATTCATCCAATACTCACACACATGTATATCTATATACATATATAGGCAGCAAGCACACCGAACTGTCTAACAAATAGATGTATTTATATATATATGTATATACCCACTGTGCACGGTGCACCATCTCATTCGTTCACATTTATACATATATACGTCCATAAACCTGCACAACATAACAATACATACATGCACAGAACCATTCTTCAAGCAGCACTCACAAAACATCTACATATATACACGGCACACCCACGCAGTCCTTTCATTGCACAGATTCTCAACTCTACCCCTTTCACACTCATGGACACGCACACTCCCTGATACCTAACACTACCTATACACACATGCACCCCAAAAATATCCATACACGCACAAAACTGTGCACCCCCAGCCACAACTAACCCACGGGAATGGGAAAACCATAGGATCTAAGCTATGGAAGGATTAAGTTTGCTTGAGAACAACCAGTTTTTAACATCAATATACCCCCAGAGACCCAAAAAGGGAGAAGACCTCACTTGGAATCCAAGGTGTCCAATTTGACAGTCGCGGGTCTCCTATGGTGAAGCATCAATCAAGGTGTTGATGGCGCATGCAAAGACAGGGTAGGGGTTCTCAGATCGTAGGGAGTTTATAGGTGAGGTTTAAGGGTTTGATTCATAGTGTAGAGGGAGATGAGGTGGAGGGAAGGCTTCTGAGCTTAAGGAGCTCAGGGATGTTTTCTGCGAGAAAGGAAGGTGATTGTTTCTGTTTTCAGAAATTGGGAGGGAGAAGACTAACCCGTGCTGGTTAGTGAGTTTGCAAGACCCTTGGGCCGGGTTTGTTAGCCCACTTAACCTCTAAACAAGAAAATAATGATTTGGGCCTACTAAAACAAATCTAGGGTTTGGTTTAAAACAGTTCAATAAGTTGGGTTTGGCCCATATAAACTTGGATGTATTTCGAGTAAAACTATAGGGATTGGGCCGGCCCATTTAACTTAGGTATACCTCGGTTAAGGGTCATTAAATGTAGGCATTGCCGAACCAGTATAAATCTTGGTGTTCTTGTTGGTATTGTTCCATTTATCTGTTATCAGTTTCTAGGGTTTATTGTTTTTCACTCACACTTGTTGAAGCTTCCGCACAACAAGTGGTATCAGAGCGCAGTTTTCCCGACTGGGGTTTTGTTCTTTCGTGGGAGTGGAAAAGAAAAAAAAAATTTGGCAGTGCATTCCGTGAATAGTGCCGAAGAAGATGGCTGGAGACGAAGGTGAACCTGTGAAGAGGAAGGAGTCGGCACCTACATCCAGTAGACACCAAATTGATACTACAAGGTTAAAGGTTGATAAATTCAATGGCCCTAATAATTTTGGTATGTGGCAATGTGAAGTTATGGATGTCTTGTATCAACAAGAGTTGGATATGGTTTTGGAAGAGAAACCAGAAGATATTGAGGACAAGCAGTGGACGCGAATTAATCTTCATGCTTGTGCTGCTATTTGATCATTCCTTGACAAGGAGTTGAAATACCCGTATATGAAGGAAACTTCTGCTAAGGAGTTATGGACAAAATTGGAGGAGAAATATATGACTAAGAGCGCAGAAAATCGGCTTTTCCTGAAGAAGCGACTCTTCCGATTTCAGTATAGTCCAGGTATTTCTATGCATGAACACCTCAATGATTATAATAAAATACTGGCTGATTTAGCAAACCTTGATGTGAGAATTCCTGACGAGGACAAGGCACTATGTTTGTTAAATTCATTGCCTGATGATTATGATCATTTGACAACTACTTTGTTGTATGAAAAAACCGAGGTAAAACTTGATGAGGTGTCTGCGGCATTGGTGAATCATGAGTGTCATAAGAAGGAACTAAAGACTCACAATTCACAAATCGAGGCACTCGTTGCAAGGGGTCGAGCAGTGGAAAGAAAATATGGTAAACGGGGAAAATCTCGTTCAAAGTCACGAGGGAAGTTTCTTGCCAAAGACGAATGTGCCTTTTGCCGCCAAAAAGGTCATTGGAAGAGAGACTGCCCCAAATTGAAGAACAAAGAAAAGGAGAAAGCAGGTCCTGAAGCAAATATTGCAAACCGTGGAGATGATGAGTTCGAGTTTGCTTTGGCTAGTACATCTACTGATGGTCACTCCAAGGAGTGGATTTTGGATTCAGGTTGCACCTATCATATATGTCCCATTCGGGAATGGTTCTCTAGCTTCGAGGAACTAGATGGTGGAGTTGTTTTAATGGGTAATAATAATGCCTGCAAAACACAAGGGATAGGCAAGATCTGTTTGAAAATGCATGATGGAACAGTCAGAGAATTAAGTGATGTTCGGTATATTCCGGATATGAAAAAAAACCTTATCTCTCTGGGAGCTTTGGAATCCAGGGGTCTTAAGATCACCATGAAGGGTGGAGTTCTTAAAGTTGTGCACGGGGCACTGGTGGTGATGAAAGGTATAAGACGAAATAACTTGTATTTCTTGCAGGGAAGTACAATTATTGGTGGAGCAGCCGTCACCGAAGCTATTGACGATAGCACCGACACCACAAGGTTATGGCATATGCGTCTAGGGCATGCTGGTGAAAAAGCGTTGCAAGGATTGGTGAAGCAAGGCTTGTTGAAAGGTGCAAAGGCATGCAAATTGGAATTCTGTGAGCATTGTGTGTTTGGTAAGCAAACTAGGGTAAAATTTGGCACTGCTATTCACCACTCTAAAAACATTCTTGATTATGTTCACACTGATGTTTGGGGACTTTCCAAGAATGCATCTTGGGGAGATAGCCATTATTTTGTCTCCTTTGTTGATGACTTCTCTAGAAGAATATGGGTGTACACCATGAAGCGTAAAGATGAAGTCTTGAAAATATTCCTGAAGTGGAAAAAAAATGATTGAAACTCAAAGCAATCGAAAGATCAAGACTCTCAGATCAGACAATGGGGGTGAATATAAGTCTGATCCTTTCTTGAAAGTCTGTCAAGATGAGGGTATCATGAGACACTTCACGGTTAAGGAGACACCACAACAAAATGGAGTGGCGGAGCGCATGAACCGTACGTTGCTTGAGAAAGTCCAGTGCATGTTATCTAATGCTGGTTTAAGCAAGGCATTTTGGGCTGAGGTAATCACTTATGCAAGCCATATCATTAATCGATTGCCAGCTGCTGCAAACGAGGGCAAAACGCCCATGGAGGTATGGTCTAATAAACCTTGTACTGATTACAAGTTTTTACACATATTTGGTTGTCCTGCTTACTATCATGTCAGAGAAAGCAAGTTGGATCCAAGAGCAAAGAAAGCTCTACTTATGGGCTTTAGCACTGGCGTGAAGGGATATCGACTCTGGTGTCCAGATATGAAGAAATTTGTTGTAAGCAGAGATGTGACTTTTGATGAGGCTGATATGGTTAATCGGAACAAGCATGAAGGTGAAACTAAAGCAACCAAGATCATGAGCAACTCAAAGCAGGTAGAGTTACTGAAGACTCTAGTTGTCCCAGTAAGGTCCGATGTTACAAACCCTAGCCCTACAGTTAATTCTGATGATGAAGACGTGGATGATGAAGAAAAGGCACCTACACAAGAGCCTCCACAACAACAAGACTATATTGCAACCAGAAGATCGAGAAGGGAAATTCGAAAGCCTGCTCGATATAGTGATATTGTGGCATATGCACTTCCCGTTATTGAAGATGATATTCCATCCACATACAAAGAAGCTGTCATAAGTCCAGAGTGCGAAGAGTGGAAGAAATCTATGGATGAGGAGATGAAATCTCTTCATAAAAATGAGACTTGGAAACTGGTGCAGTTACCAAAGGGGAAGAAAGAAATTGGTTGTAAATGGGTGTATGCCAAGAAGATGGAATCTTTGGGAAAAGATAATGTAAGATTCAAAGCTAGATTGGTGGCTAAAGGTTACTCTCAGAAAGAAGGCATTGACTACAATGAGGTATTTTCTCCTGTAGTAAAACATTCTTCTATTCGTATTCTATTGGCTTTGGTTGTGCAGTTTGACCTTGAGTTGGCCCAACTTGATGTCAAGACTGCGTTCTTACATGGAGATTTGGAGGAAGAAATTTACATGTCCCAGCCAGAAGGTTTCAAAGTTGCTGGAGAGGAAAATTGGGTTTGCAAATTAAGAAAAACATTGTACGGCTTGAAGCAGTCTCCAAGGCAATGGTACAAGCGATTTGATTGATTTATGATTGGGCAAAAGTACACAAGAAGTCACTATGACCATTGTGTATACTTTCGTAAACTACAAGATGGAACCTTTATTTATCAACTTTTATATGTTGATGATATGCTTATAGCATGTAAGAGCAAAGTGGAGATTGAAAGGTTGAAGACTCAACTGAGCAATGAATTTGAGATGAAGGACTTGGGAGAAGCTCGGAAGATACTAGGTATGGAAATTGAAAGAGATATAACAAAGGGCAAGATTAGTTTGTGTCAAAAGCAATACTTGAAGAAGGTACTACAACGTTTCAGGATGAATGAAAATTCAAAACCGGTTAGTATACCTCTTGCCCTTCATTTCAAACTTAGTGCTTCTATGTCTCCTAAAACTGTTGAGAAGAGACAGTACATGGCTCAAATTCCTTATGCAAATGCTGTTGATAGTTTGATGTATGCTATGGTGTGTACTAGGCCTGATATTTCACAAGCTGTTAGTATTGTCAGTAGATATATGCATAATCCAGGAAAAGGGCATTGGCAAGCTGTGAAATGGATTCTACGGTATATTCTAGGTACTGTGGATGTTGGTTTATTATTCCAGCAGGATAAAATTACTGGTAAATGTGTTGTTGGATATATGGATTCTGATTACACAGGTGATTTAGACAAGCGTAGGTCCACTACTGGTTTTGTATTCACCATTGCTGGAGGTCCAGTAAGTTGGAGGTCGACGCTGCAATCTACAGTTGCTTTATCGACTACTGAGGCAGAATACATGGCTGTAACAGAAGCTATAAAGGAAGCCGTCTGGCTTCAAGGGTTACTTGATGACTTAGGGGTTCAACAAGACCATGTGGATGTCCATTGTGACAGCCAGAGTGCTATTCATTTAGCAAATAATCAAGTTCATCATGCACGTACGAAACACATTGACGTAAGGTTCCATTTTGTTCGTGAGATTATTGACGAGGGAGACATTCTTCTTCAGAAGATTGGGACCGCTAACAATCCTGCAGATATGTTAACAAAGCCAATTTCGTTGCTCAAGTTTAAGCACTGCTTAGACTTGATTGGCATTTGTAAAATTTGTTGATTGCCCCATGGGGGAGTGAGAGACGACTATTTGGAGTTCTACTTAGAGAGTTTGAGCCAAGGTGGAGATTGTTGATTATTGGCTCAAAACAGATCAAAGTTTACATAATCATTTCGGCTACCTTTGTGGTAGTGGTTATTGGTTGGCATGCTACATACTACATGTGGGAGACAAACAGGTATGGAGATGGTATGGAGATGCATTTCTGCGTTGGCATCTAACAGAAGGTGATGCACAATGCGTTGGCATCTAACAAAAGGAGATGCTCAATGCGCTGGCATCTAAAGAACCTTGGCCATTGGTTTCATTGAAGAGTCATCTTCTTCAGCTTTAAAAGAAGAAGGAGCAGCCCGTAGGTTGCAAGGAAAAAGAGAGAAACAGCAAGAAGCCATTCGGCAAATGAGAAGAATCTTCTCAAATTGTTTTTGCTGTGTATTTGATATTTTTTCTCATACTCATGTAAGTGTGTGAGCTTGGGTTATTCGGGTCTTTGGGAAATTGAGTGAAACACCATTGTATGTTCTCATTGATTATAGTAGAATACTCCATCGTCTCCAAATTGGATGTAGGCATTGCCGAACCAATATAAATCTTGGTGTTCTTGTTGGTATTGTTCCATTTATCTGTTATCAGTTTCTAGGGTTTATTGTTTTTCACTCACACTTGTTGAAGCTTCCGCACAACACAACGCAAGGTCCGAGTATATGGTGTGCCTCAATGCAAAGTGACACGTACAAATTTTCCTGCAAAGGGTTCTGTTTTAGCAGCGAACAATCTAAGAATTTAAACATGTTATGTTATTATGCATCATAAGAAGTAAGAACTAGCGAGAGGACATCGATGTATGTTATTGGTTTGAAATACAACACGCTTTGTATAAGTTGGCTATTAACCATGCTCATTTTGTTCACGAGTCTAGTAGATTTACAAGTTGGGTACCATGTACTGGACTCATCCTTAAAGTTGTTAACAACTCAGACGTGCAATTTCAATTTCTGTTGGAGTATCAATTAAACTCTTTTTAACATGTGGAAGAAGTTTTATTTCGGATGTTGCCTGTCATTCCTCCGAATGTCTTTATTGATGCAGAGAAAAAGCGCTAATTAAAACCGACATTCTTGTTCTCATGAGTATACCAATTTTCTTACAATTTGTTCACTCAATTATTCATTGTAAGAAATGAATAGATATGTTTCTTCTTGATTTCTGCAGTTTGTGTCCGTTAGTACTTCAGGCTTTTGGCAATGGCATTCCTGTCAGAAATGAAGTAAATAGAAGTAATGATCTCTCTGGCTGCGAAATTGGAGCTTCATGGCCTGCTCCTCTTATGGTAGCATAAGATAAAGCGTCATCGTATACTTGTGTCCACCCAGCAACCTGGAAAGTTACAAATTTACAAAGGTTAAAAATTGCTAAGACCACAAGTAGATAGTCCGAATTTTTCACTGTTATTATGTTCACGAACCGACCTGTTTTTCTTCAAACCAGACTCTGTAAGGCACATTCGTTTGTAGCCCCAAGTCCTTTGCCAATCGGTTCACTAGTGTCCGTGTACTCGTTAGTGGAATAACAGAATCTTGATCTCCACTGTGGAAAACATGTAAGATAAACTTTTAAGTACAATTTCTAAAAGACTAGGATTATCGAAGATGGCAAGAGTTTTGATTTGTACAATGGTGAGACTCATCACCTGTAAATCAAAACCCGAATTCCAGACTTGACAAGTTCACCTAAAACTGGAAGCATCGGTGTTTCCAGGTTTAGTGTGTCATACTTGAGGACACTTTGGCTGTAAAAGAGGATAATCAAAGTTCAAAAGCACAGAAAACAAAAAAGACTTGCGGCACAAGGAACATTTCTTCGATCTATGATTAGTTTGGAATATAATTGGAATTCTTTTCATTTTTTTATTCATCTTCAGAACCTACTACGTTTATGTGCATCAGTGATTCAACAGAGATGAGATGATTACTCGCTGCAAATTGTCCAATTTGTGACTAGGGCATGAAACGCCTCCTGTACATCTGGTCGGTTGAAGTATGTAACTGTTTCATCTACGATACAGACATCTATCTTTGCTGTTTTTCGCTGCAGATGTGATCAATGAGTTGGAAGTTTGTATATTAACGAAGATAATTTGAAAGAAATGAAAGGAGAAAATACCAAGGTTTACCTGTTGGAAAGATTGAGCTTCGACCGATGATAAACAGACATCGCGAGTAACGTCAGAAAGGTTGATCAAATGGTCAGGGACTTCACTTTCAAATTGGTTCGCTACTGCATCACAAGCAGGGCTAAGTGGACCACCACGAATTACCAGCTGTCTAAAAATTTCAGAATAGTTGCAGAATGAAGTCAAATTTTCGAAGGTCGGATCCGATATTAATCCATGAGACCACAAGTACTCTGATCTTGCGTTGATATCAGAATTGAATTCCAAAAGAGGACTCCCAATCTGCAAGCAAAAAAAGCTCAAGCATGACATCTTAGTCGAAAACATCAACTCCAAAGTCACTTCACTTTTTCGATTCTCGTTTGCTTACTGCTATTGCTTTCAGATTGAACTTCAGCTTTGATAGGATAATGAGTTGTGCAAGCTGTGGAACATAGTGGCCTGGCAGTGATAAAATGGAATTTTTTAGAAGCGCAACGTAAGTTTGTACCTTTTTGAGTTTTCTAATTGGTCATTAGTGATATAGATGATGGTTTTACGAGTAGATGATGTTACCTGCATAGCTCACTCCTGTGATAAACAAATCCCTATTTTTATACTCAGGGAATTCGTCGAACCAGCGCCGAAGGAACTCGAGATTATCTCGTGCTAAAAAGAAGAGAATCGGAACATGATCAGAATGTATATTATACCTATACCAAAACTCAACACAAAAACATTGTTCATTAACAGTAAACGAACTGAACTGCCCTTCAATTCTTTTGTTATCAGCCATTTTTTTCATTTTTTACACAGCTAAAAGACGCCTTGCCCTTCTAGCCCACGCGTCTGTCATCCGTGTGCTTTTTGGTTCCATCTTCTTTTTGGTTCTATCGTCTTATACACGTGTTGCGCACCGTTTCCCTTTTAGCCTGCCTACAAGTCGATCATCGTCGAAGGCTCTACTTCGATTTTTTCCTCTCATCTCTCACTCTTCCTCTAACTCTCATTTTATACTGAAAGAACCATAATTTTCATCTTTCCCTCTACTATTCCTTTGGGTAATTTTCCAGTACGCTTTTCCGTTTGCTTCCCACACTAATCTCACCCTAAAACCAACAAATCCCAAAAACCCTGAAGCCCTCCAACAAATTGAAAAAACACCATCTTTGCTAAAAATTTTGAATTTTTCTTTTGGAATTTTTGCCTAACCCTGAGATTTTCTTGGTGGGTTTTCCTTCTCAAGTCCCGTATGTAAAAGGGTTTTGGCTTTGGTAGCAGATGAAGATCGGTGACAATGATCGAAGTTCATCGCTGTGTGGATGATCTCAGTGCCTGGTTTTCAATTCTGGTGATTTCTAGGGTTTTGTGTTGCGTAATATTTAGGGATTTGGTTTGGGTGAATAGTTCTCAAGAATGTTGGAATTTTTAATTGTTTTGATTTCTTTAGAATTTGTTTTTTATTTTATTTTCAACTCTTGAAATTGTTTCTAATTTCTCTATAAGTAAAATAAGCTTGAGGATGAAATTTATTATTTCTTAACATTATTTGACTGCAGATTCTAGGTTCCAACCCTCAATTACGCAGCATGCTTGATTCCAATTCTTAATAAGGGAGATGATGCAAAACCCATAATTTTTTCATCAGTTGGCTTCTCCCAAGATTTGTAGATATATTTATTTCAGATGCCTAATGTTTGAGTTTTGAAGTTTGTGGTTGACTAATTGACCATTGAGATAGCTGCCATATATGACACCGCCAAGATTCTCAATTTTTATCTTTCATATTTACAATTTGATTTGTGGTCTTTTGACATCTCTACTGCCTTACCAAGCACAACTAGACAATCCCCAGCATTAGCAACTATCAGGGTTCTTCAAAAAGTATAAACTATGCTAAGACATGAAACCTAATTAAGATTCACAAATTCTAAATGCAAAGTATTTAAAAAGTAATTCATGGCAAACTTAATGCTCATCATTCAATTTCTTTCTCTCTTTCATAATTTAACTTTTGCTTCTTATTGCCTTTGTTTTTTTCTTTTCTATCTTGGAAATGCTCTTAACTTTGCAGCAATCACTTCTATCACAACTTGGTCGGCAACAGTAACAGTCAGCCAAGTGACATAATTTTTTCTTTGATATGTCTAATAGAAATAGCTTGAACTGTTTCTCCGTTGGATCCCTACGGAATCCATATTGGTCACTATGGATTAATCATGCAACTTGATCGAAGTTTGAATGTAATGTCATATTGTTAAAACCCTTTAAATGGATGAGAAAATATTGTTAAACCCCTCAAGCTTTATTCGAGCTCTACTTTCAAATTAATTTCATATCAGTGAGACAATATAATTTTACTTGAAGGGTTTGGAAAAAAATTAATAACTATTGGGTAAAATGTCTTTATGTCATAGACAAGCAAACATTATCAAAATTATGTGTTAGAATTCCTCTGTCCCACATCGACCAGAAGGCTTGAGAACAAGCCCTTTAAATAAAATTACCTCAATCTAACTATCACCGAGGCATTTTGTAATAAAACTCCACACTTGACGGATGAGTAGGTGGGCAAGTGGGGACAGTATCGGTGTTGTTGGAGTGGGCCCATGGCTCGTATAATGAAATTTGGGTTTCACCATAAAACCAATTGGCAATATGGGGAGTAGCCCAAGACCATATAAGCACATAGAATATCTTGTCCTTCACCGATGTGGGACAACTCTTAACACGCCCCCGCACATGTGGCGTATTTTAAGCCTACACGTGGACAACGTGTGGGGTGATGTGGAGTGTGTGTGCCCGTTTTGGCTTCATACGAGGACAACATGCTCTGATACCATAATGAAATTTAGATTTCACCATAAAACTAATTGGCAATATGTGGAGCAACTCAAGACCATATAAGCCCATAGAATATCTTGTCCTTCACCAATATGGGACAACTCTTAACAGGCCCCCGCACATGTGGCATATTTTTAAGCATACACGTGGACAACGTGTGGGGTGACATGTAGCGTGTGTGGCTGTTTTGGCTTCATACGAGGACAATATGCTCTGATACCATAATGAAATTGGGATTTCACCATAAAACCAATTGGCAATATGGGGAGTAGCCCAAGACCATATAAGCCCATAGCATATCTTGTCCTTCACCGATGTGGGACAACTCTTAACACCATTTACCTGAAATTTAAGATGGTATTAGAATAAGGGGACGGGCCCATACTACCATGTGAACGGGTGGGTCCATTTGACCCCGCGCGAACAGGTGAGCCTTGGCTTGACTCCACGTAGGTCAAGAGATGCCACGTGAATGGGTGGGTCCCTATTGGCCCCGTGCGAACGGGTGAGCCCTGGCTTGGCTCCACGTGGTTGTCAATGTGTGGAACTCCATGTGTGACCCATAAAATAGGGTCTCATGTTCGGGGGAGTGTTAGAATTCCTCTTTCCCACATCAGCCAAAAGGCTTGAGAACAAGCGCTTTAAATAGAATTACCCCACTCTAACTATCACCGTGGCCTTTTGTAATAAAATCCCACACCTGACGGATGAGTAGGTGGCCAAGTGGGGGACAGTATTAGTGTTGTTAGAGTGGGCCCATGACCCGTCTACCTAAAATTTAAGAATAGGTGACCTATGTATGCTAAATTTCTAACATTTTTTTTCCAAAATCCATGATGAGCAATTTATGTTTATCTTTCTTTAACATTTTTCCTTCTGTTTTGCTGGCCGAATAATTTGATTGACGCCTACTTCTTAGAATTAGAATATAATATGGTTATAATTATCTACAATTGCGGGGTAATTGGCAAAACTCGAGTCCCTTTTATGCATGTTTGAAGGAACAAGCATAGTTTGTAAACCCCTGCCTTGCTCATACATGTTTTACTCTTTCATTGTCATTTAATTTATTTTCCTGTTTTGGTTTATGCTTTTAGTTTGGTTTGTTTTGTTGTTAACTTTGTTAATCTAGTAAGGATTACATTTTTCGTATAGCTTGGATTTAGAATTTAATTATATTTTCTTCTTTTTCAATGTAATGGTTAATCCGGATAAGGATGTAGGATTCAGGTGAGTTGGGGGAGACGTTTTCTTCAAGAACCTCTTGGTTGAGTCCCTCAGATGACAGAATAGTACTATTTAGTGACTAGGAGCTGAGACCCCAATTTCATTACAATTTCTTCTTTTCAACTTAATGGTTATCAAATTAATTGCTTTTCCTTTAAGGGTACCAAAAGCAGGCTACACTTAGCACTCATACCCTTCCTTTTTTTCTCTTCCCAATTCCCCAAACAATACCAATGTTATTCCCTTTTCTTTCTTTTTTCAAATTATAAATTTTCTATATGCAATCTTATTTTCTATATGCAATCTTGTTTTCAATTTATTAAAAGGCAGAATAGTATTTCCATTCAGTTTGATGTCATTTTAACTTGGTGTTGGTTTACACATAATTTTCAGCATTTTTCATATAGGTTCTGATTTTAATTTTGCTAAAACCTATAGATTGTTAAACTAATGACAAGCTATTACTATTTATTGTTCATATCAAGGAGGAAGACATTTTTAGATCACCCTGAAATATAGCTAGGAAAACATCGTTTATTTTTTATTACGGAAAACATTTATGCCTTACATTGATTACTTTTTTCAATGTTTGCTCTGGATTCTACAGGTTTTTTTTAAGTTTATTTGGTTGCTAGAAAAAACTGAGAAATGAAGGTCTTCAGAGTTTAATCATTTGTGCCTCAAATTTGGTACAGTTTTTTTCCCTATATAATTTTGATTGGTATTTATAGATTTTCATCATAAATTATTGTAGGGGTGTGATATCCACACACCCCTTTTTACTTCTCCCATACTTTTTTTTTAATTTCGGGCGTCGGATCGGATGAATTGAAGAAGATCTAATGGACAGAAATTAACAGAGATGTGTGAGAAGTAAAAAGGGGGTGTGTCGATAGCACACCCCATTATTGTATTCTCTTACAAAGAAGTTCATTTTTGACACTTATGTAAACTTTAACACCATTTCACCAGAGAACTCAATTTGAGTTTGTGAAACCCCGTCCCAAATTAAGTGTATTTTCATATTAACGGACTTATGAAATTACCATTTTGCCCTTGAGTTGACTTTGTTTGATCGTCTCGTTGAAACACGTAGTTTTAATTTTATTAAATGATCCTTGATGTACTTATACCATGAACGCATAGGCGCGAACGGATTCGAATTCGGATTTATAACAAAGATTCTACGTTCGAACATCGAACGTTTTCGGATATTTTGTGTTTCGTCTTGAACGTTCTTAAACTACATACCAAAAGGACCCACTTGAGATTTTTTTCCCCATTATCCCTACCTAATCCGGATCCCCCTTCCTTTTTGGATTTCATTTTCCTTATTTCTCTCTCCCCTTCACTAACTTTATCACTTTCTCTCATTTTCTCTCAAACTCCATTTGAGTTCTCTCTCTCTGCAAGAACTTTTTCCCCTCTTTGAAAATCACACACACATCAACCACCATCACTACCACTTGGTCGTGCAACCTCGAAAACCTCAAGCAAGGTTGGTGCTCTACCGTGACAGCCACGGTGCACCTTCCTTTGACGAACTCCAACGTGTTTCGTAAATTTCCCGACGTTCATAAGCTTCTAAAAACCCTTAGGATGTATTTTAAGGTTAGATCGAAGCTTGCTTTAAGTTGTACATACGTGTTAAACGCAGAAAATAGCTCAGGGTAACTTTTCCCAATTTTCCAGTGAGCACCGCCACTTTCCAAGCGTTTTTTGGCCAAACCACCATGAGTTAGTTATCGTGCAAGGTACCATTCTCTTCATCTCGTTGAGTACTACAACTTTCATTTTTGAATCACTCGATTTGGTTGAGTATCAAAGAAGTTATGGGCGTTTGACGTTGTGCCCAAATTCTGGCCAACCCTTGGCCTGAAATCGGGTCGATCCAGCCAGATAACTCTGATCCAAGCCCAATTGCTTCCCAGCCCAAACTTTTGTGCCATTCTACCAACCCAACTCTAGGACCCAGTCCATTAAGCCTAACCCAAACCCAAACCCCCAGGCCTAAGCCTAGAACCCTAGGCCCAAGCCCAAAAGCCCAGGCCCAAACCCAGTCAGAGCCTAGATCCCAGTCGATGTGTAGGCCTGCGTATGGAGCACACGAGCCTCTACCGAAGGTACTATGCTCCGCTGCCGTCCATGACGGTGCCGGTGACTTTTTCAGCTAACTTTCCAGTGATTCAAATCAGCGCGTGCAGCGGCACGTAGCCGTCCGGGCCCCGCTCACTGGCAGCGCGTGAGGGCATGTGGGGGTACCTAAGGTCCCCTTTATGTTTTTCAACGTCCTCAATTCGTTTATGGCATTCGTTTTCTGAAACTCAATCGTTATGGTTGAGTTTTATTAGTTGGACCCTTTATGTGCTTAGGTGCATTTGTTAGTAGCATTTCCGTCCTTTTTTTTCGCTCAACTCATCGACGATGGAGTATGCTATTAGAAATGCATACATGAAAAGCATGATTTAATGGTTACATTTTATGAGTAAATTAGATTTTATTTTTTATGAGATATTATGCGTTACTGAAAATATTTTGGAATACCATGTTTTATCGATTTCATATTCTTTGTAGTATATATGATGGATGACTATATACTATGAAGATGTTTTGAGATATGATGTTTGAGCTACTCAACGCTGTTGAGATATATGCACTTATGTTGGAAAGAGTATATACAATTTTTTTGTGCTTATCTAGTGGTCACTATATGCCTACCCGCAAATGATAATTCTATATATGCCTTCGGGTGGGTGTTGTAGGAGCCTACGGGCGACTGATACTTATATACCTTCGGGTGGGTGCTGTAGGAACCTACGCGCAATTGATACTTATATATGCCTTCGGGTGGGTGTTGTAGGAGCCTACGGGCGAATGAAAGCCTTCAGGTGAATGAAGTGTTCTAAATGAAGAGTTCTATATGCCTTCGGGCGATACTGATACCACAATTTAGCACACTATATATGATATATGTTTTATGAAAGGTTTTATGGCATGCTAGGGTTTTCGGAAAACCTATCACATATATGCTATTGGTTTTCATAAACTTTGGGGGTTAGTACGTTGTGGAATAACTATGTTTTTACTACATATAATATATATATATATATATATATATATATATCAACTTGATCCACTCATAATTTGTTTTGCTCCCCCTTAGGACATAGGAACGAGGCATACTATCCGAGCTACGAGACATTCCCCTACCAGTGATATCGTGTCATCCTCTCTACTTTGACATCACTTGTAATAACACGTTCTGTTACACCTTCCACTTGTATTCTGAATTAGATTTATCCTCTAAACATGTGATGCATTATCACTATGTTTTTATTGACGAATTAATATTATTATATTATTTTGGTAAAGTTTGTATATGAATATTTCATTGTGTAGTTTGCGTGAAATTTATATGCATGTTTCACAATTTTGCTTGTAATGTTAGGGCATGATATTTTAGGGAATTTTTTGCTCACAATTTTTTGGGGTGAAACAAATAAATATGAGTCTTCACTAAGTTATTTTTATTTATTATTTCAGAACTAAATAACATCTTGCTGCTTTGGTAGGTTTTGTGTAAGCTTACTTGCATTGCATACTTTGTTTACAAACAATGTTTGGTTTAATTTGGTGATAATATATTTGGTAAATCATTTCAAAATTAGTCTCTCCAACCTCGATAAGTTTACAATTTTACTATGGTAAAACTTAATTTCGAATTGCATGTTTGAAAGTTTGGCCTTTTGTTTAGGACGGATCCTTTTCCCTTTGTTTAGAATTTGAATTGCGTATCTCCAAATTTATAGTATTTTTCCTAATTGCCAGCATAGAGCTCAGAGAAAGAGGTAGCAGCCACCGATCAAATTTGAGTTCAAATATGAGTTCATACCTGAGTTCAAATCCTATTTTTGAGCCTTTGTTTCGTCGGTAATCAGATAAAGCTCAAATATTTCCTACATGTCTTAATTTTAGATTAGTCTCTATATCTACATACATGGAACAAATATTCACTGGTCCTTTACAATGGTGATCAATTAGTGTAGTTCATGGATATAAGGGATATATTGACAAATGAATATATTGAAATATGTAGGGATATATCGAAATATGCATAAATATGCAGGAAATTATTTCACTATAACACATTGAGAGTAGAGGAATCTCTTTATTTTGAGTTGGCCATTTAACTATATCAATATTTAGACTCTTTTTCTTGCCTTCTGTATTTGTGTTTTCTAAAAATATATATATACATATGAAATATTTGTTGAGGTATTTTGTATATAACTGATTAGATTCCAGTTAGTATATCATTTGACGCCTACCATATCTTTGGCATATAATCCGTGCGATTGCTTAACAAAATTTGGTCAATAGTCTCAATTAAATGACTTCTGTGTTTGTGGCCTTTTATCCATATTTTATATATTTTATCCTTTCAAATTGAAATTTGTGTAACTTTTGCTTTTTTAGAAGATTAATTTTTATATAAAATATAAATCTTAGAAACATTCTACCCATTGTTTAGTTTAACGAATTTTGTAGTGTTAGTTCTGCACCATTCCAATTTGGATTTGATTGGATAAATAATACCATTGTTTAGCTAATTAGCAAATTTCCTCATATTCCCAAGCGCTCTCCAAGCAGTATACTGGTGCCATTGTTTCAGGGTTTTGAAGACGCTGGGGACTTCACAGTGACAAAGAAATTGAAGACTTAGGTTGTAAATATATTTTTACATGTATGTAAATATATATATCTAAAACTATCAACATGATTTATACAATTTTTAAACCCCCGCAGCATTGCGCAGGCAGCCTTTATAGTGTTTACTATTTTCGGTTTATATTTTGTTGGTTGAATGAGGATTGAGAAAGTCATATGAAGCGAAAACCTGTGATATCGTCGTTCACGAAGCCATAGAATGATTTGTTTGCTGAGTAGGAGAACCCTACTCCTGCAGGTGACTCCAAGTGTAGCATATTTGCTTCTGCAAAGATTATATAATAGGAGAAAATCCATCGTAATTAGTATCAATGTTACGTGAATAATCGGGAGCAGAATCTAATTAACAACGAATGTGACACAATTGTGATCACTTAAAGACTAATTTAATGGATTAATTACCTCTATTCCAACTATAATCGTTCTTGAGTAAAATGTCTCCGCTTGGTTTAAAAGGTCCGTGCTCGATGAAAGCTCCTCCAACAGATGAACAACCAGGACCTTCACTTTAAACTCACAAAGCTCAGTTATTCGGTTCGTAGTTGTACTACGCAACACGCATTCATTAATGTATAAAATGTTACAAACATAGGCGTTGCTAAGTTGGCTGAAGAAGTAAGAGCAAAAACAAATAACGCATGAAAATTTTCCAGTAGGGATTATATTTGAAAATGGATATGGATGGAAGCTCACCTCCAGTGAGCCAAAGAACAAGAGGCTTTGAAGCAGGATCAGTTTGTGCTTCAACAAAGTAGTAAAAAAGTGATCTCCCTTGCTTTTCATCCACAGTTACATATCCTGCATATTGCTGGAAGTTGACTTGTGGTTGACCAGGCAACCTTGTGATTTTATCAGCTTCTTTGAGGGAGTTTGCCGTGGAAAACGCTTGGATGACAGTTGCAAAGACTGCGGCGACGACGATGATACTCCCTCGTTGAGGCTGCATCATGAGAGAGAGAGAGAGAGAGAGAGAGAGAGAGAGAGAGAGAGAGAGAGAGAGAGAGAGAGAGAGTTCAAATATGAATTTTGGTGTGGGATGGTACAAGTATATAAAAAGGTCTTATCTTGACTTTATCTGGGACCAAGCTGGCTAAGTTGTGTAAGACAAATTGTCCAAGAGCTGTTTACAAAAAATAAATAAATAAAACTGAAAATATGGCTTTAGCCATTGAAACTTAATTTTTTCCACATAAAAACCGACATAAGTTTTTTACTCAATTAAAAGCCATTGACTAGATTCCACATCAGCAAATTCATTAATTATATTTGACTTTACACATTTAAAAAATCTTGATGCCCAAAACACCCCTATTTGAATGCTTGATTTACACAATTAATTCCATACAAATTGTAAGGGACAATTAATGATTTTACAAAAAAATAATAATAAATTCATTGCCTAATATATAATAACAATAAAACAAACCCATTTTTTGTATTTCAGCACCCAACTTACTTTTTATACCCACATTGTATTTAATTTATCTATCATTATCTCTTTACACCCAACATTATTTCTGAAACAGCCCTTACTTATCAAAACTCAACTCAATCAAACTTCTTTTTACACCCAACTCAATCAACTTAAAAATAAAAAATAAAACCCTAACCAGTCCATCATCTCCATAAAGCAAAGCCCCTTCTCTCTTTCTTTAAAAAATCCTTCCATCTCCCATGGTTGTCATTCTGCACCTTCATCTGCTCCTCTATAGTCATCCAAACCTCTTCCTCTTCCTCTTCTTTTTCTTCATCATTTGACATGTCTAAATTTCTAGAGCACTAATTAGCTTAATAATCGGTATGAGCTTCTGATTAGAGTATTTAATGAGTTTGGTATGTTTCAATTAAATGAGAATCTTCTAGCCTCTATACATAGAATTGTGGTAAAAAAGTATATTGCCTATGCACGTTTTATAGGTGAACTCATAGGTAAGCAGTTTTTATTGTTGACCAAAACTTCCGGAATAGATCTAACTTGAATGTATAATTGAGTTTATGCATTTTAATGATTAAATTTAGGGTGCTTTAGATTTTGGCCCTTACAAATCATTATTTCTAGATAAAAACTCATCTATCTTTAAAGATTCAGTTTAAGCCCAAATTTAAAATTTACAAACATATGGAAACACTATCGACCTATTAATACAATTTATTTACACCCATGCCACTCATACTTTATTGTCCCTTTTTCAAATCCCTAAATTTATGCCAAATTAAAAATAGTAGAAAAAATGAAATAAAATGTACAAACTGTTTGCATTAATTGTATCCATGTCAAACTTTTTGAATCAAATTAACATTCCTCTAACTTGTAGGTAAATTATTTTCTATGCATTGTTATGTATGTTAGACATGTTTTGTTGTATAAACATGAGTGGAACATAATATTGTTGATTTTATACATCAAACTGCATTTCTTTTGTTATAGGTAAATTATTTTTCATGTACAAGTACTTATGTTAGGCACGTTTTGTTGTTGGTACATACAATATTTTGTATCATTGTAGAGAAAGATATTACATTACACCCATGGTATAATTGTTGTAGGTAAATTATTGGAAATTAATTTGTAGTTAGGTAATGAACATTTCAAATATTAGGTAGGTAAATTAATTTGTTCTAATTTTATAAAAAAATTACACTACACCTAGTTATATTTAATTTTTCCAATTATTAAAAACATTTATACTACACCCAACCAAATAACATTTCTCGAACTTGTAGGTAAATTATTAGATATGTTAGATATGTTAGGCACGTTTTATTGTTGTATAAACATGGGTGTAACATAGTATTTTTAATACTATATGCATCGAACTACATTTCTTCTTAATATAGGTAAATTATTTTCCATGTATTAGTACATATGTTAGGCATGTTTTGTTGTTGGTATAAACATTATTTTGCATCATTGTAAAAAAGAGAAATTATATTACACCCATGGTATAATTGTTGTAGGTAAATTAATGTGCATGTAGATAATGAAATACAGTGTTCAAATATATTAATAAAAAATGATAAATTCAAAAGTATTCAAGAGTAGGGTGAAAAAAACTGAATTGAATAGTTTTATGAAAATTCAAAGCCTTTCTAAAAAAATTAATATGCAATAAATTTTTAACATTAATGTCTTTTTTTTGCTTGTTGCAAAATCATTTACTCTCTCCTTACAATTAATTGTCTACATCAAATATGGAATAGCGGTATTTTAGGCACGTAAAAATTGTAAAATGTGTGAAGTAATATGAAATTAATAAATTCCCTTACGTGGATCCTAGTCACTGGGTTTTCTTTGAGTAAAAATGTTATGTAGGGTTTTATATGAAGAAAATTGAGTTTGAAGGGCTAAAATCATATTTTCAGTTAAATTTATAAATATCTCAACTGCATATGAATTTAATATCGTAGCGTCTTTTAGCCTCTATATTGGTATCTGTGGCAAAGAAATGGGTACCTCCATGAGAAAATTTTGTAGATCGATGAATATTTATTAGGTACCAGAAATTATAAGTCTATTCGCGAAAGTCTAATTCAATGCCATGTACAATATTTGTTAAGATATATTTAGGGAACTGTTATTAGCACTTCAAAAATCTCATTATACATTTTGCACAAGTATATATTTCTTTCTAATGATAGAAAGTTTGGAGTGCCAAATGAAATTTTTGGAGTGCTAATAACAATTTTCTATATTTATATACATTTTATTTTAGTTTGGAAGTCGACTTCCTTTTTTTTTTTTTTTTTTTTTAAATCAAGTTGGGAGTATCACTGACTATGACCCTTTGCAACTAGTTGATTCGTTTTGAATAATCAACATTATTTCTTACAATGTCTTGGGCGTATGAATAACAGAAAGAAAACGGTCATGATACAAGCTGAATAAGAGTAGTACTAATTAGTAAACAACTTTTGCATGATGTTTGCTTATAACCAAATGGCATGAAGGGACAAATGTGTATGTTTCATGCATGACTTGGAATAGTATTAGTAAAGTCACATCAACTTGTTGGCAAGTGGCATTTACCACAATGGTGAAAAAGTGGTGTGCTATTGCATGACGGCATAGGTTCAAATTCTGTCGGTGACTAATCTAACATCTAACTTACTAATACTATCGCTCGACTCAAAAAAAAAAAATCAAAATGTATGTAGTGGATAAACACAATCTCAAAATTTAATTAAACTCACATAACAACGATAAATAAAGGCATTATCACAACTTAAGGGTGGTGAGCAATCCCATTAAAATATAACTTAATATATATACATATTAAAAACAAAAACAAATTGATGCAAAATCTCCCGACGACTAATACTACTCCTAGTCATGCATGAAATATACACATTTGTCCCTTCATGCCACTTGGTTATAAGCAAACATCAATACTATTCCAAGTCATGCATGAAACCTACACATTTGTCCCTTCATGCCACTTGGTTATAAGCAAACATCATGCACAAGTTGTTTACTAATTAGTACTACTCTTATTCAGCTTGTATCATGACCGTTTTCTTTCTATTATTCATACGCCCAAGACATTGTAAGAAATAATGTTGATTATTCAAAACGAATCAACAACTAGTTGCACAGGGTCATAGTCAGTGATACTCCCAACTTGGTAAAGAAAGAAAAAAAGAGAAGTCGACTTCCAAACTAAAATAAAATGTAGAATGAAAAATACACTTGTCAGAAAGAAAAATCTCATTTGGCACTCCAAACTTTCTATAATTAGAAAGAAAAATACACTTGTGCAAAATGTAGAATGATATTTTTGGAGTGCTAATAACAGTTCCCTAAATATATCTTAACAAATATTGTACATGGCATTGACTTAGATTTTCGCGAATAGACTTATAATTCTAGTATCTAATAATATTCAGATTGAAAATATTCATCGATCTACAAAATTTTCTCATGGAGGTATCCAGTTTTTTCTGGTATCGCTCGACTAAAAAAAATCAAAATGTATGTATTGGATAAACACAATCTCAAAATTTAATTAAGCTCACATAACAACGATAAATAAAGGCATTATCACAACTTAAGGTTGGTGAACAATCCCATTAAAATAGAACTTAATATATACATTTTAAAAACAAAAACAAATTGATACAAAATCTCCCGACGACTAATACTATTCCAAGTCATGCATGAAACATACACATTTGTCCTTTCATGCCACTTGGTTATAAGCAAACATCAATACTATTCCAAGTCATGCATGAAACCTACACATTTGTTGCTTCATGCCACTTGGTTATAAGAAAACATCACGCACAAGTTGTTTACTAATTAGTACTACTCTTATTTAACTTGTATCATGATCGTTTTATTTCTGTTATTCATACGTCCAAGACATTGTAAGAAATAATGTTGATTATTCAAAACGAATCAACAAATAGTTGCACAGGGTCACAGTTAGTGATACTCAACTTCCAAACTAAAATAAAATGTAGAATGAAAAATACACTTGTCAGAAAGAAAAATCTCATTTGGCACTCCAAACTTTCTATAGTCAGAAAGAAAACTACTTGTGCAAAATGTAGAATAATATTTTTGGAGTGCTAATAACAGTTCCCTAATTATATCTTAACAAATATTGTACATGGCATTGACTTAGATTTTCGCGAATAGACTTATAATTTCTGGTATCTAATAAATATTCAGATTGAAAATATTCATCGATCTACAAAATTTTCTCATGGAGGTACCCTTTTTTTTTTTTTTTGCCACAAATACCAATATAGAGGCTAAAAGACACTACAATATTAAATTCATATGCGGTCGAGATATATATGAATTTAATCATTAAAATGCATAAGCTCAATTATACATTTAAGTTAGATCAATTCTCGAAGTTGTGGTCAACAATAAAACTGCTTACCTATGAATTCACCTACAAAACGTGCAAAGGCGATATACTTTTTAACCACAGTTCTATGTATTGTGAATTTTTATCCCCAATTTTTGTGGCATATAGAGGCTAAAAGATACTACGATATTAAATCCATATATGGTCAAAATATTTATCAGTTTAATCATTAAAATGCATAAACTCAATTACACATCCAGGTTGGATCAATTCCCAAAGTTTTGCTCCACAATAAAAACTGCTTAGCTATGAGTTCGCCTATAAAACGGGCAAAGGCAATATACTTTTTAGCCTTAGTTCAATGTAATGTGAATTGTTGTCTGCAACTTTTGTATCTAATAAACATCCACAGTTAGAAATATTCATTGATCTACCAAAAGTTATCATGGACATACCCATTTTTCTACCACAGATAGGAATATAGAGGCTAGAAGATTACCATTTAATTGAAACATACCAAACTCATTAAACACTCTAATATGAAGCTTATACTGATTATTAAGCTAATTAGTGCTCTAGAAATTTAGAGATGTCAAATGATGCAGAAAAGGAAGAGGAAGATGTTTGGATGACTACGGAGGAGTAGATGGGGGTGTAGAATGACAACCATGTGAGATGGAAGGATTTTTTAAAGAGAGAGAGAGAGAGAGAGAAGGGGATTTGCTCCGTGGAGCTGGTTATGGTTTTAATTTTTATTTTTAAGTAGATTGAGTTGGGTGTAAAAAGAAGTTTGATTGAGTTGAGTTTTGATAAGTAAGAGCAGTTTCGGAAATAATGTTGGGTGTAAATAGATAATGATAGATAAATAAAATACAATGTGGATATAAAAAGAAAGCTGGGTGTTGAGATACAAAATATGGGTTCAAATAAAATTTTCCATATAGTAATACATGCTTAGTTAAGTCAATAAATTTATATTTTACATATAAATTTAGGTAAATTATTTCACACACACACACACACATATAACAACAACAAAAAAAGCCTGATATACATAAAAATTCATGTAAAATAATTTACCTACATAATAAAGCAAACCCAATATATGCAAAATAATGTACCTACATAAAAAAATGTTATTACTTTATTCAATACTAGTTTACCTATTGTCACATCCTGGCCCGAGCTGGACCACTTACCGGGCTCGACTCCGCCATAGCACGATATTGTCCGCTTTCGGCCTCGACCACGCCCTCACGGTTTTGTTTCTGGGAACTCACACGAGAACTTCCCAGTGGGTCACCCATCCTGGGATTGATCTCGCTCAAACTCGCTTAAAAACTCTGAAACCAGTGAGCTCCCAATCCACCCCCCTTAGGGGCCCGACGTCCTCGTCGGCACACCATGGCCAGGGTTTGGCTCTGATACCAAATTGTCACATCCCGGCCTGGGCTGGACCACTTCCCGAGCTCGACTCCGCCATAGCACGATATTGTCTGCTTTGGGCCTCGACCACGCCCTCACGGTTTTGTTTCTAGGAACTCACACGATAACTTCCCAGTGGGTCACTCATCCTGGGATTGATCTCGCTCGAACTCACTTAAATTCAGAGTTCCGATGAACTCTGAAGCCAGTGAGCTCCCAAAAGGCCTCGTGCTAATTAGAGATGAGAATGTACATATAAGGCTTACATGATCCTTTCCCTTGGGCAATGTGGGATGTCACACCTATTATTTGTACATTTAATAATAAATTGTGCCCAATATATTTGATGATACATACAAAATAAAATACCTACATAATGAAGAAATGTTATTTGGTTCAAAATTAATTTACTTACAAAATAAAGAAATTGTATTTTATTCAAGATTAATTTACCTATTATTTGTACATATATCTTATAATAATAAAATGTGCCAAATGTATGTAATAATACATGGAAAATAAATTACCTACAAAATAAAAGAATGTTATTTGATTCAATATTAATTTACCTACAAAATATATGTTATTTGCTCATCATAAATTTAAATATAGGTAGATTAATTAGTTTAATATGTTTGATCATATATGTAGTATTATATATGTCTGTGTGAACGTATAGTAGTATTATATATATATATATATATATATATATATATATATATATATATAGGTAAACTATATATGTGTGTATATATAGGTAAATTATATATATATATATATATATATATATTGAGCTTATGGTAGTAATATATACATTTGAACGTATATATGTGTGTGTTAGGGGTAATAATATGTCAATAATTATATTTTCATTGTAATTAAAGTGAGTAATAACATTTATTGATTTTATTTTGAATATTGTGGTACAAATTGTAAATATTTTGTAATAATGGGTCAATTACTTCTATACTTGGCAGTCATTTTTAAATTTGGATTTTATTTGGATGTTTATAACTAGGTGGGTTTTTATCTAGGAAATAAGAGTTGCAAGGGTTTATATCTAAAGAACCCTAAATAAAATAAAATTGTCCAAGAGCTCACGTATTCAACATATTGTATTGTTCTGACCTGGGTTAGGCGGGACAACCTGTTACAATGCCCGTTCATAAATGTTCATGAGTACAACTTGCTCTTGCAAGAAAGGTACTCTGCTTTGAGATTCTAAGCGAGTGTTATGCATATATATAGGGATCAGATGTCTTGAGTGTGATACTGCTATACACTAGGTAGGGAAGGGATTTTCATTTTTTTTTTCTTCAGAAAATGGGGATTAGTTATGGCCCTATGGAACCTATTCTACTTTGAACTTCAACAATCCAAACTGACTATTTTGTAAGCCTTGATTCATAAATCATCATTGAAACAATTCAATCCGAGACATTTTGTCCATTTAACTGTCATGTTGAAATTTCAATGTTTCTTAGAACACAATGTCTGTTGCATATAACAATACTGCTACACCATTTGCCTATTTAATTGTCAATTTTTTCCACCATAAAGTTTCAATATTTTTAAGAACACAGTTTTCGCCAATTTCTTTGAACTCAATTAGATGCCTCAAATATTTCTAATTTGACTAATATTTTGCAAAGATGATTGCCACATGCTAGTATTGTGTTTCAACTTTTCGCCCTAACGAAGGAGTTTGATTTTTGTATGGTTCAATATATTAGTATTACACTCACATTTTTTGACGTACTGTGGAAGTAAATATTGTGTTGCATTTCATGAATAAATAAATAAATAAGAATTTGGGTTCTTGTTTCTCCCACACTTTGTTTATTTATTTAAAATTTACAATGTCAAAGAAAATGAACTGACACGCCCCGATCCCAATGTCCTCAGGACATCAGGATGGTCACGTGTTGGCCGACACCCAAGGGATGACGAAAGCCATTTAGAATGCATGAGAACGAGAAATAAGTAAGACTTAAGAAATTAATGGTAATTATTATGCAATTAAGGAATGTATTCAGAGCATACAACTAATTAGAATACAAGAAAAGAAATGATATAAAAATTGAATGAACAAAGGATGGGGTCCTACACCGAGAGGACTCGAAGATGCCGATGCGGAAGTGCCTTGACGCCGGGATTGTATACCTCGATTCTAAGCCCTGAAAGGGGCGCAAAACAAACATGAGTGGACTAATTTGATATACATATAATAAAACAGTTCTCATCATACTAACCCCCAGGTTTTATGAGAACAATAACATGATAAATAAAATAGGTTTTCCTAAACCTAGCATGCCGTGCAATATCTCAAATCATAACTCATATATACATAATCACTAGGGAAAAATGTCCACATATCCCTTAAGGCCCTATGCCATCTCCCCGTCCCTGAGCATACAGTCAGAGGAAAATATCCCTTCAAACCTCGTGCCAGCTCCCCATCCATGTGCTAAATAGCTAGAGGAAACATACTCCAGGCCCTATGCCAACTCCACCTGTCGCCCGGAACGGACTGGAATCTATCCCTACGTCGCGTAGCGGAAATTGGAACCACTAGGTAAGTACAACATCATTGAACATATACATATGAAAGCAACTTCATAGTATAAAGTCATATATCATCTATACTATAAAGAGGTGTTCAAAACGTATTCTAAATATCATATCATCCAGCAGATATTATATAAAGAATACGGGTTATAAGAAAAGTAGTAATAATTCAAAATAATCTTAGTAAGCACGATATCTCATAAGGTATTTCATAAAACATACTTATAAACTCATGATTTTCATGCGTGCAATTCTACTAAGAAAACATGTATTTTAGAAGAGATCCACTCACAGTACTTCACCGTCAAAAGCTGCGCAGACTAGCAAAGATAGAAATGCCACAATAATTGCCCCTAAGCACATAAAGGTTCCAATTAATAAATCTCTATTAAAATAATTGCATTTGGGAAAATGAACGTCGGAAACGGATTAAGGACATCAAATTACCCTAAGAAGGGTCCCGGATAAATTTCATAAACGTCAATAAAATATTCTTAGAATATTCCCTGACGGAATGGAATATTTACTAACGAACTATTCCACGTAAAAGCTTTGGGCCGGCTAGGGTTTAGGGTTTGAAAGGTTTAAGGGTTTAGTGCTTAAGGCCCTAGGTTCAAAGGGTTTGGGTTAGACTTTTAGGTGGGTTGTGTTTAGGTTTTTAAACTAAAAGGGTTTAGGGTTTTAACATATAAGGCCCAAACGCCTTTAAAACCAAAAATAATTAAAATAGAAGAAAAATAAAAAGGGTTAGGTTGGGCTTGGCAGGAATGGCCCAAAGGCCTTGGAGGTTTCTTGGGTTTGAGGCCTCCACTAGCACACGACCCAAAGGCCTTTAGTTTTAAAAATAAAAAAACTAAAAGGTTGGGCTGGTACTTAAAGGGCCTAAGGCCCGTGGGTTTTCTGAGCAAAGGCCCAAAGGCCTGAATTTCTGGACTATGGGTCGCCGGATCCAAAGAAAAAGAAGGTCGAAATTCGGCTAGAATGCTACACAAACTTTGAATGTCCATAACTTTGTCAATACTCGACGAAATCAAGTGAAACAAAAACAAAAGTTGTAGCTCTTGAAGAAACAAAGAGACTAATACCTTGAATGAGGTCTAACTTGCCTTGGTTTGGCTGGAAAACGCCTCGAAATCCATCGGACTCGCCGGAAACTGGGTAAGATTCAAATGAGTATAACTTCTTCAATACTCAAAGAAATTAGGTGAAATAAAAAGGAAAGTTGTGGTACTCGACGAGACGAAGTCGGAAATTGGCTCGAAAGCCATCAGTTTCTCATCGGAATTCTGGGGAAGTCTCCCCGATGTGTTTCTTTGTGGTTTGACGTCCAAAACACAACCACAGGGTTAGAAAAGCACTATAGGGATGAAAAAAGAAGCCTTTGGAGTGTTTTGAGGCTTACCCAAAATGGAAGGACGACAAACTTTGTCAGAGTTCCTCCTTCGAACCGACGCTTAATGATTCTTGTGTCTTCGTCAATTTTTAAGGATACAGGAAAGGAAACGTAGGATGGTGGTTCAACAATGTGTGTATGTATGTTTGTGTGTGTGTGTGTGTGGAGCTCGGGAAGAAGGAGAGAGTGCAAAGAGAGAGCACGGGAAAATGGGAGAAAGAGAGGACTGAGAAGGAAGAGAGAAGAGAGACTCGGGGGACAAAAAAGTCAGGGGTAGGCCCCTTGGGCTCACCAAATAAGAACAAAAACAAATTAAATAAAAAGAAGGGGTGGGGTGTAACAATCTACCCCCCCTATAAAAAAACTTCGACCCCAAAATTTTAAAACACTTACTTAACGAACAGGTCACAAAATCCTCGAAAATAGGAAGAAGAATATATGTATGGGGTGCATCAAAGAGAATATGCCACACCGTCGCGAGCAGGTCACAAAATCCTTTATCATGCCTCAAGTCTCTTACTTTCTTCCCCATCAGTGAAAAAGTATAAACATACTTTATAAAGTTGAAAACACAAAATAGCTTAAGGTCAAGAGTAAGAACATAAAATACAATAACGCTAAAATAGATATGTACTAACATATAGGTCAAAAATTCGTGTTGGACTTAAAACTAAAAATGGAATTATTTTCCCCAAAATATTGTAACGTCTAAAACAAATAACTAGTAATGGAAGTTAAAATACTTTTACTGAAAACCGAACTGAAAATGAGAGTAGGTCTCGCCCAACCATATGTAACATCACGTACTCCGAGAACAGATGTGTCTTTGGGTCAAGTCATAACGATAGCGAAATCCGTAACAACTGCCGTGGACGAGTCTACTTGCCCACTTGCTTAACGAACCAAACGAATAAGCTATCGATATCGCAGTCTGCAACCCGCAATATCAACAACACATTTGTTGTCTCGGTAAGCAAGCAATAATTTCCAGAGGGTGCACAGTTTCCCATAACGTAAATTTGATCTTCCGAATAGCAGTTCACAATACTCCTCTGTTAGCCAGTGTTGCCTGTAGAAAACTCTCGTACTATGTCGTAAAAAGTGTCATACCCAAATCGAACAAAATAAAAACTGTCGTCGTACCAACTCTATCCAAAACCAAGCACTGTATCCTCCTCAGTTCTTCCAAATGTGACTAACTACTATAATGTTTTGCCAACAAAGAACCCATTTGGAACCTGTACCTTGGGATTTAAGAGAAATAGCTACCATGTTAGTAGTAGAACCAAAAGCTCGAACCAAACAAGCAGAAAATGAGAATTCACCTTTCCCAACAAGCATTATCTCTTAGGAGTTGTTGCAATGCTCAATCCACTTCTCCATTTTTGCTTAGCAACAGATTTCTAGCCAAACAATGTTAAAGTTGGTGGAAAGAAGAAGGACTGCAAGTGATCAACTTGGAAACTCAATGAAAGCACACACTTTCCGAGAGAAGTGTAAGGATTTTTCCGATTCTTGCTTGATCGTGCCGTCGTACCGTTCCAGGGTGCACTAATCAAATCAGCTAGAAGTGTTTTGAAATCCACGTTCTCACAAACGACAAGATCTTGAGGTGAACCAGTGGAAAGATGCGTCGAGAGGAACACACATCGTTGGAAAAGAAACGATGTGATGCCTATTAATTATAGTATGATGGTGATACAATTCGCTGACATTTTGTACTACAACCTTCACCCAACTCTTACTAAAAGACAACTTAAACCTCACGTCAACGTGGAACTCTTCCCGATAATTTTGGTAAGCTTGTGAGAATATTATGTTCCTAATGTTCTTGTCCAAAACGATAAGAATCGGGCGCACACTTCTGCCAAATCGATCAATCGTGAATTCTTCACCAATTGAGTGAGAAACCATGTCGAGAGGCTACAAGAACACTCAAGAATTTAAGGGTCAAAACAAGTCAAGCAAAATCTAAGGTACAAGATATTTGGATTTGAATGACAACTCTGCTGCTTAACTTCACGCAAGTACCTAGTTTGACCGTTTAGGATTATTAACAACTCAAGACCTGATGTCACACGCCTAATAACATCACGGGTCACACAACTTCGTCCAACAACTCATGAAATAGTTTGACGTTTTGAACCTCCTGACAAACTTATATGATTTCAGTAGATTTAGCTTTTCAGCTTTTCCATCCCGAAATGGTCTCGCTGTAGTTGTCCAATTAGGTTCAGATTATCAAGATGAGCTTTATGTGTGTTTCTACTGAGGAGTTCCGCAACTATGCTTGCACAATCGGGGTGGTACACGATGGTGTAATCGTAGACATTTATGTACTCAGGTAAACAGGAATGCAGCATTTCTCACTGTAGAGAAAACGTCACCACATTTTCAGCAAGGAAGGTCGTTACCATCTTTAGCTCCAAGATAAGATGATCAACATCGTGCAGTTCCAATCATCAGGAGGCACATGCGTGACTCGATCCTACTGCATCAGCGTGCAGTTAAACATAGTTAAGAACTGTTACCATCTCTAACATAGTTAAGAATTGTTAATCAGATTTAACGAGGCCAAAGACATTTCAAAATTCACCACACTTTGTGAGAGCTGTTTCAAGTTCAAAAATTAAACATAGAACTTCTAAATTAACAAAATGATGAAGAAGAAGAAAGATACAAAGCAGTTCACGTATGCATGCAGTGGCATGATTGGCTACTTTAAGGTGATGCCCTTGAGAAACCAAAACTCAAAGAGTCCAGAGAAGTTCAGAGTAAAGCTCGATCTTTGCACAATGACGAATATAGTGAAGTCTCAAACCATTACACTAGAAATTACAAGGATAAACAGTTAATGAATCGAGAATACAGGTCAATTTAGCTACAAGCAAGAGGCTTAGTTCACTTATACCAAAAGTGTGTGGACAAGGAGCTAGGTTTTACCGCCAAGTCCCAGACCCAGGTGAAATCCAAAGTGTTTGTTTATCCAAACAAAACTAAATCTTCGTCATCCGAGTCTAACTACTACAACAACAAGGATCACAACTTCGTTTGGGAATTAGTGAGAATTTCGTCTACTACCAAGGAGTTCCCCAAGAAAAGCATTTAATGTAAACGAAGTCAACGCTCAAAGAATTTGGAGTGAAGCCGACGGTTAAAGATTAAGGAACTTGACTTCATTGCTAGATAATGCAAGAAAGTTATCGATAGAACAATCGCAGAGAATTGTTGTAAATATCCACACGAATTTCCTTCAGTGGTAATGAGTTTGAGAATATTGATTTGCTCCCACCAACTACCACCTACCAACTTCATAACAACTAGCGCTTACTCGTTTTCTCTAACACGCACTTCGAAAGTTTCAAGAATATACCACTAAGGCATGACTCTGCTTGCCATTTCAAGGGAAACGCATGTCGAAAAGTGACATCACCATTTCACATTTCCAGTTGGTCTTAACCAACTCGTACCACCAAGATTTTTCCGTTTCCCAAGATTTCGATGTAGAGCCGACTCCGCCTGCAATTCTTAGGGAACGCATGTTGTAAAGTGGCATCGCCATTATAGATCTATAGCTGGTCTGGACCAGACTTTCACAAACTGAGATTTTTGAAATACGCCGCTTCCAAGTAACACCAATTCTGCCCGCCATGCTTAAGGAATGCATATCGCAGATTATCGATCCGATGTTGAAAGTCGTCTGACAATCCAATTCATCACCGATGAGGCACAATCCCGACACAAATTCTTGTACTTTAACCAGAAGATGACAATTCAAACAGAGAAGGGTTTGCAAAACTACGCCGAATGGCACCAAGTCTGGAAGTCGTGACATCCAAATGACGTCATGACTGACACACTACTACAGTAACAGAAGGACCTAAGTATGCTCTGAACAAACAACGCTCTGATACCAATCTAACATGCCCTGATCCCCATGTCCTTCAGACATCGGGATGGTCACGTGCTGGCCGACACCCGATGAGTGACGAAAGCCATTTAAAATGCATAAGAACGAGAAATAAATAAGATTTAAGAAATTAATGGTAATTAATATGCAATTAAGGAACATGTTTAGAGCATGCAACTAATTAGAATACTAGAAAAGAAATGATATAAAAATTGAATGAACAAAGGATGGGGTCCTACACCGAGAGGACTCGAAGATGCCGATGCGGAAGTGCCTTGATGCCCAGATTGTATGCCTCGATTCTAAGCTCTGAAGGGGGCGCAAAACAAACATCAGTGGACCAATTTGATATACATATAATAAAAAAGTTATCAACATACTAACCCCCAGGTTTTATGAAAACAATAGCATGATAAATAAAATAGGTTTTTCGAAACCTAGCATGCCGTGCAATATCTCAAATCATAACTCATATATACATAATCACTAGTGAGAAATGTCCACATATCCCTCCAGGCCCTATGCCATCTCCCCGTCCCTGAGCATACAATCAGAGGAAAATATCGCTTCAGGCCCCGTGCCAGCTCCCCGTCCCTGTACTAAATAGCTAGAGGAAACAAACTCCAGGCCCTATGCCAACTCCACCCGTCTCCCGGAACGGACCGGAATCTATCCATACGTCCCGTAGCGGAAATTGGGACCACTAGGTAAGTACAACATCATTGAACATATACATATGAAAAACAACTTCATAGTATAAAGTCATATATCATCTATACTATAAAGAGGTGTTCGAAACATATTCTAAATATCATATCATCCAGCAGATATTATATAAAGAATACGGGTTATAAGAAAAATAGTAATAATTCAAAATAATCTCAGTAAGCACGATATATCATAAATCATTTCATAAAACATACTTATAAACTCATGTTTTTCATGTGTGCAATTCTACTAAGAAAACATGTATTTTAGAAAGGATCCACTCATAGTACTTCACCGTCAAAAGCTGCGCAGACTAGCAAAGATCGAAACGCCACAATAATTGCCCCTAAGCATATAAAGGTTCCAATTAATAAATCTCTATTAAAACGGATTCAAGACGTCAAATTAGCCTAAGAAGGGTCCCGAATAAATTTCATAAACGTCAATAAAATATTCTTAGAATATTCCCTGATGGAATGGAATATTTACTAACGAAATATTCCACGTAAAAGCTTTGGGCCGGCTAAGGTTTAGAGTTTGAAAGGTTTAAGGGTTTAGTGCTTAAGGCTCTAGGTTAAAAGGGTTTGGGTTAGACTTTTAGGTGGGTTGGGTTTAAGTTTTTAAACTAAAAGGGTTTAGGGTTTTAACATATAAAGCCCAAAGGCCTTTAAAACCAAAAATAATTAAAACAGAAGAAAAATAAAAAAGGTTGGGTTGGGCTCAGCAGGAATGGCCCAAAGGCCTTGGAGATTTCTTGGGTTCGAGGCCTCCACCAGCACACTGCCCAAAGGCCTTTAGTTTTAAAAATAAAACTAAAAAAATTAAAAGGTTGGGTTGGTGCTTAAAGGGCCTAAGGCCCGTGGGTTTTCTGATCAAAGGCCCAAAGGCCTGAGTTTCTGGGCTGTGGGTTGCCGGATCCAAGGAAGAAGAAGGTCGGAATTCGGCTGGAATTCAAATGAGTATAACTTCTTCAATACTCAACAAAATTAGGTGAAATAAAAAGGAAAGTTGTTGTACTCGACGAGACGAAGAGATTGATACCTTTCACACTAGCTAATGCGCTGTGGTTCTACCGAAAATTGGCTCGATAGCCGTCGGTTTCTTGCCGGAATTCTAGGGAAGTCTCCCCGATGTGTTTCTTCGTGGTTTGACGTCCAAAACACAACCACAGGGTCAGAAAAGAGTGAAAAGAGAAGCCTTTGGAGTGTTTTGAGGCTTACCTAAAATGGAAGGACGAGAAACCTCGCCAGAGTTCCTCCTTCGAACCGACGTTCAATGATTCTTGTGTCTTCGTCAAATTTTAAGGATGCAGGAAGGGAAACGGAGGATGGTGGTTTAGCAGCATGTGTATGTATGTTTGTGTGTGTGTGTGGAGCTTGGGTAGAAGGAGAGAGTGCAGAGAGAGAGCACGGGAAAAGGGAGAAAGAGAAGACTAAGAAGGAAGAGGGAAGAGAGAAGAGAAACTCGGGGGACAAAAAAATCAGGAGTGGGCCCCTTGGGCTCACCAAATAAGAACAAAAAAATATTTTTAAATAAAAAGAAGGCGTAAGGTGTAACATGAACTGAAAAATTTGATACAAATGTTTTAGAAAGTAGATTGACTTGGTGTTGTGTTGTCCGCAATATTGAGTCCAGTGAACAAAGCCCATGGTGCTACATCTTGCCAAGACACCCGTTCAATTGATCAAAACACTTATCACTTATCTAGCATCACCTCAACAGTACATTGACAGTAAGGCTTAGACAACTGTGCATAGATAAGGATGAGCAAGAAGAATATTTTTATAGGGTTTCAAATGTAGTCATGTATATAAATACTATTGTTTTACTCTTTATGTTTTGTGCTTTAGTTCTGCCGTTTCTTTCTTCTTCAAAGATAGCAACATATCTTGTAATAAAGAGTAATGCTATTTATACCATATTTTTATACCACGTTTCTATACCACCTTAGGTGGCATCTGATGTAGACAGCCACATCATTTGAAAAATTTGTAAAACCCAAGGAAATGAAGGAGAAAGACTCCTCATATACTACAATCATCATTTAATTAACTAGTTTTTCTTAATTATTAGTTTATTAAATAATGAACAATTTAAAAATCTGATTAATTGAAATGATGTGGCTGTCCACATCAAATGCCACCTAAGGTGGTATGAAAACGTGGTACAAAAATATGGTATGAATAACATTACTCTGTAATCAGTTTAAACCATTTACAAAGATGATTCTTTTTCTCAACTTTGTTTTTCATCACGCAATTCCATGACTTGCTGTTTTCTCGAGTGGCAATAACGGCAGATTCATTTGCCTTTGTGGATAAATTTTTTAGAGTACTCGAAAACAAGGTTAAGTGGACAAGGACATATAAATATACGTTAGAAGTATGACATGTTCATTGGCAGACCCGTGTAGAGACTCGGTTGGTCCTAGAACCTTCCAAATGCTGAAGAAAAACAAAACTCATGTAAAGGCCTTCCGGAACCCTCAAATGTCCGATTGGGATCTTTCTATGCTCATAAAGTCTTTGATGAAATGTTTTATAACAATATCTCAACAACATTTGAAGAGTCGTGTTGACATCACCTGGCATGGGGTCTTCACATCACTTAGCATATTACTTGGCATTTGTCGACATGAATACATATGACGATAAACTTCCCAAGTGTTTTAACAAACTTCCTCATAAAAATTTTTGCACGCTGCGCACACAGTTTCTGTCTGAATAAAACTTGGGAGCACTGCACACATAAAATTTATCGCCTTTGATTATTTGTTTCTAATTTTCCTCTTGTCGGATTCAATGTCATTGACCTTACTCGTCGAATACACCGCCTTAACAAAAACCACGTAGAGATATTAGCTTTGCGTTGAACGTCACGGTGGCTACGAGGCCTTTCTAGTAACAGAAACAATGAATGAATGAATGAATGGCCTTAGCAACACGTGTTTTCGTCAAGATTGGAACCGAGAAAATACACTGCTATATGGCACATTGGAGGCAGCGAACCAGGAACAATCGAAAACCCGAATGCAAATCCAAGCCCCAAGCTTAGATAGAATCATAGAATCCACCATCTTCAAGTAAATGACCTGCTCCGTGTTTCTCATCAGATAGAAGTTAGAACCTATTGGTGGCATGGCCTCGTTTGTACTGCCACGATCTTCCAATGGAGCTCCACAAAGTTTATTGCCAACATAACTGGACAGATCAAAGCTTTGAAGTTGAGTGCTTATTGGAAGAAGTTCTAGTCTAGTTACTCAGTTAGGGTTAAGTCTAGTTAATCCTAAAAACCTAGTCGGCAGGAAGCATGGGTGTATGTATGGTACATTGCAGTCTAACAACTAAGTATGGCTGTCATGGTTGTCATTCTCACTAATTCAAGGGATTGCTATCTTGCTTTAGTTGTTAGTTGATTGTCCCTTACCTTTAGTTGTTAGTAAAGCATAAATCAAGGAAGTGTTGTTCCTTGGTTTGTTTTTCTGCTTTTTTTCTTTCTTCCGCTCATATATATGAGCTATCATTGTACCTTGTTTTGATATAACATAATATAGACATCCAAACTTCAATATGGTATCAGAGCGGTGATCTCAATTGACCTGCTTATGAGTGTTGTATTCATGTTTCTTCTTTATCATGGCCGAAGGGAGCTCCGTGCATGGCGAAGAAGTAAACTCGCATGCTGCATCTTCTTCACTTCATCTAGACGTTGATATCAATCCAAATCAACATCTCAGTTCGTTCTTACTAAATGAGTTCAACTATCTCCCCTGGAGAGAGTAGTTTCTCTTGCGTTGGGAGGACGATTGAAGCTTGGTTATGTTAATGGCGTGATTCCAGCACCTGATGTGTCCTCATGAGATTACAATGATTAGCTGTGCAAGGACCAGCTGGTCATGTCATGGCTGCTCAATTCTATGGATCGAAAGATTGCAAAAATCTTCAGTTATGCGGAATCTTCATACGCTCTTTGGAAAAACCTCAAAGAGATGTATGGGAATCAGAATAACGCAACTCGAGTGTTCCAGTTAAAGAAGGATATTGCTGGTCTACAACAGGAAGGGAACTCATTTGTGCATCATCTTGGCAAGTTAACCACCATGTGGAACGAGTTAAATGTTTATCGGCCACACACCATTGACGTTGCCGTGCTGATCAAGAGAGCTGAGGAGGATAAAAAATTTCAACTTCTAGCAAGTTTAAGCTCCGAATACGAAGATCTCAGGAGTCATGTTCTCATGAATCCTGAACTTCCTTCCTTCTCTAGTGTGTGTGTGCCACTATCCAAAGGGAAGAAACTCGCAGAAAAATCATGACTGTGGAATTAAAATCAAATATACCAGAATCTAGGGTATATTTCTCAAACCACAGGGTTAGTGAAGAGAGGGGCTATAAAGGGAAGAAACCTACTGTGAAGTGTAGTTATTGTGACACTGGTGGACATACACGAGATCATTGCTGGATTCTTCATCCTGAACTAAGGCCCAAGCATTCGAGGGACAGCAACAAGGGCTTCACGAGAGAAGCACACAACTCGTCACACAAGGCAAACCATACCATGCTCTCTCACTCCGAGGAAGCACAGATGGTCACCTCTAACCCGGCCATGCTGATAAATGAATTTGCTTCCTTCCTCCACAAGAAACAAAGTGGTGGAGAGAATGAAGGATCAACCAGTCAGGTTGACAACAAACCAGCTGCTCTACTTGGGCAGTTTGCTGGTTTTTTAGCTGGGAAAGAAGGCGTGACACAACAAGATATTCCAGGTATCTTACGATCCTTCTCAACTGCTCTTAAAATAGGTAATATGCATGATTATTGGATTATAGATTCAGGAGTCACTGATCATATGACCAACAAGTCCACAAATCTGTATGATTTTAAAAAACTTTCATGTCCATCCCAAGTGTCAGTTGCTAATGGCAAGGGTGCCATGGTTGTAGGGAAAGGAAAAATACATTTGATCTCTAGCAATGTCGAGTCTGAGGCCCTTTATGTCCCTTCATTCCCTTTTCAGCTCTTATCTGTTGGAAAAATCACAAACTCACTAAACTGTATTGCCATCTTCTCTCCAAAAACTGTGATTTTTCAAGATATCACCACCAAGAAGATGATTGGTGAAGGTTTTTTTCTAAACGGCCTTTACTACCTTTCCAAGCATGTTCAATCTTCCAAGGCTTTTCAAGTCACTTCAAGTCTGATTCAAGAACAACAACTTTGGCACCGACGCCTTCCACATCCTTCTGATAAAGTTCTATCCTTTTTGTTTCCAAACCTGTGCAAGGTTACAAGTTCTTGTGATGTGTGTCATTTTTCTAAATTCACTAGGTTACCTTTCACCTCATCCCTGTCTAGGGCTAGTAATCCTTTTGAAATCGTGCATTCCGATGTTTGGGGACCAGTTTTAGAGTCCTTTGACGGATACAAATACTTTGTAACCTTTGTGGATGATTTCACAAGGATAACTTGGTTATATCTTTTGAAATTTAAAAGTGAAGTGCTGGAAGTTTTTCAAGATTTTCATAGACTTGTAAACACACAATTTGCTTCAAATATTCATGTCTTACGATCAGATAATGGCTCCGAATATATGTCTCATAATATGTCTCATTATCTAAGCACACATGGCATATTACATCAAACCAGTTGCGTGGGAACACCCCAACAAAACGGGGTAGCAGAAAGGAAGAATAGAGATCTACTTGAAAAAACTAGGGCCCTGATGTTTCACTCGAATGTGCCGAAAAATTTTTGGTCTCAAGGTGTTCTTACTGCTGGATATCTTATCAATAGATTGCCTAGTAAGGTCTTGAATTTTAAATCACCTTATGAGATCCTAAAAGGCAGACAAATCGATTTGTCACACTTATGGGTGTTTGGATGTACATGCTTTGTTCACATTCAAGCACAAAAACGTGACAAGCTAGAACCACGGGCTGCCAAATGTGTTTTCTTAGGCTACTCTTCCACTCAAAAAGGTTACAAATGCTACAATCCCACAACTAGGAAAATAGTTGTTTCAAGAGATGTAAGATTTGAGGAAACAATGCCTTACTTCATTCAACAAGTGAAGAAGACATGCTTGACTTGTTTCCAATACCATATCCAAGTGAAGAAGACACAACTGATGTCTTAAGGGAACAAACATTGAATGAGGTATATTCTCACAACCTGTAGAACATCCCACCAGTGGATCCTGATGAACTTATCTCATTTGAACCCTCAAGAAGTTCTTCCAACCAAGAGACTGCTCAACCACCAGTGGCTCAACCTCCCACAATTCGTCGAAATCCTTCTCGTGAGAGGAAACTCCCATCCAAGTTAAATGATTATGTAACTTACAATGCCAGGCATCCCTTGACTTCTGTTATTAATTACAGCAAAGTGTCACCTTCATTTGCTGCATTCCTCAGTACAATTACTGAGACCTATGAACCTCAAAGCTTTCAAGAAGCTAATCTACATAGTGAATGGAGAATTGCTATGCAGAAGAGCTTCAAGCTCTTCACGAAAACAACACCTGGACCATCATGAAACTTCCTAAAGGAAAGAAGGTTGTGGGAAGTCGTTGGGTGTACAAGACCAAGTTCCATTCAGATGGCACGATTGAAAGACACAAGGCTCGTTTAGTTGCTCGTGGATTTGCTCAGACTTATGGAGTGGATTACAAGGAGACATTTGCACTTGTGGCAAAGATGAATACAGTGAGAGTGCTGTTATCTGTTGCCATTAACAATGCCTTTTTACATGGGGAATTAGAAGAAGAAGTTTTCATGAAAATCCCTCCGGGTCATCCTCAATCAAACAATCCAGACATGGTGTGCAGACTTCATAAATCCATTTATGGCCTCAAGCAAAGTCCACGAGCATGGCATGCCAAGCTCAATCATGTCCTAGAGGGAGTTGGTTTCTCTCGGAGCAATGCTGAGTCCTCCTTATTTGTGCGATCGGGCACATCGGGTAAACTTGTGGTGCTTATTTATGTTAATGACCTAAGGTGATAATGTTTCTGAGATTAGTGCTCTTAAACAATATCTCAGTCACAAGTTTGCTATCAAAGATCTCGGCATTCTTAAATATTTTTTAGGAATTGAGATGGCACATTCCCACAAGAGCTGTTTTCTAAATCAGCGCAAGTACATCATTGATCTTCTTCATGAGGCAAACATGACAGATTGTAAACCTACTCAGACACCTTTGCATAGCAACTTGAAGCTGCAGTTTCATGGTGATCTCATTCCTAATATAGAGTATTATCAGCGATTGGTTGGCAAGCTCATTTACCTAACTATCACTCGTCCTGATATAGCATCTGCTGTGAGCCTTGTTAGTCAGTTCATGCATGCTCCAAACACGGACCACATGAAGATTGTTCACCGTGTGCTTCGCTATCTGAAGGGTTCCATTGGTAGAGGTATTCTCATGCGCAACAACAGTCATACTCAGATCTCAGGATATACAGATGCAGATTGGGCAGGGAACTCCCTCGATCGCAAGTCTATCACTGGTTTTGCACCTTCGTAGGGGGTAATCTTGTCACCTGGAAGAGCAAGAAACAAAGTGTGGTTGCACACTCAAGTGCAGAAGCGGAATATCGTGCTATAGCATCGACTGCATGTGAACTCATTTGGCTCAAAACTCTACTCTCGGACCTAGGGTTTCCTCATCCACAACCTATGTCTCTTCATTGTGACAATCAAGCAGCAATGCACATCGCATCAAATCCGGTCTTCCATGAGCGAACTAAACACATTGAAGTTGACTGTCACTATGTTCGAAATCAAGTGCAGTCCAAGGTGATTGCTACACACTTCATTCGAAGTCATGATCAGCTTGCAGATATCTTCACCAAAAGACTGTCATTTGCTACTTTTCATCACCTCTTATCCAAGCTCGGATCAATCGATCCCTTTGATCCAGCTTGAGGGGGAGTATTGGAAGAAGTTCTAGTCTAGTTACTCAGTTAGGGTTAGTCTAGTTAATCCTAAAAACCTAGTCGGCAGGAAGCATGGGTGTATGTATGGTACATTGCAGTCTAACAACTAAGTATGGCTGTCATGGTTGTCATTCTCACTAATTCAAGGGATTGCTATCTTGCTTTATTTGTTAGTTGATTGTCCCTTACCTTTAGTTGTTGGTAAAGCATAAATCAAGGAAGTGTTGTTCCTTGGTTTGTTTTTCTGCTTTTTTTCTTTCTTCCGCTCATAAATATGAGCTATCCTTGTACCTTGTTTTGATATAACATAATATAGACATCCAAACTTCAATAGTGCTTTTCGGCATCTACACTATCAGATTGTTATAGGACAAATTCAGATAATGGAGAAACGTCAATTTCAAGATGCTTGGAGATATTTCACCAGAAAGTTGGTTCGCGTAGTAATCAAGTGATTCTAATGATCCCATATCATTGATCTTGGAAGGGATTCTTCCCGTGTGAAGATTATTGGATAAGTTCAACGATTGCAAGCAAATGAGGCTGGCCAGCTCTTTAAGGATTTCTTCAAATAACATATTGCTTGAAAGGTCCAAGCTCATTATCAAACCAAGGTTTAAATGTGTTTTGTGTGATGAATGAATAGTCATCTAGAAAACAAATTATGTATCCGTTAAGATTCTTTGAAATACTCGTAAGACTCCGGGAAGTCACACGAGAACTTCTGAGTGGGTCACCCATGGAACTCACCTAACTTCGGAGTTCCGACGAATTCCGAAGTTAGTGAGCTCTCAAAAAGCCTCATGCTATATGGAGGAGAGCATGTACATATAAGGCACATTACTCCATTTCCGCTGGTCGATGGGATGTTACAGTGATGGTGGTGATGGTGATGATGATGATCATGTCGATCCCAAGCTTCAAAAACCGGGCAATAAGCAGATTTCCGAGAACAAGTACCCAACACGGGATGCTCAAATTGACCTATTTCAGAAGATGAATTGATTAAACTCATTGCTTCACTCGAAGCCAAGATACAGGCATCGACACTGGAGATTGATTCCATGGAAAGATATTATGGTGCGAAACAAATTCAAAATTTATTCCGAACTCACTCAAGCTCAAGCTCAAGCAAAACACCGCGACGCTTGAACCTTGCGTATTTTTATGTACAGATGCCTCCCTCTCAGGACCCTGTAAATCCATTTATTCATGACGCATTAGGCCAAAAAGTTACTCATGAATTGGCCCAATGGGGTGGTTTTAATAAGAATCCGGTGAATTCTACTACTACTAGTACTACTACTTCAGTCATGGAATCGAAGAATCCGATGAATACTACTTCTACTACTAGTACTTCAGCCATGGAATCGAAGCCTCCATTGCCTGTGAAATGTCCAATGCTGCCAAGTGCATGGATTTTGAACTCAGTATTACAGAAGAAGATTTAACTAAGGACACCATCTCGAATCCTCGGTTATCGAACTTCTAGTCTTCTACTAATTTTTGGTTTGATTGGTTTAACTCTTGATTTACCGTTTGGCTATGAACAATATTCGCCTTGCTATTGTTTTGTTTAGAGATTGGTTTAACCCTTAAATTTTTGGTTCTGCTGTCGTTCTTGATAAATTTATCTTGCACTCCTCCCTCTCTTATTTCACTACAAATTAGTCTTGCTAGAAACACAGGAAACTAAACCTAAAGGGTTCTCGAAAGAGGAAAATAAACATAATCTGCGTAACTTTCATTAGGAAATTGTCAAAGGCCTGTCTTATCCTCCAATGGTGATCGAATATCTTGCCTCACCGAGTATATCGTGTGCCTCAATGCAAAGTGACGCATACAAATTTTCCTGCAAAGGGTTCTATTTTGGCAGCGAACAATCTAAGAATTTAAACATGTTATGTTATTATGCATCATAAGAAGTAAGAACTAGCGAGAGGTCATCGATGTATCTTATTGGTTTGAAATACAAGGCGCTTTGTATAAGTTGGCTATTAACCATGCTCATTTTGTTCACGAGTCTAGTGGATTTGACGAGTTGGGTACCATGTACTGGACTCATCCTTAAAGTTGTTAACAACTCAGACGTGCAATTTCAATTTCTGTTGGAGTGTCAAACTCTTTTTAACATATGGAAGAAGTTTTATTTCGGATGTTGCCTGTCATTCCTCCGAATGTCTTTATTGATGCAGAGAAAAAGGTCTAATTAAAACTGACATTCTTGTTCTCATGGGTATACCAATTTTCTTACAATTTGTTCACTCAATTATTCATTGTAAGAAGTGAATAGATATGTTTCTTCTTGATTTCTGCAGTTTGTGCCCGTTAGTACTTCAGGCTTTTGGCAATGGCATTCCTGTCAGAAATGAAGTAAATAGAAGTAATGATCTCTCTGGCTGCGAAATTGGAGCTTCATGGCCTGCTCCTCTTACGGTAGCATAAGATAAAGCGTCATCGTATACTTGTGTCCACCCAGCAACCTGGAAAGTTACAAATTTACAAAGGTTAAAAATTGCTAAGACCACAAGTAGATAGTCCGAATTTTTCCCTGTTATTATGTTCACGAACCAACCTGTTTTTCTTCAAACCAGACTCTGTAAGGCACATTCGTTTGTAGCCCCAAGTCCTTTGCCAATCGGTTCACCAGTGTCCGTGTACTCGTTAGTGGAATAACAGAATCTTGATCTCCACTGTGGAAAACATGTAAGATAAACTTTTAAGTACAATTTCTAAAAGACTAGGATTATTGAAGATGGCAAGAGTTTTGATTTGTACAATGGTGAGACTCGTCACCTGTAAATCAAAACCCGAATTCCAGACTTGACAAGTTCACCTAAAACTGGAAGCATCGGTGTTTCCAGGTTTTTCATGTCATACTCGATGACAACTCCACTGTAAAAGAGGATAATCAAAGTTAGAAGCACAGTAAACAAAAAAGATAGAATTGCTGCACAAGGAACATTTCTTCGATCTTTGAATAGTTTGGAATATAATTGGAATTCTTTTCGTGTTTTGATTCATCTTCGGAACCTACTATGTTTATGTGCGTCAGTGATTCAAATGAAATGAGATGATTACTTGCTGCAAGCTGTCCAATTTGTGACTCGGGCATGAAGCGCCTCCTGTACATCCGGTCGGTTTAAGTATGTAACTGTTTCATCTTCGATACAGACATCTATCTTTGCTAATTTTCGCTGCAGATGTGATCAGTGAGTTGGAAGTTTGTATATTAACGTAGAGAATTTGAAAGAATTGAAAGGAGAAAATACCAAGGCTACCAGTTGGAAAGATTGAGCTTTGACCGATGATAAACAGACATCACGAGTAACGTCATAATGGTCGATCAAATGATCAGGGGCTTCACTTTCAAATTGGTTCGCTACTGCATCACAAGCAGGGCTAAGTGGACCACCACGAATTACCCCCTGTCTAAAAATTTCAGAATAGTTGCAGACTGAAGTCAAATTTTCAAGGGTCGCATCTGATATTAATCCATGAGACCACCAGTACTCTGCTGCTGCGTTGATATCAGAATTGAATTCAAAAAGAGGATTGCCAATCTGCAAGCAAAAGAAGCTCAAGCATGACATCTTAGTCAAAAACATCAACTCCAAAGTCACTTCACTTTTTCTATTCTTGTTTGCTTACTGCTACTGCTTTCAGGTTGAACTTCAGTTTTGATTGGATAATGAGTTGTGCAAGCTGTGGAACATAGTGGCCTGGTGGTGACAAATGGAATATTTTAGAAGCGCGTCGTAAGTTTGTATCTTTCGAGTTTCTATTGGTCATTCGTTATAGAAAATGATGGTGTTTACAAGTAAATGATGTTACCTGCATAGCTCTCTCCTGTGATAAAGAAATCCCTATTTTTATACTCAGGGAATTCGTCAAACCAGCGCTGAAGAAACTCAAGATTATCTCGTGCTAAAAGGAGGAGAATCGGAATATGATCAGAATGTACATGTATACTATTTTTGGGTTATGTTTTGTTGTTTGAATGAGAATTGACACTTGAGAAAGTCATATGAAGCAAAACCTGTGATATCGTCGTTCACGAAACCATAGAATGATTTGTTTGCTGAATAGGAGAAACCTACTCCTGCAGGTGACTCCAAGTACAGCATATTTGCTTCTGCAAATATTAAACAGGAGAAAATCCATCGTAATTAGTGTCAATGTTACGTGAAAAATCCGGATCAGAAGGTAATTAACAATTACAGTGACACAATCGTGATCACTTAAAAGAGTAATTTAATGGATTAATCACCTCTATTCCAACTAAAATCGTTCTTGAGTAAAATGTCGCCGTTTGGTTGAAAAGGTCCGTTCTCGTTGAAAGCTCCAACTCCAACAGATGAACAACCAGGACCTTCAATTAAAACTCACAAAGCTCAAGTATTTGGTTCGTAATTGTACTACTTAACGCGCATTGAATAATGTATAAAATGTTGCAAACCCAGGCGTCGCTAAGTTGGCTGAAAGCAGTATGAATAATAAAAACAAATAACGCTTAAAACGTTTCCGGTAGGGATTATATTATTCGTTACTGGATTTCAACGGAAGGTCACCTCCATTGAGCCAAAGAACAAGAGGCTTTGAAGCAGGATCAGTTTGTGCTTCAACAAAGTAGTAAAAAAGTGATCTCCCTTGCTTTTCATCCACAGTTACATATCCTGCATATTGCTGGAAGTTGACTTGTGGTTGACCAGGCAACCTTGTGATTTTATCAGCTTCTTTGAGGGAGTTTGCCGTGGAAAACGCTTGGATGACAGTTGCAAAGACTGCGGCGACGACGATGATGATACTCCCTCGTTGAGGCTGCATCATGAGAGAGAGAGAGAGAGAGAGAGAGAGAGAGAGAGAGAGAGAGAGAGAGAGAGAGAGAGAGAGAGAGAGAGAGCGAGTTCAAATATGAATTGTGGTGTGGGATGGTAAAAGTATATAAAAAGGTCTTATCTTGACTTTATCTGGGAACAAGCTGGCTAAGTTGTGTAAGACAAATTGTCCAAGAGCTGTTTACAAAAAATAAATAAATAAAACTGAAAATATGGCTTTAGCTCCTAAAATTTAATTTCCTCCACATAAAACTCGACATAAGTTTTTTACTCAATTAAAAGCCATTGACTAGATTCCACATCAGCAAATTCATTAATTATATTTGACTTTACACATTTAAAAAATCTTGATGCCCAAAACACCCCTATTTGAATGCTTGATTTACACAATTAATTCCATACAAATTGTAAGGGACAATTAATGATTTTACAAAAAATAATAATAATAAATTCATTGCCTAATATATAATAACAATAAAACATGCCTAATAAATATAGTAAGAGAAATTTTATTTGAACCCATTTTTTGTATCTCAGCACCCAACTTACTTTTTATACCTACATTGTATTTAATTTATCTATCATTATCTCTTTACACCCAACATTATTTCTGAAACAGCCCTTACTTATCAAAACTCAACTCAATCAAACTTCTTTTTACACCCAACTCAATCAACTTAAAAATAAAAAATAAAACCCTAATCAGTTCATCATCTCCATAGAGCAAAGCCCCTTCTCTCTTTTTTTAAAAAATCCTTCCATCTCCCATGGTTGTCATTCTGCACCCTCATCTGCTCCTCCATAGTCATCCAAACCTCTTCCTCTTCCTTTTCTTCATCATTTGACATGTCTAAATTTCTAGAGCACTAATTAGCTTAATAATCAGTATGAGCTTCTGGTTAGAGTATTTAATGAGTTTGGTATGTTTCAATTAAATGAGAATCTTCTAGCCTCTATACATAGAATTGTGGTAAAAAAGTATATCGCATTTGCACGTTTTATAGGTGAACTCATAGGTAAGCAGTTTTTATTGTTGACCAAAACTTCTGGAATTGATCTAACTTGAATGTATAATTGAGCTTATGCATTTTAATGATTAAATTTAGGGTGCTTTAGATTTTGGCGCTTACAACTCATTATTTCTAGATAAAAACTCGTCTATCTTTAAAGATTCAGTTTAAGCCCGAATTAAGAATTTACAAACATATGGAAACACTATCGAGCTATTAATACAATTTATTTACACCCATGCTACTCATACTTTATTGTCCCTTTTTCAAATCCCTAAATTTATGCCAAATTAAAAATAGTAGAAAAAATGAAATAAAAAGTGCAAACTGTTTGCATTAATTGTATCCATGTCAAACTTTTTGAATCAAATTAACATTCCTCTAACTTGTAGGTAAATTATTTTCTATGCATTGTTATGTATGTTAGACATATTTTGTTGTATAAACATGAGTGGAACATAATATTGTTGATTTTATACATCAAACTGCATTTCTTTTGTTATAGGTAAATTATTTTTCATGTACAAGTACTTATGTTAGGCACGTTTTGTTGTTGGTACATACAATATTTTGTATCATTGTAGAGAAAGATATTACATTACACCCATAGTATAATTGTTGTAGGTAAATTATTGAAAATTAATTTGTAGTTAGTTAATGAACATTTCAAATATTAGGTAGGTAAATTAATTTGTTCTAATTATATAAAAAATTACTGTGACGACCCGTCCCGACATATATTAAAGATTTATGGTGAAATGACAGAATTACCCCTTCGGGGAATTTAGCACGTGTGCATGTGTGTGTGTATTGAACCAATTATATGTGGTCCTAAATTATTGGTACCAAGTATAGCCTAGAACCTTGTTCACACACACACACACACTCCCGTCACACACTCTCTCTCTCTCCTCCCTCGACTGTCTCTCTATCTCTCCCTCGCCAAAACTGTACGGACACACCCACAAACCCTCAAATCTCCACGGATCGAGCAAACAAACTATACCATTCGACTCCTGAGGCCCATACGAACCCAGTGGTACCCATTTCAGGTAAGAACCAAGTCGTTTTCACGTCGGAATCACCACCTCCGATTTGGGTACTATTCACGAACTTTTTCTTGGTTGATTTTTAGGACAATCCAAGACCACAGCAAGCTTTGTGAGGTCCCTAGGAGGCTCAGAGCAATTCGTTGGAGGTGCTTGGACGTCGGGATCGTCGAGAACGAAGGTGGCCGGTTTTGAGGAATTTCCCGAGTCGATTCTAGACGTTTTTGAAGCATTTGGAAGGTATATTCCTTTTCCCCTCGTAAATTAGGGCACGTAGGAAGAAAAATGGAGTAAAATGGTGCAAAAATGGCGAAGAAAAGTCGAGTTGCAGGTTTTCCGGCGACGGTGGCCGGCGCCGGCGAGAGCTCCGGCGAGCTCGAGGAAGAAGGCGCGTGGCGCGTACGCGCCTGCGCGTGGGGGGCGCGTAGCCCCGTGCCTGTGCTGGCGCGTGGGGGCGCGTGAGACTCCAAAAAATTATTTTAAAAATATAGCGACGCTCGTGACGTCGAGTAGGTCGCGTTGGTATATTCGTATGCCAAAATTGAGCTATGTATGAGAAGTTAATTCCGTAGTTACGTGTATGTGCTTAAATGACGTATTTATAGTAATTTCTCATATAGGTGAGACATACACCGAGGACGAGCGTAGCCAGGCTAGACGCGGGGGCTACGACCCGGCGACCTATCAGTGAGTGGGCAATTTTTACCGTATTTCCTATATTTTATTATTATTTTTCCCAGAAAGAAATAAATGAACGTTTATGAGAATTTAATGCCATGCAAAATATTCATATATTATTCTTATGCATTAATGGTTGCATATTCGCATGTTGGTGCGGCGGACGCACAGGTAAGTGTCAGGTGAGGGCATGCATTAATGAGAATCGATAAACTAACAGTGATGAGATTGATGAGAATGAATAAGATATATATGCAGCCGAGGGCTGAGATGATTATGAGATATATGTGCAGCCGATGGCTGAGATGATTATGAGACATATATGCGGCCGAGAGCTGAGATGATTATGAGATATAGGTGCAGCCGAGGGCTGAGATGATTATGAGACATATATGCGGCCGAGAGCCGAGATGATTATGAGATTTATATGCAGCCGAGGGCTGAGATGATTACCTGACATTTAATCACATCATTAGTTTATGATTGAATTTCTGTTTTGAATACTTTGGCATGGCATACATACTCTTTCAGCATGACTTTGAGAACCTACGGACTTTGAGTATATATTTTGATTCTGGGAAATTATACAGGTTTTACGGTGAGGGGCTATATATATATATATTTTGAGCAAAGATTGGTTTTAAAAGAGTATTGTTTTGCTGACCCACTCAGTTTTGTTTTCGCCCCTCCAGGTTCTAGGTAGCGTGAGATACGAGTTTGGCACTTCGAGGACTTCCGGCTTTCTGACAGCTTTATTCATATGTATGGCACCGAGGGTGTAATTAAACCCTTTTTATTTATGCTTGACTGCAGTTAAACTTAGAACGCTCTGATTATGTATAAGTATCTTTTGATGCATCTAGTACACTATCGTATCTAGGTTGCTAGTGGTTTTGATTTTAATTAGTTCGTTCTTAGTTTTCGATCCTAGCTTTCGCACAGTGCACATGGCTACGTCACACTCACGTGACGGCCAGCACGCCCCACTTTCGGGTGCGGGTGTGTCAGTTTGGTATCAGAGCCCTAGGTTGCAGTCTTGCATATTTTGTGAAAAATTTTAATGACTTGATGTCTTTTGTCAGAACTATGCCGCCTCGTCGTGAGCCTCGTCGTCCTTCTGAGCCTATGTTCCCCAATATTGCCCAGCTGGGGGAAGCTATAGCTCACGCGTTTCAGAGTATTATCCGTCCTCCTCCTCCCCCTCCTCAGAGGACACCTTTGGAGTCAGTTCATAACTTAAAGATTAACCCATTAGACGGGAGTGAAGGGCCCGAGGGTTCTGAGAAGTGGTTCATGCATATCGAAAAGACTTTTGAAATTCTGACGAGTCAGGGGAGTTTACAGCCGAATAAGTGGGTGGAGACGACAAAATGGTTTTTGACCAAGGAACCAGCTTCGTGGTGGATTGAGTTAGCTAAGCATATGCCCGAGGAGCAGGCAAATGATTGGGGGGTATTTAAGGAACTGTTTTACCGAAGGTTTATCCCTCCAGCCTACATCGATGGAAAGAAACAGGAGTTTACTAGTCTCAAACAGAAGAAGATGTGTGCTAATGATTATTACCGTACCTTCACTGACCTTTCGCGCTATCACCCGGATGTTGCTGCCAATCAGGCAGAGATGTTGCGCCGATTCAAGTTGGGTACCAAGAAAAAATGGCGTACGATTGCTACCGGGTTTCAGTGCACCACTTACCACGAGTTTTACGAAATATTGCTTCGGATTGAGGACTCGGAGAACTTGCCGAGTGATAGTGATGAAGAGAAGGAGGCCAGTCAGGGTAAGAATAATAAGGGCAAAGGCCCGTACTTGCAGAGGCCCCGGCAGACCCAGAACTTCAAACGCAGTGGGGCCAGCTCGAGCTCCTCGAGTGGAGGTTTTAGTTCCACCGGGCAGAGAGGTGGAGGCCGATCCTTCGGTGGCGCCAGTGGTCAGAGGCAGGGGAACTCTGGGAGGACTCCGTTATGCCGTCAGTGCAACAATCGGCATTATGGTGAGTGTCGGCGGGGTACTACGGGATGCTATACTTGTGGCCAGGACGGGCACCTGGCGAAGAATTGTCCTCAGGGCCAGCAGAGGCCCCAGCAGCCTGCCTTACCGCCGCCAGCACAGATTCAGCAGCAGTTTCCTGGGCCGAGCGGTTATGCTCAGAGCAGTCGTGGTGGAGCCTTTCACTACTCGGGGGATCCTATTCCGTATTCTTCGGACCAGTACCAGCCTCAGTACCCCATGGATCCTTACCACCAGAGTGGGTATAGCCAGTATTCCGGAGGATATATGCCTCCTCAGCAGCAGTATTCCGGAGGGTATATGCCTCCTCCGCAGCAGTACTCAGGTGGATATCAGCCCCAGCAGCAGTTTACGGCAGGTAGCTCTCAGTGGTATTCGGGGGGACACCCCCAGCAGTTGGATGCTACCTCTAGTGGTGTTGGATCGTCGAGGCAGACTGGATCGTCGAATCAGGGACGAAACCCGCAGGGGCGTGGGATGCACGCAAACCGAGGTCGTGGGGGACGTCAGCAGACCCAGGGTCGTATCCATAACCTATCACTTCAGGACGCGCAAAACAACCCGGATCTGATTATGGGTACGTTGAATATTCTTGGTCATTATGCTAGGGTCTTGATTGATTGTGGTGCTACTCACTCAGTTATTTCTCATACATTTGTTCAATTAACTCAACCTCAATCTTCACCCCTGGGGTATGAGTTGGAGTTTGCTATGCCAAGAGGGGAGAAGTGTTATGTAGATTATGTATATCCTGAATGTCCCGTGATAGTGGAGAACGTGGTTATGCCTGCTAACCTCACTCCGCTAGATATCGTTGACTTTGATGTCATTCTTGGCACTGATTGGTTGCACTACAATCGTGCCAAGATTGATTGTTACGGGAAATCAGTAACCTTTCATCGTCCTGGATTACCGGAGATAACTTTCGTAGGGGAGCGCAGCGGAGTTAGACATGGCGTTATTTCGGCTGTGAGAGCCAAGAAGTTGCTGACGAAGGGTTGCCAGGGATATCTAGCTCATGTGATACTTAATGATGATGTTCCTACAAGCTTGGAGGATGTTCGAGTGGTTAGGCACTTCGCCGACGTATTCCCCGATGATTTACCTGGATTGCCGCCAGATCGTGATGCGGAATTTACAATTGATTTGTTGCCAGGTACTAATCCTATCTCGTTGACTCCATATCGAATGGCACCTGCTGAGTTACGAGAATTGAAGATTCAGTTGCAGGAGTTACTTGAGAAGGGGTTCATTCAGCCCAGTACTTCACCTTGGGGAGCCCCAGTTCTATTTGTCCGGAAGAAGGATGGTACCTTGAGATTGTGTATCGACTACAGGCAGTTGAATCGGGCGACGATTAAAAACCGTTATCCGTTGCCGCGTATCGATGATCTTTTCGATCAACTTCGAGGTGCCTGTGTGTTCTCGAAGATCGACTTGAGGTCAGGCTACTATCAGTTGAAAATCAGTGTTAACGATGTTCCTAAAACTGCCTTTAGGACTCGTTATGGGCACTATGAGTTTATGGTTATGCCATTTGGTTTGACTAATGCACCAGCTGCTTTCATGGGATTGATGAACAAGGTGTTCCAGTCGTATCTGGATAGGTTCGTTATTGTCTTCATCGACGATATCTTGGTGTATTCTAAGTCAAGGGCTGACCATGCTCGACATCTGACGTTGGTGTTGAAGAAATTGAGAGAGCATCGATTATATGCTAAGTTCAGCAAATGCCAGTTTTGGCTAGACGAAGTAGCCTTTCTGGGGCATGTTGTGTCAGCTCAGGGTATTCGGGTTAACCCTCAGAAGATAGCTGCAGTGGAGAATTGGGAACAGCCACGAACCGTCACCGAGGTTAGGAGTTTCCTTGGTTTGGCAGGTTATTATCGGCGGTTCGTTAAAGACTTCTCGATTATGGCGCTACCACTGACGAAGTTTACCAGGAAGGACGTCAAATTCAAGTGGGATGATGATTGTGATCGGAGTTTCCAGCAGTTGAAGCATTGTCTCACTCACGCTCCTGTCTTGACGCTTCCTGACGATGATGGTAATTTCGAGATCTATAGTGATGCTTCATTGAATGGCCTGGGTTGCGTTTTGATGCAGCATGGTAGGGTGATTGCTTATGCTTCACGCCAGTTGAAACCTCATGAGAAGAATTACCCTACGCATGATTTGGAGTTGGCTGCCATTATCTTCGCTTTGAAGATTTGGAGACATTACCTCTATGGTGAGAAATGCAGGATCTTCTCAGACCATAAGAGTCTCCAGTATATTTTTACCCAGAAGGAGTTGAATCTTCGCCAGCGTCAATGGATCGAGTTACTGAGCGACTACGATTGCACGATTGAATATCATCCTGGTCGTGCAAACGTGGTAGCTGACGCTCTTAGCAGGAAGTCCCAGGGCAGAATTAATGCTTTACATGCGAGCCGAGTTCCTCTTCTTACCGAGTTGAGATCGACTGGAGTGCAGTTGGAAATGGAGAATTCGACGGTGGATAATCGGGAGGAAGCATTACTTGCTAGTTTCCAAGTCAGGCCCATTCTAATTGACCGGATACTTGAGATTCAGTCGCATGACGACGAGATTCAGGAACTTATTCAACTGAGGAATGATGGTAAGAAGAAAGACCTGCGAATCAGGGAATCTGATGGTATGCTTATGCAGGGAAACAGGATGTACGTGCCGAATAATGCTGAGTTAAAGAAGGATATCCTAGATGAGGCGCATATTTCAGCTTATGCGATGCATCCGGGAGGCACGAAGATGTACCATACCATTCGATCGTTCTACTATTGGCCGGGTATGAAGAGAGAAATCGCTGAGTATGTAAGCAGATGCATCATATGTCAGCAAGTCAAAGCCGAGAGGAAGAAGCCGTTTGGGTTGATGCAACCCCTACCCATTCCGCAGTGGAAATGGGACGATATCACTATGGATTTCGTGTACAAGCTTCCTCGTACTCAGAATGGATATGATGGAGTTTGGGTGATTGTCGACCGACTCACGAAGTCTGCGCATTTTATTCCTGTCAGGGAAAAGTTTTCGTTGGATCGGTTGGCCGAGCTATTCCTATCGAAGATCGTGAAGTATCATGGTGTTCCAGCGAGTATTGTCTCTGATCGCGATCCTCGATTTACCTCTAAGTTCTGGACTGCCTTCCAGGAGGCATTGGGTACGAGATTGTTGTACAGTACGACTTATCATCCTCAGACCGACGGTCAATCAGAGAGAACTATTCAGACTTTGGAGGATATGCTGAGATCCTCAGTTTTGCAGTTTGGCGACTCATGGCATCAGCGTTTGGATTTGATGGAGTTCGCTTATAATAACAGTTTTCATTCTAGTATCGGGATGGCACCGTTCGAGGCACTTTATGGGAAACCATGTCGTACACCCTTGTGTTGGTCAGAGATTAGCGAAAGAGTTTTAGTGGGCCCTGAGATAGTAGAGGAGACTACTCAGAATGTTCAGGTTATTAAGGCTAATCTGAAAACCGCCCAAGATCGCCAGAAGAGTTTAGCGGATAGGCATGCTACTGACCGAGTATATAACGTTGACGACTGGGTATTTCTCAAGTTATCGCCTTGGAAGGGTGTGGTTCGATTCGGGAAGAAGGGTAAGCTGAGTCCTAGGTACATTGGACCTTATCGGATCACCGAGCGAGTCGGTGCTGTAGCTTACAGGCTTGAGTTGCCGTCGGAGTTGTCCAAATTCCATAATGTATTTCATGTTTCGATGCTTCGACATTATGTTTCAGACCCATCGCATGTGATTCCTCTGCAACCTCTAGAGATTAATCCAGATATGACCTACGATGAGGAGCCAGTCACGATACTCGATTGGAAGGATAGAGTGCTCCGGAACAAGACGGTTCGGTTGGTGAAAGTTTTGTGGAGGAATCATTCGGCGGAGGAAGCTACTTGGGAGGCCGAGGATCAGATGAGAGAGATGTATCCGAGGTTATTTCATGAGTATTAGTATGTTTATATGTTGCATGAAATTTCGGGACGAAATTTTAATAAGGTGGGTAGATTGTGACGACCCGTCCCGACATATATTAAAGATTTATGGTGAAATGACAGAATTACCCCTTCGGGGAATTTAGCACGTGTGCATGTGTGTGTGTATTGAACCAATTATATGTGGTCCTAAATTATTGGTACCAAGTATAGCCTAGAACCTTGTTCACACACACACACACACTCCCGTCACACTCTCTCTCTCTCTCCTCCCTCGACTGTCTCTCTCTCTCTCCCTCGCCAAAACTGTACGGACACACCCACAAACCCTCAAATCTCCACGGATCGAGCAAACAAACTATACCATTCGACTCCTGAGGCCCATACGAACCCAGTGGTACCCATTTCAGGTAAGAACCAAGTCGTTTTCACGTCGGAATCACCACCTCCGATTTGGGTACTATTCACGAACTTTTTCTTGGTTGATTTTTAGGACAATCCAAGACCACAGCAAGCTTTGTGAGGTCCCTAGGAGGCTCGGAGCAATTCGTTGGAGGTGCTTGGACATCGGGATCGTCGAGAACGAAGGTGGCCGGTTTTGAGGAATTTCCCAAGTCGATTCTAGACGTTTTTGAAGCATTTGGAAGGTATATTCCTTTTCCCCTCGTAAATTAGGGCACGTAGGAAGAAAAATGGAGTAAAATGGTGCAAAAATGGCGAAGAAAAGTCGAGTTGCAGGTTTTCCGGCGACGGTGGCCGGCGCCGGCGAGAGCTCCGGCGAGCTCGAGGAAGAAGGCGCGTGGCGCGTACGCGCCTGCGCGTGGGGGGCGCGTAGCCCCGTGCCTGTGCTGGCGCGTGGGGGCGCGTGAGACTCCAAAAAATTATTTTAAAAATATAGCGACGCCCGTGACGTCGAGTAGGTCGCGTTGGTATATTCGTATGCCAAAATTGAGCTATGTATGAGAAGTTAATTCCGTAGTTACGTGTATGTGCTTAAATGACGTATTTATAGTAATTTCTCATATAGGTGAGACATACACCGAGGACGAGCGTAGCCAGGCTAGACGCGGGGGCTACGACCCGGCGACCTATCAGTGAGTGGGCAGTTTTTACCGTATTTCCTATATTTTATTATTATTTTTCCCAAAAAGAAATAAATGAACGTTTATGAGAATTTAATGCCATGCAAAATATTCATATATTATTCTTATGCATTAATGGTTGCATATTCGCATGTTGGTGCGGCGGACGCACAGGTAAGTGCCAGGTGAGGGCATGCATTAATGAGAATCGATAAACTAACAGTGATGAGATTGATGAGAATGAATAAGATATATATGCAGCCGAGGGCTGAGATGATTATGAGATATATGTGCAGCCGAGGGCTGAGATGATTATGAGACATATATGCGGCCGAGAGCTGAGATGATTATGAGATATAGGTGCAGCCGAGGGCTGAGATGATTATGAGACATATATGCGGCCGAGAGCCGAGATGATTATGAGATTTATATGCAGCCGAGGGCTGAGATGATTACCTGACATTTAATCACATCATTAGTTTATGATTGAATTTCTGTTTTGAATACTTTGGCATGGCATACATACTCTTTCAGCATGACTTTGAGAACCTACGGACTTTGAGTATATATTTTGATTCTGGGAAATTATACAGGTTTTACGGTGAGGGGCTATATATATATATATTTTGAGCAAAGATTGGTTTTAAAAGAGTATTGTTTTGCTGACCCACTCAGTTTTGTTTTCGCCCATCCAGGTTCTAGGTAGCGTGAGATACGAGTTTGGCACTTCGAGGACTTCCGGCTTTCTGACAGCTTTATTCATATGTATGGCACCGAGGGTGTAATTAAACCCTTTTTATTTATGCTTGACTGCAGTTAAACTTAGAACGCTCTGATTATGTATAAGTATCTTTTGATGCATCTAGTACACTATCGTATCTAGGTTGCTAGTGGTTTTGATTTTAATTAGTTCGTTCTTAGTTTTCGATCCTAGCTTTCGCACAGTGCACATGGCTACGTCACACTCACGTGACGGCCAGCACGCCCCACTTTCGGGTGCGGGTGTGTCAATTACACTACACCTAGTTATATTTAATTTTTCCAATTATTAAAAACATTTATACTACACCCAACCAAATAACATTTCTCGAACTTGTAGGTAAATTATTAGATATGTTAGATATGTTAGGCACGTTTTATTATTGTATAAACATGGGTGTAACATAATATTTTTAATACTATATGCATCGAACTACATTTCTTCTTAATATAGGTAAATTATTTTCCATGTATTAGTACATATGTTAGGCATGTTTTGTTGTTGGTATAAACATTATTTTGCATCATTGTAAAAAAGAGATATTATATTACACCCATGGTATAATTGTTGTAGGTAAATTAATGTGCATGTAGATAATGAAATACAGTGTTCTAATATATTAATAAAAAATGATAAATTCAAAAGTATTCAAGAGTAGGGTGAAAAAAACTGAATTGAATAGTTTTATGAAAATTCAAAGCCTTTCTAAAAAAATTAATATGCAATAAATTTTTAACATTAATGTCTTTTTTTGCTTGTTGCAAAATCATTTACTCTCTCCTTACAATTAATTGTCTACATCAAATATGGAATAGCGGTATTTTAGGCACGTAAAAATTGTAAAATGTGTGAAGTAATATGAAATTAATGAATTCCCTTACGTGGATCCTAGTCACTGGGTTTTCTTTGAGTAAAAATGTTATGTAGTGTTTTATATGAAGAAAATTAAGTTTGAAGGGCTAAAATCATATTTTCAGTTAAATTTATAAATATTTCGACTGCATATGAATTTAATATCGTAGTGTCTTTTAGCCTCTATATTGGTATCTGTGGCAAAAAAATGGTTACCTCCATGAGAAAATTTTGTAGATCGATGAATATTTATTAGATACCAGAAATTATAAGTCTATTCGCGAAAGTCTAATTCAATGCCATGTACAATATTTGTTACGATATATTTAGGGAACTGTTATTAGCACTTTAAAAATCTCATTATACATTTTGCACAAGTATATATGTCTTTCTAATGATAGAAAGTTTGGAGTGCCAAATGAAATTTTTGGAGTGCTAATAACAATTTTCTATATTTATATACATTTTATTTTAGTTTGGAAGTCGACTTCCTTTTTTTTTAAATCAAGTTGGGAGTATCACTGACTATGACCCTTTGCAACTAGTTGTTGATTCGTTTTGAATAATCAACATTATTTCTTACAATGTCTTGGGCGTATGAATAACAAAAAGAAAACGATCATGATACAAGCTGAATAAGAGTAGTACTAATTAGTAAACAAATTTTGCATGATGTTTGCTTATAACCAAGTGGCATGAAGGGACAAATGTGTATGTTTCATGCATGACTTGGAATAGTATTAGTAAAGTCACATCAACTTGTTGGCAAGTGGCATTTACCACAATGGTGAAAAAGTGGTGTGCTATTGCATGACGGCATAGGTTCAAATTCTGTCGGTGACTAATCTAACATCTAACTTACTAATACTATCGCTCGACTCAAAAAAAAAAAACAAATTGTATGTAGTGGATAAACACAATCTCAAAATTTAATTAAACTCACATAACAACGATAAATAAAGGCATTATCACAACTTAAGGTGGTGAGCAATCCCATTAAAATAGAACTTAATATATATACATATTAAAAACAAAAACAAATTGATGCAAAATCTCCCGACGACTAATACTACTCCTAGTCATGCATGAAATATACACATTTGTCCCTTCATGCCACTTGGTTATAAACAAACATCAATACTATTCCAAGTCATGCATGAAACCTACACATTTGTCCCTTCATGCCACTTGGTTATAAGCAAACATCACACACAAGTTGTTTACTAATTAGTACTACTCTTATTCAGCTTGTATCATGACCGTTTTCTTTTTGTTATTCATACGCCCAAGACATTGTAAGAAATAATGTTGATTATTCAAAACGAATCAACAACTAGTTGCACAGGGTCACAGTCAGTGATACTCCTAACTTGGTAAAGAAAGAAAAAAAGGGAAGTCGACTTCCAAACTAAAATAAAATGTAGAATGAAAAATACACTTGTCAGAAAGAAAAATCTCATTTGGCACTCCAAACTTTCTATAATTAGAAAGAAAAATACACTTGTGCAAAATGTAGAATGATATTTTTGGAGTGCTAATAACAGTTCCCTAAATATATCTTAACAAATATTGTACATGGCATTGACTTAGATTTTCGCGAATAGACTTACAATTATGGTATCTAATAAATATTCAGATTGAAAATATTCATCGATCTACAAAATTTTCTCATGGAGGTATCCAGTTTTTTCTGGTATCGCTCGACTAAAAAAAAATCAAAATGTATGTAGTGGATAAACACAATCTCAAAATTTAATTAAGCTCACATAACAACGATAAATAAAGGCATTATAACAACTTAAGGTTGGTGAACAATCCCATTAAAATAGAACTTAATATATACATTTTAAAAACAAAAACAAATTGATGCAAAATCTCCCGACGACTAATACTATTCCAAGTCATGCATGAAACATACACATTTGTCCCTTCATGCCACTTGGTTATAAGCAAACTTCAATACTATTCCAAGTCATGCATGAAACCTACACATTTGTCGCTTCATGCCACTTGGTTATAAGCAAACATCACGCACAAGTTGTTTACTAATTAGTACTACTCTTATTCAACTTGTATCATGACCGTTTTATTTCTGTTATTCATATGCCCAAGACATTGTAAGAAATAATGTTGATTATTCAAAACGAGTCAACAACTAGTTGCATAGGGTCACAATCAGTGATACTCCCAACTTGGTAAAGAAAGAAAAAAAAGGAAGTCAACTTCCAAACTAAAATAAAATGTAGAATGAAAAATACACTTGTCAGAAAGAAAAATCTCATTTGGCACTCCAAACTTTCTATAGTTAGAAAGAAAAATACACTTGTGCAAAATGTAGAATAATATTTTTGGAGTGCTAATAACAGTTCCCTAAATATATCTTAACAAATATTGTACATGGCATTGACTTAGATTTTCACGAATAGACTTATAATTTTTGGTATCTAATAAATATTCAGATTGAAAATATTCATCGATCTACAAAATTTTCTCATGGAGGTACCCATTTTTTTTTGCCACAAATACCAATATAGAGGCTAAAAGACACTACAATATTAAATTCATATGCGGTCGAGATATATATGAATTTAATCATTAAAATGCATAAGCTCAATTATACATTTAAGTTAGATCAATTCTCGAAGTTGTGGTCAACAATAAAATTGCTTACCTATGAATTCACCTACAAAACGTGCAAAGGCGATATACTTTTTAACCACAGTTCTATGTATTGTGAATTTTTATCCCCAATTTTTGTGGCATATAGAGGCTACAAGATACTACGATATTAAATCCATATATGGTCGAAATATTTATCAGTTTAATCATTAAAATGCATAAACTCAATTACACATCCAGGTTGGATCAATTCCCAAAGTTTTGCTCCACAATAAAAACTGCTTAGCTATGAGTTTGCCTATAAAACATGCAAAGGCAATATACTTTTTAGCCTTAGTTCAATGTAATGTGAATTGTTGTCCGCAACTTTTGTATCTAATAAATATCCACAGTTAGAAATATTCATTGATCTACCACAAGTTATCATGGACATACCCATTTTTCTACCATAGATAGGAATATAGAGGCTAGAAGATTCTCATTTAATTGAAACATACCAAACTCATTAAACACTCTAATCTGAAGCTTATACCGATTATTAAGCTAATTAGTGCTCTAGAAATTTAGAGATGTCAAATGATGCAGAAAAGGAAGAGGAAGAGGTTTGGATGACTACGGAGGAGTAGATGGGGGTGTAGAATGACAACCATGGGAGATGGAAGGATTTTTTAGAGAGAGAGAGAGAGAAGGGGATTTGCTCCATGGAGCTGGTTAGGGTTTTAATTTTTATTTTTAAGTAGATTGAGTTGGGTGTAAAAAGAAGTTTGATTGAGTTGAGTTTCGATAAGTAAGAGCAGTTTCGGAAATAATGTTGGGTGTAAATAGATAATGATAGATAAATCAAATACAATGTGAATATAAAAAGTAAGCTGGGCGTTGAGATACAAAATATGGGTTCAAATAAAATTTTCCATATAGTAATACATGCTTAGTTAAGTCAATAAAATTATAGTTTACATATAAATTTAGGTAAATTATTTCACACACACACACACACGCACACATATATATATAAAGCCTGATATACATAAAAATTCATGCAAAATAATTTACCTACATAATAAAGCAAACCCAATATATGCAAAATAATGTACCTACATAAAAAAATGTTATTACTTTATTCAATACTAGTTTACCTACTGTCACATCCTGGCCCGAGCTGGACCACTTACCGGGCTCGACTCACGGTTTTGTTTCTGGGAACTCACACGAGAACTTCCCAGTGGGTCACCCATCCTGGGATTGATCTCGCTCGAACTCGCTTAAAAACTCAGAAGCCAGTGAGCTCCCAAAAAGCCTCATGCTAATTAGAGATGAGAATGTACATATAAGGCTTACAGAATCTTTTCCCCTGGGCGATGTGGGATGTCACAATCCACCCCCCTTAGGGGCCCGATGTCCTCGTCGGCACACCATGGCCAGGGTTTGGCTCTGATACCAAATTGTCACATCCCGGCCCGGGCTGGACCACTTCTCGGGCTCGACTCCGCCATAGCATGATATTGTCCGCTTTGGGCCTCGACCACGCCCTCACAGTTTTGTTTCTAGGAACTCACACGATAACTTCCCAGTGGGTCACCCATCTTGGGATTGATCTCGCTCGAACTCACTTAACTTCGAAGTTCCGATGAACTCTGAAGCCAGTGAGCTCCCAAAAGGCCTCGTGCTAATTAGAGATGAGAATGTACATATAAGGCTTACATGATCCTTTCCCCTGGGCAATGTGGGATGTCACACCTATTATTTGTACATTTAATATTAAAATGTGCCCAATATATTTGATGATACATACAAAATAAAATACCTACATATTGAAGAAATGTTATTTGATTCAAAATTAATTTACTTACAAAATAAAGAAATTGTATTTTATTCAAGATTAATTTACCTATTATTTGTACATATATCTTATGTGACATCCCACATCGCCCAGAGGATTGATCCTTAAATGTATATTCTCATCCCTACCTAGCACGAGGCTTTTTGGGAGCTCACTGGCTTCGGGTTCCTTAGGAACTCCGAAGTTAAGCGAGAAGAGGGCTAGAGCACTCCCATGATGGGTGACCCATTAGGAAGTTTCTCGTGAGTTCCCAGAAACAAAACCGTGAGGGCGTGGTCAGAGCCTAAAGCGGACAATATCGTGCTACGGTGGTGGAGCGGGCCCGGGAAGTGGTCCGCCCCGGGCCGGGATGTGACAATTGGTATCAGAGCCAATCCCTGGCCGGAAGTGTGCCGACAAGGACGTTGGGCCCCTAAGGGGGGTGGATTGTGACATCCCACATCGCCCAGGGGAGTGATCCTTAAATGTATATTCTCATCCCTACCTAGCACGAGGCCTTTTGGGAGCTCACTGGCTTCGGGTTTCTTAGGAACTCCGAAGTTAAGCGAGAAGGGGGCTAGAGCACTCCTATGATGGGTGACCCATTGGGAAGTTGCTCGTGAGTTCCCAAAAAAAAAAAACCGTGAGGGCGTGGTCGGGGCCCAAAGCAGACAATATCGTGCTATGGTGGTGGAGCGGGCCCGGGAAGTGGTCCGCCCGGGCCAGGATGTGACATCTTATAATAATAAAATGTGCCAAATATATGTAATAATACATGGAAAATAAATTACCTACAAAATAAAAGAATGTTATTTGATTCAATATTAATTTACCTACAAAATATATGTTATTTTCTCATCATAAATTTAAATATAGGTAGATTAATTAGTTTAATATGTTTGATCATATATGTAGTATTATTTATGTGTGTGTGTGTGTGTGAACGTATAGTAGTATTATATATATATATAGGTAAACTATATATGTGTGTATATAGAGGTAAATTATATATATATATATATATATATATATATATATATATATATATATATATTGAGCTTATGGTAGTAATATATACATTTGAACGTATATATGTGTGTGTTAGGGGTAATAATATGTCAATAATTATATTTTCATTGTAATTAAAGTGAGTAATAACATTTATTGATTTTATTTTGAATGTTGTGGTACAAATTGTAAATATTTTGTAATAATGGGTCAATTACTTCTATACTTGGCAGTCATTTTTAAATTTGGATTTTATTTGGATGTTTATAACTAGGTGGGTTTTTATCTAGGAAATAAGAGTTGCAAGGGTTTATATCTAAAGAACCCTAAATAAAATAAAATTGTCCAAGAGCTCACGTATTCAACATATTGTATTGTTCTGACCTGGGTTAGGCGGGACAACCTGTTACGATACCCGTTCATAAATGTTCATGAGTACAACTTGCTCTTGCAAGAAAGGTACTCTGCTTTGAGATTCTAAGCGAGTGTTATGCATATATATAGGGATCGGGTGTCTTGAGTGTGATGCATATCACAATATTGCTATACACTAGGTAGGGAAAGGATTTTCATTTTTTTTTCTTCAGAAAATGGGGATTAGTTATGGCCCTATGGAACCTACTCTGCTTCGAACTTCAACAATCCAAACTGACTATTTTGTAAGCCTTGATTCATAAATCATCATTGAAACAATTCAATCCGAGACATTTTGTCCATTTAACTGTCATGTTGAAATTTCAATGTTTCTTAGAACACAATGTCTGTTGCATATAACAATACTACTACACCATTTGCCTATTTGATTGTCAATTTTTTCCACGATAAAGTTTCAATATTTTTAAGAACACAATTTTTGCCAATTTCTTTGAACTCAATTAGATGCCTCAAATATTTCTAATTTGACTAATATTTTGCAAAGATGATTGCCACATACTAGTATTATGTTTCCAACTTTTCGCCCTAACGAAGGAGAGTGATTTTTGTATGGTTCAATATATTAGTATTACACTCACATTTTTTTACGTACTGTGGAAGTAAATATTGTGTTGCATTTCATGAATAAATAAATAAATAAGAATTTGGGTTCTTGTTTCTCCCACACTTTGTTTTTTATTTAAAATTTACAATGTCAAAGAAAATGAACTGACATGCCCCGATCCCGATGTCCTCAGGACATCAGGATGGTCACGTGCTGGCCGACACCCGAGGGATGACGAAAGCCATTTAGAATGCATGAGAACGAGAAATAAATAAGACTTAAGAAATTAATGGTAATTATTATGCAATTAAGGAACATATTCAGAGCACAACTAATTAGAATACAAGAAAAGAAATGATATAAAAATTGAATGAACAAAGGATGGGGTCCTACACCGAGAGGACTCAAAGATGCCGATGCGGAAGTGCCTTGACGCCAGGATTGTATGCCTCGATTCTAAGTCCTGAAGGGGGCGCAAAACAAACATGAGTGGACCAATTTGATATACATATAATAAAACAGTTCTCAACATACTAACCCCCAGGTTTTATGAAAACAATAACATGATAAATAAAATAGGTTTTCCTAAACCTAGCATGTCGTGCAATATCTCAAATCATAACTCATATATACATAATCACCAGGAAAAATGTCTACATATCCCTCAAGGCCCTATGCCATATCCCCGTCCCTGAGCATACAGTCGGAGGAAAATATCCCTTCAAACATTATGCCAGCTCCCCGTCCCTGTGCTAAATAGCTAGAGGAAACACACTCCAGGCCCTATGCCAACTCCACCCGTCGCCCGGAACAAACCAGAATCTATCCCTAAGTCGCGTAGTGGAAATTGGAACCACTAGGTAAGTACAACATCATTGAACATATACATATGAAAGAAACTTCATAGTATAAAGTCATATATCATCTATACTATAAAGAGGTGTTCAAAATGTATTCTAAATATCATATCATCCAGCAGATATTATATAAAGAATACAGGTTATAAGAAAAATAGTAATAATTCAAAATAATCTTAGTGAGCACGATATCTCATAAAGTATTTCATAAAACATACTTATAAACTCATGCTTTTCATGCGTGCAATTCTACTAAGAAAACATGTATTTTAGAAGAGGTCCACTCACAGTACTTCACCGTCAAAAGCTGCGCAGACTAGCAAAAATAGAAACGCCACAATAATTGCCCCTAAGCACATAAAGGTTCCAATTAATAAATCTCTATTAAAATAATTGCATTTGGGAAAATGAACGTCGGAAACGGATTCAGGACGTCGAATTACCCTAAGAAGGGTCCCGGATAAATTTCATAAACGTCAATAAAATATTCTTAGAATATTCCCTAACGGAATGGAATATTTACTAACGAACTATTCCAGTTAAAAGCTTTGGGCCGGCTAGGGTTTAGGGTTTGAAAGGTTAAAGGGTTTAGTGCTTAAGGCCCTAGGTTAAAAGGGTTTGGGTTAGACTTTTAGGTGGGTTGGGTTTAGGTTTTTAAACTAAAAGGGTTTAGGGTTTTAACATATAAGGCCCAAAGGCCTTTAAAACCAAAAATAATTAAAACAGAAGAAAAATAAAAAAGGTTAGGTTGGGCTTGGCAGGAATGGCCCAAAGGCCTTGGAGGTTTCTTGGGTTCGAGGCCTCCACTAGCACACGGCCCAAAGGCCTTTAGTTTTAAAAATAAAACTAAAAAAATTAGAAGGTTGGGCTGGTGCTTAAAGGGCCTAAGGCCCGTGGGTTTTCTGAGCAAAGGCCCAAAGGCCTGAGTTTCTAGACTGTGGGTCGTCGAATCCAAAGAAAAAGAAGGTCGAAATTTGGCTGGAATGCTACACAAACTTTGAACGTCCATAACTTTGTCAATACTCGACGAAATCAAGTGAAACAAAAACAAAAGTTGTAGTTCTTGAAGAAACGAAGAGACTAATACCTTGCACGACGTCTAACTTGACACGCCCCGGTCCCGAGGTTATGTAGACCTCGGGAAGGTCACGTGCTGGCCGACACCCAAGGGGTGATGTAAGCCATTTAGAATGCATAAGAACGAGAAATAAGAATTAAATTGAACATTAATAAGCATTTAAGGAATGTGTTCAGAGCATACAACTAATTTGAAATACTAAAAGAAAGAATATAAAATTGAATAAATAAAAGGAGGGGGTCCTACACCGAGAGGACTCGAAGATGCCAATGCGGAAGTGTCTTGATGCCGGGATTGTATGCCTCGAATCTAAGCCCTGAAGGGGGCGCAAAACAAAGGTGAGTGGACCAATTTGATATACATATAAGAAAATAGCTATCAAGATACTTAAATGTATATTCCCATCCCTACCTAGCACGAGGCCTTTTGGGAGCTCACTGCCTTCGGGTTCCGTAGGAACTCCGAAGTTAAGCGAGAAGGGGGCTAGAGCACTCCCATGATGGGTGACCCACTGGGAAGTTGCTCGTGAGTTCCCAAAAACAAAACCGTGAGGGTGTGGTCGGGGCCCAAAGCGGACAATATCGTGCTACGGTGGTGGAGCGAGCCCGGGAGGTGGCTGCGCCCGGGCCGGGATGTGACATAACTTGCCTTGGTTTGGCCGAAAAACGCCTCGAAATCTAGCAGACTCGCCGAAAACTGGGTAAGATTCAAGTGAGTATAACTTCTTCAATACTCAACGAAATTAGGTGAAATAAAAAGGAAAGTTGTAGTACTCGACGAGACAAAGCCAGAAATTGGCTCGAAAGCCATCAGTTTCTCACCGGAATTCTGGGGAAGTCTCCCCGATGTGTTTCTTCGTGGTTTGACGTCCAAAACACAACCACAGGGTCAGAAAAGAACTATAGGGATGAAAAAAAGAAGCCTTTGGAGTGTTTTGAGGCTTACCCAAAATGGAAGGACGAGAAACTTCGCCGGAGTTCCTCCTTCGAACTGACGCTTAATGATTCTTGTGTCTTCATCAATTTTTAAGGATGCAGGAAAGGAAACGTAGGATGGTGGTTCAACAGTGTGTGTATGTATGTTTGTGTGTGTGTGTGTGTGTGTGTGCGGAGCTCGGGCAGAAGGAGAGAGTGCAGAGAGAGAGCACGGGAAATGGGGAGAAAGAGAGGACTGAGAAAGAAGAGAGAAGAGAGACTCGGGGGACAAAAAAGTTAGGGGTGGGCCCCTTGGGCTCACCAAATAAGAACCAAAAAAAAATTTAAATAAAAAGAAGGGGTGGGGTGTAACAATCTACCCCCCCTTATAAAAAAAACTTCGACCCCAAAAATTTAAAACACTTACTTAACGAATAGGTCACAAAATCCTCAAAAATAAGAAGAAGAATATATGTATGGGGTGCATCAAAGAGAATATGCCACACCGTCGCGAGCAGGTCACAAAATCCTCTATCATGCCTCCAGTCTCTTACTTTCTTCCCCATCAGTGAAAATGTATAAACATACTTTATAAAGATATAAAGTTGAAAACACAAAATAGCTTAAGGTCAAGAGTAAGAACGTAAAATACGATAACGCCAAAATAGATATGTACTAACATATAGGTCAAAAATTCGTGCTGGACTTAAAACTAAAAACGAAATTATTTTCCCCAAAATATTGTAACGTCTAAAACAAATAACTAGTAACGGAAGTTAAAATACTTTTACTGAAAATGAGAGTAGGTCTCGCCCAACCATACATAACATCACGTACTCCGAGAACAGATGTGTTTTTGGGTCAAGTCATAACGATAGCAAAATCCGTAACAACTGCTGTGGACGACTCTACCTGCCCACTTGCTTAACGAACCAAACGAATAAGCTATCGATATCGCAGTCTGCAGCCCGCAATATCAACACATTTGTTGTCTCGGTAAGCAAGCAATAATTTCCTGAGGGTGCACAATTTCCCATAATGTAAATTTAATCTTCCGAATACCAGTTCACAATACTCCCCTCTTAGCCAGTGTTGCATGTAGAAAACTCTCGTACTATGTCATAAAAAGTGTCATACCCAAATCGAACAAAATAAAAACTGTCGTCGTACCAACTCTATCCAGAACCAAGCACTCTATCCTCCTCAGTTCTTCCAAATGTGACCAACTACTATAATGTTTTGCCAACAAATAACCCATTTGGAACCTGTACATTGGGATTTAAGAGAAATAGCTACCATGTTAGTAGTAGAACCGAAAGCTCGAACCAAACAAGCAGAAAACAAGAATTCACCTTTCCCAACAAGCATTATCTCTTGGGAGTTGTTGCAATGCTCAATCCACCTTTCCATTTTTGCTTAGCAACAGATTTCTAGCCAAACAAGGTTAAAGTTGGTGGAAAGAAGAAGGACTGCAAGTGATCAACCTGGAAACTTAATGAAAGCACACACTTTCCGAGAGAAATGTAAGGTTTTTTCTGATTTTTGCTCGATCATGCCGTCGTACCGTTCCAGGGTGCACTAATCAAATCAACTAGAAGTGTTTTGAAATCCACATTTTCACAAACGACAAGATCCTGAGGTGAACCAGTGGAAAGATGCGTCGAGAGGAACACACATCGTTGGAAAAGAAACGATGTGATACCTATGAATTATAGTAAGATGGTGATACAATCCGCTGACATTTTGTACTACAACCTTCACCCAACTCGTATTAAAAGACAACTTAAACCTCACGTCCACGTGGAACTCTTCCCGATAATTCTGGTAAGTTTGTGAGAATATTATGTTTCTAATGTTCCTGTCCAAAACAATAAGAATCGGGCGCACACTTCCGCCAATCGATCAATCGTGAATTCTTCACCGATTGAGTGAGAGAAACCATGTCGAGAGGCTACAAGAACACTCAAGAATTTAAGGGTCAAAACAAGTCAAGCAAAATCTAAGGTACAAGATATTTGGATTTGAATGACAACTCTGCTGCTTAACTTCACGCAAGTACCTAGTTTGACCGTTAAGGATTATTAACAACTCAAGACCTGACGTCACATGCCTAATAACATCACTGGTCACACAACTTCGTCCAACAACTCGTGAAATAGTTTGACGTTTTGAACCTCCTGACAAATTTATATGATTTCAGTAGATTTAGCTTTTCAGCTTTTCCATCCCGAAATGGTCTCGCTGTAATTGTCCAATTAGGTTCAGATTATCAAGATGAGCTTTATATGTGTTTCTACTGAGGAGTTCCGCAACTATGCTTGCACAATCGGGGTGGTACACGATGGTGTAATCGTAGACATTTATGTACTCAGGTAAACAAGAATGCAGCATTTCTCACTGTAGAGAAAACGTCACCACATTTTCAGCAAGGAAGGTCGTTACCATCTCTAGCTCCAGGATAAGATGATCTACATCGTGCAGTTCCAATCGTCATGAGGCACATGCGTGACTCGATCCTACTGCACCAGCGTGCAGTTAAACATAGTTAAGAACTGTTACCATCTCTAGCATAGTTAAGAATTGTTAATTAGATTTAACGAGGCCAAAGACATTTCAGAATTCACCACACCTTGTGAGAGCTGTTTCAAGTTCAAAAATTAAACATAGAACTTCTCAATTAACAGAATGATGAAGAAGAAGAAAGATACAAAGCAGTCCACGTATGCATGCAATGGCATGATTGGCTACTTTAAGGTGATGCCCTTGAGAAACCAAAACTCAAAGAGTCCAGAGAAGTTCAGAGTAAAGCTCGATCTTTGCACAATGACGAATATAGTGAAGTCTCAAACCATTAGGAGCTAGGATTTACCACCAAGTACCAGACCCAGGTGAAATCCAAAGTGTTTGTTTATCCAAACAAAACTAAATCTTCGTCATCCGAGTCTAACTACTACAACAACAAGGACCGCAACTTTGTTTGGGAATTGGTGAGAATATCGTCTGCTACCGAGGAGTTTCCCAAGAAAAGCATTTAATGTAAACGAAGTCAATGCTTGAAGAATTTGGAGTGAAGCTGACGGTTAAAGATTAAGGAACTTGACTTCATCGCTAGATAATGCAAGAAAGTTATCGATAGAACAATCACAGAGAATTGTTGTAAATATCCACACGAATTTCCTTCAGTGGTAATGAGTCCGAGAATATTGATTTGCTCCCACCAACTACCACCTACCAACTTCGTAACAACTAGCGCTTACTCGCTTTCTCTAACACGCACTTCGAAAGTTTCAAGAATATACCACTAAGGTGTGACTCTGCTTGCCATTTCAAGGGAAACACATGTCGAAAAGTGACATCACCATTTCACATTTCCAGTTGGTCTTAACCAACTCGTACCACCAAGATTTTTCTGTTTCCCAAGATTTCGATGTAGAGCCGACTCCGCCTGCAATTCTTAGGGAACGCATGTTGTAGAGTGGCATCGCCATTATAGATCTATAGCTGGTCTGGACCAAACTTTCACAAACTGAGATTTTTGAAATACGCCGCTTCCAAGTAACACCGATTCTGCCCGCCATGCTTAAGGAATGCATATCGCACATTATCGATCCGATGTTGAAAGTCGTCCGACAATCCAATTCATCACCAATGAGGCACAATCTCGACACGAATTCTTGTACTTCAACCAGAAGATGACAATTCAAATAGAGAAGGGTTTGCAAAATTGCACCGAATGGCACCAAGTCTGGAAGTCGTGACATCCAAATGACGTCATGACTGACACACTACTACAGTAACAGAAGGACCTTAGTATGCTCTGAACAAACCACGCTCTGATACCAATCTAACATGCCCTGATCCCGATGTCCTTGAGACATCGGGATGGTCACGTGCTGGCCGACACTCGAGGGGTGACGAAAGCCATTTAGAATGTATAAGAACGAGCAATAAATAAGATTTAAGAAATTAATGGTAATTAATATGCAATTAGGGTGCGTTTGGTACGCAGACGGGACGGGACGGGACGGGACAGAACGGGACAGAACGGGACGGGACGGGACGGGACGGAACAGGACGGGACGGATGTTGTAAATTTTGAAAAAGACAAGGGGCATTGTTGTCCTAAAATGTTAAAAATTTCTGTCCCACAGACGTGGAACGACCCCGTTCCATGGGGGGGAGGTGGAACCAAAAATCATCCAAAACTTGTCCCGTGGAACGCCTCGTTCCACTCGTTTTAGGCGTACCAAACGCGGGACGGAACGCCTCGTCCCGTCCCGCGTACCAAACACACCCTTAAGGAACGTGTTTAGAGCATGCAACTAATTAGAATACTAGAAAAGAAATGATATAAAAATTGAATGAACAAAGGATGGGGTCCTACACCGAGAGGACTCAAAGATGCCGATGCAGAAGTGCCTTGATGCCGGGATTGTATGCCTCGATTCTAAGCCCTAAAGGGGGCGCAAAACAAACATGAGTGGACCAATTTGATATACATATAATAAAAAAGTTATCAATATACTAACCCCCAGGTTTTATGAAAACAATAGCATGATAAATAAAATAGATTTTTCGAAACCTAGCATGTTGTGCAATATCTCAAATCATAACTCATGTATACATAATCACTAGTGAGAAATGTCCACATATCCCTCTAGGCCCTATGCCATCTCCCGGTCCCTGAGCATACAATCAGAGGAAAATATCGCTTCAGGCCCTGTGCCAACTCCCCGTCGCTATACTAAATAGCTAGAGGAAACACACTTCAGGCCCTATGCCGACTCCACCCGTCTCTCGGAACAGACCGTAATCTATCCCTACGTCATGTAGCGGAAATTAGGACCACTAGGTAAGTACAACATCATTGAACATATACATATGAAAAACAACTTCATAGTATAAAGTCATATATCATCTATACTATAAAGAGGTGTTCGAAACATATTCTAAATATCATATCATCCAGCAGATATTATATAAAGAATATGGGTTATAAGAAAAATAGTAATAATTCAAAATAATCTCAGTAAACACGATATCTCATAAATCATTTCTTAAAACATACTTATAAACTCATGTTTTTCATGTGTGCAATTCTACTAAGAAAACATGTATTTTAGAAGGGATCCACTCATAGTACTTCACCGTCAAAAGCTGCGCAGACTAGTAAAGATAGAAACGGCACAATAATTGCCCCTAAGCACATAAAGGTTCCAATTAATAAATCTCTATTAAAACGGATTCAAGACGTCAAATTAGCCTAAGAAGGGTCCCGAATAAATTTCATAAACGTCAATAAAATATTCTTAGAATATTCCCTGATGGAATGGAATATTTACTAACGAAATATTCCACGTAAAAGCTTTGGGTCGGCTAAGGTTTAGAGTTTGAAAGGTTTAAGAGTTTAGTGCTTAAGGCTCTAGGTTAAAAGGGTTTGGGTTAGACTTTTAGGTGGGTTGGGTTTAGGTTTTTAAACTAAAAGGGTTTAGGGTTTTAACATATAAAGCCCAAAGGCCTTTAAAACCAAAAATAATTAAAACAGAAGAAAAATAAAAAAGGTTAGGTTGGGCTCAGCAGGAATGGCCCAAAGGCCTTGGAGATTTCTTGGGTTCGGGGCCTCCACCAGCACACTGCCCAAAGACCTTTAGTTTTAAAAATAAAACTAAAAAAAGGTTGGGTTGGTGCTTAAAGGGCCTAAGGTCCATGGGTTTTCTGATCAAAGGCCCAAAGGCCTGAGTTTCTGGGATGTGGGTCACCGGATCCAAGGAAGAAGAAGGCCAAAATTCGGCTGGAATGCTACACAAACTTTGAATGTCCATAACTTTGTCAATACTCGATAAAATCAAGTGCAACAAAAACAAAAATTGTAGTTCTTGAAGATACAAAGAGAATGATACCTCGCACGATGTCTAACTCGCCTTGGTTTGACCGAAAAATGCCTCGAAAGCCGTCGGACTCGCCGGAAACTGGGTAAGATTCAAATGAGTATAACTTCTTCAAGACTCAATAAAATTAGGTGAAATAAAGGAAAGTTGTTGTACTCGACGAGACGAAGAGATTGATACCTTTCACACTAGATAAAGCGTCGTGGTTCTACCAAAAATTAGCTCGATAGCTGTCGGTTTCTCGCCGGAATTCTGGGGAAGTCTCCCCGATGTGTTTCTTCGTGGTTTGACGTCCAAAACACAACCACAGGGTCAGAAAAGAACTATAGGGATGAAAAAAGAAGCCTTTGGAGTGTTTTGAGGCTTACCCAAAATGGAAGGACGAGAAACCTCGCCATAGTTCCTCCTTCGAACCGACGTTCAATGATTCTTGTGTCTTCATTAAATTTTAAAGATGCAGGAAGGGAAACAAAGGATGGTGGTTTAGCAGCATGTGTATGTATGTATGTGTGTGTGTGCGGAGCTCGAGTAGAAGGAGAGAGTGCAGAGAGAGAGCACGGGAAAGGGGAGAAAGAGAGGACTGAGAAGGAAGAGAGAAGAGAGAAGAGAAACTCGGGGGACAAAAAAATCAGGGTTGGGCCCCTTGGGCTCACCAAATAAGAACAAAAAAATATTTTTAAATAAAAAGAAGGGGTAGGGTGTAACATGAACCGAAAAATTTGATACACATGTTTTAGAAAGTAGATTGACTTTGTGTTGTGTTGTCCGCAATATTGAGTCCAGTGAACAAAGCCCGTGGTCCTACATCTTGCCAAGACACCCATTCAATTGATCAAAACACTTATCACTTATCTAGCATCACCTCAACAGTACATTAACAGTAAGGCTTAGACAGCTGTGCATAGATAAGGATGAGCAAGAAGAATATTTTTATAGGGTTTCAAATGTAGTCATGTATATAAATACTATTGTTTTACTCTTTATGTTTTGTGCTTTAGTTCTGTCGTTTCTTTCGTCTTCAAAGATAGCAACATATCTTGTAATCAAGAGTAATGCTATTTATACCATATTTTTATATCACATTTCTATACCACCTTAGGTGGCATCTGATGTAGACAGCCACATCATTTGAAAAATTTGTAAAACTCAAGGAAATGAAGGAGAAAGACTCCTCATATACTACAATCATCATTTAATTAACTAGTTTTTCTTAATTATTAGTTTATTAAATCATGAACAATTTAAAAATCTGATTAATTCAAATGATGTGGCTATCCACTCCAAATGCCACCTAAGGTGGTATGAAAACGTGGTACAAAAATATGGTATGAATAGCATTACTCTGTAATCAGTTTAAACCATATACAAAGATGAATGAATGGCCTTAGCAACACGTGTTTTCGTCAAGATTGGAACCGAGAAAATACTGCTATATGGCACATTAGAGGCAGCGAACCAAGAACAATCGAAAACCCGAATGCAAATCCAAGCCCCAAGCCTAGATAGAATCATAGAATCCACCATCTTCAAGTAAATGACCTGCTCCGTGTTTCTCATCAGATAAAAGTTAGAACCTATCGGTGGCATGGCCTCGTTTGTACTGCCACGATCTTCCAATGGAGCTCCACAAAGTTTATTGCCAACATAACTGGACAGATCAAAGCTTTGAAGTTGAGTGCTTTTCGGCATCTGCACTATCAGATTGTTATAGGACAAATTCAGATAATGGAGAAACGTCAATTTCAAGATGCTTGGAGATATTTCACCAGAAAGTTGGTTCGCGTAGTAATCAAGTGATTCTAATGATCCCATATCATTGATCTTGGAAGGGATTCTTCCCGTGTGAAGATTATTGGATAAGTTCAACGATTGCAAGCAAATGAGGCTGGTCAGCTCTTTAAGGATTTCTTCAAATAACATATTGCTTGAAAGGTCCAAGCTCATTATCACCAAGGTTTAAATGTGTTTTGTGTGATGAATGAATAGTCATCTAGAAAACAAATTATGTATCCGTTAAGATTCTTTGAAATACTCGTAAGACTCCGGGAAGTCATACGAGAACTTCTGAGTGGGTCACCCATGGAACTCACCTAACTTCGGAGTTCCAACGAATTCCGAAGTCAGTGAGCTCCCAAAAAGCCTCATGCTATATGGAGGATAGCATGTACATTTAAGGCACATTACTCCATTTCCGCTGGCCAATGTGGGATATTACAGTGATAGTGGTGATGGTGATGATGATGATCATGTCGATCCCAAGCTTCAAAAACCGGGCAATAAGCAGATTACCGAGAACAAGTACCCAACACGGGATGCTCAAATTGACCTATTTTCGGAAGATGAATTGATTAAACTCATTGCTTCACTCGAAGCCAAGATACAGGCATCGACACTGGAGATTGATTCCATGGAAAGATATTATGGTGCGAAACAAATTCAAAATTTATTCCGAACTCACTCAAGCTCAAGCTCAAGCAAAACACCGCGGCGCTTGAACCCTGCGTATTTTTATGTACAGATGCCTCTGAGTCCATTTTATACTATATATTTTACCCTATTCTTAGTTATAATTTATTAGTTATTTTGGAAGAATTTTGATACTTTGCTATATATTTATAATGTAGGTCATTCGACTTCCTCTTGAGCGAAAAGTGATCAAAATGATGAGTTTTGGAGTGATTTCAATTGGAGGATGTTCGTGAGTCTTTCAAGACAATTGTATCAAAATTCCAGATTTTTCTACCAAGCCGTTTGACCGTGGCGATGAAAAGAAGACCCAGCGCGCAGCTTTCCCAGATTGACGTTTCTGGACATTTTGGGTATTTTTAAGGTCAAGATGGCATATTTTGAGAAAGATTCCTTCTGAAGATTTGTAGGGGACGTCTCTAGCTTTCAAAAGCAACCTTATGGGACTAAATCAGAGTTGATTTGATCGGTCAAAGTACTGATTTTCTGAAAACTCCGAATTTCAGTTAGAATAGGAAACCTTTTATTTTCTGTTTTATTATTTTATTAGGTTTCCTAATTTTATTTTAAGACCTTTTCTAGCTAGGGTTTTATTTTCTACTAGTATAAATAAGGCTTTTTAGCCATTAGGGAGGGGACGCAACATTGGACGCAACATAGGAGGAGAGAACGCACTACTTCGGTTTTAGAGAGCTTTTGACGATTTAAGGTGTTTTCTATCCATGTTTTTAATAATATTTTGTTTATGATTGTTAGTAACTAATTTTCGTTTGTTAGGGCGATGCCTAAGCCTTAGCATGAATATGTAGTTTTTATTTAATTGCTTATGATATTATGCATGTGTACTTTGAATTATTAATCACTGTGCTTTAAACTGTCTTTGTATCTTAATGATTCGCGACCATTATGATGTTTAGATAAGTAATTGGATGCAATTCGATCGGAATGCCACCGGGAAATTGGGTATTGCTTCTTGTGATTAATAGTTGTAAGTTCACCTAGGGCGAATGCCACGTCATAGGGGTTGCATGGTTTTTCAAAAGGTTTTCACAAAGCGTAATGAGTCATGCATGTTTATATTTGATCTGAATGCCACAGACGGATTGCATGTTTGATATACGTTCTAGCTTGAATGCCACAAGTATAATATGCATTAGGAAAACCTAACCTTCAAAGTTTCATGGGTAATTCATAAGTAATTGGTAAACCTACATAGGATTGTCAAGGGGACGGTGGAACCCTAGGCTTTTACAATTTGGTTTTTAAAACGTTTTCCTTTGTTTTCTTTACTTTGCTAATTTCCCTAAATTACTTTTAATAAAATTCGTTTTTAATATTTTAGGACATAAAATCAATCTCTTCCAATCTTTGTTTTTAAATAATTAGCTAAGAATTAGTATAAATACATATTATTCATTCAATCCCTGCGGAAACGACCTTACTTGAGCCGTTTATACTACAACTACCTTGTTCTCTTGCAAGTATTTTTAAGTGTTTTTATCCCTATTTTTGTAGGTGGTAAAAATCCTATCACCTCCCTCTCAGGACCCTGTAAATCCATTTATTCATGACGCATTAGGCCAAAAAGTTACTCATGAATTGGCCCAATGGGGTGGTTTTAATAAGAATCCGGTGAATTCTACTACTACTAGTACTACTACTTCAGTCATGGAATCGAAGAATCCGATGAATACTACTTCTACTACTAGTACTTCAGCCATGGAATCGAAGCCTCCATTGCCTGTGAAATGTCCAATGCTGCCAAGTGCATGGATTTTGAACTCAGTATTACAGAAGAAGATTTAACTAAGGACACCATCTCGAATCCTCGGTTATCGAACTTCTAGTCTTCTACTAATTTTTGGTTTGATTGGTTTAACTCTTGATTTACCGTTTGGCTATGAACAATATTCGCCTTGCTATTGTTTTGTTTAGAGATTGGTTTAACCCTTAAATTTTTGGTTCTGCTGTCGTTCTTGATAAATTTATCTTGCACTCCTCCCTCTCTTATTTCACTACAAATTAGTCTTGCTAGAAACACAGGAAACTAAACCTAAAGGGTTCTCGAAAGAGGAAAATAAACATAATCTGCGTAACTTTCATTAGGAAATTGTCAAAGGCCTGTCTTATCCTCCAATGGTGATCGAATATCTTGCCTCACCGAGTATATCGTGTGCCTCAATGCAAAGTGACGCATACAAATTTTCCTGCAAAGGGTTCTATTTTGGCAGCGAACAATCTAAGAATTTAAACATGTTATGTTATTATGCATCATAAGAAGTAAGAACTAGCGAGAGGTCATCGATGTATCTTATTGGTTTGAAATACAAGGCGCTTTGTATAAGTTGGCTATTAACCATGCTCATTTTGTTCACGAGTCTAGTGGATTTGACGAGTTGGGTACCATGTACTGGACTCATCCTTAAAGTTGTTAACAACTCAGACGTGCAATTTCAATTTCTGTTGGAGTGTAACAACTCAGACGTGCAATTTCAATTTCTGTTGGAGTGTCAAACTCTTTTTAACATATGGAAGTAGTTTTATTCGAATGTTGCCTGTCATTCCTCCGAATGTCTTTATTGATGCAGAGAAAAAGCGCTAATTAAAACTGACATTCTTGTTCTCATGAGTATACCGATTTTCTTACAATTTGTTCACTCAATTATTCATTGTAAGAAATGAATAGATATGTTTCTTCTTGATTTCTGCAGTTTGTGTCCGTTAGTACTTCAGGCTTTTGGCAATGGCATTCCTGTCAGAAATGAAGTAAATAGAAGTAATGATCTCTCTGGCTGCGAAATTGGAGCTTCATGGCCTGCTCCACTTATGGTAGCATAAGGTAAAGCGTCATCGTATACTTGTGTCCACCCAGCAACCTGGAAAGTTACAAATTTACAAAGGTTAAAAATTGCTAAGACCACAAGTTGATAGTCCGAATTTTTCATTGTTATTATGTTCACGAACCGACCTGTTTTTCTTCAAACCAGACTCTGTAAGGCACATTCGTTTGTAGCCCCAAGTCCTTTGCCAATCGGTTCACCAGTGTCCGTGTACTCGTTAGTGGAATAACAGAATCTTGATCTCCACTGTGGAAAACATGTAAGATAAACTTTTAAGTACAATTTCTAAAAGACTAAGATTATCGAAGATGGCAAGAGTTTTGATTTGTACAATGGTGAGACTCATCACCTGTAAATCAAAACCCGAATTCCAGACTTGACAAGTTCACTTAAAACTGGAAGCATCGGTATTTCATGGTTTAGCATGTCATACGTGAGGACACTTAGGCTGTAAAAGAGGATAATCAAAGTTCAAAAGCACAGAAAACAAAAAAGGCTTGCGGCACAAGGAACATTTCTTCGATCTATGATTAGTTTGGAATATAATAGGAATTCTTTTCATTTTTTTATTCGTCTTCAGAACCTACTACGTTTGTGTGCATCAGTGATTCAAATGAGATGAGATGATTACTCGCTGCAAATTGTCCAATTTGTGACTCGGGCATGAAACGCCTCCTGTACAGCTGGTCGGTTTAAGTATGTAAATGTTTCATCTTCGATACAGACATCTATCTTCGCTGTTTTTCGCTGCAGATGTGATCAGTTAGTTGGAAGTTTGTATATTAACGTAGAGAATTTGAAAGAAATGAAAGGAGAAAATACCAAGGCTTACCAGTTGGAAAGATTGAGCTTCGACCGATGATAAACAGACATCGCGAGTAACGTCATAAAGGTTGATCAAATGGTCAGGGACTTCACGTTCAAATTGGTTCGCTACTGCATCACAAGCAGGGCTAAATGGACGACCACGAATTTCCATCAGTCCAATTTCAGAAAAGGTGCAGACTGAAGTCAAATTTTCGAAGGTCGGATCCGATATTAATCCATGAGACCACAAGTAATCTGCTTTTGCGTTGAGATCGGAATTGAATTCCAAAAGAGGATTCCCAATCTGCAAGCAAAAAAAGCTCAAGCATGACATCTTAGTCGAAAACATCAACTCCAAAGTCACTTCACTTTTTCGATTCTGGTTTGCTTACTGCTATTGCTTTCAGATTGAACTTCAGCTTTGATAGGATAATGAGTTGTGCAAGCTGCGGAACATAGTGGCCTGGCAGTGACAAAATGGAATTTTTTTAGAAGCGCGTCGTAAGTTTGTACCTTTCGAGTTTTCTAACTGGTCATTAGTGATATAAATGATGGTTTTACAAGTAAATGATGTTACCTGCATAGCTCACTCCTGTGATAAACAAATCCCTATTTTTATACTCAGGGAATTCGTCGAACCAGCGCCGAAGGAACTCGAGATTATCTCGTGCTAAAAAGAAGAGAATCGGAACATGATCAGAATGTATATTATACCTATACTAAAACTCAACACAAAAACATTGTTCATTAACAGTAAACAAACTGACCTGCCCTTCAATTCTTTTGTTGTCAGCCATTTTTTTCATTTTTTACACAGCTAAAAGACGCTTTGCCCTTCTAGCCCACGCGTCTGTCATCCGTGTTCTTTTTGGTTCCATCCTCTTATAGATGTGATGCGCACCGTTTCCCTTTTAGCCTGCCCACAACTCGATCATCGTCGAACGCTCTACTTCGATTTCTTCTTGACATTTCTTTCCGTTTCCACTTCTCTCTCTCACTCTGCGGTCTCCTCTCCTCTCCTCTCCTCCTCTCATCTCTCACTCTTTCTCTAACTCTCATTCTATACCGAAAGAACCATAATTTTTCATCTTTCCCTCTACTATTCCTTTGGGTAATTTTCCAGTACACTTTTCCGTTTGCTTCCCACACTAATCTCACCCTAAAACCAACAAATCCCAAAAACCCTGAAGCCCTCCAACAAATTGAAAAAACACCATCTTTGCCAAAACTTTTGAATTTTTCTTGGGAATTTTTGCCTATCCCTGAGATTTTCTTGGTGGGTTTTCCTTCTCAGGTCCCGTATGTAAAATGGTTTTGGCCTTGGTAGCAGATGAAGATCGGTGACAATGATCGGAGTTCATCGCCGTGTGGGTAATCCCAGTGCCTGGTTTTCAATTCTGGTGATTTCTAGGGTTTGTGTTGCGTAATATTCAGGGATTTGGTTTGGGTTTGTGGGTAAGCAATCTTCAGGGTAAATTTAGTTCCCCTTATTTTCTCAAATTTGCTTCACATCATGATTTTTGGTCCTTTACTGAATAGTTCTCAAGAATGTTGGAATTTTTAATTGTTGTGATTTCTTTTGAATTTGTTTTTTGGGTATATCTCATTTTACTATCCTTATGTTTAGTGGTTTTTAACATTTTGGTACATCAATTTTTTTCGTCTTAAAGTCATACCTAAAGTATAAATTTTGGTACAGTCTCATACATCCGTTAGTTAAACTCTTAACTCTGTAGTTAAATGATGACGTGGCGCTCACGTGGACAATGAATGGGCGCCACGTGTCATTAAAATAATTAAAAAAATTAAACTATTAAAATAATTAATTAAATAAAAATTATAAATAAAAAAAATATTCCCCAGATCCTCTCTTCCCTACCTCGATCCCCCTTCCTTCTCCTTCTGCACCTCTGCACATCCTTCCCCCATGTGGACCTCTGCTCATCCATCCTTCTCTAGATCCCCAGATCCCTCTGCACCTCTATCCTTCCCCAGAACCCCTTCGTCTTTTGCGACACACACCTATAACCTTTCATCTTCTTCCACGGCTCCGCCCCTTCCATCCCAATACAAGTTAATTTTACAGCTCCAAAATCATAAATAGAGAAATTGAATTAAAACCCCACTTTTACCAAAAATTGGATAATCCAAACAATGGGGAAACGAATATGAGAATCGTGATCTATCCATATATTTAAATTCCACACATTTAACCTCAAAATATAACAGATCTTATCCTCAACGATCAAAACGCACTCGGAGGATGATAAATCAATTCAATCTCTGAAAAATACTCAATCAATCACAAATTTTCACCAAAAAAAAAATTAAGGTTTGATGTAATAACAGCTTTAGATCCAAATACCATAGATTAATTATGCATAATAAGAACAAAAGGGAAAGAGAAAGATAGGGATCTAAGAATGAGACCATCGCCATCCTTGTCGAATAGGCTGAACGCCTCATAGAACTCGAAGATCTGGTCGTCGGTGAGCTGATCGGCTAATGTTGAGAGCGTTTGGCTTCCGAGAAAATCACAGAGAAAATGCCCAAAATGAAAAGGAAAATATGTCTGTTGTGCCCTAATAAGACATGAAGCAGAAAGAAAAGGGAGGGAGGGAAGTAATTGACCCAACGACGCCTTGAGAGCCAGCGTCATCGCCATAAACGTTAGGATGATTCAATCGAAGAAAACTATTGTTGCCGACAAGCGTGGGCATGGTCTGGTCACTGAGGCTGGAGGGCGAGCCCACGCTGGGGTTGTGGAAGGGGTGGAGCCGTGCAAGAAGACGAGGAGGGGTGAAGCTGTGCAGGAATACGAAGAGGGGGTGGAGGGGTGGAGCTGTGGAGGAAGACAAAGGGTTGTGGGTGTGTGTGTCGCGGAAGACGAAAGGGTTCTAGGGGTGTGTGTGTGTGTGTGTTTTTTTAAAAATACTTTTATTTAATTAATTAATTAATTAATTAGTATTTTAATATTTTTAATGACACGTGGTGCCCAGTTATTGTCCATGTGGGCGCCACGTCATCATTTAACAGCAGAGTTAACAATTTGACTAACGGATGTATGAGACTGTCCCAAAATTTACACTTTAGGTATGACTCTGGGACGAAAAAAATTTGATGTACTAAATATTGAAAACCACAAAACATGAGAGTAGTAAACTGTCTTTTATCCTTGTTTTTTATTTTATTTTCAACTCTTGAAATTGTTTCTAATTTCTCTATAAGTAAAATAAGCTTGAGGATGAAATTTATTCTTTCTTTACACTATTTGACTGCAGATTCTAGGTTCCAACTCCCAATTACGCAGCATGCTTGATTCCAATTCTTAATAAGGGAGATGATGCAAAATCCATAATTTCTTCGTCAATTGACTTCTCCCAAGATTTGTAGATATATTTATTCAGATGCCTAATGTTTGAGTTTTGAAGTTTGTTTTTTACTAATTGACCATTCAGATAGCTGCCATATATGACACCGCCAAGATTCTCAATTCTTATTTTTCATATTTACAATTTGATTTGTGGTCTTTTGACATCTCTACTGCCTTACCAAGCACAGCTTGACAATCCCCAGCATTAGCAACTATCAGGGTTCTTCAAAAAGTATGAACTATGTAAGACTAAGACATGAAACCTAATTAAGATTCACAAATTCTGAATGCAAAGTATTTAAAAAGTAATTCAAGGCAAACTTAATGATCACATTCAATTTCTTTCTTTCTTTTATAATTTAACTTTTGCTTCTTATCGCCTTTGTTTTTTTCTTTTCTATCTTGCAAAATGCTCTTAACTTTGCAGCAATCACTTCTATCACAACTTGTTCTGCAATAGTAATAGTCAGCCAAGTGACATAATTTTTTCCTTTGATATGTCTGATAGGAATAGCCTGAATTGTTTCTCCCTTAGATCCCTACGGAATCCATATTGGTCACTATGGATTAATCATGCAACTCGATTGAAGTTTGAATATAATTTCATATTGTTAAAACCCTTAAAATGGATGAGAAAATATTGTTAAACCCCTCAAGCTTTATTCAAGCTCTACTTTCAAATTAATTTCATATTGGTGAGAGAATATAATTTTACTTGAAAGGCTTGGAAAAAAACTAATAACTCTTGGTAAAATGTCTTTATGTCATAGACAAACAAACATTATCAAAATTATGTGTTTGAGGTGCAAAGATTTATGTGCAAAAGAATAGGTGTTAGAATTCCTCTGTCCCACATCGGCCAGAAGGCTTGAGAACAAGCCCTTTAAATAGAATTACCCCACTCTAACTATCACCGAGGACTTTTGTAATAAAACCCCACACTTGACGGATGAGCAGGTGGGCAAGTGGGGACAGTATCAGTGTTGTTGAAGTGGGCCCATGGCCCGTATAGGTCTCATGTGCGGGGGAGTGTTAGAATTCCTCTTTCCCACATCGGCCAGAAGGCTTGAGAACAAGCGCTTTAAATATAATTACCTCACTCTAACTATCATTGATTCCTTTTGTAATAAAACCCCACACCTGATGGATGAGCAGGTGGCCAAGTGGGGACAATATCAGTGTTGTTAGAGTGGGCCCATGGCCCGTCTACCTAAAATTTAAGAATAGGTGACCTATGTATTCTAAATTTCTAACATTTTTTTTTCAAAATCCATGATGAGCAATTTATGTTTTTCTTTCTTTAACATTTTTTCCTTCTGTTTTGCTAGCTTAATAATTTGATTGAAGCTTATGGTTATAATTATCTGCAATTGTGGGGTAATTGGCAAAACTCGAGTCCCTATTATGCATGTTTGAAGGAATAAGCATAGTTTGTAAACCCCTACCTTGCTCATACATGTTGTACTCTTTCATTGTCATTTAATTTATTTTCCTGTTTTGGTTTAGGCTTTTAGTTTGGTTTGTTTTCTTGTTAACTTTGTTAATTTGGTAAGGATTACATTTTTCTTATAGCTTGGATTTAGAATTTGATTATAATTTCTCCTTTTTCAACATAATGGTTAATCCATATAAGGATGTAGTTTGGATTCAGGTGAGGTGGGGGAAACTTTTTCTTCAAGAACCTCTTGGTTGAGTCCCTCAGAGGACAGAATAGTACTATTTAGTGACTAGGAGCTAAGACCCCAATTTCTTTAGAATTTCTTCTTTTCAACTTAATGGTTATCGAATTAATTGCTTTTCCTTTTTTTTTCTTCCCAATTCCTTAAACAATGCCAATGTTATTCCCTTTTTTTTCTTCAAATTATAAATTTTCTATATGCAATCTTATTTTCATTTTTTTATATTTTTACTAGGAATTATAAGTGCAGCGTTTTCAATTTATTAAAAGGCAGAATAGTATTTCCATTCAATTTAATGTCATTTTAACTTGGTGTTGGTTTACACATAATTTTCAGCATTTGTCATATAGGTTTTGATTTTAATTTTGCTAAAACCTATAGATTATTAAACTAATGACAAGCTATTACTATTTATTGTTCATATCAAGGAGGAAGACATTTTTAGATCACCCTGAAATATAGCTAGGAAAACATCGTTTATTTTTTATTACGGCGAACATTTATGCCTTACACTGTTGACTTTTTTCAATGCCTGCGCTGGATTCTACAAGTTTTTTAAAGTTTATTTGGTTGCTGGAAAAAAAATGAGAAATGAAGGTCTTCAGAGTTTGGTCATTTGTGCCTCAAATTTGGTACGGTTTCTTTCCCTATATAATTTTGATTGGTATTTATAGATTTTCATCATAAATTATTGTATTCTCTTACAAAGAAGTTCATTTTTGACACTTATGTAAACTTTAACACCATTTCACCAGAGAACACAATTTGAGTTTGTGAAACCCCGTCCCAAATTAAGTGTATTTTCATATTAATGGACTTATGAAATTACCATTTTGCCCTTGAGTTGACTTTGTTTGATCATCTCGTCCAAATGGGTAGTTTTAATTTTATTAAATGATCCTTAACGTACTTATACCATGAACGCATAGGTGTGAACGAATTCGAATTCTGATTTATAATGAAGATTCTACATTCGAACGTCGAACGTTTTCGGATATTTTGTGTTTCGTCCTGAACGTTCTTGAACTACAAACCAAGGGGACCCACTTGAGATTTTTGTGCCCATTATCCCTGCCTAACCCGAATCCCCCCTTCCTTTTTGGATTTCATTTTCCTTATCTCTCTCTCTCCCTCCTCACTAACTTGATCACTTTCTTCCATTTTCTCTCAAACTCCATCTGAGTTCTCTCTCTCTGCAAGAACTCTTTCCCCTTTTTGAAAATCACACACACATCAACCACCATCACCACCACCTGGTCGTGCAACCTCGAAAACCTCAAGCAAGGTTGGTGTTCCACCGTGACAGCCATGGTGCACCTTCCTCTGACGAACTCCAACATGTTTCGTAAATTTATCGATGTTGGTAAGCTTCTAGAAACCCTTGGGATGTGTTTTAAGGTCAGATTTAAGCTTCTTTTAAGTTGTATATACATGTTAAACGTAGAAAATAGCTTAGGGGTAACTTTTCCCAGTTTTCCAATAAGCACCGCCACTTTTGAGGCATTTTTCGGCCAAATCACCATGAGTTAGCTGTTGTGCAAGGTACCATTCTCTTCATCTCATTGAGTACTACAACTTTCATTTTTGAATCACTCGATTTGGTTGAGTATCGAAGAAGTTATGGGCGTTTGAAGTTGTGCCCAAATTATGGCCAACCCTTGGCCTGAAACCGGGTCGACCCGACCCGATAACCCGGATCCAAGCCCAATTGCCACCCAGGGCAAACTTTAGTGCCATGCTACCAACCTAACTCAGGGACCCAGTCTATTAAGCCTAGCCCAAACCCAAACCCCCAGGCCCAAGCCCAGAACCCTTGGCCTAAGCCCAAGCCCAGAACCGTAGGCCTGACTTATATATATCAACTTGGTCCACTCATATTTTGTTTTGCTCCCCCTCAGGACATAGGAACGAGGCATACGATCCGAGCTACGAGGCATTCCCCTACCAGTGATATCATATCATCCTCTCTATTTTGACATCACTTGCAATAGCACTTTCTGTTACACCTTCCACTTGTATTCTGAATTAGATGTATGCTCTGAATATATCATGCATTATCACTATGTTTTTATTGATAGATGAATATTATTATATTATTTTGGTAAGGTTTGTATATGAATATTACATTGTGTAGTTTGCGTGAAATTTATATGCATGTTTCACATGTTCTCGGCATATGCATTCATCAAATGGCTTACGTCACCCTCAGGTGTCGACCAGCACGTGGCCATCCCGCTGTCCCTCGAACATTGGGATCGGGGCGTGTCACAATTAGAGAAAGAGGGAGAGGATCATAGAAGCTTGCCCACTACTTCTCTGTTTCATTGGTAATATCCACAAACTTAATTCTCAGCTTTTAGGTTTTTTTTTTTCACATCAATTAATTTTGCCTGTAATGTTAGGGCATGATATTTTAGGAAATTTTTTGCTCACAATTTTTTGGGGTGAAACAAATAAATATGAGTCTTCACTAAGTTAATTTTATTTATTATTTCAGAACTAAATAACATCTTGCTGCTTTTGGTAGGTTTTGTGTAAGCTTACTTGCATTGCATACTTTGTTTACAAACAATGTTTGGTTTAATTTGGTGATAATATATTTGGTAAATCATTTCAGAATTAGTCTCTCCAACCTTGATAAGTTTACAATATTACTATGGTAAAACTTAATTTCGGATTGCATGTTTGAAAGTTTAGCCTTTTGTTTAGGACGGATCATTTTCCTGGGGATCCATGGGATCTTGTAATCATGTTCTTTCATCGTATATATTACGGTCAGTTTTCGTCAGGTACTATTTATATTTAATTTAAAATTTAAAATAGTACCTAACGAAAACTAACCGCACGATGTACGATGAATGGACATGATTACAAGATCTCCCGGATCCCCAGGAAAAGGATTTGGCAAGGATCCTTTTCCCTTTGTTTAGAATTTGAATTGCGTGTCTCCAAATTTATAGTATTTTCTTAATTGCCAGCGTAGAGCTCAGAGAAAGAGGTAGCATCCATCGATCAAATTTGATTTCAAATATGAGTTCATACCTGAGTTCAAATCCTATTTTTGAGCCTTTGTTTCTTCGGTAATCAGATAAAGCTCAAATATTTCCTACATGTCTTAATTTTGGATTAGTCTCTATATCTACACACATACATGGAACAAATATTCACTGGTCCTTTACAATGACGATCAACTAGTGTAGTTCATGGATATAAGGGATATATTGACAAAGGAATATATTGAAATATGTAGGGATATATTGAAATATGCAGGAAATTGTTTCACTATAACACATTGAGAGTCGAGGAATCTCTTTCTTTTGAGCTGGCCATGTCGGAGTATATTTTTACTAACTTGGTAAGCTATATCAATATTTAGACTCTTTTTCTTGCCTTCTGTATTTGTGTTTGCTAAATATATATATATAATATTTGTTGAGGTATTTTGTATATAGTTGATTAGATTCCAGTTAGTATATCATTTGATGCCTACCATATCTTTGGCATATAATCCGTGCGATTGCTTAACAAAATTTGGTCAATAGTCTCAATTAAATGACTTCTGTGTTTGTGACCCAAATTTTATATATTTTATCCTTTCAAATTGAAATTTGTGTAACTTTTGCTTTTTTAGAAGATTAATTTTTGTATAAAATATAAATCTTAGAAACATTCTACCCATTGTTTAGTTTAACGAATTTTGTAGTGTTAACTTTGCACCATTCCAATTTGGATTTGATTGGATAAATAATAGCATTGTTTAGCTAATTAGCAAATTTCATATTCCTAAGCTCTCTCCAAGCAGTATACTGGTGCCTTTGTTTCAGGGTTTTGAAGACGTTGGGGACTTCATAGTGACAAAGAAATTGAAGACTTAGGTTGTAAATATATTTTCACATGTATGTAAATATATATATCTAAAACTATCAACATGGTTTATACAATTTTTAAACCCCCGCAACATCGCGCAGGCAGCCTTTCTAGTGTTTACTATTTTCGGGTTATATTTTGTTGGTTGAATGAGGAATGAGGATTGAGAAAGTCATATGAAGCGAAAACCTGTGATATCGTCGTCCACGAAGCCATAGAATGATTTGTTTGCTGAGTAGGAGAAGCCTACTCCTGCAGGTGACTCCAAGTGTAGCATATTTGCTTCTGCAAAGATTATATAACAGGAGAAAATCCATCGTAATTAGTATCAATGTTACGTGAATAATCGGGAGCAGAATCTGTTGGGAAAAATTTAGAGTATACAACTCTAGCACAAGTGTTGGAGAGACAAAACAAGTAAACAAATTACTTGTATTACACTCACAAAATATTACAACACTCAAAAACTCTCAAGGACACACTTTAGAAGCAATGACACTCACTCTTACTTTCTAGAGACAAACTCTAGATCACTCACACTCCTACAAGACTATTCTTGCTTCTCACTCTCACTTGGTTGCCTACTACTTCTTTACAAGCTTACTTGATTGTTGCTTGTTTTTATTGCTTGATTACAACACCACACTAGCATACATATTTATAGGCAATGGTTGCCAACTTGGACATTTGCTAGATTATTCTAGCAACTAATTATGACCACACATTGATTATAATAGCTAGACAATTCTAGCTTGTTCCTACCGACATGCTTGCTAGATTTTTCTAGCAAAATCATGCCTTCATTCATGATTCCAAATGGGCTGGCCCTTTATTATTGGGCTGGTGTTGTATTTTCAACATAATCTAATTAACAACGAATGTGACACAATTGTGATCACTTAAAGACTAATTTAATGGATTAATTACCTCTATTCCAACTAAAATCGTTCTTGAGTAAAATGTCTCCGCTTGGTTTAAAAGGTCCGTGCTCGATGAAAGCTCCTCCAACAGATGAACAACCAGGACCTTCACTTTAAACTCACAAAGATCAGTTATTTGGTTTGTAATTGTACTACGCAACACGCATTCATTAATGTATAAAATGTTGCAAACATAGGCGTCGCTAAGTTGGCTGAAGCAGTAAGAGCAAAAACAAATAACGCAAGAAAATTTTCCAGTAGGGATTATATTTGAAAATGGATGTGGATGGAAGCTCACCTCCATGGAGCCAAAGAACAAGAGGCTTTGAAGCAGGATCAGTTTGTGCTTCAACAAAGTAGTAAAAAAGTGATCTCCCTTGCTTTTCATCCACAGTTACATATCCTGCATATTGCTGGAAGTTGACTTAAGGTTGACCAGGCAACCTTGTGATTTTATCAGCTTCTTTGAGGGAGTTTGCCGTGGAAAACACTTGGATGACAGTTGCAAAGACTGCGGCGACGACGATGATACTCCCTCGTTGAGGCTGCATCATGAGAGAGAGAGAGAGAGAGAGAGAGAGAGAGAGAGAGAGAGAGAGAGAGAGAGTTCAAATATGAATTGTGGTGTGGGATCGTACAAGTATATAAAAAGGTCTTATCTTGACTTTATCTGTGACCAAGCTGGCTAAGCCCTAGTTTGGGAGTGAGGTGCTTTAAAAAAAAAGCACCAATGAAAAAAAGCTGTAAGAGTTTTAGGTGTTTGGTAAACTAAAAAAAAAGAGCTTATTTTGGAAGCTGCTGTGAGAATAAGCTGAAATCAAAGGAAAAAGCTGAAGCAGCTATTTGTAGCTTTGAAAAACTGGCTTTTTTTCAAAGCACACGGAGCTACAGTGCTCCTTTAATGAAAAGACCCACTATCAGACTGCTTTTTTTTCCAAAAGCACTTTTACAAAAATGTTTACCAAAAACTCAGCTGATTTATTTCACAGCCGCTTATTCTCACAGCACAACCGCTTATTCTCACAGCAGCTTTTTTTCAAAGCACAGCAATACCAAACCAGCCCTAAGTTGTGTAAGACTAATTGTCCAAGAGCTGTTTACAAAAAAATAAAAAATAAATAAATAAAACTGAAAATATGGCTTTAGCCCCTGAAATTTAATTTCTTCCACATAAAACCTGACATAAGTTTTTTACTCAATTAAAACTCATTGACTAGATTCCAAATCAGCAAATTCATTAATTATATTTGACTTTACACATTTAAAAAATCTTGATGCCCAAAACACCCCTATTTGAATGCTTGATTTACACAATTAATTCCATACAAATTGTAAGGGACAACTAATGATTTTACAAAAATAAAAAAAATAATAAATTCATTGCCTAATATTTAATAACAATAAAACATGCCTAATAAATATAGTAAGAGAAATTTTATTTGAACCCATTTTTTGTATCTCAGCACCCAACTTACTTTTTATACCCACATTGTATTTAATTCATCTATCATTATCTCTTTACACCCAACATTATTTCTGAAACAGCCCTTACTTATCAAAACTCAACTCAATCAAACTTCTTTTTACACCCAACTCAATCAACTTAAAAATAAAAAATAAAACCCTAACCAGTCCATCATCTCCATAGAGCAAAGCCCCTTCTCTCTCTCTTTAAAAAATCCTTCCATCTCCCATGGCTGCCATTCTGCACCCTCATCTGCTCCTCCATAGTCATCCAAACCTCTTCCTCTTCCTCTTCCTCTTCCTTTTCTTCATCATTTGACATCTCTAAATTTCTAGAGCACTAATTAGCTTAATAATCGGTATGAGCTTCTAGTTAGAGTGTTTAATGAGTTTGGTATGTTTCAATTAAATGAGAATATTCTAGCCTCTATACATAGAATTGTGGTAAAAAAAGTATATCGCATTTGCACGTTTTATAGGTGAACTCATAGGTAAGCAGTTTTTATTGTTGACCAAAACTTTTGGAATTGATCTAACTTGAATGCATAATTGAGCTTATGCATTTTAATGATTAAATTTAGGATGCTTTAGATTTTGGCCCTTACAACTCTTTATTTCTAGATAAAAACTCATCTATCTTTAAAGATTCAGTTTAAGCCCAAATTTAAAATTTGCAAACATATAGGAACACTATCGACCTATTAATACAATTTATTTACACCCATGCCACTCATACTTTATTGTCCCTTTTTCAAATCCCTAAATTTATGCCAAAATAAAAATAGTAGAAAAAATGAAATAAAATGTACAAACTGTTTGCATCAATTGTATCCATGTCTTTTTTTTGTCATATATTTTGTAGCAATTTTATCCATATTAATTGGTAGGTAAATTAGTTTGTTCCAATTATTTAAAAAAAATATTAAACCTATATTATATATTTTGAATCAAATTAACATTCCTCGAACTTGTGGGTAAACTCCACTGCTCTCTATTTTTCCCTGACTCTCTCTCTCTGCCCTCTGCAGCCTGCCCCCTGCCTTCTCCTTTCTCCCCCGAGTCTATTCTCTCGTCTATCCCTATCCCCCTGTCCGCCACCTTCTTTTCCTATTTTTCTATCCGTGAGCCTCTCTCTCCACCTTTCAATCCCCCATGTGTTTTCATCATTCTGCCAGCCAGCTTTTCTTTCCATTATTTTCTGCTTTTCCTTTTTTATTCCATTAAAATCTCATCTTTCTTTCTCATTATTCCCTTCCGTCCCACTTCCCCATTCTTTTTATTTTTTTTTTAAACCTTTTTCTACCACTATCCCGTGGAAAACATGTATCCTCCACAACAAGCTTTTTATTTTTCTTTTCATTCAGCTCATCAACTCCTTTGTTTTCTCCAAAATTCTTGAAATTGATCTTAAAGTAAATGTAACTGCACACTAACACAAAGTAAGGTAAAATGCAACCATTTTAACACAAAAACATCACAAAGACTTTAGAAATGGATGGTTTCAACGGGATAAATATATGAGTGATCAGGTACAATGTACTGGACTCATCCTTAAAGTTGTTAACAACTCAGACGTGCAATTTCAATTTCTGTTGGAGTGTCAAACTCTTTTTAACACTTGGAAGTAGTTTTATTCGGATGTTGCCTGTCATTCCTCCGAATGTCTTTATTGATGCAGAGAAAAAGCGCTAATTAAAAACGACATTCTTGTTCTCATGAGTATACCGATTTTCTTACAAATTGTTCACTCAATTATTCCGTGTAAGAAATGAAGAGATTTGTTTCTTCTTAATTTCTGCAATTTGGTCAATTAGTACTTAAAGGCTTTTGGCAATGGCTTTCCTGTCAGAAACGAAGTAAATAGAAGTAATGATCTCTCCGGCTGCGAAATTGGAGCTTCATGGCCTGCTTCTCTTATGGTAGCGTAAGATAAAGCATCATCGTATACTTGTGTCCACCCAGCAACCTGGAAAGTTAAAAATTTACAAAGGTTAAAATTTGCTAAGACCACAAGTAGATAGTCCGAATTTTCCATTGTTATTATGTTCACGAACAGACCTGTTTTTCTTCAAACCAGACTCTGTAAGGCACATTCGTTTGTAGCCCCAAGTCCTTTGCCAATCGGTTCACCAGTGTCCGTGTACTCGTTAGTGGAATAACAGAATCTTGATCTCCACTGTGGAAAACATGTAAGATAAACTTTTAAGTACAATTTCTAAAAGACTAAGATTATCGAAGATGGCAAGAGTTTTGATTTGTACAATGGTGAGACTCGTCACCTGTAAATCAAAACCCGAATTCCAGACTTGACAAGTTCACCTAAAACTGGAAGCATCGGTGTTTCCAGGTTTTTCATGTCATACTCGATGACAACTCCGCTTTAAAAGAGGATAATCAAAGTTAGAAGCACAGTAAACAAAAAAGATAGAATTGCTGCACAAGGAACATTTCTTCGATCTTTGAATAGTTTGGAATATAATTGGAATTCTTTTCGTGTTTTGATTCATCTTCGGAACCTACTATGTTCATGTGCGTCAGTGATTCAAATGAAATGAGATGATTACTTGCTGCAAGCTGTCCAATTTGTGACTCGGGCATGAAGCGCCTCCTGTACATCTGGTCGGTTTAAGTATGTAACTGTTTCATCTGTGATACAGACATCTATCTTCGCTGTTTTTCGCTGCAGAAGTGATCAGTGAGTTGGAAGTTTGTATATTAACGTAGAGAATTTGAAAGAAATGAAAGGAGAAAATACCAAGGCTTACCAGTTGGAAAGATTGAGCTTCGACCGATGATAAACAGACATCACGAGTAACGTCATAATGGTTGATCAAATGATCAGGGACTTCACTTTCAAATTGGTTCGCTACTGCAGCACAAGCAGGGCCAAGTAGACGACCATGAATTCCCTGTCTAACAATTTCAGAAAAGTTACAGACTGAAATCAAATTTTCGAAGGTCGCATCCGATATTAATCCATGAGACCACAAGTACTCTGCTGCCGCGTTGAAATCAGAATTGAATTCGAAAAGAGGATTGCCAATCTACAAGCAAAAAAAGCTCAAGCATGACATCTTAGTCGAAAACATCAACTCCAAAGTCACTTCACTTTTTCGATTATCGTTTGCTTACTGCTACTGCTTTCAGGTTGAACTTCAGTTTTGATTGGATAATGAGTTGTGCAAGCTGTGGAACATAGTGGCCTGGTGGAGACAAATGGAATATTTTAGAAGCGCGTCGTAAGTTTGTATCTTTCGAGTTTCTATTGGTCATTAGTGATAGAAAATGATGGTGTTTACAAGTAAATGATGTTACCTGCATAGCTCTCTCCTGTGATAAACAAATCCCTATTTTTATACTCAGGGAATTCGTCAAACCAGCGCTGAAGAAACTCGAGATTATCTCGTGCTAAACGGAAGAGAATCGGATTATGATCAGAATGTACATATTTACTATTTTTGGGTTATATTTTGTTGTTTGAATGAGAATTGACACTTGAGAAAATCATATGAAGCAAAAACCTGTGATATCGTCATTCACGAAACCATAGAATGATTTGTTTGCCGAGTAGGAGAAACCTACTCCTGCAGGTGACTCCAAGTACAGCATATTTGCTTCTGCAAAAATTAAACAGGAGAAAATCCATCGTAATTAGTATCAATGTTACGTGAATAATCCGGATCAGAAGCTAATTAACAATTACAGTGACACAATCGTGATCACTTAAAAGAGTAACTTAATGGATTAATCACCTCTATTCCAACTAAAATCGTTCTTGAGTAAAATGTCTCCGCTTGGTTGAAAAGGTCCGTTCTCGTTGAAAGCTCCAACTCCAACAGATGAACAACCAGGACCTTCAATTAAAACTCACAAAGCTCAAGTAAGTATTTGGTTCGTAATTGTACTACTTAACGCGCATTGAATAATGTATAAAATGTTGTAGACGCAGGTGTCACTAAGTTGGCTGAAAGCAGCATGATAATAAAAACAAATAAATAATAAAAAAAAAACACGTAAAATGTTTCCGGTAGGGATTATTCGTTACTGGATTTCGATGGAAGCTCACCTCCATTGAGCCAAAGAACAAGAGGCTTTGAAGCAGGGTCAGTTTGTGCTTCAACAAAGTAGTAAAAAAGAGATCTCTCCTGCTTTTCATCCACATTTACATATCCTGCATATTGCTGGAAGTTGACTTGTGGTTGACCGGGCAACCTTGTGATTTTATCAGCTTCTTGGAGGGAGTTTGCCGTGGAAAACGCTTGGATGACAGTTGCAAAGACTGCGGCGACGACGACGATACCCCGTCGAGATTGCATGATGAGAGAGAAAGAGAGGTGGAGAAAGAGAGGGGGAGGGAGAGAGAGGGAGCTTCAAAGATGAATTGTGGTGTGGGATGGTACAAATATATATATATATATATATATATATATATATATATATATATATATATATATAGATCTTTCTCAATTTTAACTTTTCTCTCATATCAGCTGGCTAACTTTGTGAAAGAGAAAGTGTCCAAGAGTTCATTTATTCAAAGTGTTGTACTGTTCTGACTTGGGTTATTAAGTTCTTAAGTATATATTAATCATCTATTTATTGGTGGTACAACACCAATTGATAATTGTTCACGAGTACAACTTGCTCTTGCAAAAACTAGCCTGCAAGAAGGGTATTCCACACTACTTTGAGATTCGGAGCGAGTGTTATACTTATATATAGGAATCGGATATCTTGAGTTTGATGCATATAACAATACTGCTATACCAGATCTTTTAAGGGAATGAATACTCATTTTTTTTAGAAATTGGGAATTAGTTGTGGGATTCACCACACAACGAACTTCAATGATCCAAACCATTTATTTTGTAAGTCTCGATTCATAAATCATTCTTGAAAAAAAATTCAATTCAATTTAATCTGAAACCATTTTGCCTATTTAATTGTCACAATAAAATTTCACTGTTTCTTATAATATAGTGTTCGTTAATTTCTTTGAACTCAATTAGTTGCCTCAAATATTTTTGATTTGACTAATATTTTGTAAGGATGATCTATGCGGTGTAACTTCAAAAAATAAACGGTTCGGATCGTTGAAGTTTGATGTGGTGTGGGCCCCATAACCAATTCCCCTTTTTTTTGACACACCCGCCCCTCTATTATATTTAAATTCTAGAAATTTCCCCCAAACCTTTTTCAATTATACATTTTTAATCTCCAAAGTTTTACAAACTTTCAATTTGGTCCTTAAACCTTATCCCCATTTCTCTTTTATTTTAAAATTGTTCTGTCTTGAATGGTGAGCCCAATGGGCCCACCCGGATTCTGATCCTCCCTCTCCCGTATCCTCTCCCTTTCTTCTCTGTCCCTCTCATCTCTCTGTTCTCTCTCTCCCTCGCTGTCCTTCCCTCTCAAACTCTCGAACTCTCTCGGATCCCCCTCATCTCTCCCGTAATCCCCTCACCTCACGAACGATTGCATGCACCATCATCATCTCTCTCGTTCATCTCATCACTCCCTCGTGCTCTCGGTGACGCTGCGACGAGCGACGCAGGCCTAGAACTCCCGGCGAGTTCCTCCATTTTTCCCGGCTGGGTAAGCCCTAGATTCTCACCCTTTTGACTTGAATTGATGAGTGGTTGAGTTTTTAACGAAGCTTATCCTGTTAATTCAAGGTTTTGGAACGAAATTGTTACGGGGTGCACACACCCATTTCTTCCGGCAAACACCGTGAGCCTCAAGGCTATTTCCGAGCAACTCCGGTCGTTCCTCGTCGATCTGAAGGTACTAATCTGTCTCTCTCGTCTCGTTCTTCGTTTTGGTACTTAAATCGAACCCTAGATCTAAGTGTGACGGTCGGCCGGAGCTGGGAAGCTCCGGCGTTCTTCTCCGTTCAACCCAGGCCTTCGGGCCGTTTTTGGAACTCCTCGGGCCTTAGGCCCACAAGCCCAAAACCCCAGCCCAACCCATTCTTTTAATTAATTAGTTATTTATTTTATATTTTTGTTAGTTAATTAGGATTTAGGGCCTTCGGGCCTTGTTAGGAAATTCACGGGCCTTAAGCCCGTTAGGACCAAACCCAGTACCTTGACCCGTTGGGTTTTTATTTTTAGTTATTTTAATTATTAAGGCCCCCGGGCCTTAGAAAATGTTGGGGCCCTCGGCCCGTTTAAACCAAACCCAAACCCAAACCCAAGGCTTATAAGCCTTGGGCCGTTATTCAAACCAGCAGGGCCTTTGGCCCGTAGCCTTTTAAACCCAGAAGCCCTATTGGGCTAACCCTAACCCAGAACCCTATTGGGTTAAAACCCCAAAACCCAAACCCATATTATTAACCCAAAACTCTAAACCTAACCCGTGGACCCTGACCCGGGTTTGACCCTGACCCGTTGACCCGGTCAACGGTCAACGGTCAATGTTGACTTTGACCGGTCAACGGTCAAAGGTTGACTTCCAGAGTTGACTTTTTCGGGTTTCGTCCGGAACCCCTCCTAGGCTAATTTCGACGTCCTGGACCCGTTTTTGAAGTCCGTTTTCCCAAATTAAATCGTTAGAATAGAGTTTGACTAAGTTGTACCCTTTATGTGCTTAGGGGCAACTATTGGGGCTTTTCTAGATTCGCTAGCAGCGCAGCGTTGGACAGCTAAGTACTGTGAGTGGACCCCTTCTAAAATACTTACTTTATTTTAAGAAATTATATGAATGAAATGCTTGAGTATAGAATACTGTGATATGGTGCTGAGTCTAAATAAATATATGTGGCATTGATCTGATATTACCTAGTGGTCCACTTCCGCTACGGGATGTAGGGATAAGGCTCCAGTCCATCCCGGGCGACGGTTATGGTGTTGGCATAGGGCCTGGAGTGTGTTTCCTCTGACTTCTGAGTGCAGGGACGGGGAGCTGGCATTGGGCCTGAAGTGTGGTTTCCTCTGACTGTATGCTCAGGGACGGGGAGCTGGCATGGGGCCTGAAGCGTTGTACTGGACATTCACTAGCGACTATTCCTTATTGAATATGATTATAATATATATGGATTTATGAATGGTGAAATGAGTATTGTTACATGTATGAACTGTGATTGAAACACTGCACTGTATGATAGGCGTAGGAAAACCTACCTATATACCATGTTTTGTTTTCTAAATTGGGGGTTAGTATATTGATAACTATTTTCCTTATATGTATATCAAATTGGTCCACTCACCTTTGTTTTGCGCCCCCTTCAGGGCTTAGATTCGAGACATACAATCCCGGCATCAAGGCACTTCCGCATCGGCATCTTCGAGTCCTCTTGGTGTAGGACTCCCTCCTTTTACTTATTCAATTTTATATTCTTTCCTTTGTAATCTATTAGACGTATGCTCTGGACAGGGTCTGTTGTATCCTGCTAATTTCAGTGTTGGCAGTTGAATATTATATTAGTGTAGTTATGTTTCTGCTGCCTTATGTTTAATTACGATTGTTTGAGATATTTTATGCATGTTGTGAGCATATTTGAATTGTTAATTGTTTTAAATGGCTTACGTCACCCCTCAGGTGTCGGCCAGCACGTGACCACCCCGATGTCTACAGGACATTGGGGTCGGGGCGTGTCATTTTTGGAAAACTTCCCTTAAAGACTATGATTGCTACAGTGAGCCCTTGATGATAAACTATATCCTTATGTCTAACAAACACTATACAACACAAATAAGTAGTCCAATCTGTAAGTTGATTCCATCTCCAATGCTTGAACTCCTTCTTTATTAAGAAAAATGGCGATAGGGTGACCCTTGGTGGTTGTCGGAGATTGTGACTCTTGGTGGTTGTCGGAGTTTGTGACCCTTGGTGGTTGTCGAAGTTTGTGACCCTTGGTGGTTTCTTTCTGGGTGTTTGGTGTTTAAGGGTAAACTACTGGGCTCTGGAATGTCTTCTGCGACAAACATGGAGGACGTAAAAGATTACCTCTCAATTAACTTCGAGGATAGCCTGGATCTAGAGGAAAAGGAAGCAGATGTGATTCACATGGTGGGTTTGCTTATTGCGGAGGAAGAACCTTCCCAGATAGTCGTCAAAGAGGTACTGAGAAATGTATGGAGGAAGATGGGGAATGTGTTGATTGCCAAAGCAAAACCAAACGTATACTCCATTCAAGTGGGAGACGAGAAGACTGCTCGATGAATTCTTGAAGGAAACCCCTGGTTCATTAAAGGTGCCCCCTTTACTGTCAAACGATGGCCGCCTGACCAATCCTTAGATGAAATTTGTGCTAACAGGGCTATCTTTTGGATCCAAATCCATGGAATCCCGAGAGCACTATGTACAGCCAAGAACGCAAGGATGTTAGGGGAAAAATTAGGATTGATTCTGGAGATTGAGGATCCTATTGCTTCAGGGTTCAGGGGCTTTCTGCGGATCCGTGTGGAATTGGATGCCTCGAGACCTCTCCTCACCAGCTTTGTCATGCCGTGTCCGTCAAACGGAAGTCGCACTCTCCGGCTCAAATACGAGGGCCTCAAGGACTTTTGCTACAACTGTGGTAGGCTTAGCCACGTTCGAAACTGTCAGTGGAAAGCTCCCATCAGCAGTGATGGCGAGAATAGCTATAATCCGAGCCTGAGAGCCCAGACGACTCCGAGAATTTCGATGAGTTTATTCCCGGAACGAGCATCTCTTCCTCCAATCACCGGTGATGATTACGGTCGGGGGCAAAGACTGGGTAAGGGTGAGAAGCACTATTGCGTGAATGTCGAGGATCGCGACACCTGTCCTGTGACTGCTGCCATTGAAGGGACACGCGGCGGGAACACTCGAATTGGCAGTACTGCGCTCCCTGCCAACACGAAGAATATGGTGACCAAACCTGACATCTTGCAGAATAATGATAATTCAATTGTGGAGGTGCTAGCTTCTCGTACACCAAGGATGGTACCTGTAATGGATAGGGGCAATTCGGACCGTGGCACCCAATTTCACACCGGAACTATCACCTTGGAAGTTAATGGTCTGTCACTTGGGAAAAGTTGGTTTGATCCAAAAATGATCCATCAACGGGTCTTTACTAAAGCCCATGGTCCCTTGGACGGCCCATTTAAGGAAGGTCCATCCAACAGCTGGAATGATGATGGGCCGGCTAAGCACTTGAAGTTAACTGAAATAGAAAAGGGTGTACCTAATCCTGGCTCACCTGAACCCGATAGGTGTAGTCCAGATCCGGGTGCAGATGCCCAATCCACTTGCAGTAATTCATCAACTACTAATTGCACAAAGAGGAGGAGCAAGGGTGAACCTCCATCAGGCCACGTGCATAAAAAGCAAATTGTTTCTAAATTTATGGGAAAGCTGTCCCACCCATCCATTATCAATCGTCGCAGCAAACGGGGGCGTGGAAGTCTGAAAGCCAATGTCCAGAGCACCCATATGATTGACACCCTGAGAGGGGAAACGGAACTTAATGAGGTGGTTGTAAGCCCATCCAAGGAACTAGTGGAGGCAGAGAGATTGGGATTGCTAGGTGGCAAGAAGGTTAGAGCAAATGATTACCCTCAAACGGTGGAGGCTGGCGGGCACCAGCCCCGCCGAACCCAATGAAAATTCTAGCATGGAACTGCCGAGGGCTTGGGAACCCTCAGAAAGTTCAGGATCTGCTTAGTTTTATCAAGCAGAAAGCTCCCAATATGGTCTTCTTAAGTGAGACTAAATGTGACGTGAATAAGGTGAAGAAAGTGCAATTATGTTGGGGTTTTACTAATAGTTTTGGGGTAGACGGTACTGGCAAGTCGGGGGGACTTGGGTTACTCTGGAATGATGATATTGATCTTCGTATCCTATCATCGTCTAAATATTACATTGATGCTGAGATTGGGGCATTTGGTAACAGTCAGCACTGACGTTTCACGGGATTTTACGGATCACCCTCAACTTCAGGCAGAGGTGCATCATGGTCCTTGCTTCGAAGACTCACCAATGCTAGCTCCTTGCCTTGGGTTTGCAGGGGAGACTTTAATGAGATTTTACTGCAAGCTGAAAAGGAAGGCGGTCCGGCTAGACCTATGGGCCAGATGCTGGATTTCAGAGAAGCCTTAGCTGATTGCCGGTTGTTGGACCTGGGGTACAACGACACTCCCTTCACGTGGAAAACTACTCGTGGGGGTGGGATAAAAGAACGTCTTGATAGATTTTGCGCGACGTCGAACTGGAAAAACTTGTTCACTGCAGCGAAGGTGTCGCATCTCAAATCATGCAAATCTGATCACATCCCCATCCTTCTTGAAGTCATTCCGTCCAAGATGAGCAGACCCCATCGTTTGTTCCGATTCGAGGAGATATGGACACACCATGAGGAGTATGAAGGAATTGTTCGAGAGGCGTGGACGACTGTGGTGTCGGGCCTTCCTATGTTTTAGGTATGTGAGAAAATCAAAGCTACCCGTATGGCTCTCAATACTTGGCAGCATAAAACATTCAAGACCCGGTATGCGGAAATTGAGGCGATTCGTGATAAGATTACTGTTATTGATTCCCAACCTTACTCGTCCCCATCTATAGCTGAGCGCACTAATCTCACTCACCAGCTCGACTCCTTCCTCTCGGCTGAGGAATCCTATTGGAAACAGAGATCAAGGATACTGTGGTTAAAAGAGAGGGACCGCAATACCCGATTTTTTCATCAACGAGCAAACTTTAGAAAGCAGAAGAATGAGATTGTGGGGCTTCTTGACCAAAATGGGGTATGGAAAACCAATGACCCGGAGATTGAGAGTGTGGTTACTGACTACTACAACACATTGTTCCAATCCTATATCCACCCCCCAAATCAGGATACAGAGGTCATCGATGCTCTGGAACGTAAGGTGACGCCCCAGATGAATTCGATTCTGGATCAGGGTTTCACGGCTGCAGAAATAAAAGAGGCTTTTTTCCTGATGCACCCCACGAAATTACCAGGGCCTGATGGAATGCCGCCTCTTTTCTTCCAAAAGTATTGGTCTATTGTGGGTGAGGATGTGACTAAGGCGATCATATCAAGCCTTTCTTCAGGTCGAATGTTAACTAAGATTAACTATACAAATGTGGTCTTAATTCCAAAGCAGAAGAATCCACAGGAGATGGGGCACCTGCGTCCAATCAGCTTATGCAATGTCATCTACAAAATACTGTCCAAGGTTTTGGCAAATAGATTGAAGGGACTCTCGCCGCAGATCATTTCCCAACAACAGAGCGCTTTCGTCCCAGGTCGTGCCATTGCAGATAATACCATTTTAGCTTCTGAGGTTGCCAATTTCCTGTACAAGCGCCGAATGGGTAAGAAAGGGTTCTTTGCCCTAAAGCTCGATATGAGTAAAGCATATGACAGAATTGAATTGAGCTATCTGGAGCACGTGCTTACTAAACTGGGCTTCAGTTTGAAGTGGATCAACTTGATCATGATGTGTGTCTCTTCGGTCTCGTACTCTTTTCTTGTGAATGGTTCCCCCCGGGGATACGTTTTCCCGTCCAGAGGATTAAGACAGGGAGACCCCATATCCCCGTATCTTTTTCTATGCTGTGCAGAAGGTCTATCTTGTTTACTTGCAAAGAAGGAACACTCGGGCTTAATTCAAGGCATCTCTATTTGCCCGTTGGCCCCGCCTATTAATCACCTGCTCTTTGCTGATGACTCGTTCATTTTCTCTAGGGCCAAATGGGCTGACTGTATTGTTGTGAAAAACATCTTGGCGTGCTACGAAAAAGCATCTGGTCAACAAATTAATTTAACCAAGAGTGCAGTCTGCTTTAGTAGGAATGTTAGGCGAAATGAACAAGCTCTGTTGGCAAGTCTTCTGGGTGTTGAGAGAGTCGAGAGGCATGAAAAATATCTGGGCCTCCCAACCTTCGTTGGAAGAAATCGGGGTACCTGTTTTAATCATATTAAAGAGAAACTGTGGAAAAAACTTCAAGGTTGGAAGGGAAAACTCATCAGTGACGCGGGAAATGAGCTATTGATTAAGGTGGTAGCTCAAACCGTCCCACTGTATTCTATGTATTGCTTCCTCCTCCCAAAATACTTCTGTGATGAACTGAACCGGTTAGTGGCGTCTTATTGGTGGAATGAGACGGCTAACGAACGAAGGATACACTGGATGGCTTGGGAAAAATTGTGCCTCCCAAAATCGGAGGGAGGCCTTGGGTTTCGTAATCTCTATGCCTTTAATCTTGCCTTACTTGCTAAACAAGGGTGGCGAATTATGTCGAATACTTCATCCCTAGTTGCACGAACCCTCAAGGCCAAGTACTTCCCTAATTCTTCCTTTATGGATGCGGCAGTTCGTCCTAACGCGTCTTATGTGTGGAGAAGCATCTGTGCAGCTAGGGAGGTTATCAAACGGGGCTCTAGGTGGCAAGTTGGAGATGGTACTACAGTCAAGGTTTGGGGAGACCGTTGGATCCCTCGGCCTTCTACTTTCCAGTCAGTTTCCACTAGGCCTGCGACATCACCCATCACCTTCGTGTGCGAACTCATTACCGAGGAAGCTTGTTGGAATGTGAATCTGCTATCTTCGTTACTACCTAAGGAGGAGGTTGATGCTATTCGCACCACGATAAGAAAGGAAGATTTACAGTTAAAAGTGCCTATCATGTTGCTCGAACGTGGATTCTCCCTCCCTCCCTCTTGGCTTCCACCTCATCCTCTTCTAGCCTATATTCTACCCTTTGGAGCTATTTATGGCAGGCCACGTCCCTCCCAAAGTGAAGATGATGGTGTGGAGAATTATTTCGAATATCGTCCCAACGAATGACAACCTCTGGAAGAGGAGAGTCCCGTTGGATCAAGCATGCACCCTCTGTAGCTCGGCACCCGAAACAATTCATCTTTTGATGCTCGCATGCCCGTTTGCTATCGGGGTATGGCAAGTTGCACCTCTTTCTTGCCGACTTTCACACCTAAGTCATGGCTCCATCAAGGATTGGATCCTAACTGTAGTGCAGAACAATAGACGAGCGAATTTTGAATGTGTCCTGATGCTCTTGTGGACTGTCTGGACAGCCAGGAACTCAAAGTTATGGGGCGAATGTCCGAATCCAGATCCTCAAATTGTTGTGCGGCGTGCAATGAACTGGTGGCAAGACTACATGCGGGTGTCCTGTCTACCATCCCAACCAAAAAATCTGGAGACTTCCCCCCGGTGGGCATGTCCTCCTTCGGGGAGAATGAAACTCAACGTGGATGGGGCATGGGACAAAGAGCATTGTGTTGGCGGTGTTGGAATTGTCATCAGAAACGCGGAAGGTATCTGTGTGGGTGCAGCAACCCGGTCACTGAATGAGGTCTTTTCCTCAGCACAGGTCGAAGCTCTGGCCTTAAAAATGGGGCTTGTACTGGTGGTTGAAAGGGGTTTATTAAAATTGGATATTGAGATTGATGCGCTTCAGATCGTTTCGGAGGTACTAGATCCCTCGGTGAACAGATCTCCATTGGGACCTATCATCGAAGACATCAAGTTCTTGCTGACTCTGGTCACTGAAGCTACTGTTGCCCACATCCGCCGTCAAGCAAATTCGGTAGCACATCGTTTGGCTCGTTATGCCCTCCACACCGGAGGAGATTGTACTTGGACTGTTGGACCTCCTACTATCATCTGTGATCTTCTTTTAAAGGATGTGTCCCCTCCCTGTACTAATTAGCCTCTGGCTCTTTGAAATATATATCGTCTCTTTTCAAAAAAAAAAAAAAAATATGTTGATATTGCACTTAGGAATTTGATATATTGAACTCATGAGTTCAATATATTGATATCAAATTCCAATTTTACGGCTCACTATAAGATTGTGATCCTATATGAATCCAATACATTGATATCACACTTGTATTTTTCGACCTACTATGAAAGTAAATATTAGATTTTTCTATTGTAATATATTGATATTGAAACACGATAATGGTATTTTGTTTTATGAATAAATAATAAATAAGAATTTGTGTCCTTGTTTATCCCATCGCATTTTGACTTTTTTTGTTTTTTTTAAAATTTAAAATTTACAATATCGAAGAAAATGACCAGAAAAATGTGAGACATACATGTTTAAGAAAGTGGATTGACTTGGTGTTGTGTTGTCCGCAATTTCTTCATGTTTGCCGTTTTCTCGTGCTGAAATGACGACGGCAGATTCATTTGTGTTTGCCGATAAAAAATTTCATTGTGCTCGAAAGCAAATTTAAGTGAACAAGGACATAATTTTTTTTTTTTTAAGTGTAACATGTTTATTGGCGGATCTATATAGAGACTCGGTGATCCTAGGACCTTCCAAATATTGAAAAAAACCTCGAGTGAAGGTCATTCGGGACCTCCAAATGTTTGATTGGGACCTTTCTATGCTTATTAAGTATGTGATGAAATGTTTTATAAATATATCCCTATAACATTTGCCGACGGGTCGTGTTGACATCACTTGGCATGGGGTTTTGACATCACTCGGCATTTGGATGTGTCCACGCGAACACATTTGGATGATAGACCCCCAAATGTTTAACAAATTTTCTCATAAATTTTTTTTGCACGCTACGCGAACGGTTTCAGTCTAAATTTTATAACACGTCTTGTATGAAATGTTTGTGCTTAGGAGCGCACATATAATTTATCGCCTTGGCTACGCCTTTGTATTATTTGCTTGTCTTTTTCCTCTCGTCGGATTCAAGTGTCATTACCTTCCTCGTCGAATACACCGCCTTAACAAAAACCACGTAGAGATGTTAGCTTTGTGTGGAACGTCACGGTGGCTACGAGGCCTTTCTAGCAACAGAAACAATGAATGAATGAATGAATGAATGAATGGACTTAGCAACACGTGTTTTCGTCAAGATTTGACACGCCCCGATACCGATGTCCTGTAGACATCGGGATAGTCACGTGCTGGCTGACACTCGAGGGGTGACGCAAGCCATTTAGAATGCATAAGAACGAGAAATAAGAATTAAATAGAACATTAAATAGGTATTTAAGGAACGTATTCAGAGCATACAACTAATTTGAAATACTAAAAGAAAGGATATAAAAATAAAAAATTGAATGAACAAAAGGAGTGGGTCCTACATCGAGAAGACTCGAAAATGCCGATGCAGAAGTGTCTTGATGACGGTATTGTATGCTTCGATTCTAAACCCTGAAGGGGGCGCAAAACAAAGGCGAGTGGACCAATTTGATATACATAAAAGAAAACAGTTATCAACATACTAACCCCCAAGTTTTATGAAAACACATATAGGTATCATGATAAATATAGGTTTTCCGAAACCTAGAATGCCGTGCAATATCTCAAATCATAACTCGCATAACATAATAAACATTAGTGTCAAATGTCCACATATATTCCTCCAGGCCCTATGCCATCTTCCCGTCCCTGAGCATATAGTCAGAGGAAATACCACTTCAGGCCCTATGCCAGCTCCACTGTCCCTGTGCTAAATAGCCAGAGGGAAATACACTACAGGCCCTATGCCAACTCCACCGTCGCCCGGGATGGACCAGAATCTATCCCTTTATCCCGTAGCGGAAAACTAGCCTCAGTAAGCATGTTATCTCACAAAACGTTTCATAAAACGTAATCATCAAATCATGCTTCTCATGTATGCATTTCTACTAATAAAACATGCATTTTTAGAAGGGGTCCACTCACAGTACTTAGCCGCCGAAGAGTCACGCAACTAGCGAACAAGAAATCGTCACCAATAATTGCCCCTAAGCACATACAGGGTACAATTAATAAAACTCTATTAAAACAATTGAATTTGGAAAAACAAACGTCGAAAACGGATTCAGGACGTCGAATTACCCTAAGAAGGGTCCTAGGTAAATTTCATAAAAGTCAATAGAATATTTCTAAAATATTTCCAATTAGAATATTCCACATAAAGGGTTTGGATCGGTAAGGATTTAGGGTTTGAAAGGTTAAGGGTTTTGTAAGGACTTGAGCTAGGGTTAATGGTTAGGTAAATAGGTTAGGGCTTAAAATGGTTTAGGGCTTTAGGGATAAGGGTTTTAGAACTTGGGTTCAAGGCCCCCAACAACACATGGCCCAAAGGCCTTTAGAATTTAAAATAAGAATTTGGATTTGGGTTTAGAGCCTTCACTGATAAGGCCCAAAGGCTTTTAAGAAATAAATTAAAACAAAACAAATAATAAAAAGGGGCTTGGGCTTTAAATGGGTTTAAAGGAAATGGTTTGGATCTTAAGGGGGGTTCGGGCCAAAAGGTCCTAGGCCCAAGGCTTAGGTTATAAGGATTAAATGGTTGGGTTTATAAGGTTTTAAGGGTTTAGGGATGGGCTTGAAGCCTGTCCCAATTGTTTTTGGGTTTTGAAAAGAAAACCAAATAAATAAAATAAAAAAAGGTTGGGTTGGTACTTAAAGGGCCTAAGGCCCGTGGGTTTTCTGACCAAAGGCCCGAAGGCCTGAGTTCCTGGGTTGTGGGTCGCCAGATCCAAGAAAGAAGAAGGCCGAAATTCGGCCAGAATGCTACACAGACTTCAAACGTCCATAACTTTGTCAATATTCGACGAAAGTAAGTGAAACAAAAACGAAAGTTGTATTTCTCAAAGAGACGAAGACAATGGTACCTCACACCACATCTAACTTGCCGTGGTTTGGCCGGAAAACGCTTCGAAAGTTGTCGGACTCGCCGGAAACTTGGTAAGATTCAATTAAGTATAACTTCTTCAATATTCAACGAAATTGGGTGAAACAAAAAGGAAAGTTGTAGTACTCAACGAGAAGAAGAGAATAATACCTTGCACGCCAGCCAAATCTCCGTGGTTTGGCCGGAAATTGTCTCGAAAGGGGAGGTGCTCGCCGGAAAATTTGGAAAAGCTTCCCTATACTATTTTCTGTGATTTCAAACGTAAACACAACTTAAAACAAGCTTCAATCCAACCCTAAAACACATCCCAAGGGTTTTTAGAAGCTTACCAAAGTTGGAAAAATACGAAACTCGTCGGAGAATTTCTGGGTTCTTTTCGCTGTCCTTGCTGCGATGGAAGAGGGAGAAAAGAGCGAGGTTTGATGATGGTGATGGTGATGGTGTATTCCTCATAGGTGGTGCAGCTGTGTGTATGTGTATGGTCACAGTGCAAGAGAGGAAGAGAGGTGAGAGGGTTTCAAGAGAGAAGGGAGAGTGCAGAGAGCACGGGAAAAAGGAAGAAATAGAGGACTTAGAAGGAAGAGAGAAGATAAAAACACTGGGGGGGGGGGGGACAAAATTAGGGGTGGGCCCCTTGGGCTCACCATTTAAGACCCAAAACAATTTTAAAAAAAAAAAACAGGGCGGGTTGTAACAAGATTGGAATCAAGAAAATACACTACTATATGTGCCAAGAACTGTCGAAAACCCAAATGCAAATACAAGACCCAAGCTCAGTTAGAACTGACCGTCTTCAAGTAAATGACCTTCTTCTTGTTTCTCATCAGATAGAAGTTAGAATCTACTGGTGGCATGGCCTCATTTGGACTGGAACGATCTTCCAATGGAGGTCAGCAAAGTTTATTGCCAACATAACTAGACAAATCAAAGCTCTGAAGTTGAGTGTTTTTCGGAATATGCGCTATCAGATTATTATAGGACAGATTCAGATAATGGAGAAACGTCAAATTCAAGATGCTGGGAGATATTTTGCCAGATTGCCGGTTCACAGAGAAATCAAGTGATTCTAATGACCCCATATCACTGATCTTGGAAGGGATTCTTCCAATGTGAAGATTATTGGATAAGTTCAACGATTGCAAGCAAATAAGACTGATCAGCTCTTCAAGGATTTCTCCAGATATCATGTTGCTTGAAAGGTCCAAGCTAGTTACCAAACCAAGCAGTGTGTTATATTTCACTTCTCTAGCTTTGGTTACAAAAACTGCATTCTCTATGTAGAACCAACGCCAAAGAATTCGATACTGGTATCTTCTTCGCTTGAAAAGGCAGTAGCCATAGATGTCGAAATTTGAAAGCATTTTGGTATCACTGTAAAGAGAATGTTATGCGCAACGTGTTGATTATTGGCTCAAAACAGATCAAAGTTTACATAATCATTTCGGCTACCTTTGTGGTAGTGGTTATTGGTTGGCATGCTACATACTGCATATAGGAGACAAACAGGTATGGAGATGGTATGGAGATGCATTTCTGCGTTGGCATCTAACAGAAGGTAATGCACAATGCGTTGGCATCTAACAAAAGGAGATGCTCAATGCGTTGGCATCTAAAGAACCTTGGCCATTGGTTTCATTGAAGAGTCATCTTCTTCAGCTTTAAAAGAAGAAGAAGGAGCAACCCGTCAGTTGCAAGGAAAAAGAGAGAAACAACAAGAAGCCATTCGGCAAATGAGAAGAATCTTCTCAAATTGTTTTTGCTGTGTATTTGATATTTTTTTCTCATCTTCATGTAAGTGTGTGAGCTTGGGTTATTTGGGTCTTTAGGAAATTGAGTGAAACACCATTGTATGTTCTCATTGATTATAGTAGAATACTCCATCGTCTCCAAACTGGATGTAGTGACACGCCCCGACCCCGATATTCCCCGAATATCGAGATAGGCACATGCTGGCCGACATCCGAGGGTGACGAAGCCATTAATTGAATACTAGAAAAGTGATTGGGAACGAAAATACATTGGATAACGTTATAATTACAAGAGTTAGACACGAGGGCTAACTAAGAGTCTAGTGTATCGAGCATGTTCTACTGAGTTTATTTACAAAAGATAGAAAATTTACATAAAGGAAACGAAGCAGAAGTTCAGCAACTACTGATAGGGGAAGGCCTCGTAAGAATCCTGTAGTCCTCGTTTCTGTGACCTGAATGGGGGCGCAAAACAAAGGTGAGTGGACCAGAGTTATATACATATATAATATGAAAACGTTTGGAACATAATAATTTCCCCCACTAGTTTGAAACCCAAAAATATGCATCATATACTACGTAATAAGTTTCTAAACAATTAGCATGCCACTAAAATCAATTAATCAAATCAATAGTTCCAATCGTCATTTCGACGGAATGTAAACCAAAATATGAATTCAATCTCGCAAACTCATCTCAAATAAAACCCAGGAAGCATCACAAGTTGTGGTGCTAGTGAGTACATTGAATTAATAATACTTCCGGCTCAATGCCTGCACCTAAATCTCTATGGCCATCACCATAAGATAACTCCCTCCCGGCCCGATGCCAGACTCCGTGGTCCCTCAGCCTTTCGCTAGGGATTAGTTCTCCAGGCCTTTGCCAACTACAAACCTTGCCCTAGGCGGCATGGTGTTCACTAATTTGCACAAAACACATTTCTAAAATACAACTTCGTAGCAAGAGTTCATCCATCCCCCGTACTACGAAGAGGTGTTCTAAAATCATTTAAAACACATTCTTAGCATCCTATCGTCATCGAACGGATAGTCTACCAGAATGTGGGTTATATCGGAAAACAGTTTCGATAAAATCATTCTATATCACAAGAACATTCAATCACAGTTATAAAGTATGCTTCCTATTCACATTTCATAAATTCCAATAAAATCAAGGCATGCTATATAAATATGTAAAGCTTCATTTCATAACATAAATCATATTTTTATTTTGGAAGGTGGTCCACTCACTGTACTTCGCCGCAGTAGCGATCCGCGAGTGAGTTCTGGAAATGTCCTGGCTAGCCACTTCACCTATTCACGATAGAAATGCGATAAATATAAAGATTGAATTGAAATTAAATGGAATAAGAACTTTGGTTTCGGGTTTGGATGGAAGGATTGAAATTCGTCGGATTCTGGCTTTTGGTTTAGGGTTTTAGGGCTTTGGGACTAAGGGGTGAAGGTTGGATGATCTTGGGACTTGGCCAATCTATACGACTTACTCCCACACCTAATAGCATTAACCATACATTCCCTCGTCCTCACAAACCTAGGCCTTAACATTCATACAATCTCCCACGCACGTCCTAGCGCACACACACACACACACACACACACACACATATATATATATATATATATAACTATAACCTACATATAAAATTATACAAGCATACAACCAATCCACACATATATACGTATACTTACATACACCATATGCACGGCATAAAACATGTGTGTGTCTATATATATATATATATATATATATATATATATATATATATATATATATCTATAACACACACATGCATGTTATTCATCCAATACTCACACACATGTATATCTATATACATATATAGGCAGCAAGCACACCCAACTGTCTAACAAATAGATGTATTTATATATATATATATATATGTATATACCCACTGTGCACGGTGCACCATCTCATTCCTTCACATTTATACATATATACGTCCATAAACCTGCACAACATAACAATACATACATGCACAGAACCATTCTTCAAGCAGCACTCACAAAACATCTACATATATACACGGCACACCCACGCAGTCCTTTCATTGCACAGATTCTCAACTCTACCCCTTTCACACTCATGGACACGCACACTCCCTGATACCTAACACTACCTATACACACATGCACCCCAAAAATATCCATACACGCACAAAACTGTGCACCCCCAGCCACAACTAACCCACGGGAATGGGAAAACCATAGGATCTAAGCTATGGAAGGATTAAGTTTGCTTGAGAACAACCAGTTTTTGACATCAATATACCCCCAGAGACCCAAAAAGGGAGAAGACCTCACTTGGAATCCAAGGTGTCCAATTTGACAGTCGCGGGTCTCCTATGGTGAAGCATCAATCAAGGTGTTGATGGCGCATGCAAAGGCAGGGTAGGGGTCCTCAGATCGTAGGGAGTTTATAGGTGAGGTTTAAGGGTTTGATTCATAGTGTAGAGGGAGATGAGGTGGAGGGAAAGCTTCTGAGCTTAAGGAGCTCAGGGATGTTTTCTGCGAGAAAGGAAGGTGATTGTTTCTGTTTTCAGAAATGGGGAGGGAGAAGACTAACCCGTGCGGGTTAGTGAGTTTGCAAGACCCTTGGGCCGGGTTTGTTAGCCCACTTAACCTCTAAACAAGAAAATAATGATTTGGGCCTACTAAAACAAATCTAGGGTTTGGTTTAAAACAGTTCAATAAGTTGGGTTTGGCCCATATAAACTTGGATGTATTTCGAGTAAAACTATAGGGATTGGGCCGACCCATTTAACTTAGGTATACCTCGGTTAAGGGTCGTTAAATGTAGGCATTGCCGAACCAGTATAAATCTTGGTGTTCTTGTTGGTATTGTTCCATTTATCTGTTATCAGTTTCTAGGGTTTATTGTTTTTCACTCACACTTGTTGAAGCTTCCGCACAACAAGTGGTATCAGAGCCCAGTTTTCCCGACTGGGATTTTGTTCTTTCGTGGGAGTGGAAAAGAAAAAAAAAATTTGGCAGTGCATTCCGTGAATAGTGCCGAAGAAGATGGCTGGAGACGAAGGTGAACCTGTGAAGAGGAAGGAGTCGGCACCTACATCCAGTAGACACCAAATTGCTACTACAAGGTTAAAGGTTGATAAATTCAATGGCTCTAATAATTTTGGTATGTGGCAATGTGAAGTTATGGATGTCTTGTATCAACAAGAGTTGGATATGGTTCTGGAAGAGAAACCAGAAGATATTGAGGACAAGCAGTGGACGCGAATTAATCTTCATGCTTGTGCTGCTATTTGATCATTCCTTGACAAGGAGTTGAAATACCCGTATATGAAGGAAACTTCTGCTAAGGAGTTATGGACAAAATTGGAGGAGAAATATATGACTAAGAGCGCAGAAAATCAGCTCTTCCTGAAGAAGCGACTCTTCCGATTTCAGTATAGTCCAGGTATTTCTATGCATGAACACCTCAATGATTATAATAAAATACTTGCTGATTTAGCAAACCTTGATGTGAGAATTCCTGACGAGGACAAGGCACTATGTTTGTTAAATTCATTGCCTGATGATTATGATCATTTGACAACTACTTTGTTGTATGGAAAAACCGAGGTAAAACTTGATGAGGTGTCTGCGGCATTGGTGAATCATGAGTGTCATAAGAAGGAACTAAAGACTCACAATTCACAAATCGAGGCACTCGTTGCAAGGGGTCGAGCAGTGGAAAGAAAATATGGCAAACGGGGAAAATCTCGTTCAAAGTCACGAGGGAAGTTTCTTGCCAAAGACGAATGTGCCTTTTGCCGCCAAAAAGGTCATTGGAAAAGAGACTGCCCCAAATTGAAGAACAAAGAAAAGGAGAAAGCAGGTCCTGAAACAAATATTGCAAACCGTGGAGATGATGAGTTCGAGTTTGCTTTGGCTAGTACATTTACTGATGGTCACTCCAAGGAGTGGATTTTGGATTCAGGTTGCACCTATCATATATGTCCCATTCGGGAATGGTTCTCTAGCTTCGAGGAACTAGATGGTGGAGTTGTTTTAATGGGTAATAATAATGCCTGCAAAACACAAGGGATAGGCAAGATCTGTTTGAAAATGCATGATGGAACAGTCAGAGAATTAAGTGATGTTCGGTATATTCCGGATATGAAGAAAAACCTTATCTCTCTGGGAGCTTTGGAATCCAGGGGTCTTAAGATCACCATGAAGGGTGGAGTTCTTAAAGCTGTGCACGGGGCACTGGTAGTGATGAAAGGTATAAGACGAAATAACTTGTATTTCTTACAGGGAAGTACAATTATTGGTGGAGCAGCCGTCACCGAAGCTATTGACGATAGCACCGACACCACAAGGTTATGGCATATGCGTCTAGGGCATGCTGGTGAAAAAGCGTTGCAAGGCTTGTTGAAAGGTGCAAAGGCATGCAAATTGGAATTCTGTGAGCATTGTGTGTTTGGTAAGCAAACTAGGGTAAAATTTGGCACTGCTATTCACCACACTAAAAACATTCTTGATTATGTTCACACTGATGTTTGGGGACCTTCCAAGAATGCATCTTGGGGAGATAGCCATTATTTTGTCTCATTTGTTGATGACTTCTCTAGAAGAATATGGGTGTACACCATGAAGCGTAAAGATGAAGTCTTGAAAATATTCCTGAAGTGGAAAAAAAATGATTGAAACTCAAAGCAATCGAAAGATCAAGACTCTCAGATCAGACAATTGGGGTGAATATAAGTCTGATCCTTTCTTGAAAGTCTGTCAAGATGAGGGTATCATGAGACACTTCACGGTTAAGGAGACACCACAACAAAATGGAGTGGCGGAGCGCATGAACCGTACGTTGCTTGAGAAAGTCCAGTGCATGTTATCTAATGCTGGTTTAAGCAAGGCATTTTGGGCTGAGGCAATCACTTATGCAAGCCATATCATTAATCGATTGCCAGCTTACTGATTACAAGTTTTTACACATATTTGGTTGTCCTGCTTACTATCATGTCAGAGAAAGCAAGTTGGATCCAAGAGCAAAGAAAGCTCTACTTATGGGCTTTAGCACTGGCGTGAAGGGATATCGACTCTGGTGTCCAGATATGAAGAAATTTGTTGTAAGCAGAGATGTGACTTTTGATGAGGCTGATATGGTTAATTGGAACAAGCATGAAGGTGAAACTAAAGCAACCAAGATCATGAGCAACTCAAAGCAGGTAGAGTTACTGAAGACTCTAGTTGTCCCAGTAAGGTCCGATGTTACAAACCTTAGCCCTACAGTTAATTCTAATGATGAAGACGTGGATGATGAAGAAGAGGCACCTACACAAGAGCCTTCACAGCAACAAGACTATATTGCAACCAGAAGATCGAGAAGGGAAATTCGAAAGCCTGCTCGATATAGTGATATTGTGGCATATGCACTTCCCGTTATTGAAGATCATATTCCATCCACATACAAAGAAGCTGTCATAAGTCCAGAGTGCGAAGAGTGGAAGAAATCTATGGATGAGGAGATGAAATCTCTTCATAAAAATGAGACTTGGAAACTGGTGCAGTTACCAAAGGGGAAGAAAGAAATTGGTTGTAAATGGGTGCATGCCAAGAAGATGGAATCTTTGGGAAAAGATAATGTAAGATTCAAAGCTAGATTGGTGGCTAAAGGTTACTCTCAGAAAGAAAGCATTGACTACAATGAGGTATTTTCTCCTGTAGTAAAACATTCTTCTATTTGTATTCTATTGGCTTTGGTTGTGCAGTTTGACCTTGAGTTGGCCCAACTTGATGTCAAGACTGCGTTCTTACATGGAGATTTGGAGGAAGAAATTTACATGTCCCAGCCAGAAGGTTTCAAAGTTGCTGGAGAGGAAAATTGGGTTTGCAAATTGAGAAAAACATTGTACGGCTTGAAGCAGTCTCCAAGGCAATGGTACAAGCGATTTGATTGATTTATGATTGGGCAAAAGTACACAAGAAGTCACTATGACCATTGTCTATACTTTCGCAAACTACAAGATGGAACCTTTATTTATTAACTTTTATATGTTGATGATATGCTTATAGCATGTAAGAGCAAAGTGGAGATTGAAAGGTTGAAGACTCAACTGAGCAATGAATTTGAGATGAAGGACTTGGGAGAAGCTCGGAAGATACTAGGTATGGAAATTGAAAGAGATAGAACAAAGGGCAAGATTAGTTTGTGTCAAAAGCAATACTTGAAGAAGGTACTACAACGTTTCAGGATGAATGAAAATTCAAAACCGGTTAGTATACCTCTTGCCCTTCATTTCAAACTTAGTGCTTCTATGTCTCCTAAAACTGTTGAGAAGAGACAGTACATGGCTCAAATTCCTTATGCAAATGCTGTTGATAGTTTGATGTATGCTATGGTGTGTACTAGGCTTGATATTTCACAAGCTGTTAGTATTGTCAGTAGATATATGCATAATCCAGGAAAAGGGCATTGGCAAGCTGTGAAATGGATTCTACGGTATATTCTAGGTATTGTGGATGTTGGTTTATTATTCCAGCAGGATAAAATTACTGGTAAATGTGTTGTTGGATATGTGGATTCTGATTACACAGGTGATTTAGACAAGCGTAGGTCCACTACTGGTTTTGTATTCACCATTGCTAGAGGTCCAGTAAGTTGGAGGTCGACGCTGTAATCTACAGTTGCTTTATCGACTACTGAGGCAGAATACATGGCTGTAACAGAAGCTATAAAGGAAGCCGTCTGGCTTCAAGGGTTACTTGATGACTTAGGGGTTCAACAAGACCATGTGGATGTCCATTGTGACAGCCAGAGTGCTATTCATTTAGCAAATAATCAAGTTCATCATGCACGTACGAAACACATTGACGTAAGGTTCCATTTTGTTCGTGAGATTATTGACGAGGGAGACATTCTTCTTCAGAAGATTGGGACTGCTAACAATCCTGCAGATATGTTAACAAAGCCAATTTCGTTGCTCAAGTTTAAGCACTGCTTAGACTTGATTGGCATTTGTAAAATTTGTTGATTGCCCCATGGGGGAGTGAGAGACGACTATTTGGAGTTCTACTTAGAGAGTTTGAGCCAAGGTGGAGATTGTTGATTATTGGCTCAAAACAGATCAAAGTTTACATAATCATTTCGGCTACCTTTGTGGTAGTGGTTATTGGTTGGCATGCTACATACTACATGTGGGAGACAAACAAGTATGGAGATGGTATGGAGACGCATTTCTGCGTTGGCATCTAACAGAAGGTGATGCACAATGCGTTGGCATCTAACAAAAGGAGATGCTCAATGCGCTGGCATCTAAAGAACCTTGGCCATTGGTTTCATTGAAGAGTCATCTTCTTCAGCTTTAAAAGAAGAAGAAGGAGCAGCCCGTAGGTTGCAAGGAAAAAGAGAGAAACAGCAAGAAGCCATTCGGCAAATGAGAAGAATCTTCTCAAATTGTTTTTGCTGTGTATTTGATATTTTTTCTCATCCTCATGTAAGTGTGTGACCTTGGGTTATTCGGGTCTTTGGGAAATTGAGTGAAACACCATTGTATGTTCTCATTGATTATAGTAGAATACTCCATCGTCTCCAAATTGGATGTAGGCATTGCCGAACCAGTATAAATCTTGGTGTTCTTGTTGGTATTGTTCCATTTATCTGTTATCAGTTTCTAGGGTTTATTGTTTTTCACTCACACTTGTTGAAGCTTCCGCACAACACAACGCAAGGTCCGAGTATATGGTGTGCCTCAATGCAAAGTGACACGTACAAATTTTCCTGCAAAGGGTTCTGTTTTAGCAGCGAACAATCTAAGAATTTAAACATGTTATGTTATTATGCATCATAAGAAGTAAGAACTAGCGAGAGGACATCGATGTATGTTATTGGTTTGAAATACAACACGCTTTGTATAAGTTGGCTATTAACCATGCTCATTTTGTTCACGAGTCTAGTAGATTTACGAGTTGGGTACCATGTACTGGACTCATCCTTAAAGTTGTTAACAACTCAGACGTGCAATTTCAGTTTCTGTTGGAGTATCAATTAAACTCGTTTTAACATGTGGAAGAAGTTTTATTTCGGATGTTGCCTGTCATTCCTCCGAATGTCTTTATTGATGCAGAGAAAAAGCGCTAATTAAAACCGACATTCTTGTTCTCATGAGTATACCAATTTTCTTACAATTTGTTCACTCAATTATTCATTGTAAGAAATGAATAGATATGTTTCTTCTTGATTTCTGCAGTTTGTGTCCGTTAGTACTTCAGGCTTTTGGCAATGGCATTCCTGTCAGAAATGAAGTAAATAGAAGTAATGATCTCTCTGGCTGCGAAATTGGAGCTTCATGGCCTGCTCCTCTTATGGTAGCATAAGATAAAGCGTCATCGTATACTTGTGTCCACCCAGCAACCTGGAAAGTTACAAATTTACAAAGGTTAAAAATTGCTAAGACCACAAGTAGATAGTCCGAATTTTTCACTGTTATTATGTTCACGAACCGACCTGTTTTTCTTCAAACCAGACTCTGTAAGGCACATTCGTTTGTAGCCCCAAGTCCTTTGCCAATCGGTTCACCAGTGTCCGTGTACTCGTTAGTGGAATAACAGAATCTTGATCTCCACTGTGGAAAACATGTAAGATAAACTTTTAAGTACAATTTCTAAAAGACTAGGATTATCGAAGATGGCAAGAGTTTTGATTTGTACAATGGTGAGACTCATCACCTGTAAATCAAAACCCGAATTCCAGACTTGACAAGTTCACCTAAAACTGGAAGCATCGGTGTTTCCAGGTTTAGTGTGTCATACTTGAGGACACTTTGGCTGTAAAAGAGGATAATCAAAGTTCAAAAGCACAGAAAACAAAAAAGACTTGCGGCACAAGGAACATTTCTTCGATCTATGATTAGTTTGGAATATAATTGGAATTCTTTTCATTTTTTTATTCATCTTCAGAACCTACTACGTTTATGTGCATCAGTGATTCAACTGAGATGAGATGATTACTCGCTGCAAATTGTCCAATTTGTGACTAGGGCATGAAACGCCTCCTGTACATCTGGTCGGTTGAAGTATGTAACTGTTTCATCTACGATACAGACATCTATCTTTGCTGTTTTTCGCTGCAGATGTGATCAATGAGTTGGAAGTTTGTATATTAACGAAGAGAATTTGAAAGAAATGAAAGGAGAAAATACCAAGGTTTACCTGTTGGAAAGATTGAGCTTCGACCGATGATAAACAGACATCGCGAGTAACGTCAGAAAGGTTGATCAAATGGTCAGGGACTTCACTTTCAAATTGGTTCGCTACTGCATCACAAGCAGGGCTAAGTGGACCACCACGAATTACCCGCTGTCTAAAAATTTCAGAATAGTTGCAGAATAAAGTCAAATTTTCGAAGGTCGGATCCGATATTAATCCATGAGACCACAAGTACTCTGATCTTGCGTTGATATCAGAATTGAATTCCAAAAGAGGACTCCCAATCTGCAAGCAAAAAAAGCTCAAGCATGACATCTTAGTCGAAAACATCAACTCCAAAGTCACTTCACTTTTTCGATTCTCGTTTGCTTACTGCTATTGCTTTCAGATTGAACTTCAGCTTTGATAGGATAATGAGTTGTGCAAGCTGTGGAACATAGTGGCCTGGCAGTGATAAAATGGAATTTTTTAGAAGCGCAACGTAAGTTTGTACCTTTTTGAGTTTTCTAATTGGTCATTAGTGATATAGATGATGGTTTTACGAGTAAATGATGTTACCTGCATAGCTCAGTCCTGTGATAAACAAATCCCTATTTTTATACTCAGGGAATTCGTCGAACCAGCGCCGAAGGAACTCGAGATTATCTCGTGCTAAAAAGAAGAGAATCGGAACATGATCAGAATGTATATTATACCTATACCAAAACTCAACACAAAAACATTGTTCATTAACAGTAAACGAACTGAACTGAACTGCCCTTCAATTCTTTTGTTATCAGCCATTTTTTTCATTTTTTACACAGCTAAAAGACGCCTTGCCCTTCTAGCCCACGCGTCTGTCATCCGTGTGCTTTTTGGTTCCATCTTCTTTTTGGTTCTATCGTCTTATACACGTGTTGCGCACCGTTTCCCTTTTAGCCTGCCTACAAGTCGATCATCGTCGAAGGCTCTACTTCGATTTTTTCCTCTCATCTCTCACTCTTCCTCTAACTCTCATTTTATACTGAAAGAACCATAATTTTCATCTTTCCCTCTACTATTCCTTTGGGTAATTTTCCAGTACGCTTTTCCGTTTGCTTCCCACACTAATCTCACCCTAAAACCAACAAATCCCAAAAACCCTGAAGCCCTCCAACAAATTGAAAAAACACCATCTTTGCTAAAAAATTTGAATTTTTCTTTTGGAATTTTTGCCTAACCCTGAGATTTTCTTGGTGGGTTTTCCTTCTCAAGTCCCGTATGTAAAAGGGTTTTGGCTTTGGTAGCAGATGAAGATCGGTGACAATGATCGAAGTTCATCGCTGTGTGGATGATCTCAGTGCCTGGTTTTCAATTCTGGTGATTTCTAGGGTTTTGTGTTGCGTAATATTTAGGGATTTGGTTTGGGTGAATAGTTCTCAAGAATGTTGGAATTTTTAATTGTTTTGATTTCTTTTGAATTTGTTTTTTATTTTATTTTCAACTCTTGAAATTGTTTCTAATTTCTCTATAAGTAAAATAAGCTTGAGGATGAAATTTATTATTTCTTAACATTATTTGACTGCAGATTCTAGGTTCCAACCCTCAATTACGCAGCATGCTTGATTCCAATTCTTAATAAGGGAGATGATGCAAAACCCATAATTTTTTCATCAGTTGGCTTCTCCCAAGATTTGTAGATATATTTATTTCAGATGCCTAATGTTTGAGTTTTGAAGTTTGTGGTTGACTAATTGACCATTGAGATAGCTGACATATATGACACCGCCAAGATTCTCAATTTTTATCTTTCATATTTACAATTTGATTTGTGGTCTTTTGACATCTCTACTGCCTTACCAAGCACAACTAGACAATCCCCAGCATTAGCAACTATCAGGGTTCTTCAAAAAGTATAAACTATGCTAAGACATGAAACCTAATTAAGATTCACAAATTCTGAATGCAAAGTATTTAAAAAGTAATTCATGGCAAACTTAATGCTCATCATTCAATTTCTTTCTCTCTTTCATAATTTAACTTTTGCTTCTTATTGCCTTTGTTTTTTTCTTTTCTATCTTGCAAATGCTCTTAACTTTGCAGCAATCACTTCTATCACAACTTGGTCGGCAACAGTAACAGTCAGCCAAGTGACATAATTTTTTCTTTGATATGTCTGATAGAAATAGCTTGAACTGTTTCTCCCTTGGATCCCTACGGAATCCATATTGGTCACTATGGATTAATCATGCAACTTGATCGAAGTTTGAATGTAATGTCATATTGTTAAAACCCTTTAAATGGATGAGAAAATATTGTTAAACCCCTCAAGCTTTATTCGAGCTCTACTTTCAAATTAATTTCATATCAGTGAGACAATATAATTTTACTTGAAGGGTTTGGAAAAAAATTAATAACTATTGGGTAAAATGTCTTTATGTCATAGACAAGCAAACATTATCAAAATTATGTGTTAGAATTCCTCTGTCCCACATCGACCAGAAGGCTTGAGAACAAGCCCTTTAAATAAAATTACCTCAATCTAACTATCACCGAGGCATTTTGTAATAAAACTCCACACTTGACGGATGAGTAGGTGGGCAAGTGGGGACAGTATCGGTGTTGTTGGAGTGGGCCCATGGCCCGTATAATGAAATTTGGGTTTCACCATAAAACCAATTGGCAATATAGGGAGTAGCCCAAGACCATATAAGCACATAGAATATCTTGTCCTTCACCGATGAGGGACAACTCTTAACACGCCCCCGCACATGTGGCGTATTTTAAGCCTACACGTGGACAACGTGTGGGGTGATGTGGAGTGTGTGTGGCCGTTTTGGCTTCATACGAGGACAACATGCTCTGATACCATAATGAAATTTAGATTTCACCATAAAACCAATTGGCAATATGTGGAGTAGCTCAAGACCATATAAGCCCATAGAATATCTTGTCCTTCACCAATATGGGACAACTCTTAACAGGCCCCCCGCAAATGTGGCATATTTTTAAGCATCACGTGGACAACGTGTGGGGTCACATGTAGCGTGTGTGGCTGTTTTGGCTTCATACGAGGACAATATGCTCTGATACCATAATGAAATTGGGATTTCACCATAAAACCAATTGGCAATATGGGGAGTAGCCCAAGACCATATAAGCCCATAGCATATCTTGTCCTTCACCGATGTGGGACAACTCTTAACACCATTTACTTGAAATTTAAGATGGTATTAGAGTAAGGGGACGGGCCCGTACTACCATGTGAACGGGTGGGTCCCCTTTGACCCCGCGTGAACAGGTGAGCCTTGGCTTGACTCCACGTAGGCCAAGAGATGCCACGTGAATGGGTGGGTCCCTATTGGCCTCGTGCGAACGGGTGAGCCCTGGCTTGGCTCCACGTGGTTGTCGATGTGTGGAACTCCATGTGTGACCTATAAAATAGGGTCTCATGTGCAGGGGAGTGTTAGAATTCCTCTTTCCCACATCAGCCAAAAGGCTTGAGAACAAGCGCTTTAAATAGAATTACCCCACTCTAACTATCACCGAGGCCTTTTATAATAAAATCCCACACCTAACGGATGAGTAGGTGGGCAAGTGGGGGACAGTATTAGTGTTGTTAGAGTGGGCCCATGGCCCGTCTACCTGAAATTTAAGAATAGGTGACCTATGTATGCTAAATTTCTAACATTTTTTTTTCCAAAATCCATGATGAGCAATTTATGTTTATCTTTCTTTAACATTTTTTCCTTCTGTTTTGCTGGCCTAATAATTTGATTGACGCCTACTTCTTAGAATTAGAATAGAATATGGTTATAATTATCTACAATTGCGGGGTAATTGGCAAAACTCGAGTCCCTTTTATGCATGTTTGAAGGAACAAGCATAGTTTGTAAACCCCTGCCTTGCTCATACATGTTTTACTCTTTCATTGTCATTTAATTTATTTTCCTGTTTTGGTTTATGCTTTTAGTTTGGTTTGTTTTGTTGTTAACTTTGTTAATCTAGTAAGGATTACATTTTTCGTATAGCTTGGATTTAGAATTTAATTATATTTTCTTCTTTTTCAATGTAATGGTTAATCCGGATAAGGATGTAGGATTCAGGTGAGTTGGGGGAGACTTTTTCTTCAAGAACCTCTTGATTGAGTCCCTCAGATGACAGAATAGTACTATTTAGTGACTAGGAGCTGAGACCCCAATTTCATTACAATTTTTTCTTTTCAACTTAATGGTTATCAAATTAATTGCTTTTCCTTTAAGGGTACCAAAAGCAGGCTACACTTAGCACTCATACCCTTCCTTTTTTTCTCTTCCCAATTCCCCAAACAATACCAATTTTATTCCCTTTTCTTTCTTTTTTCAAATTATAAATTTTCTATATGCAATCTTATTTTCTATATGCAATCTTGTTTTCAATTTATTAAAAGGCAGAATAGTATTTCCATTCAGTTTGATGTCATTTTAACTTGGTGTTGGTTTACACATAATTTTCAGCATTTTTCATATAGGTTCTGATTTTAATTTTGCTAAAACCTATAGATTGTTAAACTAATGACAAGCTATTACTATTTATTGTTCATATCAAGGAGGAAGACATTTTTAGATCACCCTGAAATATAGCTAGGAAAACATCGTTTATTTTTTATTACGGAAAACATTTATGCCTTACATTGATGACTTTTTTCAATGTTTGCTCTGGATTCTACAGGTTTTTTTAAGTTTATTTGGTTGCTGGAAAAAACTGAGAAATGAAGGTCTTCAGAGTTTGATCATTTGTGCCTCAAATTTGGTACAGTTTTTTTCCCTATATAATTTTGATTGGTATTTATAGATTTTCATCATAAATTATTGTAGGGGTGTGATATCCACACACCCCTTTTTACTTCTCCCATACTTTTTTTTTAATTTCGGCCGTCGGATCAGATGAATTGAAGAAGATCTAATGGACAGAAATTAACAGAGATGTGTGAGAAGTAAAAAAGGGGTGTGTCGATAGCACACCCCATTATTGTATTCTCTTACAAAGAAGTTCATTTTTGACACTTATGTAAACTTTAACACCATTTCACCAGAGAACTCAATTTGAGTTTGTGAAACCCCGTCCCAAATTAAGTGTATTTTCATATTAACGGACTTATGAAATTACCATTTTGCCCTTGAGTTGACTTTGTTTGATCGTCTCGTTGAAACACGTAGTTTTAATTTTATTAAATGATCCTTGATGTACTTATACCATGAACGCATAGGCGCGAACGGATTCGAATTCGGATTTATAACGAAGATTCTACGTTCAAACATCGAACGTTTTCGGATATTTTGTGTTTCGTCCTGAACGTTCTTAAACTACATACCAAAGGGACCCACTTGAGATTTTTTTTCCCCATTATCCCTACCTAATCCGGATCCCCCTTCCTTTTTGGATTTCATTTTCCTTATTTCTATCTCCCCCTCCCTAACTTTATCACTTTCTCTCATTTTCTCTCAAACTCCATTTGAGTTCTCTCTCTCTGCAAGAACTCTTTCCCCTCTTTGAAAATCACACACACATCAACCACCATCACTACCACTTGGTCGTGCAACCTCGAAAACCTCAAGCAAGGTTGGTGCTCCACCGTGACAGCCACGGTGCACCTTCCTCTGACGAACTCCAACGTGTTTCGTAAATTTCTCGACGTTCATAAGCTTCTAAAACCCCTTAGGATGTATTTTAAGGTTAGATCGAAGCTTGCTTTAAGTTGTACATACGTGTTAAACACAGAAAATAGCTCAGGGTAACTTTTCCCAATTTTCCAGTGAGCACCGCCACTTTCCAGGCGTTTTTTGGCCAAACCACCATGAGTTAGTTATCGTGCAAGGTACCATTCTCTTCATCTCGTTGAGTACTACAACTTTCATTTTTGAATCACTCGATTTGGTTGAGTATCAAAGAAGTTATGGGCGTTTGACGTTGTGCCCAAATTCTGGCCAACCCTTGGCCTGAAATCGGGTCGATCCAGCCAGATAACTCGGATCCAAGCCCAATTGCTTCCCAGCCCAAACTTTTGTGCCATTCTACCAACCCAACTCTGGGACCTAGTCCATTAAGCCTAGCCCAAACCCAAACCCCCAGGCCTAAGCCTAGAACCCTAGGCCCAAGCCCAAAAGCCCAGGCCCAAACCCAGTCAGAGCCTAGATCCCAGTCGATGTGTAGGCCTGCGTATGGAGCACACGAGCCTCTACTGAAGGTACTATGCTCCACTGCCGTCCATAACGGTGCCGGTGACTTTTTCAGCTAACTTTCCAGTGATTCAAATCAGCGAGTGCAGCAGTGCGTAACCGTCCGGGCCACCGTTTATGGCATTCGTTTTCTGAAACTCAATCGTTATGGTAGAGTTTTATTAGTTGGACCCTTTATGTGCTTAGGTGCATTTGTTAGTAGCATTTCAGTCCTTTTTTTTTTTGCACAGCTCATCGACGATGGAGTATGCTATTAGAAATGCATACATGAAAAGCATGATTTAATGGTTACATTTTATGAGTAAATTAGATTTTATTTTTTATGAGATATTATGCGTTACTGAAAATATTTTGGAATACCATGTTTTATCGATTTCATATTCTTTGTAGTATATATGATGGATGACTATATACTATGAAGATGTTTTGAGATATGATGTTTGAGCTACTCAACGCTGTTGAGATATATGCACTTATGTTGGAAAGATTATATACAATGTTTTTGTGCTTATCTAGTGGTCACTATATGCCTACCCGCAAATGATAATTCTATATATGCCTTCGGGTGGGTGTTGTAGGAGCCTACGGGCGACTGATACTTATATACCTTCGGGTGGGTGCTGTAGGAACCTACGCGCAATTGATACTTATATATGCCTTCGGGTGGGTGTTGTAGGAGCCTACAGGCGAATGAAAGCCTTCAGGTGAATGAAGTGTTCTAAATGAAGAGTTCTATATGCCTTCGGGCGATACTAATACCACAATTTAGCACACTATATATGATATATGTTTTATGAAAGGTTTTATGGCATGCTAGGGTTTTCAGAAAACCTATCACATATATGCTATTGGTTTTCATAAACTTTGGGGGTTAGTACGTTGTGGAATAACTATGTTTTTACTACATATAATATATATATATATATATATATATATATATATATATATATCAACTTGATCCACTCATATTTTGTTTTGCTCCCCCTTAGGACATAGGAACGAGGCATACTATCCGAGCTACGAGGCATTCCCCTACCAGTGATATCGTGTCATCCTCTCTACTTTGACATCACTTGTAATAACACGTTCTGTTACACCTTCCACTTGTATTCTGAATTAGATTTATCCTCTGAACATGTGATGCATTATCACTATGTTTTTATTGACGAATTAATATTATTATATTATTTTGGTAAAGTTTGTATATGAATATTTTATTGTGTAGTTCGAGTGAAATTGATATGTATGTTTCACATGTTCTCCGCATATGCATTCATTAAATGGCTTGCGTCACCCTCAAGTGTCGGCCAACACGTGGCCATCTCGGTGTCCCTCGGACATCGAGATCGGGGCGTGTCACAATTAGAGAAAGGGGAAGAGGAGCATAGGAGTTTGCCCACTACTTCTATGTTTCATTGGTAATATCCACAAACTTAATTCTCAGCTTTTAGGTTTTTTTTTTCACATCAATTAATTTTGCTTGTAATGTTAGGGCATGATATTTTAGGGAATTTTTTGCTCACAATTTTTTGTGGTGAAACAAATAAATATGAGTCTTCACTAAGTTATTTTTATTTATTATTTCAGAACTAAATAACATCTTGCTGCTTTGGTAGGTTTTGTGTAAGCTTACTTGCATTGCATACTTTGTTTACAAACAATGTTTGGTTTAATTTGGTGATAATATATTTGGTAAATCATTTCAAAATTAGTCTCTCCAACCTCGATAAGTTTACAATTTTACTATGGTAAAACTTAATTTCGGATTGCATGTTTGAAAGTTTGGCCTTTTGTTTAGGACGGATCCTTTTCCCTTTGTTTAGAATTTGAATTGCGTATCTCCAAATTTATAGTATTTGTCCTAATTGCCAGCATAGAGCTCAGAGAAAGAGGTAGCAGCCACCGATCAAATTTGAGTTCAAATATGAGTTCATACCTGAGTTCAAATCCTATTTTTGAGCCTTTGTTTCGTCGGTAATCAGATAAAGCTCAAATATTTCCTACATGTCTTAATTTTAGATTAGTCTCTATATCTACATACATGGAACAAATATTCACTGGTCCTTTACAATGGTGATCAATTAGTGTAGTTCATGGATATATTGACAAATGAATATATTGAAATATGTAGGGATATATCGAAATATGCATAAATATGCAGGAAATTATTTCACTATAACACATTGAGAGTTGAGGAATCTCTTTCTTTTGAGTTGGCCATTTAACTATATCAATATTTAGACTCTTTTTCTTGCCTTCTGTATTTGTGTTTTCTAAAAATATATATATATATATACATATAAAATATTTGTTGAGTTATTTTGTATATAACTGATTAGATTCCAGTTAGTATATCATTTGACGCCTACCATATCTTTGGCATATAATCCGTGCGATTGCTTAACAAAATTTGGTCAATAGTCTCAATTAAATGACTTCTGTGTTTGTGGCCTTTTATCCAAATTTTATATATTTTATCCTTTCAAATTGAAATTTGTGTAACTTTTGCTTTTTTAGAAGATTAATTTTTATATAAAACATAAATCTTAGAAACATTCTACCCATTGTTTAGTTTAACGAATTTTGTAGTGTTAGTTCTGCACCATTCCAATTTGGATTTGATTGGATAAATAATAGCATTGTTTAGCTAATTAGCAAATTTCCTCATATTCCCAAGCGCTCTCCAAGCAGTATACTGGTGCCATTGTTTCAGGGTTTTGAAGACGCTGGGGACTTCACAGTGACAAAGAAATTGAAGACTTACGTTGTAAATATATTTTTACATGTATGTAAATATATATATATATATATATATATATATATATATATATATATATCTAAAACTATCAATATGATTTATACAATTTTTAAACCCCCGCAGCATTGCGCAGGCAGCCTTTATAGTGTTTACTATTTTCGGTTTATATTTTGTTGGTTGAATGAGGATTGAGAAAGTCATATGAAGCGAAAACCTGTGATATCGTCGTTCACGAAGCCATAGAATGATTTGTTTGCTGAGTAGGAGAACCCTACTCCTGCAGGTGACTCCAAGTGTAGCATATTTGCTTCTGCAAAGATTATATAACAGGAGAAAATCCATCGTAATTAGTATCAATGTTACGTGAATAATCGGGAGCAGAATCTAATTAACAACGAATGTGACACAATTGTGATCACTTAAAGACTAATTTAATGGATTAATTACCTCTATTCCAACTAAAATCGTTCTTGAGTAAAATGTCTCCGCTTGGTTTAAAAGGTCCGTGCTCGATGAAAGCTCCTCCAACAGATGAACAACCAGGACCTTCACTTTAAACTCACAAAGCTTAGTTATTCGGTTCGTAGTTGTACTACGCAACACGCATTCATTAATGTATAAAATGTTACAAACATAGGCGTCGCTAAGTTGGCTGAAGCAGTAAGAGCAAAAACAAATAACGCATGAAATTTTTCCAGAAGGGATTATATTTGAAAATGGATATGGATGGAAGCTCACCTCCATTGAGCCAAAGAACAAGAGGCTTTGAAGCAGGATCAGTTTGTGCTTCAACAAAGTAGTAAAAAAGTGATCTCCCTTGCTTTTCATCCACGGTTACATATCCTGCATATTGCTGGAAGTTGACTTGTGGTTGACCAGGCAACCTTGTGATTTTATCAGTTTCTTTGGGGGAGTTTGCCGTGGAAAACGCTTGGATGACAGTTGCAAAGACTGCGGCGACGACGACGATACTCCCTCGTTGAGGCTGCATCATGAGAGAGAGAGAGAGAGAGAGAGAGAGAGAGAGAGAGAGAGAGAGAGAGAGAGAGAGAGCGAGCTTCAAATATGAATTGTGGTGTGGGATGGTACAAGTATATAAAGATCTTATCTTGACTTTATCTGGGACCAAGCAGGCTAAGTTGTGTAAGACAAATTGTCCAAGAGCTGTTTACCAAAAAAAATAATAATAACAATAATAAATACAAGGACAATCGCAACCCTTCCCACACTTCAGTTGGCAATCCACAACAGCCATAGGCAATGAGAGTTAATTCCGGCGGTGGCCTCAGCGGCAGTGCTACCATTGCCTTCGCCACTGCAGTCGCCGCTTCCCGAGATGCCAAGTCCCTCTTAAGTTGAGTGATTTTTGGTCCTCTTAAGTTGAGTGCTTTTTGGTCCTCTTAAGTTGAGCTCTTAGGTTAAAGGATCAAAGCTCCGAAGTTGAGTGCTTTTCAGAATCTGAGTTATTAAATTGTTATAGGACAAATTCAGATAATGGAGAATGTCAAATGAGCTCTGAAGAAATAAAACTACTTTGATAAGATTCTTTGAAATACGCGTTCTTTCTGATAAATGAATAGTCATCTAGAAGACAAATTATGTATCTGTTAAAGTTATCTGAAACATGTGTTCTCTAAAATACTCATAAGACTACGAATACATACGAAGATGGCTTTTCTCAACACAACATACGAGTTCATCATTTATCTCAAAACAAGGCTAGATTTAAACTAACTAAACAATGTATTATGTATAAACCAAGTTCGGATCCCCCTGCGCCCCGTAGATTATATGAGATGTCGTCATCGCACCAGATCCATAACGTATCTGTTGGGCCACCAAGGAACGAAACAGAAGAGGAGATGAAAATGCACGTGAATGATCAATTGAAAAGGAAGCTTTGCTAATAGCAGTTCTTCCTTTCTCTCCAAGTCAGAAAATGGCGTTCGCATTCAAAACCCCCATTGGTACTAGAATCGTTCTGCACTGTCGGAGGAATCAGATGGTTGTGCGGCAGTGGCGCGTCCTCGTCCGGGATTTGAAGCCGCCCAATGAAAATTGAAAATTACGCTCTAAACGGTTTTTCGAGGAAAAAAAATTATAAAACGAAGAAATATTTAGAGAAAATTACGCAATTATTCGATTAAAAATGCATATGACGCCGTATGATTTCTCGTGGACGGTTTAGATTCAAATCAATGCAAGAGAATAACGTCGGTCCTTCAATCTCACCAACAATTACTAATACTTGTAAACGGGTTCTCGGATTCATATTAGAATTTATTTATAATTTTTTCTTTAAAAAAGTGAACAATTAGTGGTAAGTTACATTTATTCACCAACTCGAAACATTAGACACGAGACCTCTCACATTTTTTTTTTGTTTATTGAAGAGCCACAGTTCACGTCACCGGGTCACTTTGCTATGGTTGGAATTTATTTATATATTCAATTAACGGATTTGGATGCTATTCGGTTCATCAGACTGGGATGCTATTCGGATCTCGGATCTGGATCAGTTCACATCCGTATATCTGGTTAGCCGTCGGATCCTTATCGAATTTTAATTTAAGGATCCGATCAACGGAGAGAGAAGAGTGAGCCGTGTTCTCTCGCGCGAGTCTCTAAAATCTCAAAAACCAGAAGCGGAGAAGAAGAAAAATACAGTTACAAACGCAACCCGTCCCAACACTTTCAGTTGGCAATCCACAACCGCCAAAAGCAATGAGAGTTAATTCCGGCGATGCCCTCAGCGGCGCCGCCACCAATTCCTTCGCCACTGCAGCCGCCGCTTCCCGAGATGCCGAGTCCCTCTTCCGCTCCAAACCCATTTCCGAGATCCGCACCGTCGAGTCCACCACCCGCACCCAGATCCAGTCCAAGAAGGAGGAGCTCCGCCAACTCGTCGGCACACGCTACCGCGATCTCATCGACTCCGCCGATTCCATCGTTCTCATGAAGCGCTCCTCTCACTCCATCTCCCAAAACCTCTCCTCCGTCCACACCTCCATCAATTCCCTCTCATCCGCCTCGTCCGCCGACCCTCCCGATCCCTCCCGCCACGACCCGACCCGCCACCGCATCTACGGCATTGCCTGCCGAGTCAAGTACCTCGTTGACACTCCCGAGAACATCTGGGGCTGCCTCGACGAGTCCATGTTTCTCGAGTCCGCCGCGCGCTACGTTCGCGCCAGCCACGTGCACTCCATCCTCGCCCTCCCCGGTCAGGTGCGTTTCCTCTCCAACTTCCCTCTCCTCCAGCACCAGTGGCAGATCGTCGACAGCTTCAAGTCC